>CM061041.1:94977513-96263347 GCA_030762985.1 Adelphocoris suturalis | reverse complement strand
ATGCCGAGTGACCGGGGCAAGAAGCCAGATGTCGTTGCTGTCAAGCCCGATGGGTCTGCTATAATCCTGGATGTCCAGGTTGTCAGTGGCAGCGTGGACATGGAGCAGACCTGGCGGGCTAAGATAAGTAAATATGATAGAAATGATCTGCGACAAGCGATGTCTGAGCTAAAAGGAGTGGCACCTAATAACATCAAGGTTATGGCTGCGACCTTGTCATGGCGCGGGGTGTGGTGCGGGAAAAGCGCCACGGAGTTACTTGAGTTGGGCATCTCAGCAGGAGTACTCCGTGGTATCACCACCCGCGTCCTGAGGGGTTCTTACTTGAACTGGTGGTCGTTTTATAGGGGCACTTCCTTTCATCCCAATCTTCCTCCTCGTCCTGCAACTTCCCTTATCCCTAGATCCGGCGTCGGGGTAAACCTGGGCGTCCTCCCCACTTTTTATTTTATTTGTTTATTTTTAATTTTAATGGTGTGCCCCCTCCGCCTTTGAGGGGAGTTGAAAAAAAAAAAAAAAAAAAAAAAAAAAAAAAGTGTGTGTGTGTGTGTGTGTGTGTGTGTGTGTATTTTTATTCTAAAAGCGATCGCAGTGCTTCCGTTACCTCGGTAAACTCGACAGCAAACATACAATTGATTTCAAGTGTTAGTGATGGCAGCTCGATCATAAACGATAATATCATTGTAAACTCTTTAACTTCGGGAGCTGTAGTATCAGCGAACTGCAATCAAGATATTGCGATAGTGTGAACCGTTTCTTCGATGAAGCAGCACAATAAAATAACTTGTTCAATATCGTTTTCTCACAGTTCCGGTCGAGCGGTTTAGTCGGATGTGGTTGTTTTGGAAGAACGTTTATTGAATTATCGAGATTGCCGAATCGGCGACGGTCGGGAGAAATTGAGAGGAAACCCTTGAAAGAATGGCAAAACAAAAGTGGCAGACTGGACCCGGCCGGTTGATGGAGGCGCTGTCTACAGTTTAACTGTCTCGTTTTGATGGCTTGGATTCGGAGTGGCGGAGTTCCTACTTTTCCACGGTTGACTGGTAGGTAGGTAGGTAGGTAGTACAAGTTATAAGTGCTTACCTACCTCCATTTCTCTTCGTCACGAAATCGGCCAATGATTGGACAGTGGATAGGAACGTCGGGCAATAAGAAAGAAATAGTCCTGGAGTCGAAAGACAAAAATGGGTGTTCATTTCAGGGAATTGGTTTGTAATTTGGTATATTATTTTGAAGATTTAGTTCTTTCTAACAAAGAAAACTGTCTGTCATCTAAAAACAGTTGCAGTGCAAAATGACGGTATCACAAACGTGGTCGTAATTTCACATTTTCTAGTTACCAGGACGTCCTCCAGTGTTGTGACTAATAATGCAATTCAAGTGGAAAACGTCAAAATAAAAGTTAAAAAAAAAAAAAAAAAAAAAAAAAAAGTCTTTAGCATCCAGGGTATTAGCTAGAAACCTCAAATCGATGGTATTTACTTGGGACAGCCTCCCTGGGTAACTCTATGCCCACACTTGAATGCACCAAATAGAAAAATAATGTGCGAAATCCCTAAGGACATTATTCCTTTAAAATGTAATATTTAATTTCCCCCCCTCCCCCCTCTTCCCGTCATCTTGGCTTGGACTGAGATGTTTCTCCCGAATGTTTAAAAGATTAATATTCTCAGGTTTTGAATAATAGGTAATTTTAATTTATATTTCTTCTCATAAGGAAATGGACATTGAAAATCAGTGGTATAAAGTAGTTAGTTTTAAAAAAGTAGGGAGTCCCGGTCTGCCAAGTCTCGAAACTTAACAGTCAAGTCTTTACAGAATTTAATGCTGAATTTGAATTTCCTACCAGTTCATTCCGCAAAGCTCTGTAAATATTGTTTCCTTAATTCCTTAATTTTTGGAAGCAATTTGTATAATTTGGAACAGATAGTGTTCATTTAAAAATGGCCATGAAAAAAATCTGTGTGAAATATGGTCATTTATACCTTCCTACTTTCTAAATGTAACTTGAAATTGAATATTCTGTGGGTCTTAATAAAAGTAATGCAAAATTACCATTCGTTAGGCGAAAATCACTTTATTATTATTGTTAGCTAACTTCATAACTCATAGCTCGTAGTACGTTCAAATTGGGTTATAACAGAGGCTTTAAATCCAGTAAAATCCAACGAACTATAACTATTGGACGCCGTCTCGGCGTTCAGTACGCGGTCAGGCGGGTTGAGAGGCTCACCACCCCCATGTGGGACACCCACAAAACTACTCCAGTTCAAAAACAAGAATTCTTAATTTTAGTTCGATTTTGATGAAATTTCCAGGGATCGTGAGGGTTATCTTCTAGATTATCCCCCCTTAATAAATTACGTTGCAATCGTATCAATAATGCCATGTGCGCAAGCATATAACGTCGATCAGGAAGGTGCCCTACGAGTTCTATTGCAATTTTGATCGAGTAATGACCACTGTGCATCCGCAAACTAAAATTGGTTCATACATGTGAAACTCCGAGACTAATGGACGGGTTCTGATGGGATTTGCAGGTTTTTGAGGTTTAGCTTCTAGATGGTTTCCTATGCATTTCATTGGTATCGGATACGCGAAATACGAAAACTAGAGCGGTTGTGTGATTGGATAAGGGGGGGGGGGGATGTTAATTTCTGCCCCCTCCACAGAAGAATCCTGGATCCGCCTCTGAAGGTACATACTAGAGTTGCAACGAATTGATTACTTTGAGTAATGATTACTTTTTCAATTACTTTCTACATTACGCTAGTATTACAGCGTCCTACACCGTACGTACACAAATATGGGAATGCACACGATTTTGACAATTGTTTACTCTGAAAGTAGTGGGCATTACCATTCCCATTACAAGGAGTGGTTGAAGATAATGCAACTACTATTCCCCATTCCAAATAAGTACACCATTACATTGTTAAGGAGAAAGTAATGGGCGCTTTACATTGCAATTCCTTTAATTGGAATGAGTAATGGTAATGGCACTACTTGCCCATTATTTTTTTCAATTCCTCTGGAATCATATCCTGGGTATTAGGGGGGGGTTAGAATGTTGCGGGAGCTGAATATTACGTGTTTTGATGTGTAGAATATTATGCTCCTGAACCAGTCAAGGGAGAGTTTTTGTATTTCTCGTATTGATATTTCTCATAAACACGAAAACAAGCTGTTAGAAAGAGCACGATGAATGCTAACCTTTTTGCATCGATTTCTCGTAGCGTTTTTGTAAGCCCGAGGGAAAGAGAACTCTCAAAGAGACGTTAACGTGACTCTTGTAGTGAATCACTGCTCAAAACTCAATTGTCACAGTAGAAAATTTTCAAAATATAACATGAATTAAGAAACAACGACCACTTACATATAAAAAATATTCAGCCTTAAAGAACACGAATCTTTAAAACGTGTAAAATGAACCATGAAACGAAATCTTGAGAATGAAAAAGCTGAAATCTTGGAAAAAACACGAAAGAAAGACAAATACAAAGGTTAAACCAACAACAAAAGACGGCACGAGGAAAATTCAGGCGATTTGTGTGTGTGTGTCCATGCCTATGCTTCTATGCATAATAGTTTCTAGTTGTGTGTGTCTATGCATAATAGTTTCTAAGTTATTCTAGAGTGTTATCCTAGAGAAAGGTCAAGTTGTAAAGCTGACTCTTCCCGTTCCGAAAAGCGTTTCCACAGTACGAAAACCTCTTCTCATTTCGGAAAGGCCATTTTCGTATACGAGAAAATGTATACGAGAAGCACAAAAACACTCTAACATTCACCCCAATACCCAGTTGAACATCTAATACCTATTCACCCATATTCAGCTTCCAAAACATTTTTAATCCCTCCCTATAATACCCAGCATAGAATCCCAGAAGAATAGAAAAAAGTAATAGGCGAGTAATACCATTCCCATTTTCTATTCCAATTAAAGGAATTCTAATGTCAAGCACCCATTACTTTAGCCTCTTCTGTGTGATCGTGATCCAGTCCCATTCCCATGACTCTGGTACATACTTGATTGTACAGGGTGCGGCAGAAAGAACTCCCCGATAAGGAATGCTAATTAAAAAAATAGCTAGGTACATTTTTTTTTGTAATTCCTAAATTCTACATATAATGCAGATTTATTTTACGTGGTTTTAAAAATTATGTCACTTATATGCTTCCCTCCACCGGAGATGCACAAATTTGAATGAAAGATGCCAAAAGAACGACTTGAGGTGTGGGCTGGTGCTCCATCATCCTGAAACCTCACATTTTCCTCTCCATGTTCTGCAAAAAGGTCACAAGGAAATTTTTCAGCATGTCCCAGTAACGATCAGAGGTTACTGATGGAGGGCAACTGCAACCTTTCGTGAAAGACCAAATTTTTGCATCGCCGGTGGAGGGCAGCATTTAAGTGACATAATTTTTAAAACCACGTAAAATAAAACTGCATTATATGCCAAATTGAGGAATTACAAAAAAAATTTGAATCTAGCTTCATTATTTTTATATTAGCATTCCTTATCGAGGGGCTCTTTCTGCCGCACCCTGTACAGCAATATCATCCCTTGAAAATGAAAGGAGTACACTGCCGTACTAAGAATAGATCCTGTATCTGCATTTTTGGCCATATTGAGTTAATGGTACCCCCCAGTTTTGGGTGGTGGTTTCTTTCTCGATTTTACTAGTCTCGAAGTCGGATCTCAACGAGGAATGCGTCAGAAACGCCTTACAATGATCGCATTATTAATTTACGTTTTGGTTCGCTTTACTCATAAAAATCCCGTAACTGGCCTTTTCCAGAGCAAAAACCCGCATCTGGACGTCAGATACGACTATTTTATTAATACTCATGTACAGACCAATTGTCTTGTAATTTCTCTTGTCAGATCACATACGGAGGTTTGCAACCACGATTATTTCCCCTAGTATCCTGTCTGTATGAGAAAATAATTTTTTCGCCACGTTGAGCGGTACATATTTAGTATTAGAAAAAACGTATTAGTTTTATTGCAAAACGGAGACATATGTTCTATATGTTCTATAGAATATATATTGTATATGTACATATGTTCTACACATTTTTTTTTTTTTTTTTTTTTTGCAATTTTCTGGCCAAATTAATGTTTTTTCAGCTACACCTCGTGATTCAGTGAGAAATTCCCTTTGAAATTATTGCTTTTGGAGCTCGAGATAACGTAAAATAGAGCTAATATCAGGATATTTCGACTCAAAACCTAGAGACGCATTTTCCCAAAAGTAGGGTTTGGTCAGTTATGGGATCTATTCTTAATGGTTATGGTGTGTTGCCTAGTCCTTATTATAGGTTGGTTTGGTTGAGGGTGAGAGATTTCAGGCTTTTCTGATTTGTCGTTTATTGTAGTGTGCTAAGCGCTATCGTCAATTTTTTAATTCAAAATTAAAGTTTTCTCATTTCTGACTATATGTGTGTTTCCGCATAAATTTGTATTTTTCTCAATTTAAACGCAAAATTGACACCAAGTAATGTGACCGACCACAACTGGTCATACCAAGATGAACAAGGAGGACTCCCTATTTATAAATACTTAACAACTACTCTCACAAACTATGCTCTGAAGAGGCCATGCATGGCGAAAGCGCACTACAATAAATGATATAATCAGAGGATCTATTCTTAGTACGGCAGTACGGTCGTGCTCTGGGCCCGGTTCGGCCTCCTCAAACGCCCATGAAATCATAGGACGACCGATTGAGGCAGATTGAGTAACCCCAAGGGAGAAATGACAGACGCGGACAGGCTTGAGGCCGATGAGATAGACAGACACCATCAACTACAACTGCACAACCGCAAGGGAAAGTTCGTCTTCTTCCTCCTGAAGCCCCGTCAGAAACCAATCGCCTCACAAACAAGTTCACGGCCGTTTCGCCGCTCCGAGCACGTTCGTCAACAGAGACCGAGGTATTCGACAGTCCGACCTGTCGGTCTTATGACGAGGCTACAAACCGCGCTTCCCGACCTTATAATTTAATTTATTTGAGTCGCGTTAGAGAGAGAAAACAGGAAGTGAAACCGCATTTTCTATTTGAAAGGTACTTGTTCAAGTATGATATGTATACTTAAGCATATAGAAGGAGCAATGACTCAATTAATCACAATATTGTCGTCATATCGTATGTACTGGGCAAGGGATTGGGATACCCTGATGGATAAATATGGCATAGCACTGAATAAAAGTGAGGACTGTGCGGGGTGGGCTGGGAATTCGATCGAGCGATGGAATCAGAGACAGAAAATTTGGATACACATTGCAGGAGTAGGGTGTTGGAATTCGAAAGACATCTACAGTACACAGCTTCAATCAAGTCCGAGAGAAATAATTTCGATTTGTGAAAATAAGCCTGTTTTGATACCCAAATGGTTGTTTAAGTTGGAAGGTGATGTCCTGGCCCTCAGGTACCGCCCTTATGATACCGAAGATCAGTCCTATCCCATGTTTAGTAGTTTTTTTTTTCGTGGAGTGGGGACAATTCTTTATGAACGAAGATGAGTGACTGTACTCCTCAACAGTGTTGGAGTCTCCATTTTTTGGCTTTTAGGGCATACCAACTAAAAACCACCACTCTCTCTACTTATAGAGAACTACCCCGGAACTACTTATTTAGTATTACTTCGGGGTAGTCCCCCCCCCCCTTCCTTTTTTGGTCATTTTGGCTCCTCATCTCTCTATGTCTTCTTTATTCCCAGGATCTATCCTGCTCCTGGGTTGCCACCGCGTCCCAGTTATTTTTCTCGGCTACCATTTTGTTGGCGATAGTCTCCGGTACAATCTCTCCTACTCTCTCCTCCATGACTCGGCGAGCACCTCTCTACTTTGGGCACACAAAAAATGTGTGATGGGCAGAATCTTCATTCCCCTGTCGGCAGCAGTTGCATCCTTGATCCTCCGTCTTTCCTATGTTTGTGAGGAATGAACGGAAGTAACCATGGCCGGTGAAGAACTGAGTGAGGTAATAATTCACCTCTCCGGGCTTCCTATTCATCCAGACGTCCAGGCTGGGAATCAACCGGTATGTTCATCGGTCTCGGGTCTCATCCTCCCATCTAGCCTGCCATTTTCTCAGTGTTTCGCCTCTTTCCTCTTTCTTGATGTTCCGCACTCGGCCCTTCCGCAGATATATCCTCCTTCGCTCTTCAGCAAGGAGCTCAATTGGGACCACTCCCGCAATAACCTGAGCATCGGGGCCAGAAACTGTCCTGAGAGCTCCTCTTCTTTGGATTGCATCCATCCTGTTTCGATATTTTTGGAACCTAAGGGCTTCTGCCCAAACCTCGGCTCCATACATCATAATGGCATCAGCTGTCCGCATCAGCAGCTTGCGTTTGGCCGGAGAAGGGCCTCCTACGTTTGCCATGAGCCTACTCAGATTACCGACCACTGTTGCCGCTTTGCCTGCCGCTGTGCAAATCTGAGCCCAAAAACTAAGCTTGGAATCAAGCATTACTCCCAGGTATCGTATTGCATTGGACGCCTCAATCATCTGCCCATTCACGTTCATTGGGATATTTCTCTCCGTCTGGTCGTCAGCAGTACAATCTTCGTCTTCTGTATAGCCAGAGACAGGGACCGTGACTCCATCCACTCTACTATACGACGGATCGTCTGGTTCAGTTTCCTGTGGAGTTGTTCTACTGTGCGCACAACAATTACTGCAGCCAGATCATCTGCGTATCCTACTAGAAAGACATGGCTGGGCATCTCGATACGCAGGAAATTCCAAAGGTCTGCACCCAGGACTGACCCCTGCGCTGTTCCTGAGGTTATTCTTTTCCTTTTCTGCCCTTCTTGGTTCTCAAACAACAACTACCAATTTGTCAAGTAGTCCATGATTATTAGTAACGCCATCGAAAACTCTTAACATTTCACCGCGCAGTGCAAAGCATATACCAGTGTTGGAGGTGGTTCGGTGATGCGGTACTTGGTAGGGAGAGGTACTTGAATTTGTCAGGGTGGGCTGATGTGAACGTTGCTAAGTACTGTAGGACTGCTCGGCAGCTTCGAGTAAAAGCTATTGCTCAATATGTATTTTGAAGTGTGATACAACCGGACTTGGCACTAAATTAATTTTCTGTTGTTTCCCTTTTGACAGGGACCGTGGATGTATTCGACTTTTTGTATTGTAGCCTCGATTCGTATTATCCTATTGTAAGATAATATTGTATACTTATATATTGTATTTATATTGCTTCCATAATTATATTGCATAAGAATTTATGCCGTGGAAACCATCTGTCAGTTTTAAAAGAACCAAGATTTTTAACATGACTATCCATTATTGAATGTAACTTTTATCCATTAATTTAAATAAAGCCTGCTCTCTGTCTGAGTCTCTCTCTCTCTCTCTCCCCTCCCTCTCTCTCACACGTATGTGTTGGCAGTCAAGTGTGATTTAGAGACGAATAGAGATAGAAATGAATGTTCTATAATTATTGCTGATTTGAGTCGGACCTACTTAATTGGGTAATTCTGAAACTAATGAGGAATAAAGATAAGCATAAGTGTCCTACATTCTTCCCATATTCACCATATCGCTACCACCACGTCCAAAAACGACAATCTGATTTTACCTAATTTTGAGAAAAGTACATTAAAAGCTTCCGTGCTCCAATAAATCATAAAACGTCTCAGGAGCAATCCCATGTTTATTGTTTCAGTCTTGATTTATCACCCGCCACGTATATCACACGTAAAGTAGCTATTTTTATCCATGGGGAGAGGGGGTGAAGTAGATTGGCGTTTTTGCTCATGAGTTCATGTCAATAAAAAAAGTGTTATGAGTACATTTTCTGGCCTCATTGTGACACTTTTTTCGTAACCAACATCTATTGCCATAGGACCACCTGTAGAGGGAATACTGTCGAATGTGGCCTTCAAAGAGGAAAAAACAACACGATAACAACTTTCACGAATAACTAGGTACCTACATTCTATTCTAACCGGCAGAAATTCTGTAAAGTGAAAAAATGGTTCAAATCTTAAATGGATGGCGATTAAAAAAAACCCTCTAAATTATTATCCGTAGGTGTACAAATTTGATAGGCATTAAACTGCATAGAAATAGAGTACAATGCCGCCAATCGCATATTCGTATCTAAATCCGTTCGACAGATATGATTTTCATTTTTTTAATACAGGAAAACCGTGGTTTTTCCGCTTAAACTTGAATTCCTCCACTTTAATTCATTTAATTTTTACTTTTGACTACATTTTCGGAATCAGCGTTAAATGTCCTATAAGCGTAGTGGACTTTGATTCAGAAAAACTCCCATCTACAGACCACAACAGCAGCTCAAACAAAGAAAATTTTGAAAAACTAAAATTTCTGAAAACCTTCAAAACGTTATAACTTTTCCGAAAAAAATTCCAGGAAACTGGCAAATCTCATGAAAACTGCTTCATTTAATACACTTTTCAGAGGTATAGTAAATTACAGTAGAACTGTGTTTATCTACTGATATGCAACAAATGCGAAGATGGACCAGCTTTTTACGTGAGAAAAGCCACAACCCTGAATCTGCGGATGAACAATCACAGGACCTCAGTTCATCAACCCAGAACACTTCCAGTTGGAGTCGATGCACGATCCCATGATGCTTAAATGACTGATTAATTGCGAAAAATAGCACTAAAAATTATTCTGTTTTGGCCATGGATACTAAAATTGAAATGACGCAACCAGGAATCACAAAATAATTTTTATTATGGTTTTCTGTGATCAAGACTGGCTCGAAATATTAGAAACAATTCTTTCATTCTATATATATATCTATATATCTGTTTAAATTTCTTTCTCATAAATAATTATATATAATTCAGCAGAACCATTATTAATGAATGTGTATATATATATAATATAATATTCTTTTTCAAAGTTGTTTCCCGAATGTTAAAACAATGCTTTCGGGTCTACTGGAATAGACTCGGAAACAATTTGAAATAATTTATTAAATTGAAGATTTTGAAGAATATAATGCCACGTTCGTGGCACTTCTCCGGTCGGTTTGCGATTTCGAGTCAAAATGACATTTAAGGTTTGGTTCAGTATTTAAGAAAAAATCTAGGAACGGTGGACCACGTGTGCTTACCGACTGTTCGGCGCACAGCTTGCTTAGTGAAGCAACGACAATCATAGAGTCACGCAGCCCGGTGTCATTTTATCGTGGAAGGATCGCGGCCGATCGTAGCTAGACGAGAAATGATAGTTTGAGGACCGTCAGAGGTTAAGGGGCAGTGAAGGTTTGAAGGTTTTCGGATCGTTAGCCTTGATCCCAAACATTACAAATGGAACAGGCGCAGCGATTAAATGTTGATGGGCACGGTTTACGAGTTCAGAAATTCCAGATTTATATGATGGAAAGTTGTACCAATGCAGTACTAGTATTCAGGGTGTCTCCGAAACACGTGTCACACAAAGAAGGAATCGATTCTACAACTAATTGCCAACAAAAAGTTTTTCATAGATAATTTTTGAAAACACCTTGTTTCTGGGAATAATTTTACTTAACAGTTTTGTGGCTTCTTTATCAAAACGGCTTCTTTACCTCTCCCTGATTCGCTATCTGGGAGTACTCTTGTGGATTATGGGGATCAGCTGATACTAGTCACATAAAGAAAATAAAAGTGACTCAAAATCGAATCCTACGTATCATGAATGGAGCACCCTGGTACGTTCGCAATTTGACCCTGTATAATGGCCTAAACGTACCTACAGTCCAGGAAGTTATTCGGAGCGCAAACCGATGCTAGATGTCAAAATGTCAGGACACGGAAACACACTGATTGACCTATTTTCATCTTTTCGTTATCTTATTTATGTATATACTTATTAACCCACATATCATATTTGTTATCAATACTTGTTATCAATAATTTGATATCAACACTTACTTTAATTGTTCACTAAATTACTTGTTTTCAACCTTATATCACTAAAATAACCATAACTCCCTCGAATGACCGGAAAATTAAAAAATGAGTACACCGTTGAAATTCAAAATTTTGTAAGCAGGTGTAATAGGAAAGAAATCCGGCTGGAAGTTGAAATTTGACAAATCTCAAGAACCCTCTCGAAATTCGGAGCCCTTTAGCTCAAAAGTCTTCTATCGAATTTTACCCCAGAAGACGGGAAAAACTGCGCCAACAAATTTCCAACGGTGTGGTTCATTTTACTGTTACGTTGCTAATTAGGGGAGACAACAACTGTGTTTTAATTTTGAAAAACATTGTTTATTTTTTCATGTTTGGGGTCGGCTTTTACGTATTTTTTCACGCTGAAAACGAATGGTAACACTTGAATATCTCCCAAACCCCACTATAAACAAGTTAACACACGAATTTGAGTTCATTTGGTATGATAAATGTTATGTGTTTTTAGGGGTGAAACTAGTTAGCTAAAGTGTAAAATTCGATTATAACGGGGTTCGGGAGATATTCAAGTGTCACCATTCGATTCGGCGTACAAAAGTTCCAGTCATGCAGCATGATCGTATGAGCGAAATTCTCGTTCATTATCGTATTTTTGGCGCACGAACGGAATTTTGATCTCAATCCTATTGAGAGTTAGTTAGTCTGGAATAAGACATAATTATATAAATAGATAGGAATATAAATACATATAGTTTTGGTGAAGGATGAAAACACTTGCGTCTAATATTATTTTGAGGTGTTACAGATGGTCGGAAAATATAGGAAACTTATAAATATAACTTGAAAAATTGAGAATAGTTCTCCGATACGGCGAAATATTCTCAACCACCTGTAACACCTGAAAATTATATATATATAGAAGGATTTTTTTAAATATTTGGATTTTAAAATTTTCCGAGCCATTGCAATAGCTTCATTTTCTACAAAAATTCACTAAAATGACTGAAAACATCTAAAAATTGTTGAATTTATATTTTTATCAGAATTTTAGTCGAAAGAATTTTACAGACAATGAATTAAAACATCTAAAATTTTATTCACAAAATTATGGTGAAAAATGTACTTAAATTCCATTAATATTTGCTGATTAGCTTAAATCTATTAAAAAACTGAAAAATTGCTAAATATCCGTTTTGAATCATAGAATATGATTTAGAAAGACTTTATTTACCATAAAATTGATGGTTCACAATTTCTTTGTACTCGAATTGCTCAAATTTCAAAACAATTTAACATAATATAGTACGATAATTTACGAAAAATTCGCTCAAATGATCATGCTGCATGACTCGAACTTTTTTCATGTTTCAGAGAGAGAGGGAATGATCAAATCATCTCCCAACTAGACTCCAAATTTGAGCCAGATAGGATTACTAAAGCGCGAGTAAATTATACGTGATGTAATTTACATCTGCGCATGCGCAGAGGGAAATATTGATTCATGAACAATGAAACTGATAGGCGATCTATGGCCTAACCCTACACCCATTTTCTGAAAACTTCATCAAAATCTGATAAAACTATGGGAATTAAGCTTGTTACAAGGATTTGCTGACACACGACAGACACACACGGACAGACAGAAAGACACTGAGAGAAAGCTGTTCAAAATGGTCTAAAACGTAAAATATGAGAGGAAATTTTGGTTTCCACACTTTTCGGGGACAAAAAAATTTCATTTTTCGAAAGTGAAAACATTGCTTCCGCTACGTATATGCAGGTAGACTCGGAAGTAATTAGGAGTAGTTGCAATATTTACATTTCGAAAATTAATTAAAATTAAAATAATTTCGATGATATTTACGAATATTTACTCACCCATATTGTTAATAAGGTTTTAATCCAAAGTCGCATGTTTGGTTCGAGATCATCCGGGAACGCCAAACACGACGAAACTAAACTACTTCACAATACGCGACGGACGCGACGCGACGACGGCCGTCAACGACTTTCGTTTCGCCCGCCCCAAATATCATCGCTTTGTCATGCAAACGCGACAAGACGTCAGAGGAGGTGAAGGGGGAGGTTGCGTAAGGGCGAATAGCGAGTTTGCGAGAGGTGGTGTGGATGACGGGAAGGGGAGGTTCACTAATAAGGTGCCTAACTAATAAGGAAAGTATCTAATAAGTAACCTATATTAGGGTGGTCATATAACCGAAGTAACTAATAACCATTCGGCAGCGAGGGGGGTCGATTTGCGGCGGCCTTGGAGGCGGAATCCGAGGCGGTGGCCAGGGAGGGCGAGCGAAGACTGGACCCCGCGGAGGAAAGGCGGGAGAAAGTCACCCCGAAGGGTCCCCGCGAAGTTCCTGATGGGGGAGCGACTCGAACCCCGACTCGGATTCCAAATTCCGACTTGAATCTTCCGACTCCAATACTCCGATTCGAGTATCGAAACCGCCCCACAGTGTGAAAGACTGGGGACAAAACATGAGCACACAATTCCGATTTTGGAAGGAAACTGGTTTTAAATTTGAATTCAAATTCGAGCTATTCATATTTCAAAGGATTTTTGTGTTACTGTTATGCAGTCAAAGTATGATAAATTCTTGATTAATCGACAAAACATGAAGTACCAAGAAAAGGATCGGGCAAAAAGTGTAGAAAATCCTTGAAATTTTGTTTTATAGGAAGATAAGAACAAAATTAAGATCTGCTTCAAAATTCACCGTTTTCGGTTCATTTTACTTCCGAGTCTACAAGGCAGCGGAAGCTTTGTTTTCACTTTCGAAATGGAAAAAATTTTTGTGCTGCAAAATCAAAATTTCCACTCGCATTTTGCGTTTCATGGCCTCTCAAACAAATTTGGTTTCGTGTCTGTCCTTCCGTCTGTCTGTCCACATTTCCTTGCCTCGGCCATAACTTCCAGAATTTCGTGTGGATTTTAATGAAATTGTCAGGAATAGTGTAGATTTAATCCTAGATGGTCCCCTCTTAGTTTAATCATGAGTGAATCAGCGATCGCATTGGGTACAGGCGAACGTGATTTTCTTGTTACACTCATAAATCCATAAATGTTGAAGAGATTTTGGTCATACTTTCAGGAATGATGCGGGGAAGGTCCCTTAAGGTCGCTTTCGACATTTCAAACTTTAAATCGACGTTTCACGGAAACGATGTAAATCGATGTTTACTGATAATAGTGTAAACATTGATTACGTTGGTGAAACCCGTTTGTTTTAAATCAACTTTCAAAACGCTGGTTCCGTAAAACTATGATCTACTTTAACCATGTTTAGACATTGTTGGTCAAACCGGCCCTTAGTTGACAAAGTGATTGCGACCGGAAAAGCGAATAGAGAATAGCGAAAATACATTTTTGAATGCCGTTTTCATCCGATTTCGGCGCCTTCTGCCCCACCAGCCAAGTTCGGGCTCCACAAAGCTCCCTAGGAAGGAAGTGAAAAGCGTGTGAAAACTTTACATACGCGGGAATCTTACGGACGTAACGGCCTAGATTAATTTAGCGCTCCCCTTTTTCAACAGAATTCTTCCGTTGTTACTTTTAATTATAATTCTCCGAGATGTTATCTCTCACAATCGTACGACATGGCCTAAAGAGGGAATTTTTTAACCACTTATTAAAATCATTCATTATTTCCAGTAACAAAAACTAAATAAAATAAAATACAAATTAAATTGAATAAAGTTAATTAATTAATAATAAAATTAAATTAGGCACTTAAATTCTGATCATTGAGGCCAACCATGTCCTGCATACATCTGAGGGGTCAGCCACGTGATGAGATCGCAAACAAAATTTTAGGACTTGGAGCCGAACTCAAAAACTTGGTCAATTTTGGAAATTTTCATCTAAAATCCATTTTCAACTCATTTATCAATCTCGAAGATCTAGGAGTGGTCAAAATCGATTCAGCGCTGAATGATACTTGGACTGCGACACCCCGCATGGCCTATTGTCAAAACCCCGATTATTAAGCATTTTTTTGGGCCACTAAATTGTAAATTTGAACCTGGATTGGCCAACGAAATTGACCTGTCATTTGCCTAGAGGGATTGTTCTGCGTTTGAACGACATTTTTACGCCGGATTTTGTAACAATTAATCGATTATTGAAATCGACAATTGAGGAGCTGACATGGAAAAGCAGTTAAGTCCAAAAATCGAACGAACATTTTTTTTCGTCGATGTGTAAGTAAACAGTCACGCCAACGGCCTTAGGTCCTCACATCCTTGCTAGATCGCACCCTGAATAAATGTGTGACCTTTGCATGGAGAAGAGATTATGTTAAAAAAATCTGATAAGGGTTCAGAGGGAGTTCCTATGAAATTTGATTTTTGGACTTAACTGCTTTTCCATGTCAGCTCCTCAATTATTACAACCAGATTAATCGATTAACCGATTAATCGGGGCCTAAATAATCGATTAATTCGGAAAAGGCTGAGTAAAGAGAGGGTACAATGAAAACATCGAATTTTTAATATAATAATGTCATTGTGTACAAGAAAAAATTAATTCACAATTTAAAACAATTGAAAACAAGTTAAAAGAAAAAAACTTTAATGTAAAAAAAAAAAAAAGTTAGTTCCAGAATGAATCATTTATATCTTTTAGGAATATAAGTTTATTGGCCATGTCTGGTGTCAGCCAGCTTCAAAATGTTCCCAAACCGCACTTTTTGGTGGCATCTTGATCGAAGCTCAAGTTCCGCGTCAACAAACAAACGATAACTGAAAAAAGCACTTAGGAACTGTTTCACAACTCTATCAATTTATCAACACAAAATTTTTGACATTTTATGTCTTTGCTCTGTCTGGCACATAACTCGAAAACCGTTACCAAATTTATTACCAAATATTCTGATAATTTCCGCTTACAACCGAGTCGTTGCTAGGGAAATGGTACTTAGTCGTTTTTCATCCCACAAAATTCGTGGACCATTCGTTCGAAAGCTCTCGATTTATCCAACCATATTATGTTAACTACTGCGAAGTGCGTGGCCAACAAGCTGAGTTATGAGCATGGTTATATGAATAATTGTTTACACACAGGTGATCATTTTCAATAATTGATATTGTGAACATGATTGCAACAGCTTGTTAATTTCTGATGATTTCATTGAGCTGGTGTTTCGATTATGTGATTCATAGCAGGTGATCCGAATATTGCGAGAACGGTTTGATTTGTGAAGCGGTGGTTAAATCATTTTAATTGGTAATTTCTATACTTTACACTATAGGAAGCTGTAATTTCGTATGTAGCCTCTTTAGGACATTTACCTACTTGACCATGCCCAGGGTCCGGATCAGATGAGTGGCTCTTAAAGCTAATTTCTATGCTTTACACTCTAGGAAGCTGTAATTTCGTATGTAGCCTCTTTAGGACAACATTACTTGACGATGCCTGGGGTCCGGATCAGCTGAGTGGCTCTTAAAGCTAATTTCTATGCTTTACACTCTAGGAAGCTGTAATTTCGTATGTAGCCTCTTTAGGACATTTACTTGACGATGCCCGGGGTCCGGATCAGCTGAGTGGCTCTTAGAGCTTGCATACGAGTCTGCAACTAAAGACATAAAATGACCCAATGTGTTGCAGACTCGTATGCAAGTTTTTTTTTTTTTTTAAATAAAATAACAATTAGAAAACATAAAATAATTATTGACACACAATTACTGAATTTGCTGTAAGCCAGTCTCGACGATGCCCAATTCTTCCACGAATATGAATTCACAGGTAGGTAATTTTCTGTTATGGTGCGCGTCTACAATTACTATAACCAAGATTAACTTCTCAACCAAGTGACAACAAAACAAGTGGCATTGTTTACTATATCTCCATTTATAACATAAATAAATGTAAAATTACGACATGAAAAAGTGTTTCTGATAATGATAGCCGTAGATATTTTATTTGATAAGACCAATAAGTGATAACAATAACGTGAGGCGAAGTGTTGTCCACTTTCTTGCCCTGGGTATTGTTCCGCGGTAGACTTGATTCTGAAATCTCAATTGAATAATCGTTACAAACTAATCGATTATCCGATTAATTATTCTACAAGTAATCGATTAAATAATAGTCGATTATTTGGACAGTTAATCGATTATTTCGATTAATCGATGCCCATCCCTAAAATACACCCTATAAATATGTATATGTATATTTGCGTACGACGTTAAAATCTAGGATTAGGTTCTTTGATGTATGAAACGGATTGGTAGACTCATCCCCCCCCCCCCCCCCCCCCCCCCCCTCCACCAATTTAAAATTTTAGAACCATATTAAATATGTAGCTCATTTTTCCTTCGAAAATTCGCTTAAAACGACCTAGTTTGTCGCAAACATTTTTTTACAAATAATCTTTTCCAAAAAAAACAGTATTAAGATTTTACCTGTTGCGAATTTACGAAAAACTGCAATGGCCGCTAAAATTCAAAAATGAGTTAAATTTTCCAAAGTGTTCTTCATCTAGAACAGTTTTGAGGCATTCCAAAACGATTCCTAGATTTTTATACTTTTATAGGTGTCAATGAATGTGTCATTCCAGACGAAAACTCTCATTAGGGTAAAAATAAAAATCCATTATTTCCTATTAAAAAAAATTAAATAAAAATTAAAAAAAATAATAATAAATATAAAAAATAAACACTTTAAAGCTTTGTTGTTCAGAACTTTTGGAGCTTAGTAAATTGCTCAAATCCAAAAAATGTGCTGTAAAATCAGTTAAACTGTAAAAAACGGATAAAAATTGTTATGATGACAGATGCAAAAAGTGAAAATTAGAGATTGATTAACACTATCTACTTTACAAAATTATGGAGTGGTCTTGCATTTGGTTTGTCGGTTTCTTACGTTATTTGATGTGCTAAATCCGAATCATTGAAAATTGCTAAAAAATCGATAAAACCTGGAAAAAAGCTAAAAATGCAAAACCTCTTTTTGAATAGCAGATTATTATTTAGAACACGTTTTTTGCCATAAAATTAATAGTTATCAATTTACTTCCACTAAAAAGCTTAAATTTCAAAACAACAACATTATGTAATGAGATAATTTAAGAAAATTTGCTCATACGATCATGCTGCATGACTGGACCTTTTTTTGCACCCATGGATAACGCTTTTCTAGTTTTAGAGGAAAACCTTTGGACGGCGAAGTGTAGGAGGACGGCATTTTTAATTTTTATTTATTTTATCATTGAAATCCACGTATTTTGAAATGTTAAACAAGAAATTTTGAGAGGGAAATGTTTTTGAAATATTTTATTGGTGCATCACAAATGTTCACTATTGAAAATAATGAACCGAAATTGATGTACATCCCTCCGATGTTTGTACAATTAGCAGCAGCAATTAGGTAACCGCGAAGAAGTTAATCTAGATATATTACTAAATACCATTACAATATGACAAATATATGTTTCAGGAAAATCACGTCTGCCCTCAACATGTGGATGATGTTTTTCGTTCTTTACTTTCGCCACATGCGAAAGGGAAGTTATGTAATTTGATTCGCTATCTTTAATTTGAAGAAGACACGATGCTGAGTGTCATGCAGAATTAAGGTCCCTATCCCACATCCATTCCGCCTATTGACATGCTTGTGATGTTGATGGCTGAACTGGTGAAACTGTCTCGTAACTCAGACAAACAATCAGCTGACATTAAGGATATATAAGTGCCAGTGGTGCCTGTCAACGTCATTAACATATAATGGGGCAGAGTAGGATAATCACAGAGTCTACGTTCCTCGTCATTATGACAGCTGACGCTTGAAAAAGGTTAGGCCTTGGTAATGAACTTAATCCGATGTGACAACCCCGTAACTTCCATCAGAACCCTATGAATCCAAATCGAATCTGAGTGTTTATCCGAGGTGTGGATACAAAGCAACACGAATTTGACGAAAAATTATTTATTTACTTAATTAAAGACATCATGATAATTAACAAGTAGTGTTGTTCACGATAGCGTGGGAGATACCTGCGCCCTATGCTGCTTGGTGAGGTGTGCGAGGAGCCAATCCTTCAGAACAGTGGCAGACTTAATCTATATCAAAAATTCGAGCAAGCCCCCGTCAAATTACACCCCAGAAGCTCAGAATTATAAAACCAAATGAGAATGAATAGGAGAACAAAATTGGCGAGGTAGAGAAGAGTGAAACAGCAGTCGTGGCTCGTAGTTCCCCCTTTCGGCCATTCACCGTTGGCCAGTATGTGGATGTGTGGCAGCTGGCACAGTTTTTAGGGCGTCTCTTTGAAACCTCCCTTCGTCAATAGAGGGACGATCTATTGGAATTGATCCGCGTGAGTAAGAGACAATCCAAGCATGAGAAAAACCCCGCATACAAAACTGTTTCGGACCATTCTAAGACCGAATCCGTGAAATGAAATCATAGGTGTATGTCTGAGACAAATATTTTCGACGCTGGCCAGGCCACAATTTATTCTCAACTGATTTTCGAGGTTCTTTCTTTGTTCGGTCCCATTTCAGTCTAGTTGTGCAACAAACCTTGGAAATTTTGAATTTCAAGATGGAAGAGGCTTTTTCTCATTCATTTTCAACTTTTGGTAACGAAAATGATTGTGGGAAGAAAATCAACTTGAAGTTGGGTGGAATTGAAATAGGAATCTACAGACATTTATCAAGATTATCAAAGTTTTATTGAAAGAGAAAACAGCTGAACTCAATATGATAGCGGTTGTATCCAAGATTAAATAGATTTAATTTGATGTGAAAAGGCTGGAATAGTATGAGACAATGCTATATTTGCATACATCCATGGTAGACGCACTTATGACGTCATTGTCCCACATGCTCTGAGCCGCCAGTCGATTCTAATACACCCAGCTGTCGATGCTAATACACTTTAACTTGAAAAAATAATATTGCTTATCTTGGGTTAATACTGTTGAAGATGAAATTTCAGGATGGAATCTACTTCCATTTGAAATATAAATTGACTGGGTGGGAGACTTAATTCTCCTTTCCAGGTCACAGAGAGTAACATAACCTAAGCCTACGCTCCACAACAGGAAGTAATTTTCTTATAAAAACCGAGGGTTTCACATACTAGAGAGAAATCATAGGCGCAATATGGAAAACTGTTCATTCAAGTGTGTTTCATTGCTAGCAGTTCGATGTTTATGGATTGTCGATAAATCATGCAAGAGGTTCCGTTACGCAATTTCGCAGGAAGTAACTTACTGTTTAGTTACCTGACAAATGATTCGCGAGAATGATGACTTTTAAACCTAGATGCTCCTCTCAAGCAAAGAAGTTCTGTATAATAAGGAACATGATCGGAATTACTGGCATAATTTAAGTGCATTTCCCATCTCCATCTTGATGCAATACCAGCTCCTCCATGATCTTAACTCTTAGTTACACGTAAGGTGGGGAGAATGGGCAGAAATAAAAAGCTAATAACCCGTATAATTATTTACCTATATAAGGAGTTTAGATACATAGTATGCTTGTTCCACAGTAGCAAGAGACCACGAATCCCGAAGCATCCAAAAGTTCCTCCACCTTTCTCTGGTGTGGCTCAGCATTTTTTCGATTCTAGACATCCTAGTGAAACTCTTGTAAAATTTTCCGCTGCAATAATTCGCATATGTGGCCTAAGTGTCACATGTTGTTCAAGGAAGAGGATTGTTCGTCGCGAGTGATTTAGTTCGTAAAGAAGAGGAACAATTCAACTCGACAGATACGAGTAAATGGGCTGGTTCAAGCTATTTAATGCGTATTGAATTGACCAAGGTTCGTTTACAGGACTGTTTAACCTATGGGTGTGGTATATGTAGAATTTCTATTGACTGGACCAATTTTGTTTCAGATGAGAATGAAAATGAGAGTCGATCTTGCATAATGAAACCCATAAAAATGGCTTTTGGGGGTGTTTTGCTAATCCAAATTCAACAATATATATCACGAAAACTTATTAAAATTTTATTTATCGTCTTGTAGTTATTTAACAAGCAATCCCATACACCCATAATATTGATCAAAATAAGTGATACTGCCAAATTGTCAAGAAAACCTTAACGTCGCCAGCTTTTCTGATTGGAATGCCTTCACCAACATACTAGAATGGCTAAAGATGTATTGCACAAGATTTTGGAGACATCCAAACGGTTTCTTTCAATTTAGCTACCTGAATCAAAGCAGCAAAATTTTCTAAGAAGTTAGGGTGTATTTGAACTGATATAATAAAAATTGTGAAAATGACGGCGATTTCATCCGAAATATGATTTTCTTTCCCGATTAACATAAATGTGGTAAACGGAACCATATGGTTGGTGAGCCAAATGTCTTTTCAACAACACAACTAGTTTATGTAACATTTTTTCAAGTATTTCAGGGACTAAATTTTGGTCAATATTTTGTCATGGATATGACTTTTGGCTGGGGATTAACGTATGAATTTCGTGAGATTTTTAGAGTTGATTTGCTATTCTGCTATTCAACCTATGAAGCTGAAATTAGGAATGGAGGCCCCTCGGGGCGTTTAGAAACGAATCATGAAGTGTAGAGCCCCCTCCTCCACCCCCCAAATTCAACTGTAGCGTTCTATGAACATTCCCTCAACGGTCCCCAAACGCTACGAAAACGGTCCCCGAACGATACATCGAGTGAAGTACGTTTATCAATAATTAGCGTTTTGCAAACACGCTAAAACTGGATGGAGACAGAATCCAGAGAATCAGCACTCAGCCGTAAGATGGAAAAGCGTGTTCCACGTTACTTTTTTTCACTCAAAAATCGAAGGTTTAAATTGATGTTTTTTAAAATTTATTTCTTTATTTTTATTTATTTTTATCTGTTTCTTTCCGAATTGTTTCTATACAACTACGCTTATTTTTTCTTGTAATTGGGCTCGCCCGTACACTTTTTAAATAAATAAATGAACCTGTTGATCAAGCTAACCATCGATCGCGAATCATCGGGAACACGAAACGCGATCAGCTTCCAAGAAACCAGTCGATAAATCAAAGGAAGAAACCGACCTTGGGCCGGGGCACCACCCTGATCGTCAATTAAGGAAATGTCCACCCACTCCGGGACTTCGGAGCTTACAAGGTTAAGAACGCGATGAGACGTGAAGGAAGAAAAACAGAACATCGCAACCGTGTGGGCAACAACACGCCCAACCGCGAAATATCTCGCCGCTCGCGACGTCCCACATCTGAGACATTCGCGGATGTGCCACAATAGACACGTAGGAAAGAACGACAAAAAATTCAATTAACGCCGTCAGTTTATTTGAAGTTATTGTCTTTTTTGAAGATTAGTTTCGCGAGTCAATGTCAGATATCGCACCCACTCTGCCCACCTTCTTGCCCACCTGCATATAAATGCTCGCAACAATGGCTATTGTTGAATTTATACAATAAATTATAGCACTTACACATCCAATTGGAAGTTTTACACATCAATTGGAGGCTTTTTGATTCAAACCGGAGGTTTAGACATTAATTGGAGGTTTTTCGTTTCAAATTGAAGGTTTTACACATCAATTCCCCACACGAAATCTCCTGTTTTTAATCATCAGGGTGTGCGACGTATGCAGCTGCACACTCAAGCCTTTTGGAAGGGCATAAAATTGGCCAATTTCGGTAAAAAAAAATAAATTTGGCAAATTCCTAAAAATTGATTTAAATGGGCAGAAATATTTAAACTAGAAGGAACGGAGATACCCACATTAGCTATTTATTCTGAGAGTTCTTGCAATATACCTCAGTGTAAAACCATTGTAACATGACCCAGAAGCTTTATCAGTCTCTTTAACGTAATAGTGGTTCAGGTACAAGAACCTGAGTATTGAACCTATCAAGTCAATAAATAATAAATCAAATTGAGAGACATAATTAAAAGGCACAAAAGTGCACGAAAACTGTTTTTAGAACTTAAATTTCAAAAAATTTTCGGGGGAGGGCCCTCGGACCTTTTTACCTAGGGGTGTTCCATACATGGGGGTGACCCATAAAATGCGAGTCTTGCATCTTGCGATTTTCTCCTTAGGACGGCTCTGATAATCATTATAACTATTGTCCTGTATGTTCCTATTATGTATTTGTAATTATTTTCTTTATTTATTCCAAAAAAGAAAAAACATGAATATTCCACTGAACAAAATCTTATAATACGTAAATTAACCCCCCATATGGGCAAAAAGCCCGCGTTAGGAGATGAGTTCGACGATCAATACAAAGAAAAAGTGGGTAATAATTTTTCACATTTACCAAATAGACATTACTCTTACACGAATGAGGCAAATAAGTCATTTTGCACACATAATGAGTCATTCAAACGAGAACGCTCCTCAAGATTGACATAAAAATCCTGTTCTTGGGCCAAAAAATCAAGCTTTTCAAATAAAAAGATAAGTTCGGTGACCAGCTCTTATTGAGCACTTTAAATAGGCCAAATTTCAAAAGAGTGTGCTAAAAAAAATTACTAAAAATGGCTAAAGCGGCCAAAAATTGTTAAATGTAACATTTTTAACAAAGTTTCAGTTAAAACAAAATTATCAACGATTAACGAGGGCATTAAAAATATTTGGCACAAAATTATGCTGAAAATTGTGCTTACATTTCATTAATATTTGCTGAAAAATATATAAAACCTCACTAAAACTCTAAAATTCCAAAATCTTTTATGAATCGCGGAATTTTATGTAGTATGAGCTTTTCTTTTTGCCATTAATCTGGTTTTGAACGATTTTTTTGTAACTACTAAAATTGCTCAGATTTCAATACAATTTAACATATAATATTATATTAGGTCATTTAAGGATAATTCGCTCATATTATCATGATGCACGACTGGAAATTTTTTCAAAGGTTACCAACGTTTACGCCTACCAAAACCAAACGACTACTTCAGGGGGTAGGAGTGCCATTACGAGGGGGGGGGGGGGGTGAAATTGAATTTGAGGCTTGGGTTAATTCTGGTCCCACTTTTGGGCACGAAGTGAGCGGTCCAGGTATATAATAGATTTACGTTAAAAACGTCTGCCAAGTTGGGTGTGGCACATAGCCTTCTCGTTTACCTATCATGAATGTATAGATCATTGAAAAGTTTTAAATGATCTTGAAAAATTCCATATCGGAAGAGAGTAAATCAAGAAGTAGCGTGAAATGTCATAATTGGTCAATTAAGAAACGAAAAAATGATACTCAATGTAATTTACGTTTGTGCAAGCGCAGAATGAACTGATGAATTGAAAACAATGAAATAGGTACGGGACCATCTACAACCTAAACCGCGCATTCGCTGACAATTTCATCAAAATTGGATGAAAACTATGGAAATTAAGGCCAGTATATCACATTGGCGCATGCGCAGTAGCTATTAATGATACAATCGTGTTGAAATTGATATGAGGTAATCAAGTCATCTTCTTCCAACTATCATCCAAATTTAAGCGAAATCGGACGACTAGGGCGTGAAAAAATGGAGCATAATGGAATTTACGTTTGCGCATGCGCAGAGTGAAGTATTGATTTGGCAACAATGAAACTGACAGGGGACCGTCTACCCCCTAGCCCGCACATTCCCTGAAAATTGCATCCAGGATGAAAACTGTGAAAAATAAGCTTGTTACAAGGATTTGCGGACACGACAGACACACACACACAGACAGACAGACACGGAACCAAAGTTGTTCAAAATGGTCTAAAACGTAAAATGCGAGTAGAAATTTTGATTTTGGAGACCAAAATTTTTTTTCTCCCGAAAGTGAAAACAATGCTTTTGCTACCTTTAGGTAGACTCGGAAGCGAAATTTATATCTTTTACTATCAAGAACATAATATGTTGAAAACGATTCGTAGGAACGGTCTACCTTGTTCGAGTTTACCTGTATATACTTGACTGTAGCTCAAGTCCACTGTTGTACCTTTATGAAACATCTTTTCCCTCATTTCTTACAACTTGTAGTGAACCCTGGTGGTTCTAGTTTACTCCCAGCCCGTGTGGATTGTGTTAGATAAGTCGCGAAGTGCCTCGCACCAGATGAGTCTTCGTTCCCAATACGGTTTTATGGGCGTTTAAACTCCAGCAGATACCCAAACTCGTGCTTTTGTTTACTTCGACTCCAATGGAACGCGAAATGGGTTAGATAAACAGCGCAGGAATGTGATTATCCCAATTTGAGTTTGTCACATCACGGTGACAACTCGGCTTCCTGCTGTCCAGCCACCGTAACGCCCCACTGTGGGCAGTCCGGCTTCCAGGATCACCGCCGATCCCCTGCTGCGAGAGAACCCTCAGCACCACGTCAAGAGTTTAGAGCCTGACTCGAGGATCAGCTAAGAATGAGGTGAATGGACACATTTCGCGCGTTGAAATTTCTCATTTCACTTCCTCACTACCGACGGTAGGGAAGCTTTGTGACAGAACTAAATCACTCGCGACGAAGCTGTGGAAACCCATTTCAAAACGGAAGTTAGTGAAAACCCGTTGTCTATTTCCACGAAAAATAAAGAGTTACAATGATAAATCGATTACGATGCTAGGTCAACATCAGTAATAAACAATAACTGAACACACATTAGAAAGGACACAGCTTATATAGTCACATGTGAAGGGAGATTGAATCCCACTGGTCGAGAGGAATTAAAGGGGGCTGAAGGTACAACCATCAAGTGCAAGCTAAGTAAAGGGGGATTATACCTAATGAAAAATTACTGAATTCAACAGTTTGAAGGGATAATTCCAAGCTTTACCGAAATGGACTTATAAGTGGTGAAATATATTGAGGGATAACCTCATTTAAACATTTACCAGATCTGTCACTGTTAATAACTTCGAATTTTTCAAGTACATTCAACATCCTTCCCTTTGAACAAATGAAAAAATTCTACAAACTATCTGTCTATCTGTCAAATCAAAATTCACTTCACTAGCTATACTTCACTTCACTTCATTAACTATAATCCCCTTCACTTAGCTTGAACTTATTGGTTGTACCTCCAGCCCCCTTTCCTTTCTCTCGACCAATGGGATTCAATCTCCCTTCAAGTGTGAATGTATCCTTTCTATTGTGTGTTCAGTTATTGTTTGTTACTGATGATGGCCTAACCGTCGAAATCGATTTAACATTGTAACTCTTTATTTTTCGAAGAAATAGACGTTTTTTTCTCTAACTTCCGTTTTGTGTCAGATTTGGGCAATATCTAGTTACCTGGGTATCTAGATCCTTTTTGGGATACATCTGGCGTATTTCAGGAATTCTTGCCAAAAAAAAGGTGCCAAATCAGCCAGTTTATCAAATTCATTGTATTTACAGTATAGTTACACGAATGGAATCGTGAAGGTGTAGTTATAGATACTTGGTATCTGTATCAGCCGTCACAGATATTTTTACAGATACTTTAACTGTATCCGAAATTCGCGGATACAGATACTTGCCGAGGGTAAAAAATGTTTGCTTGCAAACACTTTGCTTGCACTTGCTTCTTGAGTTTTAGAGCTTTCCGATTAATTTTGGTTCCACGACTGTCTAATGTCTTTCATCCTCAGTTTCCTTAGTAAACCTTGTCACTCCCAAAACTATACTAAATGTTATTCCGATGTTGTTGAATTTTCAGGAATTCTGCGGGTTAGCTTCTAGTGGAACCCGATAAATGTCAATGCAAGATCAATATAGTAGCCAGTGCGGATGCGCAAACATAAATTTCAATAATGTCGATTTGTAATACGAAGAATGTATATATCAATACGATTTTGTTCAAACTCTTGGGACTGTTGGGACTTGTTGACAGGTTGTCCCAAAAGTAACCCCCCCCAAGTTGATCAGGAGATGGGATGGGTTGTTGATAGGAAGATAGATGGAGATAATTTCAATCGCTGGGTGGGGATATTTTCAATAATTAATGTTGAGGCCGGGAGGTACGTTCGCTTTCAAAACACACATGTACTTTTTCTGATTGGTGGAGAAGTCAGTCATTAGAACCTGGTGGCTTCTTTTTCAAAACCTTCACCCCAAAACATTGGAATGATGCATCATGAGATCTCGCTTGCTCGTTGATTGGGAGTGGCTGGTTATGGGTCACTGAAGCCCGGTGGTTGTTCATCCGTAGGTTCATTTGCGATGCTTTGCCAACGTAGAAAGCCTCTTGATTGGCAAACACATCATAGTAAACATTTCTGGCATAATAATTTGTAAACAAACACTTCATATATATATTCTCTTTTATATTACTATGGAGGTATGTTCAGTCTGTTTTGAGTTTCCTCCAACAACATGATCAATTTATTACCGTGACCCGCTAATTTCCAAAATAAGGCTCTCGTAAAGGAGCAGTGACCTAATAGGTACGTGAAACATCTGTGGGAATCAAAAGAGGAACCGGAAGAAAAGTGAAAGCAATTGTGTAGTCAAAGGAAGAATGAGACTGGCCATGGGAACGGCCAGCAGCTCCTAATAGGGGTCACACATGCGTTTGGCACAGTGACTCGCAGCCCGCAGTCGTAACCCGTAGTTCATTCCGTCACGCTAGAAAGTCCGATCTTGACATCACATTCTTCTTTTTCTCTCTTCAAAGTACCAACTCATCCTGATAGGTATTTTCGGAGAACAGTTGTAAACTGCCGTACGAGAAAAGGATTGAATGATGAATCCATTAACGTGGAAAGGGCAATTGTGTACAATAACTGGGTCAACTTAAATGTTTTGACGGCTATTTACTAGTACTGCAGTGGCTTTAAAATCAACATTTTTTACAATTTTTTTGTCGAACTCCGTTTTGAGACACTCTGAAACGATTCCCGGATTATAACATTTTTCATATATATATCTGTGTGCGTGTGTGTGTGTGTCATTCCAGACAATAGTCCCTTAAGATTGAGATTAAAATTCCGTACTTGCGCCAAAAAATCAAGCTTTCCAAACGAAAGGATGAGTTTGTTGGCCAGCACTCTTTGGGCTCATTAAAACTGGTCAAATTTCGCGAAAAAAAATATGCCCAAGTAAAGGATGAAAATAACTTAAAACGGCTGAAAATCGTTAAATTTAAATTTTTTTAGCAGGCTATTAGATAAACAAAATTTATCAACGGTGAACTAGAATATTAAAAATATTTACGCTCAAAGTTATGCTGAAAATGTAGTTGAATTTCATTAAAATTTGCTTAAAATCGATCAAAACGGCAACAAAAAACTATAGAGCTAAAGGGTGAGGGGAATGACGGTGCTCTTGAACGTCAAGTTATTTTTTCTCAGAACAACAAACTTGCTTATGACAATTTATAAATTTATCATATGGCAGATTGATTGTATTGAACGTTGATTTTAGTTATCGAAATTGTTTCCAAATGAATTAATTTACGTACAGACACCTGCTCAGTGCAGAAGCTCGAGATGTTGTGTGTGGGAGGTTTGGGGGTGATCTGTCCATCCGCCACTTTCTGGAGGACTGTCCAGCCCTTGTGGACCTCCGAGTCCAGCATCAGCCCCCTCAGTGGGTTGACGTTTTATCCGGACCAGACAAGGTCCGATCTCTGTTGTTGTACCTGAGAGCCGCTGAGCTCTACTACGAACTGTGATATCTGATCTGTGATATATTTATATTCATCTAGTCGCTGTTTTATTTCACTTTATTGATTGTATATAGTAGCATGTATATAGTTATTAGCCTATTTTACATCTAAGTCTTAGTCGTATTACTTTATTTTTGGAGTTATATTAATCAACTTTGGGGGCTAAACAGTGTTCATCACTGTACCTCTCATTTTTCTCCCTCCGAGTTGCCAGTGGAGTCCATGATGGCGCTCCCTTTCAGTCAAGGATGACAGCATGGCTCCCCTTCGAATCGTGCCACTTCCAATGTCCCTTTAGACACCTTGTTCAATGCCGCTAATGACCCTTCTGGTTTAGGTGCGGCTTAAACCTTAAAAAATAATAATAATTTACGTATACAAAACACTAAAAACGCTGCAAATTATTTCACAAAGGTTTATCATTTTTTCGATTGAGTTTGATCGTAGTTTTAGTTTGCTTGCGTACGTCATAAGGCCCGTCCGGACTCCTCGGCGTGTCCTATTTCGAGTTGCCACAACCTATACTTCTATAATTATATACGCATGTTTATATTTCTCGATTTGAGCTCCTATCTATTCAAATAATTATTGCCTTAATAATATCATTATCTAAGTACGTACGAAAAGTCGAGAGGATATGTTATTAAATATGCGTAGGCAAAGCTTTGGTAGTAACACACAAATATGACCCAGAAAAAAACATCGAAAAAGACACTTTTTCACCTATTTTTGGCTCATAGCACCCATGGGTGTGGAGCGATCGAGCTGGCGAGAAGATAGGACCAACTAGACCCCAAGTGGAGTCTATGTGCGAAAGAACGGGTTTTTATTAGTCAATTCTTAGGCCTTTTATGGCCCGGACGGCGGACGGCGAACGGCGAACGGCGGACGGCGGACGGACATTTCAAATTTGGATTCTACGTACCTTGAAACGTAAAGTGACAAAGTTTGAGGGGGGGTTATAAACATTTTTTGCTACACGATCACATAGGCTTATTATTGGAAATAATAAACCAAAAAAGTAATAAATATCCATTCTCCTACACCCCTCTGCTACGCCCCTGGTCACTCCAGCCACCACAAGGTGCCGCGGCGCCTCCTCTCACTCCACCCCCCGCTCACCCCCTCACCACCCACCGTGACCCCCTGCGAAGGGTGCCAGGCGTGCATCCAACACGTCTAACACTCAAAGCCTCGAAAAAGCCCGTTTTTGGCCCATAGCATCTATGCGAGTAAATCGATCGGGATGGTTAAACGTTAGGACCAACTAGACCCCAAATGGAGTCTATGTGCGAAAGAACGGTTTTTTTTCAAGTACATTCTTAGGCCTTTTATGGCCCGGACGGCGAACGGCGGACGGACATTTCAAATTTGGATTCTACGCACCTTGACACGTAAAGTGACAAAGTTTGAGGGGGGGTTATAAAAATTTTTTTGCTACACCATCACATAGGCTTATTATTGGAAATAATAAACCAAAACCTCAAAAATTTGGCAGATCCACAACACTGCTCTTCCTCAAATTACGCCACTGGACTGGAGTCTTCGCCCGATTCCAGCCGTCTCACCCGTTCAAGTCTCACTGCCCATCTCGTGCCGCAAGCTGACTGTCGTGTTAGAACGTAGACCTGATTGGGTGGTAAATGTGGTAATAAGAGGCAGCCGTCATGACAACCCCGAGGTACTTACGTCAACGCTTAGCATTCTGACCACTAAAGAGATATATTACCCACCACTAATGAGAAAAGGTACGAACGCCACCTAATAGTAGATAACGACTGGTTGTTCCCATCAGGAATTTTACATTTACTCCCCTAAGGTCTTCTTGAAGACTTGAACTTATTTCCTAACACTGCATTAGAACTGCTCTCTAATAACGAGTGTAACCGTTAATTTTATATACTTCGTTAATGCATACGATATTATGTACCGAAAATGACTTACGTGTCGCCTTTCCTTCGAGATTAAAGATCAGAACTTACCTGGAACAAAAAATTAGTAAATTAAGGTTACATAATAGTAGGTATACATGAAAATTTTGAAAAAATGCTTAGGTTCTGTTTTATACATTTCATTTTATTTATGTTACATTTGCTCGACAACCACTCCCAAAATCCATGTTATACACACTATAATCGTCGTCCAAAATAATTTAATGCAGTAGGTGTCGTAAAATGATGTTTACTGCATGCAACAATGCTTCAAATTATTCAAAGACCTCAGATTTTCTCACTTCGTAACTATAACTTTTTCGGTAATAGTTGTGGGCTTGAGATAATGACATTTACATTCATGTTTCAACTTTAGCTGAAGTATTCGTGTACAGCAACATAGACCGTTTAAACGAGTGGTTCCCAACAGGCAGATTATACTACCATACCTTACTATCTATGTCATTGAAGCCAGAAGTGAAGTTTTTCCTATTACCTTTGCCAATCCCTTTTCTACGACCAGAATAAAAGATTGGCGAATTCTGAGATAATGAAATAATCGCTTTCGAGCTGGCAAATAACAGTTCATATAGTTTGTCTTGCCGAAACCCCAAAAACACTGACTGGGGTTTGTATCAGACCGTTTTGGAGGGTGAGCTAGTAAACGGAGATCCAAACTACTGAAGATTTGGAGAGAGCTGTGAAATCTGTTATTACAGAAAACCACATTAGATAGGAGGAATGCTGTTTGGTAGACTAACCGAGACTGAATAAGGTCGTGAAGAATACGAGGGGACTTTGCAAAAGGGCAAGAAGCAGTGGGATTTGGGAGGCTCAAAGTGAAGCCTTCACTGCATATAACAAAGTTCTAAGGAAAGCCAAAAGAAAATCCTGGAGAGGCTTCTATGGAGGTATGGAAGGTCCACCGTATGACCAAAACACAGAATATTCTCTCTAAGGAGAGGTCCATGCCCCTGCGCCTCATACAAACGAAAGATGGGGTGTTCACTTAGAGTGAAAAAGAGACTTTGGGTGTTCTCCTTGAGACCCATTTCCCATGCTCACATGCCCAACGAAAACCTAGAACAAAATTTATAAACTTGCTGTCATCTTCCTATTTTGGTGATGCGTGCCTCAAGAAAAATAGTGACACCTGGTAAGATTACATTTAAGCTCTTTAAGGCCCGATGGGAAAGCGGTGTCTACCTGGCCTTTTGATGCCATTTCCCATGCCATTTCAATAACTTCATTTTTTACGAAAATTCGCTAATCCGAAAGAAATTTTCATTTTAGAGACAAAAAATATTTTATCGCCCGAATGTGAAAACAATGCTTCCGTTACGTGAAGTAGACGGTAGAGTCGGAAGCAAAAAAGATGGAAGTTGATTACAAGATTTACAGGATTTGGAGTGATCGTTATGTACGTATTAAAACGTGTTACGCGCGTTTGATGAGGCTGTACGACGAAATGCGATCAGCTGACTGTTTGCGAACTGGCGAAAGGAATCGTAGTAAGGGTGCAGAACCTGCAGGACCGGCCAGTGAGGATATTATGTCACAGCTGTAACTCCCGCTCCTCCCTCAAACTGATCCTCCAGTATATTATTCTACACCTCCTGCCCCCCATAAGGCAGTGACCGCTGCGAAAGGTGAACCCTTTCAAATGAGCCTACCTTCCAGCGAAAAAAATATAACTTACAAAACTGTGCAGGTTAGTTACAAAATTAATTTCCAAAGAATCGTATGCAAGGTGCCCTTACCGGCCAGCTCACCTTTTTCCTGACTAACTACTCACGATTAAACAAGAAGAAGAAGAAGGAAAAAACGTCTGCCAAATTGAGTGTGGCATATAGCTTCCTTATCTGTAGCTGAAACTGTGGAGAGTAAGGCCGTTACAAGGATTTCACATTGGTGCACGCGCAGTAGCTATCAATGATGCAATTATATTGAAATTAATATAGGATGATCAAATCATTGTCTCCCAACTATCATCTAAATTTGAGAGAAAAACGAATAGGGTGTGCAAAAATTGAGCGTAATGAAACTGATAGAGACCATGGGAGGGACCATGTACTACATACGCACATTTGCTGACAATTTCAACAAAATCGAATAAAAACTGTGAAAATTAAGCTTGTTACTAGCATTTCACATTTACGCAAGCGCAGGAGCTACTAATTTTACGATCATCTTGAAATTGATATGGAATAATGGAATTGTCTTCTAGCTATCCCACGCATTTGAGCGAGATCAGACGACTAGGGCGTGAGAAAATGACGCTTGGTTAAATTCACGTTTGCGCTTGCGCAGAGTGAAGTATTGAGTTGGAAATTAAGCTTGAAGGATTGGCAGACGCACGACACACACACACACACACGGAACCAAAGTTGTTCAGAATGGTTTAAAAAGTAAATTGCGAGTTGAATTTTTGATTTTGGAGAAAAAACTTTTCTCCCGAAAGTGAAAACAATGCTTCCGCTACCTATAGGTAGACTCGGAAGCAAAATCAATTCTCTGCTTATGGGAGAAAAGCCTAACTAAAAAAAGCCTAGACGGCCCTTGCTCAGCCCACTTCTCTTACATAACGGCTTTACGCGGCGCGTTTTCTATATTCCATTAGTCCTAATTGGTTTTATCTCTATAGTGTTACCTTGAAAGAGGAAACAATTGATTATTCCAGAGAAACATTATTGTGAAACAACGACAACCAACTCACAAGTCACTACACGAATGGCGTTGAAGAAAGAACGGCGGGGGCTCCGCGCCACACGGCAGAGGTTTGGTTGGTTGGTGTTGGTTTGGTTGAGTTGGTGTGGTTGGTGTGATTGAGTTTGGTTTGGTGTCGTTAGTTGAGGATCTCTACTAAATGTATACATCTCGAGTGAAAAGGAGAGAATTGAGCTTACTCTGCTGATCAGGATGGAGTTCGTCATTTCATTCTCCCTATCAAATTTCAAATTCCTCGGGTGATCAGGAGAAAATGTAGCTCACACGCAACTGATCATGAAAGAGCCTATCAGTCCAATTGTCTCTTAATGTCCCAGAGAGTCGCCCTATAAAATTGAAACTACCTAAGGCGAACGGTAGGTCTCATGCAGCTGACAGCTAATCGTGAAAGAACCCATCTTTTTAACATGGATATGTTTTTATTCGTCTCTTGATGTACCAGAGAATCTTCCTACCGAATGCTTTTGTTTTTGTGAAAGTTTAGACGGAGACTGTTTTTCCTCTACTTCCTTGCTGACACATTTTGGTCTCATGAAAATCTCCCGTTTTGTTAACAATATGCCTCGGTAAAAGCGTGTTCCACGATAAAATTAATTAACCAAGTTAATCCAAATATCTTTTACCCAAAAATCATTGTGCTTCACAACTGCTAGCTGCTTAACTCGAGCATGATATTCAGTATCAAAATGACAGTAGATGTTGACGAAGGCATGTAAGTGTGAGAGTCTATTCGTTAAAGGTAATTCTAAGTTATTTTGACATTTCTAACAATTAATATAATAATGCATTATGCATGTTATAACTGTACGTCCTCTTTCCCTTTTCAACCATTCGGTTATGTTGTTCGCTGAGTATGTCAAAACATTCCCGTTTTCAAAAGCAGTTTGAAGCCCGAGGCATGAAGGACATGTTTGCAACCGATAATATGTGCAAGGAATGTCGGGCGAAGGCTCGATATTGGTATTTTACACGTGAACTAAAAGCTAATTCCCAATCAACAGAATGCTAAAATGGGTAATTAGATAGTCAAAATAACCTATGCAATAATCAAGTGAATCGTCAAAAATAATCCAAGTTGTAACAAACACAATAAGACATGGGATGTTAATAAACCAAATGAAATATGAACTTACCTTCAGTAAGCCAAATAAACGGTAAGAATGCATGAGCCAGGAAGAAAACAGATAGGGAGAGAAAAGTTGAAGGTGAAAAAATTTTGTAGGGTGTTGACTAAATTGGAAAATGCTGAACAGCAACGTAAGGCCAAACTCTACGTGAATACCGCACCTTCTTTCACACAATCCGGCCTGAGTTTAAAAAAAAAACATAATGAAGGTGATGGGCCGAAATTTAACTAAGAGTAATATTCAACCACAAAGAATTTACTTTTGATCATCATATATTTGGAAAAATTGAACACTAGTATTTCGAACGACTCTTTGTAGGACTAAGAGGAAATTCAGATCATCTCAAACGAACTGACGAAATCAATGTAGAACTGGTTATTTTTGAAACAATTTGTTAGAATTATGATTACCTAAGTACAATTGTTTGGTCGAATATGAACTGAAAGAACTACTTTTCGAGCTAGGTATGTATATGAGTTTGATCAAAGAGACACACACACATCGTTCTTGACTCAATACCTCACTCTGCACATGCACAGACGTAAATTCCACCATTTTCTCAAGTTCTAGTCGTCTGGTCTCGCTCTAATTTGGATGATAGTTGGTGACAATTTGATCATATTATATCAATGTCAACGTTGTATCATTAATAGCTACTGTGCAAGCGCCAATATAAAATCCTTGTTAGAAGCTTATTTTCCACAGTTTTCTTCTGATCTGGATGAAATTTTCAGGGAATGTGCAGGCTAGGGGGTAGACGGTCCCCTGTCAGTTTCATTGTTGCCAAATAAACACTTCACTCTGCGCATGCGCTAACGTAAATTCCACTATGCTCTATTTTTTCACTCCCTAGTCGTTCGATCTTGCTCAAATTTGCCTGATAGTTGGAGGATGACGAATTGACACTCCCATATCAATTTCAACATGACTGTATCATCAATAGCTACTTCGCATGTGCCTATGTAAAATCCTTGTAACGACCTTAATTTCCACTGTTTTCATCCGATTTTGATGAAATTGTCAGAAAATGCGCGGGTTAGGTTGTAGATGGTCCCCTATCAGTTTCATTGTTGCCAAAACAATACTTCATTCTGCGCATGCGCAAACAAAATTCCATAATGTTCAATTTTTCACACTCTAGTCGTTTGATTTCGCTTAAATTTGGATGATAGTTGGAAGAAGATGACTTGATTACCTCTTGTCAATTTAAACACGATTGTATCAATACTTCTGCGCATGCGCTAATGTTAAATACTTGTAATGTCCTTAATTTCCACTGTTTTCATCCGATTTTGATGAAATTGCCAGCAAATGCGCGGTTTAGGTTGTAGATGGTCCCATACTGCGCTTGCACAAACGCAAATTACATAGAGTATCATTTTCTCGTTTCTTAATTGACCAATTAAGACATTGCATGCTACTTGTTGATTTACTCTTTCCAGCTATGGGATTTTTCAAGATCTTTTTAAAATTTTCAATCATCTATATATTCATGATAGGTCTATGTGTCACACCCAAATTGGCAGTCGGTTTTTAAAATATACTCAAAACCACTATTAAGACCAAGAGCCTGATGGGTCTTCTTCCTATATGTGTCACAAGAGCGACCTTCTATGACAGGAGGACTCCCAGAATTGGAAAGCCCAAATCCGCTAAGAGGGTCATCTGTAGCTCACGAAACAATCGTCTGACTCTTCGTTTGAAAGCTTTACATCGCTTGCCGTATTTGGACAGTAAGTATCAAGGACGGTGAACAAAGCCTCAGCTTCTGCCCCTGCCGTCTGCCATTAGTTGGTGCAGGAGGCTGTGGGTGTAGATCACTTTTGCCGGCTTTGCCGAGCTTTACGGCGTACTTGCGTACTTACACTCAACCTTCCAAGGATGAAAAGGGAAGCCGTGAACTGAGTTCGTCTCGCCAGGCGTATCGAATGACACCGTGTGATTGCATGAACTGCATTCCGAGAAGAGGTAATGGCCAATATTTTGCCACGGATGAGATTTTAGGCAGAAGATCAGTTAAGAAAGTTGTGTCATTGAAAATTCCCAAAAACACTGCTGTGAAAATCCTTACGAAATCAGATGAAAACTGAACAAGTTGTGTTTGTTTCACGAATTTTAGTTAGCGCATTCATAAAGCCCAAGTTTAACCATAGACTATATTTTTCTCAACCCTCATTTGAAGTCATCCCTACTAATCAAGGTTATACACTCATATTTCTTGTGTTTCTAAGGCAAATTAAATTATTCAATCCTTCTCTAAATCTATCAAAAAAAGTGTTGTCGATATGGTTTCAGATTAAACATTAATGGGTTATGGGCTAGGTTTTCCTTCAAGGAGTCCGAATCGAAACTGAACAAATCACCTACATTGGCTGAACGAGTTTTTCCAAAACCAATGGAATTAATTGTGAAAAAAACAAACTTTCAAATGCATAATGGAATTACTCAACTTTGGAACTTTCGTTGTTATGCCGAAAACCACCGAAATACGATGGACATCAAGATTCGACACTTCATCCAAGAAGTAGGAGGAGCAAGCAAGGAGCAGCAAGGAGTTCGTGATCAATAGTATGTACGCCTACAATACACCGGTTAGATAAGCTGCTTCACATGCCAATTCTGTTGCTGCCTGTATCAGGCCGCTGGGCTATTTTGATGCACTACGTAATAGGAAGGGTTTTCCCTATTAATCAATGTAACATTCATAAATGCATATGTCATATTGTTAATTATGAATGAGTTCCAATGGACAATACAATTATTCAAAAAATATAAAAAGAAATATTCTCTGCATTGTTCTACATAAAACTTCACTGCACGATCCCTGAGATTCCCATGCAAATTACATAAAAACCAATTTGAAGCTATGCTCATCACAATAATTGTGTGTTTCCGCATTCGCGGATAATATCACTGATCTACGAGAGATAAAATTAATAGGGGATGCATTTGGGATTTGCCTTACATAAACCTTGACAAATTCATTGAACTTGAACTGTTATATTAAGTATACATTATTTTCGGAATTGCGGATTCACATACAGACAGAAACGAAACCAAAATGAGAGCTGCCCTTACATTCATTTTATAGTTTGAAATGAAAATCGATTCCAGTATAAGAAATTTGACATCAACTGCACTGTACTGCAACGAGCAGTGTTCTTTCTATGATTTTCAGTTTCCAGCACTAATGATGTACCACGAGTAAGGTCGGTCTAAAACTGGCTAAGTGAAACCTTTGGTTTTGGAATATGTCAGCAGAATATTGTGAAATGACTATCCCACTGAACAAGAATAAATTAGGTATATATCTAAATAATCATAGAGTCAATAGAATAATATCAGTAAGTGAAGTGAAAACAATACCGATTAATCCGTCGTCAAATCTGTTGATGATCCCTATCAGCTGTTTCCCGCATATGATGAAGAGGTATTGTTCTTCTGACAGAAAAGTTTTTGTGCATTCTACTTGTATACTTAACATGATTGTATGGATCATTTCAATGGCTAAATAGAGATGGAATGGCTTAATGAAAAAGAATATATTAATGTATAAATCATTTTAAAAAAATAAACGTACTCAGTCATGCAGCATGTCTACTAGAGCGAATTCTAAAAGAAAAGTTGCGAATAAAACTGAGGGGACAGCCGTGTGACTATATCACAAAGAAAACTTAAGGACACGCAGCCAAACTCGACAATTTGCTCAATTGTGGGCTTTTTCTCTCACATTCAGGAATTTTAGAAATCTGGGAGTGGTGGCAATCGATTCAGGACTAAAAATACTTGGACTGTGACACCCTGCATGCCCTAATAGAAATGTAGTCAATTATGGCCTTTTCTCACCTAAAAATCGATTTTCTCACTTATTATTAATCTTAGAGATCTGGAGGTGGTCGCAATCGACTCAGCGCTGAAAAATACTTCGCCTGTGACACCCAACATGCCAAATTGCTAAAACCCGATTTTGTGCTTGTGATTTTTGTTTGCGTAGGTGTCAAGGCTAGTATTGATCCAGGAAGTTAATGAAATTCTAGGACACCATTAAAGGCCCATCTCTCTCAATCCTGGATAGTTCTACTAAAATTGTATGAAGATTGATGAGTATTTTACTTTTGCTCATAAGTAGCAACAACCAATCAACATGGCAGCAGTGAAATTCATTGGGGACTATCTAGGACCCTACGCCCATCATTTCTGGACATTTCATCGAAATCGGATGTATGTTAGTATCTGCAAATAAACAGGGAGACAAAAAAACGAAATCGCTCTAGACTGTATTGAACGTGAGATGCGAATACAAATTCAAAGTATAGTCTTTTTTTTCCGACCACCCAAAAGTTTCTCAATCCTTCCAAGGCAAGATGCTTTAGTAGGCTCGAAAAAAACTACAGAAGGCGATCGAATCTTTGTGCCACTGGAAATGGGAATGATAACAGAAGAAGCGGTCGGTCCAGCTGATTTATGCCTCCCGGCTACCTGGTAAAAGGTGACCTAGGATGTTGCATAAACCTTAAGGCGCTCCTCCACCTTCTCTCATATGGAACAGGGTCCCTAACCCGTTTCTTTCCTGCATCTTTAGACTTCTGATATACATCTCCTCTTTTTTCACGTTTTTACGACGTCGTTTTGACCTCTTTCCAACTCCCTTCGATCTGTTACCATTTCATTCGAATGTGCTGTTGCAAAGTCGTGACCTTCCCTTCAGCCATAAAAGTACCGTAAATAAACCGAGATCAAGCCTGTGACCGCAACTCCCATATTGTCGTGGAGCAGATGGAAGGCAAATTTCATCAATTAATCTCAGTTCATAGTTGTGACATTGAAAACAACGATTAAACTGTACAGGTATTTCAGCTAGTGCAAGGATTTGGCTAACAAAACTTGTCCTACATCATTATTCGACATTTCTTCACACTGGGGGGACCAGCAAAATGAAAATGTCTTTGTACCACAAAATGTTGGAGAAATATTGGTGATCAGCAAACGATGCTGAACTTTGAAACGAAGTTTCTCTGGGGCAGTTAGAATGTAATTAGGTAAAACGAGCGGGACACCCCGATCAAACGACAAGGTGTCTAATGCTGTAGCAGACCGATTTCGTGGTTGTTTAGCCAACGTTGGTACGAGTTAGTTGTACCAATAGTTGGCTCTCGTACCTACTGGCATCAGTTGAGAATAGATGGTCCGTTTCGGTCTAATCTTTAAAAATATTCTTATTATAAGGAATCCAAATTCGATTTCAGGATACGTATGATGAAGCTGATCAGCTGAAAGAGCTCTGTTGTTGCTTTCTTTCCTTACTTACCTACGGTATTGAAATTAGTAGACTTGAGGTAACTTAGGAACCACCCTGATCAGAAGAGTGCTCCTATAAGACTTATTTCTTTTGTAATTGACCTAAGATGCTGAAATTTGTCATGGCAAATGAGTTGAAAATGTGAAAATCCTGAAAAGGTATGGGCACTAGTTCAAACACGAGCAACGTTCTCCTCTCCGCTGGTTATTCAAAACGATTTCTGATCTTCGGCAATATATTAGTGACCTCCCAATAAAAACATGGAAAGAATGTGAAACTTCACTTTTGTCCATCTAAATCGGTCATTTAGCCCAATGCCGTCAACATGGGAGCAAATAATATTTAGTGGAACATACCCAAAAATCGCCTGACAAACTACGATGATCATAGTTTTATGATTCCAATAAAACTCTCACTTCGAGAAACAAAGTTTATTATAACTTTTGTCACCTATATATGTACTAGTGAAGCATGGGTAGGTTTTTTTTTTTTTTTTTTTTTTTTCATCTCATTAATTTTTAGTTGGTGAGTGCCATCGTCAATTTCGATATACTTAGATTCTGATGTGAATGAATGCCTTTATTTTCAAAACGATTTAGACATTTTGACAATAGAATTGCAGCTAAAACATAGTTCATGCGGAAGGAATACAATTTAGTAGTTGTATTATTTCAAAAAAATAGGCAATAATTAAAGAAGGTATATTTTATTCTAACAAAAGGTTGTTGAGGCATGGCCTGTTAGGCAGTCCGCCTTTGGAGCCGATTTATCGTTTAACGGTCGTTCACAATGCCTACTCATACAGAACAGATTTTTTTCTTCAAATTCTCTCATTAACATTCCCTGTTATCGTTATCATTTAAAAATGAAACTCAGTTTAAAATTCGTTTTTCTATTTACTTAACACTTTAAACTATATCTGTGTAGTCATTAAACATTTCTCTACATAGTTATGCATTAGTTGGACATATCAACTATCGGGGTTCAGAAAATATTTCATATTACTTTATTAATTACAGTTAAATTCTCTAATCAACAATTTCCTATATGTCCAGGCAGCATTACAGTACCTTGCCAGCTTAGGTCAATATTAACATGGAACATGTTTTTGGCCATCATATTAAAACATGAAACGTTTTCGCCATCATAACCCGGCCAAAAATGAGACAAAATTACCGTTACGTGAAATTTAGTGCGTTACGCTCCTATTTTCTGATTATTATCGCTTAGATCCAAACCGTTGCTAGGGAACTGTATCTTTCGCATTTATCACCGTACGAAATCTTTCGCGTGTCGTTGGAAAGCTCTCGATTTACCTAACCGTAATATGCTAATCATTGCGCAGTGGGTGGCCAACAATCTGAGGTATTAGCGTGGTTGTCTGAATAATTAATTACATTCAGGTGATCCTTCTCAGGTAATTTTGTGAACATGATTGCAACCACTAGTCCACTATTAGACTGGAATAAAACTTGGAACTTGAAATTTGATAGAGAGGCTCTCTGGGAGACGATTAAAATGATGGGCCTTTTCTTAATTAGCTGAGTGACCTAAATTCTCTCCTCTTCTCCCAAGGAACATGTTCCTTTTTTTTCGTTAAATTTATTGGTTATTGGTGGTTGACGGAAAATTCTGCCATTCCAAACCACTGAGTTCGAAATTCACTCAGCACAGGGCATTGCGGAACGAAATGACATGTCTCCTCTATTTACCTTCGATTGCACATCGAACATTACTGTATTGCACATCGAACATTACTGTATTCTTCCCTCTATGCAGGGTTGATAATTAAGATTTAACAACTCTGAACGAATTCTGATGTACTACTGTACCTAGATATCTGCTGTCCTGCTGTTTCATTTAATTTAGTTAATTTCACCTCACTAGGTCTAAGGGGAATTTAGATAATGTATAACGCACATCGTTATACATAAAGAGTAATCATTTGCAGCGATTCTTTGGTTTCAGATCAGCTAAGGTTTAGATGAAGAGCGCCTCTGATTCTTCATACATTTAGAGAAGTACATTCCGGCCACATTTGGCGACATTTTAACCCTGCTCGTTTAAATGCTTTTGTTGCGTTGGGAACTCCACGCTTTGCTGCAGTTGAACTGTGGTTTACATCATTTAGATTTGATGGCTCCTACAATGAAATCTAAATCAAGGGATGTCAATTTTATTCCATTGTCGAGAGGCCAGGATGAATTTGTCCTTATCAATTTTCCTGAGAAAAGAAACATATATTTAGTCAATTCTAATTTATGGACGCCCCTGGAAGTAATTACTGAGCATATCTTCCGAAATATCAACGTTTAAGCCAGTTGGAATGTAAGATCAACGTGTCAGCTAATTGTGAAGCCTTTAGAGTTATTAGATCATGATGAAGATACCTGTAACACACACGTAGGTCACATTATGCCTTTTCAGCAAATGTCGCTGGCAGATGAAAGGAACTTCGTTGGGTCGACATTGACCCGTGCGATTCTGAGGGTCCCCGGCAGACCTCGTGGACGTCTCGATCACGTTCCAATACTGCTAATAAACTCCATCGGGTGATGTCATTGAGGTTAATATTATTGTATCATTAAAAAAATAATGGTTTCCTCAGAAAATAACTAAACTTTCGAAACCCTTGTTGGTCACTGGAATAACGTCGTTTGATCAGCCTAAATACGCCGCATTTGTGGAAATTCAGTGCCTCTAGGTGAGTAAAAACCTTTATCCTAAAGAATAAAAAATGGAAGTAAAAGTGTAAATTAAAAAGTGTATCCTATGCGCCTTAACTCAACAACGACTGGACCGAATTTGACGGGATGGGTCGCAAAATGATCAGCTAGTCATTCAAAATAAAGTGGTTGAAAAATCGTCATTGATTTTATGAGTAGCTTGAACTGATTTCGTGATTCAAAAAATCCAATGCCTACGCTATTTATCCTAAAAAGCTGAAATTTGAAACGGAGCCTCTGTGAGAAAGTTAGAATAGCATTTTAATTTGCCGAACCACCCCAATCAGCTCAGTGAGCTCTTAAAGCTAATTTTCCCTTTCAAGTATCGGACGTCCCCCCGAAATTCTTATTTCTTCATTCCTTGTGAAATGCTAATCTACTTATAAGAAAATGGTCTTAACGGGTAGCTCACTTCGTAAATACTAATCTATATTTTTTACCAATCACTTTTTCCACAAGATAATTTTTTAAAAATCACTCTGCGAGGAATCACTTAATATCATCAAAACCCATCCAATTACTCGTACAACCAGCGGCATCATCAACCTTACTGTCATGGTAAATTACGCCCGGAAATTAAGGGATCGAGTCTTGCCCTACGGCTTTTTCACTCCTTCATTAGTTTCATTACCGAAGGTGGTAATGCTTTGTATTCAATTCAAAAATTTAAATTTCCTGTTGCTCTTTTCTTTTCACGGCTTTTTGAACAAATAGGGGGCAACAATAATATTGATATTTTCTTTTAATGGTAGGTAATTTTAACGATGATATTGGGGAAGAGCACAAGGACTAATTTTGGCATTATACCTTGAACACATCGACTCATGTGATTTCTCCTCCGTCATTAGGTTCCTTCCTTTTTTAAGAGTAGGATTGCTCCTAATAGGTTTGAGGTAATTTGACTGTTTTTTGTTTTTACGTGATTTCTAATTATAATTGATCTCTTTGCTAATTGAATATTCTAAAAAAAGATTATACAGTCCTAAATAACTCTCTCTCTCTCTCTCTCTCTCTCTCTCTCTCTCTCTCTCTCTCTCTCTCTCTCTCTCTCTCTCTCTCTCTCTCTCTCTCTCTCTCTCTCTCTCTCTCTCTCTCTCTCTCTCTCTCTCTCTCTCTCTCTCTCTCTCTCTCTCTCTCTCTCTCTCTCTCTCTCTCTCTCTCTCTCTCTCTCTCTCTCTCTCTCTCTCTCTCTCTCTCTCTCTCTCTCTCTCTCTCTCTCTCTCTCTCTCTCTCTCTCTCTCTCTCTCTCTCTCTCTCTCTCTCTCTCTCTCTCTCTCTCTCTCTCTCTCTCTCTCTCTCTCTCTCTCTCTCTCTCTCTCTCTCTCTCTCTCTCTCTCTCTCTCTCTCTCTCTCTCTCTCTCTCTCTCTCTCTCTCTCTCTCTCTCTCTCTCTCTCTCTCTCTCTCTCTCTCTCTCTCTCTCTCTCTCTCTCTCTCTCTCTCTCTCTCTCTCTCTCTCTCTCTCTCTCTCTCTCTCTCTCTCTCTCTCTCTCTCTCTCTCTCTCTCTCTCTCTCTCTCTCTCTCTCTCTCTCTCTCTCTCTCTCTCTCTCTCTCTCTCTCTCTCTCTCTCTCTCTCTCTCTCTCTCTCTCTCTCTCTCTCTCTCTCTCTCTCTCTCTCTCTCTCTCTCTCTCTCTCTCTCTCTCTCTCTCTCTCTCTCTCTCTCTCTCTCTCTCTCTCTCTCTCTCTCTCTCTCTCTCTCTCTCTCTCTCTCTCTCTCTCTCTCTCTCTCTCTCTCTCTCTCTCTCCTCTCTCTCACTCACTCTCACCACACACACACACGAGTTACCTGGCCATGCACACGAGCGATCTCGTTATATCCAGGCCACGTGGCAATGCCTCCTCAGATAGCTCTCTGTAAATAGATAGATGCCTTTATCTTGTTAGATAGTTGTCTATCTGTGACTAGATAGATAGATGCCTATCTACGTTTGGATAGATAGATAGTTCTCACAGTTTTTCTCTTCTATGCCATTCCCCTCCATTTATCAACTGCATGTCGAGCTAGTTCCATTTTTCTTTGATTCTTAATCTGACCCAATGTCCGACTTTTCCAAGATAATGAGACCGATTCCTCCAAGTATACCCATCACTGCAACCAATACAAACACACCTGGCATGTTCTTGAGAGCTGCTGTGTCTCAATGCTATGCAGTACATTACGTAAAACATACTCGTACATGTAAAGAAAAGTTCGTCACTCATCTGATATTTGACCAATTTTCTTCAGTTCGAATCTGCCTCATTATCGAACGAGCCAACTACATAAATCACGAAGAGCTGCTAGGAGTTTAATCACTGGTTAAAAGAATTCAGTAAATTTATTTGAATTAAATTATAATCACTTCTATAGGGCATGATGAAACCTGATATAAGGGCTTTAAATGTTGTTTCTCTTGATTTTACAGTGAAGTGAACTTTTTGTAAACCAAAGTTTAAAAAAGGTTTGAAAAATTGCGCTTCTTCATGGTTTTTAGGCTTCAATTCAAAACCAATAAAAAACTGGGAATAAGAAAGGTATCTCAATTCTGGCATCACCACCGTGTTCTGGAGAAAAATCTCCAAGTGCACAATCACCCAATCTCCAAGCCCCCCCCCCCCCTCCTTTGGGTTGACCAACAACTGTTTTTTTTAAACTTCATATCAGGCACCTCAACAACGCTCACTTCGACATCTAAAAATTGTGGAAAAGTTAGGGGGTGTAGGGGAGGGGTTGGATTACTTTTGGGACATCCTTTAGATTGACGCTGGGATGCAGCGCCGATGAAGCCACATATCTCGAGCTGGTATATTGATGACATTTTTCTGGCTTAGCAGCCTCGCCTCTTAATGCACAATACCGTTGGCGGAGCTGAATTATACGTTCTCAATCCGGTTCATGTATACCGTGTCACTCATGGCAGTCTTGTTCTTGCGCGGTGATGTGATGCTGGTGGTGGAGCTTTCCACACGAAGGTACAAAAGAAAGAAACCAATGCACAGTTGCACATGCACTGTACTATTTGCCACCCCCATCCGTTGAAAAATCAATCCTAAAGTCTTGTACCATTCGAGGATTCTATAGCGGTCAGGCGGATGTGCAAGAGAGGGTCTTTGTGACCTGAAATTCATGCTTTTGGGGAGGCGATATCGTCCTGATTTGCTTTTGGATAGGATAATACCAGCCGATGTGCGATACCATCCGCCTGAGTACCGCATTTCACACCCGGGGCCGTTTTTATCATGTTGATGCATTACAAAGTTCGGAATTCCCACAAAAGTACGTTAAAAACATAGGCACGAACGAAGGAACAAACATAAGGAACCATCCGAGGAAATTCAAATACCGTCGGTGAATGGAGGAACCCGGATGCAGCTGTAAATTCGATCATAATCATTTCTTCATCGCTGAGCTGTCACGGTGAAAAACAACTCACTTTCATCCCATCAAACCTTGACTTTATGTTAGTTTGATATTTAAGCCCTCGGAGTTCAATCTTGAACGCCGAACGAAAGAATGCAAATGCGATCATGGGCTCCGTCATCTACTAGTGGTAGGTAACCTTTGCTTCACGGATGGTGGTAAAACAAGGCTTACTCGTTAAACGTGAGGACAAATTTGTCGCGGCATTTAAGGTCGTAGATAATTATAATGCGAATGCCTGTGTTTCCCAGGGAACGTACTTGACATACTAAAGGATGAAATTGCTATGAGAAGGACTGATGGACTTTACTGTACATGGCATACTGAAATACCCACTATTAATGAAAATTGCTCCTTGAGTAAGTTTTTCTTACGATTTTTTCATCTGTTTAAGTAACCAATTTTTTCCCAAGTCTGATCACTTTGTTTGTGAAAAAATTGTGAGCAGTCACATTTCAGTGAACAATTTTTTTTTTTTAGAATAAAAGTACTTTTAAGGTTTCAAACAATTGTAAAAATTGCATAAGCTATTTTTGAAATACTTTTTTTAATCTTAGCGCAGCTAATACTAATGGTGCGGGCTTGATGAAACTGATCAAATCGTCTTTTCCCAACTAGACTCCAAATTTTAGTGAAATCGGACTGAGAAAATTATGGTTGTCGGTTTTTACATTTGCGCATGCGGAGAGTGAATTATTGAGTTGTGAGCAATGAAACTGATAAGGGACCGTCTACAGCCCAACGAGCGAATTTCATCGAAATCGATTGGTAACTTTGGATGTCTTGCTTACTTGCTTGTTACTTGGATTTCACGTTTGCGAATGCGCAGCAGTTATACTAACGACGCGATTGTGATGGAATTGATATGGGACGATTAGAAAATCGTTTTTTCCCGACTGCCATCCAAATCGATCGAGATCTAGGCCATGTCGGGTTAATACTAATGGATTTTACGTTTGCGCGTGTGCAAAGTGAACTATTGATTTGTGACCAAAGATGAGTATAGAGGGTATCTTGTACAGCCTAATCCACAATTTCGCTCAAAATTTGGTACTTTTCCGTTATCCCCCCCACCCTCCCCCCATCTGTTTCACGACTTTCGCGACTGTTTGACGCCCGCCCGATGTTTCTAGGCATTCCTTCTTTCTTAGATTACATATTTACGTAGAATTGGTGACGATTTCAAGCTGTGGGAAGAAATTATATTATTTAAAAAAAAAAAAAAAAACAAAAAATAATTACCGTGTTTTCAGAAGTTGCCGATGTCGCTGAGGATTTGTTGAAACAAATTGGCGTGGTTGTGGTTTGATTGCCTCCAAATGAATTCGCACAAATAGGTATCAAGTTACGAATTAACTGTTCCGCATTGGCTTTGTCTTATCGCCTGACCATTGTGAAGAGAATAGTTAGTAAACCAACCGGTTCATCGGGAAGACATTGGACCCAAGCAAGCGCGCAGCGCCCGTGGTCAATGACGTTACCCTCTTGTTTTTCCAAGAATTCACCAATGCCTCTTTACTCCCTCAAACTGAGCGAACATTAATTAAAATGTGAAAAGGGATCATTACCGATGCCTAGAAACATTGGGCGGGCGTGGGACAGTCGCGAAAGTCGTGAAACAGATTGGGGGGGGGGGGGGGGGGATAACGGAAAAGTACCCAAAATTTTAGCAAAGTCGGATGGAACTGTAAAAATTAACCTTGTTACAAGGATTTACGCCCAGATAGATACACACACTCACACACACACATACACACACACAAGCACATACACACACCAAAGATGATCAAAGTTGTTCAAAATGATCTAAAAAGTAAAATACAAGAGTGGACATGTTGATTTTGGCGAGAAAACAAATCTTTATCTTCCATAAGTGAAAAAAATGCCCCTACCCTAGTAGGCTTGAAAGCCAAAGGGGGGGGGGGGGGGGGGGGGGGGGGGGGGGGGGGACAAATGAAAATGAACTATTTTTAGACTATTGGCAAAACTTACCCGATTATATTTTTAGACTATTTGCAAAACATACCCGCCAGGGTGTTTGGTGAAAACCACATGTCTTGCCACAATGTATAAATAAAGTCGGACAAATAGATCATAATTGACATTTCACAAGGCCATGCGGTAGCGATTCCATCTCATCCACTTTCGTACAAACGACGGCACTGATAGCTCAAGCATTTAAAAAGTAATTCACGAGGCAGCTACCAGGCCTACCTAATGGACAAGTTCCAACGGTGGCACAAATATGTTTCCTGGAGTTGATTGCAGAAATATATCCATCGGCTTAAGGTCCAAAGTTATTTTCGTTTTAGGTTCACTGAGTCACCTTCGCACATACGAGTATATAGAAAAAAAAGAAAGAAAAAACACTGAAGTTGAGTAGGTACTCTGAAGCTATTACGCAGAAATATTTTGCTTTTATCATTTATTAGCCGCTCCGGCTCGCTACGCTCGCCTCCACGTCCAGCCGGGGGGCAAGCCCCCCGGACCCCCCATTAAATTGCTCGCTTCGCTCGCAAAGTGTGGCATGTAGGGAATGTTGCTCGCTTCGCTCGCAAAGTGTGGCATGTAAGGGATGTTGCTCGCTTCGCTCGCAAACGGCACATCCCTAAGGGTGTGTAGGGCATGTTGCTCGCTTCGCTCGCAAACAAAAGCACTGGCACCCCCCATCATGTTGCTCGCTTCGCTCGCAAGGTGTGTCTGTACACATGCGATGTATTACAATTGAAACATGTAGAGGATGTTGCTCGCTTCGCTCGCAAACGGTAGGTCCTTAAGGGTAGGTTTAATTCTGTAGGGGATGTTGCTCGCTTCGCTCGCAAACGGTAGATCTCTAAGGGTAGGTTTAACTTCTGTAGGGGATGCTGCTCGCTTCGCTCGCTTGAGGAAGTTATACTGCCCACCCAACTTGGCAGACGTTTTTTTCTGTTGGAAATTCTTACAAACAAATTAAATCTTATAAAACTACGTGGAACCACAAAAAGTTTATTAGGGAATGCTGCTCGCTTCGCTCGCTTGAGGAAGTTATACTGCCCACCCACCTTGGCAGACGTTTTTTTCTGTTGGAAATTCTTACAAACAAATTAAATCTTATAAAACTACGTGGAACCACGAAAAGTTTATTAGGGAATGTTGCTCGCTTCGCTCGCAAACGGTAGATCTCTAAGGGTAGGTTTAACTTCTGTAGGGGATGCTGCTCGCTTGAGGAAGTTATACTGCCCACCCAACTTGGCTGACGTTTTTTTCAGTTGGGAATTATTACAAACAAATTAAATCTTATAAAACTACATGGAACCACAAAAAAGTTTATTTGGGGATGTTACTCGCTTCGCTCGCAAGGTATACCTGTGTAGGAAAAAACCGGTATTTATTACGTTGAAATGAGTCATCGACTCGAACCATTGTGAAACGGGCGCCCGGGTCGATTAATTTCTCATATTAAACGGTTCCCCTCGCTTCCACTCGCAATTTGACCGACTGCCCGTCACTTTTTTCGATATCCGATTTCGGATTCAGATTCGGCGGACCCAAAGCTGTATTTCGCCCGCGAAAACCGTTCCGAAAAACGTACCTTTATGGGTTATATTTTAATCGGAAAAAACCAAGTTTTTCGGCGGACTTTTCGAGAAAACGGGTCCGTACTCTCGCATTTTTTTAACGCATTTCCCGATACTTTTTTCGCGATCCGATCGCGCCGTCGTCTTCCTCGTAGGAAAACCTACGAAACCCGTATTTTTCCGGAATTGTCAACGGCCGTTTAGAGTGGTAGGGGAAGCGGGGAAGTCCAAAAAGCGCACATTAACCGGAACTTCGACCCCCCTCCCGCCCTACGGCCCATGGTTTGGCTGGGATTAGGAAATTCTAAATTCGCTTATACACCCTATCGGAAAATCCCAAGAAGATCCCCCCACTCGTAGATTCCCCCCACTCAGCCATTTGGCCGTGCATAGACACGACAGACAAACAGACAGACGGAGTTTCATTCTTATTAATAGTATAGATTAACAAGATTTTATCATTCATTAACATTTATTAACATGCTTTTATCATTTATTAATCATAATGATGATTAACAGGACGTTTCCATTTGTTTTCGTCACGTCACGGTGGGGTTTTCTATTGATTTTCACGTACAACCAATGCGTTACTAGAGAAGTGTAACTCCCTTAGTTTTCATAGCAGGAAAATCGTTAGCCACTTTTTGGAATGCTTTCATTTTATCACAGCATCTCATAATCCCTAAGCCTCTGTAGTGTCAAGGAAAGCTGATCTATTACGCTCAGTTATAAACTAATATTGCTAAGTAACCATAATGAACTAATAATGAGTAAAATTATTCATTATTAAATGATCTGACTGTAGAACCGTAGGCTCACCGTCCGTTTTTTTTTTTTTTTTTTTTTTTTTTTTTAACACAGAATGTGTTTTAGCCATGGACTAACTAGCCGAAAATGGAACGCGGGATGGTAACGAAATGTGTGACGGATGATTTTCACGTACAACCGAGTCGTTGCTAGGGATATGGTACTTCGTCGTTTTTCATCCCACAAAATTCGTTGACCATTCGTTCGAAAGCTCTCGATTTACCCAACAATATTATGTTAACTACTGCGAAGTGCGTGTCCAACAAACTGAGTTATGAGCATGGTTATATAAATAATTGTTTACACACAGGTGATCATTCTCAATAATTGATATTGTGAACATGATTGCAACCGCTTGTTAATTTCTGATGATTTCATTGAGCTTGTGTTTCGATGATTTGATTCATAGCAGGTGATCTGAGTATTACGAAAACGGTTTGATTTGTGAAGCAGAGGTTAAATAATTTGAATAGGTAATTTCTATACTTTACACTCTAGGAAGCTGTAATTTCGTTTGTAGCCTCTTTAGGACATTTACTTGACGATGCTCAGGGTCCGGATCAGATGTGTGGCTCTTAAAGCTAATTTCTATGCTTTACACTCTAGGAAGCTGTAATTTCGTATGTAGCCTCTTTAGGACATTTACTTGACGATGCTCAGGGTCCGGATCAGATGTGTGGCTCTTAAAGCTAATTTCTATGCTTTACATTCTAGGAAGCTGTAATTTCGTATGTAGCCTCTTTAGGACATTTACTTGACGATGTCCAGGGTCCGGATCAGATGAGTGGCTTTTAAAGCTAATTTCTATACTTTACACTCTAGGAAGCTGTAATTTCGTATGTAGCCTCTTTAGGACATTTACTTGATAAATCGCTCTTGATTTATCACGAATTTATTTCGTATTTTTTTTCGTAGTTTCATACTATAACTATATAAATTGATGTTATAAATGAATAGTAAACAATGACGCTTGTTTGGTTGTCACTTGGTTGCGCGACAACGCAAACACATTCTGTGTCTCAATAATTTCGTCCGAAGTATGTAAATAGAGGTAACCGGGGGTCCAGGGGGCTTGCCCCCTGGCGAGGCGCGGAGCGCCGAGTTTTACTGAGATACTGCAATGGCTTCAAATGTAGAATATAATTTATAATTTCCATACTAAAATAGTATGGAATCAACGGAAATTTTATTCGCGGTCATATTTATTACCGGTCATTTTGAGAGCATTTTAGAAAGATTCGTAGATTTTAACATTGGTCATATTCATACACAGGTTGATCGTCGGGGCTGCACTCATTTTTGAATTTAAACTACAACTTTAATTAGCATGGAACATGGTTTAGCCATGACCTAACTCCCCAAAACCGTTACGTTTTGTATTGCGAAAATGCGACCCCGAAGAAGCGGTCATATGATTTTCCGCTAGCTACGTACCTGCATTCCTAGAGAATCAGTCGGTGAGTTTCGAAGACGAAACAGAAGCGGATAATTATATATTATCTATAATCTTATATAGTTATACAAAATTTACGAAATCTTATGGCAGTTAGCACGGCCGTTCTATCCGGCCGATTTCCTTCTTTTTTTATGAAAGGTATTTATACATAGATTTGTCACCAAGCATTGAAAATCAGATAACTCAAACTTTTATAGCTTTGTCCTTTGATATCTCAGGTTCTAATTGAGATACATCGTTCGTTTTGGTCTAGGAACACTCAGTGAATCGTACCCTTTCATTTGGTCTTAATTGGTTGAGTTTGAAAGGATTTATGCGCGGAAAACCTATTCGTTTAAATTGCAAAATTGCGTCAAAAAACGTTGTTAGATCAAAGAACAAAGGGTGGCCCCCTTCGTTTGAAGACTCCGCCCGCCTCCTACTTCCAAGGTGTGGACGGTTCCTGTCTTTGCCCGCTCTCACGTCGCGCGTCAGGCCGCAATGGGCGCTCTGTCACAATAAATCTCACCAAGGAGGTGGACAGTATAAATCTGCCAAGGAGGTGGGCAGTATAAACCTACCAAGAAGGTGGGCAGTATCAATCTCGCCAATGGGGTGGGCAGCATAAATTGGATTATTGGATACTGATTGGCGTCAGGCCGCAACGGGCGCTCTGCCAGGCCGCAATGGTCGGCGTTTTATAGTTTTCTGCAATAAAATTTTGTGAGGACCCGAGTCCTGCTTTAAGTTATATAGCATTATAAGCGCGTTCCTTGTTTCAAGAGTTTGAGTCGTTGACTCTGAGCAGAAAGATCTGGGAGGTCCAGGGGGGCTTTTATTCACTATATATTTATTCGAAAAATAATAGCTATTCTAGTACGAACAGAGGTTGATTTTGTGCAATAGGTCCTATTAACTCGAAAATTCTATGAAGGTCATTATTATAATGACCTTATTTTATAATAACGTTATTTATTGGCAGTCTGATTAGTCGTGCTTGTCTTGAGGATTATCACAAAACAATCGGCTATTCACAAAATACAGTTGATTAAAGTAACATCCCATTCACACTTCCTAAAACTAGACCTTTTTTGGCATGAAAAAACGCCGAAATTTTTCGTTATGTGTGAGAACAATTTTTCACATTGCCGCGTAGTCGAACCTACAACCCTTCGTATTGTATTGGAGTCATTCGTACTTATTCCACTGAATACTGAGTAACTTGAGTTAAGAAAAAGGAAATAAAAAGATTTTCTATGTGTTGATACCACGTACGGTGTCAGATATCCTGCATGACTGATGGAAGAAATAATAAGGATAACGTAAGTAACAACTTCAATGGGTTTGTCCGCCTTCGGAGAAAGTTGCAGGTCTCGGAGTATCGGCATAACACCCTCCCTGGAAAAAAAGTCGTAAAGCCCGATGGGGTGATTTCAAGATGTTTTTAGTACCTAAGCGATTCTCGACTCAAGTTGACGCCAAAAACACAATGGGGATTTTAAAAACTACGTAACCACTTCCATATTACTTTCATCTGGTTACATTATTCCTATTGGCATCTTGGTATCTTGTGTTGATAGGTTGATGTTTACCCAAACAAACGACATACTTGTAAAAGATTATATTTGAACGAGTTTACAATAATTGACGAACGAAGTGAGTGTCTACGTTGAATCACCCTGTAATGGGGCTCAGAACATGAGGAGCTCGAGGTAGAGCGCAGCACGTAAACAAGGACCTGATTTGCTCTTCTCTTGTTGCCTAGGTATAAAGGCATTCGTGACGGACACAGGTTTTTGTTATTTTTCCGGTTTTGTTTTTGTTTGTGTGTTTCTTTATCACAATAATTTATTTATTAGTAATATAATTCTCATTTTCCACCAGTTTTGACGAGCGAAAAGGGGTATCAAGAAGGGGAAAGTCATGACAACCACCATGATACTAAGATCCTTCGTTCCCTATGGCTCCTAGGGGCTGACCTTATAATGCTTGTGAGTCTGTTCCGCGCAGCAGACCAGAATTTCGGAGCTATTATCTTGCAGTATAATAGGTAGAATGGTAGAATCCTTTAACACCCGGAATTAGCTGAGTAGTTTTAAAATGTTTCATGTCTTTATAGGATGGCCCGGTATCTGTATTTTTGCGTAGGTACCAAGGATGCATAAGCGTTCGGTAACTAATCTTTTCACCCTAGGATATTAAAATTTTATAGGGTGGCTCTCTGGAAATTAGGAGATGATTGAAATGGTGGGCTCTTTCTTCATTAGCTGAGTGAGCTAAATTCTCTACTGTACTCCCTCGGAAGTTGAAATTTGATAGGGTGACTCTCTGGAACAGTAAGAAACGATTAAAGTTATGGTCTCTTTCCTGATCAGCTGAGTGAGCTAAATTCTCTCCTGTACCCAATGGGAAGTTGAAATTTGATGGGTGATTCTCTGGAACAGTAAGAGACGATTGAAATGATGGGCTCTTCCCTGACCAGCTGAGTGAGCTAAATTTTCTCCTATACCCCTAAGGAGTTGAAATTCGATAGAGAGACTCTCTATGGAACATTAAAGGCGATTGAAATTATGGGTCCTTTCTCATCTACCATTACCTACCAATGATCCAATAGTGAGCTTACCTACAATTTCTACTTCTACTATTACTATTACTAATACCAATGCTTCATCGTTGCAACCTCGGTTTGTGAGTCGCTATGTGTATGGGATGTATTGACATAAAAGTAATGTAAACATGAAATATGATCCGTATTTTGATCTAAATTTGTGAACCAAAGATTCGATTTTGATGGAAAATTCTGACTTGAATTCATACCATAAATATCTTTATGTAAATGCAGATTTGCGTATAAACAACTGAAGGTTGGCTAGTGGGTGTAGATGATCAATAAGGGTAGGCAAAGTTGGGCAAAAGTTAGTCCCGATGCAATAATGCTGGGAACATCAGCGATGATGATGCAGTGTATAGTTTCGTAGAAATACACAACTTTGTTCATTGTAATGGGTTCCCACAATTTCGACGCAAGTGATTTAGTATGAAATCGGAAAGTTACTGATTTGCTGAATCGATTGGGACAACTTTCAGAGCAATCAGATTCGATGCTAACATCATCGTCACCGTCATCGTCATCGTCATTGTCGGATATCGGACGACGAATCTCGAAAATACGTGTTCATTGTAGGTTAGTTTAGGTGGGGGGGGGGGGGGGGTTGCAGAATCTAACGGTTTAACTCTGTTTAAAGCTCATGATGCTGGCAGGTAAAATGCGTAAATGAGTGTTCGCCCATCAATTTATGACATGTTTCCAATTCGCGTTAAGAACCTTTCTTCTGCTAAATTTTCCTTTTCCCAATATTTCTAGAGGAAATTCGAAGGAAAATTTTCAAAAGACCGCTCAACAGATGATAAACCGATGATGGAAAAAGTGACGTGTACAGTGCGAGTGAACAGCAAAACGGGATCAAATATGAAAAAAAACAGCTACAGCGCGCGTTTCCATTAGAAAACCTGAACAGTGACATCTTATGACTCAACACGAGTGCAACTAAAGCTGGCACCTAATACGTTTTTGTCTCATTATCATTATTGAAGCATTTGGAGTTAACGAATAGATTTTTCTTCCTTGTCTTGTCTATTAAGGACAGATTTATAAATTTTCTACATTAACTGCAGGATAGCTATACCGAGTACATTGCTATACTCCAAATAAAGAATTTGAGTCGTTTATCAATGCCGAATTAACTGGGGGAAAAAATTATCCCTCAGATAAATTCTGTCTGACAGATAGCGCTGTTAGCATCCTCATTGGTGTTCGTAGGCGACAAAATAAAGGCGATTAACTCATCGAGCTACCACAGAGTAGAGTAGGAGCTGAACATTTTCTTCATGGATCGACTATTTTAAAAAACCGGGTCTGACGTTATTTCCACAACAGTGTCCATCATGTTATCAAGCTCGGCAAATAAGAAACCACCACATTTTTGCCGTTTGTTTGCTTCATTTCTAGAGAGAGAAATACATATACGAATAGCGATATTGCAACCTGAATTATTAGGAATGAATTATTGTGATCAGTAAGTTGTGGACTTGATTTCATCTTCGATTTATGTTAGAACGTAAAGAACGGTATCTTTGCCCAACGGAAACCTCAACAAAAATACGCACTCGTCCCAAATTAGTAGGTAATCTACACGGGGTTCGAGGTTAGAAAGGTCTAGATATCTCATTAACCTCCGGTTATAATTTTTATCCAGCCGTCCAGGAACCAGATAAATTAAAACGCCAGATATGCTTTAACGGGATGGATGAACACCCCCTATTGTGGTATCTAGAGGATAACGCTATCCTTCAGATAAATTCCTCTTATTCATTGGATAAATGTGATTGATAAACCGGCCCTATGACACATATAACTATAATTGGCCAACATGCAACGTTCTCGTTCCACCTTTCAACTGTAGTTCCGATTGCAACATCCATATTACAATAAATTAGGAAGCTGTACAACCCACCAAGCTTGGCAGACTTTTTTTCTGTTTCAGCGAATTCTTGGAAGGGGCCTCACTCGAGAGCCTTTGGGCAATCTTAAGCCTTCGACGAGAAAAGCAAAATGTCCGAGGGAGGACATCCCTTCAGAAAAGTTTGTTCCCTCCTGATGAGAAAGAAAAATCCTGAATAGACTGTAAAAAGCTGACGGCTCGTCCCACCAACAAAAGGAAAGCCCCAAAAGGAGATTGCGTTATTTGTATAGGACGAGTGATTTAGGCTGACGTGTCGGCGATTAATTACAAATCACAATGGAATAACTTGATGAGGGGGATGACCCATCTCATTTACGAGGATCGAGGTCCGAAGGCGCGTCCAGACAATTGGTCGGAGGCTCGCAACAATCGATGGGACGGCCACTATAAATCTTCGAGCCTTCTAACCTGCTCGGTAATGAACAATTAATCGAAGAGTCGTTAAATTGAACGTTAAAACAGGCGAGGAGAAGAATATCATGTGAGAACCAATGGGAAGGGTCTGTAGAGAGGAGGAGTTGAGGATGCCGGTATTCAAACCTGGGCATAGGGTGGGTCTTGTGCGTAAAATTTTGGGTGTGGGTGGTGCTAATCCTTCGGCATGGCAACGAAGAGTTATTTGTTTAAACATTATATGATTTTGGTGAGAATACGAATGGATCATGATTTTACTGGGCGTATCCCCCTCCCCTATACTCTGATTAGATATGAATAGTGAAAACAACGATTTGTCGATATTAAACCTCTTCCTTTACCCCCTTCCAGGATGAAATTAAAAACTCCTAAAATATGTTCAAAAACAAGACCGAATCATAGCATGAATAAGATGTTCGATATTGATACTCAACATCCTATTTTACCAATCGATGGTAAAATCAAGCAGAATTTATACAATTATTTCACTTGAAAAAATTAAAAAATTCATCACGCTAAGGCATACTGTTTAAAATCACAAGGGTTGGAAGGAAAAGAATCATATGAGAACTAATCGCCTAGGTAGGATTGGTAGTCTGTAGGAAGGTGGAGTTGTGCCGTTACCTGGGGTCTTTGTCAGATTTTGGACAGTGAATTTTGGGTGTGTGTAGTTCAACTTATGCTTATCAAGACTTTACAAAAAAGGCCTTTCTGTTCTTAAATTAGTTTTTTATTGATCTCCGACGTTTCTCCCCTGGGCTTCTTCAGGTAGACAACATTCAAAATATCAAATTCAAAATTTGTAAAATAAATACTTGTTTTCTTTTTTTGTGTTAAAAAAATCAAATTCAGAGTTATCAGAAAATTTGATTTTCTTAAACTGATAAAAAAGGATAACAAGAATTGAGAACCAATTGCCTTTTTGAATGAGTAGTCTGTAGCGTGGTGGAGTAGTGTCTTTTATATTTTTATTTATTGAAAGCATTCATTTCTTGAAATTTATTCAACACATTTAACATATAGGCCTCAAGAGCCCTCTTCGAATATAAGTAGAATATAACAAATCAACCAAGCACTACGCTAGCTTATGCTGCGAGCTTTTGCGCGTGATGAGCTGTAGCAACATACAGGCATAAAAGAGCTTACTGCTGCTATCGAGGGATCAAGATGTTTTCTGAAATATCATCGGACCTGAGGCCCATACTATAAGCCAGAATGATTCACATCCATCAAACTTACTATTTCAAAAGATTAAGACACTTGTTGACTGGGGTATTTGTTCGGTATCTCTCATGAGGTGCATTTATGGGGTCACATCTAGACTTTGATTGTTTTTAAGTAAGGTGATTTTTATTTTATTAACTTATATTGAGATAAGTAATTATTGTATTCTTTTTATCCACCTAAACTGAGATTTAATTTATTTGGATATATCTTATAAGTATTGCATATATCTTAGTCAGTGTAACCACTCAGCTTAAACTTTAGTGATCCCAAACATAAATTCACAATATAGGAATAAAAATTTTAGAAAAGTTCCATTTTGTCTTATAGTCAATCCATCCTGACTTTGAATCGTTACCTTCTCTAAGATTAGGTAAGTTTCAACTTATTTTTTCTTTTAGAATACCTAATATAACGCCAAGAGAAAAAATAACACCCGAGGGTACTAAAAATGTCAGAGAGCGAAAATAAGTGGGTTCCTTGTCAGGCCAAACAGTGGGATTCCGCCTACTTCTAATCTACCAATTTCAAAATGCTCGCATCATAGTCACCGTGTCCTCGGTCCGGTTCCAAATGACACGATTTCTGTTTTCCTCACCATATCATTTTACGCAAACATTGAACCCGCTTCAATGGGTGGAAATGGAATTTCATGGAATTTCACAAGATTATACCTACATTAGGAGCTTAGAAGCGATCTTTGGAATGTTGAAACAACGAAGATCAAACGTTGGCAAAAGTTGTCTCATGAGTATTTCATTCCAATATGAAATCTCCACGCTTGCAAGAAAGTTTCTGGTGTGGCCTTTTTTTTAGCAATAGCAGTGACTGCAAATATTTTAAAATAAACACTTTTGAGAATTTTCTTCATTGAAATATGTTTTGAGACATTTTGTAAGAATCCTAGAGTTTAACGCTTTTTACACACACACACACACACACACACACCTATGGCTTATGACACACACACACACACACACACACACACACATATATATATATATATATATATATATATATATATATATATACTCGGCGCTTCGCGCCTCGCCGTATCTTTTCTCTTCTCTACTGCGTAGAAAACGAGGATAATTTGCTATGCAATTCTTAGCCTGAATCAACTTAGTTTTGGAGTGTAGCCAGGTACGTAAGGAGATGGGAAATTGGTAGCTTGAAATGTGAACATTTATCAAATAAATCAAGCGCTTTCCAACGAGTGGCGAACGATTTTTGTGCGATGAAAACTGCAGAAGTTTCATTCCCCTAACAACGGCTGGGTTGTACGTGAAAAACACTGAAATTGTGACACAATCTATAGCAACTACTCAACTACTCGGTTGTACGTGAAAATCATCGTTAATTTCGTCACGGACGTTACAAAAAAAATTATTGGGGGTCGGCCTAAGAATTGCATAGCAATTTATATATATATTGTTAACAAAATCAAGTCCAAACACTGAGTGGAATAACTTGTTGATCAAGATCGACTACAACATTTGTTTTAAAAGACCAGACACACACACAAGAAATCATACCAAAACTATGGTAACAGGAAATCCCACCTTTACAACAAAACAACAACTAAAAACATAGGTGATTCATAAACTCCCTATTTTTTTTTATTTTTAAAGCCATTAAAATAGTTTCATCTTCTACGACGTTTCCCCGAAAAGTTAGCACTCTAGTACTGATCGGAACATTTGAGAGATTGGCACTACTTGCTGAAGGAATCATGAATACCTGAAGAACAACACAAAAAATATATCTCAGGGTCGTGAGGTTGGTCGCTAACAAAACCTTGATTTAGGTATAGGAACATCGGACTGAGCTTTCCACGATTGACCTCACTGAAGGTTTAACCGCCTCGGGGTGTGTCCTAAATCTTGAAAAATCACGTCCAAACTTTTCAGATGGAACAAAAAGGAAACTCGAGGTCTGCCCTCAAAGAACCGCGACACCGTATTAAACGATCGATTTCCTGTCGTAAAACATCTGCAGGTTCGCCCCAAGGAATCTACGTGGTCTACGGAAGGAATAAAGCTTTTTGATCCACCGAATAAGATTTTCGCCATGAATCGCATTTATTTCTTTGGGATCAATAAAATAAAATATCGGCATCGACTTAGGGCTCGTAGTATCAGCACCTCTGCGTCACTGACAATAAATGGAAGCATCCAAGCTGAACCCTAAAACAGTGTTCTACTACTTCCTGCTCAAATAAGGAGTTTTGATTCAACGAAACGGAAACACTCTGAAAAAAAAGTCACTTTCGGGAGGTTAAAAAAAATCCAAAGTACTCAGTCATGCAGCATGGCTAATAGAGCGACTTTTTAAAGAATAGTTGTGGATGAAATTAAATTAAGTACGTACTTTAATTCTGGTCAATGAGCCCAACCATGTTCTCAATAAACGTGCTGGGATAACCGTGAGATGAGATTGCAGAGAAAATTTTAGGACACCCCGCACAACTCGAAAACTACAACATTTTAGTCAATTATGGGCATTGAACGCCGGGTTTTGGGGAGAGATATCGTGCATTGAGAAGAGATGCTCCGAAACAGTGGTCTTTCTATCCCTTCCTCGTGAGGATCTAACTTTTTTACCTAATAGTCGATTTCGTCTTGGCGTGATATCAGCCAATTAAATGAAGACAACTTCTCTACACCATAAAAATATTTCCCTTTGTAATTTGGTGCTGTTCAAGTATAATGTGTTCAAGCTGCCTACTTATATTAACATAGATTCGTACAGACGAATACCAGGAGCTATGGAATCGCGTTCAATGAAAGGTAAGATCTCAACACGTAAACTATTAGATTTAATGTTAAACTATTACAGGTAATGATGGCCTACTCACCCCATCATCAACACCAGTAGAAAAGTGCATTGCGTCAACGCGATCATCTTTAGAAGAATTTAATGATTGACGCGGCCTTGGAATCTCAAGTAGTGTTATGGAGATCTGACTATTATCCTTCTCATTACACTGGACCGCAGAGCTTTTTTGTTACTTTCAGCTCACATATGCGGAATGCGCATTAACCATAATCATTGTTTTCTCGTGTTCCTTCGGGAACATCATTGTATTGGATGAAGGATTAGGGTACTAAATATAACTGCTTAAAACATCAACAAAAAAACCCATCGGATGTCGGAAATAATAAATCATCAATTAGTCAAGAAAACGATTACCATGAATCCCCGTTCATGTATAAAATCCATCTATGTATAAAAGATGTTATTTTGGTTTGTGTACGCTTCAAAAACTCGAAAAGTTTTGCATCGATTGAGCTCAAATTTGACACGAAATACAGACCGCTTCAATGATTGTTTTTATACATTTGCACGTCAATCGCACCTGCAACCGCGAGAAAACAAATTTCTTGATGATCTTTAAGTAATGCCTCACATCGATCCAAAAAAAGGAGAAATAGTTTTCGATAAAAGTGTACAGAAGCGAGGAAAACGTATGGAACAGCTTGCGTACGAGCCCGCAACCTCGGGACAAATTTTTTCTTGTTTCGGTTACCACATTTGCCTTTGTAGTAAGCCAGCCTGGTTGTGGAGGTAGGGGCAGCATACCAATACAACAGATGGCTACATAGCGAAAACGAATATTTGATAGAAGAGAGGAGGGGGAAAGAACTCGTTTAGCCAATGAAGAGAGAGAACGTACTATGGAAAGATGGCAGGAAATATGAACAGAAGAGCAGAGAGGGAGATGGACTTCACAGTTGATACCCCAGATCAAAGAATGGGCAGACAAAAAACATGGAGGAGTAAACATTTTCCAGACTCATTTCCTTTCAGGGCATGGGCTGTTTTACGACTACCTCCATAAAACGGGAAAAGTGGACGCCCCAATATGTCCAAACTGTCAGGAAACAGGTGATGACGTGTTCCACACTTTCTTCGTATGCAAGGGATGGGCTACGGGAAGAAGAAGGCTGCAGGATGCTCTGGAAGTGCCAACTCAAGATGTGACACCGGAGGTGGTAGTAGCCAAAACGATTGAACAGGAGCAACATTGAACCTCTGTAGCTGTATAGTCTTGGAACGGCAGAGAAGAAGAGGGAGCACATGGACCGGGAGGACTGAAGATATTTCTCAAGGACTCAGACTGAAGTAATTTGTAAAACAGTTCCAGGGTTCTAACGTGGGAAAAGGAAGGATAGGTTTTAGTGGTGTTTGAATCCCTCATAACCTGGAGTGCCGTCCCTTCGGGTATCGTACGAGATCCAATTACCACTTTAGGATCTTATAGGTTTCTTCACCTGCCAACGTAAAACAAAGCCTGGTTGAAATTTTAATTTCACAGGGTGAACATGAGAGAACTGAGCTCATTCAGCCTTTCAGGAAAGAGACCTTTGTTAAAGGTGCATTTCCACTGGGCGAATGAACACAGGCGAACGAGTGAATCATCGTTCGTTCGGCTAGTGGAAACAGCTACTGATTGAGTCTTCGTTCGGCGTGCTCGCCAGTGATGTTTGCCAACGAACAATGTACTAAACGTAGCTATATTTTATATTTTTCGCTATTTTTTCTGGTTCATTTTCCAATTGTTGGAGGTTATTATTGTTGGAAAGTCATACTTTTCTAAATGGTTTTGGTTTATTATTTTCAATAATTAACCTTTGTAATGAACCAAGAAAAAATATGTTTACCCCTCCCCCTTCAAAATTTGTTGGTTTACGTTTCAAGATGCCTAGAACCCAAAACGCTACAAATTATTACACAAAGATTTATTATTTCTGTATTAGATAGCCCTCCTAGGCACTGGTCCATAAAAAATTACAAATCAAACTGAGTCTATGGTGCGCTATCGAAATATAACTGGATGTCTATTACCGGTACCTGTTGCTAAAAAAACGAGACCGATTTCTCTCTGAAAAAACCAAAGTTAAATTCTCTCCGGTTCACCCTAAGAAGTTGAAATTGGATAAGGAGACTCTCTGGGACATTAGATAAGAGAAGAATGGCCTGAGGGGCTCCAACCTGATCATTGAAATAAGCTAAATTATCTCCTTTTCACCCAAAGAATGTGAAATTTGATATGGAGCCTCTTTGGGGTATTAAGAAAAAAATTAAATGAGGCGTTTCCTGATTAGCTGAGTTAGCTAAATTCTCTCCTGATCATCCAGACATTTAATTTTGATAGGAAGCCTTTCTGGGACAACAAGATTCGAATGAAAAGATGGACTCCATCCTGATCCATTGTGTAAGCTGTATATAAGACGTACCTTCAGAGGGGCGTTCTCAAAATATAGTTTAGGATGAAATCATCATTAAACACTACATATAGTATTAAATACATTTTGAGATAAATGCCGAAAATATGTAATTGTCTGCACCACAAAACGAAAGAAAGAAAATAAAATCAACAAGCTCTCGAAGAAACCAGCTATGCCCCTGGCGTAACATAGGTACGTCTTACTTCTATTAGCATAGCTGGAAAAAAAACTGGGTAGAAAGATAACCGAAGAAAGCACGATCTCTACCTGATATACAGTTAGATATAGGAGATAGGAAGGTAGATAAGGGCCAGTTAGACGTGGGTATAACACGATCACATAGCAGGAAGAAGAAGTGAGAGGAGAGGAGAAGAGAGGTCTCCATCTTGGGCTCGCCTCAAAAGATGGGTTGACGAGACTTGAGGTTGGAGTCGCCACTAACGAGGGAAAAGTGGAAGGTCCGCCCCGGGTGCAATCAGCTGTCTCAATTACTGTCTTTAGATTATTGTCACCGTTTCCGCCCTCTGTCAGGCGCGGGAGTAAAGTCGTGATAAAAACTTGACTTCCAAAGATCGTAATGGCAGTAGAGAGAGCAAAATTATGTGTGTGTAAGTCAAACGTAGAGTGATCTGCTGATCATGGAGTTGGGACTCCTATTCATTACTTATAACCCAGTATTACATGGGTTTTTGTACATGGGGATCAGGTAAGTGTGGAAAAATTAAGCCATAGATACCTAAGCTATTATGGGGTTACGGCATTATGTCAAATAGAGCAGACATTAGCCTCAACTGATCAGGGTGATTCTGTACCTTGTTATGGTATATCAGCTATCCGTACATACGGCTTAATTTGTTATAATTATTAATCGTTGGCTTATTTCACAGTTTCCACCCTCAGTCAGACGAAGGAGGTATGTCGTGATGAAAACTTGCCTTCCAAAGATCGTAATGACTGATGTAGAAAGAGTGCAATTATGTGGGTTTAAGTAAAATTTAACGTGATCTGCTGATCAGGGCGTTAATGCACCTAGCAATCACGTATAACCCAGCATTACGTGGGTTCCTTTTCGAATCCCAGCTTCGATTGGGTAAGTATGGACAAATTTAGCCTTAGAGCTACTCCCAGGTGCTAAGGAGTCACGGCATCATGTCAAACAGAGCAAACGTAAGCCTCAACTGTTCAAGGTGTTAAGGCACCTCGTTATGGTAACTCAGCTGTCCCTACATACGGCTTAACTTTCAATTCCAGCTTCGTAGGGTATATGAGAAAGAAATCAGCTTCACAGCCCCTCAGCTGATCAGAATGTTACGGCATCATGCCAAATAAGGCAAATTTAGCTTGCTTAATGACTAATTGCTATTCGTTGGCTTATTGCCACAGTTTCCGCCCTCAGTCAGGCAAAGAATAAGTCGTGATAAAAGTTTTACTTTCAAAGATCGAGTAGATAGAGTAAAATTATGTGTGTACCTGAAAGTCAAATGTAACGTGATAATATGCTGATCAGGTCGTTAATGCGTTTTTTTTTTTTTTTTTTTTTTTTTTTAAATAGTAATTACAATGTGCGAGCTCTTTTTCATAATCCAGCATTATTGGTTAAATATGGAAGAAATTATTCTCTGAGTCCTTCTCAGCTGGTCCCGGCGTTATGGCATCGAGTCAGATAGGGCAAAAATTAGCCTCAGCTGATGATCAGGGGCTGAAGGAAAATACGGAACATTATCATTGTAACCCAGCCATCACTTGTAAATCCACCATCTATTTAGAAATAAATCAACCTCAGAGCTTCATCAGCCACTCAGGACGTTACGCCACCTCAACATTCCAACCAGCTAACATTAAAACATTCGTATGAAATTCGTTGGAGTGTATTTAGGGCCTAGCCCTGATTCATATTTTTGTGTTATCTGTTTGACTCCAAACCCCAATCATGAACATAGTTCTATATAAACATTTTCAGGCTGTTACATCACTTTTCCTCATCCATTTTTGGCTTTGGCAATGTGAATTTCAGATAAGTTTGTCGAATTTTTTGTCTGTAAAAAGTCCTTGATGGCTAATTATTAACGAAACCAAGTGAAGAACTACCTAAATACTACCCAACTATCTGCATTACGAACATTTGGTGCGACAAGATCTCAAGATACAAATCATTCAAAATAACTGTCAGAACCAGTAGCTACCGAGTCAGCTAAGACAGTGGAAGGTTGAACTGGCTTCTTTTGTGTTAGCACAAGGTTGAAATAAAATCTTGTTTCTGAAAATTATTTTTCAATTATTATTTTACTGTAAAGATTCCATCTTCATTTCTCAGTTAAGTCCTTGGAGTAATTTTCCGTTTTCCGCTCACTGCATCGTCAATCAGATACAGATGTTCTAATTTGTGATACTCTACTTATAGTAACGTCGGTGTCCAATGCCAAAAAGTTTAGTGCGAGTTCAGTACTTTACTCCAATCCTTGAAGGTTTTTCTGAACTGATAACCTAGAAATGCGAAGATAAAAGCATCCTAAAAAGCGCTCCGTGAACAGAATAAGCTATATTAATAGTGAAAAATATTCATCAGCTTCAGGCAATTTAGTTCATGAGTGCTTACACATATATGGATGGAAAGGAAATATATATATTTATGAGAAGGGACGTAACAAGAGAATTCGTTCCTACATAGGTATATCTAAGGATGGGTTAGAGAAAACTTCCAGTCATGCAGCATGGTCGTATGAGCGAATTTTCGTAAATTATCGTACTGTATTATGTTAAATTGTTTTGAAAATTCCCTTCAAGTAAAAAGGAATTTTCAACTTTTTGATTTTGATGAAATTTTCAGGAATTGTGTGGTCTAGCTTGTTGTCGTTACATAAATAGTAGTATATGCGCATGCGCAAACGTTTATTTATTATAACGTCGATTTCTTATCATCTATTGGTCCGATTTCGTTCAAACTCGGGGAGCAGATGGGTATATGAATTATTCCATAAAAACTCCATATGAATTATATATTGCAATAGTGGAGTACATATATAGCGCATGCGCAAAACTAATATTGATCGACACAGACAAAATTCCGAGACTAATGGACCGATTTTTATGACATTTTCAAGGCTTATGCGGTTTACCTCCTAGACGTTCCCCTATAAATTTCATTGCCATTGGATTAACAATAGTCTGTGCGCATGCGCAAACATTATTTTCTTATAACGTCGACTTATTAATCATTTCGATTCGTACTTTGTTCTTCAACTAATCTTTACGTCCATATTACAATATGTGAGGAAGCTATACTGCCCACCAAACTTGGCAGACTCCCCCCCCCCCCCCCCCCCCCCCCAATGTTATAGGTAGTTACGTCACGCATGATCTTCCTACCTTTTTATCGGCCATACTAAACGGTCTTTTGAGCTGAGAGTTTTCAAGTTTTCAAAAATAACCATAACCCAATCATAGAGCATAGGTACTGCCGTTAGCTCGTTGACCCTGTCTGTGGTACAGCTATGACTCACGTGCCTTCTTGAAAAAACCACCCGAGCCGATAGTTACTGCCATTCATCCAGTTCGGCCCACACATCCTCCCACCTCTATACCCACAACACTCAACACCAATCGTAAAACACTCGTCATCCCATATTCTGCCTATCTGATAAATCTCGCGAATGCTCATAGATTCCTCATTTATTGAGTTGGCATGTTGTGTGTGACATTTACCAGTACAATTATCTGTTTTTCAGATAGAATTTACGGTGTATGAATTGAACCGTTCCATATTGAATTATGCCCAAAAATGGACTTACTTAAATCTCAATACTATCGGCTGAAAAATGTGTAAAAATGCTAATCAGTACAATTTAGCATAACGTCATTGGATATTTGTCCTATGCGACTGCGAATAAGCTTCATTAGTTTTAAAAAAATTTCAATTTCTCCCTTGATGGTTGATGGGAAAAACAAAAGATCATGGATATGTCTAGTACCTACTGCTTACCAGTTGGTACCTACTACTCAATTGTATACCAACCATGTAGTGCCTTCTTTTCACAAGATTATTCCATTATGGTTACAAAACAGTATTCATTTTTAACTTAGAGTAATAAATCAGCATTCCTTGACACTACAATGGCTTAAAGGTCATGAAATGTCGTGGTAAAATGAGAGCATTCCAAAAAGTGGCGAACGATTTTCCTACTATGAAAACTATGGGAGTTACTCTTCCCTAGTAACGCCTTGGTTGTACGTGAAAATCAATAGAAAATGTGCCGGTCAGGAAAAAAAGTGTCGGTCGGGAAAAAAAGTGTCGGTCGGGAAAAAAAGTGTCGCGAAAAATTCCTTGACCCCCAGCCAAAAGACATATCCATGTCAAAACTGATAAGTTCCAAGTGTTTTGAAAATTTAGAACTTTGAGTGAGAAGAAATTGTTAACTACCTATTCATTGGTTTAAAAAAACTCGTTCTAAATAATATTTCGCGGTTCAGAAAAGATTTTGAAAGTATAGCTTTTTTTGTAGATAGGGAGAATGACTTCTATTCCACATTTAAATTGTAACTACAATATACATTTCACCTGTTTACAGGCATCATCAGGTAGATATCCTAAAACATAAAGAAAGGACTTGATAAAACCAAACTAATTCTCTTGACAGTGACAAATGACATAGATATTTTTTATTAAAAATATAACCCAACAGGTAAAAAATTATTTGACTATCATTGCTATGTTAATTATTATAACATAACATCATAACTATAATAATTATTATAACATAATTATTATGACATTATATATATAATCCAGAAATCGTTTCAGAATGCTGCATTTTGACAAAGAAAATTTTGGAAAACTTACATTTTAAAATTTTTGGAGTCATTTTAATAGCTTCATTTTTTACGAAAATTCGCTAAAATCGAAAAAATTAGTCGTAACGTTTCTACAACGGGTGCAAAAGTTTCAAACGATTTGGACAAAAACTACGATAGGAATATAATGAATTTTTGTCATAGATAGGTGGTGCGAACCCCCCTCCCTCCCCTCACCAAAGGCAAGGTTGAGGTAGTTGCCCTACCAATCATCCAATACCCTTCACAATGCGCCTCTTTGGAAAGCACTCGTCAAAATTTTTCAGCTGAAAGAATTACACTAATTACAGATTTTATGAATAACTGATTAGTTAACGTACAGACGGAAATAAGGTTTTATTAATACTGATGGGTATCTACTTAGTTTGAACTCTCCGAATATGCAGTAGGTATTTCAACCTACATACCTATGTTTACATTGCCCCTAATAGCCAGATCGCCTTGACTCGTGGGTGTCAGAGTGGGATCTTATCTGCAAAGCTATTGGCATCGGGGTCAACTAGGGCCTGACCTCAAGAGACTTCAATGGGGGTTTAGGCAACAATGATCGCCCCGATCAACAGCGCTCTATATTTCGTTTGGATCAGATAGTCGATTCATTTTAGCGAGTTCTCGTGGAAAATTAAGCTATTGCAGTAGCTCCAAAATGTTTAAAATCAAAATTTGCCAAACGATTACAGGAGTTTAACGCTTTACAATATTATGTCATTCCAGACGTTAACTTTCCATTGGATTGAAATATAAATTCCGTTCTTGCCAGCCAGATTAGTTCATTGGCCATCACTTTTTGAACACATTGAATAAGATAAATTTAAAAAAAGTACTGTCATGCAGCATGGCTAATAGAGTGAATTTTCAAAGAAAAGTTGTCAATAAAACTGAGGGGACAGCCGTAATTTTAGGACACACAGCCGAACTCGATAATTTGGTCAATTATGGATATTTTTCACCTAAAAATCAATTTTTCACTTATTTATGAATCTTGGAGGTATGGGAGTGGTCGCAATAGATCCAGCACTAATAAATACTTTGTGACACCCCACACGCTCTATTGTCAAAAAACCGATTTTTCAGCTTTTTTTTTTTTTTTTTTTTTTTTTTTTTTTTTTTGACGCTTAATTGTAAATTTGAACCTGAAGTTCCTCACTCCCTCCCTTCCACTTTTTAAATAAATTGTAAAGACATCCAAATAGCTCATTTTTTCTATTGAAATTTGCTAAAACGTGCTTAACAATCACTAAAAATTTCTATAAACGGTTGAAAATCGTTAATCTGTATTTTTTAGCGGAATATTACTCGAGAAAAGTTTATAAACTAAGAACTAAGAATTAGTTCTTATGCAAAGAATTATGCTGGAAATTTACTTGAATCGCATTGATATAATATGCTAAAAATCAATTTTGAAATCTGCACATTATGCTAAAAATCCAAAATCTTTATATGAATAGTAAAATGTGATTTAGAACAAGTTTTTTGCGATAAAATTGATGGTTAACAATTTCATTGCACTCAAAGTACTCAAATTTAAAAACAATTCAACAAATATATAACGATAATTTATAAAAATTCGCTCGGACATTCATGCTGCATAATAGGAACTTTTTTAACTGATCACAAAGTGTCTATGTAGATAGCGAAGTCCTCACATTTTCTCATTGAAAGAACTATACAGATCATTCTAATCTATTTGCCCAACTAATCTGTGTTTTACTTATAGCATTGATTAAGGATATTTTTTATTTTTGAGATGAGAGCTTGCAGGTATCCAGACCACCAAACTACGAGTATACTCATAATTTATTTTTCAACTTCGCTCTCTGCCTAGACACTTTGTGAAACGCTCTGTTTCGCAACGTGCCTGCGACATACATGTGCATGCGCAGAGTGATAGGGGGCCTAATACGCAAATCCCCTAAGGGACAGGCCACATATCGATACGCGAAACTGTAGCTATAGTGCCTAGACATTGTCACTTTTATAATACTACTTATTGACAACACAGCTGTTATTTGAGTAAGGCTCCCGAAAAAAGGACGTGACACAATGAGGATATAATAGATTGATACAATACACACTTTCGTTGCGCCTTATATAAAATCTTGGGGTTTTGGTGGAGAGGGGCTCCTAAGGAATCCTTACTATGTATAAGGCGAGCGGACAGAAGCTACTCAAGTTATGACGGTATGAGGAAGGCGTTCTTGTTCCAGATCTACCAGAGGCGGCTTTGGGTGTTAAAGGGGCCGCTATGTGTTGACATTAGAGCGAGGTGTCGTATTTTTCCACCACCCACCGTAACCGGGGGCCTCCGACCTCCGATTTTTTGTGAGGATCGCGGGTGACAGCGACATTCGACCGAACTGTGACAACACAACCCCCCCCCCACATTACACCTTCTCATCAGCTCTTTTACGTTCCATTGACAACAGCTTCCACTCAATAACAAACAGGTTCCCAAGGAAACTTCAAATACAACCCATTACAAACAATAAGTGCCTACAGACATTAGTAGGTACCCCCCCCAAAAAGATGCTCCGCGTACAAAAGATTCCAATCCAAAAAATGCATGATATCATCCAATTGGGCCCAATCCAATCATCCAAACGTTCAAATAAATATTCAATGGCTTTTTTTCTTGATTTTAAATCAAGTACGCTTTCAAATTCACAAACCTGCATATTGACTATTAAAGCATAATACTATTTAGAAAAAAATTACCAACTAACTAATCAGCGAGAAAAAGACTTTTTCTGGACAATATTAAACAATTGTATTATATAAGTAGGTACGCGAAATAAAAGGCGGGGCATGAAACCAAGATCGAAAAACAACAAAATATAAACAAACTTAAACCGGAAACATGCTAGGTTAGAATATAAAAATATAAATATTGCTACAATAGATTATTGTAATATTTTCAATTAAACTATTTCAATCACCACTGTAGGCTTCTATTTATTGTATTTTTGCTTTATTGCAACTGGGAACGTGATTGGTACAGTATATACGATGTACCAACAATAAAAAATTAATAAAAGAATTACCTAGAAAAACTGTTTTGGATCGAAAAACCATGCTTAATCAGGTAGGGGGTGAACAGTAGGGGAAGTTCGTTGGGGAGTTTTGGAGGATATTGAACTATGGATATTTTTCTGGGGAAGAATTTCATACGGGCTAGCCCCAGAAGGTGGTGGGGAACGACTTGAATTAAGTTTCCGGTATCCACATTTCCGCTTCGTTGACTAGGTGATTTTACACCTCTCCGTGGGGCTGTATAATATACACGCCATTTTGCCCTTACACCAACGACTCTTATACCTATGCCTGTAGAATTTCTTTATTCCTAAGAGCGTCTAATGTGGCTAAGCAACCAGATTCGGTAATAATACTTGTTGTTTATGAATTACATTCTCCAATTGAAGGTGTTAGGCCCTGAAGTTACGAGTAAGCGTAAAATTATTAATAATTTTAACTGTATCCATACAACGAACTTCTGCATCCTCTGTGATTCATGGAGGGGCTCAGCCCACCCTGCCCCTCCTCAAACTGCGCCACTGATGGGTTGTCACTTTAAAATTCGAGCCAATCTGGAAAAACGGTTTTCATTTTCTGATTCAGCGACCTCGAAAACCCCCCAGTCCACTGTTACTTTTTTTTCCCCCAATGTTATGTTTAAGGGTGAGGTTGGGAGTGGACCAAATTTGGGCCGAAGTTCTACTTTGTTACTTACCTCGGCGATTCATGTTGCAATGGTTTATTGAAAACTCCGCAATGCGGCACTAGCGTCTCGCTTGATTACAAATATTAGGTACCTACCTTCCTATTCAGTTCCGCAAACGGCAGAGAAAAACCAGTGAATCACTGAAAATTTAAATCGGTTCATTGATGGTGAATTTTCGTAGAATTGTCTGTCGCAATGGCTTCTGATTTGGGAAATATTCACAATAGAAATTTGTTTTAGAACATTTGGAACCGTTCCTGGAACTTTTTCACGCATATTGATGAAAAAATTATCCTATCGCCCTATCAGAACAAAATTTTGTTACGCAAACCGGTATCAAAATAGCGTTACACGGAATGTTTCCTAACGCTTTTCACGTACAACTAATCGAAATTTATTTTACGTCACTTCAAAAATCATACCGCCATCTTCCCACTCCTTCAACTTTTATTGATATGTGAATTATGTAAAGTAATGTGATGTATGTGAAAAAACAAACATACATAGTTCCAAATCGATTCCCCGTCTATGCAACCCTTCTAAGTCATAAATCGTTTCTTTTAGTAAGATTTACTAAAACGTGTTAAATTGGGGGTCCAACGCGAAGTGCTGAGTACCTTTATATCCATTAAACCACATAAAGCCATAAATATAAAGATTTTCTTTTCCCATTTTTTAGAATAATAAATTTATTTTGCACATGTTTTGGTACAATTGGCTTTGAAAAATCGTTTCAAGTCAGATCAACAGGCTAATTATAGATCAACTTTGATTCCAAATAATAGGTGCTTAAAATCGCTTTAAAAAGTACTGAAATTAATTACCCAAATTTATGAAATTTGTTATTATTGCACAGGATTTGGAAAAGTTTGTTTGCAATAAATTATAAAGTAATAAACTGTTGTGTATTAATTATTAATGTAATATGAAGACGTGTAGTAATTTTAGCATCGGCGGCCGATTGGCGATTTGCCTCCAACTCGAACGGCCGTGGGATATTCCTTCTCCTTCCGTTTCATCATTGGCTTTCAACCTTGGGTAACAATGGGGACACTTAAGAGGACATTATATTGATATTTGCCCTTGACAGTGGGCTGACGTATCCATTTTTGTAGATCCGAGAAATGGATATGTGATGGGAAGTTGTTAAACTCGTGTCATTGCAACGCTGAAAACAACTGGGGAGAGGCTTCTCTCACTTTTCCTATTGTAGGATCGTCAGGGCTTTCTGGGGCCTATTTTATGAAACTACAATTACAAGTGTACAAGCTACAGGCACCCGTAATGCACAGTGTAGGATTTTTTTTTTTTTTTTTTTTTTTTTTTTTTTTTGCCTCAAACAATTTATTTATTAAACCACATACAGCATAATTTACATTCAAATTCAGTACATCATTAAAATATTATTTTCAGACTAGTCCTATAGTACAATATTGTTAATTTTTACAAATTTCACTAAATGTTTATTACTTTTTTATTTTTTAATACACAGTTCATTCTTGTGGGTAGTTCCACTCCTTCTTCCACTAATCTTGCCATCTTAGTTTCCCTTGTCGACTTGAATCGAGTGCACTTCAGTAGAACATGATCACTGTCTGCAGTTTCACCCTCCGCACATGAGCAAGTTGGGTCATCGATAATGTGAATTTTACATAGGTGACTTGAGAGTCGATGATGATCAAACCGGAGTCTGCAGACAGTTTTAATATAGTTACGGTCTAGATTGCCATCATTGAACCATATATATTTTGGTAAATTTTCTTCTATATTTCTATAGAATTTTCCTATTTCCACATCTACGGTATATTCCTTCTTCCATTTTTCACACATTTCCTTCTCAAGTCTTCTATGCTATGGTGATACACAATGTCCCCTGAATGTAGGATTACAAATGTTTCAAAAAATTAATTGTGCACTTGTAACAAGAATTTACAGGAAGATTCAACAGGAGAGGTTACATTTTTGCTATCAAGTCTATTTTCGAGGTTATTAGGTTGGTTCCAACTTGTTGCAGTCGAGTCGAGGTTTGTGAGGACGCGTCGTTTTTTATCGTATATAATAAGTTCTAAAAAAGATGCGCGCATTGAAGGGTTGAAGTTTTCGAGAGAGAAGAAGGAAATTTTGTTGGGAGCGTTTTCATCGACACTGACGAAAAACGCTGCAAATTATTTCGCAAAGGTTTATTATTTTTTCAATTGAGTTTGATCGTAGTTTTAGTTGGCTTGCGTACGTCATAAGGCCCGTCCAGACTCCTCGGCGTGTCCTATTTCGAGTTGCCACAACCTATACTTCTATAATTATATACGCATGTTTATATTTCTCGATTTGAGCTCCTATCTATTCAAATAGTTATTGCCTTAATAATATCATTATCTAAGTACGTACGAAAAGTCGAGAGGATATGTTATTAAATATGCGTAGGAAAAGCATTGGCACACAAATATGACCTAGAAAAAAACATATATTCATGCCTCGAAGGAACGCTGTACCCACCTCATGATGCCGCGGCGCCTCCTCTCACTCCACCCCCCGCTCACCCCCTCATCACCCACCGTGACCCCCTGCCAAGCGTGCCAGGCGTGCGTCTAACACGTCTAACACGTCTAACACGTCTAACACACAAAGCCTCGAAAAAGACACTTTTTCGCCCGTTTTTGGCCCATAGCATCTATGCGAGTAAAGCGATCGGGATGGTTAAACGTTAGGACCAACGACCCCAAATGGAGTCTATGTGCGAAAGAACGGGTTTTTTAAGTAAATTCTTAGGCCTTTTATGGCCCGGACGGCGAACGGCGAACGGTGGACGGCGAACGGCGCACAGTGGTCTGAAAACCCCTAAAAACGGCAAAAACCCCTATTAAGTGGATTAATTGACGAAAACATCGTATACCCCTGTTTTTGGGGTGCTCAATTTAAATTTGATGTCAATTCTTGTTCAAAACGTTTTCTTTTTTATACAGGGTGTTTCTTAAAGGATGGTTATGTATTTTTATCTCAGTTACTTGAAGGGTAAATAGTATGTACTTGCAGATTCCAGAAGGGCTTGCTATGAGGATAGGTATATTACATATTTTCAACCAAATGTGATTAAAAAAATTCAATTATTTATTTTTTCGCCCAAACATTAAAATGAAAAACTCAGCAATACTCTTTTGTTATCTATATAAATAAAAATTAATAGTCAACTTCTAAAATAGGAACATAACATAACGAGGAACAATAAAATAGGAACATAGCATAATGCATAGGAAGAAAATTCACAGAAAAAGATTGTCAATATCTTCGTAAAATTGTTTTTTTATTTTAGTTTTTGGTTATACAAATAAGGATCGGATGAAACTAGGAGAAAATTGAAAACATCTTCATTGGTGAGGATCCTCGAGGACTTGCGAGAGTGTTCTTGCCGGTATTCCCGATAATCTTTGTTGCGGGCCTCTTGAGCCTCTTCCGTCAACATTCCAACTGGTAAAATGGAGGTAGCAATTATGGCACTTCCATGCAACAAAACTTTGTGGACTGAATTTGGCACGTAGTACCAGTTGTACAATTGAACGTACAAAATAGCAGTTTCCTTGCAGTAATGTCCGAACTTGGTGGGATCCACAGCAGCCCCACAATTGATTGTGTCAAGGATAATTTTGAACCTGTAGATCAGCTCTTTATTGACACCCGTTATTTCAGCTGTTTTGTCTGGATCTTTGAAAAATCTACGGGAGGTGTTTCCATCATTTGTTGTGCCTACTCCTTGCTTCACCACATCGATCTTCAGCCCCATAACTGTCTTGAATTTATCCTGTATTTCTTTTTTGGCAGCTTCTTTCTTCTCCTTCGTTTCTTTATTGGTCCTCCAAGCAGCAAATCCCAGGTTGTAAGCTATGTGTAAAACACACTCCATGAATTTGATTCGAGCGTGGAGTGGTGACAGACCTAGCTGAATGGCTTCTACACAAACATTTTTCGATTCAACGAGTTCCAGGTTATTCATCTCTGACGGTTTTGCTTTGCAAATCGGGCAAACTGCCATGGATGTGGTTTCCATGACAACTTGAGCGACCTTACCGTCCATCATGGAAAGCACTAAAGTGTGGCTGACTGTTCTAGTTTTATTGCCCAAGTTGATGACGGTGTCTACCAAATTCGAAATCTCTTCTTTAACTCTTTTCACTTCATCTGTGATTACTTCAGGCGTTTCTTTCGTGAATTTGAACTGAAGTGGCCTGCAGAGCCTTGTCGACGATGGTCTTAGATTTTGCCAGAATACTGAATCGCTACCCTCTGTTGCTGTGATCCTAAGCGGAACAAGGCAGGTGAGAAACATACTCGAATCGGTTGCGTCCGCATCTTCAAATTTCTGTTTGAACTCACTGTGTCCTGAAGAACCGTCACACCCCCATTTTGAGAAGAGAGCAAATTTTCCATTGTTACCGATCAAACTCAAATCACTTCGGTATTTTGCAAGAAAAATGCGATTCGTGGTATGATCAAGCAATGATTGCAACATCACATACACAGAAGTTTCTGAAACTTCAACGTTAGTTGGGTAGCACAGCTTTTTTTAGGCTAACACGTTTTCGTATGAAGGGAAAATATCACTTCCTTGTTCTTTTGCTGAATTTCTCAGAATGGCATAATCATGCTTCGACAAGGAGGCATCAATCATGAGTGCTAATGACCTCCCTGGAGACTACCCAGGACATTTATTCTGATTACCTTCCATTTTCTTGCATGCAGCAGTTAGCAATTCGTGTGATACACTATCTAAGAGTTTCCTAATTTTAAGCCGTTTGGTTCGGTCTGCACATTCATCGAAAGCCTTTTCCGGTCGCCCACCACTACAACTGCATCTGTGTGAGGAACGTTCGTTGACATCGTTTAAAAAAATGGTGCATGTATTTTCAAGCCAACTGCTGTGCTTTGTGCAAAATGTTCGCATATTCCGACCAGCCTTCATCCATTTTTCATTGAAATGAGGTATAAACGTTTTCGTTACATACCTTCGAATGGTATTTAGTTGGTCCGCATTAGGACGCGCGATGAGTGAATAGATGCGTCCCACAAACCTGTCCACATCGCGATCGTTTTCTAATAATAAGTTCATTAGCTCGCGGTTGGAACACTGAAATGTAGCCATTGTGTAGAAAACGCGGGTATACCTACTCGTTTAGCCGACGAGAAGAAACTGAAAGCAATCATTTTTGCATTAGACCTGCCTATATTTAAATGATCTTTAGTCAGTGACAGGATTGAACAGATGCGTATTGGACCGAAGAGAACGCGAAAAACAAACAAAACTATTACGTTATTTGAGATAATGAGCAAAGCCGCAAGTTCCCGCAACGGATTTTTGCATTTCTTGTTTCAACAGGTCCTGGACCAACCGCACTTTGGCACACCTTGGCGCACGGTGTTTCCTTGTCTTTTTAAATGTCAAAAGATGGTATTTTTCGATAATTTATTCAAAAACACAAGCTAAAACCTACTGGAAAAATTAGTAACCATCATTTTTCACTTCTTATGACGTATATAGATTTGAAATAAATAGAAGTAATTTTCGTTTTTAAAATAAAGCGCTCCATTTTTCTACGTTTCATTTGACATAAATTCTTGGAAAATGGGTGTTTTCCCGTCTTTTTGAGCTTGTGTAACGCTGTACAATAGTTTTTTTTTTTACATATAGGCCCATGGAATAAGCTAGTTTACTCCTTCAAACATCAATTGTAAATTCAAATTGTACCAACAATCAAGTTGAAAAAGGGGGGTTTTTGCCACCCACAGACCACTGTGCGGCGGGCGGCGAACGGCGGACGGACATTTCAAATTTGGATTCTACGCACCTTGAAACGTAAAGTGACAAAGTTTGAGGGGGGGTTATAAAATTTTTTTGCTACACGATCACATAGGCTTATTATTGGAAATAATAAACCGAAATGATGAAATGGCTGAGTGGAAGGATACTTATGAAAAGATACACAAGAAATATCCAAACTCGTAAACGAGTTCCACTATCTGCTTTACAAGCAGATACCATGTTACATGGATATGCCTTTGATTGGGGATTTCATAACGGTTGTCCTCGAGAGTTGTAAACAAATCCTTTAACTTTAAACAAATCCCTGGTATCCCGACTAATTCCAACAAAACAACGGTTTACTTATATAAATGTTGAAAACTGTTGATAACTGTGGAGAGAAGCCACTATAATGAGTTGTTGTTGACAGTCGACTGTTGTCAGAGGATGAAAATGTTTCCGATGGAGTGGAGTAAATGATATATGACGTAAAGAATATTGTAACCGGCTTATTAAAATTGTTTATAGTCCAATCAACTTAGTTTAGGAATGTAGCCAGGTACGTAAGGAGGGGGAAATTGGTAGCTTGAGATGTGAACATTTATCACATAAATCAAGCGCTTTCCAACGAGTGGCGAACGATTTCTGTGCGATGAAAACTGCGGAAGTTCCATTCCCCTAGCAACGGCTGGGTTGTACGTGAAAAAAACTGAAATTGTGACACAAATTTTGTGTGACGGAAATTTTTGGTTCACCCCCCAGAGCAAAGACATATCCATGTCAAAAAATTATAGAAATCAAATTACTCGAAAACTAACCGTTTAAAAAATATCTCTAGAAGGAACTTTTGATCAGAATTGAACTCTAAAATCGACCCTCAGAGTTTGATGAACGTATGCCGGGACACTCTGTAGGTATATATGTACAATATGTGGAAACCTTCTAAGCGTAGGTACTCCATTTTTAAGAAACTTGACATTCCTAACGACCGACGTTGGGCGGGAAAAAACTTTGCAATTAAGGAAAATGGGTAGTTAGGTATACCGAAATAATCCGGGGATTACAAAACCTGAATCTATGGGAGTAACTCTTTTGCTCGTTTTTCAACAGATGCAGATATAAATAAAATGATCATTACTGCTTGGTGTACGTATTTACGAAGTCACACACAATAGGTAGCCAGCGGTTTTTCGCTCTATGCCCATACCCGACACATAACCCCATTGTGCTCGATCGTCCATGTGCCATTCGCTTGACACATTGCGGCGGCTCTGGAAACGGGGGTAAGCGCCTTCTGTCCCTTCGAAATCCGCTTACGACGTCAGAACGTGCACACGTCGCCCGTCACGAGTTAAGTCGTGATTTGAAGATCGGCCTAATTTATGCGTCAACGTCCGTCATCCCCGGTGGACGCAAGAGTCACGTTATCGTAATCTCGTTAGAGCAGATTTTTTTTTTTTTTTTCAGTTTTTCACGAAACTTCTTGAAAGTTGGTAATTTCTTATACTAAACTAGTTCTAGGCCGTAAACCAAAGCAAAAGCATCTATTGTAGAGAAAACATTCGAATTAAGCAATACAGCGTGTTCCATGGAACAATTACCCCAACTCCACCCCCCTTCATTGCCCCTGAATTCAGCGTAAAAAATTGGGACCAACGTCATTCTTCCTAATTTTTTACGTAGATTTCAGGCAAAATACTTACGCTCGCCACTTGTGCCTTCGGCAAATGACATAAACTTGGTCTTTTTCGAACGGGAACTCCCATTTTTTATTGCAGATTCTAATTCCACGTGACATTTTATGAAGAAATGACCCATCACTCAACTTTTCAAGTGCGCATAAATGGGCGCAATCCCGCTGCAAACGTGGAGATGTTGGCGATGGCATGTCATGCTGTTCGAGAACAAGGACATTTTATTCGGGAGTAACGGTTTTTAACTAAATTCGTCGAAAAAGGAGGTTTTCTTTGTTTCTCCTCTATAAGAACTAGTTTTAGAGAATTTTCATATAAACTTCTCGTCGTGCAATTAAACTTATGATCGAAGTTTGGTTCATGTATTTGGTGAACTCTGTAACACTGGAAACTAACATTTATCAGTACTAGGCGAACTCTGTGGGTCACAGGCCAATATTGGTGGTAAATATACCAAAAGAAATTGTGATGAACTTAGGTCAATCAGATAAGGAAAATCAATTACAGAAGATCTTACCATGGTAAAGGTTTTTCAATTCATGTCATGAGGTCTAACTTAGCCCCCTTCGGATAGTGATTTTAGGAAAATTTAATTTCACCATTTTTACCAATCGTGTCTCATATACACGGTGTCCCACGGAAAGTTTACAACCCCTTCATTTCCCTTGATTACAGCGTAAAAAATTGGGACCAACGCCTTTCTTCCTAATTTTTTACATAGTTCTCAGGAAAAGAACTTTCTCGCTCGCCATTTGCGCCAGAAGTGGCGCAAATGACATATACTTTGATTTTTCAGAATGGGAACCCGCATTTTTTTCTTCTTTTTTTGCAGATTCGAATTCTACTGAAACTTCACGAAGAAATGACCCATCACTCGATTTTTCAACTTCGCTTAAACGGGCGCAATTCCGCTCAAAAAGCGCAAAAATTGTGAAATTCTGAGTTTTGGAAGATATCCAATTGCCACGTGTAATAAATGATTTTGGGGTATTTTTTCTTGCTGAACCTCGTAATGATGTTCATTTATTGATATTTTCAATTAATACCAGCTGGGGAAAACAACGAAAAAACTATATTTTATTACGCTTTGTGCTGTGTGGTAATGAGTAATTTAAGGGTGATTCTGGTCGAGTGTTAGGTTTTTTCCCAAGTTGGTGTAGCAAATATCAATAAATAAACCACATTACGAGGATCAGCAAGAAAAAATACCCCGACATTATGTATTACATGTGGCAATTGAATATCTCCAAAAACTCAGTATTTCACAATAGAACGGAATTGCGCAATTGTGGAGCGGAATCGCGCACTTTTGGAGCGGAATTGCGCTCGTTTACACATAAAAAATCGATTTATGGGTCAATTCTTTATGAAATTTCACGAAGAATTCGAATCTGCAATTAAAAAAATGTGGATTCCCATCTGAAAATGCAAAATTTGTGTCATTTGCGCCACTTCTGGCGCAAGTAAGTGGCGCGCGCGAAAGTATTTTTCCTGAGATCTACGTAAAAAATTATGAAGAATAGCGCTGGTCCCAATTTTGTACGCTATTCAGGGGAAATGAAGGGGGGACGGGGATAACCTTTCCGTGGGACACCCTGAATAGCTACGTAAGCATTACAATTTTTAATAATCTGCCAAACCATATAAAGAATAATTTGGTTGAAAGAGGAAGCGACAAGAAAGAGTTTGCCTCTCATTATAAAAGTAGGAAAAAATGAGTTTATCCCCCCCCAATTTAACCAATTAATTTTATTATATTTAAGAATAAGCCAATTTTTTAAATATAGGTACATACTAGGAATAATGCCGCGTATAGTTTAAGAGAAGATGCTTTTAATTTATGTAAAGCGTTTTTGTGTGATAAGTTTGTGACAATATGAACATTTAATTTTAATTTTATTTATTGCAATGAGGAGCATTTAGCTGGATGAACCATTGTATTTATATTATAAAAATGATTTTTGTAATTTTTCATATAAATAAACATATTAAAAATAAATAAAAAATTACGTTACGCAAATTTCAATAGAAATGTTCGAATTACGGAATTTTTTGGGAAACGTTAGAATTAGAGAATTTTGAGAAAAGCGGTTAAAGTACCGAATTTTTGAGAAAAATGTTCGAATTGGCCAATTTTTTAAAGATGAGTGCGACTTGACGAATTTTTGCATTATTAAGAAAAACATTCGTATTACCGAAAATCCGAGGAAGACGTTCAAATCATCAAATTTAAAAAACGCTAGAATTAGCAATTTTTGAAGACAAAAACGTTTGATTTAGCCCCCCCCCCCTTAGGAAAAGCTCGAATTAGCGAATTTCTCAAGAGAGGCTACTTTTTTATCATACTTTTTTTTCAAAACATGTTTAATGTTCCAGTTCATCGTTTATAAACTCTTTTTGACTTAAATTCTGTTAAAAAAATATAAATTAATCAATTTTTAGCCATGTTGAAGTGATTTTTGAGCACATTTTTGAAATTTACCAATTTAACGTGCTCAAAGATTTCTGGCTACCGAACTCGTGCACTCATTTGGAAAGCTTGATTGTTTGGCGCCAGAACGGATTTCTCGGAACGGATCTCCATCCTAAGATGTTTCGATGTACAAAAGGTATGTAAAGAAAAACGACTGCCAAGTTGGGTGCGGCACAAAGCTTCCTGGTTTACCTGTCACGAATGCTTGGTCATTGAAAAGTTTTAAATAATCTTGAAAAATTCGATAGTGGAGGAGAGTAATCAAGAAGTAGCGTATTGGTCATTTAAGAACAAAAAAATGATACTCAATGTAATTTACGTTTGTGCAAGCGCAGAATGAATTAATCAGTTGAAAGGTACGGGACCATCTACAACCTAAACCGCGCATTCGCTGACAATTTCATCAAAATCGGATGAAAACTGTGGAAATTAAGGTCATTACAAGTATTTCACATTGGCGCATGCGCAGTAGCTATTAATGATGCAATCGTGTTGAAATTGATATGAGGTACCTAATCAAGTCATCTTCTTCCAACTATCATCCAAATTTAAGCGAAATCGAACGACTAGAAAGTGAAAAAATGGAGCATAATGGAATTTACGTTTGCGCATGCGCAGAATGAAGTATTGATTTGGCTACAATGAAACTGACAGGGAACCATCTACAAATTAAACACGCGCATTCTCCGACAATTTCATCAAAATCGGATGAAAACTGGAAATTAAGGTCGTTACAAGGATTTCACATAGGCGCATGCGCAGTAGCTATTAATGATGCAATCATGTTGAAATTGATATGGGATGATCAAATCGTCATCCCCCAACAATCATCCAAATTTGAGCGAGATCGGAAGACTAGGGCGTGAAAAAATAGAGCATAATGGGATTTACGTTTGCTCATGCGCAGAGTGAAGTATTGATTTGGCAACAATGAAACTGGCAGGGGACTGCTACCCCCTAGCCCGCACATCCCTTGAAAATTTCATCCAAATCGGATGAAAACTGTGGAAAATAAGCTTGTTACAAGGATTGTGGACACACGACAGACACACTCACAGACAGACACGGAACCAAAGTTGTTCAGAATGGTCTAAAACGTAAAATGCGAGTGGAAATTTTGATTTTGGAGACCAACAATTTTTTTCTCTCTCGAAAGTGACAACAATGCTTCCGCAACCTTTAAGTAGACTCGGATGCAATTTTACAATTACTGCTAGAATTTTTTTTATTTTTTTTTTTTTCGTCGTCTCAGATTTTGAAGGAACGTTTTCCATTACGTCGATTTCTTTGGCCTCAGTGGTGCGGCTGAGTGTCACCAAACCGCCTTCCTATTCAACTTAACGAGGGTGTTGTTGTTTACTAAGCTATTCGTGTGGGTGTCAGGAGAGGACCGCTTTGTCATTCCCAACTGCAATAGAAGGAGTCTGAGTTCCAATCCGCTACGCACCGCACAAACAGTTCCAGTCATGCAGCATGATCGTATGAGCGAATTTTCGTAAATTATCGTATTGAACAATATTGAACTGTTTTGAAATTTGAGATTTTTGAGTGCAAGGAAATTGTTAAACAAAAATCGATAAACTGAAAAAAGCTAAAACATCTTTTTTAATAGCAGATTATTATTTTCGGGAGGGTGGTTTCTTTCGATTTTGCTAGTATCGAAGTCGGATCTTTAAAAACGGCTTAAAATTATTGCATTAACTACGGTTTTGTTCGATTTACTAATGAAAATCCCGTAACTAGCCTTTTCTAGTGCAAAAGCTCGCATCTGGGCGTCGTAAACGATTATTTATTTCATTAGTATTCAGGTACATATACGAATTGCGACACATTTGAAAGTCCAGATAACAATTTATTTCTTAGTATTTTACGACTCGTGGCGTCTGATACGATTTCGGAATCAGTTGCAGATATGATTTTTCTCTCCAGTGTTTTGATCATACGGATGTATTTTCTCTTGTCAGATCAGATACAGTTTTCGGAAGTTGGCAACCACGATTATTAATTTCTCCTGAATCCAGCATATACGAGCAAATAATTTTTTTCGCCACGTAGAGCGGTACTAATTTTGTATTAGAAAAAACATATTAAGTCTTATTCCTGAACGAAAACTCGTATGTGCACCAGATACGAGGAAATCGCTTAGTACATACGTTCTACACCTTTTTTTGCAATTTTCTGACCAAAATAATTTTTTTCCAACTACACCACGCGATTCAGCGAGAAATTTCCATTGGAATGAGTGCTTTTGCAGCTCAAAACAACGTAAAATAGAGCTAATATCAGGAAATTTTGACTCAAAACCTAGAGACGCATTTTCCCAAATCTAGGGTTTGGTCAGATATGGGATTTATTCTTAGTAGGGTCAGGTGGGGCAAATTCGTTTTCGAGGCAAGTGCGTTTCTTCGTTTTATTTCGCTATGAGGCCACTCTAATCTATTTTAATAAGTTTCTTAGCAAAAGATGTAACAGGTGTTTATTATCACCTGATAAAAATTCAACCTCCTCAGTGAACAAAAAAGCGTAATTGGAACCATTTTCCGCGAAGCCTTCGTCCGATGTCAGAGTGTGAATCTGATGAGGGAGGTACAGTTTTCAATGGTTTTCTTGTCTAAAACCCTTCCTTTCCTGTATATTGTAATGTTTATCTTGTCTCTGTATGAACTGCGCACTTGATAGGTAACTTCAAGGCTACAAAAATTGCTGCAGTAAATTAATAAAACGTTCTTGCCCCTCTTTTTTTGACAGTGGGGCAAGTGCGTTTTCAAATAAGGGGCAAGGGCGTTTCATTAAAAACCGCATGAAATTACCAGGAAAAATTAAGAAAAATCAAGGTCTTGAAGCCAGGATAGGTTCAGAACCTATTCCTCAACTCCCGCGCACAACCGCACGATTCCCCCAAACCTCAGTCCTATCTGATTCTGCAAAACTCTGGAGTCTTCAAATTCTCTCTTACGCAAACCTCATTCCCCAACCGACAGCGAATCAGAGGACAGCCAACAAGTGGATGAGTTTATTGACCATTTTATCAACTCAGGAATTCATGTTGAGTTGGTAAAAATTATCTAATTTTGCGGCGTTTTATTTTTCATCAACAATCCATTTTCAATTATACCTAAAATCTACCTACATTGGTTCATTTTATTTTTATTATTTTTCGAGTATAAAGTTGAAAACGCACTTGCCCCAAATACGTACGCACTTGCCCCTCAATAGGGAGCAAGTGCAATGTTTGAATGCTTCTAGGTTTTTCCCAATTCTTAATGAATTGCTAACTTCAATTCATTATTTCCACGCGTTTTTCGACGTAGAAAGGTTTGGGAATGTAATAAAATTGTAGTCATTATTCAACTTATAGTTTGAGGGAAATAGTAGCATCACAAAGTCAGATTTATGAAAAACAGGTATTTGCCCCCTCTGACCCTACGGCAGATTAGTTAGTTGTAGGTCAGTAGAAGGAAAACCAGCAGTGGCGAATAGGTAGGTAGGTAAGTTTACGTCTAGCTTGATATGAGGGGATTCCTTCCTCAATTCCAACTGCACCAGACAAACTTCCGTTCATCTCTCGACTTGACACGTAACCGCGTCGGAAGACGAGAAAATTGAGGATCGGGTGGCCTATTTTGTAAATTACTTATTACGAACTTGATCGGAAGCGGGCGATTAGCTCGGCACCCGCACACACCCCATTGGTCCCGACCAACTCGATTCGAATTCGTTTGAATTAGAAACAGATTTCGAAGAAGAAGAGCAGCATGATCGTAAGGGCGAATTTTCGTAAATTATCGTACCATATTATGAACGATTTTTCAGCAAATTCAGTACTTTAGAAATGGGAATTATTTACTAGGTACTAATTTCATTGCAAAAAACTCGTTCTAAATAATATTCGTCAATTCAAAGAAGGTTTGAGGTTTCAGCTTTTTTTGCAGTTAATCAATTTTTGGCCAATATTAATGAAATTTAAGTACCTACGTAGGTATTTCAGGATAAATTTCTGCATAGATTTTGCTTCCGAGTCTACCTAAAGGTAGCGGAAGCATTGTTTTCACTTTCGGGAAAAAACAAATTTTTGGTCTCCAAAATCAAAATTTCCACTCTCATTTTACGTTTTAGACCATTCTGAACAACTTTGGTTCCGGGTCTGTCTGTGTGTGTGTCTGTCGTGTGTCCGCAAATCCTTGTAACAAGCTTATTTTCCACAGTATTCATCCAATTTGAATGAAATTTTCAGGGGATGTGCGGGCTAGGTGGTAGACGGTCCACTATAAATTTCATCGTTCTTGGCTCAATACCTCACTCTGCGCATGCGCAAACGTAGATTCTACCAAGTATCATTTTCTCATGCCGTAGTCGTCCGATCTCGCTCAAATTCGGATGATAGTAGGGGATGACAAAAGATCATCTTATATAAGTTTCAACATGATTGTATCATTAATAGATATTGCACATGCGCCAATATGAAATCCTTGTTACAAGCTTATTTTCTCAGTGTTCATCCGATCTGGATGAAATTGTCAGAAAATGCGCGGTTTAGGTTGTAGATGGTCCCGTACCTATTTCATTATTTTCAGCCCATCAGTTCATCCTGCGAGATTCTACGTAAATTACATTGAATATCATTTTTTCATTTCTTAATTGATCAATTACCTATGAAATTTCACGCTACTTCTTGATTTACTCTTTTCCGCTATGGAATTTTTCTAGATCATTTAAAACTTTTCAATGATCTATACATTCATGATAGGTAAACGAGGAAGCTATGTACCACACCCAACGGCAGACTTTTTTAAAATGTTTCAATTTTTCAAATGTGGCCAGGAGAGTGAGCTAAATTATTTCCTGTTCACACTAGGAAGCTGAAATATGATAGGGTAACTCTCTGGGATATTAAGAGACGAATGAAACGACGAGTTCCATCCTGATCAGCAGAGTGAGCTAAATTATCCCCTGTTCACCCCAGGACACTGAAATTTGGTAGGGCAACTCTCTGGGACATTAGGAGACGAGAGAAACGACGAGTTCCATGCTGATCAGCAGAGTGAGCTAAAGATCTCCTGTACCCCCTAGGAAGCTGAAATTGGGTAGGGTAACACTCTGGGACATTAAGAGACGAATGAAACGACGAGTTCCGCCTTGATCAGCAGAGTAAGCTAAATTATTTCATGTACACCCTAGGAAGTTGAAATTTGGTAGGGATCCTCAAAGGAACATTAGGAGACGAATGATACGCCGAATTCCATCCTGTTCAGCTGAGTGAGTCAAATTCTCTCCTGCTCACCCTAGGAAGTTAAACTTTAAAATCGAGCCTCTCTGGGACATTAAAACACGAATAAAACGATGGGGTCTTTCCTGATCAGCTGAATGAGCTAAATTCTCTCCTGCTAACCTATAACGTAAAAGTTTTTTGGGAGACTCATCTACCAACAACATAGGTAAAAGCGTTTTCCACGTTGATCCATGTTCAGCCGTTAGGCCCTAGGTGGAAACAAATTGGTTCGGGTGTCCTTGTTTTATTTTGGAGATTTTTCACCATAACAAGCTCTAAACAATCATTTTAGGTGTAAGAACAAGCGTTAAATTCGGTTTCAGCGTTAAATATTCCTTAAAGTAGGGGTCGATCCCAAAATCGGATTCCGACTCATTTTGCGGGGGAAGGAAGGATTTATTTTATTTCATTATAGGTATGTTTTTCTTTTTTTAATTTAATTTCTTAAATCTTAGTAGTAGTAGTAGGGGGGGGGGGGGGGGGGTTAAAATGTTTCTTTTTCGATGACAAAGGTTCATTATTGGAAATAATAAACTTAAATTCCAAATGGTAAATGGTAAAATTTCCTTATAGAGTATATATGACGTTTTCGTGCGGAATTTTGCGCTAAAATTGCAAACATTCAAACATTATTTTTAATACAATTTATATTTGAGAAAAGTTTATTTGGCATGAATTTGGAAGATGGAAATTTGTGAACACAACCATGTGCTCAACTTTCTGTAAAATATACAAAAACTAGTAAAATTGGATAATACCCACATTTAAAATTTGTTTTTACTTTAGATAGATACTTAGAAAAGTTTGCTTGCCAAAAAATGTGGGTGTAATTATTAATAATGATTAAATGTTCATCAACTTTCCACGTAAATTTGCACACAAAAACTAGCTGATGGTCATACTGCACGACTGCAGTTTTAAAATTTATATTCAAAAGTTTTGGAGCTATTGTATTACCTACTCATATTTATTTGAAAATTCTTGAAATTTTTAAATCTATGATTTGATTGAAAATGTTAAAACAGATTCCCTTAATGAAAAATTTCGAAAATTTGTTTTTCTAAAATTTAGGAGCCTTTTAAAATCATTAATAATGATCAAATGCTCATTAACTTTTCACGTAAATTTGCTCAACAAAACTAGCTGATGGCACGACTGCAGTTTTAAAATTTATATTCAAAAATTTTTGAGCTATTGTATTACCAACTCGAATTTACTTGAAAATTCTTAAAATTGTCAAATCTATGAATCGATTGAAAATAATAAAAACAGATTCCCATAATGAAAAATTTCGAAAATTTATTTTTCTAAATTTTTTAAAAAATAGGAGCTTTTTAAAATCATTAATAATGATCAAATGCTCACTAACTTTTCACGTGAATTTGCTCTCAAAAACTAACTGAAAACGAACTGCACGACTGCAGTTTTAAAATTCATATTCAAAATTTCTGGAGCTATTGTATTACCTACTCATATTTACTTGAAAACTATTTAAAATTTTTAAATCTATGATTTGATTAAAATGTTCAAAAACAGAGTCCCATAATGAACATTTTTCGAAAATTTATTTTTCTAAAATTTAGGAGCTATTGCAATTTTCTTGCAATTAGGAAGCCAAGTTGACAATATTTTAAAATTTATGCTTCGTTGACTTAGTAGGCACATGATGAACAATTTCAAAAATTTATTTTTCTTCCATTGATTTTTAAGTCACTACATTCCCAAATTTCCTTTTAATTCGTCATTATTGAAATCGTCTAAATATTGAGATACTCGAAGTCTACTTACGATAACTACGGCGACGGTGAACAGAAGACGCCGAGGCATGACGACGACGACGACGTTAACGATGAAGATGACGATGAAGCCGGCACAAACACTACAGCGGGACTGACTGAGGGGCGCCGCATCCCCAACCCCCAGCAGCCGCCGCCGCCTACCGCCGACCCCACTTCATTCATCTCGCGGCAGCGAAGGGTTGCGGGTTCACTCGGTCACTCATCTCGTCCCACCCCGTCGTTCCTCGACCCGTCCCGTTCCGTCATATGACGTTATCCCGGTATGACGCTCGCCGTTCCATTCCCTGTCCAGGGCTGCCTAATGTCCTGTTTCCGCCCGGACAGTCCGGTTTTTCTCTAAGCTGTCCGGGCCGGAATCGAAAGCCGCTGTGGACGCCAAATGTCCGGTTTTCTCAGAAACAGAAGCAATTGTCCGGTTTTGCTTCTGAGTCTACATAAAGGTAGCGGAAGCATTGTTTTCCACACGCACTTTACGTTTTAGACCATTCTGAACAACTTTGGTTCCGTGTCTGTCTGTCTGTCATGTGTCCGCAAATCCTTGTAACAAGCTTATTTCCACAGTTTTCATCCGATTTGGATGAATTTTCAGGGAATGTAAATGATGAATATCAGTTTCATCGTTTTTTACTCAATACCTCACTCTGCGCAAGCGTAAACGTGAATTCTACAAAGCATCATTTTCTCACGCCCTAGTCCTTTGATCTCGCTCAAATTCAGAGTATAGTTTGGGGATGACAATTTGATCATCTTATATCAATTTCAACATGATTGTATCACTAATAGCTACTGCGCATGCGCCAATATGAAATCCTTGTAGCAAGCTTATTTTCCACAGTTTTTATCCGATCTAGATGAAAAATTCAAGGAATGTGCGAATGAATAAGCGACAAAATGACGATTTTTCCGTAAAAATTCCTCAAACATTGAGATTATATAGGTATTCGTGCGGGTAGCCATTAGTTCGTACAGAATACTGGTTTGAGGGTGGAAGGATCACGGCTTCTTCCTTTTTATGTGTTTATTGTTACCACAACTAGTTTCGCCCTTGCTTAGGCCTCATCAGGTGCTACAATATGAACAGAGTTTCCTTAAAATATTGGTAGATACAGAGATGATAATGTACTATTTGCTATCTACAAGGTACAGGTACTTACTATAGGGGGACAGATCCATACGGGTGTATTTCGTCATGTTGTTACAGAAGTTATAATTTCAGTCTCAGAATTTCGTCCGCTGGTTTGAAGGGGTCTAGAATTATGATCAGATAGTTGAGACATATTTTTATGCTAGATATGATAAGTATATGATAGATAAAATACTAGTGTATGAATGGGGCTTACCAATTTAGGGGGAATAAGGTCGAGATCTAGCATAGCCAGTAGCTCTCCTACATATGTAGGTACTTTCTAAAACGATCTAATTAACTGAGTGCACAGAACAGAATATAATATATATACGAAATGAGTTGATTTTTCTGTGGGGACTATTATGAAATTCACTATCATACTGATAATATACTTTTGGTTTTTATCAATTAGAGCCATGTGCTGCGTGGATCTACTTTCCATACCATGGAAAGTAGATCCACATGGCTCTAATTGATAAAAACCAAAAGTATATTATCAGTATGATAGTGAATTTCATAATAGTCCCCACAGAAAAATCAACGCATTTCGTATATATATTATATTCTGTTCTATGCACTCAGTTAATTAGATCGTTTTAGAAAGTACCTACATATGTAGGAGAGCTACTGGCTATGCTAGATCTCGACCTTATTCCCCCTAAATTGGTAAGCCCCATTCATACACTAGTATTTTATCTATCATATCACTTATCATACCTAGCATACAAATATATATCAACTATCTGATCATAATTCTAGACCCCTTCAAACCAGCGGACGAAATTCTGAGACTGAAATTATAACTTCTGTAACAACATGACGAAATACACCCGTATGGATCTGTCCCCCTATAGTAAGTACCTGTACCTTGTAGATAGCAAATAGTACATTATCATCTCTGTATCTACCAATATTTTAAGGAAACTCTGTTCATATTGTAGCACCTGATGAGGCCTAAGCAAGGGCGAAACTAGTTGTGGTAACAATAAACACATAAAAAGGAAGAAGCCGTGATCCTTCCACCCTCAAACCAGTATTCTGCATTGAGATTATTTACGGCATTTTCTAGGGTAGCCAGTTTGGATGTATGGAGCGCAAAACGGAAGTTAGTGAAAAACGTTGTCTATTTCCACAAAAATAAAGAGTTACAATGTTAAATCGATTTCGACGGTTAGGCCATCATCAGTAAACAAACAATAACTGTTAAGTTATTGTTTGTTACTGATGATGGCCTAACCGTCGAAATCGATTTAACATTGTAACTCTTTATTTTCGTGGAAATAGACAACGTTTTTCACTAACTTCCGTTTTGTAATGGGTTTCCACAATTTCGTCGCGAGTGATTTAGTTCGTATGGTGCGCAGTCGTGGGGCTTCACAGGTCCAACCAATAGACAGATCATTCAACGTTTCCAGAACCTATGTATCTCTGATGCGTTGTGGTACTTCCGAAATGAGGCACTCCACCGTGAACTTCAAGTTGACAGTGTGGATGAGGTGATCAAAAAGCGAGCAACGGCTCATCTTGCCAGACTAAAAGATCATGTGAATGAGGAAGCTGTAAAGCTCCTGGATGTGCAAGATCTAACTCGACGACGTTTGAAACCGCATGAGCTTGTGTAGGAAGTGAATGTGATATGTTTGTAAGACTATATTAATATGCGCCTACACAATTTGTAAGACTCTATTAATATGCCTACTTAAATACTGAGAAGGTATTTTATATGATTGGTTACTAGTCTCCAATACTTAAAACTCCCTTCCAGCTGAACCCCAAACTTAAGAAAACTTCCAAAATGTAGAGGTTTAATTCCCCGATTCCCATTAACTCAGCCCCTGACCTATATGGAGGAATATCAGGTATCTTGGAATAATTTTAAGGCAGATGTTTGACCTTTATGAAACGTATTTATTCAAAGGTAATTATTTTAATAAAATCCGATCCCTAGAACCAGGACCTTACATGGATTTATATTAAACTAACCTTCGATTATTCTTGAAGATGTTGAGTTGAGCCACAGATTTTGTTAGATTCTTGAAGATTGGCTATGTCTCTTTCCAATCGTAGGCGATGGTACTTTCAGTGTGGGGACTTAGCACCGGGTCTGCTAAAACTTCTCGCGTTTACTAAAGTCTTTCCACGTAAACCTTACAGTTTATACGACCACAATCACAAGTAGACAGGCTGCTTTTAGGGCAGGTGATGACTCTTGGACGTTACTGGGTAGAATGATCTTCCTCTGAAGTTCCAAAATCGTCCCGGGGATTTTCCTGCGCATGCTCAGGCGTCAGGGGCGTTAGATGGATTTTGACCAGCCCTCCATGGGATTCCATTTAAATTTGGATTCCATGGTATCGTCGAATGGCGACGATCCAATATTCAAGGCACCACACCCTGGGGGGGGTGTATCTTCCGTTTTTGGGGAACCAATGACTGATGTCTGAGCGGCGATTGAGAGGGGACTAAAATTTGCTGGGTGGCTTTTCCGGCCGGGGCGTGTGGTCAGCGATCTGAACTTTTCGATGAGGTGGATTTGAGAAATTCGTCCGTTTCCCGGGACCGTGAGACTGCTGTAGCTTGCAACTTCCCAGGCTTAGAAGGTTGACGATGCTGACGTATTTACTTTTGATTGTTAGCCATATTTGGGCTCACAATGTTCGAGAGAGAAGGGACAAAGTTATGCATCTTAGGTCCTGAATAGTGTATTGTAGTAATATAAGTCAGAGTTGTATTGTTAATGAGATTAATCGGTACAATAAAAGCTTTAAAAAAAAATAAATAAATCTTGGGTAAACCCCCCCCCCCCCCCCTCCTCCGCCCATCTACCATCCTCCCGTCGTTCCTCGTCCCTTGCTCGTCCCGTTCCCAGTTCCGTCCGTCATTCCCTGACCCGACCTATCCACTATTCCTCGATCCTTTGCGAAATTCCCCGACCACAATGAGTTCAATCAGTTCAATTCCCCCCCTCAAACCCGGTATGATCAGTATAAAAATGTACAGACTTATTTTTTCGGGAAAATAGAAAACGATTTTACTCAACCCGTGTTAAAATTCAAATGGATTTTGACAGCTTCATCACGAAACGAATTTATGTCTCTTTTTTTACATTAGACACTCACTTCCAAGAGAAACTTATTTATTACAGTATGCTGCAGTCTGTGCTTCAATATGGAATAATAGCATGGGGGGAGGGGAACATACTCCTCACATATAAATAAATTACACGTACGCCAGAAAATCATTATGAAAATTATGTTGTCATTACCGCCTAGGACGCCATCTATAAATTTATATAATAGAGCAAAGCTGTTTACCATAAGGCAAATATATGTTAAAAATTTACTTTTGCAATTCCACAAATAATAAATTCACATCGTAATCCAGCATATACCACAAGATAATGTAGACGCAGGGAATGTAATTGCACCAAGACCAAGATTAACGCTGTCAACACACAGTCCAAAATTTATTATATACATCATTCACAGAGCGCTAGATAGTCATATGGAATAGCTCAAAATTATACACCAAACTACAAAAAGCAAGTTTTAATGTGGCTTGTGAAAAATGGGGCAGTGGATTGCGAAAATATGCCACACAGCATTTAGGTTTTTCTAACTTATAGAAGATAGGGACATCAAATACCATTTTAGTTAGGTATAATATTTAAGCTATGGGTAGATTATGTAGACACATATGCGATGTTATGTCAATGTGCTATGTTTGAAATTATGGGCAAATCGCCTAGACCTTAACCAACAGCACGGGCCAAGCCTACCGTTGGAAAAGTAGGTAAGCTAGGCGAGTAGCCTAGTTCTACTTTTGTACTATCATCATATGTATGTGTGTCTCTATTGAAATAAATAAAATCTATCTAATCTGAAACATTTAGTCGTGGCAGAAGCAAGTTTCTGTATCCTTGCAAAACATGAAAATCCAGGTAGGTGCATATGTGCCTCTGCCATTTCTGGAAGAATTATGAGATGATGAATAATTACAGGGATAATTACTTATTGTCGGACAATACAATAGAAGCGTTTTACCCACCAACAGGACAACCGAATTCAAAACACACAACGGCCTTGAACTGTGAAAGATGAGTAGGTAAGAGGAAGTAGGTAAGGATAATTGCATGTTGGTATTCATGGATGGTGACCGTTCGTGATTTTTCTTCAGAAACCACGCAGCGCTTTCGCTGTAATTCGGTATTTAAAAAAAGTATAATTCACAGGTGAAGAGAGTGAACTCATCTTTGGAAACAAACGAAGACGATTAAGATAAAAAGGCTGGTTCACATGGGCAGCCTTTCCCGAGTTAGGGATCGCATTGTCCGGACAGCCTCGAGGAGAGTTGCTAATGACAAGCAAAGGCCTTCCTACCTATCACATGCTGCGAGTCCTACTTCAACTACCTACGCCGAAAATTACTGCTCAGGCTGTCATTTTCCATAGTCTAAACATTGTAAACTTAAATGCATTCTCAAGATATGCCTATCTTTCAGGGGACGCGAAGCCTCTTTTGGTGTGTGTGTGTATACTGCCGTCCTACATCCCAAAACGGAAGTTAGTGAAAAATGTGTCTATTTCCACGAAAAAATGAAGAGTTACAATGTTAAATCGAATTCGACGGTTAGGCCATCATGAGTAGCAAAGTGTTCGGTAACACTTTGTTACTGATGATGGCCTAACCGTCGAAATCGATTTAACATTGTAACTCTTCATTTTTTTGTGGAAATAGACAGCTTTTCCACTAACTTCCGTTTTGAATGGGTATCCACAACTTCGTCGCGAGTGATTTAGTTCGTGTCCTTCATCCTGTATCCTATCTAACTTTTTGGGTCCTTTTTGGCTAACTAAAGGTAACGGAAGCATTGTTTTCACTTTCAGGGGGAAAAATGTTTTGGTATCCAAAATCAAAATTTCCACTCGTATTTTACGTTTTAGACCATTCTGAACAACTTTGGTTCAGTGTCTATCTGTCTGTCGTGTGTCTGCAAATCCTTGTAACAACTTATTTTCCACAGTTTTCATTCGATTTGGATGAAATTTTCAGGGAATGTGCGAGCTTGGGAGTAGACAGTCCCTTATCAGTTTCATCATTCTTGACTCAATACCTCACTCCACGCATGCGCAAACGTAAATTCCACCAAGCATTATTTTCTCACGCCCTAGTTGTTCGATCTCATTCAAATTTGGATGATAGTTGGGGGATGAAAAATTGATCATCTTATATCAATTTCAACATGATTGTATCATTAATAGCTACTGCGCATGCGCCTATGTGAAATCCTTGTAACAACCTTAATTTCCACTGTTTCCATCCGATTTCGATGAAATTGACAGAGAATGCCTGGGTTAGGTCGTAGATGGTCCCCTATCAGTTTCATTGCTGCCAAACCAATACTTCATTCTGCGCATGCTTAAACGTAAATTCCATCATTTTTTATCTTTCCACTTTCTAGTCGTTCGAGTTCGCTTAAATTTGGATCATAGTTGGAAGAAGATGATAGGTAAGTAACGAGGAAGCTATGATGTGTGAGGATGGAATGTTTGGGCGCATACGTGCGAACGCTACTCGTGACGGAGAAAGGGATTTTGATGGGAGCCTCACCATGTACGAATACTACCCTCGTTGCTCAGTCAAATGTACAAGAACATTATTCGCCAGAGGTGACATGTGCGATTTTCTCTCACACTAAACCGTGATTCGCCAAATACATTCCAATGGGGGGCCCAAAAGGGTCGTGGTTTATAACTACGAAATACCTAATATATTAAAATTTTGTCAATTAAGTATCAGCCAAAAGTGGAGAGGGTATAAATTTTGACGATTTTTATTATTTCTAGTTAACTTTATTTTTATAAATTTTAGGATGGTTTGGGCTCTTGTGGCAACCTCCTCGCGGTGTCCTCAGGGTAACGATAATAGTTTAATTCGTAACGATTTTCAGAGGGAGGATTCGTACATAGGGTAAGGGAGCGTTCGTACATGGTTGACTGAAAAGAGAGTGCCCCTTCGGGAGCGTTCGTACATACCACTTTAGCCCTCGGAGCGTTCGTGCCGTCCACCGAATGTTCTACAACAAAAACAATATTCCCCACCCACGAATTTCCGAGTTCCTTAACCCTCGGATGCTTGAGTTTGGGACAATTAAATTTGCCTTCGACCGGGAATAAAAGAGACAAAAAAGAGAAGGAAGATTGAGGTCGATCTTCGGACGTTGTGGGCAGAAACTCAGTTCTCCGCCCGCCCACGCGTGTCTTCCATATTCGTCCATCCAGAAACTGAATCGTTGACCCTAAAGAAATCTCGGAAAAGATACCAACCACCGGACAATCAGCGAATTGGGCAAATGAGTGAATTTAACGAAGTATAGGTATGTAGGTATTCATTTTCTCAAAACAACATCAGAAGTTTAAATCTGATTAATAAAAAAGAATTCGGGTCGCGCAGTTTTGATCTTTTCTCTTAAATTAGACAATTTAAGAGCGTTTATGGTGAATTTGTGGAAAATGAAGCTATCGCAATGGCTACAAAAATTGTAAAACACTAAGCTTCCTAATCGTCCAGGAGCGAAGGCCGAAAATAGGCAGTAAAAGGAGAAGGTTTGAGATTAGATTTTGAAAATTATTTTAGTCCATTTCAAGTGAAAAAAAAAAATCGGTAATCATAAGAAACGCTTGCATACGAGTCTGCAACACATTGGGACATGTTATGTCTTTAGTTGCAGACTCGTATGTGTTGCAGACTCGTATGCAAGCTCTAAGAGCCACTCATCTGATCCGGACCCTGGGCATCGTCAAGTAAATGTCCTAAAGAGGCTACATACGAAATTACAGCTTCATAGAGTGTAAAGTATAGAAATTACCTATTAAAATGATTTAACCACCGCTTCACAAATCAAACCGTTCTCGCAATATTCGGATCACCTGCTATGAATCAAATCATCGAAACACCAACTCAATGAAATCATCAGAAATTGACAAGCGGTTGCATTCATGTTCACAATATCAATTATTGAGAATGATCACCTGTGTGTAAATAATTATTCATATAACCATGCTCATAACTCAGCTTGTTGGCCACGCACTTCGCAGTAGTTAACATAATATGTTTGGATAAATCGAGAGCTTTCGAACGAATGGTCAACGAATTTTGTGGGATGAGAAACGACGAAGTAGGTACCATTTCCCTAGCAACGACTCGGTTGTAAGCGGAAATCATCAGAAAACAACTGGGACAATTTTCGTCAACAGTTTACGTAACGATTTTTTTGTTTATGTGCCAAAGCAAAGACATAAAATGTCAAAAATCGTTAGCTGCCAACTCGAAAGTGGTGGAATACAAAATGGCGGCCTCATAAGATGACTTGATTTGCCCATTTTGAAGTTTTTCTCTAATAATTCCTAAACCATTCACCCTACAGAAATTTGTATTTGTACGTAGCAAAGATGTAGAGCATAAAAATACAAAGATATCTGACCCAAACACTTTGAATTATTTCCCAAAATAAGCGAATTGCAAACAATTGAAAATCGGGTTGATTTTGTGTCAGCCCCCCAATACATGAATAAAAAATATAAATCAATAAATTACAGGAAGAGGAAACACCAAAATCTCAGTGTAAATACACTTAACCTCATCTTGTAAACCTTGTGACCAGCTATGGAGGTAGTGAGAAAGTTTAATAGAGTGGAAAAGATAACACCTGGAGAAGTTAACCACGGCAAAACATGGCTGTCTATTTCGAGTTAGACGCTTACAGAACACCTGAAGAAGTTCTCCAAGGCAAAAATGGCGGCAGGTCTCTACTATGGAAAAGTTTTCACATCGAAATAAGTTACAGAACCCCCCCCCCCCTGAACAGCCCATATCCATCTCTAGACATCCCTCATCATCTTTTCCAATGGCTAAACAAATCCAAAAAAGATTCTACTCTACTACTCATTACGAAGAAGAGATGAAAATACGCTGGTAGTAAGAAATATCGAGATAGCAATGAAAGTGCTGGAAGCAGAAGGGAAGGAATTAAAGCTCGGAGTTCTAGACAATCGTTTATCGTATGGTGATGTTAATAGGTAATATCATCATACAGTGCTGAATGGAACAAGTGTATTTTGACTTTGGAGCGTTTGGAAAATGAAAACTAATATTAATGTGAATTAGGAAGGTGCTAGGCAAATAAAGGCAAGGTTTTGTATAAAATGTATATTTTCTGTTGTCTACAGGTAGCCCTACGATATTGAAATATACTCGTATTAGTCAAAAGGCATTCTAGTGTCAACCTTGATAAATAATCCGATACCCCACTATATTAAAAGGAATGTGTTCAAACTTCAGTGCACGACAAGTGCATCAAAAAATCATGTAATCGTAGGTACCTACATAGATTTTTCGTACTTTCAAAATTACGTGGGTTCACATCGCCAGTTACAATCATGGAAGTAGGTAATATAAGGTGGGTAGGTACTCGAAACATTGTTTTTAGGAAGATATAGGTGAGTAACCAGTTTTACACAACATTGGAACAGTAGATAATCTACTTCCGACACAATATATAAATATCCAATACTGACTTTAGGCACCGAACATACAATTTGATCAAGATCAAGTACAATTGAGTGAGAAGGTACGAAGTTAATTGGAGTTTAATATCTTCACATTAACTAGGTATACCTACATAAATACGCTGTCATTAAACAAACATCGTTAAATACGGTTCCTCCAACGATATCATACCAAGAATGATAGAAGGAAAAAAAAGGAAATAAAATATTATTGTCACCATTCGAGGTCATGAGTAGCAAAATATTTTCATTTAATAAAACTGTCAGTCAAGAACGTGCTGGTGGTCCGCCATCAATGAAACACCTTCAGTACATTCCCAGTTTGCGGCTAGAGTGCATTGTTTTCAAATCGAAGTGTTTTCAAGATGAGAGTTCATCCAAACATGTGGAAGTTGCTAGTCATGGTGGATTCGGAAAAAGTTAGGTCAGCACTGCCGGTGCAATGGCGGGGACAGTATCGAAAGTGTTAAAGGTGTTCATGTCCGATCTAAGGCCAAAAATCCCTCTTGGTTCAGTAATTTTACAGTGGAGACAACCCATTTTGACACGCACCGTTCTCCGGGCCAAGGTTTTTAATTACCATAGAAACTAATTTTTAGCAGTAGAATGTATTTATTTGACGTTAAATATATTTATCCAAAGTTCAATGTTTTGTTCACCGGGCAATGTTTTTTCCAACCGTGCTTTCAAAAAAATATACCGTGCCCTAATTCCATTTTGCCGTAACATTATATATTCCCCGTTCAAAAGTTTCTAAGATCTCGATGTTTCAATATTTCAATCCTTAAATTTCACCTCAGGGGTTGATCAAAAGTAATGCCGAGATTAAAGGTACATTCCCCGTTGGTTTATGATTGTTGAGCGGAATTTCAATAACCTTGGTCAATAGTTTCATAGAGGCTTCAATAGTAGATGGCATATGGCAAACGGATTTTTAGTTTTAATTCTTTTTTTTTTTATCTACGTATCTTGAAACGTAAACCAACAAATTTTTAGGAGGGGGGGGGGGGGGGGGGCAAAAATGTTAATTCAAGGTCGGTTACAAAGATTCATCATTGAAAATAATAAACCAGAAGTAAGGAAACACATAAATTACTCATAATATGAGAGATCCACGAGAGTGTGAGGAAGGTTATAATCGCCATGATTAGTACTTGGGGGGTTGTGCAATCTGGAGTTACTATGAGCTATTGACAGTAAAAGAAAAATGGAGATTGGGCATGGGTCTTATTAGGCCAACACATAAGTCACTGGTCATCCCGATTATTGAGCTCCCGAGTTTGAATTGAATTGAAATTAACAGTAAAAGAATATGGATGCTAGATCGAATTGGATGAATAAAAGTGGTATGAACTTGAAAACGACGCTACTGCTACCTACAGGTAGACTCAGAAGCAATAATGTGGCCAAAGCTGAAACTAATAGTTGCAGGGGTAAAGCCTAGAGGGTAAATTAAGTCTGCTGAGCATATTACGCACAAAACCAGTTAGAAAATTAGCTCATGACGTTTCGGTAGCTGTTAATACACCGTGCTCCTATGTACCCAAACAGACAATCACATTATGAAAGATATAAGTTTGAGGATTAAAGAGTTATGAAGATATCATCAAGTTGTAACCTTTCACTAAACCAAACGATGCAAAGACTCGGAACTCTAGGCACCAGCACACCCTTGACTGCAACACTGGAAAACTACGAACATCATTATGAAGAACTGATGGTGAAAACATTATACCTAGATAGTACAATAATTGTACCTACTATTTCATTTAAAAATATACATTTCTTGTGATGAGTGAGCAAAAAATGATACTGCCATTCTTAGCGGGGTATTGTGGTAATAATACTGATTGTTAGAATAACATATTCATAAAAAACGAAGTTACATCATATTTGGAAGTTTCAATTGGAAGGGTCGAGTAAACTTTACGCTCACTGTACTCTGATACCACCAAAATTATTTTCAATTTATCATTAACACGAGAATAATGAAAGTGAAGTTTTGATAATTAATAACTGGAGACTCAGATATCACCTCAAACAAAGTAACAACATGAAAATGTCAGCATTATGTACAACAAATCACACGTGTGGGACAAAAGAAGTAGGGGCCAAAATGAACAATTGTACATTTGCGGAGAGTTGATAGAATATTGCACATTATGGAAACTGAATGACAAAGAAACATTGCTAGATTGCGTACCTACCTATTCAATTTGGAAAAAGCCACTAGTACGCCAGAATACATTTGGGGAAAAACTAATAGATTTTTCGCAGTCAAATTAATACCTAAATCAATCAAACGAAAGTCCTGGCGAAAACAAACAATGTCAGCAACTGTTGACAGCGGAGAATTACTTCAACGTTAAAGGAGTGCAGGACCATGGGCTCATCAAGGTAACCCCAAAATGCTTTGTATTTTTTATAATCATACATTTATAGATGTAAATCAATATCCAATGTGGAAGAAAACGTGAGAGAGGCGATTATTCGTTCACTCTAAGTTTTCACAGTTTACGAAGAAACTAAAAATATATTAAAGTAATGCAGTGATGAGAGTTTTGTATTTCAAATGGAAACAATTTTTGCAATGGCAGAAGTGAAAACAATACATAGGAATTCGTACTACTTTATGGTGGCCCCCGACTCGTGAAACCTGATGGTTTGCACCCCCTCAATTTACAATATTAACTGCCAACATTAAGTTAAAAATAAAAACAAAACATTATTTTTCTGGTGATCACAATATTATGGGAATGGCATTTTGTGCACGCCATAACTGCAAGCCATAAAAAAAAGTTCAAAGGAATAAAACCTAGTGAAATGTATTTCTGGTAAATGTTTAAGAATTCCGAAGCAATATGATGGAATACACAAGTCTGTGGCGAAGTTATTCTGTTGAATACCTTAACCTTAGAATGGCATGAGAAATTACCAAAATTGAAATGTCAATCGATGTAGACCACACATGATCAATAATATCAGATCTGTCGGTGTGGATGTCATCATTTGTGCCAACTCATATCAACACTGCTCATACAAAGCAATAAATTATATTTCTTATCAGGATGCTTGGTTCCATTCAGACGGAAATTTTGGGAAAGAACACATTTCAATTAAATAGCCAGAATGGGGTATTATGGTGGATTAGGATTTCACATGTTCAACATCAAATTGGGGTTCAGCGACCTTGAATGACTACTTATATTTATTTTTAGCCAAAAACCTCGGTTATTGGATAGTTTAGTCAAAAAATGAGAGAGAACGATTTTGTGAGACAAAAATGATATCAAGCCACTGTGAGACCACCAGTCAACAAAGAAGGAAGGCCAACGACATGGTCACATCTGATTTTACATGGCCCATAACCTACCAAACATAAAGCACTTCTTTGGCAAATAATAATTCAAAATGTGGCGAACTAACCCTGAATATATTTCTCTGATATCACAAAGGTACTTCTTATAACCCGGTATGTATGAATGAAGACATGTCCAACAATTTGCAAAATGTCAGAAAAGTACACCACAAACAAAACTGTTAATGCATATGAAGTATAGGTGGGTAGCTGCCATTTATCCTAGACTAATTAAACTTAAAAAGATTCGTATCTAGGACTATCTGCAGCAAACATTCAAATATAAGGTACATTTGAGTGGCGATTTTTGGAGGGAGGTTACATCGGGTTACGTCATGGAAGCTTGCAGCAGTTTACACAAAGGTAGTCAGGTCTCTATTCGGGTTAAATTAGTTTCGTGAAGACCTACTCCTAGGACTTTCTGTGAAGGTTACGTCAGGTTGTGTAGAGGCTGCTTGCAAATTATACGTAAATGAAGTAAAGGAGGTGGCAAGTATTTATCCGGATTCAATTTGTTTCATAGAGAGCTTTCCAAGGACTATCTGTAGCAAACATTCAAATAAGGTAAATCTGATAGCGATTTGTGATGTTTAAGCACCTTTAAAAAATGTTAAATTATTTGGGGACTGTGCTTCCTGATAGTTTCGCAAGAGTAGTAGATATGTTGCGCCTATTTATGATTCAATTAAGTCCATAGAGAACTATTCTAAGGTAGTACAGGATTCTGTAGCAAACATTCAAGTTTAGCTACCCAAGTTGGATGGCAATTTTATGAAAGTTACGGAAACATAAATTTAAAAACGGATAATAACCTAAGGCGCACATTGAGATGTGTGATGTAGAAGGAGCAGCGCAGCACAGTGAGGAAAAACACTGTCGCATATTTTTAACCGCATATTGGGACAGTTTTGTGGAGCATGTCAACGACGCACCCACCCCAGTGAAAATGGAAGGATATCTGCTGAATTTGCTTAGCTGTGATTTAGATTTGGATACAGAATTAAAAACTACGTTATTTTATCAAAAGTTGAGGAAGTAAAACTGTGAAAAAGTAAGTCCATTAACAAAAGAAGTACTCACGGGGCATTCTCATTGACAGAGGAATCGTCTGGTAAACAATTCATGAACTATTTCCATTTGAATCATGCAGCGTTCAAAGAAGAACATAGCCCAATTCAGCCTATTATTGACTCCAAGGGAAGGCACGTGTGACCTGGCTGACATAAAAACTGTGCTGGTTTCACAAGTGTGGTGCACCCTGTGTGAAGCAGTACTGAACCTCAACATGCGCATGCACACTCCCATTCGAAACATTATTAACCAGTACAGCACTGCATCGGCTGCATCTCAATATGGACTTGCGTCTTCGAAGTTTTTTATGTATATTTTTGCATTCGTCTAGTGGCTTTTCGGTAATGAATAGACAATTATTGAGTGTGTGGTCTGTTCTAGAACCAACATCGATAGTACGATGATCATAGTGCTCTCACGCATCATATAAACTTGGTTGTTTCCAAAGGTCGTCAACAAGTCATAAGTTTACTCGTAAGAATTAATCATTTAAAGTATGAACTTAAATAGAGAAGCCCAACAGATCATAAAAATGGCGACATGAGAATAACCAAACTAACAAAATATATGAAGCAAATACAAAGCACCAACATAAAACCCCTGTACCTCATATATTATTCGCTAGTTTCCTGGGATTCCAGGCGGAACTGAACTTTTTTTTTTTCCTTTTTTTCAAATAACATTATTTTATTAACCAACTTAAGTATCTAATGAAATCTGTACCTAAAAATTATAATTGTCACACATTAAAGGATTTCATTTCAACGAATCATTGCATCAACGAGAAATGGCTTCCCTCCATTTCCAATGCTTCTTTAAAGTAAATAAGTATAAAATCAAATTCATGCAACCATCAATTCAGAGACACGTCTCGGTACCAAGTTGTCATGAAAATAATAATAACATTATACTCACATGATTCATTGATGGCCTCTTAAACTTCTGCAGAACATTGCCACGAGTCAAATTTGATTTTTAATATTATACCTAATAACTAGATGCACAAACACTTAAATTTATTTTGGTCACAAATTATCTGAAAACGAAACACAAAAACGACAAAGAGCTTTTCTGTGTACATTGTCATCAACAAACAGGAATATAGCCAGTCTTTTTTGTCTGTAACACCACCCATAATCGAATTAGATTCACAAATATCTTGAATTCTTAAAACTCTAAAACCCCATAAGTTCACGAAGCGCAATTAAAATTATTTTTGTATTACATTAGAGCGTCGTTTATCCGAACCTCAAACATCCGAAACGACGCCCATCATCTAAATCAAATAACTCGCAAAACAATGACGAATTAAATAGTAACAACGGATTTATCTTTGGCAGTATCACAAAATATATCACCTACTGAGTGTGCTTGTTTAAAGCCTTCACGCCACGCCAGCAAAAGCATTTCTTACATAAATAAAAGTATTCAACAAACGGTACATGGCTAAATGTCCACAAATAAGTAAAATATGGAAGATTTCAAATAATTAATCCACGTAATTGGTAAACCATTCAATGAAATATTTTTTGAAACATTTATTACATTGACATAAATAATAAAATAAATTATTTAACATCAAGTAACATAAATAAAAATAATATATTTCGACAATTCAGTATAAATAATTTGTGAACTCTAATATTAAGTCTAAAATAATTCAATTGAAATAAGGCAGAAACGTGCATTGGTAGAGCAAGGATAGTTTTTGAATTCCAATGTACATGTAATTTGGATGTTAAAAAAAATGAATAAACAGCTTTGAAAAAACTAAATTGATAATTTTAAATTTGAATATTGTCAAGATACCATGCTGTGAGTAAAGAGCAAAATATTTTAGGTATAACAATTCACATGTATATCATTATTTCTACATATAGTTTGTATATAAAAATTGGTTCTTTCAGGATATTCGAGTCAATTTGCAAATAATTAGAAGTTTAAAAAAATGGATTGTAACTCTTTGACATGAACAAGTTAAAAAATTGCTAAATCTGACCCACAACCAATTTATTTTTAGAAATGAAAGAAACTTGATTCATGAAATTTCTATACGATTGAGCAATAGTGATACAATGGATGAAAGAAACAGATTGATCAGGTTAAGAAACAGACGTGTTGTGGAGAGAAAAATAATCAAGTTATTGAGTGTGAAGGCTATCAATGTTTTTAATTTTGTATTGACATTTCCTCAGAAATGTATCATATTTACCATATTGGTTATGTTTAATTGGAAATACTTAATTATTACGTTGTATTATTGAAATCCTCGTGCCTATCGTTGTTTCCAATGCATGATTAGTTAGTGCCTGAATTTCAACAGTATTAAAATAAATAATTGGCAATAGGAATAAAGAGTACTGAAAATCGACAGACTTACCGGGGAAAGAAAATTATCAATGATCAGGAAATTTCAATGATCGCTGGGATCAAATTGATTAGAATGGGAACTTGAGGTGAGGATGTACCGTTTAGAGATCTGAATTATCGGTCGGTAGTGCATCAGGAGATGGGCTGGCGTCGTTCACGCCGGGCAAGCTGTCTCCCATAGCTCCTTGAATACTTTCTTGAAGGCCCGCCAGAGAGTTTTCAACCTGAGCATTATATATAAAAAAATTATAAATTATATCAACAGAATAACCCTTACTGGAATTTAATAACAGTGTTTTGTGCTATGTTTTTGTAGAGAATTGAAGAAAGTAATGCACAGAGCCGTTTTTGGATCTTGGAATGGAACCATAACTCTTTCCAGCCAAGTTAAGCTGGATTCACATGGAACGGAACAAGTACAGAAAGCGGAAAAACGGAAGGACGGAACGCAATCTGATTGGCTGTTGGGACAACAGTTCAGGAGGGTGGCTGCCATGTTGTCGGAATGGGCGGACAGCGGACGGCGGTAGAAATTTTTATACCGTTTCCACGTTCTGTCGAGCTCCGCGCAAGCGCAGTGGACAGGAATGTTGATAACCGCAAGTAGAGGTTTCAGATCAGAGAGGCTTTCAGTAGGAAGGTTATGATTCCATTCACGACAGAGACTGCTTCATGTGAAGACTCTTCCCGACTCCGCCACCCCGTCTACTGGATTTTCTGTCCTTCCGTCCTTCCATTTTCCGCGCTCGTTCTGCTCCATGTGAATCCAGCTTTAGCGCTGTGACTTAACCAAGTTTGATGTTTTAGGATGTCATTTGACGCTGAATTGTTTGCTCTTCAAGTTTTATACAAACCATTCTCCTTAGTTGTTTTTATTTATTTTATTTTATTTTTTTTCTATTTATTGGCAAAAAACTGGAAAATTTTCAAAAAATCATGATTTTAGGTCATCCATCAATTAGCCAGAATCGGTCACAAAATTATATTAGGTACTCATATTTTGGATGCCCAGTGTGGGTTTCAATTATAAAACAATTTGTAGGTACAATTTTTGGGGGAAGCAAAAGACAAATTCGCCTGGGCTATAAGTGGAGTGGTTTATTACCCGTCATCTGCCGTATTAACGTCCTTCAGAAGCGACCACTCGAACTAATAATTCTTGAACTAGTGAATTCAATTGAAACCAGTTCCCTTCAGGACTTATTAGGATTAGATGAACAAGGCTTACATAATATTTTCCTTGCTTCTATTTTTGGAATGGTAAAATGTTGAATTTGCTTGGGAAAGTGTTGAATCCGATAAAGAAAATGAAGAATTTGATTAGGAAAAGCCATATAGAGTTGCTGCACGTTTATGAACATTACTCATTTCTTAGGAAAGCACGGATTCGAAGTCCATATTCATCAACTTCATTAGAAAGTTGATGTATTCCCCAGGCACACTGATCACTCCAGCAATTGAGGTGAAATCCACCATTTGTAAGCCCAGCTAGGCGTTTCTATGGAAATGGGGTTCCAAACTAACAAGATCCACAGCAAGGAGCGGTAGAGGGCGAAGGACCTAAGGAACATGGTGGTTGCCATGAATTTCCCCTTCAGCGACACCCCTTTTCACTCAAAAACTCATTCCCCTCACCATCAATTTCATCAGTACTGGTCAAATAATGAGAATTATAATATTAATAACTAGATTATCATAATAAAGAAACACACACAGACAAACAAAAAACCGCAAAACAAAAACAAATTGTGTCCGTCATGACTACCCTTATAGGCAACAAAAATTGCAAATCGTTAAGATCATTGTTTGCATGCTGTGCTCTATCTCGAGCTTTTGATGTCCGGAGCCCCATTGTTCCAAACCATATACCATTGCTATATTAACTAAGTATTCCAAAGCTTCAATTAATGCTTGAAAGTAGCAGTTCAATAGGGGCAGTCCCTAGTTATACGATTTCATGGATATTGTGTTATGGCCCAAAAATATTTTATACCTCGGACAGAGTTCGAACTTGTGTCCCTTCTTACTAAGAAGAAATTTCTCTTCAGTTGCAACACTCCAACGGGTTGAGCTATGAGGCTGATTTAATTAAACCTCTTCGACTGTGAGACATAACATTTTCCCTTAGTCGGACAAATCACAAAATGAAAATAGCATACCGCTGGCTCAATGGAATCGCTGGAAGAAGTCCAGCGGTCGAGTAAGGTCATTGTCACAGTATGTGTTTTGACGAAGTGAGTGAGGAAGTGAAAGATGCTATTTACAGTCTTTAGGCTCGAGAGGGTTTCACATTATTTCGGGTTTTTACTGATTGCGCCAACTGTTACGGCCTAAAAATATTTGATACCGCAAACACAGTTTGAACTATTGTCCCTTCTTACTGAGGAGAAATGACTCTTTAGTTGCAATACTCCAACGGGTTGAGCTATCAGCTTGATTTAATTAAACCTCTTCGACTGTGAGAGTTTTCCTTCAACATAACAATTGGAATAAATAAATATACCATGGTTGAAGGATCAACTTTATAAGCCAAGTAAATATGTCAACTCCAGCATAGTTGACACAAACATCATTGGTTTCCCACTCGTATCTGACTAAATTCATTGTTTTAGGTAGGTGCTCTTCTACAGAGCAATTGTTACATCCATGCAGATCACTAGGCATGGAGGACACCAGGAGATAGTATGGAACAATGATCATTGGATCAAACCTTCAGGAGTCTGTTCGTTCTTGGATTGAATAACGAAGCAAAATGTCCTACAACTAAATAAAAACAAGTAGTAAAATAAGCTCTTGGCTAAATTTAGACTTTAACACGTTCACTGCGGGATGAGGCATATAGACCTCGTACCAAATAAAACGTTCTCTGTGGCTAGAAATTCACCTTGTTTAAGGTTTCTTACGAAGGACGTCAAGACTTGAATTGAGGTGGTAGAAGAAAAATTAAAATGCTTTCAGCATTTTGGGAAGTCCATATCTATTTAGAATACGTTTCTATCAACTAACCAACTCTTAGAAGAAGAGAAAGGAAAATATATGCTGTGAAAGACCCCAAAATTCAGATTTTTCCAGGTATTAAACAGAGGGCCCTGATAAATTGGTAAGAAATTCATCAATCCACTTTCTGCAGTGGTACTGGACAGAATTGAACCTAAACTAGTGAAAAATAATACACTATACCGAAAATTATTAGCTTTCACGGAAAAAAACAAGATTTTCAGTAAAGTCGTTCACGAGGTCAATAAGTCTCGTGTAGCAGTATGGGAAAAGTTCAACACAGGGTCATATGACCTCGCATAGTAGGAAAGACATATGACTAGATTTTACTGCCGCAGTGAACCTGTTAAATTTTGAAGCCAGTCAGTTTCCTCTCAGTCATATAGTTAAGCAGCTACCTGTTGAAGTAAATGAACAGAAGCCTTGAGGATTCGAAGCCACCGCTCAACTTCAAAAGCGTGAAGTTGCTCTTGTTTCTGAAGCAGAGTTCTCCATTCTTCTGGGGATCGTGGAGCAAACCTAGGACAAACATGGATCTGTAGTACATTCTTTGGTATTAATTTCATCCTTTCAAGTCGAGTGGACATTTTAATCGTATGAATTTCAGCCAAATAATACAACTTAAATATATATATATATATATATATATATATATATATATATATATATATATATATATATATATATATGAACGAAATCCGTAGGATTAAATAAAGACAATTGAAAACATAAACTCACAGGGTTTTTGTTGACGTTTATATATATACCTATATATATATATATATATATATATATATATATTTTTTTTTTTATTTTTTGCATTGAAGTATTTTAGTGATTGCAATAGCTTAATCTCACAACTTCGTTTCTTGATGCCATGGTTAATCTGAGATCATAATATTCTTAAGAATGAGATTGAAGAAGTAAGGTTATGGTGATGCCTTCTGCTATTCCAACACAATGAAGGGGACATCTCTGTATAGCGACCAATGCTTTTTTAAAAAGTATTAATTAACCATGCTTGAACTCAAACAGAATTTTAAGGTCCTTGCTGGTATGATTTATATCCCAAAAGCATCAAAAAGATATAGCTCTCTGACCTACTAGCAATGTGGTAGATGTTTGGGCTAAGTATTACAGCCCAACATGAACCCAGCAGAATAAAGGATTTTCTCTAGTATTATTAGTATTACTGTTACTACTATATGGTATGAAACTAAATACCAACAGAAACCCCGAGCAGTGTGAGTGCTAGTAAAATTGATATGGTGCACTACAATGCAGGATTTCAAATTCAAAGAGCTAACATAACACTTTTGCAGCAGCTGCCTTCTATCATATAGCTTGTAAAAGGTTTGTGCACAACTTTGTTTTCACGGTGTGGCTGGATGGTTTCTGAAGTATAAAAATAACTTCAGAAACAACTTAGGAACTGTTATTTATATAACTTTTTGAGATAATAGGTTTCAAAGTTGACTCTCCAATTGGCCACAAGAACTCTAAACAATTAGGCTGCAACTTTGTGGAGTAGATGGTCTAGAACGAAAGTGATACACATACCTGAAATTGTCCACATCCAAATCCAAGGTGGGATCAGACCGTCGTCGTTCGGTTTGTTCCAGGCCCCACAGTTTGTAGTACAAAGCTGCATTAAGAACCAGGAGTAGGAAGAGGGTGAGGAAGACGATCCAGGCAAGTGTGTCTGCATTCTGTGGAAGAGGGGGTGCAGTTTGTGTTGGAAGCACTATAGGTTGGACCAGAGGTTTCTCCTCGACGTCCGCTAAAGGTAAGGCAGCGGCCTTCAACGCCCCACTCCTTCTCCGTCGTACACCTTTTCTTTTGGTACCCGGCAAGGTGTTCATAGTTCGCCGCGTACGCTCGCATTCACTCTTCAAGGCTTTGACAAGGTCGTTGAAATAGTCTTCGAGCCCTTGCCAACAATGTTTCTCTATATAGGTTTTAACGATGCCCCACGCAGATTTTCGATATTTGATTTGGCAGTAGACGGCGATTGTTGACGTGTTTGGGTCTGACCCTCGCGTCAGGCAGTAATGGCTAACGATGAAAAATGTTTCAGCATAGGGCACCCCGGCATTACTAGCATCAACTTCAATGGAGTAAATTTCTCCAGGAGTACTGCATGGTAACATTTTCTGAAATGAAGTAACAACAAGATAAAAATAAATTGCCAATATAAAGATACAGTAGGTTCATAAGAAACTAAGTCGGATCTCTAAATATTTTATGATAGACAATTAAAAATTTGTTATGGATATCTTGTACGTAAAGAATTAGAATTGAAGTTTGAACGGTGTTTTGAAGTACAGAATAAGATTGAACTTCAGGATAGATTTTAGTACTCATTTCTGATCGAAGTTCCTCCTAGAGATTTTTTAAGCGCTTTGTCTTCAAAGTATTTAATTTCAGTTTTTTTTTTTTTTTTTGTTTTTTTCGTGTTTTCAACCATATGAAATTAAAACATTCTTTGTTAAGCTCAGAAAAACAAAATAAAAATTTTGGAAAATTTTCCAAAATTTGCTTTTTAGTATCTTTTTTCACATATTAAGTTGGCTTAAAAAGAAAGACACCTTGTACACATAGCCCTACAGGTCAGGCGTTGCAATGAACCATTTCTCATGCGATTTGCAAAGTTAAGCATTGGCCGGATATTTATTGGAAAAAATTACATAGATAAAGGCACATACTTCATGTGATTCAAAATAAATGCAGACAGCTTCCATTAAACAATTAAATCAAACTAAAACAATAGGTACGTCAATAATTCAAAATAAATTGTCTCATTTCTTGTCAGATCTTCCGGTCCAGTTTCCACCCTGGACGTGCTTACGATTCCTCCCAAGAAGGATCATAATTGGGTGAGGAGGACGAGTGGTCATCCCACCCAAGGAAAGTCCTCTTCAGGTGTTGTCCTCCTTGGTTAACATCTCCATGTTATCCTTGGTTGTTATCCATGACTTGGGTTCAGCATTAGGGTCCATTCGGTAGAATCCTCGTTCTGTGGTTGTCATTATATCGGCCAAAGGCACTCCATATTAATCATCCACCAATCGGTACTCATCCAAGAATGAAGTCAGGGATACCCAGACTCTTGAGTGGTACGACTGAAACGTTAGCCCAGACACCCTGCCAGGTCAAAACCCCCAGAATAACAGACACAGAAGCTATGACTGTCCGCTAGTGCTGCTACAGCTCTCAGGACAGTCTGCCTTGAATACTTTGCTTTCTTATGATCATAACTTTCTTCCAGGCTTCTTCTTCCCGATCCTGAGACCACTTCCACATCTGTAACTGCCACATTTCCATCGTCAGTGCAAATAAGGAGCTCTGGTTTCCATCCCCGACCTTAAAGACTCAAGTGTGATTCAGCAAATACCCTCCACCATTTCCTCTGCCATGCCTGGCCAATCTTGGAAGCTGGACAGATCTACAGACCTGCATCATATGAGCTGCACTTTCTCTTTCAGGGCAACCTGCCCTGCATCTTATGCTAAACTGTGAAAATTCTCAGATGAGAGGGCGAGGACCCAGAATGTACCCTTACCATTCTCCTTCCCTTCCAAGATTGTGTATTCAAATGGAGTATGTGGAGTTGGTGGAGTCTATCGGTAACCAAAACCATATCCTCTTAAGTCTTCTAACAGCTACATCTAGCTCCATAAGGGTATACAGCTAAGGCTTTTCCAATACAGCTGAATGAATCAGTCATGGTAGAAAATGTGTGCATAGGACCTCAAGCTTCTGGATTGGTCAATGGTGGAGCATCCAACATTCTCAGACAATCTTCTGTTGTCCATTCTATCATTTCTCTTACTCCGAATCAGAGACCTAGGTAATTCCATCTGCTGTTGTAATTAGCAATTCAGTAAATGCCAATTCCATGCCCTCTCATGGACTCGACTGTATCTGGGCAAAAGTGGTAGATACAAGGACTTTCAATAGTTCAGACACAGGCCAATTTCCTTGGCCGCTTCTCCGAATGCTCTCAACAGTGCAGTGATCCCTGCTCTCAATGCTGCAACAAGCACAACACTGTCTGCAAAGGCAATATATGAAACTCTATGATGAACCAGCATATATCCTATGCGATTTGGCAATCCAGGCAGTATGAGACCCATCATAAAAGTGATTAGGATAGATAACAGCACTTGTGACTCTGACAGGTTCGCTCCCTGTCACTCATGTCTTTCCGTCCTCAAATGTCACCTGGATATAATTAATGAAGACTGGTCGCCATCCTCTGCTCCTCAAAAACAAACCTAGTACTGTCTGGCTGTGGAGTTCTCTCCTCTGTTTATGTGAGACACGCATCATTTAGTCCAAAAGACGAACAGGCAACCCAAGGCCACCCATTCTTCTCCTCACGACTCACTTTGCTTCAGTATGAACAACAGACAGTTCTATTTTTTCCCCAAAATTCTATGCAGCTGTCTGACTATGACAGATGCCACAGTGATTGGCCTGTAGTCAGCAGGCGAGGTAGGTGCCTGCTTCTTGGGGCTCAGCTTAGTTCGAGCCAACAGGAGCTTAGTTGGCTTTAAACCCATCCACAGTACCAAACTATAGAATAGGCGCTTGTCTTCCAGCCCCACTACCCTCCATGCATAGAAAGATAAGCCATCAGGTTCACTTGTTGTTTGATGCAGGGCAGTGGCCTTGATTTCCTGATATGCTGAGTTTGGCTTCCAAACTTCAGTCAAATTCCCACCCAGCAACTAGGTTTCTGAAGTGACATTCTGTGGGCTCCTTAGTCCACCTTTCATACCAGTAGACTGCCATTTTGCCAGGTGTGTGTCACATTCTACCTCTACCTCCTCCTCTTCTACCTCTACCTGTCCTGCTTCCAAAGCTCCACTCCTTAACGCCCCAACGCCTCAATGCCCCACTCCTACTCCACCAAGCGTCTTTTCTTTTTGGTAACCGGCAAGCTGTTCATAGTTCGCCGCTTACTTGTGCATTCACTCTTCAAGGCTTTGACAAGGTCATTGAAATAGTCTTCGAGCCCTTGCCAACAATGTTTCTCTATATAGGTTTTAACGATGCCCCACGCAGATTTTCGATATTTGATTTGGCAGTAGACGGCGATTGTTGACGTGTTTGGGTCTGACCCTCGCGTCAGGCAGTAATGGCTGACGATGAAAAATGTTTCAGCATATGGCACCCCAACATTACTAGCATCAACTTCTATAGTGTAAATTTCTCCAGGAGTACTGCATGGTAACATTTTCTGAAATGAATTAATAACAAGATAAAAATAAACTGTCAATGTAGAGATAGAGTAGGTACAGAAGAAACTAAGTTGGATCCCTAAACATTTTATGAGACAGTTTTAATTTTTTATGGATATCTTGAACACATCGAATTTGAATTGAAGTTTGAACGGTGTTTTGAGGGTACAGTTTTCCTCGACAGTTTATATACAAACCTAATAGTACAAACTTCAGGGGTCGATTCTATAGCTCATTTCTGATCGCTAGTTCCTGCTACAGATCTTTAGCTCATTTTCTTAAAATAAATAAAAACACGCAATTTGCGTAAGCAGAATCAACTTATTGAATAGAGATAGCTAAAATATAAATAGGTGAAAAGTCAAGCTTCATACACGAAAGTAAAGTTTCAGTAATTCTCACATAATCACTGGAAAATTTGTTTACAGAATGCTTTCCTATTTAACTATTTGGTGGTTTATATTTTCTATTTCCTATTTGGTGGTTCGCGTAGTATATTGCAAAAAACACCACGCAAATCAGTCAGCTGGAGCTCATGGTGGAGCGCGTTATTTCATTCCTCCCTTGATGTCCTAGAGAAGCTCCCTATCAAATTTCGCTGTAGTCAGAAAGACGACATAACTTTTGGCACATTCAGCTGATCAAGATGAAGCCTGTAAGGTCTCTTGTTCTCCCAGAGAGGCTCCCTATCAAATTTCGACGTCCTACACTACAGTGAATAGAAGCAATTTGAGCACGATTTTACCATCATTAGGATTGATATTACGGCTCATGGTCAATAGCTCCTCACCAAAGTCAGCGAGGCACAAGTTCCGCCATGACAATAGGTACAACACATCAAAATTTGGTCCAAATCGGACCAGCAGTTTCAGAGTAGAGAGCACAAAATTTTGTCCTTATATATATATATATATATATATATATATATATATATATATTTTGGCACAGATGTGCAGTGAAAGTTTAAACACAAATAAAGATAAAGATAAAACTCACAATTATTGTTGTTAATATTTCGGCGATTGCCTTTTTCAAAACGAAGAGTAGACTGTAGAGTGATGACCGATGACCTCTCTTGGCGCTCCGCAGATTGGCGGACTTGGGGTGGAGGTGTTTGCTCGTTTTTAATGCGCATGGATGAGGTGCATGGATGATGATAAGAGAGGTATGAGAGAGTATGGAACGGAGGAGCAATGGATTAATGGTGTAATGAGAGGTGAGGTGCGGATGAGTAAAGAACTTTGATGGGATTATGGGATATGTAAATTATGTTATGGTATGATTAAATGGGAATTAGTGATGATGATAGATAAGAGTGAGATGATTGTAGAAGAGAAGGGCGGATAAAAAATAGGTAATAAAGGCATATAAAATTAATAAATTATATCATTGGGAAAATAGAAATAAAATAAATCATTGTAAAAATAAACTAATCAGTAAATAAAAATGAGGTTACACACACACACACACACACACAACGATAAACATAATTTAAAAAAAAAAAAAAAATAAATAAATAAATAAAATAAAATAAAATAAATAAATAAATAAAATAAATAAATAAATAAAAATGAAAATAAATAAATAAATTATAATAAATAAAAAATAATAACAAATAAAAAAATAAAATAAATAGAAGAAAATGAAATTAACAAAATAATGATGTTGATTATTCGAATCCATCACTTGTACTGGTTGAGGCCTGGTGATGAATATGCTCCCAGAACATAAGAGTGAGCTTGCTCCGATTGTCTGACTTGTATGTCTGTTGCTTCAGGTGGGAGGCATCTAAGAACTTTCAATTTAAAACATTCGTCAAAGGAGGCATGATGAGTTTGGGCGTGGGCGTTAATTGGCAAATCAAGTCTTCTGGTAACTGATGAACGGTGTTGATTAATCCGGAGATTCAGAGGTGTGATGGTTTTACCAATGTAGAAAGCTTCACATTTTTGGCATACAAGTTCATATACACAGTTACTCGTTTGACAAAACGCAGTTCCACGACATCGATAAGTTTGAGGGTTGTTTGTTGATGAAAATTCAGACTCCTCGAGCACAATTGCGCACAACTTGCATCTTGGCTTCTCGCAAGGATGAAGACCTGGTGGCTGACGGTCGGGATGGCGGTTTCTTTTGTGGGACAATATGCTGCCTAATGTGGGATTCTTCCTGTATGAGACAATCGGAGCTTCGGGGAAAATATCTTTTGTCTGGGTACTGGAGGACAAAATTGGGTACAGCTCTCGAAGTATTCCATTCAGCTTCTGAGCACCGAAGAAAAAGTTTGTAGTTAAATATGGTCTTTTGGTATGGTCTTTCTTAGGCTTTGGCGTCCATTTAGCATGAGCTGGTATGACGCGTTTGTCTACAGCTTTTTGTGGATATCCACGTTCAGAAAGCTTTTCTTTGAGGTTGTTGAGATATACCACCCTATCCTCCATTGAGTTGCAAATTCTGTGCCCACGGATTGATAGCGAGCGAGGAATGGCTTTTTTGGTGTGAGGGGGATGGCAACTTTCGTGATGGAGATACAGCTGCTTGTCACTCGGTTTTATGTGGACAGATGTTTTGAGTGCCCCATTCAGAAGAACAATATCTATATCCAGGAATGTTGCGTCATTTACTGAATATTTCCATGTGAATGACACCGAAAAAGATTGGTTTAGTGCGTCTAAGAACTCTTTCAGTGAATCTTCCCCATGAATCCAAATAAGGAACACGTCGTCGATAAAACGCTTCCAGATTAAAGGAACAAGCTGTCTGGACGCCAAAAAGTTTTGTTCAAGTTGTGCCATAAATAAATTGGCATAAGATGGAGCAACTCGTGTTCCCATAGCAGTTCCGTGCGTTTGAATGTATAATTGATCTTCAAATTGGAAAACATTCATTTTTAAGATAAATTCTGCCAGTTTAGTGAGAAATCCGGTGGATGGCTTTAGAGGTTCAGAACGCTGATTCAAAAAATATTCAAGGGCAGAGAGCCCTTCATTGTGAGGGATTTCATTATATAGCGATTTCACGTCAATAGTGGCTAATATAATTGGATGGTCAGGATTTGATGGTAACTCGATGTTGTTGAGAATGTTCAGGAAATGATATGAGTCTTTGGTGAATGAGGGCTGTCTTTGAACAATGGGTTGTAAAACGTCATCTAAAAATGCTGAAATTCGCTCTGTTAAGGATCCAAAGCTAGCCACAATCGGTCTGCCAGGGGGAGGAGTTTCGGGCATTGAAAATTCTTTATGTAGTTTGGGCAAGAGGTAGAATTCAGGGATTCGAGGATTTTCGGGAATCAGAAGATTAATTTCCGATTTGTTTAATCCTTCCGCTGGCCCGTTATTTTTCAAATACCTTTTGATTTCTGTCAAGAAATTGGGGGTGGGATCCTTGTCCAGTTTTGAGTAGAACATCTCGTTTCCAAGTTGTTTGATAGCCTCCAGACGATAATCTTCCACATTCATGACAACTACAGCTGACCCTTTGTCTGCATTCATAATTTTTATGGAGTTGTCTCGCTTCAAGTTCATTAAGGCACGTTGTTCTTCCGGACATAAATTATTTTTAGGTTGAAGTGAATTAAGGAACGTAAGGTTTGAAGTTTTTTGTAAAAGCTGAGAAATAAATTGTTCCAGCGGATGAGATGCTGGCAAAGATTGGAGTTCCATGCATGATGGAGGTTTGAAGTTCATTAATGAGGGTCGAATTGTTTCTGATTTCTCCAGATTCTGATTAGAAGTTTTACCTATGGTATTCCAGTAATGCTGCAATCTAAGTCGCCTGCAGAATGCCTGAATATCTTCGTGAAGAGCTATGTGATTGATTCTAGGTGTAGGTGAGAATGACAGGCCTTTAGACAGAACTGAGATTTCGGCTGAATTTAAGGGTCGATTAGACAAATTACATACTACATTAGAAACATTATTAGGTAGAGAATGGGGAATAGTAACTTCACGTTGAAAGCTGTGCGTGGTACTTGGGTTGTTGTTGTTGTTATTATGGTAAGGTTCTGTAACAGTTGTAGTTGGAGGCAAATTGTCTGGAGGGTGGCCCAGGATACTTTGGCAACATGTTCTAAGGTGGGGTGGCAAATCATTGTTAAATTGTGACAAGTACTCTGGTTGTTGGAAGGCAATCGGTAGTCCCTGACGGAAGCGGTTGATGTATAATGATGACAGTTTTTTCAAGTGTCGTTCCCTGTATTTAGCTAATTGTGCGTGCGCTTTCTCAACAATAAAGTTGGCCCGGTCTAAGCAACGCGGATCCACGAGTGAGATTATTTTAATCAAAGGAAGGATATCCACAAAAAGCTGTAGACAAACGCGTCATACCAGCTCATGCTAAATGGACGCCAAAGCCTAAGAAAGACCATACCAAAAGACCATATTTAACTACAAACTTTTTCTTCGGTGCTCAGAAGCTGAATGGAATACTTCGAGAGCTGTACCCAATTTTGTCCTCCAGTACCCAGACAAAAGATATTTTCCCCGAAGCTCCGATTGTCTCATACAGGAAGAATCCCACATTAGGCAGCATATTGTCCCACAAAAGAAACCGCCATCCCGACCGTCAGCCACCAGGTCTTCATCCTTGCGAGAAGCCAAGATGCAAGTTGTGCGCAATTGTGCTCGAGGAGTCTGAATTTTCATCAACAAACAACCCTCAAACTTATCGATGTCGTGGAACTGCGTTTTGTCAAACGAGTAACTGTGTATATGAACTTGTATGCCAAAAATGTGAAGCTTTCTACATTGGTAAAACCATCACACCTCTGAATCTCCGGATTAATCAACACCGTTCATCAGTTACCAGAAGACTTGATTTGCCAATTAACGCCCACGCCCAAACTCATCATGCCTCCTTTGACGAATGTTTTAAATTGAAAGTTCTTAGATGCCTCCCACCTGAAGCAACAGACATACAAGTCAGACAATCGGAGCAAGCTCACTCTTATGTTCTGGGAGCATATTCATCACCAGGCCTCAACCAGTACAAGTGATGGATTCGAATAATCAACATCATTATTTTGTTAATTTCATTTTCTTCTATTTATTTTATTTTTTTATTTGTTTTTATTTTTTATTTATTATAATTTATTTATTTATTTTCATTTTTATTAATTTATTTATTTTATTTATTTATTTATTTATTTTATTTTATTTATTTTATTTTTTTTTTTTTATTTTATTTTATTTTTTTTTTTATTTATTTTTTTTTTTTTAAATTATGTTTATCGTTGTGTGTGTGTGTGTGTGTGTAACCTCATTTTTATTTACTGATTAGTTTATTTTTACAATGATTTATTTTATTTCTATTTTCCCAATGATATAATTTATTAATTTTATATGCCTTTATTACCTATTTTTTATCCGCCCTTCTCTTCTACAATCATCTCACTCTTATCTATCATCATCACTAATTCCCATTTAATCATACCATAACATAATTTACATATCCCATAATCCCATCAAAGTTCTTTACTCATCCGCACCTCACCTCTCATTACACCATTAATCCATTGCTCCTCCGTTCCATACTCTCTCATACCTCTCTTATCATCATCCATGCACCTCATCCATGCGCATTAAAAACGAGCAAACACCTCCACCCCAAGTCCGCCAATCTGCGGAGCGCCAAGAGAGGTCATCGGTCATCACTCTACAGTCTACTCTTCGTTTTGAAAAAGGCAATCGCCGAAATATTAACAACAATAATTGTGAGTTTCATCTTTATCTTTATTTGTGTTTAAACTTTCACTGCACATCTGTGCCAAAATATATACTGTTCTTATAGAACTGTTTCTAACCAACCATAAGTATAATAGTGCCGTAGCACCGTGTGTTTACCAGTGTAACAGTCGCGTACTGTCCGTGTTTCTCAACCCTTGGTTGTTCTTCGAATCAACAAGTCCTTCGCATTCCTAACCACACATAATTTCCCTCTCCTACTACAGTTTCATACCACTTTCCTATCAATCTATCATTCCCTACTTCACCAACGTAATTTATTCACTTGATAGGCTAGCTGTCATCTTACCTGCTATCTACTCACCTGACATCTTCACTTTGGTAAGACTTATCACCTTCATTACTTTTGCCTTTTATCTTATTTTTTATTATTCTCTAGTTGATTATTCGTAATCTATCACTCAGGATGACGACCCCCATACTATTTTGGCTAAATGGAGTGCAGTTTTACGCTCTCAAAATCGCTCGCCTTACCAGCCACATTGAATTTATCGGTCAATGTTTAAGTGTCGGCATAGTCCCAAAAGGACTCACAATAAAAACTCCTGTCACTGGCGTCCCTCCTCAGATACGATCTTCCTTCCGTGTTTTCCAAACGATTGCTTCTCGTCAATTAGCAACTACCTGCGTCTTGGAGTACATCAAGTTGAGATCTCAGTACTTCTATGAACATCTAATTCCTTTGATTAAAATAATCTCACTCGTGGATCCGCGTTGCTTAGACCGGGCCAACTTTATTGTTGAGAAAGCGCACGCACAATTAGCTAAATACAGGGAACGACACTTGAAAAAACTGTCATCATTATACATCAACCGCTTCCGTCAGGGACTACCGATTGCCTTCCAACAACCAGAGTACTTGTCACAATTTAACAATGATTTGCCACCCCACCTTAGAACATGTTGCCAAAGTATCCTGGGCCACCCTCCAGACAATTTGCCTCCAACTACAACTGTTACAGAACCTTACCATAATAACAACAACAACAACCCAAGTACCACGCACAGCTTTCAACGTGAAGTTACTATTCCCCATTCTCTACCTAATAATGTTTCTAATGTAGTATGTAATTTGTCTAATCGACCCTTAAATTCAGCCGAAATCTCAGTTCTGTCTAAAGGCCTGTCATTCTCACCTACACCTAGAATCAATCACATAGCTCTTCACGAAGATATTCAGGCATTCTGCAGGCGACTTAGATTGCAGCATTACTGGAATACCATAGGTAAAACTTCTAATCAGAATCTGGAGAAATCAGAAACAATTCGACCCTCATTAATGAACTTCAAACCTCCATCATGCATGGAACTCCAATCTTTGCCAGCATCTCATCCGCTGGAACAATTTATTTCTCAGCTTTTACAAAAAACTTCAAACCTTACGTTCCTTAATTCACTTCAACCTAAAAATAATTTATGTCCGGAAGAACAACGTGCCTTAATGAACTTGAAGCGAGACAACTCCATAAAAATTATGAATGCAGACAAAGGGTCAGCTGTAGTTGTCATGAATGTGGAAGATTATCGTCTGGAGGCTATCAAACAACTTGGAAACGAGATGTTCTACTCAAAACTGGACAAGGATCCCACCCCCAATTTCTTGACAGAAATCAAAAGGTATTTGAAAAATAACGGCCAGCGGAAGGATTAAACAAATCGGAAATTAATCTTCTGATTCCCGAAAATCCTCGAATCCCTGAATTCTACCTCTTGCCCAAACTACATAAAGAATTTTCAATGCCCGAAACTCCTCCCCCTGGCAGACCGATTGTGGCTAGCTTTGGATCCTTAACAGAGCGAATTTCAGCATTTTTAGATGACGTTTTACAACCCATTGTTCAAAGACAGCCCTCATTCACCAAAGACTCATATCATTTCCTGAACATTCTCAACAACATCGAGTTACCATCAAATCCTGACCATCCAATTATATTAGCCACTATTGACGTGAAATCGCTATATAATGAAATCCCTCACAATGAAGGGCTCTCTGCCCTTGAATATTTTTTGAATCAGCGTTCTGAACCTCTAAAGCCATCCACCGGATTTCTCACTAAACTGGCAGAATTTATCTTAAAAATGAATGTTTTCCAATTTGAAGATCAATTATACATTCAAACGCACGGAACTGCTATGGGAACACGAGTTGCTCCATCTTATGCCAATTTATTTATGGCACAACTTGAACAAAACTTTTTGGCGTCCAGACAGCTTGTTCCTTTAATCTGGAAGCGTTTTATCGACGACGTGTTCCTTATTTGGATTCATGGGGAAGATTCACTGAAAGAGTTCTTAGACGCACTAAACCAATCTTTTTCGGTGTCATTCACATGGAAATATTCAGTAAATGACGCAACATTCCTGGATATAGATATTGTTCTTCTGAATGGGGCACTCAAAACATCTGTCCACATAAAACCGAGTGACAAGCAGCTGTATCTCCATCACGAAAGTTGCCATCCCCCTCACACCAAAAAAGCCATTCCTCGCTCGCTATCAATCCGTGGGCACAGAATTTGCAACTCAATGGAGGATAGGGTGGTATATCTCAACAACCTCAAAGAAAAGCTTTCTGAACGTGGATATCCACAAAAAGCTGTAGACAAACGCGTCATACCAGCTCATGCTAAATGGACGCCAAAGCCTAAGAAAGACCATACCAAAAGACCATATTTAACTACAAACTTTTTCTTCGGTGCTCAGAAGCTGAATGGAATACTTCGAGAGCTGTACCCAATTTTGTCCTCCAGTACCCAGACAAAAGATATTTTCCCCGAAGCTCCGATTGTCTCATACAGGAAGAATCCCACATTAGGCAGCATATTGTCCCACAAAAGAAACCGCCATCCCGACCGTCAGCCACCAGGTCTTCATCCTTGCGAGAAGCCAAGATGCAAGTTGTGCGCAATTGTGCTCGAGGAGTCTGAATTTTCATCAACAAACAACCCTCAAACTTATCGATGTCGTGGAACTGCGTTTTGTCAAACGAGTAACTGTGTATATGAACTTGTATGCCAAAAATGTGAAGCTTTCTACATTGGTAAAACCATCACACCTCTGAATCTCCGGATTAATCAACACCGTTCATCAGTTACCAGAAGACTTGATTTGCCAATTAACGCCCACGCCCAAACTCATCATGCCTCCTTTGACGAATGTTTTAAATTGAAAGTTCTTAGATGCCTCCCACCTGAAGCAACAGACATACAAGTCAGACAATCGGAGCAAGCTCACTCTTATGTTCTGGGAGCATATTCATCACCAGGCCTCAACCAGTACAAGTGATGGATTCGAATAATCAACATCATTATTTTGTTAATTTCATTTTCTTCTATTTATTTTATTTTTTTATTTATTTATTTATTTATTTTATTTATTTATTTTCTATTTTTATTAATTTATTTATTTTATTTATTTATTTATTTTATTTTATTTTATTTATTTATTTATTTATTTATTTATTTTTTTTTTTTTAAATTATGTTTATCGTTGTGTGTGTGTGTGTGTGTGTGTAACCTCATTTTTATTTACTGATTAGTTTATTTTTACAATGATTTATTTTATTTCTATTTTCCCAATGATATAATTTATTAATTTTATATGCCTTTATTACCTATTTTTTATCCGCCCTTCTCTTCTACAATCATCTCACTCTTATCTATCATCATCACTAATTCCCATTTAATCATACCATAACATAATTTACATATCCCATAATCCCATCAAAGTTCTTTACTCATCCGCACCTCACCTCTCATTACACCATTAATCCATTGCTCCTCCGTTCCATACTCTCTCATACCTCTCTTATCATCATCCATGCACCTCATCCATGCGCATTAAAAACGAGCAAACACCTCCACCCCAAGTCCGCCAATCTGCGGAGCGCCAAGAGAGGTCATCGGTCATCACTCTACAGTCTACTCTTCGTTTTGAAAAAGGCAATCGCCGAAATATTAACAACAATAATTGTGAGTTTCATCTTTATCTTTATTTGTGTTTAAACTTTCACTGCACATCTGTGCCAAAATATATACTGTTCTTATAGAACTGTTTCTAACCAACCATAAGTATATATATATATATATATATATATATATATATATATATATATATAAACTCGGCCCTTCGGGCCTCGCAAAGGGGGGCTTCGCCCCCCTGGACCCCCCTAATCTTTTCTCTTTTCTACTGCGTAGAAAACGAGAATAATTTGCTATGCAATTCTTGAAAAAAAAAAAATAAAATAAAAAAATTTTCAAGCCTGGCTGGGATTCGAACCCACAACCTTCGTCTCACGAGAAAAAAAAATTTTTTTTTCAAGCCTGGCTGGGATTCGAACCCACAACCTTCGTCTCACGAGAAAAAAAAAAAAAAAAAAAAATCAAGCCTGGCTGGGATTCGAACCCACAACCTTCGTCTCACGAGGGAAAAAAAAAAATTTTTTTTTCAAGCCTGGCTGGGATTCGAACCTACGACCTCAGGGTTCGCGTAGCGGGACAAAAAAAAATTATTGGGGGTCGGCCTAAGAATTGCACAGCAATTAATATATAAGAAATCTGAAAATGAATTACTATTGTAAACATGTCCTACACCCTCTTAGATGCAAAGAAAAAGCATCTCCACCCCCAAGTGCTGACATGCCAACGACTGTAATACCCCGTTTTCAACGAAAAGTTGGGTAAAATGCGGTGTTGTATTCACTTTGTCTGTTTATGTATGTATGTGCATTCTCGTAAAAGCGCTTTGAATCTATAATGGCTGGACCAAATTTGGCGGAATGGGTCGCAAAATTAAAAATAAAGTGGTTGCCAAAATTGTCATTGATATCAGCAGCGTGAGCTGATTTCATTATTCAAAAAATCCTATTTCTATACTACTTATGCCCGACTCAGCCCAGCAGTGGCCATTTTACTCATTCACTTCGGTTCCCTTGTAGAAAGTTTTATCCGAACTTTGTTGGAGGATGATGATGTATGAGACGCCTAAAGCGACAAAAAGATCCAACCTGATACAGTTGTTTACTTTATTTATCACCACAAACGCATGGGAATATAAGCTGAATGTCAGTGGTTTTCAAGGGTGCTAGATCCGATTTCAGAATCAGAAATACAAGATTTCGAAACCTGGGAATCGTTGAAGTCAATCGTTGATACGGAAGTATTTTTTGTGATTGATTTGTCCTTCAAACTAACTCGATGTTCCTTCCCACGGTCATATTGTCTGGATTGACACTGAGACTAATACATTTATGTAAATATATATAAGTAACTTAAAATTCAGAAAGAACCCCTTACCAAATTATTGTACCAAAATCTATTAGTGTCTAATGTAATGGCGTTCTAAACGAAAATTGTTGTGTTCTACATGAAACAAATAATTCAGAATTCCAAAAATGTACCAGGACTTACTTGAGATTCGGTGACTTGAGCGTGTTTAGGACCAATAGCTTGCCCCAGCGTAGCTGTGTGAGATACCGTCCGTCCTTTTTGGTTAGTGCTAGGATTGACTTCCCAAGGGGACTGTTTTACATCTTTAAAAAGCAATGAGATTATATTATAACAACAATCTACAGCAAGAAGTGGTAAAAAATTGTGCAGATTGAAGCATAAAAACATCTGAAAAGTAACATTCGGAAACAAATAGTTCAATGAACTTAATTACGTCAACAATAAAAACGAATAATCACTTTACTGATGTTCTAGATGAAAATTGGCAATTCACCCGAAAATGGCCTGATGGAACTGAAAAAAAAGTTCCAGTTGGGAAACATGACAGTTTTAAGCGAAGCTGTTGTTATTTTTAAATGTTTGTTTTTATTTAAATCAATTTTTTATGTCCATGAAACTCGTCAACTCTCAAATTAACGACAAATCAAGTTTTCAAAATGATATTCTGATTTCAAAAAACTCATTATTTTTAGCTTTTTTAAGCAGTTATTACGAGCTGCTTAATAACAGTTGAGTACATTTACGGGCACAGTCGAAGGGTGCGCCGAGAAAACATGGAAGGGGGAAGCCAGGTCGCTAGAAGACAAGCGACTGATCCCATCCGGATGGGATCAGTCGCTCGTCGCCTCAAAACACGCGAGTCGCGTCGCTCATGTAGCTTGCAGTGGAGGAGCTCTAATACGTTTTAAGCTTATGGGATTAGTCGCTTGTATACGGACGAAAACGCTTAGTCGCATAGTCGCTTCCAGTGGAGGACCACCCCTATTCATGAGTATATATTGCCTGGCAGGTAGTTACTGATAATAACTATGCATTGTAAAATGCTGACAGAAAATAGAAAACAGTGGTTCCTATCAACTCGGAAATATAAATATTTTGTATTTGAAATATGAAATATTATTATAAATATAAAATATAATATATAATATTAATATAAATATATAAATATTTCTGAGTTGATAGAAACCAGTGTTTTCTATTTTCTGTCAGCATTTTACAATGCACAGTTATTATCAGTAACAACCTACCAGGCAATATATACACATGAATAGGGCACTGATCCAGAGCCGAAACGTCGTTGTTAATATGGAACAATAAAAAACTACATCTAACCACAAGATTAGCTTGGTCACTACCTCAAAAAACCCTCGTTTATATCGAATTTTCCTACTAGTCAAGATAACTCTCTTAAAATATGGCGTAAAGATTTCGTTTCAACGCAGAAAAATCCCTCTTGGCAAAAGACAGGTCGATTTCGTTCAAGTCCCTTACAGTCGAGTTCGATTCAGATCCCTCCAGAATTTCAGATTCAAATTCCAATTTACATATTCTAAAAAGTCTGTTTTTTGACAATAGGGCATGTGGGGTATCAACAGTCGGAGTATTATTCTTCACTAAGTTGATTGCAACCACTCCCAGATTTCCAAGATTCATAAATGAGTGAGAAAAATCGATTTTTAGGTGAAAATGCCCATAATAGACTAAAATTTTGTAGTTTTCGAGTTTGGATGAGTGTCTTAGTCACACGGCTGTCACCACAGTTTTATTCAGGACATGGTTGACTTCAATGATCAGAATTTAAATTTAAGTGCCTTATTTAATTTTATCGGCAACTTTTCTTTGAAAATTCGCTCTGTTAGTCATTCTGCATGACTGAGTACCTTTTTAATAAAATTATCTGAAATTTCCCATACATTTTCTCCGCCTGTAAACCCTGTAAAATGAAAAAAGGTAGCGGAAGTAGCGTGTAGGCTTGCAACAGACGTGTTTACGTTATAAATCAAATAGTGAATAGAAGGACGCACCTGTACTTTTACGATTTTCGTGAAGGTCCAATAGGAATTTGGAGTTTGTGAACAAAAGTGCAAACAATTGGTCAACGTGGATTGAAACCTGCATGTGGAGCATCAATCTTCCTTCGTGAACGGCAGGGCACTTGATCGCTACCACCGATTTCTCTGCACAACAAAAGTTTCCAAGTTGGTATTGAAACACAGATGAACATGTGCCACATTCAATCTCTTCACAATGTTACAGCATTAAGTAGGTATAGGCCATGCACACTGTTTGACTTTCAGTTCAAATCATAATTACCGCTATCCTTTCCGCCCCTACCAGGTAGTTTCAGGACTCTCCGCAAGAGTTCTCATTCTCGTAAATGATTCATTGTTTTCAGTAATGTATTTCCGAAATCTGAAACGCATTCTGAAAAGGGGGGATGGGATTAGTTCGGAACAGGGTATAACTTAACGGTTCTCGGGATTATTCGGAACTGGTAAGTCGGTTTCACATGGAGCGGAATGAGCGGAAGACGGAAGGACAGAAAAACCAGTGGAGAGGCGGCAGAGTCGTAAAGATTGTTCACATGAAGCGGTCACCTTGGTGAATGGAATCATAACCTTCCTACTGAAAGCCTCTCTGATGTGAAACCTCTACTTGCGGTTATCAACATTCCTGTCTAATGAGCTTGCGTGGAGCTCGACGGAACGCGGTAACGGTATAAAAATTTCTACCGCCTTCCGCTGTCCGCCCATTCCGACAACATGGCAGCCACCATCCTCAACTGTTGTCACAACAGCCAATCAGATTGCGTTCCGTTCGCATTTTGCAGCTATGGTGGCCCACCTTTTAGCTTTTAAATTTATATTGGTATAGCCTTTTTGAGAAGTATCATCTACGACTCAATCCAATCGAACGAGCTCAATGAGCTTCCTTTCACAATCCACAGATGCTCACTTTCAAATAGGTAAATAAATCTTGCGAACAACGAATGTGCAGACCAAAAACTGAAAATTCAGAAGTATATTCCATTGCTTGGTGGTCGGAAGTGAGCGGTGGTGTTGAGTGGCTCGATGTGTGGGGGGAGTGTGGGGTGAAAATTGAAGTAAGGGGGAACAGAAGTCAGGTCCCAACCCAGTCAAAGAAACTGGATTCGGAATGGAGGCCAGTCGGTGGCTCAAGTCAAAACCAGCCATTTCCAGTTGCAGTGTTACCGCAACTTTAGTGGTGGGAAAACATTAAGTAAAATTTCGACTCGAAAATAACATTATTCGTCTTTACTTTGGTATCCCAAAAATGATTGATTTAGTACCTACCTAAACATGACATATTGGACGACACTCATGGTTGACACCAAAAAACAATATTCATATTATTCCTTTTTATAGCTCGTGCCGTTGGTGGGTGACATCCATAAAAAGCAGAAAACATTTTCGCAAGGCATGGAGAAAAGATTCACCAGATAGAAAATCAGCTACTCATAGCCCAAGACCCACTCATAGCTACTCCAGCAATGTCACGTTCCACCAACAGTGTTCTCATATGCTTTCTGTGCACATGGCCTATTTTAAATCAACAATATGTGGCTACTAACCGTTTTTTTCAGATTCGGATTCACTACCAGATGAGTCACTGACGTCAGATTGAGGGAGGTCAGATGCAGACTGACCGCCGACATTAGGTATAACGGTAACCTCACTGTCATTAGTGCCTGTTGAGTTTTCTTTGGAAATATTTGGGTTTGAGTTCTTGTCAACGTTCTTCTCACTTTCGTTGGTCAAGTGCTGAAACATAATCAAGTATTGCAGTAGATGGTAGGTAGAATTAAATGGACAACATGATGTAATGATGAGAAACATTTGTCTCTCAATTAGAAATAGAGTGGACAAAAACAGTTAAGAATAGCTTTGCCATGAAAGAAATTGTAATACAGCAGTAATCAAACACAAACTACTGTAGTACATATAAACAAAATATTGTTTAGAAAGTAAACAATGCAATGCTAACAGCCAACTGCCAACCAATCGATTTTTAAATGAAAACAGATTCCATTCTAAGGAATTTGATACCGTCCACACTCTCCTACGTTGAGTGGTTTTCTTTCTATGATTTTTCAAAAATTGCTGCACTGATGGCGTCACACTGGGCAAGGGGATCCCACCCAGGCGGGAGGGGTACTTTGACGTCACCAGTGTGCGAAACTATAAAACAATAATCAGTCATGCAGCATGGCTAATAGAGCGAATTTTCAAAGAAAAGTTGAGGATAACGTTAAATTTGGCACTTAAATTCTGATCATTGAGTTACTCAATAATCGCGCTGGGATATTGATTGGACATTAATATCCCAACCTCTCTAGTCATAATTTGTAGCCATTTCAACTATCTCTTCATACATTAGCGCAAGCTCTATCAGATATTATGCACCTAGATATATAATTTTTCAAAAGTTGTAAGAGAATTAGCGGAGTTTATACTGATATTGGAAACTTCTGGGCGACCATACTAAATAGAATATTGACATGTTCCCAATTCCATGCTTTAACCATACAAAATAAACTTTAAAATAACTATTTAAGCCCACTTTTACCAAAAAAATATTTCTCAGAATTTTCCCAAACTCCGTTAAGTTCATCTTGAGCGTTAAAACTTGGTATCTTTCACCAACTCAAAAGTCGTTTGAACCCAGCTTGGAATAGAACTGCTTAGGCAAACTGTCCAATTAAAGTGAATTGTTGGATAATCTACTTTCAGTGGCATTTTGGCTAATTATAGGGTATATCTCAATTCTAAAAAACACTTGTAGATCAGAGATCATTGCCCAATCAACTAGGTCAATAATGGGATTCTACAAAACGAGCTGTGAAAATGACAATATTTATGATCATATTGATCACATATTGAATGAGTAAAAGTTGAATATAGTTCGTTCCAAGATTATTCCATTGAAGTAACGTTCAGTCTACCTCGTTTCAGTCCAATTTTCAATATATGTAACAATTTTCTGAACCAACGATCACTCTGAACAATTCAAAGCACGGATTTGCGAATGATGAGTAACAAATTAGCAATCCATAGTCTACCTCACGAATAAAATAATATTGCATTTTTATGATGAATAAGAAGCCGGCTTCAGAGTATAGTGAACTCTGACCAGGTCACCTTGCCGTTATGACCCAACAGTCGTGAAGAAGCTCACCTTCAAATTGTAGCATCATACATTGATTTAATAAATAAGGAATTCGCTTTAGAACTAATGGTACTAATATAAGATATTGAGACGGTACCCCAGTCGTCCCAAAGAGGCTGCATTCCAAGCCAGCCAGAGGCTGAATAGGAAAGAAAATCGCAAAACTCTGCTGAAGGCGCCGTACCTTGCTACAGTTACCCAGAACTCCCAGGAGTTTGCACGGCATTAATAGAAACGAATTGAACCACCCTTATACGCATCGAACTCAATAAACCTAAGAGTATAACAAATGTATTGAGGTCAAAAATTGTGATGAGGTATGTCAACTGTTGACAAAAACTGGGAAATATTTTACGAATATACAATTTAGGGAAAATCGTGGGACGGTCTGCGCTCGTAATGCGATTGTAACATAGCTTTGAATAAGAAATTTTACCCGATTAAATAATAAAGACGTAAAGGGTTTTTCATCCATTCAGATTCACTGCTGCTAAATATTTATATATGCATTTGGTATATTAAGGATCTTAGACCTACCATAACTTGGTGATATTGAAACATGTTGTGTTATTTTGGAGCGGATGGCGAGTCAGACGTGGAGACTGCCGACACAAAACACAGATGGCTTTCAAGAGGTTCCAGGTAGTTGATAACAATCCTACAGATAACGATAACGTCCGCACTTGAAGCTGTCAAGTGGATTAGGAAACCATAGGATTCCAATTTTATCAGCATTGCCAATCCTTATTTACTTCTACTTTTCAACATCACAGTTAAAAATAAAGTGCAGCTGCCAGAATTGAAAAGACATGGTAGGGAATAGGCATTTGAAACATTTCAATAACAAAAATCAAATGAAACCAAATATAGGATTACAATTTGTCTTCCTGTGACAAATAACAATAGTGTAGAGATAATTAAATAAACGTACCAATTGAATAATCGTAACTCAAATAAATGAACAATCGGAAAATTGTTTGAGGTTCATCGAGGTAGAGTGCCCTATTACGGCCTGCTATTGAAAAATCAAATAAAGACGAGTCGTAAAAATAAAAACAAGTATGTATCCGGTTCTCTATCTACAGGTGGTCCCGCATAAGGTGGTCAGTACTTCAGGGGTGATACTAGAGTTCATTTCTGATCGAAAGTTCCTCTTAGAGATATTTTCTTAAACCCTTAGTTTTCGAGTAATTCAATTTCTAAGATTTTTTTCGTGTTTTTGACCTTAAATCATTAAAACGGCCATAACTACAAAAATTAAAATAGTAAGTTTAAATTTGAGGATACCGTTGGAAAGAGCGTTAAATTTTCTCCCTATCTAATACCAAACCAAAATTTTTTTTAAACGATTCAGTTGGTGAAAAAACTGCCTGAACATAAAATTTCTACGAGTATGAGAAATTCCAATTTTTTAAACCGGCTGTAAGTGTCCCATTTCAGTACTGTTTTTCGTGTATCTCATACGCAGGACGGGAAGGGCGCTAGTGAGTAATGCAGTGTTTACAGTATGAAAAGTTCTTAAACAATTTACAATTTCAACTTCACTATTTCACTGCACCTTCGGGAGCTCAAATCGTATATTATTACGGGATTTTTTTTTTTTTTCGTGATTTATTTATTGCAACTGAAACATAGTACATTTCATCTAGCAATATTTCATTTCGTATTAAGCTCACTAAGGGGGGAGGTTTACAGCAAAACCTGGCCCATACTTGTATCAAGTACAGTTAAAAAACACTGGATTACACTTGCACTATTTGCACAGCACAATTAGGTCCAGAGGTTTATTTCTCTTGAGTCGCCGAAGTTCTCCTTCGTTGTTTAAAACGTTGAGCATCTCCAGGTTCTCGTGTTTGTGGAGGCGATGTTCGTGCTTCCTTGCATATTTGGCGATAATTTCGGTGACCGTTTCTACCCTCAAGTCTCGATGAATATCATCATTCCGCATGAACCAGGGGGCCTGAACTATACTTCTCAGTATTATATTTTGTCGGGTTTGGATTGTTTTAATATTTGATTTTTTCGCACAACCCCAAAGCTGAATCCCATAGGTCCAGATAGGGCGCAGTATCTGTTTATATATGAGTAATTTATTGTGTAGTGAGAGATGGGAGTTCCTTCCCATCAACCAGTACATCTTTCTGAACTTGATTTTTAGTTCCTGATTCTTTTTTTCAATGTGATATTTCCAGTTAAGTTTGGAGTCAAGGTGCATCCCTAAGTATTTTACAGTGTCAGAGTATGGAATTTTATTAGAATTGATCTCAACTTCTGGGGCTATGATTTTTCTATTAGTAAAGTTGATATGCACTGACTTTGATTCATTTAGTTTCATTCTCCACATCTTGGTCCAATTGACAACCTTGTTAGTGGACGTCTGTAGATTGCGAGTTGCAGTTTCAGCGTCATCTCCAACAGAGAGGATGGCAGTATCATCTGCAAAAGTAGCTACAGTTGTATTTTCCTGTTGTGGAAGATCTCGTGTGTACAGCAGGTAAAGTACTGGGCCTAGGACACTGCCTTGCGGTACCCCTGCTTTTATAGGCTTCAAGACAGAGTACTGGTCACCCTGCTTTACCCTGAAGTGTCTGTTCGCTAGGTAGGATTTTAGGAGTAAGTAAAACTGTTTTGGGAGATCCCTGTGCAGTTTATACTCAAGTTCCTTGTGCCAGACCTTGTCAAATGCCTGGGCCACGTCCAGAAAGATACTGGCACATATTTTTTTACCTTCCAGAGCCTTTTCTATTATGTTAGTGATTCTATGAACTTGATCTAGCGTAGAGTGGCGTTGCCTGAAACCGAATTGGTGGTCTGGTATCAATTTTCTGTCTTCAATAATTGGTTTAAGCCGTTTGAGCAACAATTTTTCGAACAGTTTTGATAAGACAGGGAGGAGGGATATGGGTCGGTACCCCATCTTCTCATTTGGTGATTTTCCTGGTTTGGAGATCATTATGACTTCCGCTACTTTCCACTGGGAAGGTACATGTCGTAACCTGAACGTGGCGTTGATGATATGAAGTAGTTTTGTTATAGCCTTTTCAGGGAGCTCTTTCACAATTCGACCGGTTATCAAGTCATAGCCAGGGGTCTTTTTAGGATTAACGTTGCCCTTAATTTCGTCTTTGAGTTCTTTTAACGTAACAGGCCGAATATCAAGCTCATCCGTTTTTTCTATCAGTGTTGCGTTTTCTTCAGGTGACTGTACTGGAAGAGGTTGAAAAGTTTCATAGAGATGATCTGCAAAAAGTTGAGCTTTCTCTCGGTTACTTCTGGCCCATGTCCCGTCATCCTTTTTGATTGGAGGAGAATGAACTTTAGGTCTATTTATATTTTTGGTTACCTTGTAGAGGGAGTATTCGGTGTCTTTCTCTGCAGTTAGGTTACTCAAAAAATGTTCAACTGATTGGTTATCTATTGATCTAATAAGATATTTAAGTTTGTTACCGAGTCTATTGAGAATAGTTTTGTTTTCAGGGGTTCTGTTATTCTTCCATTTCCTTCTGGCTTTACGTTTGGCGCACAGGAGATCCCTTACTTCTAACGGATATGATTTCGAATTAGTGTCATAGTTACTGTTTTGGTTTATTGGGGTACATAACCAGGCTGCTTGTTGTATGTTATTGATGAATAAGTCGAGTTCGTCTTCCAGTTGTTTAGGGGTTTTCAGAGGAACTTTAAGGTCGATCGATATTTCCAATTGCTGCCGGAAACAGGACCAGCAAGTATTTCTATTGAATAAACTCGGAGAATTTTCACTAATGATTACTTTTTCACTGATTGTATTATGACAGGCGAGTGGTCAGAGGGTAGGTCATCGCTGTCCTCTAGATTGATGTAACCACTTGAGATACCTTTGCTTATAAAGAAGTCTATTAGGTCTGGGGTTTTGTTAGCATCCGTGGGCCAGTATGTAGGCCTTCCAGTTGAGAGGAAGTCGCACTTGAGAGAAGCTGCTGCTTCATACAACTCTTTACCTTTAGCCGTGGTTAATCGCGAACCCCAGAAGGTATTTTTGGCATTGTAGTCACCTCCTATTATAAAGTTGTTACCAAGCGATTTAAGAAGGACCGTATAATCATCTTTCTTTAAGTTAAACCTAGGGGTAATTGTAATGAAAAACCTTTAGATTATCACATATTTTATTAATAACACAAAGCTTTTCGGCTAAATTCTAGCCATCTTCAGGCATACACAACAAACTAAAACACGGGAGAAAAGCTACTCCCGTAGTAGCTAGAGTAGTAGTAGTAGTAGTTAGTAGCTTTTCTCCCGTGTTTTAGTTTGTTGTGTATGCCTGAAGATGGCTAGAATTTAGCCGAAAAGCTTTGTGTTATTAATAAAATATGTGATAATCTAAAGGTTTTTCATTACAATTACCTAAATTATGGAGGATTATCACAAGAAGTCTGCACCAACTCTTCTGAGATTATTAAACCTGGGGGGACAGTATATTGCGGCTATACTAAAGCTTTTATTATTGAGTTGTACCTTGACCGAAGTTACCTGCATTTTTTCCTCTTCGATTTTTGGTTCTTCATGGTGAGCGATGTTAGCTTTAATGAGAATTGCCGAACCTCCTCTAGCTTTATTACTTGGGTGTAACGTATGATAACACGTGAATCCTCTTATTTTGATGTATGACGTCCGAGTGAAATGGGTTTCAGAAATAAGTAAGATGTCTATCTTGTTGGAGTGGAGAAATAATTCGACTTCCTTAATGTGATTTAGCAATCCGTTCGCATTCCATGTTGCTATTCTTAAAGTCGGTCCCATTAAATTAGTCCATAGCTAGTAAGTCCTTTTTCTAGCTTAGTTATTCTTTCAAATAACTGTTTATTGGTATGTTTTTGTTCATCCAGTCTTTCCAGTATCTATGCCAGCATTTTTTCTGTGTTCGACACAGCCTTTGAAGTAGTTGCTCCTGTCATGGTTGTAGTAAGCGATTTCCGCCTATTAAAATTCCTCTCAACTGAAGCATCGCGCTTGGTCTGTTTTTTCAGTTGGGGTTTAGTAATTTTGTTTCTCATTCTTTGTAGCTCCTTAGCTACCTCACATAATTTTCTGGATGATTTCCTTTGCAGTTGACACATTTGGGGGCATCTGCTGGGTACATTCAGAAGTTTTATGCTGTCCAGCACATTTCACACAAGCAGATTCCTTCCCGCAGTAGGATTGGGTATGCATGTATGACTGGCAATTCTTACATTGGGGAATGAGTTTAGAAGTTTTTTTCACCGGCTCAATCTTCACAATTATGTTGAGAATGGCCTTAATACTATAGATTTTGTTTACATCCTCATTTTTGTCGAAGGTTAACATAAAGAGAGGAAGAGGTTTATGGATGGTTACAATTTCACCACTATCATTTTTCCTTTTCTCTTTCTTGAGAATGTTGGTAACATCCAGGATGGCAAGACCTTGCTCCTTAAGGTCTCCAATAATGTCAGTTTTCTCACATGTTTCATGTAAACCTCTAGCCATGACCTTAATAGGTCTGTCTGCTTTATCTTGATATGTGTACCATTATTACGGGATAATCGAGAAAATAGGAATTATCAGGGTTCCGTCATGAAATATGTAAAAAGCCGGATCAAAACATTGAGCGACATTAGCACTCTGTCGGAAGTTTAGGAAGACAACACACCAACTCCATCTCAAGCCCTGGCGGGAGAATACGAATTTGGTTAGGGCCAAACGATATCCATGATTCAATATTATGACATGAAAGGCGACAATTTTCAATCATTAAGGACATTTCCATGATGAGCGAAATGAAAAAGTCTCACACTATTGCGGACTTGAACGCAAGCAGTTGAAATTGTGTGGTAGCGTGCCTAGACAGTTATTAATAATCATCAACCAGGTGATCTGTTGATAGCAACGGGGAAGAAAATCTCGTAACTAGGAAGACAATCAGAGTTGGAAGTTTAGCTAATTATTATTGTGTTACAATATAATTTTCTGTGCTATTTATTTGTGTATTTATGTAAGTGTAAACAATCTATGCTAGACAGTTATACTACATGGTGGCAGCGGTGTCTTGTTTTCAGTGTTTAAAGAAATATATTCGGTGTTAACTAAGATTTTAGATTATGAGTCCTAGGCGAAAGCAAGAATTTCCGTCAGAACCCAGTTCAGAACCAACACGACGTTGGTTCTGATACCTTCTAATACACCAGACTACCCTTGGCAGAAAATTGGGGTAGACTATTTCGAATTTAAAAAATCTTATTACTTAGCCGTTGTAGACTACTACTCACGTTATGTAGAAATGATCAATATGTCAACAATTACGGTTTCCGAGTTGATAAAAAATGTAAAAGCTACATTCGCTCGTTTCAGGATTCCTGAGATCGTCGTTTCAGACTCGGGATCCCAATTCATGAGTAAGGAGTGGAAAGATTTTTCTGCAGACTATGGTTTTCAAGTAATAACTAGCAGTCCATTGTACCACCAGTCAAATGGAGAAGCGGAAAGAGCTGTTCAAACATTGAAGAAAATGCTACTTAAAAACAGTGATCCTACGCTGGCTCTCCTTGAATATCGTACCACCCCAGGACCATCGGGATTCAGCCCAGCTGAACTGTTGATGGGGAGGAAGCTGAGGACACGTGTTCCTGTTTTACCAAAACATCTTCAACCACAAGCTGTTGATCACGAGAACTTCAGGAAGTGGGATGAATGTTACCGTTCGGAACAAGCTGAATACTACAATCAGCGACATCGCACGAGAAAAGAAACGAGCTTGAATACCGGTGCACCAGTGTACATCCCAGACAGAATGGAAGAAGGGACAGTTGTCGAAGAAATAGCTCCTAGATCTTATTCTATCGCAACAAAAGTGGGAGTAGTGAGGAGGAACAAATCAATGCTCCGATTACTACCGAAAACGCAATAGAAGATGGACGCTCTCCACTTGTGAATCAAGAAGCTCGCATGAGACTTGGTACATCTTCAGGGAGAATTATTCAGTCATCCTCGCGGCTCAATTTGTGATTGCCCAGAGGGGGAGATGTGTGGTAGCGTGCCTAGACAGTTATTAATAATCATCAACCAGGTGGTCTGTTGATAGCAACGGGGAAGAAAATCTCGTAACTAGGAAGACAATCAGAGTTGGAAGTTTAGCTAATTATTATTGTGTTACAATATAATATAATTTTCTGTGCTATTTGTTTGTGTATTTGTGTAAGTGTAAACAATCTATGCTAGACAGCTATACTACAGAAATAACGCAGAAAATTTCCATTAGTAAGCCGTAGGCACCCACCAATTGAAGATTAATGAGATAAAATAAAACACTTAGGTGCCTACGCCTCACCAGTCCATATATAAGTGATTTCCTAAGAACCATATTTCATATGGTGTCAACGAGATCTCTATATCAATTTCATTAATTTTCCTTTTCCTTCAGTTGCAATGACTATAAAGTTGTACGTAGATAATGATGTACCACAGGATCCGTTAAATAATTACCTATAGCGGTCTGCACAAAAGAGCTATCTTATAATAAACTTTTGTGTGTAATAGTGAGGGGGAAAACCAACAAATATGATACCTATCTTCCTGCTATAAAACATATTGGTAAGAAAAGCATGCATTACAGGGACGTCCCTAACCCCCCATCCCCCTTAACCCTCTCCACAGTCAGTAAATTTGAGACTTCCAAGGATCGAACAAATAATAAAAACTGTCACGGAAATCAGATGAATGTAGTAGAATTATCACGATTTATCGCAATATCACCCCCTCCATTCACCCCCTTCCAACATGAAATTCAGAACTCCTGACATATTTTCCGAAACTAGATCTAATTCATAATTGAACAACAAAATGATCACGAAAATCGGACGAAAGTAGGTAAAACATCATGATTTATCAGTATTATCCCCTCCATTCACCCCCTCCCATGGTGAAATTTGAAAATCCTGACATATGTTCCAAAAATAGATCAAATTCTTGATAGAGAATCACGAAAATTGGTCAAGATTTGTAGCATTGGCAGCGCTTGCAAGAATAGGTAATTACCCTCTCCACCACCCACATCCGCAATAGCGAATCCGAAATTTCCAAGGTTTGTTGCACAATTAGACTAGGAATGAAATCAAACAAAGTAAGAATCACGAAAATCGTTTGAGAATTGTAGCCCAAGTGTAGTCGACAAAATTTGTTGAAAAAAAAAACACGTTTTTTTCAGCTTAACCCCCCTCTATTTCATATGTGGTTATTTTTTTCTCACGCTTCGGTTGCCCCCCCCCCCCCCCCCCCCCCCCCGGATCAATCCCAATAGGTCGTCCCTCTTAAATAAGAAGCCTTGCCTGTTTCACCTAGCTCTTGAGGGACGTCCTAAAAGAACTTGTTGTTCCTTGTCATAAGAAGTTGTCATTGAAATGGTTTAGGCAAGGAAATCCCAAATAATCACAAGATATTAATCAGTACATATACATTAGAACCTAGATTTTCAAACTGTGGCTTAGTACAGAATCGAAACATAATATTCACCTCAATGATGTCACTGGCAATTGAATCTTTCTTGTTGTTATTGTGGTTTCGATCTCCGTCAGTCGTGCAGGGAGCTACATAGTCGTCATCATCACTAGTGAGTCCCAGTTCTTCGCCGTAACACTGGTGGACCCATTGCCACATTTCTTGAGTCGACATAGGCTGCAATTAAAAAATTATTTATAATCTACTTCCACTTGAAATTAATACCGACAAACAGACCAGTAATTAATTAACAGATGTAACTTTAAGAAAAAAAAACAGGATCACAAGAAGAAACAGAACAGATTTTGTGGAGTAACAGCAACACTAGGTGGTACCTAGCAACATACATGAACAAAATTCGGCAAGTTGAGAAGAAGCTTCCTCGCTTTTTGTTACATGAATATATTGAATTAGTTAAACTAATATAATAACTAATAACTATAAAGCCTGCTAAAGCAATGACGACTGCGAAAGAGTTAATAAGGGACCTTATAAGAACTGATCCAAACAATTCCTGAAAATGACATAAAAATTTGAAGAATAGAGTCAGCGATTTCTCTTTAGCTTCGAATTTTACAATTGCACATGTGCGGTAGATACTGCTCATTCTACAACGATAAAATTCATACCATCTTTCCAATATCCCTAAAGTCTGAGCAAGTTTAGGCTATCAGACCGTAATAAGTTCCATGAAATTTGTTCGCGTACAATGATCCGACCATAATGAATCTTATAGATGACTTCCTTCTAGAAGCTAACCTGATCAATGATAATTTCAATATAATTTCATCAAATTTTGCCAAATTTCAAGCGTATTGTCCATGAAAACGAGCTTTGCGTTGCACATGCGAGTAAAGTCCACTTACATCAGAAACATATTTACTGCAGTATAGCCAAACTCCGTTGGAATTAATTTCGAGGTTTAACCTCGAAAGATAGCAGGCTCTCTTTTACATATGTTTGGAATAATGAAGTTTACCTAACGGAGTTTAGGCAAACTGCCCAAGCAAAAGTTGTACACTTTGACGCCACCAATAAAACTTACATTCTTTAAAAAAAAATGAACAATTGGAACGTATAGTTACCAAAATTTCTGAATAATGCATGCAGAAGAACGTCACACACTTTCGGGCTAGAGACAAAAGGCCACAACAAGACACAATAGAACTCATCCTGAGGTTATAAGATGATCCTAACAACTGGCTGAGAAATGAACATCGCAAGACGCTTTAACGCGAGGCTTCCAACATATTTATGAGATCCTAATAAAATATTGATGAGGAAAGATGTGAACTTGGACTTGGATTTGAATTACGAATCGTTTACAGAGCAGGATAGATTTTCTAAAACTAGCCACAGAAATTCTGTAAATACTTCTACAACTGATAATGAACCAATTAGACCAAAAGTAGACTACCGTAATATAATTATCTCAGTTCTATTGCGAAGTTTATTCAGCAAGAATCGTGATGATAATTTATACCTACTCGAAATGGAATATATTTGATTTGAAAAATCGGTGTAAATAGGGACCTACAAGCACAACAACACACAAGACATGGTTTCACATTTAATTGGAGGTCCTAAGGAAACAGTGGTTAATATAGAATATTAGCGTGGATCCATCCCGTTCAGTTTGTATTGCATCCATGACTATTTAGGTAGCGAAAACATTGTATCACCTTGAGGGGACATCAAAAATGCGAACAATTTTGATTTCGTGTCTGTGCAACAATCTCCGTGTCCGCTAATAGTTGTAATGGACAAACTATTCTAACATATTCATTGTATTTGACAGGGATGGTGCTAACGTGAAGTTCTCATGTAAATTACTTCTTTTCATCGGATTTCAGTGAAATTTTCAGAGTTTTTGCGGGAACCCCTTCAAAAAAATTTTACTGTACCCAAATTCAGGGTAGTACCTACGTACCCCCCCCCCCCCCCCCCCCCCCCCCGGTTGGCCTGCTTCCATTTTTTATTAGAGGCTTCAGACAATGTATTATTCAAAATGATTCTTCAAAAGAAAACGGAAAAAACAGAATCTATTTCTGGTGTCAAAATTCACAACGAATGAGCTTCATATAAAGAAAATCATCCTAAAATAATGAAAAACAGAGTTGATAAAATCTAACAAGTATTCATTCTCTAAGCCCACTTCCACAAAACGTTTAAACGAGTTTAAGCTCAATGAGGTTGGAAATAATGGCGATTAGTGGTTTTTGTCTTTTTTTAGGCAGCTACAGTCCCGAAATCCAGCATACTCGTATTAACTTGCTAATCTTGGCAGGGGGTGAATGGCCGCGAAAAGGATTTTTCTCACCTTGAGTAACCTCGCTAAGCTAACCACCAGTTTGCTGCTGGTTAATCTGTGATAAAACATAAAGCAACAGGGAATCAGAGATTTTTTACCAAGATTTTGAGTTTTTGGTGAGTATTTTCTTGAATATTTTTATGGTTTTGAATAAAAACTGAGGTTCCATTTCACTACACTTGCATTTTTTGAGTCATGGATTTTTAACGGCATTCCTGGCTTTGAGCGATCCTTTGGGGCTTTGTCCAGTCCCTGCTACTTTTAAAGTTACCCTATTAGTGGGGGTCGTTTACCAGCCCCGGCGGTGCCGCACTGTACAAGTTAATTCCAACATTTTAAAAATGAGTTTTTGAGTCATTCAAAAAGTTTCTTGTGAATAATCACTCATAGATAGGACGACTGTAGAAAACACTTTCTGTTAATATCACGATTACGGTGAACAAATGGACGTCAAAGCATATTTTAGAAACATTCATATGGTTATTTTCTGTGTTTAATCTATGTATGTAAGTATAACTTGAATATGAAAAACTCCAAAGTGTCAGTGCAGCTTACTGCTTGTAAGTGATTAAAAATACGACTACATAATAAAAATGACAGTACCAACTACTAGAGCAGATCAGAAATGAGTTTACATTGTGTTAGCCAGTCAGCCGAATTCCAAGCATACTATTCAGCAGGGTTGACAATTTTAGAACTTGCTAAAGACTCTTTGACAGGTGACCTGCAAACAATCTAACTATGCATATACATTTCGAGGTTGCCTGCACAGTTTGTGAACAGATTAAAAATGAGGAAAAAGATTGAAAGTAAAATTCAAACTAGTATACATGATGGTGCTGAATAGAACACACAGTTTGCTTTAGAGACCGATAAACAACGAGCAACTCGTATTGAAGTGGTTTTGATTTGTAAGTGCAACGACATCAATTGAATCACATAACCGGACTCTACCTTACAAAGGTTTCCAACCTGTTTCTTATTTTTACCTGCTCACTGTAGGGTACATTCTGGGATGCACGAATTGGGGTAGGTCGTACCTGATCCATTAAAGCATTCTGCCAAACTCTGAAAAGCATCAAATACGCTTTGTCTCTCGCGGCGAATGACGTAAGAAAATGTTTCTCATTTCCGATGTGAACGAAGATGGCGTTGGGTATCACTAGAGCCGTCTTTTCTTTCGTTAAAGCAGTCACTTCCTTCCATTTGAAAACGACCTGAGGAAAGTACACAAACGAAATTAAGGGATTAGAAGTGGTATTGTGAAAAACAAACCTCCTATAATTTTTTTTTTTTTTTTTTTTAAATAAAAATATCTTAATTTATTAAAAAATTTTAACATATTGCGTCTGAGGGTATGTCACTATTTCCTGGTGATATTCCATTGATAAAAATGATCTACCATGTCAACAGTAGGTAGTGCAGCAGCCCCATGTTCCAAGTCTAAGCATCTTATCGAATTCCTCGTCCCTCTGAGACGAAGATTAACTACACTTAGGACCAAAAATAGGGGCTTCACCCTTTCCCAAGAGCAGATTTTGGAGTCCCTCCGTCACTAAATGGAGTGCCATCATGAACCCCACTGGCGAGTCAGAGAGGAAAAAACGGGGGGTACAGCGAAGGCCACATTTTAGCCCCTCCTAACATATGCTAAGAAATCCTAAGGGGAGGGATACTGGGGAAGAGTGTTGGGAAAAATAAGCCTTCAGGCCTGGATTTCTTTCTAAGGAAACCCTATGCAGTCAGGGCATGAGCGTATCAGGAAAAGGCATGAGTCATTGGTCCTCCTTACTGGATCTGGCTCCCACTTTTCGAATTGAATTAGCCTCTACACCGGATAAAAACCCCAAAAATTAGATGATAAAACTAAGACTAGATTATGATTAGGCTAAATACAAGTTACAATATGTAAAATCAGCAAAGTGAAATAAGACCATAACTAGATGTACATATATGTACCACAGACCAGACAGATATGATAGTTTATAGTAGTGCCTAGCAGCTCTCGGGTACAACTGCAGGGACTAGACGTTGTCCGGTCCTGATAAAACGTCAATCCCCTGAGTGGATAAATACTATTATCCAGGGCTCGGAGGTCCATAAGGACTAGATAGTCTCCCAGGAAGTAGAGGATGGACAGATCACCCCCACACTTCCCACACACAACGTATCACGCATAAATACTATTATCATGAAATGCAATTAAGTATTTCAATCACTGAAAGCATACGATGACAAATGGGAATTGGAATATAAAAAGATAAGTAAGCAGGCAATTTCTACTAAAACTAAATACGATTTCTTTTAGCGTGGAACAACACATATGTTGTTTCATCAAAATTTACAAAAGGTCCTGGATGGGAGTCGAACCCACACCGTTTTTTGAAGTCGTTGCCGAAGGTCGGAACGCATCACCAGTAGCAGTCTTATAGACATCCTAAAAGATTAACACATTTTAAAATTCACTTTTTAAAAAATTAACACGATTCGTAATGTTTTCTGAGCCGTATTCCGAGAGAACTCAAGAAAATTGTTTCCTGTTACATAACTTCCATTAACTCTTGGGGGTGCTCGGAAAGTAAAAAGGTCCAGCTAATTTTCTAATTATATTTAAGTTATATGTTTTACAATTTGAGTACTTAGAGCGAAAAGAGAGTGTTAAATTTTATGGCAAAAACTCGTTCTAAATAATATTCTGCTATTCAAACTATTTTAAGCATTTTTTTCAGCTTTTATTGATTTTTTTAAGCACATATTAATGATACGCGAGTACAGTATTCAGCATAATTTTGTGTAAATACTTTTTAGTGTTTTAGTTCATAGTTGATAAACTTCTTTTGAGTAATGTTCTGCTAAAAAAATATATATAAATATATAAGTTCCATGATTTGTGTAGCCAATTTTTGCCATTTTTAATTATTTTTTTTTTTTTTTTTTTAACAGGCTTTTTGAAATGTGCTCAAATGTGCACCAATTAATTGTGCTCAAAAAGTACTGCCCAAAAAAATTAACCTTTCTTTTGGAATAATCGATTTTATGGCGAAAGAACGTATTTTTCATCTCAATCATCTCAGTAATCGATTCAGAATGCCTCAAAATGGATTTCCATGAAGAAATTTTTCATTTTAAAGTTCTTGGAGCTTCATTTTCAAAATTCGCTAAATGTCCTCATCAGGGCTGGGATATTTATTTCTTTTCAATATTCACGCTCATTAGTAGGTACATATTTAAGTAGATGTTGATTTATGGTAGTATACTTCCCTATTGAAAATGTCATCATATAGAAGTAGTGAGATGACTCCAATAACAACAGATTATTTCGATCCCCCTCGTCACTTGCCACAAAAAGGAATCCCTATATATATACGAGTATAATAAAAGAGAAAATTGTTTGTTTGTCTGCTAGGAATGTCCAATCGGTTGCACCGATTTTCTAGCGGGTGGGCGCGAATTGACGACAAATTCCAGAGATGGTTTTGGGCTATATTACAATCCTAGACTACCTACTCTACTATCTAGACCTACTCCTTCATCGAGAAATCGCCTTTCTCTAACGATGTCGCCCTGGTAAACAACACTGCAGGAAAAACGGACATGCGTTGAACTTTTCACGTCAAATGCGGATGGACTGGGTTCACGCGTAAACATGACGCGATGACAAATTCAACAATTTTAGTGAGTTGAGCCGAGCTGTTTTTATTCTTAAAGATAGATCCTCAAAACTTTGTATAATAAACGTCTTATTAACTGCAGCAATATTGGTCGGGAAGAGTTTTAACGTAACTAAAGTTATATTAAGTAAAAAACGGGGACGCCTGGTTGAAAAATTAATTAGGTACCTACCTAAAGTCGAAACTTGATTGCTGAAATTTGAACAAGAACCTTTTTGGAACTGCTGGGCTAAAATGAAAAGGTACGAGGCCACCGTATAGAACAAGGTGCAATGTAATTACCATAAATTGTCCGTAGCGGAGCTTGAGTACACAGCTAGTAATTAAAATAAAGAGGGCTTTGAATTACTTGACAGTAGCGCGTGTACTGACCTGCGTTTCCCATCGAAAAATGTTGGCATAAAAACAGAGATAGTTCTGTGAAACGTAGAGACGCCCGTGGACCAAAATATCTCGTTGGATGGCACAGGAATAGTCTGTAAATTAATAGAAGTTGGTAAGAAAAATAAGGTTACGCAGAACCATTTGACAAGCTGTCATTATAAAAAAATAAGATGATTATAACCTATGTGATAATATTAAGTTTATAGATGCAATTTCTAATCTCAAACATGTTGCAAGTGAATAACTTGCAACTTCGAGGAAATATTGTTGTCGAGAAGTGACAAGTTCAACGTTCTCTTAATACGGTTGCAAAGCTGGAATGAAGCCAACAAACTTTCTTTCATCGATGCGTCCTAGAATTAAAGTCTTGTCCTACCCAGTGGTTTTCAATTCTGATTACATTATAAACTTTTGAAGCAACTTCCCAAAAGGACACCTGGTTACTTGCAGCACAGCGTTTTTTAACCAACTAAAGGAAAATAAGGCGCTATGTTTCACCTGCTACTTTCTCACCACTGAAAGCTAAGCTTATGTACTCGAGGCTTCTGTAATCGTAGGCACAGAAAATTCACTATTTGTTATCCTACAAAAACAACATTTCCGTTTGTCTTTTGCATTTCACCACTTTCTAAACAATTTTGGTTCTGAGCGGATTTGTAATATTCAATCAGTACCTATGTGGCCCATCCTTGCCTCAAGCGAAACTATACCTACTTAATTAGAGTCAGTTTTGAATCAAATTTTCAGGAATAGTATGGATTAGCCTCTGGATTTCACAAACCTGAGTTTCATGATATTCCTGCACTGGAGCGCATTCACATACGTACATTTCCTGAATTACCACTCATTTCTCACAATCAAATGATCTGGGTTTGCTTTAAAAAAAATTGAATGGTGGTTTAAGACGATCAATTTTCATTCCCATATTAGCTGATCCGCGGATCAATTAGTTAGCATCCGAGTGACTGTCCTCAGACCATATATTAGTGAGCAACAGCAGATAAAAGTGGAACTGCAGTATTTTTTGTCATCCACACATCACCATTCTGACATCAAAATGAAAGATGTCGAGTAAAGTTTGGTCACAAGTTTTATTATTACAGTTTATTAAGGTATAATTGTGTACAAATAGTTTTTCTACCACCACCGAAGCTATTCTGTTATTCCAAACTCGGTATAAACGAGTTTTGGGTGGGCGAAAACACCAAGGTTTAATACTCGAGATTATTTTTAAAGGAGTATGGCTTATCTCCGTTAAATACCTAAGTTTTTGGTGAAAGTGGGCCTTAGTCAAAATGTGCAACCGAGACCAATTTAATCGAACCTCTTCGATTGTGGGAGTTTGAACGTAACATTTGCCTGAAGTCAAATATCAGCCATCTCGGCTGATTGGGATCGGACAACGACGAAGTGAAACTACAGACCGCTCGCTCAACAGATGCTCCCTGGGAAAAGTCGAGCAAGGAAATGAAGATACTACATGAGGGAATGTGACGTAATAAAGTCTTAATGTCCTGCTCCAAATGTAACAGCCCAAAATATAATATGATATCCCGACAGAGTTCGAACTCCGGCCTTTACCTTCTTAGGAAAAAAAGTGTTTTTACTGACCACGCTTTTGCCAACTGCACTACCGAGGCTGATTTATTATCAAACCTGTTCGTTTGTGAGAGTTTCCCCTCAAACATAACAATTAATGATTTCCTATCATCAACATATGCTAAATGCTGTTATTCCATAAACACTACCCAATTCAACCAATTACTCACCGACCACCAATCGTTCTTCAGAGGGAATGTCTTTGAAGAGCCTCTTGAAATCATCACTGCGAGATTTGTAAGTAGGGTACAAAGCGCTGTACCAAGGAACTTTCTTCTTTCCTGATTTCTTCTCTTTGACAGGTTCCTGGCTGTTACTTCTGATTAGCTCGCCTCCAGACAACTGTTCTGTAGAAAGCTGTAACAAACCACTAGGACGGTAATACACTGCTAGGTAGATTTGGAAAGTGAAAGCTTTCCTAACTATTTTTGCTTTCAGCCAACCAAGATTGCAAAATCATATTTGTTGGTCTTTCTTTAGATTTTGTTGATTTAAAATTGTTGAAACTTCAGTCACTATGACATAATTTCAGACAATAGTCCATATATTACCAAGTGAACCTTTACCAAAAGTACGGGACATGAACAAGTTTGAAATGTTTGCCGAAATCCATAAAATACCAAGATTGATATAAAAGCATATAGCAAATCCCACACAGTTACCTGAAGATTATACCAACAACACAGGATTATTGTTTGTTCAGATATTAAGCTAGGGAATATAACATTCAATTTTCATATGGGAGTTTTGTGTTATTTGGCCACCATCAAGAATTATGAATGGGAGAGGGTATTATTATATTAAGTAAGCAAGAAATACGTCATGTACGAGTATGCCCATTGTGATAGCCCGAACAACCAACACTTATGAAAAAGAGGAAATTCTGAAGACTTGAAGAGTTGGAGACTTGGGCAGCCCAGATCAACTACACACATGTAACATTTCTCTTGCATCATTAATATAATACATTTGGCACGTATGCCATGTATGATTGAGTAAATAATAGATTTTTCTATTGTGGTCCTTTCAAGATCAATATGGAAAACATGAAAATCAATTGATTCAAAGCATGGGTTATGTTATTAACGAAGTACATTTTGTGGCATTTTCTCACAAAATCGTGGATTATAAATAAATAATACATGAGACGTTTAGTTATTCTTCGTTTATATACAAATCAACAAGTTTTCTGTACGTGCAACCACCATAAGAAAATAATTATAAACATTTGTCAGACATAAGGGACATGGCTAATACAAGTGAATATGTACAAACACGTTTAGAGAGAACCAAATCAACAAATGAAGTGAGAGACGAGTATTTAAGTGCAAGATCTTGTAGTTATAACAGTACCTAATTGAGTGGGTAATTGAGTAGCTATAACATTTAAACAGCTGTGAGAGAATGCACATATCCTATCACGTAGAATAATTGTTTTAGTCCATACTAAGCCCTAAAACTATGGTCATTTATCATTCTGCAGTAACGTACAATACAAGTCGGAATACAACCCTCACCGACGGATAAATTATTTGTTACTAGTTAAGTTCATGAGCAAAGGAATCAAAATAATTTAATCGACGAATTCTTGTAAATTGGATTAGGAAGTTTCTTGAACAATGGTGGTTCATAAGTTTGGTTGGGTTCCTGCTAAATTTCTCACTTGCAGAAGAAAAAAAAGGTTATGCTCGTATTCTCAACAATACATTATGAATTTAAGGACAACGCATTGTAACTACTGATATTATGTTGGTAGAAACGGCACTCCGGAATCAGTGAAGAATATGTGATATATACCATGTATTCCAATAGGTTTCAATCGTTCACATGGCGCCCAAAATCGTAATAAATTGTCTCCTCTTCTGTGTACTTACAAGTCTAATATTCAAAATATTGAGCTGATTGTTTGTGAAAGCCGTAAGCAATAAATATTAGCAACATCGAGTACCTATTGCCGTAGAGTAGGTAGTATTATTTAATAGAAACCATTTTGAAGTAAGTATCTTAAGAGATTGATGCACAACCTAAGTATTCAAATCGAAGGGGTTCAAGGAATCCACAAAAATATAAATCAAAGGATCCAAAACTGTTAAAAATGCATACTATCATGCATTGATAAACCTAATTGTTAATTTGGGGAAATGCCATTAGGAAAGACTAGTAAGTGCAGTATACACCCGGACCCGTGGATTCGTGTCACTCTTACCTGGCCTCGTGAGGGAGGACACCCCCCAGGCCAGATAAGAGTGAGAAGAATCCTCCCCAGAGTGACCAAGACTTCTCCATCCAAACACTGAAATCAAGCATCGAATCCCACAGGAGAAATGTATTTTAAATACAATATTTCTAAGTAGATACCTCAGAAATCATTATATACAAAATCATTAAACCCCATGTACAGTTTTATAGCCATCCAATTGATTTTTGAAAGCTGTTAGTAAAAAGCACATCCTAAGTATAATTACTAATTTGCAGAAGTAGCTCTTTTTATTTAAAAAAAAATGAATATTAGTCTTATTAAAAGTAAGTTACACTTCATAATACAGGGCCTATCATGAGTAATGCACCAGCGGCTTATCTCCATCAATATACGAGTTAAAAACCCACAAAAATTATACCTCCCATAATTTTCAGCGACGAATCCAACTATGACATTTTCGCACATCGCGCATTTGCGCAACTACACGCAATTAACACCAACTTTGTTTTTCCAAATGGAAATCCCCATTTTTCGTTGCAGATTTCAATTCTGCGCAAAATTTCACGAAAAAATCACCCATCACTTAAATTGTTGAGTGCGCACAAACGTGAAATATTGGGTTTTAGAAGATATTAAATTGCCACATGTAATACGTGATTTTGGGGTATTTTTTCACGCTGAATCACGTAGTGGTGTTTATTTATTGATATTTATAACACCAACTTGGGAAAACACTGAAAAAACGAAATTTTAGTACGCATTGCGCTGTGTGGAAATGAGTGGGGAAATCTGTGATTCTGTTTTTTCGGTGTTTCTCCGAGTTGGTGATACAAATAATATCCATGAATAAACATAACTACGTAATTCATCGTGAAAAATACCCTACAATTGTGTATTGCATATGGCAATTTAATATTTTCAACAACTCAATATTTCACAATTTGTGCTCTATATGCGTAAGATTGTGCTCGTTTGTGCGCACTCAAGAATTCAAGTGATGGGTCATTTTTTCATGACATTTTGTGTAGAATCCAAAATTTTTGTAATAAAAAATGGAAGTTCCCATTTGAAAAAAAAAAAGCAAAGTCGGTGGTAATTGCGCATAGTTGCACAGTTGCGCGGTTGAATTCTTCAGGAAAAAATTATGGGGGATATAATTTTTTAACTCGTATATTGACGGAGATGAGCCGTGTTTTTTAACTCGTGAGACATCCTGTATATTACTGATAGTATACTGCGAATTAAAAGCACGAGAGTTCATTTCACGTTAGTTACAAAACATCAAGTGTATGTACAAAGTGGTCCATGTCTATTTTTTGTGGAACAGGGTTGACACAAACGGAACAAGTGATGAGACAAAACATGTTGACGAACGGTCAAATCGCTTACCCTCCTACCAAAGTCTACTGAGGACCTCTCCGAACGCGGAGTCTTATCAGCCACACTTTCGGTAGAGCCCTCAAAAAATGGAAAAATCATGATAACATCAAATGAAAAAAATCTGTCAACATCACCTTTTCAAAAATTAAAAAACAAACAAAATGTTCAAAAATTAGAGAGCTGTTCATTATATCCCTAGCTATGAAAAGTCAGTAACCTCAATGGGTGTGAAAAAGGTATTTCAACTATTCTTAAATGGAAGAAGATTACATCCTAAGAAGTTTGTCATCGATCGCACTCTCCTACGATGAATAGTTTTCTTTCTATGATTTTTCAAAATTTTGTACTCTGGTGACGTCAAAGCACCCCTCCCGCCTGGGCGAGACCTCCCTGCCATACAGTGCGTCAACACTAGCGCGAACTTTGAAAAATGCCCGTAGGAGAATGCAGATGGTATCAAATTTCTTAGAATGGAATCTATTTTGATATAAAAATATAGGCAAACTTAATACGTGCATATACGCTCATTGTTGAATGTATTGATGTTTATTTAATCATCAGACAGTGACCACATCGGACATCGCTATAGTTCCTCTAAGAAACAGCCATCAAAAGAAGATAATACAAATATTGACAAGCTTCTACATTCTTTTAGCACTTGACTAATTGATGCCCTAATGTCTTCGCATCAAGTCTTAAATGTCATTGCTTGACAACAACCAAACATTCATTATTCAAGTATGCACTATTCTCTTTCATTGAGAAAAACTTTGGTAGTTAACAAATGGTGTTTGATTGTGAAGAATGAATAGTGGGTCCATTCCCTAAATTCGTACATTAGCTGAAACATGAATGCTAAAAACAAAGCTGATATGCTCTATACTCAACCATTTTCATGTAATCAATTTAAATTAATAAACGCAAAGCCACAGGGAAATAGAGAGGCCACTCAAGGCATCACAAGGTCTGATCAAGTTGGAGCTCGCCCTTCCTTGACCACAGCCTCCCCCCTGATCACTAGATGAAAGGGGGAGTAGTCCCTTACAAAACTAGGGCTCTAAGGGAAAATTCTCATTCCCGTCTTTCCACTTACAAGTGATCACATATAAAAAGTAGGGATGGGCATCGATTAATCGATTAATCAAAATAATCGATTAATTGTCCAAATAATCTATTAATGTTTAGTAGATTACTTGTGGAATAATTAATCGGATAATCGATTAGTTTGTAACGATTATTCAATTGAGATTTCAGAATCAAGTCTATCGCGGAACAATACCCAGGGCAAGAAAGTGGACAACACCTCGCCTCACGTTTTTGTTATCAATCACTTATCGGTCTTATAACATTTCTACGGCTATCATTATCAGAAACACCTTTTTTCAGTTATCGTTCGTTTGTTGACGCGAAACTTGAACCTCGATCAAGATGTCACCAAAAAGTGCGGTTTGGGAACATTTTGAGAGAGTGGAAAGTCATGCAAAGTGCCGGCATTGTGGAGTGAAAATTAAAATATGTGGGAAGTTATTTTCTTCCTTTCAGGTGTACCATCTTCGTCTTTGTTTAAAAAACACAACAAGAGTATCTGTTTGGTCGTGACCAAAATTCATAATTCCCGCCTCTAACCAAATTCATATCTCCCGCCTCGGAGTTCATCGAACTCCCGAGTCGAGCGCTAGTGTAGCTGTATCTGAATGGAACAAGGAAACTACTACCCGAATGTAATTAAACTAATTAAACTTAATAAGTGATCTGTGCTCCAGAAATTGTATAATGTAATCAAAGGCTGTTGTATTCATGTTAACCAATTTATGTATATTAATTGATATTCATCAACCAGTGTATAGACAGTGGCGCTCTCGGCGCAAGTTGCAGAAGAAGGAGTAATCTTTTTTCATTCTAGTTCCCGTGTCTTATACGTTGTATTTGCTCTCCCAATTATAAACAATTTACCGCTGTAATATCACAATAAATTGTGTTCGATCCCGTAATATTATGTTGTATCGTCTCCGTGAATTATTCAGTATCCACAAGATCTGGTCCAAAAGTCGTGTGGGATCCCGTCGCCGAGACGCTTTTGGCATGAATGAAGACCGGTATTACACCTGTGGCATATCTTTAAACAAATCTAGGGTCGCGAATTTATATCAAATTGAGTTCAGCCTGTATTTGAGATCTCCACATAAAAGACATACGGGAACTAACTTTTTTTTTTACATTAAAGTTTTTTTCTTTTAACTTGTTTTCAACTGTTCTAAATTGTGAATTAATTTTAACTTGTACACAATGACATTATATTATTAAAAAATCGATATTTTTAATGTACCCTCTCTTTTCTCAGCCTTTTTCAAATTAATCGATTAATCGATTATTCAGGCACCAATTAATTGATTAATCGATTAATCTGGTTGAAATAATCGTCGATCCCAATAATTGATTAATTGTTAGCCGATGCCCATCCCTAATAAAAAGCTCTCTAGCCCCTTCTGGACTATTCTGAAAACTTATCGGTGGAAGAAACTTACTATTCGATACACCCTGAAGAAGCCCCAGTTTCTAGGGAGAAACGCTGGAGATCAATTTAAAAAAAATAATTAAGGACAGAAAGGCCTTTTTTGTGACCTCTTGTAAAAATGCTATGACATAACGCACATTTCCCCAAAAATATTATTTTTTTCACATACTTTTGAAACGTCATACCTGATGGAAACGTAGAAGGTGTTCGGAAAAGTAGTTCCAAACCATTCGGGACTGACAACGCCCAGTTTTGGCCATTCGGAGAGACTCAGAACCAGTTCTGAGGAGTCTGAGAACCACAAGTTCATTGTCCGAAGAAGGAGTCCAGAACTGTTAAGAACTAGTTCAAGAGTTTCGAGGCTTGTGACAGAACTTCAACTTTGAGACATGCGCAGTAGACATTTTCACGATTATAACATATTTAAGACTCCCACCATCATATTTGAACTAGTCCGAAAACAGTTCGGACAACTGGAGTTGGAACTAACAGTCCTGAACGCCTCTATCCCCTCCCCTTTTCAGTTCCAATGGTTCTGGTTCGATTCCGATCTGATTTGGGACTGTTTCTCCGGATGTCCTGTTACTTCAGCAACAAACATCAGTGGGTATTTGTGCCGTAAGAAATATTTGGTGATCTATCCTAAAGATAAATAACACTAAAATACAGGTTTCACTAGTCCTGTGTTCCCGGAAACAAACACCAAAGGGAATCAGAACAGAAGCATTTCAGGTTTAAACAAACGAAAACGCTCCAGACAAGGAAACCTCCAGTGTTGCCTTTCATCGCTGTTTACACCAATAGTTCAGGCCTTACATGACCTTATTTTTGTATGATTTGCGGAACTACGCCTGTTGTTCTTGAAGATTAGTACTAAACCATTTTTATGAACTCCAATAAATATTTTTATTAAACAATAAATCATTACTCATTATGAAAGAATGGAGATAATTCAAGTTTACCTACACTGTTCCACTAACACTTGAGTTCAAATAGAACTATAATGATCCTAATAATATAATGTTTCTAATACAAGCACGAAATTTCTAAGTATTTTTTAAAAATGATTTATAACGTAGTGTTAATTAATAAAACGTTAATTTATGGACCTAATGCAGTTTTAGACATTCTAGAACAACTTTTGCTTCAAGCTGTCCATTGACCTACCTGACTATTGCCCACTAGTCGTTGTGACAGCCAAAACATGTTGTTTTCTCAGAGATCAACAATAGTTGAAAGGATTTGTTCTTCGCATTATGTTTCTATCTGGTTCGAAAGAATTGAAAAAGGGACGGAAAACATTGAAGGTGATTCTTTGAAGGGAAACAGGCATTCAACCCTGTTTTCCAAGGACTCTTACCCTGTTTTTAACCTCTGTAGAGTCTAAAGTAAATCAATGCAACAAAAACAAACATAATGAATCAAAATAGATATAAAAAAAAATATACAGAACCAAATGTCAAATAAAAAGTATCATCTTACCCTCCGAATTTCATCCGTTTGGGCAACATCGGACGTTTTACTGGTGGAAGCTTCCGATGAAGGAGACCCCTCAAAAGTTAAAACAAAATCGAAATAAAACAACAAAAGTTAAGATAATAGAGAAAAATTATAAACTAAAAATGGATAAATAAATGAAAATATGCTGTACAAAATAAAAAATTTTAAAAAAATAGCAGGGTAATAAAAAAATGAAAAAATTACAAGGTATTTCATTTTTTATTACCCACTGCTTTCATTATTAATATTTTATTTATTTATTTATTTGTATTTTTTAGTTTTTTTATTATTGCCTATCATGATATACCGCCAACGAAAGTTGGGTTGAATGGACTAAACTGCCCCTATTCCGTTATTATCTATTACATTCATTTATTGTTATCACAGTCATATACACAAGATATAGGCATAGATAGTAGAATGTGTTGAGAAAAAATATGTATAAATGGCTCTCTCAAGGTACATAGTGGTATATGCCTCCATATGAGGCATATAGTGGGTTTCTCTGGAACCTCATTCACAGGACCAATCTCAATAGAAAAAGGTCGAAACCAAAAAAAAAAGTTCCAGTCGTGTAACACGATCAAATGATCGGATTTCCGAAAATTATCGTGGGCATTGTATTATGTTATATTGTTTGAAATTTAAGCCCTTTGAATGCAAAGAAATAGTTAACAACAATTGTTATGGCGAAATACCTGGTTCTAAATAATATTCTCTGTTTCAAGAAACGTATTGGATTTGAGCTTTGTTTGCAGTTTTTATCGATTTTTCCGCAAAAACATTAAATAAATTTAACGTAAATTTTTCATTATAATTTTTGTAATGTTCCAGTTCATTGTTGGAAACCATCTGACTAAATTTCTAATTAAAAAAAATTATAATAATTTTAATCGTACTTAACAATTTTTAGCCGTTTTTAGCTGTTTTCAGTGATTGTTCGACAACATATTTTGAAATTTGAGCAATTTAATGTGCTCAAAAAATGCTGACCAACTTACTCATCCTTTCATTTAGAAAGCTTGATTTTTTGACGCAAGAACGGAATTTTTATCTCAATCCTAAAGAGGGTTATCGTCTGAAATGACAAATATATATGCGTTAAACTCTAGATTCGTTTTAGAATGCCTCAAAACGGATTTTAATTAAGGAATTTTTCGAAAATTTGTATTTTAAAATTTTTGGGGCCATTGCTATATCATCATTTTCTACGAAAAATCGCTAACAGTGTTTTTCTTGACAATTTATTCCCTCTTCGCGAAAGTTGGCCAAAGATCATTCGCAATAATGATGATCGAAAATTTTGATTTAAACAATTTTTGAGCCATTGCAATAGCTTCAGTTTTGACAAAAATTTGCTATAACAGTGTGATTTTGGTCAGTTCTATTGCCCCTTAGTGAAATCGAGCCAAAGGTCGTTCCATCAGCATACTTTAAGCTTTAAGACATTGCTCAGAATGAAAGTGTAGAAGCGCTCCAGGTGGGCAGAGAAGCATATTATTCGGAGCCCCTTCTTAGTGGAAGTTACCTATAATAGCAAAAAACGGAAATACTTTTTCATCGGAGATAATACCTTGATTACTAAAACAACTCATTCTAAACTTCGTAGGGTAGAGCTCAAAGTCCAAAGCAGTATGAGCTACTTAATTTAAAATCTCTTATTATGATTCTCGCAATATAAGAATAATACACTACTCACCAGAAGCATTGAACACCTCAAGGATATCTCCATATATGCCAAACTTCCGACTAAAACTGAATTCCATAAATGTTGGAAACTTTCGGCCAATCCATACACACAACGCCGTTATTTTAATTCGTCGCACAACGAAAGGAAGAATACTGGTAATCGAGAGATCAGCGAAAGGTTGGCTTTTTTCTTTATCACCAACCAATGCGATTGAGATAAGAAATTATCGAAGAGTCATAAATTAGGCCCCAACAGCACACAAAAAAACTGCCGTTAGTTGGAAGACCGGATGGATTGGGCACTTGAACACATCGCGTGACAGTTCGGTAATTTTAGGAAAGTGAAAGACATTTTGTCGATGGAGAAAGATAAAGACGCATTCGTGCACCATGACCATGTCTACAAATTTTCAATTTTATTCTCCCTAGCGATTTTTATAACGCAGTTTTCAAGTTAAGTTTTTAAGGTAATTAAATATATTCAGAAAAATATTTCTTACATTTAAATGTAAGGTAAACTTTCTCTTTTTCTTTTTCTAAATTACGTTAGCGATAATGACGAATTTCACGTATCTACGTAGGCCACGTTTGTTCTTTTAAACAATTTTGGAGCTTTTTCTATTTTAAATGTTTTTAAATTTGATTTATGATGTTTCTAACGTTTGTTTCAAAAATCTAATTGAAAAATATAAATTAATTACTTAAATAAATAAAATCAGTCTGTCCGCCGCTGGAAGCTTTTCCTGAAAACTACAGGACCAAAGTTTACGAAATATGTCTAAAAAATCATACAGTGGCCGGGAATGTACCTCAATTCTCAGCATTATTTTCAGTCAACGCCATGGGTTCACAATACGTTCTTAATAATTGCCAGGGGCTATAATTGATTGTGTGAAGCTATAAAAATAGGTGTTCCAAGAGACTAGTCAGAGATTGACGAAAAGGTTGGACTATAATATGCTGTATTCATTATGTAAACAGCAGTTTGTTGACGAATTCTTACACACCACAAGAATATTTTACATTATTTAGTATTACCTAAACATGGCTATACGATATATTGACTGATTACGATAAATAACGAGTTTCTTTCTCTTCTTACGGACCAAACACTGCTTGCTCTGAACATTCGTCACTGCACAGTAGTCAGTATGAACAGAACTGTTCGCAGTGAATTTGCGAACGGAAGCCCTGACAGGTTGAGGTAATTTTTGGTTACCTTTTGAGAGTTGCTGCTGTCAGAACGATCAGGTACGGACTCCTTGGATCCCGATATGGAATGTTCACGTTTGTGCTGGATCTTGGAAGAAGGAACAGGGCTTGACTGGGGACTCGCATTCGGCGTGACGGATCTGAAAGAGAATATTAACAAACTTGAGTGCCAATCCAATAGATTGCAACTTTTTTTCTTGGACAGTTTAAATTGTAGATAACTTGACTAAAAATAGGCTTTCTGCCCTAAATTTTGAATTATAATCTCTCCCCTCCAACGTTTCTCCCCAGGAACTGAGACTTCTTCAGGGAGTGAACAATAACAATATATACACGTTAAAACGTTCTAAGGTTAACTGATTTTTTTTTTTTTTTTTCTTTAGATTTTAAAGATAAAAAATTCAAATTCAGTTTCCTTGAGAAAAAGACATTCAAAATTTGAGCAAACTTTTCTCTTATTTGATTGAAGGACTCTAATTTACTCCAAAAGGAGTACTTTAAAAGTGTGTGCTTTAAAATCTACTCCAATTTGATTGAAGGACTCGAACCAACAAACTAGATTGATTAACAATGTATTCCGAAATTTAAAATTGTTGAAAAATTCTATATCTTTAAAGATTACCTATGGTTAAAAAGTTTGAATCACTCCCTGAAGAAGCCTCAGTTCCTGGGGAGAAATGTTTGGCATGAGAGATAAATAAATTCTAAATTTAGGACAGAAAGAACTATTTTTTGTTACTGTACTTATATAAAGCAGTCTATCTGCATACTGGACATTCAACAGTTACAATTTCTTTGAAAACAAGATTTAAGTTTAGTTTATTTCGATTAGATGGGTTATACCCCATGTCCTACCATTAACACAAAACCGGAGGTTCATGTCAAGGGCAAGGATATTTTATTAGGGACAAGTGCGTTTAAATAAATGTAAATACAAAGCTTAATAAATGTATGTTGCTAGAAGTGGGTAACAAGAGGGCGTGCATACATCATTCATGTATGCGTTCATACATGAAACATTTAGTCTACAATTGAACAATGATCCAGCCATTTCTATAACAAGTAATAATACAGTTATTGATGCGTTTTGCCAGTTCAAATTTAATTTCTGTTTAATGATAATAAATTACCTGTTTATATGTAATTTTTTTTTTTTTTTTTTCTTCCTGCGTTCATTTCTAAGATTAACCTCCATTTACCTTGACATATCCGTGATCTATTGTTTTATCCGTCAAGGGAGAAATTTAATGCGGTTTGTCTGTAAGACTGAGTCCAAAATACAATTAACTTTGAGTATTTTTCCAGGTTTTTCGCAATTGTTACCATTCTGCAATGGTGTGAAATTTAAAATGCGAGTTAAAATTCAGATTTTGAAGGTCTTCGTCGTTACTACCTCCCATTAGTGGTTACAATCAATATGGATGGTCAATCTAAGTAGACTTGGAAACAAAAACGCTGCAAATTATTACACAAGGTTTATTATTTCTATATAATAGAGCTCTTCTACATTCAACTACTGTCCATAATTATTGAACGAATCATTATGTAGGTATCTAAATATACCTCGATAGGTGTAGACGCCTACTGAAGAAAAATTCATCAAATTAAATAACACTCTACGCTTTTCTTGCACTTTTTCAACACGAGCTGATGTGGTGACTTGGCGTATCCGAAAGACTAATAAACCAACAGAAACTAGCCGAAATTGAACAGAGAGACATTTATGTATTCTCGCAATCTTTCTGAAAAATGTTTGTCCATTATCTTGATTAGGCAAACAATCCATCACAGTTTCTCAACCCATCGACATTTTTCTGCGTTCGGGAGGATGATGTTACGACATCACCCATTCGCACAGACACCAGCTTCGTATATACCTCAGTTTGATAGAGCACGAGAACATCAAGAAAAATATAGATAATTGGATGTGACGATGATAGCGAATTTTTGAAATTTCAACATTTCCTTTGTGAGGAACACACCCACTGATCTACACCTTCCGCCAAGGATTTTTGGAAAATAAATCTGAAGTTATTTACGTGAAATACGTAGCAACCCCTTTGTGTATCCTCCTTAAGGAACACGGCTCCCTCCATAGCAAACGATATACTAACTATCTCACCACAATCCTAACCAGCATGTTGTTTCTCTGACAGTCAAAATCCAACGGGTAGGAGTTGACAGCTCGAAACTCGACCAACGGGGAGGCGTAGATACGCCTACCCACGTGCTTCCACCCAGTCGGGTAGGAGTTGATTGTCGCGCATCCATACTTGCTCCACAAGACCCTTGGTTAGTATTTATACTTCCAGTATCTATATAATTGTAAAGTATTTGTATTCCATCAATTTAGAGATGGCAGATACAGATTTTCTCACTCAGAATGGACTAAATTTTTTAAATCTAATCTCAAATTTTCTCCTAAAATGACTACCTACCTATTTTCGGCCTTGGCTCCTGGACTAGACGGATTACCAGCTTTGGTCTCATTTCGAACAGATGGTCTGCCATAGTGGTCACACCAATCTGGAAAGCCTGAAATCGGTTGTTCAAAGCAGGAAGTACTGTGTAGGTGCCTCCGTTAATGACTAGCCCCAGAGACTAAAAGAGTGTGTGAAGGTTAAAGACAGTCAAACTGAATAATGAATGTTACCCACGTATTCACTTTTGTAGTTTTAAATGAAAGTAGATTCCATGGTAGGAAACTTGACACCATCCGCACTCTCCTACGATGAGTAATTTTCTTCCTATATCTTTGCACATTTTCTTGCACTGGTGACGTCACCCTGGACAGGGGGGTCCCGGCCAGATGGGAGTGGGGTTTTGGCGTCACCAATGCGCGAAACTTTGAAGAATTAAAGAAAGAAAACTACTCACCTTAGGAGAGTGTGTCATATATCTTAAATGTCATACTTCTTAGGATGGAATCTTCTTCCATTAAAAAAAATAAGTTGAAGACTTTTTTCGCATATTTTGGTCACGCTCATTGTATAATTTATCAACTTATAAGAGTTCATAAAATAAAATCACTCTTTCTGAAATCCATTACTAACTTTATGTCAACTAACAGAACTCACAAGTAGGTACAAGACTAGGTACGAACAAGTGAAACAAACTAGACCTAATCGCCGACTACAATCAGAATTGAGTCACTCGATCATAATTTCGATTCTTCAGTCACTCTTTAATGCGATAGGTAACACCTCCCTCCCTTCCTTCCTTTCTTTACGTACCTTTAATTGAACCTTGAAAGTTCGTTCAGCAATGCATATGGACCAAATTTTAAGACAACCAGAGTAAAGACAAATAAATTTGTAATAGAGTCATGTTCGGTCTACTACGATGAGATAATAAATTCTTATCGTGGTAATTCTTATTAAAGAGGATAATGGAAGGAATTAGCCGATTCATATAGAACTATGATACCACAGCCAAACGACTATAGGTTTTTTCCAAGAAAAAAAATTGTCAACAGACGTGCAGTCCAGCTAACAGCTATTCCTTGACAACCAGTTTTGCCTTGGAATGTCTTCTATTTCCATCACAGGCTTCACATTCGAAAAAATTAAGATGTTGGAATGGCTTCAAATCGGACGAATGCATTTAGCTAAACGACGTAATGCAAGTTGAAATAAGTAGCCCACTGGGCAAAGAAGTGAGGTCAGCCAAGATATATGTACAATTTGGAAGTAAATAAAGAATGAGTGCTAGACGACCTTTTTCGGTCTTGGAATTTTGATTCCCGTTGTACATCCACTTAATTTGGAGACACCATCAAGTTGGTAGACAGTGCTATAGCTCAACTGTTCAGTTCTATTAAATAACATTCCTTTTAGCCTTTTGGGGCGTTGGGAAAATGATAGATAACAATTAATCAATAATGATTAAATGGGAAAATGATAGATACAAATTAATCGATAATGATTAATTCATTGATTGATTGAATATTTTAACATACGATTAGACTTGACTAACATACGTAGACTACAGCACTCTATGGGCCCGTTCCACCACGGAGGATCATGAACTAATCCAGAGTTATAACTCCAGAGTCAGGACTAACCCCCTATGGTGGAACTCACCCTATGTACTACACTTACGGAATTTCCATAAATGACGTCATCGATACTATTTCGGTCAGCAACGGTGCTAGGTTTTCCATCTTCGACATTTCCATCCTTGAAAGCGCAATCGAAAAGTAACACGACTACTTCTGTCAACGTTATGACCAAGCAGGCAACAACGGAAGATAAGATGAAACATCTAAATGTGTATCTTTCTAGATAAGAATTCCATTTCCCATATTATTTGGTGAGTTCATTATTCACTTTCCCAATATTTAGAAACAGTCTATCAAATGAATAGAAGCTTTGTTAATTTACAAATATTGCTATACTTTCCTGTTGTAATTATGATACATTAATGATTCGACATTTCGCTATTCCATCACAATCTTTCTTATTGTAAGTAATACATTTAAACCATTCTCTCCGGTTGTGTTATCCACATTTCCCTATATAACTTTACGTGTTTTGAGGTTTGGGTAAGGAGGATAACCATGAGAGAAAGTGTGTATCTTCCGAAATGTGGCTACTTCAAAATGGGTCTACACACAGTTCAACCACCACACCAAACAAGTATTCAGAAGAAAAATTAAAAAAATAAAATAAAACGTTCCCTAATCCAAACATGATGTTGATTTCACAAATGAACCATGTCGACAGAATAGATAGGAGATAAAAGTTATGACAAGGAGGTGATGGAATGGAGTAGTAAAGTACTCCTCCTGAGGTAGAGATGGGATCCTCTCTATCTCCACCAGCTCGCTAAGCTTTTCACTCTTTTACAACTCCCTCAAGGAGCCAGTCACCCACTCACCCGGTTGCTACTCTAATAGATGCGTCTTACCGGCCCATGTACGCCTAATGCGGCTGGTACATTCCTTACGTGCACCTATGCACTTGGATACTGTTGTGTTAAAAGTGTAATGAGTAGGTACCTATAGTTACTTACTATGTAGCAAAACGGTGAGTACAGCTTTCGTACAAGTACGCAACCACGAGGGACATTTTATGTCTTTGCGCCCCCTCCTGTGGTATAAGTGGTGCCTTATACACAGCTTCTTATATACACACACACACACTCACGAGTGCACTTCATAAACATTTTGTTAAACATAAACACAGTCCGAGCTTCATCTCCAAGACTCGTACATCTCCAAGAGATAATTCGTTTATCGGTTGTTTGGTCTTAAAATTATGTTTTTACTTATATAAAGCTTGCAAGCGTGTTCACATTATAAATTATTGAGAATGATCACCTGTGTGTAAACAATTATTTAAACAATCACGCTCATACCGCAGCTTGTCGGCCACGCACTCCGCAGTAGTCAACGTAATACGGGTTAGGTAAATCGAGAGCTGTACGTGAAAATCATGAGAAATTTTTCATAACGCTTTCTTCGTCACACCTAACGTCACACTTTTTGAGTTATGTGCCATAGTAAGGACATAAAATGTCAAAATAAATTTGAGGAGTTTATCAAAGTTTGTGTGGATAAGCTCGCTCCTTCAAGTGAACGAAGACCAGAGTGGGCAGTGTTCGTTCGCGTCTTGACCATGCTGCTCCGCAGCTTTTATTCAATAATCAGGAAAGACAAAGCCTCAGTAGCATTTTTGAGAAGTTTACGTCTGTTAGACAATGCCGATGCTCAGCCATGTCATCGATGGTAGGAGACATGAAGAAGGCAGAAAGAGAGATCGTGGAGGGGAGTACTGTCCCATTTTGCGATGTACTACAAGAAGTTTCCAAACATGCGGTCGGTGCGCCAAGGAAATCGTTTCTTCCATCATTCAGATTTCAATCAGAGGGTAAATTCTAAGGTGAAGTGTTTCAAATTCTCGAATTAGTGCTACTGCTTTTTTGTTATTATTGCCACTATCCATGTGCACAGCCAAGGTATCGAACGGTTGTGATTAGATGCAAAAAAATGATTTGTTAGAAAAGGAACGTGGGAAACGTAAGAAAATGCTACAGTCTCATCTAGACGAATAATATTGGAGAATTTTATGACAGGTGGGTCTTTCAAATTATCCCTTATTTCGATTTCCAGTCTGAACACAAATTTGATAAAGTAGGATGCATATTAGAAAAAAAAGATGCCAGGCGCATATTGAGAAGAAAACGGGATGTCAGGGGCACTTTCTTAGGGGCATAATCGAACTGAGGGAATGGGGTAGCGGCGGAGCTAGTGAAGGGCAGCGGAACAGGGTAAAAAGTAGGACTGGAGGGCGCAATCTAACTGGCCAACTCAATTAACTGTAACCAGCTCAGACATGCTGGCGATAAGAAAGTGCTTACTTGAACATTTCAATAAGAAGACGGAAGCCGGTATGTGGTGTAAAATGTTTTTTTGGATTGCCATTCCTTCCACCAGAAGCCATGTACAATGCCTTCCCACCCTCATGGATGACGCTGAAGTTTCCATGCAGATTATAACAGGCAGTTCAACACGCCACTCCCCCTCTAAAATGTAGTTATTTCGGCGCAACAAGAAATCTGGGTGGAAGCTGCATTAAAGATAGCAAGCATTGACAGAGTTATGTACGCGCATTGTCAAGTGTTTTGCTTTTCCAATTAGTTTCCCTTATAAATCCCCTCTCCTTATGCCCATATTGCTTTTTACTTAAAGGAACCGTCAAACGTAACGAAAAGAGAGGAGAGATCAGCTCGATTTTTTTAAGAGGAGTTTGGAGGAGTATGAGAAGGAAAAGGATATAATCAAGTACCTCACTAACGTCACAGCCCGTAATATTATTATGTAACTCCAGCTGAATAAACTGATTGAAATAAAGTGACACTAGTCACCTAAATATTGACGAAAATTGGCTTTTCTTCATTCCCCCAGTTGCCTCTTTTTCTTTGAATTCTCGTTTCCCCAGTTCGATGCAGGAACTTAACCCAGTTAGGTGGTCTTCCAGCTCCTATTCCCCCAGTTGAAATACGCCCATTCTTAGAGAAGTACCCTCACCTGCGCACTCGTTCTCTCGGCTCTCTACTCTCCTCGTATCTTCTGTTCTCCCAGTCCTTACGCCTCCTGTTCATGCTCCAGACATCGCTTGCCATTCGTACGTTCTTAAAGTTGAATCACACACTCAAGCTCTCCTATCTTTTCAAAACGAAATAATTAAACACAGATATAGGTATTCATAGCAATGATTCATAACAATATTGTCTATTGCCTATAACAATTTTTATTTTTAAAAACTCTCTGTAATAACTGTTTTAATAGATTATGATTATTATTATTAAGGTAAACACGAGAAACATTTAGTAGGAATTATCGATAATTAACTAGAAAATATTACATAGGCATTTCTACAGTTTAGTATTTTTTGAGGAATTAATTGGTACAGTAGTTGCCTAACTCCTAATAAAGGTAATTATTTACTCTTTGGTGAGCAAGAGCACTCTCATTCACTCTCACAGACAACGGCGATTGACTTTCATCAGTGGACAGCCAGAAAAAAATTAGTAGAAACTTTCAAAAATGGAAAAACCATGAAACACGCTACCGAGTGCCAACACAGTACTGGAAGGAAGGGAAGGGAAGGGGAAGAGAAGGAAGGGATCAAGTGAGTGAAGGGATTAAAAACCTTCTAGGAATCCCCAGCTAAGCTAGTATAGAAAATAATGGTAATTCTATAGTATAGTGGCCTCATCACCAATCTTTTCCATATTCATACACAATAAAGTAGAATGCATGAAACACGATATTTGATAAGAATTGGACCCCGCAAAGCAGTTTTAGACATGTACGGAGCCTAATCAGATAAGAGCGGGCAAAGTACAACTGATTAGACCGGCCGGCCACTGAGTGCAACCGTTGTTGGCCGCTGTACAGCTGAATTCGCACAAATAGATCAGAATGCAGTGTATAGGTTGGTGGTCTGGATGCTCGCAAGCTCGCATCTCAAAATTACATAACATCAAGTAGCCAATCCCTTAGTAAAAATACAGATTAGTTGGACATGTAGGTCAGGATGATGTGTATACTTGGCTGCTAGTACATGTCTAAAACTGCTTTGCGGGGTCCAATTCTTATCAAATATCGTGTTTCATGCATTCTACTTTATTGTGTATGAATATGGAAAAGATTGGTGCTGAGGCCACTATACTATAGAATTACCAAAATAACACCTGGAAAAAACGAGACCCATGAATGGACAGCGAGGGGGGGAGAAGGCTCGAGGGGTTCTCTCTCAGTCGGACACATAGAAGCCACCTTCATTCACGACCGACCCATTTCTAGCCTAAGGCCATTACCCAGCAACACCTAGAGGATGTCCTGAACACTAAAAAGTTCCAGGTACAACCTCGGGGCCGTAGTTACAAGAAACTGGAAGGGGAACTACCAATATCCATCTCAAAGCACATGATAAACGTATAAACGAAATATGAAATTCGGTAGAGCAAAGTGTTGCCCGGACAAGACCACACACTCGTTAAAGTTGATGCCCCAACAAATTCTGTTGAATGGTTGGCCCAACAACACCCAGCCAGATCGGGCAGAGCCAACAGCTGGTGATTTGCTCACATAACATGACAAAAATATATAACATACATTATATTCCTTATTACGTTAGATCCGAAGGGTCGATGTGAATTTGCAGTTTCCATGTTCTTGATTATGATATATAATTTATTATATTTTATAATAAAATACTAATTCTCAGCCATGAGAATTAGATCTTGCTACAAGGAAGGAGAACTCTCGTATTCATTGTTCTACCGTTTCATTTGGGATCCTAGCAATTATGGATCTAGAAGAGTGTGGACAGGACGCATCTTCGACTAGGGGGAGAGGCCACTTCAACCTTGGGGCGATTTATTCGACCAGTTAAGTACAGTTTTATTTGAACAGACAATCCACTCTTCTTTCAGCAAGTTCGGACAGTTAAATCATAAGCTCTGGGATTAAAAGAGGGGTATTCAAACAGAGTATATCTGGCGATGGTGGTCCTGAAAACGCACACTCAGCTACATTATCAGCTTATAAGTTGAGTGTTGTCAATCTCGCTTCACTTTCTAACTTATAACTTGCCTTACCTATTTTGCTATCAAGTCTTTTTTCGATTTGCTTCGTTTGAATACGTGAACTACCTCTCCTTGTTAATACTAGAGACGATTAAAGATGGGTGTTAAGAGGCAAAAGCAAATCTATTCCAAGAATAATAACTCTAGTCATCATGGTAAAGTCTAAAAAAAGCACTGTTTGTCCGAACAAACTTTTTTTTTTGCCCAAGGATTTTTCTTTCTTTTTTGTCACGAGGAATCGATTGGCGCTGGTTACTAGACTGAGATAAATCAGGTCAGCTGAGTATTCGGAGCTATTTCTTTGCTATTCAAGCGATGAAGCTGAAATTTGAAATTGAGGCCTCTTGGCACATCTAGAAACGAATCGCAAAGTCTGAAGCTTCAGCTGAGTAATCTCTGGAGTTAATTTCTTTGCTATTCAATCTATGTATCTAAAATTTGAAATGGAGAACCCTTGGGACGTCTAGAAACGAATCATGAAGTTTCCAGATCATCTGAGTGAGATCTGGAGCTAAGTTCTTTGCTTATCAACCTATGAAGCTGAAATTTCAAATGGAGTGAGTTCCACGTTCCTCTAATGTTAGCTGAGGCTCAAGGTGAAAGCAAAAGGGGGTCTGGGTCCCCCTAGCGGGGTTAAGGGGCGAAGCCCCTAGCAGGCGCGCTAATTCATATATTCAGGTTGTTTTTATTTTTGTGCGGGTTTTCCTTGTCATTTAGCAACAAACACTGTTAGTGTGAAACATTTCCCAGTATGTCACTATAGTTATTTAACAGTAACTCGTATAATTTACAGTTTACCAGCTATATTTAAACTGTGTATTAGGCAAACAGTGCTTATTTTAGAGACGTAGATTAGATTATTATTAGAGGTCTTTTAGTTATCACAACTGCAAAGGAAGGTTCCTTGAGGAATTCCTTGAGGCAAGCCTCAGCGTCTGTATGCCATTTTTTGGTCCGCCTCGTAAGGATTTCCTCAACGTCTGGAGCCGGTTTGGTCCTTCGCCCTCCAGCGCTCCTTGTTAGTTCGAAGCTCCGTTCAGCTTCCAGAGCTGACGTTTGATTTGACCCCGGGATAATGTTATGTTCGAATTCTGCAAAGGTATCGTATATTTTTGGGCCGTTTCAACTAGTTATGCTATAAGTACCTAGGTACGCATTTTATTGCTGAATAATTATTATCTACTAACACCATTATTCAGTACCTAGGTACATCTAGGTATAGGATATTATGTACACATGAATATCCTAGGTAAATATTTATGCGGATAGGACGTGAGCTACATATCCAAATTGCATAGGTACATTTTTTGAAAAAGCAGACGCCGATTTGACAAGGTCGATTCGACAGAATGATACAAGACGTGTCAGAAGAAGGACTTTTTAAATGCACTTCGCACTGCCCAGTATGTATTGGTAGGTACCTACTAAGATAGTTATACAAAACAATTCCTGTTAACCCAATACATTTATTTATACACACATCCGTACATTATACGTACATCCGTATGATTAAAATTTGTCTACTCACTTGCCATCCAAATTAGAGTTGGCGTTTTGGACTTGGCTAGGGCCATTTGGATTTCCTGGTAGCGTCATCGTAGCCAATTTCCTTGGTTCCCAGTCCAATGATCTTAACTACCTATCGCAAACACACAGACACTTTTGGAGGATGAACATTCGCGATTGTGATGTATTCTTCAAGCTTTTGAATGCGCAACACAACAACTTGAATGAAATATAGCCAATCTGATTGCTTTACCCCTGTATGAATTTGACAAAAAAAGAATAATAAAAAGCAAATAGGCGTCAACTTTCATGTTAAAATGTCACCAGTAAAAAAATAACTCAAATGTCCAGAAGGGAAAATGTAGTCCTATCATGGATCAGCTGTTTTTGCAAGGCTATGGATGTTAGACGCAGTTTATGGCAGTTTGGATCTATGGAGCAATGGAAGAACGGATCTTCCATGTTGGATGTTGGAAGAACGGCTCTCTTCTTCCATTTATGGAGCATGAAGAACGGAAGCATGAACGGAAGTTAGTGAAAAAACGTTGTTAAATCTTGTAACTTATTAAAAAACTGTTAAATCTTGTTGAATCTTGTTAAACATTTTAACTCTATTTTTGTGGAAATAGACAACGTTTTTTCACTAACTTCCGTTTTGAAATGGGTTTCCACAACTTCGTCGCAAGTGATTTAGTTCGTGCATGAAGAACTGTACAACTATGAACCCTCCTAGGTTCCTGACAACAACAATCGTTGATGGATTAATTGGATAAGTGACAAAAATCAACCGATTTTTGAGATTCTTTCTTTGTTCAATCCATCGGGAATTTTCAATTTCAAAATGGAAGAGGGAGAATGGAGGAAACAAAGCCAAAAACAAACGTGTTTTTTTCGATAAATTTTGTCAACACAACCAGCCTACAATTCCAAATCGATTTTCGTGATTTGCTTTTTTTTCTTTTTTTTTTTTTTTCAATTTCAATTTTCGTCTAATTGTGCAACAAACCTTGGGAATTTCGAATTTGTTGTCGAGGTAGGGGTTAAAGGGAATAATTACCGATTTTTCAAGCGCTGCCACAGCCACGATTCTTGACGGATTTCTGTGATTCTTATTGACATTTTCATGTCTTTGCTTTGGCACATAAACTAAAAAAACGTCACGGAAAATAATTGCTCACGAAAATTGCTCACGAAAATTGCTCACGAAAATTGTCCCAAGTGGCCACAACGATGATTATGACCATCAGAAATGACGTTTTTACCTAATGATCCCACGATTCTGAGATTAGGTATGTGGGCCCTTGAGGGACTTCTGAACACAACTGACCGATCCCAGATCAGCTGAGTGGCTCTAGAATCCAGTTTTTTCCCTAATGATCCCACGATTCTGAGATTTGGTATGTGGGCCCTTGAGGGACTTCTGAACACAACTGACCGATCCCAGATCAGCTGAGTGGCTCTAGAAACCAGTTTTTTCCCTAATGATCCCACGATTCTGAGATTTGGTATGTAGCCCCTTGAGGGACTTCTGAACACAACTGACCGATCCAAGATCAGCTGAGTGGCTCTAGAATCCAGTTTTTTCCCTAATGATCCCACGATTCTGAGATTTGGTATGTAGCCCCTTGAGGGACTTCTGGACACAACTGACCGATCCAAGATCAGCTGAGTGGCTCTAGAATCCAGTTTTTTCCCTAATGATCCCACGATTCTGAGATTTGGTATGTGGGCCCTTGAGGGACTTCTGAACACAACTGACCGATCCCAGATCAGCTGAGTGGCTCTAGAATCCAGTTTTTTCCTTAATGATCCCACGATTCTGAGATTTGGTATGTGGGCCCTTGAGGGACTTCTGAACACAACTGACCGATCCCAGATCAGCTGAGTGGCTCTAGAATCCAGTTTTTTCCCTAATGATCCCACGATTCTGAGATTTGGTATGTAGCCCCTTGAGGGACTCCTGAACGCAACTGACTTATCCCAGATCAGCTGAGTGGCTCTAGAATCCAGTTTTTTCCCTAATGATCCCACGATTCTGAGATTTGGTATGTAGCCCCTTGAGGGACTTCTGAACGCAACTGACCGATCCCAGATCAGCTGAGTGGCTCTAGAATCCAGTTTTTTCCCTAATGATCCCACGAATCTGAGATTTGGTATGTAGCCCCTTGAGGGACTTCTGAACACAACTGACCGATTACAGATCAGCTGAGTGGCTCTAGAATCCAGTTTTTTCCCTAATGATAAGAAAATAATAAGAAAACACACATGAAAATGTCCCAATGTGTTGCAGACTCGTATGCAAGCATTTCTGATGATTTCCGCTTACTTTATTTAGTGCTACTCTGGATCTCTACAGGAGTTGCTGATCAAATAGACACTCTGGAAGAAATTGTCTGCACAACAGGCACGCGTGGAAAGGAGTGCTACCCCAAAGAATTTAAACCCACAAACGAGTGGCAAGCAATAAGACCAGGTCAAGAAGTGCCCGCGGTTTTTTTTTTTTTTAAGCACCTACTACCTACGTTTTAAACAGCATGGTTCTAAAATTGGTTATACAGGGATACTTCCATAAGAGTAGTTCAATCTGAATTTGGACAATGTTTCATGCAAATATTACCGATTTTTACAACTAGCGAACGGCATTATTTCGATTTTTGACTGATTTTTCAACTTTGAATTTTGTTCCATTATGAAATCGATATAAGTACCTAGTTTTGGAAAGTATTAAAAAGCGGTGGTGAAAGGAGGGAGTGAAGTAAAAAACACCAATGCTGAAACATAGACGTGTTCCCTTCCAAGGTCTGCAGTATTGTCTTGATGGATCGAGACAATTTATTTTCAAATACCAAACACAAATGATTTTATAGGCAGTTTACACTATATTTACAAAAACGTCTACAAGAATGAAGGATCAATTTTCTGTTGGTCCCTACCTACCTACTTAGTTCTTGGAACACTCTTGTTATGTTTGTGATCTCAACTAATGGAAATTAGCTTGGTAATTGGAGTTTCAAAAATCGGTCACACGTACAGTAATCACTGATCATTATAACAATATCAATTTAACAGAAATCATTAGGGGCGTCGCTATAAGGGGTAGATGGTGGGGGGGGGGGGGGGGGGAAGCCCTCCCATCAGTGTTCACTGACTTGTAAGAAGTTGAGAAAACTTGGGAGTTGTCAATAAAACGAGTAATTCAAAGAGACTTGTGAACTTACGGAGACTTTTAAATTTTTGTCTAATCCTAATCAAATCACGATTTTCCCAACTGTACCTAGGTACTAGTATTTATAAAAGCCCTGAGTTATTTTCATTCAAATTGTCCAAACTTTCCTTAGCGATTCTCAATCATGTTACATATAGAAAACAGATAAAGATAGAAATTTTCGCTTGATGGCGTTTTACTTCATTTTTGTCTACTCGTACTTTCACCCAAAAACATTTTTCACGCTTCAAAATCGTTTTCAAGGCCACCAAAACAATAGGTACTCATTCCAATGATGTTTCAAGCCCTGATGATTTTGTCTTTACATCCGCTCACCCTTGATACTCATGTAAGCTTCCCCTCAATTAATTGAGGGGGGTCGATCGTTGGTAGGGTGTTGCTAAGCGGTGGGCCGGATTATTGGAGAAGTGAAGCTTCTCTACGATCGACAGTACTTACAAATACACTCAGGAGTCTTTGGATCAACTCCACTTCAAGCAGGTTCCTTTGGTACCTTCTTGAAGTAACTGATCCTAGTTTATTAGAAACGGATGATAATATGACTTGGACTAAAGAAAATGTTTGATTGTTAAATAATGCTAAGTATTGACCATGAGAAAAACCTAGATGAATTTTACCAGTGTAGGGAATCACGGGATATGACTAAAATACACAGACATAGAACACAAGGTTTATTAAAAGACTTTAACTCCAAATTCGAGTTCAGGATATTATTGATGAATTATACGAAAGTAATTGTACAGCAGTGAACTTTAACGTGATGAAAATGGGAAGCTTTTGTAAGTTACAGGGTACTTAATTTCAATAGAAGCTTTGTAATGAATGACTTTGCTGTTAACAAAAATTGGTAGCCTTAAGTTTAGGTAAGTATTAACGTTACTAGCAGAGTTCTAACGAGATGGAATTTCAGTCTTATAGCAAGGAACATTTAGAAGACACAGAGCAATCGATAATTGTTACCAGTTCGTAGAATTCCAATTGCTTGAGATCACGGATGGGGGGGGGGGGAACACTTCTTAGTCTCTGTCTCTTATTAGGGGAACACTCGTTCTTCTGCTTTCGCGGAATTGGTGGAGGAGTGGAGGTAACAGTGATTGTTCACGAATCAGGGGGAGGGAACACTTGTCAGTCTCTGTCTTTTTGTAGGGGAAACACCCGCTCTTCTGCTTTCGCGGAATTGGTAGAGGGGCGGCGGGAACAATGGTTGATCGCGAGAGAACACAGGGAACACGGTTCACAGATAACAGTTTACAGAGAACACGGTGGGTGGCGTAAACACTGGGCCAGGCAACACACGACTTTGAGTACAAGCTCGACTTGGGCAACTGCCAATCTGGACTTCTGGACTCGGATTCGGACCACCTGGGGGAGGTGGCTTTGTGATTAAATAGCTTCACCCCCCACCTCACCGGGGCGCTCGGCCAACTACGGTCGGTCTCGGGGAGGGGTGGAAGGCTCTGTGGCTTCGGGCGGAAATGCCCGAGGATGCTCGGCCTCCCCCGCCTGTTCACGGGGGTCCGTCTCTGACGACCTCGCGACCCTCTTGCGTTTTCCCCAAGTCGTCGCCTGAGGTGGCGTCCCACATCCCTCCTCCCTCTGGAAGCCGTCGTCCTCGACAGCGCGACTTGCCATCATGGTCGGCAGTTGGAGGGGTCGTCTGGGGTACAGTTGCCGGAACATCCTCTCGTATTCGAACCTTCGACAGCTCATACACTCGTCGGGTCTTGTTCCCAGGGTGTGGTTTGGGTTGCATGTGGGGAGTGGCTTCCCCTCCAAATACCTCTTCTTCAGGCGTCCCCAAAAGGTCTTACAAGAGCCACACCGGAAGGTTTGGAGCGGACGATCCGGCTTCCTGCAAACAGGGCACTGAGCCAAAGTTTGGGTTGTCGGGGGTGTTTGGTGGTGGTGCCGACTCGGTGGTGAAACTATTTGTGGAGTGGCAATGAGGTTCACGGGTAGTGCTCCGGGGGCGCCGGCCATCAGCTCTGAGGTCGTGTCCTTGATCTGGGTCTCCGGCGTCGCCTTCACTGAGCAGGTTCCTGAGGTTGCGGTCGTTGACGAAGAGTCCGACTCAGAGTCTTCGGACTCGGTGGAGGAGGAGCTCTGGGATTCGGCCTCGCTACCTGTATCGGGTTGGGGGAGGGTCTTGCAGGTTTCTTGGTCACTCTTGTCGGAGGAGGATAGACCTAGGTCTTGGTCCTGACTCGTGACCTCAGGATGACATTCAGTGACATCGGGGGGAAATAGGGGACCATGGTTCCCGCTGAGGGTCCGCTGCATACGACGCACTTCTTCCTGTGCCTCCTTTCTTGCCGCCTTCTCTGCCTGGAGCTGCTGTCTGAGGGACAGTGCTTCAAGTTGCCCTTGACGCCAAGCTGGCAACATAGCTGCCAGTTCTGCCGTGCAACGGACACCATTTGCCACGGCCATAGATTGGACCTTGGGGTTCCGGGTACTACGGATTGTATCCAGGTTAGTGGCAATGGCCTCCAGCCAGGCCAATGCCTCGCGTTCCTTGTGCCACGCCTCGCCCGGCATCTCCTCAGTCGCCCGAGTGGGTCCATCAACGGCGGCCTTATAGGCATTGCGCACCTCCTGCACGGCCGGGAAGATTACAGGAGGGTTGGGGTCCGACCACAAATCCCAGGATTCCGTTGAGGCTTGGGTCGCCATTTCCCTGTAACAAGGGGAAATGCATTCCATTATTTTCTGCTCCGCTCTTCTACGAATCACACGCACGGACAGTTTATCTAGGCGACTGGGCTACACATTAACACAGTACACTCACTGTTTTTGCACCACCTACGTTCCTTGCAATACACAAACCATAACTAGACCTTACAACAAGAATTTTACAATTATAAAGTTACATACATGGATATATACCTATACAGATACATACATTTGTGAAATTAAAATGTCCTTATACCATCTATATTTCTTACTATACACAAAACACAACTAGATCTTACAACAAGAATTTTACAATTATAAAGTTACATACATTTGTAAAATAAAAATGTCCTTATACCTCCTACATTTCTTACTATACATTAACATACTAGATCCTAAAACAGGAATCAGATACTGACAAAGTTACATACACATAATATTTTTATTTTATTTCCTTCTTTACATATATATATTTTTTTTTATTTTTTTTTTTTATTTTTTTATTTTTTTTTTATTTATTTATTTTTTTTTTTTTTTTTGAGAAGCTATTGGTTACTGGTCATTAAGTTTTCCCAAACGGAGGTCTCTATAATTTTTGGGGCGTTGCTGCCGTAATTGATAGGGGCAGGGGGAAGCTTTACCTATTTCCGATTTCACCCCACCAGATTCTAACCCCCCTTTGTGCTGCTCGTCTCTATTCATTCTAACTTCCGGGCTAGGGGTTGGGTCCATTGGGGAACAGGGTCCTAATTCATCTACCTGACAATCAGCATCCAGTTCATCCTCCTCTTCTTCATCGACGTCCCGCTCTTCACCCACTGGCGTTGGGCGAGACACTGGTGACTTATTGTCTCTCAACATTTTGAGTCGTCTAAGGTCCTTAACAAACGAATCATCAGAGATATTTCCTGTGAAATCTGGCTTTAAGCGATTCAGGTGAACAACCCGACGTCTTTGTTTCTGAATGTCAGTTATTTTGTTTGTCACATCAGATATTTTCTTTTCTACAATCCAGGGCCCCGACCACGGGCTCCAGAATTTTCGACCTACCCTTTTTGGAGTCTGGAATTGTCTCTTTGGGATCTCTGTCTGAAGGGCAGCCACATCGTCTGGTAAGTTGTCGGTATTGATATCTATATTGTTCCACTCTGCTCCTGAGTTGAAAATGGTGGGGCCCCATCGTTCTGTGGGGGTGAGTTCACGTTCCCACTGGTCAGAGTGATCAGTGGAGTCCTCTTCCTTATCTGTCGTTGCAACACCCACTTCTGCATTGGTGGGTTGTGGGGGTTCATTGTGATCACCACATTCCAAGATTTCGTTGACTTGATCGCTTCTGGTTGTTTGGTGACATGATTCGATATGTATTTGGGGTTGAGGGTCCCTTTCCTGGTTTGGTTTTACTTCCGAGTGTCGAAGGGGTTTTTGGGGGGTTGAGTCCTGTATACCACAAACAACTGTGGCTTCGTGTCGATCGACTCGGATTGTCATGGGCACTCTTCGTAGTATGTCTAATCCGAGGAGGTCCAATCCTGCCCCCTCCCTCGCAAAGATCAGGAAGACGTGTTCAAACCTTTTTCCTTGAAGGTTCACCTGGAGGGTCTGTTCCCCTCTAAAGCGCAGTGGATATCCATCTGCTCCCCAAGCGGTCACTCTGGTGGGTCTGATCGGGACCCCTCGTACAGGTGTCGCCAGGACAGAAATGGCAGCTCCCGTATCAATAATCAATTGTCGGTTCTCTCCACTGAGAGTGACTGGAATGTGTAAGGAGCGATACATTGAACGTCCTACCAGGGGGATGTGGGGGATGTTTTGAGCAGTTGTTGGCGGAACATCGGACTTTTGCATGGGGGCATCCCGGTTTTCCATTGTTTTTGGCTGGTATATAGGGTGTGATACGGGTAGCAGACTCTTCTTTTTGTGGCAGTCAGCCTCCAGGTGTTCCCGAACGCCGCAGTAATCACAGAAAATTGCTTTTTGCGGGTTGTGAGGACAATCATTAGGAAAATGCGATGGGCTAGCACAGAATAGGCAAGGGTAACGGGGTACTGGACAGTGAGGACCATGACTTTTCGATTGGCCATTTGATTCCCGCTGTGGGCATCGAGCTGCAAAATGCTGCGGGCTTCCACACCGGTAACATCGTTTGTCCTCCGATGCCACAGCCGCGACATCCCATTTCATATCAGCATCATCATCTGAGTTCAAGGTCTCTTCTAATTCTTCAGCTTTCTTTAGGGCAATGGTAGTCGGTTCATTATTGATCAGGTGGGAACTTAGCTCTCGATTTATACCTTTGATGAAAGCTTTTAGGGTTTTCCTCCTGACCCAATCATGTTTGAGGGTGGTAGTTAACTCGGCCCCTTCCTCCTTCACTGCTATCTGTGCCAGTCTTCTCACCCGTTCAGCAAACTGACGTAGGGCCTCTCCTGGCTGCCTTTTGATGGTCCACATCTCTGCAGCAGCCTTTGCAGGATCTCTCCTCTCGAACCATGTGATCATGGCTTGTTTGATGGCCTCATAGGGTTCATTACTTCCGAGGAGATTTGCATGGTCAACAAGAAATTGCTTTGCAGTTCCTCTTACTCTAGCTCGCAATAGTCGGATTCTTTTTTGTGGAGATAGTGTCGCTGCTATTTCCTCAAATATTTGAAAGAAGACGGTCGCAGAGATTCCTCCTACCGCGTCTGGGTCCCATGGCTCCAACTCCAGGAACAAAGTACGCGGAACATCAGGCTCACCTCTATGCCCCTCACGCTTCGCTTCCCCACTCAAGGCATTAAAATTTTGAAGGAGAGTTGCCAACTGTTCCATTGCGTCCCTTACTGCCCCCAAGGTTTCCTCAGATTCCGACATTTTTCTTTTACTAAAATTTCAGATATGGGATAGAGTCAATTACTAGAGAATTGCAGCAGAAAGGGTGGCTAATTAATGCTGGGTAATCAAAAGTGAGTTGTAGATACACCCTGATTGTTACTCGTCTCAGTTTCACAATATTGGACACTAATTGGGACAACAGGTTCTAGGAAGAACTGTTATTGAGGTAGCAAGCTCCTAGGGAACGGGAGCAGGGGCTCTAGTGACAACAGGCTACGCAGACAAGGGAACAGGTTGCTATCAAGGTAACAAGTTCCCAGGGAACGGTTTATGGGAACAGTGATAACAGGTCACACCGACCAGGAAACAAGCCGTTAACGAGGGAACAATCTGTCATCGAGGGAACAAGTTCCCAGGGAACGGCTCACGGGAGCAGTGATAACAGGTCACACCGACCAGGAAACAAGCCGTTAACGAGGGAACAATCTGTCATCGAGGGAACAAGTTCCCAGGGAACGGCTCACGGGAGCAGTGATAACAGGCTACACCGACAAGGGAACAAGTTGTTATCGAGGGAACAAGTTGTTATCGAGGCAACACTTTTTTAGGGAGCAACTCTGAAAGTAACAGCTGTCACTGTATCAAGTTATCTAAACAATAATATTCTAGGGCTATAAGCCAAGAAGGAAGCAGGTCGTACAGCTAACCGGCTATCAAGGCAACAAGTTATTTGGGGTAGCAATTGATAGGTTACTGAGATGACAAGTTTCCTGGGTAACATATGACGGAGGTAACAAGTAATTATGTAGCAAGTTATTCGAGGAGCGGTTCTCGGGACGACCAGTAATCAATTTTTTGTTACATGTGAATGTATCCCAGTTAACAAATGTTGTTTGTATCTTTCCAGGCACAATACGAAAACATAGATGCTAAATATAAACATTTACTACAAAAATCGTTAGCATGCACACTTATTTGACCGTTACTTGTGATCCCTTCACTGGTTATTGTTTTCGGAGTTGTGAGTTCGTATTAGCTAGCTAATACCGGCAAATCCGTATCGCTGCCACCAATTTGTAAGCTTCCCCTCAATTAATTGAGGGGGGTCGATCGTTGGTAGGGTGTTGCTAAGCGGTGGGCCGGATTATTGGAGAAGTGAAGCTTCTCTACGATCGACAGTACTTACAAATACACTCAGGAGTCTTTGGATCAACTCCACTTCAAGCAGGTTCCTTTGGTACCTTCTTGAAGTAACTGATCCTAGTTTATTAGAAACGGATGATAATATGACTTGGACTAAAGAAAATGTTTGATTGTTAAATAATGCTAAGTATTGACCATGAGAAAAACCTAGATGAATTTTACCAGTGTAGGGAATCACGGGATATGACTAAAATACACAGACATAGAACACAAGGTTTATTAAAAGACTTTAACTCCAAATTCGAGTTCAGGATATTATTGATGAATTATACGAAAGTAATTGTACAGCAGTGAACTTTAACGTGATGAAAATGGGAAGCTTTTGTAAGTTACAGGGTACTTAATTTCAATAGAAGCTTTGTAATGAATGACTTTGCTGTTAACAAAAATTGGTAGCCTTAAGTTTAGGTAAGTATTAACGTTACTAGCAGAGTTCTAACGAGATGGAATTTCAGTCTTATAGCAAGGAACATTTAGAAGACACAGAGCAATCGATAATTGTTACCAGTTCGTAGAATTCCAATTGCTTGAGATCACGGATGGGGGGGGGGGGGAACACTTCTTAAGGTGGGTTCACATCCATGCGTAAATGCGTAAATGCGGCTATGCGTTTGAGTAGTGGAGGGCGTTGGAAGTAGTAGAGGGGAGTGCGTAAATGCGTCAGGCCGTTCACAACCATCCGGCAACGTTATCACTTTATTTTATCACCAACACTTGAAGAGAAACAAAAGTTCGCTACCTTCTTATCTTATCTTTCATTATCAAACAAAAGAAAACTGCGCAATGGGCAACTGCGCACATGCGTAAATGCGTCTATCCGGTAAAATATCTAATTTTTCAGATTTTCAGATGTTTCAGTCTGTCCGTTTCTCCGTCAAGATTCACCCCACTCCTCCGACTGCCGCTAGCCAATCAGAAGGCCGAACGCATGACCGGATAGCCGCATTTACGCATTTACGCATGGATGTGAACCCACCTTTAGTCTCTGTCTCTTATTAGGGGAACACTCGTTCTTCTGCTTTCGCGGAATTGGTGGAGGAGTGGAGGTAACAGTGATTGTTCACGAATCAGGGGGAGGGAACACTTGTCAGTCTCTGTCTTTTTGTAGGGGAAACACCCGCTCTTCTGCTTTCGCGGAATTGGTGGAGGGGCGGCGGGAACAATGGTTGATCGCGAGAGAACACAGGGAACACGGTTCACAGATAACAGTTTACAGAGAACACGGTGGGTGGCGTAAACACTGGGCCAGGCAACACACGACTTTGAGTACAAGCTCGACTTGGGCAACTGCCAATCTGGACTTCTGGACTCGGATTCGGACCACCTGGGGGAGGTGGCTTTGTGATTAAATAGCTTCACCCCCCACCTCACCGGGGCGCTCGGCCAACTACGGTCGGTCTCGGGGAGGGGTGGAAGGCTCTGTGGCTTCGGGCGGAAATGCCCGAGGATGCTCGGCCTCCCCCGCCTGTTCACGGGGGTCCGTCTCTGACGACCTCGCGACCCTCTTGCGTTTTCCCCAAGTCGTCGCCTGAGGTGGCGTCCCACACTCAACATGCTAGTGACTACAGAATCTTCCGATAGGTGTGTAAAGATAATGTTCACTTAATATTTTTGGTATTTACCGACAATGCACCAGTTAGTAGTATAGTCAAGTTTAGTTTAGCAACACTGAGCATGACAAAATTTGGAACATATGACCCCAAAGACGCAAGGGATATAACTATTTATGACTACATAGTTAATTTATTACTAATGATAAATGAAAACTAACTATACCTAAATAGTTAATTTATTAGTAATAAGTACAAATGATAAATGATAAGGTAATGATATAGTCTCAGGTAAAATTACCTGATAATACACTTTATAATACGCCTTATGATTATGATTTCCTTTATCTTGCCCATTCTTAAATGCCTTTTTCCAGGCAAATTGCTTATCGACCTAATTGCTCTTTACAATCAAACTTATTAGTCAGGTATTCAAACATTTCATCATCTCAACTTTTGGGAAAATGATGGGAGAAAAATAATTTAATGACACAGACTTGATTTGAATACGAATACGCTGTTGCAGTGTTTAGATGACACCAAAGGAAAATTGAAAAACAAACACTGCTAAATTTCGAGTGATCCTACTCACAAGAGTTCATCTTTTAGCCGCAAAGCCTCGCATCCTCCCTGGAAATAGCGAATAGAATCCGTGACACAAGAAGCGTAAACGTAGTCATGGAGCTTGTCGCAGAAATTGTCCATAGTAAAAGTATTCCATGATGACCTGTGCTTGAATTTTTGGATTTTTTCTTTAAACACCGTCGAACATAATATAATAAATAATAGCCTAAAAATATATAATACTTAAGAAGAACTCAAATGCACAGTAATTTGTTTACAAAACCAAATTTAAGAAAACAGTGTTGTTAATAAAATTTTCCTCAACAACGTGGTACTTCTCTTCCGCCATGTTGTATTTCTTTGATCGATCTCTGTTGCATCGTTTTGTGTAGTGCATGGTGTTACTGAAGGTAAGTCGTAGTTTTATTACATTATTCGAATTTTTAAGTAATGAAAATCCATAATTACTTTATTAATTATATGTGGGTCTAGTTGGCTTTGAATTTTTAACGAAATTTTGTTTTAACTGTCTAAACCATCATGCCAAACCCTTGAGTGCCGACCACATGGTTTGTCCCCAACTTTTGTTCAAATTTGTATTCTTCTTGTGGGTGTAGCTCTTTGCCCGTATTTTCAGGAGTGGTTGATACATTAATCTTAATTGATTGCAAATGAAATGTAAAGCGAGAGCATTATTTTCTTGGTTAATGTAAGGTCGCTCGTTAGGTTAGAATCCCATTAGGGTCATGCATGACGCATGGCCGAACAGTGATCAGACTGGGCAATGGAAGATATAGTAGGTAATATTTAACATTGAATAGGTATTTACCCTTGTTTTACACATGCTGTTCCAGTATTCTGAAATTATTAGATGATTCGTTGTGCTACTTATCGGCAGCAGCTAGTTTATATCTAAGCCCTTTATATCTACCGCTTCCTTCTCACATCTATTCAACCTTGAAAATTTAGTAAGTGGGTAATTGCGAAATTGATCATGTTCTGTTCATGTAGGATGCAGGGTTAGAGTAGTCCAAGTAACGCAGTATCGGTGGAGTGTGACGTTGCCGTGCGGTAGCTTTAGCTTCTAAGATTATGCAGGGAGTTCATGCACTGAATTTGAACCGATCCAGGCAGCTACCTTGGCCTGCAACACAATTGTCCATTTCTCGCATTTGGGAGAGTAGGTACCGAGAAAAACTGGGTGTGGGTATTTGTGGATCAACTCCCTCAATGAGTTGGACTTGTCCGAACAGAGTACCTGGAGTTTTCGGTTCACAGGACAGTTTTTACCTTCTTGGACCCTATCTAGGTAATCACTGAAAAGCATAGTAAGCAGGGTGGCCCCCAACGGGAAAAGTCAGGGAAAACCTGGAATTGTCAGGGAATTTTGTGTGACGGGAAATGTCAGGGAATTTTGCAAAAAACACCAAAATGTCAGGGAATTTTTTCAATCAATACTTTGTGTAATAATTTGCAGTTTTTAGGTTTATTTTAACTCCTAAACAATAAAACTTCAACGGCGTACTTTATCATACTGCATAATATTTTATAGATGGGTAATACGAATAAAAAAAAAATTGTCAAGAGTCGTGGTACTGTTCAAAGAGTATCAACGCTACACACAGATACATTGTGACATGGATATGTCTTCGGCTCTCCTGGTTACTACATCACCTATTAGTAAACTATGTGTGAGAAAAATCAACAGGTTATTGAACTAGGGAGCAAACCCAACAGAGTAGTGGATTGATCCAGTAAGAGTCCCAACAACGAGTTGGTGTACATAAGCTAGGACTTCTCATGTTGGCCTATTAAAATCTGAAGCCATGTGTAATAAATTCATAGCTTTCCAACGAAAGATTTTTGTGGGATGGGAAATAAGGCACCGATTGGAAGTAGGTGGAAAAAAGCGAGACATTTATTGCAGTCGGGCGAAAATTTGGAATTACCCACAAAGCTAAGAAATATCCTTGTTAAAAAATTTTCCTTTTTTCAACACAAATGATTAAAATTTGAATTTGATCTTCAACAAATTGCTTCAGATCACAAATTGAGATACCATAAAATATTAAATGAAAATTAATGCAGCATGATTGAAGGCGAATTTTCGTAATTTGTCGTATTACATTTAGGTTAAATTGTTTTGAAAATTGAGAACTTTGAGGGCAATGAAGTTGTCAAATATACATTTTATGGCAAAAAACTCATTCTAAATGATGGTCTGCTATCCAAAAGATGATTTCGGGTTTCTAGCTTTTTATGCAGTTTTTATTTATTTATTATTACTTTTTTTTTTTTTTTTTTCCACATATTAATGAACTTTTTTACAATTTTCGTGCATGAATTTTTGTATGTTCATTTCATTAAGCTCCTTTTTAACAAATTTAACGTACTGAAAATGTGTCGTCCACCGAACTGATTCTTTCTTATGAAATACTTGAATTTTTGACGAAAGAACGGATTTTTTGTATTAATCCTAAAGAAAGTTATTGCACAGCACATGGCCGATTTTAAATAATTAGTTGTGATGAAATAACAATTTTATGTGAAAACAAAGCATTTATTCATTACGTACGTAGATAAAGTGTAGGTACCATAATTATGGTTCAGCAAAAGTTGTTTTTCAAACATCTCCTTCTAAGAGCTTCCAGTTAATTGTTATCATTTTGTGTTATTCTGGTCACTAGTCATAGAATCTAGTGTTTTGATATGATAGTGTTTGAAGAACCTTGTGGCCGTTTGGCATTCGTTATTATGTTTTTGAATTCGAAATACCAAAACTGGGTTTTGAAACATTGTAGTTTTTTTCCTCATTCTCAATTTATTTTTTACCTGAATTTACTGTGGAATATTTTAGTTACCTTAAGTATGTAGTGTGTCAAAACCATTCTGTTCGTCTAACTGCGATTTTTTAAAAACTATTCAAGTAAATTCTTTCACAAATTCAATTACCTACTTTAAAAAGTATCTTTTCTCCCATGCTTCACCATCATTATTACTCCTGGAGTAGGCTGTTTTTTCTTTTTTAAATTATACGATTTTCATTTTTGAAGCATTAAAGGTGACGCTATATATATATATATATATATATATATATATATATATATATATATATATATATATATATATATATATGAGTTTGATATTTTTTGTCAGGGAAAATATGAAGTTCGGTCAGGGAAAAGTCAGGGAAATGTCAGGGAATTTTAAAATTTCCATTTGGGGGTCACCCTGAATAAGTAATATATTGCAGAACTAACAACTGAACTTACACTATCATGTTACACTGTGTTGCAATCTAAGTACCTACCATTTTATTAAGTTCATTAGGAAGTACATGGTGGGGCATGTAGGGCTATATATATATATATGTTGATTTGATATTCTGTGGCCAATTTTAGCGGTCATTACATGCTCTTGGTGCTCTAAATATGTCCTATAGGACCATATATCTGTTCCTGAGCACTATCAAGCTAGTCTAATTCTAGTAGTATGTGCAAGGTCTTCATGACCAGAGGGACGACAGAATAAGTCTCTTCAAGCTGGCAACTGAACTGGAACTGACCACGAAATGCCACATCGCATATGCGCGTTTTTTTTTTTTTTTTTTTTTTCAAATTTGCAATAACCTGGGATATTCATCTCCGTAGTTCTATAACTTTGACTACCTCCTTAGTTCAGCAGTATTTAGCTTTTTTGTTTATCCCCTTCAATATAATAGTATATAGGCCTATATCGTAAAAAGTTTTCAAACTCGACATTCTCTGAGCTTTAGGTATTATGTAAAGCCAGGACTCCCCTGTCCTCTATTCCTTGCTTTGAATACGTCCAGCTTCTTTAGCTTTAACAAAGCTTGCTTCTACACGCTCCTCTTACTGGTAATGCAGTAATGCAATCCCCTGAACTACCTTCCACGATGAACTGTAGATTAACTGAACATGTTATGCAAAGAGCTAGTAGCTTTATCGATCCATGATTTTCATGCGCAATGAGGCAGGTGGATGTGCTATACAACTCTAAGAAGTGAACTATGTTACTCCACACAAATCCTCAATTTAATTTTAAACCTAGACGGTTCGCTAAGAATTCCATTGCTGATGTACCGTGGCATCTGTGCATGGATAAACTTTATTTAAGTACTTGTGAATAAGGAACACAACTTTATACAGTATGCATTCAATTTCGATTGAATCCTCTGTGGTTTTTTTGGGCGGGGATCGAGATGGTCCTATTAATTACATTATTCCTTGATTAAAATCGTATCTGGGTGATATTTACCATGAGTTATGTTATTGATTTATCACTTTCATGCAGTTTTGATTAAACTGTACTATTCAAAAGTGAACTCGTGGAAGAACCTCATTTGATTTAAAGGTAAGTTCAGCTTTCAATTTATTGTAAATTACAAGTTGTGGACAGAATTTACATTTTTTTTCACCTATCCCTTCTTTTGAACTTGGTTTAATCAAAACTGCTTTGTCTGCTGCCAGGATTTTGATTTTTTGTTGTTATTGTTTTCAGAATAACTCACCATGCCGCAGAACGAATACATTGAACGCCACCGTAAGCTGTACGGTAGGAAGTTGGACTATGAAGAAAGGAAGCGTAAGAGGGAGGCTCGAGAGCCCCACAAGAGAGCCGAGAAAGCCAGAACTCTAAGAGGGTTGAAGGCTAAGATTTACAACAAGGAAAGGAGAAACGAAAAGATTCAAATGAAGAAGAAAATCAAGGCTCATGAAGAAAAACAGGTGAAACAGAAGCACGAGAATGTCAAGGAAGGCGCCCTCCCTGTGTATCTGCTCGACCGTGAAGTGCAGTCGAATGCCAAAGTTTTGTCGAACATGATCAAACAGAAGAGAAAGGAAAAAGCGGGGAAATGGGACGTGCCGATACCTAAAGTCCGGGCTCAAGGAGACTCCGAGGTCTTCAAGGTCATCAAATCCGGTAAATCCAAGAGGAAGGCCTGGAAGAGGATGGTCACCAAGATCTGCTACGTCGGCGAAGGGTTCACCAGGAAGCCGCCCAAGTTCGAGAGGTTCATCAGACCCATGGGCTTGAGGTTCAACAAGGCCCACGTCACGCATCCCGAGTTGAAAGCCACTTTTTACCTCCCGATCATCGGCGTCAAGAAAAACCCCAGCTCTCAGATGTTCACATCTCTGGGAGTCATCACCAAAGGTACCATCATCGAATGTAACGTCAGTGAACTCGGTATGGTCACTCAAGCTGGTAAAGTCGTGTGGGGCAAGTACGCTCAGGTCACCAACAATCCAGAAAACGACGGATGCATAAATGCTGTTTTACTTGTCTAAATCTTCACCAAATATGTTTTTAATTTCTCATTCCTTGTAAATAAATACATTTTTTTCATTAATGAAGTCAGTTGATTGATTTATCTCCCATCTAATGTTAAGTGATAGATCGGATGGGTTTCTTCGTTCAAAAATCTTATAGAGAGAATGATTTAAGTTTGTACTAACAAGTCATTGGAGCAGGATTTCCTTATCCCAGAGAGATCAAACTGGTAGCTAGGTAATAGGTATTTGCAAAATTAGAACCCTGATAATACAGAACTACTTGCTTATTTTTATGTGATTAAATTTGTTGAAAAATTATTAGATACCAGTCACATAGATCACACACCATTTGCTTTAATGACTAATGCTCGTAGGATTATTAGGATGATTGCGCTCTCAGAAAAATCTACCAATTATGATTTGGGCAGTTAACTAAAAAAAAAAATCAATGGATTTCAATAGAATCTTATTCAATGATTGATTTTAATTTTTTTCGCTTACACGACTAGTTTGTCTCAAGATTTTTCTGCGACATTTCGTGTTTCGTCTAAATCGCTTTCCAGGTATTTATATGTTTGAAGATTATTTCCAATGGTGGTTTACAGAAAAGAAAAATATGTGAAATAGGAGAATATTTGGAAAATCCCCTTTTGTAAAGTTGAGTAGGTTTATTAGTCTCACTGATGATTATTGACCCTGAATGACAACAGAAAACACCAAGTCCTAGTATTTTCTACACTTTATCGACTTGCTTCTTGTTTTAGCGAATTTTCGTAGAAAAGCTATCTCCGAAATTTGAGGCATTTTGAAACAATCCTAACTTTTATAAATGTATATATATGTCATTCCAGACGATAACTCTCCTTAAGATTGAGATACAAATTCCATTCTTGCGCCTAAAAATCAAGCTTTTCAAACGAAAGGATGATTTCGTTGGCCAGCACTTTTTGAGCACATTAAATTGGTCAAAATTTAAAAAATGTGCTGGAAAATCACTAAAAAGTTCCGGTCATGCAACATGATCGTATGAGCAAATTTTCATAAACTATATCGTATTATATGTTGAATTGTACTAAAATTGGAGCAATTTCAGTTGAAAGAAATTGTTAAAAACCAATGTTATGGTTGAAAGCCTCATACTAAATGAAATTCAAAAGAGATTTTTAGATTTTTTTTGCAGTTTTTATAGATATTTTAGCGAATATTAATGAAATGTATGTACGTTTTTCAGCATAATTTTGAGCAACAATTTTTAGATGTCCTAGTTAATCGTTGACAATTTAGTTTTGACTAAAATTCTACTGAAAATATAAATTTGAAGATTTTTGGCCATTTTTAGTGATTTTTTAGTACATTTTTCGAAATTTGGACAATTTAATTTGCTCAAAAATTGTTGGTCAACGAACATTTTTCTCACAAATGGTTTAGTCTAGGCGATGTAGTTACCAGGGAAGCCAATGGCTTATCCATTCACATTTTATGTGCGTGTAGCATTCTTACTTTTGAACAGTTTAACCAAACTCTTGGTAATTATTTTTGTCATTCGTATAACTCATTTACGAAATGAAATACCTATTATGATGAAGTACGCTATTGAAGTTTCATTGTTTAGGAGTTATAATATACCTTAAAACGCTTTAAATTATTACACCAAGTTTTCATATATAAAATTCCCTGACAGTTCCAGATTTTCCCCGACTTTTCCAGTTGGGGGCCACCCTGTGGATTCTTAGCACTTTTTCGGTTTTTTTAAATCGATTTTTCAGCAAATATTAATGGAATTCAAGAACATTTTTCTCCATAATTTTGTGAATAAATTTTTTAATGTTTTAGTTCGTCGTAAATGATCTTTTTTCGACAAAAATTCTGATAAAAATATATATTTTTTGGTAATTACATCACCTAGACAACCATTTGTGAGAAAAATCAATTGAGTATTGAGAGGGAGAAAAAACCCAGCAGTAGTGGATTAATTCAGTAAGAGTCCCAAAACTAGTTTGTATACATTGGAATGTATACGTATGTATACATTATATTTTATGGTATTTGGCCCATTGGAATGTGGAGTGATGTGTTATAAATTCACAGAGCAACTTTCCAACGAACGATTTTTGTGGGATGGGAAATCAGGAAGTTATACTCTCTCCGGCAGCGATTGGTAGTAGGTAAAAAAAGCGTGACATTTTTTGCTGTCGGACGAAAATTTTGAATTATCCCCAGAGCTAAGAAATCCATGTAAGGAAAAATGTACTTCAACAAATAGCTTCAGATCACAAATTGAGAGACCATAAAATATTAAATAAAAAGTCATGCAGCATGATCGTACTGTGAATTTTCGTAAATTATAGTATTACGTTTAGTTTAAATTATGATATTTGAGCACTTCGAGGGCAATGAAATTGTTGAATATAAGTAGCCTATTTTGTTCTCCTTCTTTAAATTATACGATTTTCGTTTTAGACGCATTAAAGGTACAATAAAATGACGAGAAAACAAAAACATAACATTTGAGATGAGAACATAACATTTGAATTTTATATTTTTTTGTCTGAGAAATCTGAAGTTCGGTCAGGGAAATTGAAAATTTCCGTTTGGGGGCCACCCTGATCCAAAATCTGTTTTGAATCGGAGAATATGATTTAGAACGAGTTCATTTGCCATGAAATTAGTGGTTAACAATTTCTTTGTACTTTAATTGCTCAAATTTCCAAACAATTTAACATAATATAGTACGAACATACGATCATGCTGCATGACTGGAACTTTTTCAGTTAGGACCACGACATTATTGGTTACGATATTCTAGTTTTATCGATACAATGGCGGTTCCATGACGGGAAACGCCGATACTCTGCAATTAGTTAAAAACGTAGCGTAATAAATCAGCTTTCCTTGGCACTACAGCGGCTTTGGGATCTTGAGATGTGATAAAGTGAGAGTATTCCTATCAGTGGCAAACGATTTTCTTGCAATAAAAACTAAGTTGCACTTCCCCAGCAACGTATTGGTTGTATGTGAAAATCAATCGATACCGTCACAAAATAGGCGTTACACAAATTTTCACTTAGCGGCCATCCAAAAAACATTTTCACGTTAAAATATGCTCATTATATGAGACTGTGGGTGGTGCCAGACGTCATAAGAAGAAAATAAGCTACCTATTCATTCAACAATATTAAAATTAATGAGTGGGACTAACCCTTATTCACAACCCTTCACATCTAATCAATCAGTCCGGATTGTGGGAAAATTTTGGTACACCTAGCGTTTATATTGTAAAGTGAAATAAGTCTTCTCAAAAGCACCCTTGTAACCTCTCAATGGTTCAAGTGGTTGTCACGAGAAGGATAGCATACCAGTGTCTCATCGGGTGGCTCAATGTTGTTTTCATTATCTCATTGTAGTCAATTGAGACCCTCACATACAATTTACATAGTAAGACAATTACTTCTATCGTGGAATGTGGAAAAATGTTGGTTCATTATCCTTAAGTTTAATTTTCACATGGAAATTAGCCTTCTCAAAAGCACCCTTTGCATCCATTCAATGGTTAAAGTGGTCGTCACGAGTAGGATATTGTGCTAGTGCGTCTCAACGGGTGGCTCTATGTAGTTTTCTTTATCTCGTTGTAGTCAATTGAGGCTCGCATATCTAATTGATATAGTAAGACAATTACGACCAGTATGAATGCAGCGAAATTTCGATTTTTCAAACTTGCTAGCTATTTGTAAAATTAACCATCTTCTCAAAAGCACCCTTTGCAACTCTGCAATGGTTGAAGTGGTCGTCACGAGAAGGATATTATACCAGTGTCTCATCGGGTGGCTCGATGTTGTTTCCATTATCTCATTGCAGTCAATTGAGGCCCTCACAGCTGACATCTCATTGATAGCACTTAAGACAACCATCACCAGTGTGGAATGTGGCAAAATTTAGGTATTTCAACCTTGCTACTAATTTGTAAAATGAACTTCTTAAAAGCACCCTTTGCAACCCTTCAATGGTTGAAGTGGTCGTCACGAGAAGGATATTATACCAGTGTCTCATCGGGTGGCTCGATGTTGTTTCCATTATCTCATTGCAGTCAATTGAGGCCCTCACAGCTGACATCTCATTGATAGTACTAAGACAACCATCACCAGTGTGAAATGCAGCGAAATTTCGATATTTCAAACTTGCTACTAATTTGTAAAATGAACTTCTTAAAAGCACCCTTTGCAACCCTTCAATGGTTGAAGTGGTCGTCACGAGAAGGATATTATACCAGTGTCTCATCGGGTGGCTCGATGTTGTTTCCATTATCTCATTGCAGTCAATTGAGGCCCTCACAGCTGACATCTCATTGATAGCACTATGACAGCCACCACCAGTAAGGTACCAAGGTATTTAAACCTTGCTACTGATTTTTAAAATGGTCTTCTCAAAAGCACCCTTTGCAACCCTTTAATGGTTAAAGTGGTCGTCACGAGAAGGAAACTATACTTGTCTGTCTCATCGGGTGGCTCGATGTAGTTTTTTTCATCTCATTGTAGTCAATTGAGGCTCGCACACTTGATTTATGAAAGTTAGCTAACTACTATTTTTGAATATTGGAAAATATTATGGTTCTCTTAGTCTTAGTTAAAAAATGTTGGTAATATTTTTATATCATTGGTTGCATCACATAGTACTTTTGTCTTGCGTTCATTCTGAAAGTTTGGTACATAACCTTTGTTGTGAATAATTAAATTTGTTTACATTGTAGTTTACATTTTATTTTGTTTTGCCGTCATTGGTAATATATGGAGGTTTGGTCAAGTATCGTAAGACCATTAATCTAATGAACCACAGAGTTATTCTGTACCCTGTTGACATGCAAAAACTTAGCTGGAAACCTCAAACCACCCTATTCCTAATTCAAATTCAGATTTAAATTTTCGGGCTCTTCTTCAAAATTTTATCACCAACAATCATTTATTAGAGAAACTTTTCGGGCGTTTTGTTATTATTTATTCACAATTGTTTTCTGTTACAGGATCGGTAACACCCCAGCGCAGTCATGCAAATTTTCGTCAAAACCCTCACGGGTAAGACCATCACCCTTGAGGTCGAGCCCTCTGATACCATCGAAAATGTGAAAGCCAAGATCCAAGACAAGGAGGGTGAGTACTTAGGGTATGGGATTTGTATATGAAAATGTGGATATGTATTTAGCGACAAGGAGGAATAACTTATGTGGAGGATCTTTTTGGTTATCTGTCATCATTTACAAAACAAAGTAACTCCTTACCTTTATTGTGGAGGCCAAAAGGTGACAATATCTTTTGATTATTTGCTAGTGGCAGATTGGGGAACCTTGCTCACTCCACTCTAAAGAGTGGGTATTCAGGAAAGCCAGTCAGAAGTTTATAAGTAGAATGAGTTGGCTGTGTGTGATGAGATGACTTGCTTCGTCCTTATTGTATTAGCACTTGGCAAAAACTGTACTACTGCCCCCAATTTGGTTTATTATTTCCAATAATAAGCCTATGTGATCGTGTAGCAAAACAAATTTATAACCCCCCCTCAAACTTTGTCACTTTACGTTCCAAGGAGCGTATAATCCAAATTTGAAATGTCCGTCCCGCCGTCCGGCCCATAAAAGGCCTAAGAATTGACTTAAAAAACCCGTTCTTTCGCACATAGACTCCATTTGGGGTCTAGTTGGTCCTAACGTTTAACCATCCCGATTGCTTTACTCGCATAGATGCTATGGGCCAAAAACGGGCGAAAAAGTGTCTTTTTCGAGGCTTTGAGTGTTAGACTTACGCACGGTTGGCGGTGAGGGGGGGTGGAGTGAGAGGAGGCGCCGCGGCACCTTATGGTGTCTGGGGTGACGAAGGGCGTAGCAGAGGGCTGTAGGAGAATGGATATTTATTACTTTTACGTGTTATACCCATATAATACACCGTGGCACCATGAGGTGGGTACGGCATTCCTTCGGCATGAATATCTGTTTTTTTTTCTTTCTAGGTCATATTTGTGTGTTACTACCAATGCTTTTCCTACGCATATTTAATAACATATCCTCTCGACTTTTCGTACGTACTTAGATAATGATATTATTAAGGCAATAACTATTTGAATAGGTAGGAGCTCAAATCGAGAAATATAAACATGCGTATATAATTATAGAAATATAGGTTGTGGCAACTCGAAATAGGACACGCCGAGGAGTCTGACAGGCCTTATGACGTAGCAAGCCAACTAAAACTACGATCATACTCAATTGAAAAAATAATGAACCTTTGTGAAATAATTTGCAGCGTTTTTTTAAAGCCATAATCAATTTATGTTTATCATGCTTGGGATGTTTCAAATGATAGCATTAAAAAAGTTGGAGTTTTGAAGAGTACAAATCGTATTTTTAAAGCGAGAAAGCTATACTTTGAATGGGAGAAATTTCATGTTGAAAATGAGGTGCAGTATTAAAGTACAGCCACCTACGCTGCTATGCTTTTGAAGAACTCGTAGTATTAATTCTCTCTTTTTTTCCTTCTCAATTCAGGAATTCCTCCTGACCAGCAGCGTCTCATCTTCGCTGGTAAGCAATTGGAAGATGGTCGTACCCTTTCTGACTATAACATTCAGAAAGAATCCACCTTGCACTTGGTGCTCAGGCTCCGTGGAGGTGCCAAGAAAAGGAAGAAGAAGAACTACTCCACTCCCAAGAAAATCAAGCACAAGAAGAAGAAGATCAAGTTGGCTGTGCTCAAGTACTATAAGGTGATTAGTAAGCATTTATATTGACTTTTGTGCGAGACGATCTCTCCTTGAGATTGAGATTGAAATTACGTTCTTGCACCAAAATTTCAAGCTTTCCAAATGAAAGGATGAGTTCGTTGGCCAGCACTTTTTGAGCTCATTAAATCACTAAAAAATAACTAAAAATCGTTTAATTTATGTGTTTTAGCAGAATGTTGCTCAAATTGAGTTTATTAACTACAAAACAGTACAGTCAAAAATTTATGTTTGAAATTATGCTGAAAAATTTACTTAATTTCATTAAAAGTTGCTTTAGTGAAAATCGATAATAACTCCAAAAAAAGTTCCAGTCGTGCAGCATGATCGTAAAAGCGAATTTTCGTAAAATATTATTGTATAGAATTGTTGTGAAATTTGAGATTTTTGGGTACAAGGGAATTTTCTACTATTATTTTTATGGCAAAAAACGTATTTCAAATAATAATCTCCTATTCAAATAGAGGTTTTCAATTTTTAGCTTTATTGCAGTTTTATCGATTTTTTTAGCAAATGTTAATGAATTTTAAGTACGTTTTTCGGCATAATTTTGTACATACATTTTTTAACGTTTTATTTTATAGTTAATAAAATTTATTTGAGCAATATTCTACTTTTAAAACAAAAAGTGAATGTAACGATTTTTAGCCATTTTAAGTGATTTTTTAAGTACATTTTTTTTTTTTTTTTTTTGGAATTTGACCAATTTAATGTGCTCAAAAGTGCTGGCCAACAAGCACATTCTTTCGTTTGGAAAGCTTGATTTTTTAGCGCAAGAACGGCATTTTTATCTCAAGCCTAAGGAGAGTTATCGTCTGGAAGGATATATTAAAAAGCGTTAAACTCTAGGATTCGTTTCAGAATGTCTCAAAACGGATTTCATTGAAGAAAGTTTTCAAACATTTTGATTTTAAAATTTTTAGAGCCATTGTAATAGCTTCATTTTCTACAAAAATTCGCTAGAAGTTGAAATTCCTAAATCTCTTTTTGAATAGCGGATTATTGTTTAGAATAAGTGTTTATTTTTCCATAAAATTAATAGTTAACAATTTCTTTGTACTAAAAAATACTCAAATTTCAAAACAATTTAACTTTGTAAAATGCGAAAATTTACGGAAATCCGCTGGCACGATCATGCTGCATGACTGGAACTTTTTCATGTTGGGTTGGCAAGTAGGACCTAATTGTGTTTCAATGATGTGGAAACCTTATGTAGTTTGAATGACATTGCATTCACGGTACTCATAACTAATAGGAAACTGTAATTTTGGTATTTTCAGGTTGACGAGAACGGTAAAATCAGCCGATTGAGGAGGGAGTGCCCTTCAGAGCAGTGCGGTGCCGGCGTTTTCATGGCCGCCATGGAGGACAGGCACTACTGCGGAAAGTGCAGTTACACTCTTGTTTTCAACAAACCTGAGGATAAATAAATTTTTTTAAAGTTATACACCGTTGAAATATATTTTTGAACGGTTTTTGTTCGTCCTTTTGACCCGCTTACTTGAGTTATACATATACAAATTAAAGTACACACTTCTGTGAAGTCACGAGTGAGGGTTTCCAGATTTGATCAAAGTAAACAAGGTTTATGAGTTTCTTCTTGGCGAATAACCTATTCGATAAGGATCTTAATGAAAGTAGATTTGAGTAATCCGAAGAATTTAGACACCATTCGCACTATCCTATGATGAGTAGTTTCAGCAAAAAATGACGTCACATTAGGCACTCAATGCAACGTTTGTTGCCAAAACTTGGAAAAATCATAGAAAGGAAACATTTTGTCGTAGAAGAATGAGGTTGGTGCCGGTCTTCTTAATTTTATCTGCTTCCTTACAAAAAAAGGGGCTAAGAGTGATGAGCGTAGAATACACTTCCACATCAAATTTTTCATTGGTGGAATTGCTAAGAAATTCGCTGTGGAGATCAAAAGGCAACGCTTACACTAGCATCTTAGTAAATGCAGGAAGGTCTTCAAACATACATGCGGTTATATGCGAGGAAATTCGAATGCTATGGAAATTAAAATTTGTTGGCTTACAGTTCACAAGTTGCGTAGAACCAGAAAAATTTTAATAATACTTGAATCCAACAGACCGCTGCAAATGATTACAACAAGCTTTTTCAGTGTGAATACAGTTTCCAGATGGAGCAGTCTACTTCGTTTATTGCTTTCGTAACAAATCGTATTTATTATTAGTCGAAATGAATTAGCATGGGCAGTTAAAATGAAATAAGACTGTTCCAGATCAGCTCAGTGATCACTTTAAAATCACTTAACGACCTCGTGAGGCATGCACTTGGTTCTCTTCTTCAGTCTTGTCTCATTCAGTATGATCTTTTCCGAAACTGTAAGGCTCATTTACGGTAGATTTGTTGTAAGGAGTGCCTATTTACGGATTTTTCCATGTTTCCAACTTAGTCGTACAAATTACGTAGAGATCGACCCCAAACTCATTAGTTTGTGGATGGTTATCTTTCATAGAAACACTCAATTTCTTTTGGGGGGGATCATGTTTTTCAAAAGTAAAATATTCACCCCCCAAATTAGCTGCGTAAAATTATAATTGAATAGACCAGACACTTCTCAGAACTGAAACTTTCTAGGAGAGTATGTACCTACTTATCAAAAAACTATTTACCTATTTAAGACTTTGGTATGCTTGTAAGAAAAGAGCTCGAGCTGTCCCAAGCTTTGTTCCAACGCTTTGAGAGCGACTCCTGGGGCTCCTCCAGTGTTGCCGTGGGGTGAGCTCCACAGCTACCCACTTTCGTCGTGTTTGTTGGAACACTTCAGGGAGAGGTGTGATAAACGTAGTAGAGAATTACGCGGATTGGTAGTTTACCCAAGGGTACCTAGCAGGTTATTTCAAAATGCGCATGCATAGGGCACGGAGCTCTCAATGAGACCCCGTCAAAAGTGTGGGGCTGCTTGGGGGGACCCCCTGAGCAGCTCTGGGGGCGCTCTAAGATCTGTTGGAACACAGAGCTCTCAACCTCATAACTGAGGTGAGCTCCTCTAGGGCGCCCTTTTATCTTTGTTTGAACAAAGCTAGTGCTAACAGGTAACGTGTCCAATTTCAGTCGAAAATAACATCTGTACAGTCATTAGAATTATGTAAGGCTTCCCCCTTTCATCGGGAAGTAGTTTTGTAGGTAATAAACATGCTGACCATCTTGATGGTACAGATAAATCTGTAGGTAGAAAGCCTCAAGATGAGTTGAACTTCGCTAGTGACGCATTGATTGTACGTGAAAATCAATAGAAAATAAACCGTTGGTTTTCTACACTAATTTTTGTACTTGCGCAGGCCAGCCATAGACATATCCATGTTTAAAAAAAAATTGAAGAAAGTCCAAAAACATGCATTTTGACGCCTCATTTCAGCTTACCTATATAGAATCGAGCTACCATTATGTATTTGGTATCAGGGGGCATGCCCCTCCCAGGATATGCAGAGAAAATTAAGTTTGAGCCGACAGGGTGAGGTCGGGAGGAGGCCAAAGTTCTACTTTGTTACTTATCTCGTTGTCATGCTTTATTGAAAGCTTGGTTGTGTGATGGCGCCTGGACATTCCAGATCGGTAGATTAGAGCATGAGCCTACCAATTTCGTTATAGGTACTTGAATATTTTGAGGAACAAGGATGTGATCGGTAGGTACTCTACTTAAACCTTGACAGTGATGGGAATCTGAGGTATTGGTATACCACATACCTACCGTATTCCATACCCTCGGCAAGGAGCCTCCTTTGAGTTTCTGGCCGAGGGCCCCAGGAAGAACCAGCCCTGCCCAGAGAGGCTCCAAACTGTCCCGTCTCTCTGGGACATTTGAGACAAATGAAATGATACTGTTTCCTGATCAGCTGGGTGAGCTGAATTATCACCTGTCCACCCCAGGAAGTTGAAATTTGATACAGAGATAAGAAGAGACGAATGAAATAACGGATTCTACCTTGATCAACTGAGTGAGCTGAATTCTGTTCACCCTGGGAAGGTAGGAAATTTGATAGGTAGGGTGACTCTCTGGAACATTGAGACGATAAGGGATGTTTCCCCACCAACCGAGTGAGCTAAATCATCTCCTGTTCACCCTAGGAAGTGAAATTCGATAGGTGACATATTTTATTTTCACACAGGGTTTTGGGCAGTGACTGCTTTTCCACTAGGTACTTGTGTGGCACATATCGGTCTCAAGAAAAAGTCGTGTTTTTTAAGCAATAGGTCCTGGTAAAAGCGTGTTCATAATTCTCAATGTTGGGCATGAATGCAAAGCTTTCCCAGATTCAGTAGTGAGCTACTTTTATTATGACCTACAAGTGGCTACTTATTATAAGCACCAACAAATACACCACCACCAGTGTGTAGTATCCATGAAGCTTATCAGTAACTTCATGTAGCTGATAATCAGTTCTAGTAACCATAACAACCTGAAAACAAGTGTTGAATTTTACTGTTTGTTTTTTACGTAATCTATTTTGTTCGCATAATTCAGGATTGAGTGGTAAGTTTTTGTTCATCTTTCACAATGTTGTATAGCTGATGGGTGAATCATGTGTACCTACATAAAACTTAACTTAGATTTAAGGTGCTCCTCCAGTAAAACTATGATTGCCACAATGTTGCATGATAGTTACCTACTGTATCTTTTCTACTCCTCTTTCTGGCATGAGTCCTTTAGCGGCATTCCAATCATTTTGTTGTATATTGATTGCTGCTCCGCCCTCCAACCATTAGTAGTGACACACCATGAATATTGAGAGCGTAGGTGGGCCTTACACCGACCCATGAAAAGGGCTTTGAGCTCTTGTTAGCCAGTGTAGAGTCCGATCTTTTTAGGAATACATTACTCCTATGCTCTTTCTTTGTAGAGCGCCTTCACAGTCATATACCTATGTACTACTGGTGTAAAAGTACCCCTTCTACCTTCTACTGTCCATCCACTTGGTCATACTTTCTGTGTTTTTCTCTTGTTGGAGAATTTCCAACAGAATCCTATTCTCTGGTGCAACGATTGCCGAAGATCGCCAACCTTCCACTGTCCCAGACACCTTGGATTTTTATATCAGCCACTAGTGCAGGGATCTAGTTTTCTCATTGCTTCAGCAGAGGCTCCGTGTCTACTCCTCTCCATGAGAAATCAGCCATCTTAGTACAATCATCTTGAACCTGGTCATGTAATATTTTGCTGCTTAAGGGTAAGAACACAGTGGAGTCTGGCTAGTCGCTTACTTGCATACTTGTTGGTGGCCTTGATGATTACCTAGCGGGATGCTCTACATACAGTGGCGCCCTAGTTGGCCGCTTGCTGGCGCATTAACTATGTGGTTTGAAGGGGTTTGAAATAGTGCAAGAAAAAGTAAAACATTGATACCGGCATGCGCAAGTTGAACCATCCCCACTCACAGCTAAGTATGTTAACAATCGGTAATAATGATTGCTTGGCGCATAGCTCACTGCTACCATCCTGGCAACCTACTAGGTGCTTTAATTCTACAAGGTGGTAAGCGACAAATTGGGCTACCATCCAGGCTCCGCCTGTTTTTACCCTAAAGCATGATCAACATCGAACCATAACCCACATCACATCCATCACCAGAGATAATTAATCACTAGCAAAAACACACCCTTTGAGCCACGAAAGTTACTTGGGAATCACCGATCACAAGAATAACAAAGCCAATGGATGACGATGTGGTCCTCAGGCGGTTGTTTTAACCAGAACAGCCTTGGAGAACTGGGGGTTATGGGATGTCTAGGTGAATCGAATCGAGGAAGTTGGAGTGAGAGTGAATTTGAGTGTACAAATGTACCTATCTATACCTAATGCAAGACCATATCGAGTAGTGGTTCTTGTACCAATTCCAATATGTTGGTAGTATCTCAATGGAGAATTGACTGCCAGAAGCCGTTCTATCTCAACTTAAGGGTAGCCATAATGCATAATTGCCTCCCTTTTTATCAAGATATCAACTGAGGATAAGCCCAGAGGAACTTCCATGGCTGCACTTAGAGTACCACTGATTATATAATGTAGTAAGTACAAATATAGTAATTACCTACTTATTCTGTCCAATGAGGATCTTTACAAAGATCTCTTACTATCTTTTCAGTATAACTGGCATTTGAAATGGTCGTTTTGCACGTGAAATGCAGAGATGAGAGCCAATTTTTGTTCAACACGACTGTCGATTCATCCACTACTGACGTAATAGCAGATGTAGTAGCTGTGTACAATGGTCGTTTGAAAATAAGTCGTATATGTTATGGTGAGTTTAATCCCTATGTTTAGCAACTTGATCAAATTAATAATATAGTCTATAATTATTGCTTCTTATAGAATGCAGGATAGAGAAATAATAACTAAATGTAAAAAGCTAAAATGTCTCTAATGGGACACTACAACAGCCCCCCCCCCCCCCCCCCACACACACACACACTCTCGATCTCTTTCTTTTATTGTTCCGTTAGAGGCATTTTACCATGATGTAATTGAAATTACTTTTGTATGAGATGTAATTGTAATTGAGGGTTGCAATTACAATCATATCCTAGAGTAATTGTAACTGACAACATTCAATTACAAATTACATGTAATTGCCCTGCAATTGTAATTACATTTTACCCAACACTGTCTACCGCTCTGTAGAACGCACTCCTCCCCTTATCTTTAAAGGGGTAATTGGGGATAGCCCAACCGAGGAAGGGTATTCCTTATAGCTATAATGCGCTATATAATAAGGTACAATGGAGCTGTCACATCTTTACATTTATTGATGTAGAATTTGGAGACGGGGGCACAGCCCTTCATCTTAAATTTGGCATAATGGAAATACACATAATTGTTTTTTAATGATGGATTTTGAATCTTACACTCATTTATCCACAGAAATGGAAGAGATGGCAAAGCACGGGACTACATACCCACCAGAAATCCTGGGTCTCCTTGAGGAACAAGTCCAAGAGTTGGGGCTGAAAGACGAATGGGGGGAGACTTGCGTGCCTTCTGGTGGATGGACACTCAATAAGGACCCAGTGGGTAGACGAAATGGCAAACAACCTACCCAAGAAATGCAGGATGTTATTACCAAAACGATTGAGGAGGCTAGGGCAAGAGTTTCAAAAGTAAGAGTATGTTTTTCAGTTTAGTTAGTTTAAATATCCACGTTAATGTTTTAAGCAGTTGGGGATTAATATAACAGATAAATGGGGGATTAATTTCATCTTAGAATACAAGCTCTACAGTCTGAATCAACTCGTAGAAACTTAGGGGACCATCTAGAGAGTAATCCAGAACCCCCCTGAATATTTCGGCAGATTTGTCAATATCATTTTTGGCGTATTGTCGAAACCCTCATATTTTGAGAGATTTTGGACCATTAGATCATGAGAAATAGTTGTTTCACGAAATTCGTGTAGGCACGTGAAATCTATAAGGACAGCCTGGGGGCTAAACTGAACCTAAAAATGTCATTAAAATTGGAACGTAATTAAGTGTAATAAGTGTCAGACAGACAGAAGACCGAGTATATATAGGTTCCTGCGTTGTTTAAGCTTTCCAACGTTATACTCGTAGGTAGTTAATTTCACTTTAAATCTGCTAATTACAGCGGAAGTGAGGTTTTTTCTTCCAAACAAATCGAGGGTTTTGATGAAAAATGACCCTTCATAAAATAATGTTTAAGGTTGTGGTGAAATCCACCACCTCTTTTCAACAGCCCTTTTCAGGGCTACCAAAAAGAGGTAGGCACACCACAAAAATATTTACAAGACGTCGAGGTACAACTCCGTCAAACAAAATATTTCACCAGAGAGAAAATACTAAATTCTCTCCCAAAAGTGAAATATTAAAGATTAACACGCAAGGCGACCTCCCCAAACATACTGGGCGAGAGAGATACGACAAACATCTCGAGACAAGTCGCCTTGAATGAGAACACGCAAGGCGACCTCCCCAAACATTTACTGGGCGAGATAGATGCGACAAAAAGTTCGAAACAAGTCGCCTTGAATGAGAAACCTCAAACAGGAAAACTCAAGGCCGTTCAGCCACCCCCGGGGACCCCGTCAAAGCAACGGACGCAGGGAAACCACCTCGAAAAACCAACTCAGCTATCATATGCACAGATACTGAGAAAACACTGTGCGAACCAATGAGATTGCACAGTCGAATTTATGAAATTAAGCGGACCAACCAGGAGGCGGCAGGAGGCGGCCACCTCCCTATAAATACCCCGCTGGGAGCCCTCCGACATTCATTCCACTCTCCGCTCTCGACGACGACACCTCCGAAGTACGAAGAATTCTACACGCTCTACGCTGACGAACCTTCTGCATTACGAGTTCATCTCAAGAACGGCTTCCTACTGCTTTCTACAAGCCAGACCTTCTCTCCACACAGATTTCGCATTGGCATCTACGAGTCCAGTGATTATTCATCCTGCTCATTGCCCAACGTAGTTCATCTGTTAGGACGCCACCCGGTACTTCTATCGATATTCTCTTTAGACAGTACGCCCGAGGGACGTTCCGAGCCGTGTCACCCGGATTACATAGCCTTAAGCTCGTAGTCGACCGCTGGGGCACGCCGGTAAATTACTCAGCTCCTCCGCTCTAATTTACCGTCTACGGAAGTCTTTATCAAGACTGCGAGGTAGGACCCTGCCATCTGAGCATTGGAAAGACGCTCTGGCAAGCGAGTCCACTTCCAAAACCCTCTATTTTTCACACGTAGAGGCATCGAAACGAGCAAAAACTCGATCATTTCGATGGAACGTCAGCCTTCTTACTTCCCCTTGCAAGGGAAGGAGGAAGGCGGCAAGGCCGGGCCGAGTGACCAACGTAGTGCGCCCTACCGGCCACACGGTGAGTCCGCTGAACCAAACATCAGCGCAAGGCGCGACCCTCACGTCCGGATCGCCTTCTCGCCCGACGTATTCGTTCGAGAAACTTTCGAACAAGACTCACCTATACAAAAGATCGAGCAAACCTTTCAGACTCGCTCTGAAGCCGATCTTTACGATTCGACCAAGCTGTCCGACTACCCACGATATCCGACGCAGGGTCACACGGTCGATCCGAGTGTCAAATACACTCCAAATGCACAAAAAGCAGAGGATACTTTTCAGTACCTCAACCAAGCTCAATATATTCCCCTTTCAGATGTAAATCTAAGGCCGGAATATTACAAAACGGCTCAGTACAAAACTGATCGAACCCAGCACTTGGTACACGAGCCTAGCGCTCCGCGCGGCTGCGACACGGACTATCCACCCTTTCAGCCCGCGAAATCAGTTGACCTTGGCGGCTCCGCCCGCATTCCTCGCGGGGGTGGCCTAGAAACCAACCCGCATAACCGGGATATAAATGTCCGACTTGGTCTGCCTACGTCAAGTCAAACCTATATAAATCCACTACAAATGGTGACCCCGCCTTTGAACAGGCTCAATACGGAGCATTTCGTTCCCTCTTATGAAGCTAGTGGATTTCAGGGAACCACTGCGGGCGTACGACCCCCGCCGGGCCTCTACGCCCCAAATCTCACGCAACATCCCTCTACACAAGGTGGTTTTCAAGCACTTTTAGAAGAGATGGGAGATTATCAAAAACCAGTCTTCCAAAAGAAGAATATTGATCGTGCACTCGCCGAATTCGATCAATACTGCGTGAGAAAACACATGAGAACGCAAAACGAATGCTTCTCAGCTATATACAAGTGGGTACCAGAAGAAATGAGGGAAGCTATCGACTCAGCTTACCTCACGGCACCCCACGCTCCCTACGAAGAGGCCAAACAACGCCTCCAACGAGAATATGGGTTGTCCTTACAGGACAGGCTCCTCGCACTCGAGGACCCCGCATCTCTCGCCAAAAAACCCAGCACCAAGTACCACGAGATGTACTCGAAAGCTGTTGGGTACTTTTCGGAAGCTCTAATCACTCAAAAGTGGATTGAGACTCTTCCCGGATCGAATGCTTCTACTCCGAACAACATGCTAACAGACGAAGTCGAGGAGTTCCTCCTTGCCGAGGAAACTCTCCCAGCTCCGCTCGGCCCACTACCGCCTTCGCCAAAACGAGAGACGGGGACTACAACAAACGCTCCCACGGAGGTGGTTTGGACAAGGCCCCAGCCCTACCAGCCACCAGCTCCACCCACCCAGCCACTGCCTACACCTCCGCCCGCTCACCAGCTACCAGCAGTACCCAGGCAGTGGATCTCCTCGGGCGACGTACCGGTTCCTCGCTGGGAGGAGATGAGCACCGCGGGGTGGTCAGAGCCCAGCACCTCCCGGGCTCCTCCGCAACAGCCCAGCCGCGGCCGCGGGCCAAACCCTCGCGGGTTTGGTTCCCGTCGGCAGAGCTCGGGCCGGCCAAGGCCGCCCCGCGACGCTCGTCGAAACCGACGAGGCCGGGGCGCACCACAGGGACGGGTCGCGAGGCCTGCACCTCCGCCTCCGCCCCAACTGGCGAGGTTCTCCTACGGAGAGTTCCGAGTAGACCTCCCAGTTCTCCCCCATCGGCGTCGTCGTTGATAACACGACGTCTTGGGGGGGCCCCTGTGGTGAAATCCACCACCTCTTTTCAACAGCCCTTTTCAGGGCTACCAAAAAGAGGTAGGCACACCACAAAAATATTTACAAGACGTCGAGGTACAACTCCGTCAAACAAAATATTTCACCAGAGAGAAAATACTAAATTCTCTCCCAAAAGTGAAATATTAAAGATTAACACGCAAGGCGACCTCCCCAAACATACTGGGCGAGAGAGATACGACAAACATCTCGAGACAAGTCGCCTTGAATGAGAACACGCAAGGCGACCTCCCCAAACATTTACTGGGCGAGATAGATGCGACAAAAAGTTCGAAACAAGTCGCCTTGAATGAGAAACCTCAAACAGGAAAACTCAAGGCCGTTCAGCCACCCCCGGGGACCCCGTCAAAGCAACGGACGCAGGGAAACCACCTCGAAAAACCAACTCAGCTATCATATGCACAGATACTGAGAAAACACTGTGCGAACCAATGAGATTGCACAGTCGAATTTATGAAATTAAGCGGACCAACCAGGAGGCGGCAGGAGGCGGCCACCTCCCTATAAATACCCCGCTGGGAGCCCTCCGACATTCATTCCACTCTCCGCTCTCGACGACGACACCTCCGAAGTACGAAGAATTCTACACGCTCTACGCTGACGAACCTTCTGCATTACGAGTTCATCTCAAGAACGGCTTCCTACTGCTTTCTACAAGCCAGACCTTCTATCCACACAGATTTCGCATTGGCATCTACGAGTCCAGTGATTATTCATCCTGCTCATTGCCCAACGTAGTTCATCTGTTAGGACGCCACCCGGTACTTCTATCGATATTCTCTTTAGACAGTACGCCCGAGGGACGTTCCGAGCCGTGTCACCCGGATTACATAGCCTTAAGCTCGTAGTCGACCGCTGGGGCACGCCGGTAAATTACTCAGCTCCTCCGCTCTAATTTACCGTCTACGGAAGTCTTTATCAAGACTGCGAGGTAGGACCCTGCCATCTGAGCATTGGAAAGACGCTCTGGCAAGCGAGTCCACTTCCAAAACCCTCTATTTTTCACACGTAGAGGCATCGAAACGAGCAAAAACTCGATCATTTCGATGGAACGTCAGCCTTCTTACTTCCCCTTGCAAGGGAAGGAGGAAGGCGGCAAGGCCGGGCCGAGTGACCAACGTAGTGCGCCCTACCGGCCACACGGTGAGTCCGCTGAACCAAACATCAGCGCAAGGCGCGACCCTCACGTCCGGATCGCCTTCTCGCCCGACGTATTCGTTCGAGAAACTTTCGAACAAGACTCACCTATACAAAAGATCGAGCAAACCTTTCAGACTCGCTCTGAAGCCGATCTTTACGATTCGACCAAGCTGTCCGACTACCCACGATATCCGACGCAGGGTCACACGGTCGATCCGAGTGTCAAATACACTCCAAATGCACAAAAAGCAGAGGATACTTTTCAGTACCTCAACCAAGCTCAATATATTCCCCTTTCAGATGTAAATCTAAGGCCGGAATATTACAAAACGGCTCAGTACAAAACTGATCGAACCCAGCACTTGGTACACGAGCCTAGCGCTCCGCGCGGCTGCGACACGGACTATCCACCCTTTCAGCCCGCGAAATCAGTTGACCTTGGCGGCTCCGCCCGCATTCCTCGCGGGGGTGGCCTAGAAACCAACCCGCATAACCGGGATATAAATGTCCGACTTGGTCTGCCTACGTCAAGTCAAACCTATATAAATCCACTGCAAAGGTCGATCTCTACGTCATGTTGTAAGCTAAATTGAATTGTAACACTTGCTATTCTCCCTGACTCCGTTATAATCGATCACACCTAAAATCAATCGTTAAGAATGCACTCAAAACGTGTTAGTCAATGTGTAAAACACGGCCAATGATTGACCTCTAAACTTGACCCCTAAGCTTGGTTTTATATATATATATATATATATATTTATATATACTTTTATTAATTAGAAGAAGGATGCTTATCTTTGGAAGTGTTTGAGATATGTGACTCTCAGAAATTTGCCTTTAATCTGGTCCCATTTCATCGGCGAACCTGGAGGTGTGGGGTTTGGGTGAAACGTCTTCTTAATTTATTCTTGCTGCTGAAACCCAATCAACTCATCGCAGCTCCGCCACCTCTTTCTTGCTCCTCGGAGACACATGCTTGAGGCCCTTAGGATGGCAAAGGCCACTCTGGCCCTCAGCCACCTTCGCACTACTCCTTGAGGTCTTCCCCATTTGTCACTCAGCTTTTCTGCCATGACTTTTAGAAAATTCGACATCTGGGGTGCAAAATGACCATTGAACAGATGAGAGGTGTAACCCCTAAGCTTTGCCTAAACTCATTAGTTCATGAACTGCATTTTAAATTAAACCCATCGATTCCTTTGGAAGAACATTTGGTAGCATTTTAAAATGTCGTCCCCCCCCCCCCTAATTAGCACAGTAAATGTTAAATTGGCTATACCGTTTGAAATCTAATAAAATTCAGATATTTTTACAGTACCTACTTACAAAATTTCTAGTTTTGTAGTAGGCATTTGGTAGTAGGAAAATAGATTTAACGAAATTCAAATATTGCTAAATTCTATGGAGTTGCAAAAGCGAACAAAATGCAAGTTTCACCCGCTTTACTGCGTACCGTATAAACTAAAAAATATTTAGTTTGGTATTGAATATGATAATTAACGTTCTTTCCAGTGGTACCACCAATTTTAAATTTAACGTGAAAATTAAGGGATGTACGGTCAATTTAGTGGCGCAAGATTGGAAACGCGAAAAGCAAATTTTAAGTTGTTGAACACAGAAAGTATGAGGACAAAAAGAAAGCGGTTAGAGTACATTTTTTGTTGCTAATGGTTTGAGGAATCAACATCTGGATTTCACGTAGCTACTTGAACCTGAAAGTGATACATTCCATTCAACAGATACCTACGCACCTACTGTTATACTGTAATCAACCAGGGTTATATTTTTCCAGAAAAAAATAGACGCTAATCAAAATTTAACTCACAAGTCTATTCAGGAAACATTGGACATCCTCAGAGGAGCAACAATGATTGTTTATCCTATGGGCCTACCTCCCCACGAACCCATAAGATTGGAACTGGAAAATAAAGAAGACCTGAGTGGAACTCAAGCTTCCACAGATGTGAGTATAATCAACTGGTGAAAGCCACAACTCATAATATTTGAAATTTAGTCCTTTTGTGTAAACTGGTAGAGGTAACCTTGCTGGTTTATCCAAACCTTAAGGCCAAAGTTTGTGCAGATTGACTAAGTTTTTCACATCCATTCATCTACCCCTTTCCAGACTCGTAGACGTTTGTAGGGCAAAGTTGTAGTTTTAGTGAATCGATTATGTTTTCAAGCCTAAAGTGGGTAGTTTTCTCAGTAGATGTATGCGCAAAGAAATGTCTGCTCATATAATAGTTTTTTTCAGTATCTTACAGCTAAAGTTAATAGAGTATGAGCACAAATTGATTTATGTTATTTATTCATTTATTTAACTAAAGGACAAACTATTCTGGGAATACTTTCGTTGTTGCGAGTTTCTACTGTTGAATGTTATGTTGTGTGCTCTTTTTCAGGTCGTGGACCCCAGTCTAGCTCAACTGTGGTTTTCTGGGAAGGAAATACTTCGGGGGAAGAAGATGAAAGATTTCGTTGGGAACAACGAAAAAACCAAAATTATAGTAAAGATCTCGCAGGTAAGATTTATCTAGGGGTGAGATTATAGATTTGAAGTGAATTAGACAATTTTTACCAATTAATCATTGGTTTTGGTCAACCTAGATTGCTGAACTTTTAACCTCGTTTTGTGGGACACATTTTTGCGTTTCAGAATCGAAATTCCCATTCGTACTTTCAGGTACCTACCTATTGTCTTTTAGAGTTTTTCTCAACAAATGTCAGTCATTCTGCTTGTTTATGTTCAAATCCTTACGTCGCAATCACGTCCCATGTTTTATGGATATTTACGGGTTATGAGATTCGGGCTCTAGATAGAAGTCTCCATTGAATCGTATTGTAGTCGAGCCAATATTTATATCTCTCCGTAGGTATTCACAATTAGGAAATCCCTGGGGCATACAAATATATTTTTCATTTTGCCATAAAAAAAATTGGGATTGCACATGATTGACTTCAGACAGTCTCCCATAAATATAAATGTCGAATGAAAAACGATGACAACGGCGACGATGTCGACGATGGTGGTGATGTTATATATGACGATTTCAGGCATTTTGTTGGTACTGGGTTGGGTTTGTACATGATTGGCTCTAGATCAGGGGATCTTGACTTTTTCATAGTGGCTGGCAGTAACGAGCCAACACTTTCTGCGGACCACATGATTTTTATTTTTTCCTAATTGATGAAATTATTATTTACTATCTTTGTTACTTGGTATTAGAGATTTAAAAAAATCAGTTACGGAATAAGATAGAACTAATGCTTTTGTATTTAATCCAAACCCTACACCACTTGGGCCGAACTTTTTTCCTTAAAGTTCATAACTTTACTTTGAAAGCAGCCCTATGATTTATTGTGGAGCCCTTTTGTTTCAATTGTGTTGCTTTCTCGGCACCATTGGAGGCATAAAACCCATAGAGGTTTCACTTCACCCTTGATTTCTATACAAGTAAACAAAAATTTCAGGTATTCATTATATTTACGGTTCGGCGCCAATTCCAAAAACGGGTACCTACCTAAGTTAATTTCAATAGGTAGGTTCCTACCTCACTTCTTTGAATAAAATGAACGATAAAGAAACTCGCCCCTTCGGGCCTCGCAAGTGGCTCCGCTCCTTGACCCCGCCAGGGGGGCTTCGCCACCATGGACCCCCCCGGTTGCTTTCCGCTTTGAGCCTTCGGATAAAATGCTAAAACATGGAACATGCTTTTTTCCCGCTAATTCGTAAATGTAAATAAATTTAAAACTTCGACATAAATGTTTTACTAATCGAAGTTAGAAGGAAGTACCTAGGTAGGTAGCTCCTCGCACTCACTTTATTATAGAAATGATCACGACGATTGAGCTCTTGTGAGATGATGATCTCCTAATAGAAACTCGCGAGTAAACATTCACACTTTATTATAGAAATGATCACGACGATTGAGCTCTTGTGAGATGATGATCTCCTAATAGAAACTCGCGAGTAAACATTCACTTTATTATACTCGTAGAAAGAGGCTAAAGAGGCTACATACGAAATTACAGCTTCCTATAGTGTAAAGCAGCGGTTCCCAACCTTTTTACGAGTAGCTTGGGGGCCCAATATTGCTTTTTGAAAAAACTCGAGGCCCACCCCGATTATATATATATATATATATATATATATATATATATATATATATATATATATATATATATATATATATATATATATAATGTTCCCATAGGTATTTAAGCAAATATTAAATCAAATTAAAACATACTGAACAAAAAGGAAAAAAAAAATACTTTTTACTGAAGAACCTTTATTTATTTATAGATAATATATATTAACATGGCTGTTCAAACTTAATGGGGTTTCTGACACTGTTTGTCCCGAACTAGTGCATCAATATCGGGATCGCAACTTGACAATTTCAGACTTAGGTCACTCTCCACGTTTAACTTATTTCTATACTTATTTTTCAAATAAAGTAAAGTAGAAAAAGCTCTTCACACAGATAAGTAGCTGCAAATCCCATCAATTGCGAGATAGTCTTTTCGCACATTTATCCAAAAAGGAATCAATTTAAAACTTGATTTCAGATCCTGATCACAAAACAGTTCAATTAAAGAGTCCTCTCACAGTGAAGTAGAAGCTATTTGTGTTGACTGCCCATTTCATCACACAAAACACTGAACAGTCTCTAGTTTTTTGGCCTTGCTTTGATAAAGTTGACGATTTTTACTGCATCATCAAGAGTTTTTTCAGACACTCGCCCAAACCTTTAAATGCAAGAGCTTCTCTATGTATGCTGCAATGTATCTATTTGACAAAGGGAGCTACTGACCTAACTCTGGCGATTAACCCCCTATGAATACCAGACATAGCTCGTGCCCCGTCAGTTGTCAAACCTACACACTTTGACCAATCTAATTAATTTTCTGTTATAAAATTGTCAAGCGACTTGTAAATAAATCTAAAAAATAAATTGTAAAATAATTGAATCACTAAACTTGCACTATCCAAGAGAACACTTAAATTAATATTTTATCGCGAGGACCGATTTATTAATACCGTACTTATTTTGCAATATTTAAATATTATTCCTTGAGTTCCGGCCAGCATCCGCGGCCCAGTAGCGAGCTGCCTGCGGCCCACAAGTGGGCTGCGACCCAGCAGTTGGGAACCGCTGGTCTAAAGTATAGAAATTACCTATTAAAATGATTTACCCACCGCTTCACAAATCTAACCGTTCTCGCAATATTCGGATCACCTGCTATGAATCACATAATCGAAACACCAGCTCGAAATCATCAGAAATTAACAAGCGGTTGCAATCATGTTCACAATATCAATAATTGAGAATGATCACCTGTGTGTAAACAATTATTCATATAACCATGCTCATAACTCAGCTTGTTGGCCACGCACTTCGCAGTAGTTAATATAGTATGGTTGGATAAATCGAGAGCTTTCGAACGAATGGTCAACGAATTTTGTGGGATGAAAAACGACGAAGTATCATATCCCTAGCAACGACTCGGTTGTAAGCGGAAATCATCACAATTATTAGCGCTACGTTCATGTCACTTTATAGTCTCACTTTTCGGCGGGGGATCCATCGCTAAAACATGATTCCATGTTAAAAACATGTGGTTGTTTTGTGTGTGCAGTAAGGTAGTCAGGAGGTACTGGAGGTTCGGAGAAGGTGGTATCAGTTGTTTTGTGAGTGCCCGCCCCCCGTCCCTTATAGGAGACACTCGACATACCTAATACACGTCGGACTCTTGGCGTGGGAATGAGAGATGAAACACAGTTTTGTGTGTAGAGTTACACTCTTTTCAACTCTTTTGAAACGACGCCAGTTCGCTCTAGTGGAGGTTCGGAGAAGGTGGTATCAGTTGTTTTGCGTGTGATCAGTTGTTTTGTGTGTGTAACGGTTCTGACAGTTCCCGTTTTTTTTCGGAACTGTGAGAACTCGAACGCAAGGACGTAGTTAACGCATGCGCATTTCACTATTTTTCGGATCTCGTGGAGTAAACAACTTTCTTCTTCATCAACTTTATTCATTGAAAAACTTTATTCTCGTTTTATTTCGCTCGCTTTATTTCGCTTCATCGATCATAATAACCTAATTTCAGCTTCATTGATTATAACTAGTCTCTATACGTTAGCAAACTATTCTAAATAATTCGAAATTTCAACTAGCTCGTCAAGTTCAGTTAGAAACTAGATGGTTTCGACGATGGTGTTCCGTGGTTTGTAGACGATGAGGACGAGATCGAAGTTATAGTTGGAACTCGTCTACATCCAAGAAACTCAAATTTTTTTGAGAAAATTGTGCCAAGGTTTGACGACGAAGAGTTCGTTTACCATTTTCAAATAAGCCGTGGGCTTGCGGAAGAGTTAGCCCACCGTTTTCAGAACAGCACCCTCTACCATTACCACTTCGTTCCTTATGGCAAGGTATTTCAAAAAAAAGTTCCAGTCATGAAGCATGATCGTACGAGCGAATTCTCGTAAATTATCTTAGTACCTATATTACGTTAGGTACATAGTTTTGAAATTAGAACACTTTGAAATCGCAATAACCAACTTCATGACAACAAAATTCGATCTAAATAATAATCTGCGACTCAAAAAAGATTTGGAAATCTTAGCTTTTTTGGGGAGCTTTTATCGATTTTCAGCAAATAATAATAAAATTTCAGTAATAAAGGGATTTTTATCTCAATCGTAAGGATAGTTATCTTCTGGAATGACAAATATTCGAAAAGGGAGCACTGGAAGGTAACACAAGTTGAGTGAGGTTACAAACAACACAGGTTATTCCACTTCCAAGTTCTGAAATCGTTCGCAGTGCAGAACGCAGTTCTACAAGTTCCGGAACTCCCCGGGATTTTCCGTCCCAGTTCTCATGAGTTCGAGAACTGTTAGAACGCGCACTGAGAACGAACCTAGAGTTACACTCTTTTCAACTCTTTTGAAACGACGCCAGTTCGCTCTAGTGGAGGTTCGGAGAAGGTGGTATCAGTTGTTTTGTGTGTGATCAGTTGTTTTGTGTGTGATCAGTTGTTTTGTGTGTGATCAGTTGTTTTGTGTGTGATCAGTTGTTTTGTGTGTGATCAGTTAGTTGGATATAGTCGACATCATCGGGGCAGAAACCCCAAATAGAGTCTCTAAGTCTGTCAACCGGTTGGGGTATGAAAGTCTCCTCAGAGCCATGCATAACCCCGTCATTCCTTCTACGCGATAACCTCGTTCAGAGATCACTATCTCATTGGGAATGTTTAAATTCCTAATGAGATTCGGAAGATGCTCCCGGGAGAATCGAAAATGTAAAACAACTTCCTCATCTGTCAACTGGCCGAGATTAAAATGTCCGTGGGATATCCACCTAGGACGAGGAGCTATTCTCTCCGTTAGCATTCCAGCATATAGTTTGAGGACGTCCTCCATTTCATCTTCCGTAATCACGCCCTCCACAAATAAATCACACCAATCATCTAACATTGTTAGGAATTTTAAAATTACAATAGGTAAAGAAACTAGGAAAATGAATGAATGAGAACAAGGAATGAATGAATACGAATGAATGAGAACTAGGAATGAATGAGAACTAGGAATGAATGAGAACAAGGAATGAATGAATACGAATGAGAACTAGGAATGAATGAATACGAATGAGAATTATGAATGAAATGAATGAGAATATGAATGAAAGGAATTGTATGAGAATAGCTAATTAAATGCGAATAGGTTGTACGAAACGAATACGAATACGAAACACTTATAGAGACGTTAGCGTGACGCTAGCGTTTGGTTTTTCACGTATACGTGTAGAAATACGCGTAAAAATCACGTGAAGAGCTAGCATCTCCAGCTGCTTGCTCTAGACGCTGCTCTACGCGTCAACGGGAAAAAATCTTACGGGAAGAACAAAAACTCTCTATTGTACATCCATTTATAACATAAATAAATATAAAACTACGGCATGAATAGAAGAACAAGTACGAAAGAAATGCTTGATAAATCGAAAGCTTTCCAACGAATGGAGAACGATTTTTGTCAGGTGAAAACCACAGAAGTTTCATTTCCCCTGCAACGGCTGGGTTGTACGTGAAAATTTCATGACACTTCCGCGTAACGTTTTCGGGCAGTTAGATCAAGGCTAAAGCATGTTCCATGCTAAAACTTGAGGTTGATAGATGGTGCAGTGATGATAATAATCCTTAATATTCATGTAGCTTATAACATTAACTTGAACAGTACATGCTCGTTACTTAGTAGTCTTGGTGTGCGAACAAGTCTAGAGCTAGGGTAAACTTAGATCGGTTCTATGATAACACAGTTGTCAAGAAATATAGACCAATTATCTACGTAGAAAAACTATCTAATACAGACATAATAAACCTTTGTTCTAAAACATGATAAACTTATAGTTGCTGCTGGTAATTGATAAGTTAGCGTAGATTGTGGATCATGCCCACAGGTGCATGTTTTGGTATCGGCTCCGCATTAACAGGCCTCAGTGTCGTTAGTCGTATACCATACTGTATGTGAGAAATGTATATTGTTAATTAGTTCAAATTGGTTTTAAAATAAAAATCATTACATTACGTGATAGGTATATAATATGCGTAGGTAGTATAAAACTAATTTGGAAAAATAAATTTTTACTTAGATTCCCAATATACTATTTGAATCTTTACAAAATGATTATGACGGCACGTGAGTGCTGATCAGCTGAGAAATAAGGGCTGTCTTGAGGGGTCGTTCGCCTTCAGCTATTTTAGAACGCAGCTCACCAAAACATGGTCTTTACCAAAAGGGTTAAAATTGTGTTGTGTAAAATTTAGTAAAACGTATCAGAATAACCGTGAGCTTGTGAGTCACTGCAAATTTACCTGTTCTTGATGGTAGAATAAAATCATCAAACTCAATCCGTAGGTTGGAAAAGGTGCTCCTGGCAGAGAACCAATAATGTCTGAAGAAGAGAGAAAACAAATGATGCTCCAAGAGTATAGGAGGCAGGAAGAGCTGAAAGTGAGTAATTTCCATCTGTACGAATAGTGGGGACTAGTAGTAGTGCATTAGTATTAGCATTTTACAAATATCTCATAATCTTAGAAATAACCTTAGCTAATCGCGCCTAAGAAAGTAACGTCAGTACACACACACGGTACTCGGTACCACAATTTTTTTAAATTGCTTATGGACCTTTAAAGCAATTTAAATGAAATAGGATGATAAGGAGCAGGGTTACCAGGTGGTAAGTATGAGAGGAAAAATATCCTGACACCTAAATCAAGAAGACAGATTTAAAAAAAAAACGAAAAAATGATAGAGTACCTAATGAGTTTTATGCTTGTAGCACAATAATTGATATGCATAATTATGATTGATAATTAGTATAAATTATCTTTCTGATATGCATTTTCTGTTATGTTCCACTAAATATTTTCTTAAATTTGAGTAATTTTTGTTCAGTTTTCATTTGATGTTTTAAATACCTATATTTTTGTGTACCTACCTATAATTTCAACCAGCCGGTACCCATTTATTCATCCTTATTTTTAAAATCGTCGTATTCCACGTAGGTATCACATTCATTCAGAAGATTGAAGAGTAACCAACAATTTAATATGGGTACCCATCATTTGGAAACAACTGAAGGCGCATAACTTTAACGATTTTAATCATACAATTAAATTGACTAAGAAGAACACATAGATGTTGAAATTTATGCTCGTTTCTGTGTGTGTTACCTAATTAAACGATAAACATTTAGAAGTAATTACTAGGGATCTGCTGGGTGGCTAATGGATGGTAACTGGGACATGAAGGGCAAAACTGGGGGTTATAGGGGGGAAATTCAACATTTCTTACTTTAAAAGCGCTTGACTGGGGAGACGCGGGAACATCTGCTACCTACCTCAACAAATCTGCTACAATAAAACAACCAACTGTTATCGTCCGGCTTCCATTTAAATAATCAAATAATAACCTATAGTAAAATATTAAACTACTATCAAATATTAAATAATAACCTTTTTCTTGCATCTGTGGACAAAATTGGGAAGTTTTGTATAATTTCTAATCAATATCGTTGGGGCTCTATAAGGGCATACCTACTATTCATCATCCTATCATAATGTGCCACCATCATTATCATCACATAATACACATAATTTTCCTCTTATTCTTGAGCTTGGCTGCTTAGCGGTGTAGTGTGTGTTATACTTCAATCTTGACCTCGTTGTGTTCTATTGTACAACGTATAGTAATAATTAATATTGATAATATTAATGAGGAACGAGGGTTATTCCTCATTATGTTGAGTGACAAAATGCCAGGGATCGCATTATGAGGAGCGGGCATGTTGAATATTTACCAACTTTAAGCGAATACCTACCACAAAAATATTAGGTACGTACCTACCAAAATGTTGCACTAGTGTGCCAACAATTATAATTTATTTAAAGTTCTTATTAGCACGAATTTATTTGGTATTAGGTATTTACCGAGTTAATACCTACCTACGGGCTTGGGATCGGTTTCTACGTATTTTTTTACGCTGAATTGAATTGTAATACTTGAGATCTCTCCAATTTAATTAAAACCGAGTTTCACACATTTTTAGTTTATTTGATATGCTCAATTGTACATCATGTTTTAGGGATAAAACTAGTTCATTAAGGTGTAAATTTTCGTAAGTAGAAACAACAACTGCTTACAAAAAGCAGTCATCTTGATATCACCGCTTACGGAGATTAGTGAATGTAACTCGTTGGATTGTAGGGATTTATACTTGAAGGATTAGTAACTTCGAAAAGACTACCTAACTGGAACTAAATATCATGACGTTAAAAACTAGCTTTCTCGTTTACCTTATATTTCAAATCATTAAAAAGGAACTGCGAATTCGAAATACATACGTGATACAAAATACATTTTGTTCACTATAGGTATCTACACCTTATTCAATCCTAAACTGTGTGGAGTTGTCTTTAATTATTTTATCGCCTGTTTCGTACTCATCTAAATTAATCCAAGTAGAATACTATCAATGTGTATTTATGCACTGTATAGCTACTGCATTCTTTGTACCTACCCTGTAAAATCTTGAGTACAAAATTGAAGCATTAATGGTGGGAGGGGGGATATTGTGATAAACAACTGTAGATTGGTAGACTTAATAATTGCTAGAATAATATCAGGTAAGTAGTATGTATACAGTATACATGAACGTTCTACATTATTTTTAACCTATAAATAGTAGTGAGTGCGGAACTGGAGCAATAAAAGAAAAAATCGAGAAACTGTATGATAAAAAAAAAAAAAAAAAAAAAAAAAACACTATAGGTACTATCAATTTATTTTTCACTAAAAAGTGGAAATTGAAAGTGTGCAGACGACCTTATCAGCATTAGAAATAAATGATTCCTTCTTATTTGCAGCAGTGAAGAGGAAGAAACTTGTAGGTAACTAAGAATACGTGATATAGTAACTATAAGAGTACCTACTACCTATACTTACAAGATAACACCCACGTGGTCCTCTGTCCAGAAACCCTCCTAACCGTAGAACACGCAGGTGGTACAGAGTAGTACCTTCTTCCACGACTCTCACACTTCAAGGCGTGATTACTCTATCCGGGATTCACTGAACTACGAATACTTCCGGCGCTTTTGGTGTTTTTGGATCAATTTACCGCGCTATTCAAAAAGTCCAGAAAATGCGGTACTCCGTACCACTACGGGTGTAGCTATGGGATAATAGTTATCAACATACCTACATTACTTTGGGTAGATGAATAAGTTAATTGATGGCAGCCAGAGGGAAGAAGGTTGAGTTTTAGGATTTGGAATTTATTATAAATATTCACAGACGTAAATAAGTTGTGTAAAATTTAGGTAGGTACCTACTCGAATCCATCAGTAGATTTAATGCGTGCTTGTGAAATACAAAAAGAAAGAAAATTCGGCCCTCTGGGCCTCGCAAGGGGCTCTGCCCCTTTGCCCCGCTGGGGAAGACCCCTAGAAACTTGTGTCTCCGCAGAACTCAATTCTTAGGGATCCCACTCTTCTTTTCTGCCATCGAATAGTCTTGATAGTATCGATTCAGCCTCCCAACACAGCCTCCCCATTTTGATATCAACCGGCCTTCTGAGTGCCTAAATTGAAAAAAATTCCAGTCAATCCATTAGTAATAATTCAGATTAATTGAACATGTAGGTCAGAATGATGTGTATAGTTAGGTGGTCTGGATGCTAGCAAGCTCGCATCTCAAAAATACATAACATCAAGTAGTCAATCCCTTAGTAAAAATTCAGATTAGTTGGACATGTAGGTCAGAGTGATGTGTATAGTTTGGTGGTCTGAATGCTTGCAAGCTCGCATCTCAAAAATGCATAACATCAAGTAGCCAATCCCTTAGTAAAAATTCAGATTAGTTGGGCATACAGGTCAGAACGACGTTTAAAAATATATTTTGGAGGTTGAGGTAGGGTAGGTACGAAGCGAAAAAAGTTATGGTCCGCTCAGGACTCAAACCCAGGACTTAACTTTGTGAGTCTGTTATCCTAATCCATGGACCACGACCGACCTTACATATGATTGATCAATCACAGTACTTTGCTACTCAGTAGGGAATGCTTTTTGATGGAGGCCGCAAGAGCTCTCTGAAACGACTCCTATCTCTGCATCTGAATGCATCGATGTGTTGGGAGGCCGAATCGATACTATTAAGACTATTCTGTGGGGGATCCCTAAAAATTGAGTTCTGCAGAGACGCAAATCCTCTAGATCCTTAGGATGTTATTACTTAGAGCCCGTGGCTAAAAGTCAAGAAACAAATAATAATAATATACCTCGCAGAAGTGACCAAGTAACAAAAACCAAATTTTTAGGAGCTACATACTACAAATAGAATCAAAATTGAAAGGAAGTACTGAGGTAGGTAATTTTCCGTTTTGGTGCGCATCCACAATTACTATAACCTAATTAACTTCTCAACCTAGTGACAACAAAACAAGTGGCATTGTTTACTATATCCATTTAAAGCATAAATAGAAGAACAAGTACGAAAGAAATGGAACAGAAACAAGTGCGAGAACTTTCCAACGAATGGCGAACGATTTTTGTCTGATGAAAACTAAAGAAGTTTCATTTCTCCAGCAACAGCTTGGTTGTACGGGAAAATCATAAGAAAATCTCGTGTAACGTTTTTGGGCAGTTAGCTGAAGGCTTAAACATGTTCCATGCTAAAACAGAACTTCCTACACACAATAAATAGATTTATTATTATTATGTAGGTACCTACTTACTTGATCAGTTGAAGGAACGAACTACACAAGATGGCGGCCCAGTCTCGGCTCTCCCCACTCGAACGAGCAGTCGGGTGGATTTACGACGAGATGACATCATCATTGTTCTTCTAACGTCTGTGATCTCGACTACGAGTAATCTCATAACCTTTTCGATTGAAACCTTCACAGTCAAATTTCTTCTTGTTTTCTGAATTTTGCTGCTATTTTATTTGTATCAGTCTAATTAGTGAATTTGAATAATCCTTCGAAGTTCTCCCCCTGCTGCCTATCTTTTCACCGGGATTTTGTAATCCAGATCTGCAGGGTTGAGTATACTTTCGAGGTAAGTTGTCACGTCAAAAAGTGTTGGTTGTTTGTCCACGTCACTGATCAAATCAAATGGAAAATCTGTTGCTGGAACCGTCGCTCTACACGGTCAAAGGGATCGCGATTTTGGATAATGATGGACACCGAGTCCTCGCCAAATACTACGACTCAGCGATATTCCCGACCTCCAAAGAGCAAAGAGCTTTCGAGAAAAACTTGTACAATAAAACCCATAGAGCCAATGCCGAGATCATCATGCTGGACGGTCTGACGTGCGTGTACAAGTCCCACGTCGATCTTTTCTTCTACGTCATGGGCAGCTCTCACGAAAACGCCTTGATCCTGATGAGCGTTCTTCAGTGTCTCTACGACTCCATAAGTCAAATTCTGCGGAAAAACGTCGAAAAACGAACGATATTCGACAACCTGGAGATTGTGATGCTCGCCATGGACGAGATCTGCGACGGTGGGATACTCCTGGAAGCGGATCCTACTTGCGTCGTTCAACGGGTAGCCATCCGGACCGACGACATCCCGCTCGGCGAACAGACAGTCGCTCAGGTCCTGCAGAGCGCCAAAGAACAGATCAAGTGGTCTCTTCTCAAGTGAATTACACTTTTTGTTTATTTCTAAATACACCCAACAATTCCTTTTGTTCTAGATTCTATGTGAATTAATTATGTATAAATATATTCGTAATTATATTATGTATTCAATGTATTTTCATTTAATTTCACCTTCTTGTTACTCTTCGCATTTTACTTATTGGATCTCTTGGTAAGTTTTCTATTCATCATAATTATAGGTATTTGATTATTGCTTAGAAACTTGAAATGCCATTTGCAAACTAATGTGTTATAGGTTCAGCTGTAGTACTTTTCTGAATACAGGGTAATGAGGAATAGGTAAGGTACCTATATCTGTTGTCCAGATCTGGTGGAGCAAAATATTTTAAATAAAGCCGACTCTTTCCTGAAAATTAAACATCATCTGCACATTCCCATTACAAATAAAATTAGGCAAGATTTCATCGCTTCCCTCTCTCGAAGGAAGAAGGGTCCTGCCAATGTTACGTCACTGCTACTCGAAGCATTTAAACTAGTTGTGCCTAGTAGGAAACTCGGTTGCTAATAGAATGATCGGGATCGAATAAATTTAAAACTGTGAAACAAGATGAATCTCATTGCGTTACGGTTGTTGGATAATTTCGTAATAGAATTCTGAATTTGGGTCGGGGGGAAATTATTTCAATGTATTAGTGTCAGTAGAGGTATGTAAATTTTCGAGATCCATGAATAGATTTAGAATGTTTCCAAATGGATTTAACGTATGACAATTTTTGGAAATTTCATTTTTAAAATTCACTAAAATACAAACGCATAAAATGATCCTGAAATCAATTTCATCAGGAAGTTAATTGGATTTCTTCGTGAATTCCCAAATTGTGAAGATTAAAGTTCTATAGTAGGTACCGTAGGTGTACGGTACGGGTACATTCTATCTACGGTACGGGTCCTACCTATCTAACATTACGGTTTCAACTATTCTGACATTGTACTCATTTCTAATTTTCAATGGCCACGTTCATAAAACAATTATTTAAAAAAAAATATTTAAACGTGGTTATTTAGGTCACTTTTTCTATTTAAATATCCGTTTTGACCCCCCTTCTAGTCGCCCATTAACCATCATTAACACAATTTCCTGAAAAGTTTTAAACAAATCTTGTTAAAAATTGATTTTATCTTTCTTTCCTTGTAGTTTTATCGCGAAAATTATTTAATATCTCTTCTTTTACATTAAAAGAGTGAACCGCACGCGGATGCAAATTTTGTTTTGCGTGAAACCACCAAAAACTGAGTAAATTGCCGCCAAATGAACATTTCCATCACAAAGGGATATGATCTCAAATTTCTCCAGTTTACTTAATTTAATTTAAATTGAATCCTTCCTTCCCCTGTAAGGGAGCGTCTTTATTTGAAGGGGTGAAAGTCAAAGTGGTGTAAGTCAGTTTTTGACCAATGTGTGACTATCGGTATATTCTCGAACTACTCATGGTAATAAGTTAAAAGAAAATGTGAAATAAGTCATAACTTGTCTTCTGTGCCAACAGAGTGCAGCACATTGCACGCAAGGAAACGAAACAGCTCATCCGTTATCAGTGAAACTGGCGCAAGTCTGACTTGCACCACTTTGGCTGTTAACTTGTTCCCGTTTGGAGTTTCAGTTTTCCATGTGGTCTCTCAGTATACTACGTACTTGTTCGTAAACTCTTTGTTTTTTTGTTACTATGGCATCCGAATTTAGTGATAGTGATGATGATCCTGTTGAGAACTTAGGAAGCAGCGATGATTACATTCCCACCAGTGAATCGGATTCGGAAAGTGAAGGTTAGTACCCACACAATTTTATTTTACTTCCAAACATTTTGCTTACATACCTAGTTACTTTATTTCTGTGCGCTTATTCTGATCTTTCTATAGACATTCATTGAACTTGTTTTGTAATGAATTGACTAACGAAATACTGGACTAATGAAATCAAATTGGAGTATTTTATGGAGATACATTATCTTGGCGATCTGTGATAGCTAAAATGTAGTGAGAAGAAGTAAAATCTGTGCTTGTTTGCTTTTACAGATGAGAATGATTGAGCTCCTGAAATTCATTCCTCCCATTCACCATGAGTTTTTTCTAAATTTATCTACAGAAAACGCAGAAGAAGAAGCGGAGGACGAGGGTCCTTTGGAGTTTGTTGAAGAAATGGAAGACCCTTGAGAGCTTAAAATTACTTCCTAATATTCATTTCTATAGTTTGTGAAAGTTTTTTGTTTGATAAAGTTCAAGTTCTATTGCCTATTTTTTGTTTTTTGGAAACCTAAGTCATCAAGGATCCTAACTGTTTACTTTCATAATGGTGTAAGTCATTTAATACCATTACCAGTGAGAACATTGCTATGGTTAGATCAATCTTTCACCTCCACAACTTCAAGACAGACATCATAATAATGTTAAAATAGCGTTGGGCGAAATAACATGCTTTCAGAATTTATTATATCACTTGCAATAAAGCCTTTTGTTTCTCAAGATGATGATTATATGACTTACACCACTTTGAGTTTCACCCCTTCATTTATTACGTGTACCGGTTTCGGCCCGTTAGCACGGACCCTCTTCAGCACTACTACAAAACCACTCCGAAAGCTCCGAGCACCCTAGGATAAGTAAAAAAACAGGCATAAACGTCAACTTTGGTTGGAACTAAACTCTAAAAATTTTTTTTCTCTCACCTTAAATTATTTATTGATTGTTTTGTTATTGTTAATTTGATCCCTCTCCCATTCCCCCAGTTTCCATTGTTATTTATCATATCTGCAATGGTAATACACAGTTGTTTTTTTTTTTTTCTCTCTCTTTGTTCTTAGACGCTGTGAGGTTGCTGCATGAATTTTGCCATTCTCCTCACTAGAGAGTTGTTGGAGGACGTTTGTTTTTGTTGTTCCTCTTGTTATTGATAGATGATCCTAAAGGTATGTTGTTTTAGAAGACCTCGTTTTAATAATTTTCTGTTAATGTATAGTTTAGTTCCAACCAAAGTTGACGTTTATGCCTGTTTTTTTTTTACTTATCCTAGGGTGCTCGGAGCTTTCTGAGTGGTTTTGTAGTAGTGCTGAAGAGGGTCCGTGCTAACGGGCCGAAACCGGTACACGTAATAAATAAAGACGCTCCCTTACAGGGGAAGCAAGGACGGAAGTGCTTAATCTCCTCATCCCACCTCCCTGCAGGGACACAACCGCAGATTCGCCACATTTAGCAATATTATATCTGTATTCTGCGTTATTTAGGTATATAGTTATTAATTTAAATTGTTGACCAGTTTTCCAGAATTAGTGTAAAACTCAGCTATAGCGGAGTTGCAGAGCTGCAATTGTGCTAGGTAGGTACCATTCGATACAGCGTGAAAATATACGCAGAAACCGACCCCATACTCGAATGTTCATTGAGGGTCATTTTTCAATAAAACACTCGATTTCATTGAAGAAACCATATTTTTCAACATTAAAACACGATTTTCTCCCCTAAATAATAAACTAAAATTAAAATTTACGATACCGTTAGCAAGAGTATTAAATGAAGCAGTTTTCATGAGATTTGGCAGTATCCAGGATGTTTTTTGAAAGAATAGTAACTTTTCAAGGATTTTTCAAAAATGTGTTTTTTAAATATTTTTTTTTTCAAATTTGACTGTTTGAGCTGTTATTGTGGTATTTAGATGGTTCCTATTTTTTAAGAATCGAAGTACATCATGTTTATAGAAAATTGAATGCTGATTCCGCAAATGTGGTCAAAAGGTAAAATTGAATGAATTAAAGTGGGGAAATTTGAGTTTAAAAAGAAAACTTCGCGGTTTTTCTGAATAAACCTTTAAAAAAATATATATATCTCGAAATTATACAGTTGGTGCAATTTACTCCATTTTTGGTGTATTGTTACGCATTTTTTTTTTAAATCTACGAGCGGTTTACTCTGTAGGTTTACTTCGGTGTGAGTAGCATTAACTTGAAAACATCCAAGTACCTTCACAAGTGTTACAAAAACTCATTGAACAGGTGAATGGAATGTTGATATTTTTGATAACAAAATATTCTACCTGCCTCAAATTGACTCTCGAATGAAATTTAAAATAATGCTCAGAGCTCACCCTTCTGACCAAGTTGGTTGACGAGTGGGAATCCGAATTAGTTTATAGGTGGGTGATTTCTACGATGGAAAAACTTTTGCCGATCATAGCGCTCTTACGTTGTTATTCCGAACCATTAGAGTTGTACAACCTGATTATGAGAAACCTTCCAGTTCAGTTGTAAATATAAATAATGGTCTAAAATAGAAGGTTGTTGACAAATTTTACGTGATTAAATTGAACCTATTTCATCAAATTCGTAATACTTGAAGGGGTTATCTATCTGGAAATGATCTGAATGAAATGTCTTGTTACTGATCCACCTAACTCAAGTGTTTGTCACATAATTGTTCACGGAGTGCGTGTACCCACCTACTTCATCGTTGATATGTAGGTGTATATTCTCGAAGACTTACCTGAGTGACCACTTCTTGATGCGTGAATAATGTAGGTGACAACAAGTTTCAGTGAGCATCCACTTACAAAGAGCTAAGTTTACAATCGATCACGGTCTGGTGACATATACTACTTTGTATGCGCTACCGTAGTATTGCTGTATAGACAACAATTCTTACCTGTAGTAGTCTGGGAGCTCCCCAGTAGCAAATTAAACCATGGCCAAAAGGAAATTAAACATGCTGTCGTTGAGTGAAAAACTAGAGCTGATTAAAGCTGTCGAAGGTAGTCCAGGGAAAACGAATAACCAGTTTGCTAAAGAATTCAGTATACCGCCCGCCACGATGTCTAGAATTATGAAAGAGAAACATAAGATAATGCAAGTCGCTATGCAGGGCTACGCCAAGAGGAAGCGTGTCCGCCCGGCTAAGTACCCTGAGCTTGAGACAAAGTTGATGGAATGGTTGTATGACGGCAAGGAAATTGAAGCTCCTGTCAGTGGGAAATTTCTGAAAACCAAAGCCATGCAGTTGGCTTCATTGCTGCAAATAAATAACTTCGTTGCCAGCAATGGGTGGCTGGAGGGGTTTAAAAAGCGCTGTGGCCACCTCAGGAACCTTACTGTCACCAGAGACTACGATCGGCTGTGTGAAGAACCGCCGGCTTCCAGATTCGTTGAGCAGATCCTGGAGGAAGGGAGCGAAACGCTTTGCAAAGAAGACATCAACCCCACTGAACGAAATTCCGACAGAGTCAGTCCCAGCCTTTCGGAAGTGATGCGGTCTGTTTCAGTGAAGCGGGAAACACAGGAACGCATTGTGACCCAACAAGATGCTTTACTGGCATTGGAAACTGTTCAGACATATTTCCAAAGCTTAGAAGGGGCTCCTGGAACAATTTTTGACATGCTAGAAACTATTAAGAACCATTTGCAAACTTGAATGAAAGTTTTCAGAATAATTTGCCAATTAGCCAAATGACTTTGAACTCGTCAGTGATTAGACAACTACCGCTTATTAAACCAGTTAAAGGAATTCCTAGGAACAGGGCAGTTTGTAAAGTAAAGACTTACTCTGGATGATATTAAGTGTCCTGAAAGGAAACATAAACGCAAAGAGCTGTTTATATTCATCCACCATATCATGGAGAAATGGAGTGAAAGGGTTTGGAAAGAAATCATCGAACTCACTGAAATTGCTTTGCAAAAAAGTCGTAACCAAGACTCCATTCTTACGTGTTTCCACAGCTTGGCAGGAACTCCGGACAAAGTTTTCATTGTGTTAAGATAAAACTCACCAACTGAATAACAATTCATATAACGATGCTTCTCTTTGTTATGAAACCAATTATGAATTTTATTATAAAATAATGCAATTTATAATACAATGTGATATGAATTTTAACGAATTGAAAGTTAATTATACAAATTTTGTATTAAGGTTTGCAAGATTTTTATTTATGGGACATCCTCATGTATAATTATTCAACACTTGCATGAAATAAGGTTCCCAGTTCGGTATTCCATTAAACTCGAAATTTAACTTTTCAAACAACCATTAAGGTCAATGAAAAGTTGTGTCAGGCTATATTTGTTTGGAACTCCAACTCACACGTCATATGTCTTGATTCTAACAGAGTGTACCCACTAACCTACTTTTTCTAATTTATTTATATACTTGTGTTGGCGGTATTCTACTCCATTTGCCAGGAGTTTCAAATTTCATGCTGGAGGCTTTATGATGTATATTTACTGTAGGTGGAGTGGGTTGGGGAAGGGTAATTCCAAAAAGTTATTATATTTTGTTTTTTCTCTTATTTTAATTCTCACCAAAATTATATAAAATCCATTCATAGGGAACAATCCAGGAATCGTTTCAGAATGCCACAAAACAGATTTCAATGAAGAAAATTTTGATATAAAAATTTTTGGGGACATTGCAATAGCTTCTTTTTCTTCGAATATTCCCCAACATGTATATTTGCTCTTGGTTTCTGTGATAGATCCCTAAGTAGCTACTGACTGTCTATTAAATGCTTCTTCAGGGTGGCCCCCAACTGGAAAAGTCAGGGAAAACCTGGAATTGTCAGAGAATTCTTTGCATCGGGAAAAGTCAGGGAATTTCGCAAAAACCCCAAATGTAAGGGAATTTTTTAAATGAAAACTTGGTGTAATAATTTAATTTAAGGTATAATACAGGGTGATTCCCTCGCAGATGCAAAAAAATTTTTGGGTAAAACTACATCAAAAATGGAGTAAAATGCCGCCAACTGCACATTTTTATCTCAATCCGTTCTCGAGAAATGATTTTTTAGAGGTTTTTTTTCAGGAAAACCGTGTTTTTTCCTTTTAAACTAAAATTTCTCCACTTTACTTCATTCAATTTTAACTTTTGACCACATTTTCGGAATCAACATTAAATTTACTATAAGAATAGTGTACTTGGGTTCTTAAAAAGTACCATCCAAAGGCCCTCACATCAGCTCAAACATTGACGATTTTGAAAAAATAATATTTCTGAAAATCTTTAAAACTGTACTACTCTTCCAAAACGAATCCTGGAAACTGGCAAATCTCATGAAAACTGCTTCGTCTAATACTCTTTCCAACGGTATAATCAAGTTTACTTTTATTTTGTTATTTAGTGGAGAAAATAATGTTTTAATGTTAAAAAATGTGGGGTTTTCAATGAAATTGTTGGCTTTCTCGAAATATGACCCTCCATGAACCTACGAGTATGGGGTCGGTTTCTATGTATTTTTTCACGCTGTATCGAATGGTAACATTTGTAGATCTCTCCAACTCCGTTATAACCGAGTTTTACACTTAAAATCGCTAATGTTTAGTTTGTTTGTTACGATTAAATGTATGTGTGTTATGGGGTAAAACTAGTTAATTAAAGTGTACCACTCGATTATAACGTAGTTGAGAGATCTGCAAGAGTTTCCATTCGATCCAGCGAGAAAAAATACATAGAAACCGACCCCTTACCCGAATGTTCATTGAGGGTCATTTTTCGAGAAAACCAACAATTTCATTGAAAAACCCACATTTTTTAACATTAAAACATTATTTTCTCCCCTAAATAACAAAATAAAAGTAAAATTGATAATACCGTTGGAAAGCATATTAGATGAAGCAGTTTTCATGAGATTTTCCAGTTTCCAGCATTCTTTTTAAAAGAGTAGTAAAGTTTTAAAGATTTTCAGAAATATTATTTTTTCAAAATCGTCAATGTTTGAGCTGATGTGAGGGTCTTCGGATGGTACTTTTTAAGAACCCAAGTACACTATTCTTATAGGAAATTTGATGCTGATACCGAAAATGAGGTTGAAAGTTAAAATTAAATGAGGCAAAGTGGAGAAATCCGAGTTTAAAATGAAAAAAAACACGGTATTCCTGAAAAACCCTTTAACAAATCATATCTTGAGTACGGATTGAGATAAAAATATGCGGTTGGCGGCATTTTACTCCATTTTTGATGTAGTTTCACCCAAATTCTTTTTTGCATCTGCGAGGGAATTACCCTGTATAACTTCTAAACAATCAAACTTCAATAGCATACTTTATCATACTAGGTACATATTATTTCATAGGTGAGTTATACGAATGAAAAAAAATAATTATGAAGAGTTGTGGTTAAACTGTTCACAGGTAACAACGCTACACGCACATAAAAAGTGAATGGGTAGGTATGCCATTGGCTTCCCTGGTAACTACATCACCTAGAGTAAACCATTTGTGAGAAAAATCAACTGAGTATTGAATTGGGGGAAAAAACCCAGCAGAGTAGTGGATTGATCCAGTAAGAGTCCCAAAACTAGTTTGTATACATAAGCTAAGACTTCTCAGGAGGGTTAAGGAGGGGGAAATTGGCCCATTGGAATGTGGAGTGATGTGTTATAAATTCACAGAGCAACTTTCCAATGAACTATTTTTGTGGGATGGGAAATCAGGAAGTTATATTCTCTCTGGCAAAGATTGGTAGTAGGTGAAAAAAAAAGCGTGACTTTGAATTATCCCCAGAGCTAAGAAAGAAATCCATATAAGGAAAAATTTACTTCAACAAATAGCTTCGGATCACAAATTGAGAGACCATAAAATATTAAATAAAAAGTCATGGCCTCGCTGATAACATCCCAGAGGATATTCGTCCCTTACTGTGTGTGGATGACTTAACTATCCTCCTGCGAGGCGATAATCTGAGAAATGTGAGTGACGCATTGCAACGTGCTATTGATACCATCTATCAAACAGCGCAGATGCGTGGTTTTAGTTTTTCACCGCAAAAATTACCTCCATCCATTTTTGCAGAAAGCACATGATGAGTATCCACTCACGATTGGTGGAGTCACAATACCTTACTCCACACACACACACACACACACACACACACACACACACACACACACACACACACACACACACACACACGTTTCCTTGGACTCATAGTTGACCGCCAGCTGCGGTGGACCCAGCATATTGAGTACTTGCGCCAGGCTTCTATGCAGGGTGTACAAGGTGCTCAAGGCCCTATCTAACTAAAGTTGGGGCGCCCAGCAGGATGTCCTCTTAAGGATTTTCCATGCTGTGGTGCAATTAAGAATTGATTATGGGTCTGCAGTTTATGGATCAGCAAGAAAGTCCTTGCTGCGTAAGCTGGAACCTATATTAAACAAGGGTCTTCGTTTGGCCACTGGGGCCTTTCGAACTACCCCGACAGCCTCCCTTCAGGTGCTCGGGCGTAGTCAGCCACTAAAGATTAGGCGAAATCTACTGACACTCCGCTATGCAGAGCGCCTTTGTTATTTCCCAGAGCACCCTTTGCATACCATGGCAACTCTACCACCCCTGGACGAAACATATTCCATGATCGAACTTACCCATTGGGCATTCGTGTTTAGGAGCTTACCAGGTGGGACTTCATAGAGAGATCCCCCCTGGTCCCTTTTGAAGTCCCCCCCCCCCTTCGTCCCACCATGGACCTTGTCTGGGATGGGCATTGATTTTTGCATGAGGGTTGGGGTCAAGGGCTATACACCCCCACATATCCTCAGAAGTTGTTACTCAGAGGCAATCCAGCGATATGCTGGACTCACTCTCTAATTCACTGATCGCTCAAAAACGCCTGATCGTCTTGCTCTATGGAGCCCCAACTTCCAAGTCACTACGCCTACCACCTGTTACGTCTGCGTTCACAGCAGAGCTGTGGGCAGTGATGCTGGCTGTTCGACACTGCCAGCTATCGGGAGTTGGAAATTATGTTATCTGTAGTGACTCGCTGAGTACCATCGAGGCGATTAGGGACACATATTTATATGATTCCCCAATGCAAAGCCTGCGTGTGTCACTACACTGAGCCACAACATTAGGCACTAACATAACTGGCAGCCAAATGCTGCCTATGCGCATTGAGGATCAAATCTCCTACATGCAGCATAAAGCCAATTCCATCCGGCTCGAACAATGGCAGGGCGAGGTCACTGGTCTGCGTGGTCCTTCAGGACCTTTGCCCGGTTGATCCTTTCGTGGCCCACCTTCCAAGGAGGGACCGAATTGTGGTCAATCGGGTAGCAACTGGCCATACCCGTCTTACTCGTAGACACCTGCTAGATCCAGTAGCTCGTGATGTTGTGTGTGGGAGATGTGGGGGTGATTTGTCTATCCGCCACTTTTTGGTGGATTGCCCAGCCCTCATGGACCTCAGAGTCCAGCATTCACCCCCTCATTGGGTGGATGTTCTGTCAGGACCAGACAAGGTCTAGTCCCTGTTGGTGTACCTGAAAGCCACTTAGCCTTACAACGAACTGTGATATTCTGATCTGTGATATATTTATTCATACCTAGTCATACCTCGGTCATATTTATTTACCTTTATCTAGTCATACCTTTGTTTAACTAAGATGTATAGTATTTATCATTATACATATATTTATCGATAATATTCATGTATTTGTAAGGATCATCTAGTCGTAGTTTAGTTCTTATTATGGGGTGTTTTTTATCAAGGGCTTACAAAGCGGCTTACGATTAGTAGTAGGTAAAAAAAGCGTGACATTTTTTGCTGTCGGACGAAAATTTTGAATTATCCCCAGAGCTAAGAAATCCATGTAAGGAAAAATTTACTTCAACAAATAGCTTCAGATCACAAATTGAGAGACCATAAAATATTAAATAAAAAGTCAATCGTTTGGGTGAATTTTCGTAAATTATCGTATTACATTTATATTAAATTGATATTTGTGCTCTTCGAGGGCAATGAAATTGTTAAATATAAGTAGACTATATATAAGTAGTTTTTTCTTCTTCTTTAAATGATACGATTTCCGTTTTAGAAGCATTAGAAATACAATAAAATCACGAGAAAAAATAAAATGCGGAAGTTTCATTCCCCTAACAACGGCTGGGTTGTACGTAAAACTTATTTCTGTTCTAGAACCAAAAATTTCAACCGTGTATCATGTTTTCTCCTCGATATTGATTCGAAATTCTATGAAAACATCAGAAATTAACAAGCGGTTGCAATCATGTTCACAATATCAATTATTGAGAATGATCACCTGTGTGTAAACAATTATTTATATAACCATGCTCATAACTCAGTTTGTTGGACACGCACTTCGCCGTAGTTAACATAATATTGTTGGATAAATCGAGAGCTTTCGAACGAATGGTCAACGAATTTTGTGGGATGAAAAACGACGAAGTACCATTTCCCTAGCAACGACTCGGTTGTAGGCGGAAATCACTGTAATTAATTTCGTGCGCGGAAAAAAATTGACTAGCAAAATTCGCTAGGACCCCAGGGCTAAAACATGATACATGTTAAAAATGAATTTGATATTTTTGTCGGGGAAATCTGAAGTTCGGTCAGGGAAATGTCAGGGAAATTAAAAATTTCCATTCGGGGCCACCCTGTTCTTAGAAAACCGGGTTTTCACCCCATTAGAGCCGGCGTATTTCTAACACAACAGTCCCATTTGTAATTTAATAGCATGATGATCCGATACCCTTCGAACTTGATACACCACCACAGTGAGTAATTATCGACGTTTCTCGTTGGTAATACGTCAGACGTCGCCCCTTATCGAATAACCTCAACCTACGATCGTGGTGGTTCTCTCAGCTACACATTTACTCTCCCTAGCAACTCATCCGAAAGTTATACTGGATGTCCCAAAAGTAACCCCCACCTCTCCGACAAGGGAATTAGATATCGCACTAGCAATTAGATATTCTAGATAGACTATCTCAATTAGATATTCTAATGGCACTAAAAAAATCTTCAAAATGGGTCGTCACTCGGTAAAAAATGGTTGAAAAATGTACCAAGTATCTCTAGAAAAATTCGCGCTTCTTCATGATTTATTAGTTCCAATCCGAAAACGGAATGAGATATCACTAATTTCTGGTTTCACCTTCACGTTCAGTACTGTGAAATCTTCAAAATGAGGCGTCACTCGGCAGCGCGATATTTTCATAAGTGGAACCTATGGAAAATATATATATAGAAAATCTTTAGAAAATATCGCGCTTCTCCATGGTTTATCAGCTTTAATCTGAGAACGGAATCAGATGTTGCCAATATAATTGCACTGAAAACTCTTGAAAATGACTCTCACTGAGCAAACGCGTAGGTATAACGCGTAAGTGTATATTTTGGATTTTAAAAGTTTTAATCGATTTTTTTAGGACAGTATTAGGTACCTAATGAAATTGGAGTAAATTTATCAGCATAATTTTGTGCATAAATTTGTTTAATGTTCTAGTTCTTAGTTGATAACGTTTTTTGAGGACCTAATATTCCCTTAGAAAATATAAATGTGTCGATTTATAGCCGTTTTGGCCATTAGCGAATTTTCGTAAAAAAATTATGATATTTGCAAGGTTCTAAAAATTGTAATATCAAATTTTTCGAAAAATTTCTTTGAAATCCGTTCTGAGGCATTCTGAAACGAATCCTAGAGTTTAACGCTTTTTCATGTATGATTTTTATATATGAATGAAATGGCTCTACAAGAGTATGCACATATTCACAATTTTTTTTTAAATAAAAGAAAAACAATAGTTGACGACACGAAACTAATTTTTCTATTTCGGCATATATGCTTTTTCCAAACTAAGAGAAAAGAAGATTTAATTTTTGGGAGTAATGGAATTTGTCGAGAAAATCTTGCAATGAAGAAGCGTGGTTGCCCAGTTAACGCCTGATGTTCAACCCTGGAGGATCATTTGCGCCAAAAACATTCAAATGAGCCTTTTAGAACTGAAGCAACATGAATTTGCTGCGGGTCTAATTTTCTTCAATACCTTTATACCAAAGCAGTAACGAAACGTATTGAATCATCGACGATCTACGGCCAATTACTGGCAAATCTTCCTTTTTTATGGTTTTTGACCCTTTTGAGTTAAGTCCTGTGTCCGCTTTCCCTATAATATGTAGAGGGCAGGGCATTCTTTGCTCATCATCTCGTACATACACATCTAGGAGTCTAGCTATCTGCTGACCCTTTGCAGGTGTATGAGTTGGGGTTATTATAAGATCTGAAGTGTAATTCCTCCTGTGATGTGTAAGTGTAATAGCCAGTGGACAAACTTTACATCTCGAGCTGCCGCTCTAGATCAGGGGTTATCAACCTTTTTGAAGTGACGGACCTCTTACAAAGATCAGAAGTTTCCACAGACCACTGGATTTATCCTATAGTAATTGGTAACATACTTTGTCATTAGTGCTATTTTTTAATGAATAAATCAATAAAATATGTTTAAAATCATCGACAGTAACTTTTCAGTAACTGTTGTATATTTTTGACCAGTTTATCAATGGGATTTATACTTATTGCCACTGTTATTAGGAAGTTACAGTCAGATTTTTCTAGCTTCGAACGTTGCTTGCTTTTAATCGCGACAATAGATGAAAATCCTTGCTAGCATGGTGTGGAAAAGATAGTGGGTACCAACGAAATTTTTCGAATTATAGGGTAGGCGCGACAAAGCAATTTTACACCAAAACTCTCCAGTCATTTACAGTGAAGTTATATGCAGTTCCTGTTGCTTTGCGACAATATTTCAGTTCTTATTGCACAGCATCAGGTAGATACTGAGAGTGCTTCGATACTATAATCGTTTTTCGTATCGGATACATTTCACCGATCGCACATATTCAGGTAAGGTAAGGTCATCATTCACGAACTAAATTCCTCGCAGCGATGTTGTGGAAACCCATTTCAATGAAGAGGGGGCCCAAGTTGAAAGATTTTTTTCTTTTCGAACCCAAGTTGACTATTTTTAATAAGACTATTTAAAAGGCTTAAGACTATTTTTATTTTTAAAACCCACTTTGAAACCCCTCGATGATAGAATTTTACTTCTTTTATCAGAAATGTTTCTATAACAAGGTATTCAACCTAACGGTCCATTGTTTTCCTTCCAAAGTTACATATTTCCTAGCCAATTTAATTATCCTTACTCTTTTTCCTAAGAACCTTATCCCATATGGTATCTACGAGAGCTCCTCCATACTCATTACTTGATGCTATGCATTTAATAATTGATTTTTCTTTTGATAGATTTAATCACCCATTGGAATAGATAAGTGCGCGATCCAAGTTTTCTTTTAATCGGCTGTTGGATAACGTAGGTAGCTGTCTAAAAACTAATCGCAAATACGTCGGTACCAACCTAGACTCGTTTTTCCACTCCCGCCTACGTCCATCTCGCGGACCACTTTTCGGAACCTTGCGGACCAGGTGAAAGTTGAAAAGTCTTCATCCACCTCAATTACATTCTTTAATTCCAATTATAATTCTTTAACCAATCCTCTGTGGCTTAATTTTGTGGTTGTAGGAAATTGAACTGTTTTCAGAGCGTGGAAAATAATACTTGTGAACGTAGAAAACTAATAACTGGATGAGTGCAAATAAATCTAGCAAATAGAATTGGTCAATTAACCATTGATTTATTTTGCGAACCTCCCGAATTTGGCTGGTTCGTTTTAACCGTTGATTCATATCTATTGATCGTTGATTGATCTTAATAATGTTTGACAAAACCCGACATCGTTAGTTAACAACTGAGATCCCCGATTTAGTAATTAATCCATGATTAACAACTTTGGTGGAGTTTGTTTAGTTCTGGAGGTTATCACACCTCAACCAATTTCAAATTTGATTATGCCTAATGGCTGATAGATTCGAATACCATATAACTCATACCTTTACTTTAATTTCAGTATTAGCTCCAACATATCCTCCTTATTTGAGCTAAATCGATCATTAGATCGTGAGCAATCGATCGGTGATCATTGGAAACCTCGACATTTAATCAAAATTGAAATCCAAGTTGGTGTGGAAATTTGACTCAGATAGACAGTTATCTTAGGTACTATCATCTTTAGGTACCTACTTCATAGGTTACGGCCTCTACGTTCCTTGGCAAAAAAGAAATGGGGGGAAATAACAAAAACATGAACAGTGGTAAAAATAGTATAACAGTTCTTTATTCTCTTCTCTAACTTTGAGTAGAATAGGTAATAATTTTTTTGACATGTACAGCATGTATCCATGTAATTTATAAGATAAACACTGATTAATTACTAAGCGACGTAATTAAGTCCTATTTAAATTCTAGCTAATAAAACAAGTACCTACCTAAAATAATACATTCGCAGTTTGCATCGTCGTTGAGAGGGAATTGAAGCTATTGAAATGCAAACGAAAACCCATTAAAACTTGCCTACGTTAGTCTGTATTTGTATTTTTATTTGTATGGTATTTCAATAAGCAATGGACTTAAAATTTTGTCCTAAAATAGGAAGGTAACATAGATTTCTATTTTGTTTGTATTAGAAAAGTACTTTAATCAAGAATATGAGTAGGCATACTGTGATTATTCATATTTAGAATGTTAAATTGTGCGCCCTTTGAAGATTTCATTAAAATATTCATTATAAACATCAAATCGTAATTATTTCATCACTTTGAAAAAGAAGAAAAAATATATATCCATCAAAAGCTTTTAGTTAATGCGATGCAAGGCACATACAATTTTAGTTTTAGGCTCATTTAATAGAGTGGGGGAGTTATAATACAAGTTATTTTGACTCTAGTAAAAATTGATTTAATTTCTTTCCATTAATGCAGTGTGGAGGCTTCTCTTGTTGTTGTTATTTTGTGTTTCGAAGGTACATATTTCCAATAATCTTCAGGCTTTTGGGTCTAGTCTGGATCTACATCAGTCTTTAACATGTTTGATCCCATTTAAATTGGATCTACCGCTACTTTCTATTTTATCCAATTGGCGTCTTGGCACAGGTACAAGTTAGTCAATAACAATTTCACCTGTTCCGTAGTCGGTAGTTGCCGAAAAATGTTAATACAAACAGTTATTGAGTAGCAGTACCCCAATTATGGTTTTAATCTAGAGCTATCCAAGGTTTAAAAACAATTTGAAATGCAACATCAGTTCTCATTAGCTTTCTTAAGTTGGCACGATCCAACCCTACTGTATAGCATACAATACTGTACACTGTATACCTAACTGATTTTCAAGTGACTTTAAGTTTAAAACATTGTACTTCTATTTCCCTTATGGTTTGTCCTGTTCAAGTTGAGTCTTTCTATATTTAATTTGTCTGTGAATTACATCACTCTTACTAGATCTTTAATATATTAATTTAAATGATCAACTACTACACACTGATACGACTTCGTATCTAACTTTCTAAACTACACAATCATTATATTTGTACAGTAATTTATTGTAGGCACGTATTTGTTGGATTTACGAGTCAATGGAGTTTTATTTCCTGTTTCACGTCCGTTTGATTATATTCTGTGTTGTAATGTTGTACAATTTTTTTCTTTATACGATATTTTCCTCGAAGATTGTATAGATTTTTCGGAACTATCAGCTTTTTAAACAGTTTTATAGCAATTTCAGTAAATGAATAAACGTCTCTTGTAAGATTAAAGCTTCCCAACCGTTTTTGCAATTAGTAAAAAAATCATGGCAAGCCAATACAGGCTCGTGGGCGGTAGGTTGAAGGTTTGTTGGTTGAATTTCTACTTATTCGACGAAATGTTTACTATGACGTGTGGTGTAAACCGTCCATTCTGCATTGGTGAACTGAACGTACTTATACACGTACACGTTTCTGGTACTGGTGTATGGGCAATCTTATCCCCTGTGTGTTTAACTGAGTTACTAAGATAATCTGAAACCCCAGTCGAACTACTGTTGATCGAAAAAGAACTTCGATTCGGGAGGAATCGAATGATAAGGTGTTAACGAGCACAAAATAGGTTTGTTCACTGAGGCGGTTTGAAGTGACTCGGTGTGAGTTTTGAAGTAACCAGTCAGAAAATGGTCAGCTAGATAAAGCTCTTACTGATTTGATGATCCGCAACGTGTTGGACATGAGTTTGGAAACCTTTGTGAAAAGACATTCACCAAGGATGGGGGGAGCTTTGATGGTCAGAGACCACATTGAACGCCTCAAGTGTGTTGCAAACTGGTTTCGTGGCTTCAGCGAACAAATCTATTGTTTGGGAGCAGGTGGTTTGTTTTTTCATTTGTTTGAGTATTTGTCTCGCAAATGCCTGTTTGGTTTTTATCGTAATTGATTGCAGATTTGGATTCAACGCACCTTAAAACGTCAAAAGACAAAGTTTGAGGGGGTTATAATTTTGTTTATACGATCACTCTGGTTTATATTGGGATAATAAAGTGCTTAGTCATGAAGCATGGAAAATAGAGCGAATTTTCAAAGAAAAGTTGTGAATAAAACTCGTGTGACGAGTTTGCAAAGAAAGTTTTAGGACACAGCCGAACTCGAAAATGTGGTAAATTATGGACATTTTTAACGTAAAAATCGATTTTTCTCTCTTATTTATGAATTTTAGAGATCTGGGAGTATATCATGCATTTTGTGGCTTGGCACCTTTTGTACGCGGAGCGTTTTTTTTAGAGGGAATATCACACATCTTTATGGTCTACGAGGAAAAGGTTGGAATGGATGGTCAGGATGGATTCAATCTCTTCATTACGCTTTTGTTGTCCGAGAGAACATCCCTGTCAAATTTAAATTTCCTAGTTTGAACGGGAGATTACATGGCTGATCAGGGTTGAACACCTTATTTTGTTCATCCCTTCATGCCATAGACGCCCTATCAAATTTCAAATTCCTAGGGTGAATATGAGATAATTTAGCTAACTCAGCTGATCAGAATAGAGCCCATCAATTCATTCGTCTCATAATGCCCCAGAGAGTTTCCCTACCAAATTTCAACTTCCTAGAGTAAACTGAAAGGAATTTACCTCATTTAGCTGATCAGGAAAGAGCCCCTGAGTTTATTTGTATCATGATGTCCGAGAGGGTCTCGCTATCAAATATCAATTTCCTAGGGTGAACTGCAGAGAATTTAATTCACTCAGCTGATAAGGATTTGGTCGTAGTGGCTTCGAAACCCACAAAGGCACTTTGTCAGGTCATATGAAGCCTATGTTTCAAATTTCATCAAAATTGGTTGAGAAGAACTGTGGAAAGTGGTGGAAGTGGGTGGGGAGAAAAAAAAGTGAGACGAGAACAAAATAAGAAGAAAGTTCGAAAACATACGTTTTGACGTCCCGTTTTAGTTTGCATATATAGGATCGACCTACCGTTACAAATTTTGCATCAGGCGACTCAGGGGGCATGGCCCACCTATGATATGCAAAGAAAATTAAGTTTGAGCGGACAGGGTGAGGTCGGGAGGGGCTGATTTTGGGGCGAAGTTCTACTTTGTTACTTATCTCGGCGCGTCTCGTTGCAATGCAAAGATTTTTTGAAAGCTTGGAATGCGATTGCAATTGTTTATTGAGAGCTTGCCAATGCAAGACTAGCGTCTGTCTTGAAACAGCTACTTCCTCTAAACTAATCTTCTGTCGAAGTAAGGTCGGTAGGTAGATATTTGTTTTGTTGATGCTAGATCGTCATTGGCAACTCCTGACCCAGCGATGACTGATAAACTCATCGCGGTCACGTGTACCACTGCCCACGTGCGTGTCCTTTTGTCTCTGCCAGCTAGACGAAAGGGCCGCGTTCTCGTCAATTATCCAGCCTATCGCGTTATCTTCAACCCATCCATCATAGATTGGCGAACCAACTTCGCTAAATTGTTTAGCAATTAAACTAATACATCTTTTTTTTAAAGTCACCCTGCGGATCGTAACCCAAACATATGATTGTTAGCGTCCAACATTATTGATTTATACACCTTTAATAATTTAACTTACAACAGCTTCCCAAACAATAGCATTTTCAAGTCAAATTCACCATTTACAAATAAACCCCCTTTTATTGATTTGTAAAATGGTTCATTTCATTTGTAAAAGGGTGAATTAGACTTAAAAAAGACATATATGTATAGCAAATGATATTCGTGGTTTATTCCTCTTTCATATTGATTGCCCTTGCTAGGCAGCCTACCTAATTCTTGGTTCTTCTGAGATGCCTCAAATGCGATTTATTATAGAAAGAAGCGGTGAAAAAGCTAGATTAGAAATTGATTCAGTTTTACGAACAACTTCTATGACTACTGTAATGTCATGTTTGGGAAGCTATGCAGATATTTTTATAAAATTACGCCTTATATCAAAGCATCTCTACACTTTGGTCTCTAGCACTCCATATAGTTGTGGGATCGATGTAGGTAGATTTCTTTTTTCTTGTGAATTCAATCATTACAACTTTGAATCAATAAAATGATTACTTTTATCCAAGATTGTAAATTTTACCAATTTTAAATAAGTTCATTCTCAATAATAATCTCTTGTTATTGTAATCTCTTGCACATCTGTATTGGTAGGTAATTATAATATTTGTCAGTAGTGAAACCCTGTGAAAGAGTTGGAAACTTGATTTTTATACAGGTTGTTACTTGTTGGTTTAAATGTAGGCTTTGAAATTCAATTTCCAGTCAGTAGCAACTTACATAGAATAGTTCACCCTAAGCTATTTTCAAATTTGACTTTCCATGCACGTTAACTTTTGTAATTTGAATGGTTTATACCATCCAAACTACACTTGAGTCTGAAATGTTTTCGAGAAATTTATAATTGAAGTTGGGTTGCCATCAGGGTTGCCAGGTGATGTTGGGGGGAAAAACCGGACACTATTAGAGGAAACGCAGACCAAAAATACAGTCTTAATTTCCGTGCATGCACAACTATTGATATACATTTTAGCGAATTTTCCTAGAAAATGAAGCTATTGAAATGGCTCCAAAAAATGTTTACTTTCCTAAAAAAATCCTAAAGATTGGCAAATCTTACAAAAACTTATAAGCTTTTGTAAGATGGGTAAATCTACAAAAAAATTCCTAATAAACTTTTGAACGGTTTTGTCAACTTCGTAATTTCGTTTTGATTTGGTAGAGAAATTTTAGCCGGAATGTGAAAAGACGTGGGCTTGGCGGGGGGGGGGGGGGGGGGGGGGATGACAAGTTTTATCGCGCTAGTAATCATTTTCAACTTGACGAAAAAAGGAGAGACAATTCCCCACAAGACACGGGCTTGGGACTGGTTACGGCGGTGTTCTTAAGAGAAGGCAACAACCGGACACTGTCCACCCTTTCTGCAAAAACCGGACATGGCCCATGGTGACTTTCAATTTTCGAACGGACACCTTCGCAAGAAACCGGTCATCTGGCAACCCTGTAACGGACACCAGTTGTCAGGAATCCGCTGTTTCTAACAAGCCTTATTGATCCCTCGATGGAGCAGGAGCTTCTTGAGTGGAATGTTGACATTGGTGGTTTCTCGTGGTCGCTGCTCAAGCTGCAGTGTTGGCAGTAGTGGGAGAGTCGTCCGCCATCGCGTTAGTCCGTTCGATGATGCCATCCATCACGAGGTCCATCTCTGCGTTGATCTCTTCCTGAGTCTTCTTCCGTTTCCCTTTCTTCCTAAATAGCACGCAGCGCATTCTCGTATCGTCTCCTACCTGCGAAAAATGTTGGTAAATCAATGTCGTGGCCAACTTGTATTTCAGATAGTTTTTAGGAATAAACAGGAGCGCGTTAGCCCAGCCAGCCCAAGCAGACGAGAAATACGTTAAGACGATATGGCACCACCTCAACATCGCGCCACTTAAAGAGGGGAGTCCCCTTGTGGGTCTAACACCGTATACTCGTAGTATGAGGAGTTTCAATCACTTCAAATCCAACTTTCGGCTAGTTCACTTAATACCAAAACCATACCTCTACATCTTGGATCCTATCCAAAATTCAAAGTCAACGGGAGTTCGCCTTCCGGCTACAGTCCTAACAATACCTTTGAATTTAGCCTAATGGGGGTTCGCCTTCTAGAGCTAAATTAAAATCTTCCTTCCAATGTCCAAAGTACAAACAGAGTTTTATTAGACAGGTTTCAACGCAGTTTAAAGTTCAGTTCGCTAAACTCACTTAGCATAACTTGCACACAACCTCAAGAATCAATAAACTAATAGGCTAAGGTGACTAACTCCTGATAATAAAAAAATAAAAAAATAAAAAAAAAAAACAGGACAACTTTAAAAAAAAAAATTTTTTAACAAAAGGCGTTCTATGATAATGACATACCCAGAATCACAGAATAAATATTTTGCTCTTTATTCAAATATAATAAAACGTACGTGTTTACATAGATGCTGTACGGAAGGTATTAACATTAGCCGCACAAGTCTAACACCCCAAGTTATATGATCCAGTTTCAGGCCAATATTGAACCAATATCATTTTCACATTGATTATGCACGGCAATTATGTATTGAATGTGTTGACGATGCAGAGTTCGAGGTATCCCACAATGCTTGCTGTGTAGGTGATGAAAAAAGGAATTTTTGGGCTCAGGAATTAATGCGACTCACAGAGGGTTGTGGCTGGCCCTTGTCTTGGACCCTAATTATCCGAATATTGTTGAGGACCTAATCGGCAACGATCTCAGTGTGTAGGGGAGCGCAGCATGGAGAAGTGATGGCAAGGGCTATGGAGCCATGCAATGTGATGTATAGGGAGCTGAATTTGGATGATCATTCATAAATATGCGGAAGCATATCCAGAAATATCCCCTGCATGTTCTTAAATGGGTTGTTAGGCTGAGGGTCTTATTGTTAGAGCTAAACCATAAACCATTCTTGCCAGTTAATCAAAGGCGACAAGAATGCTCCATGTGCAATGCGGGAGCGATTGAGCACGTCTTGCACTTCATTGGGGAATGCCCCATACTGTGTGAATACAGGGTCCCTTGTTTTGGAATCGTTAGGCTAAGAAGAGATAAATTGATTGGTATTTTGAATGGTGAAAGTTAGGAGAATTCGGCTAGATATTATAGAGACAGATGTGGGGTCGGTGCAGAGTTCAATTGGCTGTATATTAGTTAGGACATATATAAATATATATATATATATATATTAATTGTTCGGAATAATATGCTGGAAGTGTTGTAAGTCTGCAATACATTATATTCGTTATTCATAGAGCTGTTGCTTCATCTCTCAGATCCCTCATCTTTTTACATATGATGTTTTTAAAAAGCGAGTAATCAGCTGGCCAATTAAGTGGCGTAGTGCAGAGGCAGAACATTTTATTAGCAGTATTTATGTTTAGTAGATATGTAATAGTTGTTCCTCCACTAATAAATGTATTAAGTATATATTTTGTTCTAATTAATTTTTTCTATTATGGGCTGGAAACTTGTGATAAGTACATAATTATTTTTAGGTATTATATTATGAGTGTCAAACATGTGTAATATAGTGATAATTTACCGGTAGCTTCCCTTGCGAGGCTGTATGAGCATGATGACTTTGCTTCGCAATAATGTTGTTTATTGTATAATATTATGAATGTTGATTATTAATTACTGTGTACTGTATAACGTAAATAAATAGGTATTGTATTCCTTTGATGGTGCCCAAGTCTCAGTTGAATTCTATGTTCTTTAGTAAAGGTTACCTTATTCATAGGTTGGTAGCTCTCAAGGTTGTTGGGAAAGTAAAGATTGCACTATGAAATAGCAAAAAGCATCATGCACAACATTTCGAATCGACTCCAGTCATCTGGTTAACAAACTCGTGCCGAAAATGAATAGTCAAATCTTGGTCATTGACATTGTGTAAAGGTTGATAAACGATATTAGTGTCATCTATTCAGGTAACTTACTTGAAGTAGAAGAGTGATTTTGACTATGTTGCAGGCTTAGAACCAACAATGGGATTTGTGGCGCCTATATAGAAAATCTAAATAAAGACCCCAGCCTTCACTCGAGCAGTTGTAAAACAATGTGGATGGAAAGATGAGACCTTGGGTATATCTTCTATGATACACAATGCATCATCATGAAAGTACAATGATAGTGATGATGTACGAATGCCAAATAAATTAAATTTAAAATATAAAAACTTACTTGCACCGAATACCCGATGATGAGTAAGGCCACGAGTGAAATCACAAATAGGGACGATGGCACGAAGATCGCCACCATGAGCTCCGTCCACGTTTTATTTAGGTCGAATCTCGCAACCACCATTGATGAATCGTCCTAAAACATTCCAAAGGCATTTTTCCGTCTTATAAATATTGTTAAAACAACTTGTTGCTTCCGAATTTGATGTGTTTCATTACAATTTGTCCAAATTAAGAAATAAGTTTATATGAATTCAAATCCGAAAACTATTGCGTAGGGTCATTCTGCATCACGAATTTGTCTGAGAGTTTTTTCTGAACAATTGGCTTCTTTTTTGGCTCTGTTGTTTAAATTAAGCACATTTTTGTGGACAAACATGCATGCCCTTCTTTGAACTCATCTTTACAAACTTCATCAGTGCTTGAATATATGGCGAAATTCCCGATTGTTCAATGTTCATATCAATTTAAATATCAGATATATCCTGGAAGGACTCATCCTTGTTGCACTAAAAAACAAGAAGGTATGTATGCATGGAAAAGTCTTCAAATTCTGTTTTTAGTTCTGAGAACCCCAAAACAGATTGAAGACCTTTTCAAAAAGTTGCTGGTAACTAAATGTTTCTATTCATTGTAATCGGTTTGGTGCTACAAGAAAATGCGTTCCGTCCAATTATAATACATTCATAGGCTCTTCAGCTATTGAAAAAGTAAAAGGCGCGGAAGATTATATACGCATCGTTCAAGTAGAAATTCTTAATGTAGGGTCCCACCCTACTAATTCTATCCGGGTTGTTTGTGGTCTCCCGGGAAAATATAGGGGGCCGCTCTGTAATGGGGAGATTACGAAACTGCCACAAACACACAAGCCCAATCTGTCAATAAAATGATAAGTGTGTGAGCCAAGCAATCAATAGAACGTCTGCCAAGTTGGGTGTGGCATAGGGCCTCTTCGTATAGATAATGGAAATGTGTTAATAATAACGTTTTATAACATATGAATGTCATACGAATTGTACAGGAGCTATAAGGCGAGGAAATAGTTGCAATGGCTCCAAAAATTTCAAAATAAAAGTTGTAAAAAATTTCTTTATTGAAATCCATTTTGAGGCAATCTGAAACGATTCCTAAATTTTGCGCTTTATATATATATATATATATATATGAAATAGTTTTGTGTTGTAATTTTCTGTTTTCTTTTCTTACCAAGTGATTTATATATATATATATATATATATATATATATATATATATACATAATTTCAGACGACAACTCTCCTTAGGATTGAGATAAAAAATCAAGCTTTCCAAACGGAAAGATGAGTTCGTTGGCCAGCATTTTTTGAGCACATTAACTTGACCAGTTTATCAAAAAATGTGCTCACTAATTACTTAAAATGGCTAAAAACGACCAAAAATCGTTAAATTTATAATTTTTCATCAGAAATTCAAAGTCAAAATTATCAACGATCAACTAATAGATTTTGCACAAAATTATGACGAAAATCGTATTTGAATTTCATTAATATTTGCTGAAAAATCTATAAAAACTGCAAAAAATCTAAAAATCCAAAATCTTTTTTGAACCGATGAATTTGATTTAGAATGAGTTTTTTTTGCCATAAAATTGGTTTTTAACTATTTCTTTGTAATTAAATTGTTCAAAATTCGCTCATACGATCATGATGCATGACTGGAACTTTTTTTCATATGTATGCATCCCCTTAAAAATCGCTCGGCGTAAAAAAGATGTCTGGCCACAGAATGCATGATATCATTCAATTTGGGCCAAGCCAATGGTATTATGACCCCTTGTTAATGATACAATTGCATGTTTTGGATACCATTGTTTCCAATGTAGGAAATATGGTCGAATATTAATCGTCAATTGAATATTATACACTTTCTTATCGTGTAGAATGAGATTTAATAACACTTGGCTACTGCTAAACTGAGGTTCAGATCATTGAATATCTCGAGATTTGAAAGGCAAAATTATAAGAAAAAACCTATTCTAGGCGGACAAAATTATTTTGTAGAAGTTGAAAGAATTTTGAAAAGTGTAGAGGAAGATATTTTGCATCGAATGATACCACCGCCAGATCTCCAACTCTTTTTCTCGATCTTCGGCGATTTTTTAGAGTTCTCGTGACCATTACTCACTACCCACTTCTATGGAAATCCTAAAAAAGTGAGTGGTAGATCACAGAAAGTTCCCAAAATCATCAAAAATCCAAGAAACGAGTTAGAGAGCTGGCGGTGGTCTCATTCGAAGCACAATTTCTTCCCCTACAACTTTTTTTTCCAGTTCAAAAAAGTTTTGGTCAGCTCCAATGGTCAGCAAGTGAGAAAAATTGTTAACAATCTATTTCTTGGGTCGAAGAAACTATTTTAGGTATATCGGAATCAGCTCAAAATTTATAATAATACCTAATAAAATAAGTTACTCCACCTACAATCGGTTTCTGGCCCACTGGCCCTCGAAGTTAAATCGATCAATATCTGTCGAGAACTGTAGAAGTTATGCTTCCTACAACGTTTGAGTACGCCTTTTAGTAGAGGAATAATGATATAAACTCACATAATAGGTGACTATCCAGACTGAAGCCCAAAAAATGCCTAAGAGTTTGACCATAATTGGGAACAATGAGATTCACAGGGCTTTCAGCCATAGAACAACATCTGTGACGTACATTACAAATTTACTATCAACATTTCGAGTTCCAGATTGAACTCATCTTCAAGTCATCACCTGATAGTAAAATACCAGTTTCACAAACTTTCTTCTTTCTTCTGTTACAGAAGCTGGAAGCAGATGACAATGATGAATTCTACAATTCGCCCTGGGCCGATAGTTCAAACCTCAAACGTTCATTTCAAGGCCTCTCTAACATATCTTGGAAACCTAAATGAAGTCGATGTTTATTTACCAACGTATGAACTACCCACCTCTGCCATGTTAGGATTTCGGTGTACGCACTCTTAGTAAAAATGGTGCCTAATAGTACCTATATCATAAAATTTAGGAATTATGAACTAAATCGTCTTATTGTTGTCGAATGAACAATCATGAAGTAGTAGGAATATTCTTTTTCAAAATTTTCCATCGACACATACGGTTTTTTGTTATTCTTATGCTTGAACTTTCACCTATCAGCACACGAAGTTCCAATTAAATAATCGTTTTGCTATAAAATGTGGTTTTATTTATTTTTAAGGGAGATGAGTTTGGTTGTACCTGAGAAGTCAGAAACTGTCCAAGTGACATTACGGAAATGTTAAAGGAGAGCTAACAAAAGTTTCTGACGCTCCTAATTTTTGAGCTTTATATACGATAGTTTACCAGAGACTAGTTTTGAGACTCCCTCTCTTACGCGTTTTTACCCTAGAAAAATGCTTGGATCGAATTTGAAACAATGCATATACGACAAAAATCTCGAAAATGAAATTTTTGGACATAGGGTAGCTAAGGGTAAGAGTACGCAGTGAACTTCCCAAGAAACCAAAGAGTATATGCCCTCAGTACTTACATGAACTTTGATGAAGCAGTGTCGAAATATTTAGAAGAAAATGAAGTAAATCTGTTTTTAACATGTTTGATCCAATTTCTCTCCTACTGAAGGGAGTTGCTGTGTAAAAACAACAAAGCTAGTGGTTTCGTCCACGTTGCAGTCAGAAGAAAAAGTTTTAAGCTTCCTATTTCTCACCGAACTTCGTCGATTACGGGCACATGGAGACCTGTTGGGTCTGACAAACGAAATAGTTGTGCGCGTACGCTATAGTGATTACTCGACCAATTGCGTTACGATTCATAGGGAGTCTTCCTGAAACTCATGACTAACTGCCATTCTAGTTTGAACGAAATCAGATTGATAGATCTTGATGAATCGACATTATAAAAAACTCACGTTTGCACATACCTACCATTATCAAACCGAAGGCAAGGGAACTGTCTAGGAGCTAACCCACATAATGTTTGATAATTTCATCAAAATCGGTTCATTACTTTTTTAGTTTCATTCATACGTGTCAACAAACCAAAGTTGTGAGCATGCGCAATAGTTATTACTCTAATCTAGTTATCTACTAATCGCGAAAAAATGCATAACCTTCCTGTACTTATACCACTTTTAGAACTTTTAGATGGTTTTCTAGCGTCGATTGCCATATAAACGATGTAACTAGGTCCTCCAGAAGTCAAGGCTGTTTTCCTAGGATAGCAACCTACGATAGGATCTGTGACAACCGGACATTGGCCGCCCTTCCTGAGAAAACCGGACATTTGGCGTTCAGAACGACTTAAATTTTCGTCCGGACAGCTTGGTGAACAACCGTACTGTCCGGGCCAAAACCGGACACCTGGCAACCCTGTTTCCCAATACAAGGTGTCCCGCATAAGGTGGTCAGTACTTCAGGGGTCGATTCTAGAACCCATTTCTGATCGAAAGTTCCACATAAAGATTTTTTCAAACGCTTAGTTTTCGAGTAATTTAATTTAAATTTTTTTTCGTGTTTTCCACCTTTTGTCACTTTAACGATCATAACTCTCTTAATTTTCTGTATAAATTCAAATTTGAGGGTACTGTTGAAAAGAGCATTTATCGGATAGACGTCTGAGCTTTCTTATGGATCAAGGTTTGAGACATGGAAAAGCTCTCTGAATAGCAAACTTTACCTAATTTGGGAAACCTTGAGTTTTTTCAACCAGGAATTGCACTATGTGAACCAATATTTTTTCAAGACACAAGAACGTAAAACTGCGCCATATTCTCACGTTTTCAACGGTGTTGCCAATTTTACTTTTACTATGGGAGCAAACTATGTTTCAATGTTGAAAAATATCGTTTTTTCACTGAAATCGAGGGTTTTTTAGAAAAATGACCTTCTATGAAAATACGAGTTCGGGGTCGGTACGTATTTTTTTACACTGAATCGAATGGTAACACTTGCCAATCCCCAATCCCGTTATAACCAAGTTTGACACTTTAACTCACAAATTTGAGTTCATTTGGTATGATAAATTTTATGTGTTTTCAGGGGTGAAACTAGTAAGCTAAAGTGTTTTTCTCGAATGTCATGTATCACAACATCGAGTAGAAAATATTCTATTTTCCTAGACCAAAAGAAATCACGATCAGATGACGAAATCTGGAATTTTTTTGAGAATTACCCATTAGTTACTCTATTATTAAATTTAGGTACCTTGTGGTAGTAGCAGATGAACCTGCTTTGTGACGTCGAGTTGTCACCGTCATTGCCGTGCGTCCTGGTGAACTCCTCGCACTCTCCCCTCAGCGTGTTGACGCAGCCCTCGAGGTTGATGTAGAGGCGGGAGTAGTTGTAGATCGTGAGGCTGCTCTGAGGCGGCAGATGCTTCATGTTGGGGTCCAGCAGCTTCGTGCTGTTCTCCACAATTTGCCAGAACGTAGTGAAGTTGGTCGCGGGCTGCGGGATCGTCGTTGGAGGCACGACCGTACCGTTAATGCAATCCGTCGCTCTGCAAGTAACAACCATATTACCTCATATTTTACGAGTTTCTCTTTCTCATTCCAAATCATTATACACGTATAACTTCATAGACGTGGCACCCATCGATGAAGAAAAGTACAGTTCAAGAGTCTTAATTTTTGAAAATTCGTCCTTCATGGACGAAACAAAAGATCATAAATTATCTTTTGCATACCTTTCGGAGGAGTCTATCTTCACTAACAAGTCGGATACGGGGGCGAGCGCCTTCGATGTAAGAATATCATCATCAGGCCGTCGAAACTACTGTACTGTTTGATGATGGTGTTCTTAAATCGTAAGCGCTCGCTCCCTGTACTCGACTTGCTCGTGACGACTAACTATTGTACTCTTATTACTAGGGGAAAGTACCCTTTAGATGTAATACCAGACTCAGCCAGTCGGGCTAAGGAACTATTAACGAGACTGCAAAATAAGACTTTACAACTTTCTAAAACTATAGGTAGCATTAAATTTAACAAAAGAGTACTATTACTACGGCAGGATGATGATGTTCCTACATCGGGAGCGATCGCTTAGTGTACTCGACTTGCTAGTGACGACGGAATCCTCCATAAGGTACCTACATTAATTATAATTTTACTCCTATTACTAACGGAAATACCCCTTTAGATTTAATACCAGACTCAGCCAGTCTGGCTAAGGTGCTACTAACTAGAGTGAATAACGAGATTTACAAATCCATAAAACTACATCTAACATTAAATTTAACAAAAGAGTCCTGTTTCGACGGCAGGATGATGATGTTCTTACATCATAAGCGCTCGCTCCCCGTACTCAACTTTCTAGTGACGACGGACTCCGAAAGGTGTACTGGGCGTTTCGCACTTGGTGTAACATAAAAATTGGGTAAAACTAGACTGAATATGGAGCAGAATGCCGCCAACTTCACCTTTCTATCTCAATCTGCTCCCGATATGATTTTTTAATTTTAATTTTCTTATTTTTTATAAATCCTCGTTTTTGCCATAAAACCCTATGTTCATCCACTTTGAAACAACTGTTTTCAATTTTAAATTTTCTATACGCCTAGTGCACATTCATAATCATGTTATGCAGTTCAAACATTGAAAATTGAAGAAAATAAATAAGTTCTGAAAATACTTAGATGTTAACTGCATTTCCGAAAACCGTGAAGGAAATATTTCAGGAAAACTTGCAGCTTTAATCGGCTTTCTAATGGTTAGGTCAACTTTGCGATTCCTTAATGATTTCATGGAGAAATTCAAGATTGAATGAGAGAAAAAAAAGGATTCTCAATTTTGTTGTGTTTGCCGTTATAGTGATATTCAGATTGATAATTTCAAGGATACCAGGGCAAAATGAAATCCTCGTTGTAAGTCTGAGGTCGCTTTACTGAATTTCAGTACAAAAAATAATGGATGTCACCAAACGAATGAACGAACAGTGTAGTAGTTAGATACGTTAATAAATATTTGAGACCTTTGACTACTCTTGCCGCACTTGGGAAATCACGACAAGACCTGTTTTAGACACAGTGTTTTTGTAGATGCCTACTGTTTTTTTTTTCTTCTCACATTCAAACTTGAATTTCTCCATGAAATCGATAGGGAATCGCAAAGTTGACCAAACCATTAGAAAGCTGATTAATTTGGAAGTTTTCATGAAATTTAACAGCTTCAAGCACGTTTTTTTATGAATGCAGTTAACGTACAAGGATTTTCAGAAACTTAATCTTTTTCTTCAGTTTTCAATATATGAACTGCAGTGTCCGTCCTTAGAAGTTTGTTTCTGATTATGAATGTGCTTTGGACGTTTAGGAAATTTGACGCGAATTCGAAAATGTGGTCAAAAGTTGGAAAAAGTTGTTTTAAAGTGGAGGAACGTGGATTTTTATGGCAAAAGAAGTGGTTTTCTAAAAAAAAAAACTAAAAAAAATCGTATCTCGGGAATGAATTGAGATAGAAAAGTGTGATTGGTGGCATTCTACTTCATTTTTAGTATAGTTTTACCTATTTTGTTTTTGTTACACCAAGTATGAAACCCCCTGTCTAAATTATAATTTTAATCTTATTACTAGCTGAAAATAACCCTTTTGATTTAATACCAGACTCAGCCAGTCTGGCTAAGGTACTATTAAATTGACTGAATAGCAAGACTACAACTCCAAAAATCTATAGCGAGCATTAAATTTAACAAAAGATTACTGCTTCGATGGCCTGATAATGTTCTTACTTTCAAAGCGCTCGCTTCCTGTCCGTCGTGACGACGGACTCTTCCGAAAGGAACATATGTGAATTATAATTTTAATCTTATTACTAGAGGAAATAACTCTTTAGATTTAATACCAAAATGTCATAGATGTCTTTCCTTAATAACTTATTTTTCCGATTACCAATGGGGGAAATTAGTAGGTACCTGTTCCATCTTCCCGTCGAATGATTAGTTGACAAGCGATACTTCGACTCGGTTTGCATTTTTTAGCGATTGTGTGTGCGTGTTCAGCGCTTCGTGTTGTAACTTTGAAGCCTTTTACTTGAAATTTGGTAGGGAGTCTCTTTAAACGTATGGAATCAGCTGTAAAGCATTTCTTGACGATTCTGCAACAAGAAAGTGTCGTCGGCGACGATGGTCGTTTTTTTTTAACCAAAATTTTTACCAAAAATCGAGTTCGGTAAAGTTTTCAACAGCTTTCGCCACACAGAATCGACAGAAACCGCTACAAAAGCTTTAAAATTTGTCCTTGATGACAACACGACGTCATCGTCGTCGTCAAAACCCGTTATTTATGGATGATAAGGTCTTTTTTCGATTGTTACATCATGGTATTTTTGTTTTTTCTCTTATTTTAATTCTCACCAAAATAATGTAAAATCCGTTCATTGGGACGCATACCAATATGTTTGCGAATACCCAGGTTGGGAGAGCGCTCTATGCCACAGTTTGGCACGAACATACGATTAGATATTTAAAAAAAAAGAGAGATAGAAGAGAGTTTTCTACAAGGGAAAACCTTCCCTTCATTCATTTCTTGTTCAATTGCTAATGCTATTAGGCCCATAGCTTAAGTTGAACTGGTAGGCAAGTAAGAATGGAATGAATTAAAACCCTTGCCCGATCGCACAATAGGAAGTGATATAATTCATATCCAAAAGTAGACATAATGTAGGTAAGTGGTTCGTACATTTATTATCATTAACAATTCACATTCAAACCTTTCATCTGCTAAGTTTCTGTCGACCCTTCAAGTCAAATCCCCCCCATACCACCCCACCGCCACTTGTTATGTATTCCACTGAGCCGTTGCGCTGGGCGTATCGATCTCTTTCCTCCGGTGTAGTGAACTGTATAAATAATTCTACTTTGTTGCGATGATCACTTATTCAGGAGATTGATATTGTTGCTCGTTCCAGTGACGTTCTAGATCCCTTTGAACCGGGTCAGCATCGTTTTGAAGGTTAGGTTTGCGAAAAACATCGTAGAAGGGAGTAGGTACGGCGTTCAACAGATACGTACTAAATAGTTCAAGTCATGAAGCGAATGAGCAAATTTTTTGTAAATTATACTATATTTATAGTAATTATACTATAATATAATAATTATAGTATAGGTATTATGTTACATTGTTTTAAAAATTGAGGATTTTGATTGGAAAATAAAGGTTAACTACGTGCTAAAATTCTACGTTCAAAAAATACGTTTTAAAACTCGTTTTAAATAATATTCTGCGATTCAAAAAAGATTTTGGATTTTTAGCTTTATTACAGTTTTTATCAATTTTTCGGCACATATTAATGAAATTTAGTACATTTTTCAGCATAAATTTGTACATACATTTTTAAAATGTTCTAGTTCGTTGTTGATAAACTTCTTTTGACTTAAATTCTGCTGAAAATATAAATTTAACAATTTTTAGCGCCGTTTTTAGAGATTTTTTTAGCTCATTATTTGGAATTTGACCAATTTAAAGTACCTACTCAAAAAATTCTGGCCAACAAACTCATCCTTTTATTCGGAAGCTTAATTTTTTGGAGCAAGAACGGAATTTTTATCTCAATCCTGACCCCGTCTAAAATAACACACGCTTTTTTGTTTTTTACAAAACTCCCCTGAAAGGTGGAGGGGAAACACCATCAACTTGAGAAAACAAATAAATGAATAAAATAAGTACGCAGAACCTCTCAGGAAGCGGGTGGTGATACCACGGAGCATTCCCATCGATATGCCCAACTCCGTGGCTCTTTTCCCACACCACACCCCACGCCATGACACGGTCAAGGCCATAACCCTGATTTTATTGGTCGCCGCTCCTTTCAGTTCGGAAATCCGTAGCCACAGGTCATTTCTATCATATTTACTTATCTTCGCCCCCCAGGTTTGCTCCATGTCCACGCTGCCACTGACAACCTGGACATCCAGGATTATTGCAGATTCATCTGGCGCAACGGCAACGATATCTGGCTTCTTGCCCCGGTCACTTGGCCTGTGTTACGGTCAAGCCTGCCAAGCCCCAAGGCCTGTCTTGGCCTTTCGACATCCCAACCGCTGGATGACAAAGCGCCTTCTATCTGCTTGACAATCGCCAAGTCGTGACGTAGAATGCGGCCACCGCGAATACGAGGACACTGCTGTACCACATGATACAGATTCTGATTGAAAAAAGGATAAACTCCAAGAATTGTTTCAGAATGCCTAAATCTGATTTCCACGAAGAAACTTTCACTTTCTACATTTTGTGAGGCGTTGCAATAGCTTTTTTTTCTTCTAAACTCACTAAAATGTGAAATCCCTGTAGCAATAATAATTTTTACAGTTTTTATCCGATTTTGACGAAATCTTAAAAGTCCAGGGAGCCAACACCAAAATAGGTAATAATTTGAGCAGAAGGTTTAAGATTAGATTTTGAAGATTTAGTCCATTCTGGGTGGGAAAATCTTTGTCCATATCTCATAATTTGTGGAACACGAAATGGCTGCCTCATAAAGATGGTTTAATTTGTCCATTTCAAAGTTTTATTCTAATAATTCCTAAACCGTACATCCTACAGAAATTTTTATACATAGCAAAGTTGTGGAACATGAAAAACTAAAACGATTCGATAAAAAAATTCTGAATCATCTCTCAAAATAAGCGAGTTACAAACAATTTAAAATCAGGCCAATTTTGGGTCAGTCCTCTTCTGCCCTCCGGCTAGACTTTTGCCCTTCAAAATCACCTAGCAGCTTCAATAATGGTCTGATTTCAGTCTCCTAATGCTCATCCGGTTCAGGGTTAAATACTTTCCAAAGTCCGTATCGAGCAAGTTTTTGCTCAGACCGTTTCCCATGAAGTACAAAGTAGAAAGCCGTTTTTGCGAACTTTTTGTGTAAAATGACACACAATTCTTCGGCTGTAAGTCAATGGGGGAAGGTCTCAGCTAAAATATGCTCAATACGACCTTAGGAAAGTATTTAATATTGAGCAGAATAAGTTTTGACAGACTGAAATCAAACCAATATTAACGCTATCAGGTGATTTTGTAGGGCAAAAGTCTAGACTGGGGGGGGGGGGGGGGGGGGGGGCTGGTGCAAAATTAGCTTGATTTTCAATTGTTTATAATTCGCTTATTTTAAGAGTTAATTCAAAGTTTTGGGACCGATTTTTTTTCTTTTTTAATGCTCTACAACTTTACTACGAGTAAAAATTTCTGTAGGATGTACTTACGGTTTAGGAATGAGAAAAACTTTAAAATGGGCAAATTAAGCCATATTTGTGAGGCAGCCATTTAGAATTCCACCAATTTAGAGATGGCAGACAAAGATTTTCCAACCCAGAATGGACTCAATTTTCAAAATCTAAGCTCAAACCTTTTTCTCAAATTACTTCCCATTGCCGGCCTTGGCTCCTGGACTATCAGGGAATGTGCAGGACGGACTCGAGACGGTGCCTCATGAGTATCGCCCAGAGGAGCTTATGTGATCTGGTATCGGTGGGGCCTCCAGATCTTCTTTACCAAGATGAAACAAAAACGTCAGCCGCTAACATAAGTATTGCCAGCATCTCCGGAAATCGATATAAGCGGCGAGGAGGGGAGGAAGGGAAGGGGAAGGAAGCCTAATGAAAATTGTCAATCCCCTTTGGTGGGCTCCGTCCCACGCCATCGCCGGCCGCCCGCCCCGCGCGCCCCCGCTAATAACCTTTTAATCCCCAAATTGACTTCTTAACTAGATGAAGGAGCTCGCATTTGGGGGGGTTTTCCTGAGTTCGGAGACCGCAGAAGATGCGGCGATTCGGGGTAATTTCCGCAACCGTCCCAACAGATGTGAATCGATAGGTACTGTTGAATTGAGGTGAAGCATAATATAGAAAAGGTAATTTCTACAGGGCGGTCCATGAAAGACGGACGCTTTCGTAACGTCTAGTACTCAGTCCCAAGAAGTGACAGGGTCTTGGGCCATTTTGATCAGTAGGTCTTCAATACCGTTTTGGTTTATTATTTTCAATAATGAACCTTTGTAATTAACCTAGAAAACAAAGAAGAAAAACAACCCCCCCCAACATTTTTTGGTTTTCAAGATAAGTGGAATTAAAAAAAAGTTCCTTCCGTACTTTTCTTTGAAACTACCGAACCAAACTTTATGAAATTTGGCTCAAAAATCATACATCAGCCGGGGATGCGCCAGTAACATCGGCATTGAGTAGTAATTAAGGCCTGAAATATTGAAAAATTGAGATCTCAAAAACATTCAATATAACTGTATACTCGCACCTACCTATTGTATTTTTGGGTCTCATTTATAGATTACCTGCTAGCATAGTTTCTCGCTTGCTCGGTATGGCTGTATAGATTCGATGGTCTTTACTGTTGAGTGGAATATGTAGAATGATTGGAAACGGTAGATCACTAAGGGTGATTTGAAATGTGTAGGGGATGCGGGTGACAGTAACTGGAAAACGGTTATTATCGAATGTTTTTGTGCCGGTGATGAAATGCCCCCAGTTTCAATGCCGAAAAACGTACTAATTTCATTATTTGCTGAAAAATCCATAAAACTGTAAATAAAATCTAAAAATCCAAAATCGTTTTTGAATCGCCAAGTCCATTTTGTACAAGTTTTTTTTTTTGCTTTGGTTTTTTAAATTGGTTTTCAACAAATTCCTTGTAATCAAGTTGCTCAAATTTTAATACAATTTAACATATTATATACCCAATACGAAAGGTGATTATGAAAATTCGCTCATACGATCATGCTGCATGACTGGAACTGTTTTTTAGGACGTCCCTTAGAAACTACGTCGTACAGGCAAGGCTTCTTATTTAAGAGGACGACCTATTGGAATTGATCCAAGGCGGTAGGGGTCAACCCCAGCATTAAAAAAAAATAAATAAATAAATAAAAATAAATAAAATAATAACCGCATAAAAATCCGTTTCAGACCATTCTAAGACCGAATCCGTCAAAAAACGATAGGTGCATGTCTGTGTGTGTGTTTATGTATGTGACAAATTTTGTCGACGCTGCCCAGGCCACAATTCTCAACCGATTTCCGAGATTCTTTGTTTGTTCAATTACAATTTTACTCTAGTTGTGCAAAAAACTACGGGAATTTTGACTTTCATGGCGGAAAGGAGAAATTGGAGGGGGCAAAGCCGTAAAAACGTGGTTTTTTACGACATATTTTGTCGACGCTGCCCAGGCTACAATTCTCAACCTATTTCCGTGATTTTTATTTTGTTCGATCCTAATTTTAGTTTAGTTGTGCAATAAACCTTGGGAATTCCCGATTTAGTGTTGGGGTGGTAGTGGAGGGGGTAGTAACAAATTCATTCAAGCGCTGCTCAAGCTACAATTGTCGACCGATTTTCGTGATGTTTTTTTTTTGTTCAATTGAGAATCCGGTAGGTACCTACCTATAGTTTTGTAATATATGTCCGGAGTTTCAAATTTCCATATGGAAAGGGTTGAATGGCGGGGGTAATGCTGATAAATCGTGATGTTACAGTATTCTCAACTGTTTTTCGTGTTACTTTTGTGTTTTTTGTGCAATTAAGAATTTGGTCTAGTTTTATATCTCAGGATCTCTTATTTTATTACAGAGGGGGGGGGGGGGGGGAGGTGGTAATATTAATATATCGTTATTTTCATTATTTGTCTTCTGATTTCCGTTTTATTTTATTAATTTTTTTTTCTCATCAATTATTCGGTGTAGTTTTACGAATTACATATGCCAGGAATTTCAAATTTCCTAAATGCAGGGGGGAATTCCCTAAATGGTAAATGGAGGGGATAGTTCCGATAAATCATGATATTTCCGACATTCTTTGTTCGTTTGATTCCAATTTTAAACTAGTTGTGCAACAAACCTCGGGAATTTTGAGTTTCATGACGGAAGGGAGAAAATGGAGGTGGGAAAGCCGAAAAAACGTGTTTTTTTCTCAACATATTTGTCGACGCTGCCCAGGCTACGATTCTCAACATATTTTCGTGATTCTTATTTTGTTCGATCCTAATTTTAGAATCGTTGGGCAACTAATCTTGGGATTTCCCTATTTGCTGTTTGGGTGGGGGGTGGAGGAGGTAGTTACAAGTTCATTCAAGCGCTGCTCAAGCTACAATTCCCCACCGATTTTCGTGATTATTTTTTTGTTCAATTGAGAATTCGGTATAGTTTTGGAATATATGTCCGGAGTTTCAAAATTATATATGGAAAGGGTTAAATCGAGAGGGCAATACTGATAAATCCTGATGTTTAAACTATTCTCAATTGTTTTTCGGGATATATATATATTTTTTTTTTTTGTTCAATTAAGAATCTTTCGGTTGTTCTTTTGTGTTTTTATTTTTTTATAAGGGACCAATTAATCAGGACACTTCTATTAGTAATGAGGATAATTAAGATTTACTGCTACATACCAAATATAGGGACGTCCCTGTAATGCATGCATTACTTAACAATATGTTCTACGATTAGGCCACCTCAATATCCTACAGAAATTCGCTGACTAAACTAATGAGAAAATGCATAAGTTGGTACTTACAGAAGGTTGCGGCCGTCCATTTCGATGGTGTGGCAGGTGGTGAGGAGCGTCGTGTTGGAGCGGTGAGTCCAAATCTCCCTTGGCGGGATCTCTCGTCCTTCTTCGGAGCCGTCGGTCTCCGTGTGAGCCAACACCCGGTCGCAGTGCCCCACGAAAATGTTGTTGCCGAGCTTCGTCCCGCCTTTGTACTCGTGGTACTGGACGAACACGTTCATACGGTGCGTCGTGATGTTGGAACAGTAACGGTCGCAGATCAGATCCGTCTTGTATTTCACACATCTAAAACCAAAATCGCAAGAATTACGAATGGGTTTATTAATTACTGGGTTTACTAACCAGAAGCCTTACTCAGCAGAGTTGGGCGTAATCGTAGTCATAATTACGATTACGATTACAATCAGAATGTCTGAGATTTGTGATTATAATTACGCTTATAATCACAAAACCTGGAGATATGGTTACGATTACGACGACGCCTATGATTACGATTACGACAATCATAACATTTGTTATCACTGGTTTTTTGTAATTATATTTGTAAAAACACCTTTTTGAAATTACGACTGTAATCACAAGTTTTTATTGTGACTTCGGCCGTGAAAACCAATATCCTTGTATAACTATAAAACTCTTAAAGAAAGTTTGTTTCTATCTATCTATGTATGTTTTTATGTTTCTATGTATGTTCCCAATAGAAGGCTATCTTCTGGATCGATTCTGATGGGAGCGGTCGTAAAATGATCAGCAAGTTCCGGCGCACAACTAAAGCTGAAAACAGACTACGCTGACTTGACGTGGGATGACGCATGATCAGGCAGCGACAGACCACGTCAGAGATGGGCCTACAGGATCACACTTTGCTGACGTGACGTGAGGGTGGGGGACGTGATGCTGGGATATCGTGCTCAAAGGAGGGTGGAAGGTGTGTTCAGTTGATGTGTAATGTTCGACAATGCAAGAACTTCTCGACTTGCTTGAAGAGGATGAAATTGCTGGAATGGCAATCGCCTGTGCTGCAGCAGCAGCATCAAGGATATTGGTGCATCCCATCAACAGCACGCGGGTGCTGTACGGCGAATTTAGAACTTTGAAGCCCGAATTGGTGGAGGACGAAGAGCGTTTCGTCATGTGTTTCCGCATGACGAAAAATGAGTTTTATCATTTGTTGAAATTAGTTGGTCCGAAAATTGAGAAACGCTCGACTCAACTACGAGAGAGCACACCAGTGGAGATCAGACTGGCAGTTTGATTGAGGTGAGTACAAACTGATAACTTAACTATCTAGACGATCTGACGCCGGCTGATGTCTTCATACGTCTGACGAAAATACAAATCTTTTGACTTTGACCTGACGTGTAGATGGCGTGTTAAGGCGTAGGATACGCTAGACGGCATCATCCCACGCATTACCACGTCACGTCAGAGCAATCTGTTGGTGATCGTACGAATCCTTTGTTTACATTTTGTCTTCACACGTGGTCCCCCGTCATACTACGCCATCCCGCGTCATCCCTCGTCACGTCAGCGTAGTCTGTTTTCAGCTTTAGGCTAGGTCTGGACCTCCAAAACATTCTTTTACTTAAGGATGTTTAAGACCCGTTATGATAAACGGCGCTACCCTTCGTAACCGATTTGTTTAGTTCCCGAACTTTTGTCATTATGGTTGCTAACATGCAGTTTGTTAGCGGCGGAGATTCGTGAGCAAGCCTTGACGGGTTGCTGTACGGGTGTTCCAAATGAAGTATTGGTTGCATTATTGATAGGTGATAGACGGGAAATTCATATTTCGTGCGACAAGCGGGACTGAAAACCGATTTTTTTTGCCCTCAAAATTTTATTATGGTTGTCAACTTGCAGTTCAGGGCCTTTCTTCGCTCGTGTTTGGTTTTGACGATTTCGATCAGCTGAGTGAGCTAAATTCTATCCAGTTACCCCTAGGAAGTTTAAATTTAATATGGAGACTCTCCGGATCATCAATGGACGATTAAAATGCTGGGCTCTTTCATGGCCAGCTGAGTGAGCTAAATTCTCTCTTGTTCACCCAAGGAAGTTTACATTTGATAGGGAGACTCTCTGGGTCATTAAGAGACGGTTGAAGTGATGCCCTCATTCATGATCAGCTGAGTGACCTACATTCTCTTCTGTTTACCCTAAGAAGTTGAAATTGGACAGGGAGATTCTCTGGGCCATTTAGAGACGATTAATATGGAGGTCTCTTTTCTGATCAACTGAGTGAGCTGATCTCCTGTTCACCCTAGGAAGTTGAAATTTGATAGAGTGACTCTTTGGGACAATAATAGCTTATTGAAGTTATGGGCTCTTTTCTGGTCAGTCCAGGCTTATTTTGCTACTTTTATGCTGTAATTTGGTATGGAGCCTCAGTAGTTACGAACACAGTCTCGATATCGTTATTTCAGCAGTCTATGCACCGACTAACCCTTACAGGTGGGTACGTGCAAACTACAAAGCACTGGTAACCGGCTAGTTACCTATAAATAAGCCCGTTACCGCAGATTTTTCCCAGTAATTACAGTCATAATCATAATTTTTCCTGTGGTTACAGCTGTAATATTAGTTTTTTGTGTGATTACTGCCGTAATCTTAGTTTTTCCTGTGATTGCAATTGTTATGTTAATACGATTGTATTCACAGGAAAAACTAAGATTACAGCAGTTATCACAGCAAAAACTAAGATTACGGCTGTAATCACACGAAAAATTATGATTATGACTGTAAATAGGGGGATAAATCTGCGGTAACGGGCTTATTTATAGGGAACATTGTTTTTTACGGCTAAAATCACATCAAAAACCTGTCGTAATGCAAAAAAAGTTGTGATCACGACTATAATTACCTATACAAAAACTGTAATTACTAGTAATACTAATCGTAATCATAAGTGTAATCGTAATTGTGATCATATCTCCAGGTTATGTGATTATAATTGTAATTGTAATCACAACTCTAAAACCCTATGATTGTAATCGTAATCGTAATAATTATGATAACGATTAAGCCCAACTCGGTTACGCAGTAGTTGATAGGTATGTATACTTTTTGAAATATCTCTACATGTTATGCCCGTACAAAAATCTCAAAAACGCATCGTACAAAAATTGTAGACAATAAACTGACATTTGATCACCAATTTTCCCATTCTGTGAGCTTTGAACGGCCATATCTTGGATACTATTCTTATACGACAAAACTCACGAAGACTTTAATTCTAGTCAATATGATACTCTACAAGTTTTAGGTTAGTCGAGTTTGACAGAAAACGTATCGCTTAGGAGTTGTATGCTAAAAACTGAAAAATGGTGTGGTGTTGGCGCCCCGGCGCACAGTGGTCCGAAATGCGATTCAGGCTGGCCGGAATTATTTTTTTCCCCAATCTTATAGGGAATTTCACGTTGATCCCGCTTGTCCCTATACTTAAAATGGCCCCTTAATGCGTCATCTTAGAAGAACCAATTTTTTAAACACATTTTTCAACGTCCTCATGGTTGGTTTATAATTATCCGAGTGCTTCAAGGTCCCGTCAGGGATGTTTGTGTTAATTTGTAGTCTTAATCTTAATTTGTAGGTTTGTTATATAATATGTAGTATTGCTGTCATGTTCTTCCGAGAGCATTGTTATTATTGTTAGCTGTCCTTTGCATTGAGGTTGAGTTTGTAGATAGGTATGACTTGATAATGAGTATTGTGCTTAAAATATCGACAAATAGGCAGATGGAGGAAATTATTGGGGATTCATGAACAAATCTGTCTTTCCGCTTGTCTTGCCTTAGTCTGCCTAGGCTGGCACTGATCTTGGATTGCTTACTAATGGTGTTGCTGACTAATGGTATCGCTTACTCACTTGGAATGCTTACACTCGAAGAAGCCATTGAGTTTGAGGTTGTCCCTCGACGCGTCCACCGCGATCCCGTCCGCGTGATTGTGGCATAGGAACATTGTGGACCAGTTGGCGCAGTGTCCTTTCCTACACGAATAGACGCCGTTCAGATCCGTACAATGAGTGTCGTTGTTGCAGTTATACTTCTTTATCCCGTCTGGCTTGGCCTGGAAACAGACCAAAATGAAGGTTTAATTTGTATACATGATCTCATGTGTTTTCTTTCTTGTTCCAACTAGCTTTCATTTCACGTCTATATTGAATTTGTGAACAATTGAAATTCTCGTGACATCCAAAGTTGATGCCTAACAAACTTTTTCCAACTATTCAAGTGCAGTGTAGATGTCGCAGCCCTATTGTGAAATCAGCCTTTTGTGTAAAAAGCCTAGCCTTTTTACAATACGCCGCCTTATCGTTATAAATAAGTTGGAATGACTATCAGCCTGGTATTTTTTAGCCTTTTTCTAAAGTACCTGGAAGAGCTCAGCCTTTTTGCAAAACCAACCAGTCCTATTTGACATAAAGGCTGAGCGTGATCCGCCTTAGTTTGGTGGTCTGGATGCTTGTAAGCTCGCATCTCAAGAATACATAACATCAAGTTGTCAATCCCTTCGTAAAAATTCAGATCAGTTGGACATATAGGTCAGAATGATGTATGTGTATAGTTTGTCATTCCAACGTTTTCATTACGAAAAGGCGGCGTATTGTAAAAAGGCTAGGCTTTTTAACAAAAAGGCTGATTTCATAAAAAGGCAACGACATAGACACATTTTCACTATTTTAGGTATTTGTTGCACAATAGATTGATTTCCGGGTTGTTGGGATAGTAACGAATGAGCTAGCAAAATTGATACTCTCATTTCGTCCACCCGGATCGGTGATCCATCCCACCGTGTGGGGTTTGGGGGACAAGGTCTGTGTGACTCTCACCGATCAGGTTTCCTATTGGGTTTTGGAGGCAGAATGAAGACAGATGGTCAGGCGGGTCCTCGTGCCAATGGGTAATGGCGTCGTCCAAGCCCGCTTTGTCAAGATTCCCGCTCAAACTAACTGTCTATTTACTAACCCCTTCTCCTGTACAATACAACGATCTAATACGGTAGTTTACTGCTATAGACGTAAGTATAGAGTATGGTCTATCTACCAGGACTAGTTTTAAAACCACCCTATGTCGTTCTTAAGGGTATACTTGGCCATTTTTTTGGTAAAAAAAAAAACTGAGTTTTCAAAAACCATTGTTTATTAAAGTATATTTTATGTAGAACAGAACGCGAAAAGAATTACGTATTAAAAAATTTTTACTGGAAGTGTTTCTGGAAATATTTCAACACACGAATTTGGCCCATTGGCGAAACCGATAGGTTTCATTACAAACGAAAGTATTTTTCTATAATGTCATAGACGTAAAAAAAGTAAAATCGAAAATTTCATGGTTATTTCTATTTTTGAAAGGTTGCGTTCGGAGCTCGAGATCCCAAACATGATTATTTATTGGGCCAACATTACAAACAAGTTAGCAAGGAGTCCTAAGCACTAAATCTTGACAGATCATGGAACATGTTCGTTGGGAGAACAGTAGAGAATTCAAGTCACTCAGCTGATTAGGAAAGAGCCCATCACTTCAACCATCTCTTAAGGTCCCAGAGAGTCTCCCTACCGAATTTCAACTCAACAATTTCAATTTCAAGTTTCTTTCCATTCTAATAGTGGGTACAGCACAAAATTTCAGTAACTCTTTTTGGTTTATTATTTCCAATAATAAGCCTATGTGATCGTATAGCAAAAAATTTTTATAACTCCCCCTCAAACTTTGTCACTTTACGTTTCAAGGTGCGTAGAATCCAAATTTGAAATGTCCGTCCGCCGTCCGGGCCATAAAAGGCCTAAGAATTGACTTTAAAAACCCGTTCTTTCGCAAATAGACTCCATTTGGGGTCTAGTTGGTCCTAACGTTTAACCACATCCCGATCGCTTTACTCGCAAAGATGCAATGGGCAAAACACGGTCGAAAAAGTGTTTTTTTCGAGGCTTTGAGTGTTAGACTTACGCACGCGCGCACGCCTGGCACGCTTGGCAGGGGGTCACGGTGGGTGATGAGGTGGGTGAGCGGGGGGTGGAGTGAGAGGAAGAACAGAGGTGGATACTAGAAAAGAGACTGGCGAAAGCCCCAGAGCATGCTGGTTACTATAGCTGGCTATAGCTGGCAGAAATAATAAACCATTATGTAATAATTTGCAGCGTTTTTAAGACATTTTCTCGAGACCTATTGGGATTAATGGGGTGTAGAAGCCCACCGGCTATGAAGACACAGGATCGGTATCTTCGACACTCTTCTTCTCCCAAGTGCTGAATTACTCTTCAGTTGAAAAAATCACAATTAAAACATAAGTTTCACCGAGTGTATTGTAAGAATGCAAACTGTTGAGACGTAACTGGGTGACAGCTAGGACTGATGCCGGTTAATTCCGATAAAGAGGAGCTCTATTGACCACGTTACCTTTTCGTCCGCCGTATTTTTCCGCGTATTCGACGCGTCACGCGAGTCCCTTGTCGGCCGTATTTTATTCAGGACTCTCTTCGATTACTCGCCGCCCCCGCCTACGCTACATCGATACGATCGCGAACAATTAACTAATCATACAATTTGGCCTTTTGATTGGGGGACATTGAAGATTGTATATATGAGGTACGGCACGCATCAGTTTAATACACTTTCACTGATAATATAATGTAACCTACGTATCAGACTGTGGTAGGCAGTTGCTGTGAACTATATGGTAGTGATTTCAACAATAAACTAAGACCTCGTTCAGGCTCTACCTTCCTACTCCAGCCAGCCAACCGACAATCGGCGAATGCAGCGCTGCTCCTGGAGTATATAAGGGCGAGTAGAGAGAACCCGAGCAAGCATCCTGTAGTATAGATAGTTATAAACAATTAGGCGTTTCTAAGTGTTACTATGAAACCAAACAAATTACTTAATAAAGTTCAGTTCATGATTTGAGTTTGACAGAGAATACATGTTTTATTTTAATATTTCACATCCATTAGAAAAGCTTATTACTCTTGCCTATCATTTCCCTTTAACCTAACTACACCTTTCTTCATCCTACCTCTTAGTGCGTATGGTGATATCGATTCGCCAAATTTAAGTCATTTTCACTCAAAGTAAATGGAGATACAAGAGGGCACTATAGAGGTCACTTGACACGTGTAAAAGGAACGGAATGATTCTGAACATTGATAAGTGCTGCTGCTTATCATTTCGAGGAAGAGAAACCTCTACATCTTTGATTACACGATCGATGGACTAACTGCGTAGGAGAGTTTACCAAGTGCGGAATTAGGGGATAACTGTGGACTCCGAAATGTCGTTTGCTCCTCATATAGCTATTTCATTGAGGGCTCATAGCTCCTTGGGTTTTGTTATGGTCCGACATATGTATAGGTACATAGTTGATCCTCCGCACGGTCACATAGATATAGGGTCCTTCTATTGTTCCCATGTCCTGTTCGCAGTCTGAAGGGCTGAATGAGACGCCTCCTTGACAATTTCCAACCAGAAAACCAAGTCTGACTACTGATCTTCGGCTGGATGCAATGGTGGTTATATCCTTTCATCAGCGATATCTCGTCGGACCGTTTTTGCCAGTCTTGTAGGTGTTTTTTCTTAATGGCGATGTCAACATCCGGACGGGGTGCGAGGACGGGTAGAAAAAGGCTGTCAGACTCACCAGTTACTGCTCTATTAGCTGCCTGATCGACCTGCTCATTTCCATAAACTCCTCAGTGGCTGGGAATCCATTGAACCACCACATGCTTGTCTGGAAGTATCATCAGACGAGCCACTTCCATTAATAAATAGTTTGAACATTCTTTGACTTGCGATGTTCTTGCGGTTTTCAAACGATCTTTAAGAGTCAGCGAGTATCACTCCATTTTGGATTCATAAGGCATGGAAATGTTCCAAGACCACTTTAATTGCCACTAGTTCCGCTGACATAATGCTCATGGAACATGCTTAACGACGACTGATTATGGTTGAACTCGACTGATCGAACAAACCGATGCCGCATACATCTTGATATTTGACGTGCCAGAATAAAGTTTTGGGATTTCAGCATATGATTCATTCATCACGGCTTCCGTCAGAGCTTTCAACTCTTGTATAAGGTCATCTCTTTTGCCCTTCTGAATTGTACTTGATATCTTACGGGGAGTTGGAGCATATGTTAGGGCAAGTTGAGACAAAAGGGAATTTGTAGAGGATATTTTTGTAATAAGCCCAAATGGTGTTGGACGTCCTGAATTCCTTCATGTATAATATCCGTTCTCTTTAGACGATCTGTCGTGGTTTTATGTTTCAGGAGTTCATATTCTTCATGTAGAGGATGTGAGAGGTCGGATAATATTTTAGCACTGCGCTGCTGTCCCAACCATCTTCGTCTCAAGTCCAATGGAGGTAATCCAGCTTCTCCTTCTAATGCATTTACTGGTGTGGACCTATAACACCCGATGCATATGCGAATTGCTTCATTTTGCAGCACTTCTAGTTTCTTAAGAGTTTTTTCCATTGCCAAAACTGTAAAGTGGGGAGCCATAGTCTATCATTGCTCTAGTCATCCCTTTATATAACTGAAGAAGCTTCCTTTTGACCCTGAGATTAAAACCCCTTTTTTTCATTTTGGGTCTCAATGACTTTTCTCATAAGGACTTCCAAGTTAGCAAGAGTGCTTCTTCCTTTCCTGAAACCCGAGTAGTGTTGAGTTATTAACCGTTGATTTTCTAGGAACCATTGAATACGATTTTTTCACCATGGTTGAAAAAGAATTAGCTATACATACAAATAATGCTATGGCTCTATAGGATGTTATTTGGGATACATAGGAACATTCCTTCCTTTGTATCTAAGTACTCCGGTTTTTATTAGGCAAGAAATTGCTACTCAAAGCTAGACTCACTTGGCTCCGTTCAAGTTAAATTCACAACAGGTTTTAGCTACATAACATCGAGGGAGTTAAAGCAAATGTGGGTATGTCGCTTACAATAAGTGATCTTGGTGATGCTAATACTTGAGTTCACAAGTCTAATTCGTCTCATTAAACCATTGAAAATATTCAGTGATAGTTTCTCCGAATGGCATTTTTCAAATTAAATTTGTATGATGCTTTGGCAGTGAACGATTCCGTCATCCCTCACAACGACATAATGAGGATTTAGGGCTGGTGACACTCAAGAAGAAAAAAGAAGAAGAATTGCCGATATGTTTTTTTTTCTCTATGAACTTTTGCATGGAGCTGTCGATGCGCCGAATCTTCTAAACAAATTGGATTCCCGTGTTACCTCCAGATTCATACGCAACATTGATGTATTTAAAGTGCCGCAGTTTGACACTAATTATGGGTTTTCCCCCCAATCCCACGGATCATGAAGATTGCGAATCGCCTCAAAGCGTATTTGTTTGCTGTCAGTTTTTCTGAATTCATAAATGAAGTTCGCGCATTGGAAGGTTGATAGTTTATTTTAATTTATTAAACATATTATTCGTATGAATAATATTTGTGTTTAATGTCTATAAATATGTGATATATTTATATTGTAAATTGAGTGGAAATAATTGTAATGACTCGTATATCAGTACTCATTAATTGTTTTTATTGAGATCGTGAAAAATTCTTCAATTATCGTAGTTGGGCTTTAGCCCTTTGTAGGAATAAACAAATAAATATTGCTTCCTATCCAATCGTTATATCGTTTCGCCGAAGTCTATTTCTATTACTTGGATCGCTTCAACGAATTTGGAGTAGGTACTTACCCGTCTCAGTCTATAACTTATATATATGTATAGCTTCGCCGGGCTCAACCGTCTCAAGTTCCTTCGCAATACTTACCTCTCCTCTCAATCCTTAAAGTTAGGATATTCAGTGCCTAGTTAGGAAGTCAATTCGAACATAAACTCATTACAACATGTTATAATCGGACACAAAACTAGATATCACATAGATTTTTTTTTTTAAATATGGATATGTTTTAGGGCTGGAGATTGGGTCAATATTTCCGCTAAATTCTCTCCTGTTCACCAAAAACGTCGAAATATGATTGGGCAACTACTTGGAACATAAAGTGGATTGAATCGGTTTGGTTTTTTATGCTCTACAACTTCGCTACGTATAACAATTTCTGTAGGATGCACGGTTTAGGAATTATGAGAGCAAAAATTTAAAATGGGCAAATTTAGCCATCTTTATGAGGCTGCCAATTTGTGTTCCACCAAGTTTGAGACGGCAGACAAAGATTTTCTCACTCCCGCGAACTGAATTTTCAAAATCTAATCTCAAACCTTCTTCTCAAATTACTACCTATTTCTGACCTTGGCTCCGGGACTAACCCATGTTGTACGGTGAAGAATCAAATGGTAGTTTTTCTCTGGATTTAAATATAAATAGTTAAAGGAATAGCAAGATACCGCCCGGTGTAGAAGGAACTAAGTCTTGGAAAACGAAAAAATCGTCAACACGACTGTGAATCGCTAAGCAACTTTGGAAGGCAGGAGATGGCTGAACTTCTGTTAATCCAGGATTACAAAAAAAAAAAAAAGCCTTTCTGTCATTAAATTGGATTTTTATTAATCTCCACCGTTTCTTCCCTGGATGCGCTTCTTCTGGGAGACAAAATTCAACTTATTGTTTTCTTTTTGTGATAAAAAATCGAATTCAAAGTTATCAGTTTAAGGAAATCCAATTCAAGGAAAAAAGGCCTTTTTTGTAAAGTCTTGTTATAATTTAAACTGTGCAAATAAAGAAACGTTGCTTCTGTTGATCCCGCTAGATCTTATTTGGGTTTCTTGTTGTACCTAACTGTCTACGAGCGTGTGATGCCTGAATTGATTATTATTGACCGGAAATCTCCGTAGAAGGGCCATTTACTACAGCAATTAATAACAACCCATTGCGAAATAATTCGCAGCATTTCAATCACTATTCGAAACACAAGTACTCTGTAAGTTATTGAGATACACTTCATTTGTTATTACCGTACGGTTTTAAATTTATTGTTTTATCCACTTAGTTAATGGAGCAACTCTATTACTCTCCCGTTACCTGCACGCCATGGGGACTGGAACCTGACAGCGAAGGGTTAAGGGATATTTCAAGTGCATGGAACAGATCTTGATTGTTTAGACTGTTGATGCTGAACCAAGCCAATAAAATGGAATTACATTTTATCACTTTTGGGTATTTATATTCAATAATGAGCCTTTGTAGCTGACAAAGAAAATTTTAGCGTGGAATTCGCTTTTATCGGGACCTAAAAGTGAAAAATGTAACAAAACTTAGCTCTGCCCGCCTCGCAAGGAGCTCCGCCCCTTGACTCCGCTAGGGAGACCCCAGATACCATTTTTCTTTCACCTTGAGCCTCGGCTAAACATTGAAGGAACGTGGAACACGCTCCATTTCAAATTTCAGCTACATAGGTTGAAAAGAAAAGAACACAGCTCCGGATCTTACACAGCTCTCTAGGTGGCTCTAGACTTCATCATTCGTTTCTAAACGTCCCGAGAGACCTTCATTTCAAATTTCAGTTTCATAGGTTGAGTAGCAAAGAAATTAGCTCCAGTGCTCACTCAGGTAATCTGGGGAGCTTCAAACTTGTGACAACGTGACAGATCACGCGATCTGTCGACCATCCGTCACAACGCATCCAGCGTGTTGTTCGGGGGTGCCATTAGGCGCGCGAGCATACACGAGGCCTCCTGAAAAAAGGGTATAATCTCTTCACTATACGTTCCTGATCCTCACAAGACAGTAAGAAAACCAATCAGTCTTATTAATGCATATCCAATTTTCATGTAGTAATTCTAGATACCTATTGATTATCTAATATTGCTATCCTTTGACTGATCCTGCTCCTGATTCCTGGTGGTGTTTCTATTTAAATCGTAAAACTACCTTTGGTAAATTCCGCTCAAGGTTACATTTCTAGAGCAACAATTACCTTTTCTTTCAATAAACCAGCAGACTAGTGCCTTTAAATCTGTGTACCTATTTTGTCATCTTACTCCTTCATCTTTAACATATTATATATACTAGGGAAATTCCCAGCATAAGAATGGTACAACAGGTGGTTTTACAGTTTAAAAACACAAAAAAATGTCAAAAGTACAAAAAAAAAATTTTTTTTTTTTTAATTCTAAAAAAAATAAATAAAAAAATAAATGTAAAAATAAATAAAAAATAAATGAAAAATAAATAAAAACAAAAAATCTATATTAATACGCAATAACATTCAGCACCTGATGAACCAGACACATCACTCTGATGTGCCACACTAGGCTAGGTTTTCAGACTTTTGCCTAGCTAGATTCTGATCCTAATACACAAATAAGAAATCTTGCGTAATAATTGCAGCGGTTTTCATTCCGTACCTGGGTTTTACGTAACAACATTGAAATGTAAAGGGTAGTGAGGGGGAGTGTCGATTTCATAACTTCCCTACAGCTCGTCGGAGTGTTGAAACAAAATAACCTAAATAACTCAATGTTACCTGCAGAGTTATCGTAATATCGACGTAGTTCTATTCAATATTTTTACTTCTCTTCAAAACCTGCCAATCTGGTTTGCGACGGCAAAACGAAATTGGCAGACGAGAAACTTAATTTGTGCGTGAAACTCCAAGACTCAGCCAGCCATCAGAACCTCTAATCCCGCAGTAAATGAAAACTGAGGAGCTAGACGAGAGAGCAAATTGAAACTGGAGGGATGAGCAACAAGCACATTCACCCGAGAAAGGACAAAAGCGAAGAAGAACGTAAATTGAAAACGACGAAGTATTTTCTTGTGGCTTGGGATTCTTCTGTATTTCCTACGAACTACATCCGTTGAAGAAATATCTTGAACTGGAATTCAAATCACTTTGTTGTCTGCTTTTTATTCGCGGAAATTTGAAAAATATTTTGTTCTCCAAAATCGAAGTATTTTTGGGTTTCACCTTTCTGGACAATTCTGGTTTCTTCTCCGTCATGTTCGTTGGATAATTTCGTCATTGCATCGAATCGGACCGGTCTGAAAGTCGTCTCAACCGGGACAACAAGCGAACAACTATGGGGATCCAGAACAAACACGTATTTTTGAGGTGTTTTGTCCGATAGCTCCTAATATACAGCCTGTAAAGGGGAACGGACAGACAAAAAGCTAGACAGACATACTTCCTCTTCTTTTCCAAAGCTTAGAGTAAACTATGAACAAACTTCAATCTAATCACCACTTTAGTGCTAATGAAGAACTAAATTGTAAGTACAACCATTAATAGCTATAAAAACGATACACCGTAAATTACCTACTATATGTTTTATTTTACTTCACTATCTGTCGTTTATAATTTTTGAAAAAAATCGATGTAGTAGGTATTTCAACTTCTTAATTTGTTTTTGTATAGGCAAAACTACATGAATAGGGTCCTGCTCCAGGATCGAAATGTCGTAGGAAAATAAATAACTCCACACAACGACTAGCTTGGTCATTTCTCAACCTCAAATACACAAATCTGAAAACGAATGACTATCGTAATCGTGTTCCCTCTGAAATGCAAAGAAAACGCATCCCCACCCCCAAGACCCGCCGAGCCGACGGCTGTAATATCCCTTTTTCTACGAAAAGTTGGGTAAAAAATAAAGTCATCAATTAGCAACTCACGCCGACAACCAAACTTGGGACGATTGAAATAAACGAAGAGTAAACTTTGAGTGGGGAAATTAAGCGAAAAATGGATATTAATTACTACCAGCCAGTTATTCCTATTAAACTGAGTAGAACTGAAGAATGAGAAAAGAAGACTGCAAATGGTCTTTTCCCCAGATACAAGAGAAAAAGAAACTTCTCAGAAGCTAATCATAACAGCTAGATGGGAAAATGAATTTGACAGCTTTATCATGATTAACCAGGGGCTCATAATTAATCCTTGTTTACGAAGTGTGATTCATTCATGGAAGATTTAGCAGGAAGTTGTATAATCGAGCGAAGGGGAAGTCCGCCTCATTATTTATTTTACAACGCTGCCGATAGACTGATGGGATGTATAATTACGAAGCATATCTTTACAAATAACGGTACGTCTCTATCTACGTGCGTTGCTGAGGCAGCGTAATCTGCAAACCATACAATTCAAACAAAACCGTCTCAGCTCTAATCCTAACAGACCCTGAAAATATTATTGAAATTTAATGAAAACTAAGGATGTTTTAGGTATGATTCAGTTATACCTCTAGATTCTAGGATGGCCTGGTTCACATTTTTAACTGGTTTCATTCATCAATGTTGTGCCCGAGCGTTTTGATTCATTCACTCACCTTGGTACATTTTATCCAGAGCGGCGGGAAGGGCGTGAATTGCGCGGGAAACCGAAATTTATGCTAAACAAGTGCCTATCACCTTATCACTTGCTCTATTAGGGACCGCTATCCGGTCGCTTGAGTGCAGTCGAGCGAGCAACGTGAACCGCAAAACGTTCGCGTGTTTCTATTGCACTTCATTCACTCACCCTCAAAATCTTAGAAATATTGATTAACTTTTTCTTATGCTACTCCCGGGTGCTTCATCAAATCCTTTAATGTTCTACTATTTTCTATCTTAATAAAGTGTTGTCCAATCCGAGCAAAAAAAAAAAAAATAAATAAATAAATAAAATAAATATATAAATAAAAAATAATAATAATAAAAAAAAAAAAAAAATTCAAAAATCATGTTTTCTTTATTTACACCCTTTTTGTTCAGTCACTAAGATAGTGGTGAATGAATGAATACTGAACCAAATGAATGAATATAATAAATAAAATAATATTCAATATTTTATTTAATATTTTGTTGGAAAAACTTAGGTAGACGGGTAACTTTTTGATTAGAGTTGTACGTAATGGGTTCGTTGCTCATTGGAAAGGGAATTTGTCATTTTTCTCTGCTAGGAGTTCTTGTTACTCATGACAGTAATTTTTTTTTTTTTTTGTAATTAAATCAAGCTGACTTTACCTTTAGAAAGGCTTTATTACACACAAAAATACAATATGCATAGACAAACGCGAAATTAGAGATTTGAACACTTGACAACACACATGTAAACGAAATCACTTGAGATGGAATTTATGATAATAATAATTTAGTAGCTCAATCACCCCCTCCCTAGATGTTACGCAGTCTTTCAAATAAAGCTGGGCTCGACGCTCCTCGAACTCCTCGAACTATCTCGGTGAATGAAACCACATTCCATCAAACATGTGGATTCCTAAAATATAATCTTCTATAAATATCGTACGTATTATTATTATCTACTGCACCCAACACCTAACTAAAAGCAAACATAGTTCAACTGCAAAGTAAACATATAAGGGGCAGAAGTGGTGGAAAATAGATTAGGTTCGGCGCTTTCGAGGTTGAATGTGCTTCGGGTCATCCCAACCTATCGAATTTCATCGATTCAGCAGAAAAAATGAGGGCAGAGCAACAACCGAGGAGACCACACGCGTTTCACGAAACAATTTAACGCTTCACTTCCTTGTGTGATGGGACGCTAAATTGACCTAGGTGCATACTTCTGACGTCAATGAACGCTTTAACATTTCTAACTTGTCCCAAGTAACTAATGTACCTATAAACTTTGGCATATACACTACCACCTGCATGTAAATCGACAGATCGGCTTTTCAAATGATCAAAAACCGGTTTTTAGAGTGGAGCAGAACAGCATTGGCCATGACCTAAGACCTGGGGTCAGTGGTTATTGATAATTCACAGAAAGGTGCTAATCATTTTAGGGATACCTTAGGGATCGATACGATAGGATACCACGCGCGTTTCACGAAACAATTTAACGCTCCACTTCCTTGTCTGATGAGACGCCAAACTGACCTAGATACTTACTTATGACGTCAATGAACTGTGTTAGCATTTCTAAACTGTTCCAAGTAAGTAATTTATAAACGTTTGCGTTCACACACCACCTACACGTGAATCGATCGGTAGGATACCCCGTGCGATTCACAAAACCATTTAACACTGGACTTCCTTATGAGATGGGACGCTAAATTGACCTAGGTGCATACTTCTGACGTCAATGAACTTTGTTAGCATTTCTAAACAGTTCCAAGTAAGTGATGTGTACACGTTGGTGTAGACACTACCACCTACACGTACATATATCGATCGAATGGGTTTTCAAATTAGCCAAAAATGTGTTTGAGAATGGAGCCAACAGCTTTGGCCATAACCTAGGGCCTGTGCTCAGTGGTTATTAATAATTCCCCGAAAGTGCTAATCATTTTAGGGATAATTTAGTGATAGATAAGTTAGGCACCGAGCGACACCTGCAGATGGATGTAGTTAACACTGATTACTTTTGATCTTCTGTCGCATCGCCACATGTTGGAGCTCTTAGAGTCTATTGGCGTTATGGGACTATCTAGAATTGGCTGACGACTTATTGTTAAAATAAAGAATTTTCTGTCAAAGCCATTTACTGCTAGCTCTGGAATCCCCCAGGGTTCACATTTGGGCCCGCTGATCTTCTTGATGATGGTCAATGGTGTGGTGAGCTGCTCGGATAAATTAATTGTCTTATGTTCCTTCGTGTATTGAGACACATGATGATTGTCTAGCACTCCAAGAGACTATGGATTGCGTTAGGGAGTGGGCACACAGAACTACTTATCCTTGAATATTGGTAAATGCTCTGCATCCACATTAAGTCGCATCCGCGACACAATAAACTTTAATTACCGTCTCAATGTCACATCTTTGCTACGAGTTAATGTAGTTCGTGATCTCAAGAGTCCTGCTCGATCCGGGTCTTACTTTTCGTGACTATATTGACATGATCATAAGCAGGGAAATGAGATCCTTGGCTTCCTGAAAAGACACACGAGAGACTTCACCAATGTTTCTGCCATTGTACTTCTGTACAAGTCCCTCGTGCTTCCTGTCCTTGAGTACGTGTCAGTAGTGTGATCACCACATTATAAAATTCATATAGCCCAGTCAGAACGGATACAGAAGCGGTTTTTACGTTATGTGGCTCATAAATTGCACAACCCTTCCGATGAGGCACTTCTGGAGACTTGCAATCTGCAACCACTCGAAGACCGAAGAAAATGGTTGGAGGTATCTCCCCTGTACAAGCTAAATAATGGACCTATTGATTGCCGCACAAATCAACTTTTCTATTTCCCAATTTTATTTTCGTTCAAACACAATATTTGAAATTACATTCAATTATATACTATCTATACCATAGGCCTCTTTCTAGAATCCCCTGCGATACCAACTTATTGTTGAAAAACTATTCCGACTTAGATTTCTTCACGGATCCGCAATCCCGTTTCAGAAATCATTTGTCTTTGAATAGCTCCCTTTAATTATTCTTTTTTCCTACAATTTGTTACTTATCATTTGTTTTGTGCTTCTGGAAAACGAGTATGTTGTGTTTATGTTTCTGATTAGCATAATATATATTTTGCATAATCTCTAATTGGGCTTGCCCGTAATTTTAATAAATAAATACATAAAAATAAATAGCTACGATAGGATATCACGTGCGATACACGAAACAATTTAACGCTCCATTTCCTTCAGTGATGGGACGTTAATTTGATTGGCTATGGCTATGGCCAAGAAGATTCAAAATGCAATTTACTTGTTTCCCAAGACTTTCTCTATCTTTTCCATTATATGATGTTAATAATAAATTTATTAAAATGATACTAAGAGATGGAGTGCAGTCTCAATAGACCATCAGCTATACAAGCATACTGCTCACTAAGCAGTGGTCTTTCTATGAGGTTCTCATCCCTCAAAAAGTTCTAGCCTGTAGGGAGAGCAAACGGATGGAAGTGTGTGAAACTGGGAGGTTTTATTCAATTCTTTGGGATGACATTTATAATTGGCTTAAAAAAAAAACATTGTTTCGACAGTTCTTGTGACCTCGATTTTTTAAAAGTATTTTAGCCCTTAATTTTTAATACTGAGTTTGATATGATTTATGGAATACCTTGTAGGGTAGATGGAAATTGATGCCGAGCTCCTAGAACTAACTAGATCCCATATGTGATTTCTGATCACTTTTATTGTACTTTTTCATTTATTTATTTTATTTTTATTCAATGAAATTCTACCGGTGCGGTGGGTGCTTACTGCGGTTAGTTATAAGTAGATAATGATGTTCCATAGGTTCTCTATTTTAATTCTATGCACGCGATCTCCACAGAAGTGCTATCCAATGGAGAAATAATAAACATTTTTGTATAATCTTCTGACAACATGAGCCAAGCCTTGCGATAGGCAGCACGTTCATTTCAAAAGTCCGAATTAAGAATGTATTTTGTACTATTTTATATTGTAATATCCATGTAAAAAAAAAGGATTTAAATAAACTATTCTATTCCAATCTATTCTAATCATTCGTAGCTTTTTATCAACAAAATATTCGAGTTAGAAATAATTTGGCCACTTTTGATACATTTCCTTAGAACCCGGTGAGAAAAATGGTGAAATTCGGCCAATACAGTTGTGAAAGAATCGATCTCCGATTTTACTGGGTAGGTATTTTGAAATCGATTATATTTTTTTTAAATCGATGAAAACCCATTTTAATGGAGAATCTTTTTAATTTCTCCCTTGATGGGAAAAACAATAGATTATGGATATGTCTACTATACCTACTGCTTACAAGTACCCACTACTCAATAGTATACCTACCATGTAGTGCCTCTTTTCACATTATTAGTTCATTATGGTTACTTAGCAATAATAGTTTATAACTTAGCGTAATAAATAAGCTTCCCTAGGCACTACAATGGCTTAGCGGTAATAAAATATTGTGATGAAATGAGAGCATTCCAAAAAGTGGCGAACGATTTTGCTACAATGAAAACTAAGAGAGTTACACTTCGCTAGTAACGCATTGGTTGTACTTGAAAATCTATAGAAAATAAATCTTCCTTTTCGGGCTAAAAAAACGTTACACTATTTTTTCAAATACCTCAACACAAAGAAATACCTATTCATGTCAAAAAGTACTGATATCTACCCATCTTTGTGGTCTTAGTCATTGTTTTCATAAAATCATCTAGAAACATTATAAATGTTTAACAAAAAAAAGAAGGAGTAAATGGGGGAGAGCCTCCAAAATGATTTTATTGGCGATTCGAAGCGACATTTAAGACCACGAGAAATGGGTTAACGTGAGCTGAAACTGTTGTCGGTTTTTATGGCGGGAATATTGGCGCCGTCGTCTATCGAGCTCGTGATCTGTGTTACCTTCGCTCTGCTGACCTTCTTCATCTTGCAGGTAGTAAACTTGTTTTATGTTAAGGTGTGAACGTCGTGCTGGTTTAACGTCAATCTCATAATAAGAATGCTACGTATATCGGTCCATTCTGCCGTGTTAAGCGAGCATTTTGTTACTATAATAGCTGTTCCCGCTCGCATCGTTCTTGAAGTTATACTTGTAGTTCATGTTGTTTTGCGACAATATTGTAGTTCTTCTTGCACAGCATCAGGCAGATACTGAGAACGCTTCGATATCATCAATTACCCGCCGTTTTAGCGAATTTTCGTAGAAAATGAAACCATTACAATGGCTCCAAAAATTTTAATACCAAAATTATCGAAAATTTTCTTAATTAAAATCCGTTTTGAGGCATTCTGAAACGAATTCTAGAGTTTTAAATGTTTTCATATATATATATATATATATATATATATATATATATATATATATATACTGATGAAAAATTAGGAAACAAAAAATGAAACGGAAAGGAACTTCACAAACTAAATTTTTAGTTTGTGAAGTTCCTTTCCGTTTCATTTTTTGTTTCCTAATTTTTCATCAGTGTATTGTGCTCTCGTAGGGCCATTTAAACCACATTATATATATATATATATATATATATATATATATATATATATATATATATATATATATATATATATATATATATATATATATATATGGGTGTGTGTGTCCTTACGGACGATAACTATCAACTATCCTTAGGATTGAGATACAAATTCCGTTCCTGCGTCAAAAAATCAAGCTTTCCAAACAAATGATGGATGAGTTCGTTGACCAGCATTTTTTGAACAGATTAAGATCGTCAAATTTCAATCAGTGCTAAAAAAAAAAAAAAAAAAAAAAAAAAAACAATAAAAATGGCTAAAAACGGCTAAAAATCGTTAAATTAATTTTTTTAGCAGAATTTTATCCAAAAAAGTTCATTAACGATGATCTAGAACATTAAGAATTTGTGCAGAAATTTATGCGGAAAATGTACTTAAATTTCAATAATATTTGCCAAAAGATAGATGATTACTACAAAAAAGCCAAAAATCCGAATTCTTTTTTCAATTGCCAAAAATGATTTAGATCGAGTTTTATTGCCATTAAATCGGTAGTTAATAATTTCTTTCAACTTGAAGTTTTGACATTTTAAAACAATTTAACATAATATAGTACGATAATTTACGAAAATTCGCTTATACGCTCATGCTGCATGACTGGAACTTTCAGTTTTGACTTCAGATGGTCAGAAGAATTTCCTCAACGCAGGACAATATACCTACCATACTCATCACACCAAGGTGGGACTCAAACAGGCCATGGTACGCATTTAGGAGGATCTTCGGAGACATCGTGAAATGATATTTATAGCTATGTCACAAAAGTTTCCAGCGAGAAAGAAATTTTCGACGATAGTTTCCAGATGTACTGGGAAATGTTTTCTGTTTTGTCAAATCTCCGATGGGAAATGGAAACGTCAGGGCGAAGTCCTCCGACGGAAGAGAAATCGATTCGTATTTAATCCGGGTGCTGATTTATCTCGATTCATCCTTGTCCAGCTCTCATTGCATTTCCTTATTATTCCGGTGCAGCTGGAGCTCTGATAATTTTGAGCTGTGGAAACCGAATCCAACTCAGTCGTTTTGCATGAAAATGTGCCAGTCATGCAGCATGATCGTGTTTTAAGCAAGTTTTTGTAAATTATCATAGGTATATTTATCATGTTACATTGTTTGAAATTTGATCATTTTGTGTGTAAAGAAAATATGACCTACCGATTTCGCGGCAGAAAAATTCGTTCTGGAGATAATATTCTGCGATTAAAAGAAAAAAAATTAGGATTATCAGCTTTTTAGGACGTCCCTCTGAACGTGCGGGTAGAAAGAGTACTATATGTCAATTAAGACTGTCCTCTAACCAGGTTGTGACTTTGTATTATAAGGGTAACTCGTACAAACTGAATTGTGAAAACCTCTGCAAAATATGTGATTTAAATGATCCTGACACCCTATAGGTACCATATCTGTCTTCGTTGCCTTACCGAAAGCATTTTGTCGCGTGCTATATAGTGGACCGAAATCTGGTAGATGATGATGATCGGTTATCGAATTTACTCGATTTTCAAGAAGACTAGCAGTAAGATATAAACGTGTTTTATTTTGTCACCAGGTCTCTTCTACTCCGATAATTTTCCCTTAAAGAATAAAGAAAACATCGAGATATGATATCAGTATCTATTTGTCTGCATATCAGTATTTATATACCATTTACCTACTCCAGAATAATTGGCTGAACAAATTTCCTACAGGACTACCGTTTCTTACTGCCAATTAGTACCTAGCTAATTATCAGTCATATAACTGTCATCATTCATGTTTTTCTAGATTGAACTTATGACCTTATGAGTATGAACTTATTGAACTTATCGTTGGTTTCTTTTTTCTAAACCCTTTATTATGTAATTTCGGTCCAGATTATGTTTTGACTTAAAGCAGCTCACTAGCCATTTAAGCGTAGGCATATACTTTATTTTTTCCCTCTTCTTTGCACATTTCAGGCATTTATATTGAGATGCATATTATTTTATATATTGAGACCTGAACTCATTGTAATAATCACCCTGTGGTTTTATACAATAAACGAATTACTACTACTATTACTACTAAGTCCCTCTGGAGCTATGTCCTACAGGCTTCATTAACAAGAGGGACGCCTATTGGAATTGATCCAAGGGTGTGGGGACAACCCAAGCATGAGAAAATATAAACATCATTCGAATCCGTTTCAGACCATTCTTAGACCGAATATGTGAGTGTGTGTGTGTGTGTGTCATCCCAGACGATAACACTCTTTAGGATTGAAATAAAAAGCCTGCCCTTGCGTCAAAAAATCAAGCTTTCCAAATGATTCATTTACAATTTTCAGCAGAATTTCAGTCAAAACAAGGTTATCAAAGATAAACTAGGATATTACAAAATTTTTGCACAAAATTATAATGAAAAGCGTACTTGAATGTTTTTGAAATTTGCTGAAAAATCTATGAAAACTCCAAAAAATCCAAAAAAATATCTATTTTGAATAGCTGAATTGTATTTGTATGAGTTTTTTTGCAATAAAATTGGTATTTAATAAATTTCTCTGTACTCAAATCGCTCAAATTTCTAAACTAACATTGGTATTTCTATCTAACATACCTATTATAATACGATAAGTAAATTTGCTCATACGATCATGCTGCGTGACTGGAACTTTTCAAATTTTCCAAGCACATAGGTCAGGCACGATATTTTTCTATACATTCATGCTTCTGATACAAGGGTTTGTGCCACACCCAACTTGGCAGATGTTTTTCAATGTATTTTGAATAAAGTTTTTAGGTTGATTGCTATCAAGGACACCGTTGTTTAAATATTTTCAGAGTGGGATGGATACAGGTATTCGGAACCCCTGTCGTTTGTTGACGGAACGCTCATGAATGTGAAGATGACTGGATTTGAGTATAAATGAGCCGCAGACTCCGGACATTTCCATGAAAGGGACGAGGGCACTATGCAGCATTCATGTGGTCGGAGCTAACCCATAATTTTGCTACGTTGGAGAGCTTGCGTCTTGTTAGACCTTTTTGTTTTGCATGAAAAGTAAACTATCAAGGGTGGTTCTCGAGATAGGCTCACCGCTCCCCCCCCCCCCCCCCCTTATTTTCTCCGATTGTTGGAGTGAAAAATTCGGACTAACGCTATTCTTCGCAATTTTTTTGGTATATATATTTCAAAAATGGCAAAATTGCTCTTTTTTTAGAACTTAAGCTGCGTCTCAACCGGAAGGGTCATTAGCGGCAATCAAAAAGGGGCGTCAAAAGGACACTGCAACGTGCAACGGGCACGATTCTAAGGGGAGCCATGCGGTTCGTCCGTCACTAAACGGATTGCCATTAAGGACTCCACTGGCAGATCGGAGGGGGAGAAAATAACCCGCAAAACGAGGCATCGTCACACTCTACCTCAAGGGATTCAGCTATGACCGCTTTGTAACCCCTACAGCGGATAAAAATACCCCGTAATAAAAACCAAACTACGACTAGATGATCCTTACAAATACATGAATATTATCGATAAATATATAATTATAAATACTGTACCTATTTGTTAAATAAAGGTATGACTAGATGTACATAAATAAATAAATTTATCACAGATCAGAATATCACAGTTCGTTCTAAAGCTCCATGGCTTTCAGGTACACCAACAGTGACTGGACCTTGCCTGGTCCTGACTGCACATCCCCCCCACCCCACACACATGAAGGGGGTGAATACTGGACCCTGAGGTCCCATGAGGGCTGGGCAATCCTCCAAAAAGTGGCGGATAGACAAATCCCCACATCTCCCACACACAACATCACGAGCTACTGGCTCTAGCAGGTGTCTGTGAGTAAGACGGGTATTGCCAGTGGCTACCCGATTTACCACTATTCGGTCCCTCCTTGGGAGGTGGGTCACGGAAGGATCAACCGGGCAAAGGTCCTGAAAGGCTCCACGCCGACCAGTGACCTCGCCGTGCCATTGCTCGAGACAGATGGTATTGGCTTTATGCTGCATGTAGGAGATTGGATCCCATCAGGACCCATCACTCGAATTTTTGAGTGCGAATAAACAGGAGCAATTCCGCTTTAAAAGTGTACAAGTCCGCCATAAAAGAGTAAAAATTGTGAAATGTTGAGTTTTGAAGATTTTCAATGGCCATACGTGATACTTGGTTTTGGAGTGTTTTTCCATGCTGATCCCCGTAATGATGTTCATTTTTTGATACGTGCAACACCAACTTGGGAATTTGGAAAAACCGACCAGAATTGCACTTTCTTCACAACGGAAGGCGTGCTAAAATGTTTTTTGGTGTTTTTCCAGGTTGATGTTGCAAATATCAATAAATGAACAGAATTACGTGATTCAAATTACCCCTTTTTACAATTAACCTCAAAATCATGTATTACATTTTTCAATTGAATAATGATCCATTTTTTAAAATCTGAATCACAAATTATACCAGTACCCCTGTACCTACGTATGTGTCAACCACATAATAGGAAAAAGCTCATTGAGTTAGATGAGGTATCTAGTGTACACCTATCATTAATCAATTAGCTTTTTTCAAGAAAACCACGTTTTGCGAAAAACTAGAGCAACTCCCACATTTTGGATGTCGTTTCTGGCCTCTTACTTCCTACAGTTTCACTCAGTGTTTCTGGTTATGAAATCAGTTGATTGTCTCACCTGGTAGGTGCAATTAAACAAAGAAAAAACTCAGCATCCAGGTATAGAATACAGTTTTGACATGGATATGTCTTATGGTTTGGGTCAATCGAATTTATCCGTAACACAATAATGAAACGTCACAAAAAATGTGATTCATCAACCGATAAACAAATTGGGGCTGGGATCAGGGTCAGTGACAGTTACATACACGCGAGCCATTCATGAAATACACAAGAGAGTCGAATCTCACATCAGGGTACGAATAAAATTATGGGCTCGTCCCTGATCAGCAGGATGCGCTAAATGTAATTCAACCCTCCTCACGAGTGCTTAAAAATAAATGTAACCATCTTCACAGGGATCTCATCAAAAACAACGAGGAGGTTATTATTCTCTTCAATAAATACGTCCTCACGTTTTCTTTGCAATAACCAATAAATTTCAGGATTTATAACATGATTTGATCCTAAAAACCATCCTAGGCAACACGCCTAAGTTTCAGCAATCTTTCCAACAAGCACCAGTTTTGATTGGGCTTTGCTTTAGGAAATAATCAAAATAAACAAATAATCTCGTCTGGCATCAACCAACTCGGGGCTACCGGATGGAGATGGCCGACAAAAAATGGGAGTTCCCTCCCAAACGAGTTTTCTTATCCATCTTGATGACAGTTCGTGCTCGAGGGCCAACAAAACAGAATTACCTACATTTATTCAAACCCTCAGATAGAGAATCGGAATTTTCACGGTGGCGAGTGGGGATTACATGTTGAATTCTTTCTTTTCTTTACCTACTGAATTTCATCTCAACAAACTGAAAATCGAAGAAGAGCTACTATGTTGCGTGACATAACACTAGCGGATTTTAGTAGAATATTGTTTACTTTCGAAATACTCGGAGGACTAAAGGAAAGTGAAAATCTGAAATTGATGAAGTTTAAATAAAAATCTTCCAATGTAATGTTGTACCAAGACAACCCATCTTATCTACAATTTCGTCACGTGACGCAGTGGTACCTTACGTTTTGACATCCTAGATCATTTGCATTGGGAAATCAAGTTACACGTAGCATAAACATGAAATTCTTGTGAGAAATTACTTTTATATTGACATGAATGCGTCTAAGCAAAGGGAGTCATTCCAAATTTTTGGACAGAATTTCATCCTACAGAAAACAGCTGTTACAATAGTAGTAGTTTTCAAGGCGATTTTTCCCGAGTCTCGCCGGTTGCGATTCATTTCCCTGTTGTTGTATTTTTTTCCCTGTCCATGTTCAAGCCCTTAGAGAGAGCAAACAGATGAACGTGCAGCAACACGGGTTGTTTCATTCGATTTTTGTAATGATAAATGAGACTCAAAAATACATTACAGTTACTTTGAAAGTTTTCAGCTATACATACCAATTTAAGCGTTTTGAAATATTTTTCATACTCTTAGCACATTTTGATGAAATTTGTGTGATATTTTGTGAGTACCGCAAACGCGAAGGGGCGTTTCCGACTGCAGAACGAGCAGTCCGTCGGCAAACGCCACTCTCATACTCGACTTCACGATTTAAAGATGCAGCTGTCAAGCGCTTATCTCAGAGTGGCCTCATGCAAATGCATTAAAGGAGTTGTGGACGCCACGCGCTGCCGCTCCGTGCGAGACCCTACCTTAAGAAGTTGGGTGTAGGTAGAAAGCTTGGAGAGCAAATTGAAGCAAAACGTTTTGATAACGAATGGATGCTTGCTCGGGCTCATCAGGTCCTTCATACACCCTGAGCAGCATTTGCACTCATGCTCCAGTTGTTGGTCGACTGGCTGGAGTAAGAAGCCAGAATGGTTTATTGTTGAAGCCACAACCATAAAGGACTTTCTCGGTGAGATATGCAAATGCAGAGTCCGCGGAGTCCTCTCAGGTGTCCCTCAAGGTAGCGTCTGGGCACCATTCCTGTACCTGATTTACGTTCACAATTGTCCGACTCAAGAGCATATTGAATTTCAGCAATTCGCTGACCACCTTGTAGTTTTTCTTCAAGCATTAACAGAAAAACTCGGTGATAACTGGTGCGGAAGATGGTGGGTTAAAATGAACGCAGTTAAGTCAAATGTTGTGAAGTTTACTCTGTTGATGAAGCCAAGAACACCCAACATCTCACTAAGAGGTCATGTCATTACCCCTTCGTCAATTGTTCGTTACCTAAAGCTAATAACTGACTTGGAAAGAGAATGTCAATAACCTGGTCCTAAGAATCAGACATCGATTAAGACAACTGGAATACCTTTTAGGTTTTCGCGCAAGCCTCTCATTCGTGACGAAACTTATATATACGTCGATGATAAGACCAGTTTGGCAGTACGCAAGTGGATTGTGGCGCTCTGCTGCCAACTGCAATGTCAAGAAGGTGCAATCCACTCAAAGCAGAGCCCTTAGGCTCATCACCAACGCTCCTTGGTACGTGCGCAATGCAGTGCTGCAAAATGACTTGTGAACGGTGGAAGTATTGCACATCATTAGAGAAAATTACTACCGGCTTCACTCCTCCATATCAGGTCATCCAAACAGTCACATTCGCCAAATCGTAGATTGTACCCTCCCAATACCAGAAAAAAGTGCTGAAAAGAACAAGACTGCAAGACAACTTAGTGCAATGAATCCATTTGACACTGACAGTGCAGGGTAGCCAGTGGGCTATTGCTGAAAGCAAGAGCCAAGTCTAACGTGTATTCATACGTTCCGATTTCCTTTGAGCGCAACTTTAATGTTATTTTTTTAATAATAAAGTTTTTCTGAATTAAAAAAATAAAATAAAACCCATAAAGATAGTTCACAACACATAGTAACTTATCTAACGATTTAATCGTTGATCGCATCAGTGAAAATCTTTTTGTCTTAAATTAACCGACTCTTAGGTATAACAATAAACCATTATTATAGTTTTTGAGGTAACTAACCCTAATATAATTATGTCCTGTGGGATGAAGTTCCTTCACTTATTCGCAACCGTGGCGAAAGAGTTGTGCAGAATCGAATCGGCACGTTGCCCCTAGTGTACATATAGAGTCCGCCGTTTCTCGGTTATTCATCTTGACATTCCCTCAGATACCGGAGTCGCTTTCCAAAGGGGAAAGAACATTCCTTTCTCGGCTAAGAGAAGAAAAAGGAAGTTTACGACGGTTTTGCCGGGCTCTTCAAAGCCGACCGACCTCATTAAAACATGAAGGGCTACGGCTATCTGGAGCCCCCCCCCCCCCCCTCACCATCACGCACCACCATATCTCCGCCCCTCTCGTCTTAATCAGGGGAATTACATAGCTCAAGTCTATCGATTCCACATAAACTTGTTTACTTCGAGACTCAGCTTCCAACCGGGACCTCGCGAGGAGCTTGCTTTCCCGCACTTGTAGGATTCCGATGGGTGTCAAAGTATGAAAAGGAATGTCAATAGTTGTTGATATGATTTAGCTAGATGTTCATGTTGCTGAAATATATTCTATTACGCATATTAAAACATTAAAGAGTGATAATAGTAAATAGGGAACAATGTAACGTCTAGGACGTGTCCCCTAATTCGTAGGGGATGAATTTTAGGTATGACACCAACGCGTCAGCATTATGTCCTACGCATGTCCCCTCGACCTAGAAGTAACGCTGACATTCGCGTTACTATAAGATAAAACGAACGATAAATAATTCCCGTTAGCAACTCACTTAATTACTTCCATAAGGCTTCTGTTCTCCGTTCGTCCATCCTTCTATTTACGTTGTTTTTTTGTCTTTTGGCAATTGATAATTTACTTATTTTTTAGCAGTTTTCGAACGTGGGTATTTGCTACAAGTACAAAGCAATAATAAAAGAGGAGATGGATTTCCGAGTGACGAAAAGTAATGAAGAAAAAGTTGTTGGTGGCAATGCGTCAAGAGAAACTATTCGTTGTAAAAGAACGGAGCACCTTTCGTTGGATTCATCTTTGTCCAGAGAAGGTCCAGGTTCAGCTTTTCAAATGTCGCCCCATTTAAAGTTGCAGTCATGGTAAGTAGGGTGTACAATATCGACAGAGTATATTATAATTTAAAGACTAGGAATACTCACCATCGGACAGGAAAAGTTGAGGAGTCGGGTGCAGTTTTCTACACTGATGGTCGTCCCGTTTCTTCGTGTCGTGACGTGTATTTGGGGGCAGTAGCCCGAAGTTTTGGTGAGGCACCACTCGCCGCAGGAAGCCCAGTCGCAGTTCTTGGCCATCGTCGTGTTGACGGCCTGGCACATAACGGGCTTGGGCTCCATCCCGTACGTGAAAGCTCTGCGAACCAGACATTCAACGCACGATCACATTTGCAGGTTGATGCAGAGAGTTAGAGACAAATTTCTGTCAAGTTGGATGGTAGTCCTTCCCACCATTTAAAAAGATTGCATAGACAGTGTATTAAGTTAGAACTACGTTTGTTTTTTGTATATCTAATCCATTATTGCAATTAATGGATTTTGGTAGGTAAATTGGGAAAGAAATTTGCCCCTGTGTCCCCTTAGTCGATCATTGCACATCTACCTTGTAATCTTATAGATCGGAATAAAAGAGTACAGTTTTGAGTGTGAAAAGGAGGAAAATGGTGCAATTTTTACCGTTTTTTTAGCACCAATTTTGGGCTTTTTTTAATAACCTCCCAAGCATTCATGAGAAGTAGGATTTTCTAATATATTTTTCTTTTTCTGTCTAATGTATTTTTGTTTCCTGAATTTCCTGAGCCCCCCCCCCATCGCCGTTTTATGGCCTATTTGCCAGCAGTTAGACTTAGAATGCTTGATGACAAATTGAATATAATAAACTTTAATCGAACGCCACCTTCTCACCTGTAAGAGGGCATGTAGACGGCAACGGCTAAATAGACGAGTGAAACGCAAGAGATAACTATGGTGAACTGACAGAGACAAATACCCCCGCAGATCCTCTTGTCTTGCACTGGTACAACCGGCTCTTTGATTTCCTTCTTTTTTCCCATCACCTAATTGTTCCCTGAAAATGAAATGCAGAGTTAAGGTTACAAGTATGACACTCACAATTACAACTAAGTCGATGTTATTACCAGTCCTTAAATTAAGCAAGAAAATATTGGATATAATCCACCACTGTATGACTTTACATCCCACCAAGGATTTATTATCAAACGAAATGAGTCTCTACTTTGACTAGGCTGGCATCTGTCAGCGAGCGCGCGCGTTGTGTTTGTGTGTTTGTGTGCTGCAGGTCGAATTTTTGGGGCAGTTAACTTAAAATTCGGTAGGTAGACTCCTCAGATATTCAGAATCAGCTTTTGGTGGCTTATAGCTTTTGGTGACGATCGACGACGCGGTGCGTCTTTGGGAGGGTATCACATTATTGGTGGTTCTTGGAGGAAAATGTTGGAATGTACGGGCTGCTCAGGATGGAGTATGTCATTTCACTCGACTTTTGTAGTCCAAGAGAAGCTCCCTGTCAAATTTAAATTTGCTGGGATGAACAACGTTAGGCCGAACTTCTAATTTATTGTCCTTCAGGGAGCACATTGTTGAGATCGGATCTAAAGCAATGCGAGTATTGGGTTTCTTGAAAAGAAAAACAAAGGATTTTATGGATGCGGCTGTGGTCAAAAGCACATTTACACATCCCTAGTGCGGCCTTGTATGGAGTTCTCCTCTCAGGTGTGGTACCGCGGTGTACGCCAATGCAAAGGAAGTCTTGGAGTGTGTACTTGTAATTCGAGAACGGTCATAAATGGGAGAGTTTTAGTTACCAGACGGCGTTATACGATGAGGCTTGATTCCATGGAAAGGCGTCTGCTGTGTTGTTCCTTTATGGCTTACTATCGGGACGCATTGACTGCGCCTCACTATTGGAGTTAACTTCCATGTTCTTTCACGCACCACGAGTCTCACTCAGGCCTTCTACATCCGGCATTCTCCTACTAACTACCTTCGGAATAATCCTATGATCCGGTTGCAGGTTCTTCACAATGCGCGTTTTCGATTAACCGTAGTGGTGCCACCGTCGCATCCATAATGGTGTGATAGATCCTGACTCGACTCAACTCACACAAGGCAAATTACCATTCCTTCACTGAATATTTACTAATAAATTATGATCAACAACTGAAAACAAAATTTATGACGGTCATGTCCGTACACTAAACAGCAAAACTAAGTACTGGAAGTTGAATAAGAAGTTCGGAACGTTTATTCGTTTATTAACAAGTAGTAAGTAGGTGTAGGAGGTACCTACAACCAGTAGTCGTGGGTCTAAGTATTCAAGTAGTATTTTATTATAGATTTTCATAAAAATGAATAAATTAGATTTGATTGTACAGAAATTACGCAAAATGCACAACCGATTCTCGTAATTTCACCGACGGGGAACAGCTTGAAATGCTCTACATATAATATTGTGTGGTTTCTTAGAAGAAGTAGTGGATTTCCAACATTTATGCACTTGTTCCACATAGTTTATTAAAGAATGAACATCCTCACACTATAAATGTAACGATTTTGCAAGATTTCAACAATATATTCCACTTCAAATGCACCTACGAACCTGGGAATTGCAGATCATGCAAGCATAAACCTAGTAGCAGTCTTGGTATTCCGTCAGTTACCTATTCTTATTAAAATTATATACATAATGAAAGTGTAGTGGATAGAAATGACAGGAATGTACTACATTTACAAATGTAGGATTTTGGTTTGGCAGAATCCCTGTGTTAGTGTAGTACCTGGTAGTTTTGTAACGTCTGATTGGGAAACAAACGAGGGGCTGTTGTGTTATCGTCGATTTTTTTAAATCCGAATTTGTTCGATTTCATATTGCTTGTCTTATTCCTCAACGAAATATTACTATTCTACCAATCCTCGCTCATAGTTATGTAAATTTCAAAACGTATATGTTACGGGTACCTAACTCTACCTCATCAGGGGAAGGCAGGCACCATTCTAACAATCTAACCGAAAACAATTTCTAATTAGGGCATATATCACTGTATTTTCAAAGTTTAAAATGCTTCGAGTACCAAGACTCTTTTTCCATCGGAGAAAAATCGAAAGAAAATAAAATGAGCGAAAACGAAGTCTCAAAGAATGTTAGGTACAGATACGATTTTCAGTGACACGAGAGTCGGAGTCAGGATCTACTATAGTTCATTTCGCTGCCCTCGCATCCTTCTTTGGAATCGGTACGGCTGGCAGACACCGACACCATACTACTTGTGCCCCCTTGTACATTCAAATCAAAGATTAAATCTATCTGTAATTAAATCATGTATTGAGTTTAAACCTGGGTCCTTTTTTTCCCAATTTATTTTCTCATATTCTTATACCATTTCATTGTTACAATGTAATAACTAATATTTGTTTTTGTTATATTTCTGTACACATTTTTCTATTGTAATTGGACTTATGCCCGTACTAATAATCAATAAATAAAATTTTCCACGTAGAAGGGCTGTACAGTACAGAAACAATAAACCTTCGTGTTATATAATTTGCAGAGTTTTCACTGTACATTTGAAACGTTGCATTGCATTTTCTATTAATTCAGACATATAAATATACCTCACATCTGGATGTTATTGCAAAACCTAGTTTACGGCAAGCCCTTTTATTCTGTAGACAATCTCACCTCTCGGATGGAACTGGAAAAACTTGCGGGATGGGATAATAAAGGCAGTTTTACCGAAATAGACCGGATAAAACTGGACAGAACCTCTAGCGTTTGTCACGCGCTATGAAATATTAATGTGGGGAATGTAGATCACGCGTACGTATATTGTCTTTGGGTGCATCGCACTTCTCTTTCACTTTCCTGTCCACGCAAGTGTGCAGAAGATACACTCGTAGTATGAAGAATATATTTATAGTTTTATCTATATATTATAGTCAATTTGTATAATTGAAGCATTATGTATAATGCATAGTCATTCTATATAATGGCTGGCTGTTTTAGTCAGTGTGTATAAGTTTTTATATTTTTCAAACCTTTTAAACACATTGATTAGACACCTTGTGTCTCCCAAACCCCGCTATAATCGAATTTTACACTTTAGCTAGCTAGTTGAATTGACTACAACGATGGAAAGGCAGGATCTTGGCGCAGTTTTTACTGTTATTGCATTCTGAAAAAATATTAGTTCTCTCATAGTTTAATTGCCAATTGAAATGTCGGTATCGTTAATATAATTATTGAACGACTAGTTCAAACAACTCCTTTAGACACATTCACTGGCCGTTTCGGGCATCATAATACAATGACAAGTCATTATACAAGATGTTTACAGTTTTGGTCCAGGATCTCCTAGGGGTCGATTCTACAACTGATTTCTTATCGAAATTGCCTCCTAGAGATTTTTAAATTTTGTTTTCGAGTTATTTTTAAGATGTTTTCGTGGTACCCATCGATACCGTTTGAAAGAGCGGCGAATTTTCTTTTGTATAGGCCGTCTAACGTGCTAAATTATGCAGGTAACCATGTCAGGAATCTACCCCAAAAGTGAAAATATTGTCAAAATGAAAAACTACTGATTTTTAACCCGCTAGACATCATGGATAATCCCACGGTATTCTCGCACACGTTACTGGAAAAACTTCCTCAAACTATCATCTTCCGACCGGTCCAGTCAATTTTAATTTTACTTTGCTAATTGGGGGAGAAAGGTATGTTTCTACATTGAAAAACATGGATTTTTCCATAAAATCGAGGGTTTTCTTGAAAAATGGCCCCTAAGAAAATACTAGTTTGGGGCCGGTTTCTACTTATTTTTTCACGTTGAATCGAATGGCAACAGTCGCAGATCTCCCCGACTCCGTTATAACCGTGTTTTACACTTTTAACAACTAGTTCTACCATAAAAACACATAAAATTGAGCATAACAAATTAATAAACTAAATACTCGTGAAGATATAGTCCTATTTCGGTGAAGAGATTGCCCTATTTTCTCTTTGTGCTACATCAAAATAAAGATATTTTGTATTTTTACAAGTAATTTGAGATTTTGCATAAACTTTGGTCCAGGTAAAAATATTGGGATGCCGAAAAAGCGGAATTTATAAATTCGATTCTTGCAATCTATAAATTTTGAGGTGTACAATAAAAATTTTTGAAAGGGGATTACAAATGTAGGTATTTATTTTGGTAGATCGCAGAGGCTCATTAAGGATACCTATTCATGGTCCATTTCATAAATCGAATCATCGAAAATCGAAACGCTACGCAGCTCCCTTGCAGGTATTGATGAAAGCCAAATCAGTGCAGGTTACACCTAATCAGATTACAAAAGATTTTTTTTTTTTGTATAACTATTAATATAATATCTTACCTAAACATATGCTTAAAAATCAAGAATTTGAAAATTTTATTGACGCTTAAGTAGGTCAGAATAACTAAAGTGACAATCGTATTTTATTGATAAGGATGTTAAGCTAAGCAGCCGGTAGGGTCATACCACTTCTAGATGATTCGACGTCGAAACTCGACTTTCGAAGGCTCCTATCCTTCGTAAATCGAGTCGTCGTAAATGACCCTGCGCATGCGCATTGGAGCCCGTCAAAACTCAAATTTTGATGATTCGACGTCAAAACTATACTAGACTGAATATCCCTATTATTTAAAATAACTCGGTGCTCAGCGCCTCGTCGGAGGATGACTCCCGTACAAACTTTTTTTCCAGCTTGAGCCAATCGGCTACACACCAAATACGTGGAACACGCTTTTACCTCTAGTGTCGGAAATGGAGGCTCCTTGCCAAAATTCCTCGGTTGATCAGGATGGAGCCCGTCATTTTCAATCTCTTTTGGTTGTTTCAAATATATCAATGGACAATATTGTATGCTCACTACTCCTCAGAAACCACTGGACCGATTTGGACCAAATTTAGAAATGGTGTATTAATATATCGGAACTTGTGCCTCTCTGGCATTGGTGAGGATCAGCTGACCAAGAGCCGTAACAGCAATCATGATGATGGCAAAATCGCGCTCAAATCTCTCCTATTCACCGTAGGACGTTGTAATGTGATAGGGGGCCTCTCTGGAACAACAACAGAGAAGCGAAGTGAGGGGCGCCATCCTCAGCTGAGTGAGCTAAAATCTCTCCTGTTCACCCTAAGACGTTGAAAATTGATACGGAGCAACTCTGGGACAACAAGAGACGAATGAACTTACAGGCTCCAACCTGATCAGCTAAGTGTGCTAAAAGCTATGTCGTCTCTCTGATTACAACGAAATTTGATAGGGAGCCTCTCTAGGAAATCAAGGGACGAATGAAATAACGGGCTACACCCTGAGCTCCAGCTGACCAATTCGCGTGGCGTTTTTTGCGAATTACTCCGCGAACCAAACCAGCGGCACGTAAATAGGAAAGTAATTTGAAAAAAATTTCTCCCTTGATGGGAAAAACAAAAGATCATGGATATGTCTAGTACCTACTGCTTACCAGATGGTACCTACTACTCAACTGTATACCAACCATGTAGTGCCTTCTTTTCACAAGATTATTCCATTATGGTTAAAAAACATTATTAGTTTTTAACTTAGAGTAATAAATCAGCATTCCTTGACACAACAATAGCTTAGAGGTCATGAAATGTCGAGGTAAAATGAGAGCATTCCAAAAAGTGGCGAACGATTTTCCTACTATGCAAACTATGGGAGTTACTCTTCCCTCGTAACGCCTTGGTTGTACGTGAAAATCAATAGAAAATGTGCTGGTCGGGAAAAAAGTGTCTGCCGGGAAAAAAAAGTGTCGCGAAAAATTCCTTGACCTCCAGCCAAAAAACATATCCATGTCAAAAATTTTAAAGTGATTAACCCCTAAGAACCCAAGCATCGAATTTCCGAGGCTAGAATTTTTCTCTTCATTGTTTATTCTTTCAAATGGTCTAAATAAACAGGAAATGAAAAAACTTTTGGAAAATAGCTATTTTTGGAAAATGTAGCCAATCCGTTGCTCCACAGCAACATTGGGCAGCCTGCGCTCTTGAAGTGTTGCTCGAGGGCAACATGGGGTGAACTCCGCTCATACCTCTACACCCAGTGTTGCTTATAGGCATCATCGGGTGAGATCGGCTCAGGTAAATGCGCCTATGCTCACCATGGTTGCCTAGAACTGGCTAGTGATAAATGCAATCACTCAAAAAATCATTTGGAAATGCCTTCTGAAATAGCATTTCGGGCTTTTCAACAACGAATGGGAAGTAAAAAATGGAGATAAATTTGTAACAAAGACGTGTAATAATTAGTTTTTTCCAAATAGGCTATTCAATAAAATGAAAATAGGTCACCTATTAGGACACAATTATAGGAGAGAAAATTTAGTTAGGATTAAAAATATTGTTCATCAACTAAAGCACTTGAGGGATGGATATCAAGAGGCGCAACATCTTTGTTAGTATCGGGAGTTCCATCCTGGGCCCAGAATTTTTGTGATGATCGGTTTTCAAGCCCCTCTTGGTCAACGGAGGCATCGTCAGCAAGATTGTGGTTAGCCAGAGGTTCAAAGGTAACACAGGTAGAGGGAATGATGCCTATGTGACTCCTCCTTGAAGAAAATGGCTCTGCTTGAGGACTCTCGATTCCAGCCATAGTCTCTTCATCTGATGCATCATTATGGATGGGCACCAACACCTCACAGTCCATGTATTCCTCACCCTCTCTGGAAGCATAATTGTTTTGAGTTTTTTTGAGGGTGAAGCAGGTCTAAGAAGTAGCGCAAGAATCCAAACCCAAGTTCATCACTTCATGAATCTCTTCCACAAAAAATATCCTCAGACTCGTCTCAACTTTGTCATTGTCTACTTTTTCATCATCTTCACTGCCATGTCTGGCTCTGACATATCAGGGATTTAGGTACCCCCCCCCCCCCCTCCCCCCCAGAGGTGCAATGGGGGCCTAAATCCTCGATATAAAAGGTAGAGGAGGTTGACAGTATCCCGTCAGAGAGATACCACTCCTACTAATAGCTTTTAATGAGCCATGTTCGGAGTAGATTGGTTTTCCAGGGATCTGGATCGCCCATCCAACGCAAAACTCAGCTTCTAAAAAACATGGGTATCAGCGTGCGACACCCGCTGTTCATCAACAGGGCGACGACAGCGCATTCTTTGAGACCCCGACGGGACCTCTATGACGGGAACTCTGTCACAGACTCCACACCAGGTTTTTTGGCTATACGTCTTGGGTACAGTCTATAATGGGGATGTCCTCATTCCCTTCATCCTGACTCTCACTATTGCTAATTGAAAGTTGTTGGTGTTCCTGCCATCGTGAAGCAGGTTGCACCATCAGATGTCCACTGAGAGGATGGGCTGTTGATTCTGTAACATAGGTAAATGTTAGAAATTGGATGAATAAAAGAATAAACTAATGAAATAAGTCAGGGAAAAGAGATCTAGAATTTTCAGTTTACCTAGCGCTAAACAGCTGAACAGAATAGAAGTTCGCGCAGTGTACCTCTCAAACCACTTAGGTATGAGGTGTTAGGATAGAGGAGTCTACCCAATGTCGATCTAAAACCACATAACGAGGACTTTGGGTGAGCAGAGCCCGCCCTGTGTTGCTACCAAACCACATTCGGGGGCCATGAGTGAGTGAAGCCTGCCCGATGTTGCTTTCAAGCAACATTGAGGGGCCTTGGGTGAGCGAAGCCTGCCCGTTGTTGCTTTCAAGCAACATTAAAAAAATTAGCTCTGGTGGTGTAATAAACCATCCGATTTTGACTTCCAAAGCATAAATCACTTCTGTAGAATGTGATTTTTGTGGAAAAAAATTCACAGATGATTTGGGTGAAGAATAAAGTCAGCATAATAAGTAAAACTTACCTTCCTCAAACGCCGATCCACCCTGAACGAGTTAGCAGCATTGATAGCACTTATCACACTTCAAATCCACCAAAACTGATTCAGGATGGCCAACATTCACTCTCAGATTCTTCCAGAAGAGAAAAAATAACTTGTCAATGAGCCTGGACTTCCCGCTTTTTTTTTTTTAAATCGTCAAAGTGAGTGTTGCTTGAGACCCACATTGGGTTCCTAGGGGTTAAGTCAAAATTACTATTAACCATAGCTCACCCAGCGAGAAATAATCACCGAAATTCGTTCAGTAAAGCTTAATTTTTGCAAAGGTATGAAGCTTAACTTTTCAACTACTAATATTTTACATGTCTCTATTCGAAAAGTTGGTTGTATGCTAGCTAATAAATCAAAATTGTCTCCATCCATTATCTTCAAACCTTAGTCATTCCTGAAGTGCGTTCCAGAAAAACGGAGTACCAGATTCTAGATTTACAGACTGGTTCTTTATATAAACATACTTACATTTCTCTGATTTATGTTTTCAGTTTCGATATAAAGCAAAGTATTGAGGAGTTGTCGAAAAATGCATTTAGCCCGGTTACATAATCTTTATTTTAACCGGGTGAGTGCTGAAAAGTTAAAGGAGAGTACGATTCACGTTATGTTTCTGGCTGGGTCAGTGCACTCTGGAAAAAAAAAAGTTTGAACCCTTCGGCACCGCCGGTTCTATCCTGGGGGAGGAGAGTGGTCTCCAGACGGATATGGTTTGTTGTTTGTGGTGAACGGGGGTTGTAGAGATGGCGATGGGGTTTGTGAGGATTGGGAGGGAGGTAGATTCAGCGTGGAGATACAGCTATTGAGGGGTGGAGGGTAGGATATAGAATTATAAAAGCCAAGAGATTGGAGAAAAATCGAGGTTCGTCAGAAAAAGATAATAACCCTCGAAAAAACCTCTAACTCTGCACCCCCTTCAAGAAAAGAATGATTTCGAAAATATCAATACGAAGTCAAAGGATTATTTCAGCTAACAACAGCTCATGCTTAATTAGTTTCCGATTTTGATGAAATTTTTAGGAGTCGTGCGGGTTAGCTTCTACATTGTCCCCCATAAATCTCATCAACGGCGAATCAATTGTAGCCAGCACGCATGCGCAAAAGTGGATAACGTCGATTTCTAATGGACTCGAAATCAGCCTTCTCTTTACCTTTCATACAGTTGAGAGCATGATTGGCATCAAACTGACCATCACAACAATCACAACGAAGTGGGAGACCCTTGGGTAATATTGGCCGTACTTCAATGACAGGAAAATGTTGGAAGATGAAATCGTTATGTGGTATTCTTATAGACAGCAGTGTAGACTGCAATGACAGCAGTCTCTTCTGACACCCACATCCACTTGAAAGATGTAGATAATAGAATGTCCTCAACTCGCCAAAGATGAAGGAGTACAAGAAAATATTATTGCATTTAAATGGGTGCCATCTTAGTCAATGGAAAGACCTTATAAAACCTAGTGGAAGAATCCCCGTCTCAGACCCCAAGAATGTTTCTGTGACATGTTTAGAATGAACACAGACCACGACTTCTCCAAAAAAATTTACACAAAATCGGAGTAAAAGACGATCCTGCTTGCTCCATGTGCAACGTAGGAGAAGAAATGACTTCACCTCCATGATTGTACATGATTGTAAACTGTAGATCATCCCTATTTAAAGTTTACTGCCAGCGGGAGCACTCTGCTGGACTCTTCAGAGCTGCTAGAGCGCGTGGCTAGATTGCTTAGCGGACGTAGAGCTCCGTCTCGACTGATGAAGCGCTGTGGCGAAGTTAAAAAATAATATAATAGAGAAAACGTTTTAGTAGAAGAACAATGCTCTTGTTGCATGCAAAATTTAACGCCTTAGGGTGGTGTCCTCTGTGGGCTTGACTGCTCCCGAGGGATTTTTACGTTTTAGAACATTTTGTAGCAACACTGTGACCAACTCTGATGTGGTGTCACCATTGATCACTCTTCATACTGTCCGGCCACAGGACGGAACGGGAAGGCACGGGTAGGCATGCTACTCTGCTCCCACTTTTCAACCCCCTTGCCATTCCATTGCGGTTAGACAGTAGTTTAGTTCCACAGATGGTTACACCATACAAGCATGGGGGCACAGAGTTATATCAACTCCTAGAAGTGAATAACCTACTCCCGAACTCGAGAGAAACACAAGGAAGAAGTTTGAAGGACTGGTAGCTTCCTTGGAGAGAGGTAGGAAGAGGCAAGGAGGTGGGGGCGTGGCAAAAGAGGGGAACTGTATGGTGACTAGGTGATGAGTCATGGGTCGGGACGGGAGGACCACGCTCTTCCAAACTGATTCACGCCCGTAAAAACATGTTCATTGTTAAAAGGAAAGAAATAGCTTCATCCACCATACACAACTCCCCTGAATCATAGTTCAGCCGAATCTGAGAGTTTTGTGGAAGGTTTCAGTCAATCTGACCTTCCAAATTTAAAATTGTGGCAAAAATTTCGTACCTAATGTGAGGCTTGCGAAATCTGGATGGTTTTGGTTCAGACAGCATTATAGTTGAATAGTTATGTTGCCGGTCTATAAGGTGACAATTCATAGTATATAAAGCGCGAAGAAGGAGCCGTAAGGCCGTAAACCCTGTCAATCTCATTCCGTGATCCGCTTGACTAACGACTCGTGTTAGACCGTAAAACTTCCGTTCTTAGGAAATAGGCGAAATACGAAGCTCGCTGACAACGAGAACTCGCGATTGCCCTTGAAGATAAACGTTCTTCTCTGTGAGGACGAGGCCCGTGCACGTATGGAACGGAATAAACACCCTTGTTCTCTTTTCTCTTATTTTTCGAGGGGAAAAGGAGGTCACGTTTATGTATTTTACGTGTCCGGCTTAAGTTCATCGTCCTCGTTTGATATTTGACTGTGTGCGGAGTATTCGGATTGGGTGAAGAGGTTCTTAACAGATTTCAATTTTTTGTTTTTCCTAAATAACTTGAACTTCTAAGTACTTAGTCTATGTGAGCAAATTTCCGATACTTTTTCCATTACATTTACCTTAAATTATTTTATCTTTGATTAGTTTGTAGTCATGTATAAATGGTTAATTAGCAATTAGCCAGGTTAATAGGCAAAGACACTTTTCTAAATAATGGTCGGGGAAACAATTAACGATCTATAGCTTTTTTTCCATTTTGGTTTATTCTTCATTTTGAAATTTCTCTCCAGAAAAACTGAATTTTGACTGGAAAATCGAAGGTCATTGGGTTCAGAATTCGGAACATCGATGCTCCGCTGAGATTGACAACCACTGGTGAGATTATCTTTCTCAGGCTTTCAACTCTGGTGATATCTCAAAAGTGGATTTTAGTTTATTATTTCCAATAATAAGCCTATGTGCGTATAGCAAAAAATTTTATAAACCCCCCTCAAACTTTGTCACTTTACGTTTCAAGGTGCGTAGAATCCAAATTTGAAATGTCCGTCCGCCGTCCGCCGTTCGCCGTCCGCCGTCTGCCGTCCGGGCCATAAAAGGCCTAAGAATGGGCTTGAAAAACCCGTTCTTTCGCACATAGACTCCGTTTGGGGTCTAGTTGGTCCTAACGTTTAACCATCCCGATCGCTTCACTCGCATAGATGCTATGGACCAAAAACGGGCGAAAAAGTGTCTTTTTCTAGGCTTAGAGTGTTAGACTTACGCACGCGCGCACGCCTGGCACGCTTAGTGGAACTGTGATGAAATTTGAGGATAAATTCAATGTTAATTATAAATTTTATAGCAAATGAACTCTTTCTAAATAATATTTCGGTGCAAAAAAGAAATTTGTAGGGTTTTTCAAATTTTTTTAGTTTTTTCGGTTTTTAGCTAATTTTAATGAAGTAAAAGTACATTTTTCAGTACAATTTTAAACATAAATTATTAAATGTCCTACTTGATTTTTATTTTACTTTTTCTGAATAGAATTCTGCTAAAAAATATAAATTTTTCGATTTTCAAATTTTTTTTTTTTTTTTTTGGCACATTTTTTGAAATTTGACCAATTTAATGTGCTCCAAAATTCTTGTCCAACGAACTCATCCTTTCTTTTAATATATATATATATATATATATATATATATATATATATATATATATATATATTATGAAGGTGGAGAAATGACCAATCTAGTCTGGTTTTTTTGTATTTTATTTATTGCGCGACGTTTCTGTCCTGGAACAGGACCCTATTCTTGCAGTAGACAGACACAAAAGTTTTGTGCTACTTGTGCCCATGCTATACTACTATTATTTTGCCACTCATGTACCTCCCTACATGAAAAAAACTTCTGAGAAACATTTTTATACCTACTGCATGAATAGGGTCCCATTCCAGGACAGAAACGTCGCGCAATAAATAAAATACAAAAATATTTGTCTGTTAATATCAATGCTTTGCCTACGCATATTTAATAACATATCCTCTCGACTTTTCGTACGTACTTAGATAATGATATTGTTGAGAGGCGAACTGAGTAGTTATTATAAGAAGCGTTTCCAAGTTCTAAAAGAATTACATTTGCAAGTTGTTTGTGTTGCCATGTTTTGGCGTTGTGTTAAATAAAATCACTTTTAGTGGATTTTCGTTCGAGTGAACCCGCGTCTTTCTTGTATTTTTATTACACTGGTGTCAGAAGTGGGATGTCACGCAATTTGAGGTCAGGAAGAAGATCGAGATCTGTTGAAGACCGAGTCGAGTTAGGAGGACATTTTCAAGGTCAGGAGGATAGGAGGACAGGTTCAGGAGGGTCGGCTGAACTGGAACTGATCCGCGAGGATCTCGCAGCAACTAACCAGGCTCTGCAAATGCTGGTGCAAACTCTGCAACAGCATTCCTTGGTCGGGACATCGCTGGCAGGAGGGAACGTCCCGGAGAGAAGCGGCGCGGTGCCAAATACGCCAGGAACAAGCCAGGTCCAAGCCATCTCTGAACCCAACGGTAGGATTAAACCTTCAACATTCGATGGGTCAACAGTTTTTGAAGACTTCCTTTTCCAATTTGAGCATGCAGCTAGAGCGAACCACTGGTCTGACAAGGAGATGGGTGCGAACTTGGTTGCAGTTTTGAAGGGACCCGCTCTAACCGCTGTAACTATGCTTAGGCTGCCAGAACCGACTTATGCAGAAATATTAGTTGCCTTACAGATGAGATTTGGGAGCGAAAGCCGTCACGAACTGTACCGAACGCAGTTGCAGGCTCGGACACAGGGTCCTAGGGAAGATTTGGCAACGTTTGCTGCGGACCTAGAAATTCTTGCTTATCGAGCTTGGCCTGGAGCATCGCCCAGGGAAGTTGATGACCATGCATTACGGCAGTTTTATAGGGGTATCTATAGTGAGAAGTTGAGGGTGGCAGTAGTAGGCAGGGAAACGTCGCTTCAGGCCGCATTGCAACATGCTATGAGAGTCCAGGTCTATTTAGAGGAACCTGTATGGAGGCCTACCCACAACGTGACTGATACGGCTGAGACGGAAGAAGCTGTACAGAACATCCGCCAGCAGGGCCCGTGGGAATGTTTTGCTTGTGGGCAACATGGTCATATTGCAAGGTTTTGCCCAAGGCGAAGAAGACAGTCTTCTGGGGCGAGTAGACCTGCGAACAGCACCTCACAGCCGGAAAACTGTTGAGCATCGGTCTAGAGGGACACAGGCCGGTGCTCCTTGAGTCCCACCCAGTTCTTGGAGTCCGGGGTATCACAGTTGCTGTCCAAGGTTTTATTGATGGCCAGCCATGTAGAATGGTGGTGGACACCGGGGCAGCAGTAACGGTGGTGAGGCCTAATGTGTTGAAGGGTGGTACTAAGTTGCATATGGCTGATGTGAACCTCCATTCAGCTACGGGGGCAGCGATTGAAGTAGAAGGGAAAAAGGCAGTGAGGATGGACTTGGGACATGGGATTAGCTTCACTCAGGATGTAACGGTGGCACACATTAAGGAGGATTGCCTTCTTGGCCTAGATTTTCTGGGTAAGCATGGCTGTAATATAGACCTAGAAAATGGAAAGCTGTGCTTGGGTCATAAGAAGGTCCCACTAGTAGGCATCAACACGTTGCAGACAGCTGGGGAGAATAGAGGACTCAGCGAAGCTTTGGATCAGCTGTGGAAGCGATCAATAGAGGGGCTGTCACAAGAGCAAGCCAACTTGGTTTTGAAGTTGTTGGTCGAGTACAGGGATGTCTTTGCGGAAGGTAAGATGGTTTTTGGTGCAGCTAAGGTTGAGCCTCATAGGATCGATGTGGGGAATTCCTTGCCCATCCGACAGAAGCCCAGGAGATTGGCCCCAATGAAGAAGCCTGAAGTGGATCAGCTAGTGGAAGATATGCTGAGAGCAGGGGTTATTGAACCCTCTAAGAGCTCATGGGCAAGCCCAATTGTGCTGGTGGCCAAGAAAGACGGGTCTACACGTTTTTGCATAGATTATCGGAAGCTGAACAACATTACTCGGAAGGACGCTCATCCGTTGCCCAAGACAGATGAACTGATAAGAGGTTTGGAGGGGTGCTCATGGTTCTCCACGTTGGATTTCCAGAGCGGGTACTGGCAGATACCTGTGGCTCCAGCTGACCAGGGCAAAACGGCGTTCTGTACCCCTACTGGCCTGTGGCAGTTCAAAGTTATGCCCTTCGGCCTTTGTAATGCCCCTGCTACCTTTCAGCGTACCATGGAGGGGGTTTTGAAGGAAGTAATCCAGTCAGGTTGCGCAGGGGTGTACATTGATGATGTCCTGGTGTCTAGTCGGTCCTTTGCTGAACATTTAGACCATTTACAGAGAGTTTTTGCTATCTTGAGAGCCGTGAACCTTAAGCTGAACACAAAGAAATGCACGCTACTAACTGCCACAGCATCGTACCTTGGCCATCGGATTTCGCAAGAAGGCATACATGCATACATCCAGATCCTGGAAAGGTGAAGACTATAGTGGAATGGCCTACCCCTGGCTCGGCTCGGGAGCTCCAATCGTTTATAGGCCTGTGCAGCTACTACCGGGAGTTTGTGCCTTCTTTTGCTCATGTAATGAAGCCCCTGTACCAGACAGTGGATGCCAAGGAGTTTGTCTGGACAGAGAGTTGTGAGGAGGCATTCCAGAGGATGAAGGAAGCACTGGTGTCAAAGCCAGTACTGGGCCATGTCCAGAGCAAGGGACAGTTCATTATTGATGCAGACGCGAGTGATTTAGCAGTGGGGGCTGTCCTGTCTCAGGTTCAGGATGGAAAAGAAGTAGTCATTGCATACTACAGTAAGTGTCTGTCTAAGCCTGAACGGAATTACTGTGTTACCCGGAAGGAGTTGCTGAGTGTTGTCAAAGCTGTAGGCCACTTCCAGAACTTTGGTATCGCCAACGGGCTACAGTTGATGGTCCGATCGGATCATGCTTCGCTGAGATGGCTTCTAAATTTCAAGAATGCAGATGGGCAGATGGCACGATGGCTAGAGCAGCTGGCACCTTTCTCCATAGTCATAGAGTATCGTCCTGGGAAGGAGCACGGCAATGCAGATGCGGTCTCTAGGAGGCCGTGCCTGAAGGATAGTTGCCAATATTGTGCCCGTTGTGAACTGAAGGAGGGAGCCCGGCTGAATCGATGCCAGCTTCAGGGGCCTGTTGTGGAAGAAATAGGGAAAGCACAGCGAGCAGATCCAGTTCTGAAGGAAGTGATTGCTTGGCTGGAAGCGGGTGACCGCCCCGAGCCAGCTGTAGTGGGACAGTACAGTCCAGATATCAAAGCACTCTGGGCCATGTTTCGATCTCTATGTCTCGTGGAAGGCTGTGCCTACCGCAAGTGGGAGAGCACTGATGGTAGGAGCATGCATCTTCAGCTTCTTGTTCCGGAGGCCTGGAAGAGGGGAATTTTAGAGAAAGTTCACGAGACTGGCCATTTTGGGGAGCGGAAGACGAGTGCAATGGTCCGCATGCAGTATTACTGGGTTGGTATCCATCAGGATGTACGAAACTGGTGTAGATGGTGCACTGCCTGCGGCCAGCGTTCCCAAAAACCAGGAAGAGGACCACTGAAGGCTGAAGTCACGGGAGCCCCTTTTGAAAGACTGGGGATTGACGTGATGGGACCATTGCCTGTTACTGATCGAGGGAATCGGTATATTTTGACAGTCCAGGACTACTACACCAAGTGGCCAGAAGCCCTGGCCATTCCAGATCAGACTGCAGAAACGGTTGCCAAAGCGTTAGTTGAACACATAGTCAGTAGGTTTGGTGTCCCTAGGCAGCTGCATTCTGACCAGGGGAGATCATTTGAAGCCTCAGTCTTCCAGGAAGTTGCCAAGCTGCTCGGTATCCATAAGACTCGGGCCACTCCTCTGCACCCACAAAGTGATGGACTAGTGGAGAGGCTGAATCGTACCCTTTGGCAGATGCTGGCGAAGGTGGTTGCAGACAATCAACGGGACTGGGACCAACAGCTGCCAATTTTGCTCTTGGCCTACAGAGCGGCAGAGCACGCCGCAACGGGGCTGACACCTGCATACCTCACCTTTGGCCGAGAACTACGATTACCTGTTCACCTCTTGTTTGGAGACAGACCAGACGATATGCCAGTTTCGGAGTACGTAGGAAAGCTACAAAGCACCCTCGTGAAGGCGGGGGAACAGGCTCGGGAAAAGTTGAAGTTTAGAGCTGAGGAGATGACTCAGAGATACAACTGGAAAATGGCGGTCAATGAGTACCAGGCAGGGGACAAAGTGTGGTTGTATAACCCTAGAAGACGGTTGGGGCAAAATCCGAAGCTGCAGCGACCATGGGAGGGACCATGCCAGGTGGTAGCTGCCTTGAACGACGTGGTCTTCCGGATCAGGACTGCCAAGGGACGACTGCTGGTGGTGCATCACAATCGGCTGGCTCCTTACAAAGAGGAAGGGGAGAAGTGTTGAGAGGCGAACTGAGTAGTTATTATAAGAAGCGTTTCCAAGTTCTAAAAGAATTACATTTGCAAGTTGTTTGTGTTGCCATGTTTTGGCGTTGTGTTAAATAAAATCACTTTTAGTGGATTTTCGTTCGAGTGAACCCGCGTTTTTCTTGTATTTTTATTACACTGGTGTCAGAGCCAGTACTGGGCCATGTCCAGAGCAAGGGACAGTTCATTATTGATGCAGACGCGAGTGATTTAGCAGTGGGGGCTGTCCTGTCTCAGGTTCAGGATGGAAAAGAAGTAGTCATTGCATACTACAGTAAGTGTCTGTCTAAGCCTGAACGGAATTACTGTGTTACCCGGAAGGAGTTGCTGAGTGTTGTCAAAGCTGTAGGCCACTTCCAGAACTTTGGTATCGCCAACGGGCTACAGTTGATGGCCAAGGTACGATGCTGTGGCAGTTAGTAGCGTGCATTTCTTTGTGTTCAGCTTAAGGTTCACGGCTCTCAAGATAGCAAAAACTCTCCGTAAATGGTCTAAATGTTCAGCAAAGGACCTACTAGACACCAGGACATCATCAATGTACACCCCTGCGCAACCTGACTGGATTACTTCCTTCAAAACCCCCTCCATGGTACGCTGAAAGGTAGCAGGGGCATTACAAAGGCCGAAGGGCATAACTTTAAACTGCCAGAGGCCAGTAGGGGTACAAAACGCCGTTTTGCCCTGGTCAGCTGGAGCCACAGGTATCTGCCAGTACCCGCTCTGGAAATCCAACGTGGAGAACCATGAGCACCCCTCCAAACCTCTTATCAGTTCATCTGTCTTGGGCAATGGATGAGCGTCCTTCCGAGTAATGTTGTTCAGCTTCCGATAATCTATACAAAAACGTGTAGACCCATCTTTCTTGGCCACCAGTACAATTGGGCTTGCCCATGAGCTCTTGGAAGGTTCAATAACCCCTGCTCTCAGCATATTTTCCACTAGCTGATCGACTTCAGGCTTCTTCATTGGGGCCAATCTCCTGGGCTTCTGTCGGATGGGCGAGGAATTCCCCACATCGATCCTATGAGGCTCAACCTTAGCTGCACCAAAAACCATCTTACCTTCCGCAAAGACATCCCTGTACTCGACCAACAACTTCAAAACCAAGTTGGCTTGCTCTTGTGACAGCCCCTCTATTGATCGCTTCCACAGCTGATCCAAAGCTCCGCTGAGTCCTCTATCTTCATCCTCCCCAGCTTTCTGCAACGTGTTGATGCCTACTAGTGGGACCTTCTTATGACCCAAGCACAGCTTTCCATTTTCTAGGTCTACATTACAGCTGTAATAAAAATACAAGAAAGACGCGGGTTCACTTGAACGAAAATCCACTAAAAGTGATTTTATTTAATACAACGCCAGAACATGGCAACACAAACATCTTGCAAATGTAATTCTTTGAGAACTTGGAAACGCTTCTTATAATAATAACTCAGTTCGCCTCTCAACACTTCTCCCCTTCCTCTTTGTAAGGAGCCAGCCGATTGTGATGCACCACCAGCAGTCGTCCCTTGGCAGTCCTGATCCGGAAGACCACGTCGTTCAAGGCAGCTACCACCTGGCATGGTCCCTCCCATGGTCGCTGCAGCTTCGGATTTTGCCCCAACCTTCTTCTTGGGTTATACAATCACACTTTGTCTCCTGCCTGGAACTCATTGACCGCCATTTTCCAGTTGTATCTCTGAGTCATCTCCTCAGCTCTCACCTTCAACTTTTCCCGAGCCTGTTCCCCCGCCTTCACAAGGGTGCTACGTAGCTTTCCTACGTACTCCGAAACTGGCATATCATCTGGTCTGTCTCCAAACAAGAGGTGTACAGGTAATCGTAGCTCTCGGCCAAAGGTGAGGTACGCAGGCGTCAGCCCCGTTGCGGCGTGCTCTGCCGCTCTGTAGGCCAAGAGCACAATTGGCAGCTGTTGGTCCCAGTCCTGTTGATTGTCTGCAACCACCTTCGCCAGCATCTGCCAAAGGGTACGATTCAGCCTCTCCACTAGTCCATCACTTTGTGGGTGCAGAGGAGTGGCCCGAGTCTTATGGATACCGAGCAGCTTGGCAACTTCCTGGAAGACTGAGGCTTCAAATGATCTCCCCTGGTCAGAATGCAGCTGCCTAGGGACACCAAACCTACTGACTATGTGTTCCACTAACGCTTTGGCAACCGTTTCTGCAGTCTGATCTGGAATGGCCAGGGCTTCCGGCCACTTGGTGTAGTAGTCCTGGACTGTCAAAATATACCGATTCCCTCGATCAGTAACAGGCAATGGTCCCATCACGTCAATCCCCAGTCTTTCAAAAGGGGCTCCCGTGACTTCAGCCTTCAGTGGTCCTCTTCCTGGTTTTTGGGAACGCTGGCCACAGGCAGTGCACCATCTACACCAGTTTCGTACATCCTGATGGATACCAACCCAGTAATACTGCATGCGGACCATTGAACTCGTCTTCCTCTCCCCAAAATGGCCAGTCTCGTGAACTTTCTGCAAAATTCCCCTCTTCCAGGCCTCTGGAACAAGAAGCTGAAGACGCACGCTCCTACCATCAGTGCTCTCCCACTTGCGGTAGGCACAGCCTTCCACGAGACATAGAGATCGAAACATGGCCCAGAGTGCTTTGATATCTGGACTGTACTGTCCCACTCCAGCTGGCTCGGGTCGGTCACCCGCTTCCAGCCAAGCAATCACTTCCTTCAGAACTGGATCTGCTCGCTGTGCTTTCCCTGTTTCTTCCACAACAGGCCCCTGAAGCTGGCATCGATTCAGCCGGGCTCCCTCCTTCAGTTCACATCGGGCACAATATTGGCAACTATCCTTCAGGCACGGCCTCCTAGAGACAGCATCTGCATTCCCGTGCTCCTTCCCAGGACGATACTCTATCACTATGGAGAAAGGTGCCAGCTGCTCTAGCCATCGTGCCATCTGCCCATCTGCATTCTTGAAATTTAGAAGCCATCTCAGCGAAGCATGATCCGATCGGACCATCAACTGTAGCCCATTGGCAATACCAAAGTTCTGGAAGTGGCCTACAGCTTTGACAACACTCAGCAACTCCTTCCGGGTAACACAGTAATTTCGTTCAGGCTTAGACAGACACTTACTGTAGTATGCAATGACTACTTCTTTTCCATCCTGGACCTGAGACAGGACTGCCCCCACTGCTAAATCACTCGCGTCTGCATCAATAATGAACTGTCCCTTGCTCTGGACATGGCCCAGTACTGGCTTTGACACCAGTGCTTCCTTCATCCTCTGGAATGCTTCCTCACAACTCTCTGTCCAGACAAACTCCTTGGCATCCACTGTCTGGTACAGGGGCTTCATTACATGAGCAAAAGAAGGCACAAACTCCCGGTAGTAGCTGCACAGGCCTATAAACGATCGGAGCTCCCGAGCCGAGCCAGGGGTAGGCCATTCCACTATAGTCTTCATCTTTCCAGGATCTGGATGTATGCCTTCTTGCGAAATTCGATGGCCAAGGTACGATGCTGTGGCAGTTAGTAGCGTGCATTTCTTTGTGTTCAGCTTAAGGTTCACGGCTCTCAAGATAGCAAAAACTCTCCGTAAATGGTCTAAATGTTCAGCAAAGGACCTACTAGACACCAGGACATCATCAATGTACACCCCTGCGCAACCTGACTGGATTACTTCCTTCAAAACCCCCTCCATGGTACGCTGAAAGGTAGCAGGGGCATTACAAAGCCGAAGGGCATAACTTTAAACTGCCAGAGGCCAGTAGGGGTACAAAACGCCGTTTTGCCCTGGTCAGCTGGAGCCACAGGTATCTGCCAGTACCCGCTCTGGAAATCCAACGTGGAGAACCATGAGCACCCCTCCAAACCTCTTATCAGTTCATCTGTCTTGGGCAATGGATGAGCGTCCTTCCGAGTAATGTTGTTCAGCTTCCGATAATCTATACAAAAACGTGTAGACCCATCTTTCTTGGCCACCAGTACAATTGGGCTTGCCCATGAGCTCTTGGAAGGTTCAATAACCCCTGCTCTCAGCATATCTTCCACTAGCTGATCGACTTCATGCTTCTTCATTGGGGCCAATCTCCTGGGCTTCTGTCGGATGGGCAAGGAATTCCCCACATCTATCCTATGAGGCTCAACCTTAGCTGCACCAAAAACCATCTTGCCTTCCGCAAAGACATCCCTGTACTCGACCAACAACTTCAAAACCAAGTTGGCTTGCTCTTGTGACAGCCCCTCTATTGATCGCTTCCACAGCTGATCCAAAGCTCCGCTGAGTCCTCTATCTTCATCCTCCCCAGCTGTCTGCAACGTGTTGATGCCTACTAGTGGGACCTTCTTATGACCCAAGCACAGCTTTCCATTTTCTAGGTCTACATTACAGCCATGCTTACCCAGAAAATCTAGGCCAAGAAGGCAATCCTCCTTAATGTGTGCCACCGTTACATCCTGAGTAAAGCTGATCCCATGTCCCAAGTCCATCCTCACTGCCTTTTTCCCTTCTACTTCAATCGCTGCCCCCGTAGCTGAATGGAGGTTCACATCAGCCGTATGCAACTTAGTACCACCCTTTAACACATTAGGCCTCACCACCGTTACTGCTGCCCCGGTGTCCACCACCATTCTACATGGCTGGCCATCAATAAAACCTTGGACAGCAACTGTGATACCCCGGACTCCAAGAACTGGGTGGGACTCAAGGAGCACCGGCCTGTGTCCCTCTAGACCGATGCTCAACAGTTTTCCGGCTGTGAGGTGCTGTTCGCAGGTCTACCCGCCCCAGAAGACTGTCTTCTTCGCCTTGGGCAAAACCTTGCAATATGACCATGTTGCCCACAAGCAAAACATTCCCACAGGCCCTGCTGGCGGATGTTCTGTACAGCTACATCTTCTGTCTCAGCCCTATCTGTCACGCTGCGGGTAGGCCTCCATACAGGTTCCTCTACATAGACCTGGACTCGCATAGCATGTTGCAATGCAGCCTGAAGCGATGTTTCCCTGCCTACTACTGCCACCCTCAACTTCTCACTATAGATACCCCTATAAAACTGCCTTAATGCATGGTCATCAACTTCCCTAGGGGATGCTCCAGGCCAAGCTCGATATGCAAGAATTTCTAGGTCCGCAGCAAACGTTGCCAAATCTTCCCTAGGACCCTGTCTCCGAGCCTGCAACTGTGTTCGGTATAGTTCGTGACGGCTTTCGCTCCCAAATCTCAGCTGTAAGGCAACTAACATTTCTGCATAAGTCGGTTCTGGCAGCCTTAGCATAGTTACAGCGGTTAGGGCGGGTCCCTTCAAAACTGCAACCAAGTTCGCACCCATCTCCCTATCAGACCAGTGGTTTGCTCTAGCTGCATGCTCAAATTGGAAAAGGAAGTCTTCAAAAACTGTTGACCCATCGAATGTTGAAGGTTTAATCCTACCTTTGGGTTCAGAGATGGCTTCGACCTGGCTTGTTCCTGGCGTATTTGGCACCGCGCTGCTTCTCTCCGGGACGTTCCCTCCTGCCAGCGATGTCCCGACCAAGGAATGCTGTTGCAGAGTTTGCACCAGCATTTGCAGAGCCTGGTTAGTTGCTGCGAGATCCTCGCGGATCAGTTCCAGTTCAATCAACCCTCCTGAACCTGTCCTCCTGTCCTCCTGACCTTGAACATGTCCTCCTGACTCGCCTAGGTCTTCAACAGACCTCGATCTTCTTCTTGACCTCAAATTGCGTGACATCCCACTTCTGACACCAGTGTAATAAAAATACAAGAAAGACGCGGGTTCACTTGAACGAAAATCCACTAAAAGTGATTTTATTTAATACAACGCCAGAACATGGCAACACAAACATCTTGCAAATGTAATTCTTTGAGAACTTGGAAACGCTTCTTATAATAATAACTAAGTTCGCCTCTCAACACATCCATGCTTACCCAGAAAATCTAGGCCAAGAAGGCAATCCTCCTTAATGTGTGCCACCGTTACATCCTGAGTAAAGCTGATCCCATGTCCCAAGTCCATCCTCACTGCCTTTTTCCCTTCTACTTCAATCGCTGCCCCCGTAGCTGAATGGAGGTTCACATCAGCCGTATGCAACTTAGTACCACCCTTTAACACATTAGGCCTCACCACCGTTACTGCTGCCCCGGTGTCCACCACCATTCTACATGGCTGGCCATCAATAAAACCTTGGACAGCAACTGTGATACCCCGGACTCCAAGAACTGGGTGGGACTCAAGGAGCACCGGCCTGTGTCCCTCTAGACCGATGCTCAACAGTTTTCCGGCTGTGAGGTGCTGTTCGCAGGTCTACCCGCCCCAGAAGACTGTCTTTCCTTCGCCTTGGGCAAAACCTTGCAATATGACCATGTTGCCCACAAGCAAAACATTCCCACAGGCCCTGCTGGCGGATGTTCTGTACAGCTACATCTTCTGTCTCAGCCCTATCTGTCACGCTGCGGGTAGGCCTCCATACAGGTCCACAGGCACAGGGAGGTCAAGAAGAAGATCGAGGTCTGTTGAAGACCTAGGCGAGTCAGGAGGACATGTTCAAGGTCAGGAGGACAGGAGGACAGGTTCAGGAGGGTTGATTGAACTGGAACTGATCCGCGAGGATCTCGCAGCAACTAACCAGGCTCTGCAAATGCTGGTGCAAACTCTGCAACAGCATTCCTTGGTCGGGACATCGCTGGCAGGAGGGAACGTCCCGGAGAGAAAGACGCGGGTTCACTTGAACGAAAATCCACTAAAAGTGATTTTATTTAATACAACGCCAGAACATGGCAACACAAACATCTTGCAAATGTAATTCTTTGAGAACTTGGAAACGCTTCTTATAATAATAACTAAGTTCGCCTCTCAACACTTCTCCCCTTCCTCTTTGTAAGGAGCCAGCCGATTGTGATGCACCACCAGCAGTCGTCCCTTGGCAGTCCTGATCCGGAAGACCACGTCGTTCAAGGCAGCTACCACCTGGCATGGTCCCTCCCATGGTCGCTGCAGCTTCGGATTTTGCCCCAACCTTCTTCTTGGGTTATACAACCACACTTTGTCTCCTGCCTGGAACTCATTGACCGCCATTTTCCAGTTGTATCTCTGAGTCATCTCCTCAGCTCTCACCTTCAACTTTTCCCGAGCCTGTTCCCCCGCCTTCACGAGGGTGCTACGTAGCTTTCCTACGTACTCCGAAACTGGCATATCATCTGGTCTGTCTCCAAACAAGAGGTGTACAGGTAATCGTAGCTCTCGGCCAAAGGTGAGGTACGCAGGCGTCAGCCCCGTTGCGGCGTGCTCTGCCGCTCTGTAGGCCAAGAGCACAATTGGCAGCTGTTGGTCCCAGTCCTGTTGATTGTCTGCAACCACCTTCGCCAGCATCTGCCAAAGGGTACGATTCAGCCTCTCCACTAGTCCATCACTTTGTGGGTGCAGAGGAGTGGCCCGAGTCTTATGGATACCGAGCAGCTTGGCAACTTCCTGGAAGACTGAGGCTTCAAATGATCTCCCCTGGTCAGAATGCAGCTGCCTAGGGACACCAAACCTACTGACTATGTGTTCCACTAACGCTTTGGCAACCGTTTCTGCAGTCTGATCTGGAATGGCCAGGGCTTCCGGCCACTTGGTGTAGTAGTCCTGGACTGTCAAAATATACCGATTCCCTCGATCAGTAACAGGCAATGGTCCCATCACGTCAATCCCCAGTCTTTCAAAAGGGGCTCCCGTGACTTCAGCCTTCAGTGGTCCTCTTCCTGGTTTTTGGGAACGCTGGCCACAGGCAGTGCACCATCTACACCAGTTTCGTACATCCTGATGGATACCAACCCAGTAATACTGCATGCGGACCATTGAACTCGTCTTCCTCTCCCCAAAATGGCCAGTCTCGTGAACTTTCTGCAAAATTCCCCTCTTCCAGGCCTCTGGAACAAGAAGCTGAAGACGCACGCTCCTACCATCAGTGCTCTCCCACTTGCGGTAGGCACAGCCTTCCACGAGACATAGAGATCGAAACATGGCCCAGAGTGCTTTGATATCTGGACTGTACTGTCCCACTCCAGCTGGCTCGGGTCGGTCACCCGCTTCCAGCCAAGCAATCACTTCCTTCAGAACTGGATCTGCTCGCTGTGCTTTCCCTGTTTCTTCCACAACAGGCCCCTGAAGCTGGCATCGATTCAGCCGGGCTCCCTCCTTCAGTTCACATCGGGCACAATATTGGCAACTATCCTTCAGGCACGGCCTCCTAGAGACAGCATCTGCATTCCCGTGCTCCTTCCCAGGACGATACTCTATCACTATGGAGAAAGGTGCCAGCTGCTCTAGCCATCGTGCCATCTGCCCATCTGCATTCTTGAAATTTAGAAGCCATCTCAGCGAAGCATGATCCGATCGGAAGATCATCTGACAGTCAACAGTTTTTGAAGACTTCCTTTTCCAATTTGAGCATGCAGCTAGAGCAAACCACTGGTCTGATAGGGAGATGGGTGCGAACTTGGTTGCAGTGTTGAAGGGACCCGCCCTAACCGCTGTAACTATGCTTAGGCTGCCAGAACCGACTTATGCAGAAATGTTAGTTGCCTTACAGCTGAGATTTGGGAGCGAAAGCCGTCACGAACTATACCGAACACAGTTGCAGGCTCGGAGACAGGGTCCTAGGGAAGATTTGGCAACGTTTGCTGCGGACCTAGAAATTCTTGCATATCGAGCTTGGCCTGGAGCATCCCCTAGGGAAGTTGATGACCATGCATTAAGGCAGTTTTATAGGGGTATCTATAGTGAGAAGTTGAGGGTGGCAGTAGTAGGCAGGGAAACATCGCTTCAGGCTGCATTGCAACATGCTATGCGAGTCCAGGTCTATGTAGAGGAACCTGTATGGAGGCCTACCCGCAGCGTGACAGATAGGGCTGAGACAGAAGATGTAGCTGTACAGAACATCCGCCAGCAGGGCCTGTGGGAATGTTTTGCTTGTGGGCAACATGGTCATATTGCAAGGTTTTGCCCAAGGCGAAGAAGACAGTCTTCTGGGGCGGGTAGACCTGCGAACAGCACCTCACAGCCGGAAAACTGTTGAGCATCGGTCTAGAGGGACACAGGCCGGTGCTCCTTGAGTCCCACCCAGTTCTTGGAGTCCGGGGTATCACAGTTGCTGTCCAAGGTTTTATTGATGGCCAGCCATGTAGAATGGTGGTGGACACCGGGGCAGCAGTAACGGTGGTGAGGCCTAATGTGTTAAAGGGTGGTACTAAGTTGCATACGGCTGATGTGAACCTCCATTCAGCTACGGGGGCAGCGATTGAAGTAGAAGGGAAAAAGGCAGTGAGGATGGACTTGGGACATGGGATCAGCTTTACTCAGGATGTAACGGTGGCACACATTAAGGAGGATTGCCTTCTTGGCCTAGATTTTCTGGGTAAGCATGGATGTAATGTAGACCTAGAAAATGGAAAGCTGTGCTTGGGTCATAAGAAGGTCCCACTAGTAGGCATCAACACGTTGCAGACAGCTGGGGAGGATGAAGATAGAGGACTCAGCGGAGCTTTGGATCAGCTGTGGAAGCGATCAATAGAGGGGCTGTCACAAGAGCAAGCCAACTTGGTTTTGAAGTTGTTGGTCGAGTACAGGGATGTCTTTGCGGAAGGTAAGATGGTTTTTGGTGCAGCTAAGATTGAGCCTCATAGGATCGATGTGGGGAATTCCTTGCCCATCCGACAGAAGCCCAGGAGATTGGCCGCAATGAAGAAGCCTGAAGTGGATCAGCTAGTGGAAGATATGCTGAGAGCAGGGGTTATTGAACCCTCCAAGAGCTCATGGGCAAGCCCAATTGTGCTGGTGGCCAAGAAAGGTGGGTCTACACGTTTTTGTATGGATTATCAAAAGCTGAACAACATTACTTGGAAGGACGCTCATCCATTGCCCAAGACAGATGAACTGATAAGAGGTTTGGAGGGGTGCTCATGGTTCTCCACGTTGGATTTCCAGAGCGGGTACTGGCAGATACCTGTGGCTCCAGCTGACCAGGGCAAAACGGCGTTTTGTACCCCTACTGGCCTCTGGCAGTTTAAAGTTATGCCCTTCGGCCTTTGTAATGCCCCTGCTACCTTTCAGCGTACCATGGAGGGGGTTTTGAAGGAAGTAATCCAGTCAGGTTGCGCAGGGGTGTACATTGATGATGTCCTGGTGTCTAGTAGGTCCTTTGCTGAACATTTAGACCATTTACGGAGAGTTTTTGCTATCTTGAGAGCCGTGAACCTTAAGCTGAACACAAAGAAATGCACGCTACTAACTGCCACAGCATCGTACCTTGGCCATCGAATTTCGCAAGAAGGCATACATCCAGATCCTGGAAAGATGAAGACTATAGTGGAATGGCCTACCCCTGGCTCGGCTCGGGAGCTCCGATCGTTTATAGGCCTGTGCAGCTACTACCGGGAGTTTGTGCCTTCTTTTGCTCATGTAATGAAGCCCCTGTACCAGACAGTGGATGCCAAGGAGTTTGTCTGGACAGAGAGTTGTGAGGAAGCATTCCAGAGGATGAAGGAAGCACTGGTGTCAAAGCCAGTACTGGGCCATGTCCAGAGCAAGGGACAGTTCATTATTGATGCAGACGCGAGTGATTTAGCAGTGGGGGCAGTCCTGTCTCAGGTCCAGGATGGAAAAGAAGTAGTCATTGCATACTACAGTAAGTGTCTGTCTAAGCCTGAACGAAATTACTGTGTTACCCGGAAGGAGTTGCTGAGTGTTGTCAAAGCTGTAGGCCACTTCCAGAACTTTGGTATTGCCAATGGGCTACAGTTGATGGTCCGATCGGATCATGCTTCGCTGAGATGGCTTCTAAATTTCAAGAATGCAGATGGGCAGATGGCACGATGGCTAGAGCAGCTGGCACCTTTCTCCATAGTGATAGAGTATCGTCCTGGGAAGGAGCACGGGAATGCAGATGCTGTCTCTAGGAGGCCGTGCCTGAAGGATAGTTGCCAATATTGTGCCCGATGTGAACTGAAGGAGGGAGCCCGGCTGAATCGATGCCAGCTTCAGGGGCCTGTTGTGGAAGAAACAGGGAAAGCACAGCAAGCAGATCCAGTTCTGAAGGAAGTGATTGCTTGGCTGGAAGCGGGTGACCGACCCGAGCCAGCTGGAGTGAGACAGTACAGTCCAGATATCAAAGCACTCTGGGCCATGTTTCGATCTCTATGTCTCGTGGAAGGCTGTGCCTACCGCAAGTGGGAGAGCACTGATGGTAGGAGCGTGCGTCTTCAGCTTCTTGTTCCGGAGGCCTGGAAGAGGGGAATTTTGCAGAAAGTTCACGAGACTGGCCATTTTGGGGAGAGGAAGACGAGTTCAATGGTCCGCATGCAGTATTATTGGGTTGGTATCCATCAGGATGTACGAAACTGGTGTAGATGGTGCACTGCCTGTGGCCAGCGTTCCCAAAAACCAGGAAGAGGACCACTGAAGGCTGAAGTCACGGGAGCCCCTTTTGAAAGACTGGGGATTGACGTGATGGGACCATTGCCTGTTACTGATCGAGGGAATCGGTATATTTTGACAGTCCAGGACTACTACACCAAGTGGCCGGAAGCCCTGGCCATTCCAGATCAGACTGCAGAAACGGTTGCCAAAGCGTTAGTGGAACACATAGTCAGTAGGTTTGGTGTCCCTAGGCAGCTGCATTCTGACCAGGGGAGATCATTTGAAGCCTCAGTCTTCCAGGAAGTTGCCAAGCTGCTCGGTATCCATAAGACTCGGGCCACTCCTCTGCACCCACAAAGTGATGGACTAGTGGAGAGGCTGAATCGTACCCTTTGGCAGATGCTGGCGAAGGTGGTTGCGGACAATCAACAGGACTGGGACCAACAGCTGCCAATTGTGCTCTTGGCCTACAGAGCGGCAGAGCACGCCGCAATGGGGCTGACGCCTGCGTACCTCACCTTTGGCCGAGAGCTACGATTACCTGTACACCTCTTGTTTGGAGACAGACCAGATGATATGCCAGTTTCGGAGTACGTAGGAAAGCTACGTAGCACCCTCGTGAAGGCGGGGGAACAGGCTCGGGAAAAGTTGAAGGTGAGAGCTGAGGAGATGACTCAGAGATACAACTGGAAAATGGCGGTCAATGAGTTCCAGGCAGGAGACAAAGTGTGGTTGTATAACCCAAGAAGAAGGTTGGGGCAAAATCCGAAGCTGCAGCGACCATGGGAGGGACCATGCCAGGTGGTAGCTGCCTTGAACGACGTGGTCTTCCGGATCAGGACTGCCAAGGGACGACTGCTGGTGGTGCATCACAATCGGCTGGCTCCTTACAAAGAGGAAGGGGAGAAGTGTTGAGAGGCGAACTTAGTTATTATTATAAGAAGCGTTTCCAAGTTCTCAAAGAATTACATTTGCAAGATGTTTGTGTTGCCATGTTCTGGCGTTGTATTAAATAAAATCACTTTTAGTGGATTTTCGTTCAAGTGAACCCGCGTCTTTCTTGTATTTTTATTACACTGGTGTCAGAAGTGGGATGTCACGCAATTTGAGGTCAAGAAGAAGATCGAGGTCTGTTGAAGACCTAGGCGAGTCAGGAGGACATGTTCAAGGTCAGGAGGACAGGAGGACAGGTTCAGGAGGGTTGATTGAACTGGAACTGATCCGCGAGGATCTCGCAGCAACTAACCAGGCTCTGCAAATGCTGGTGCAAACTCTGCAACAGCATTCCTTGGTCGGGACATCGCTGGCAGGAGGGAACGTCCCGGAGAGAAGCAGCGCGGTGCCAAATACGCCTGGAACAAGCCAGGTCCAAGCCATCTCTGAACCCAAAGGTAGGATTAAACCTTCAACATTCGATGGGTCAACAGTTTTTGAAGACTTCCTTTTCCAATTTGAGCATGCAGCTAGAGCAAACCACTGGTCTGATAGGGAGATGGGTGCGAACTTGGTTGCAGTGTTGAAGGGACCCGCCCTAACCGCTGTAACTATGCTTAGGCTGCCAGAACCGACTTATGCAGAAATGTTAGTTGCCTTACAGCTGAGATTTGGGAGCGAAAGCCGTCACGAACTATACCGAACACAGTTGCAGGCTCGGAGACAGGGTCCTAGGGAAGATTTGGCAACGTTTGCTGCGGACCTAGAAATTCTTGCATATCGAGCTTGGCCTGGAGCATCCCCTAGGGAAGTTGATGACCATGCATTAAGGCAGTTTTATAGGGGTATCTATAGTGAGAAGTTGAGGGTGGCAGTAGTAGGCAGGGAAACATCGCTTCAGGCTGCATTGCAACATGCTATGCGAGTCCAGGTCTATGTAGAGGAACCTGTATGGAGGCCTACCCGCAGCGTGACAGATAGGGCTGAGACAGAAGATGTAGCTGTACAGAACATCCGCAAGCAGGGCCCGTGGGAATGTTTTGCTTGTGGGCAACATGGTCATATTGCAAGGTTTTGCCCAAGGCGAAGAAGACAGTCTTCTGGGGCGGGTAGACCTGCGAACAGCACCTCACAGCCGGAAAACTGTTGAGCATCGGTCTAGAGGGACACAGGCCGGTGCTCCTTGAGTCCCACCCAGTTCTTGGAGTCCGGGGTATCACAGTTGCTGTCCAAGGTTTTATTGATGGCCAGCCATGTAGAATGGTGGTGGACACCGGGGCAGCAGTAACGGTGGTGAGGCCTAATGTGTTAAAGGGTGGTACTAAGTTGCATACGGCTGATGTGAACCTCCATTCAGCTACGGGGGCAGCGATTGAAGTAGAAGGGAAAAAGGCAGTGAGGATGGACTTGGGACATGGGATCAGCTTTACTCAGGATGTAACGGTGGCACACATTAAGGAGGATTGCCTTCTTGGCCTAGATTTTCTGGGTAAGCATGGATGTAATGTAGACCTAGAAAATGGAAAGCTGTGCTTGGGTCATAAGAAGGTCCCACTAGTAGGCATCAACACGTTGCAGACAGCTGGGGAGGATGAAGATAGAGGACTCAGCGGAGCTTTGGATCAGCTGTGGAAGCGATCAATAGAGGGGCTGTCACAAGAGCAAGCCAACTTGGTTTTGAAGTTGTTGGTCGAGTACAGGGATGTCTTTGCGGAAGGTAAGATGGTTTTTGGTGCAGCTAAGGTTGAGCCTCATAGGATCGATGTGGGGAATTCCTTGCCCATCCGACAGAAGCCCAGGAGATTGGCCGCAATGAAGAAGCCTGAAGTGGATCAGCTAGTGGAAGATATGCTGAGAGCAGGGGTTATTGAACCCTCCAAGAGCTCATGGGCAAGCCCAATTGTGCTGGTGGCCAAGAAAGGTGGATCTACACGTTTTTGTATGGATTATCAAAAGCTGAACAACATTACTCGGAAGGACGCTCATCCATTGCCCAAGACAGATGAACTGATAAGAGGTTTGGAGGGGTGCTCATGGTTCTCCACATTGGATTTCCAGAGTGGGTACTGGCAGATACCTGTGGCTCCAGCTGACCAGGGAAAAACGGCGTTCTGTACCCCTACTGGCCTCTGGCAGTTTAAAGTTATGCCCTTCGGCCTTTGTAATGCCCCTGCTACCTTTCAGCGTACCATGGAGGGGGTTTTGAAGGAAGTAATCCAGTCAGGTTGCGCAGGGGTGTACATTGATGATGTCCTGGTGTCTAGTAGGTCCTTTGCTGAACATTTAGACCATTTACGGAGAGTTTTTGCTATCTTGAGAGCCGTGAACCTTAAGCTGAACACAAAGAAATGCACGCTACTAACTGCCACAGCATCGTACCTTGGCCATCGAATTTCGCAAGAAGGCATACATCCAGATCCTGGAAAGATGAAGACTATAGTGGAATGGCCTACCCCTGGCTCGGCTCGGGAGCTCCGATCGTTTATAGGCCTGTGCAGCTACTACCGGGAGTTTGTGCCTTCTTTTGCTCATGTAATGAAGCCCCTGTCCCAATGGTGGATCCCACTTCTGACACCAGTGTAATAAAAATACAAGAAAGACGCGGGTTCACTTGAACGAAATTCCACTAAAAGTGATTTTATTTAATACAACGCCAGAACATGGCAACACAAACATCTTGCAAATGTAATTCTTTGAGAACTTGGAAACACTTCTTATAATAATAACTAAGTTCGCCTCTCAACACTTCTCCCCTTCCTCTTTGTAAGGAGCCAGCCGATTGTGATGCACCACCAGCAGTCGTCCCTTGGCAGTCCTGATCCGGAAGACCACGTCGTTCAAGGCAGCTACCACCTGGCATGGTCCGTCCCATGGTCGCTGCAGCTTCGGATTTTGCCCCAACCTTCTTCTTGGGTTATACAACCACACTTTGTCTCCTGCCTGGAACTCATTGACCGCCATTTTCCAGTTGTATCTCTGAGTCATCTCCTCAGCTCTCACCTTCAACTTTTCCCGAGCCTGTTCCCCCGCCTTCACGAGGGTGCTACGTAGCTTTCCTACGTACTCCGAAACTGGCATATCATCTGGTCTGTCTCCAAACAAGAGGTGTACAGGTAATCGTAGCTCTCGGCCAAAGGTGAGGTACGCAGGCGTCAGCCCCGTTGCGGCGTGCTCTGCCGCTCTGTAGGCCAAGAGCACAATTGGCAGCTGTTGGTCCCAGTCCTGTTGATTGTCTGCAACCACCTTCGCCAGCATCTGCCAAAGGGTACGATTCAGCCTCTCCACTAGTCCATCACTTTGTGGGTGCAGAGGAGTGGCCCGAGTCTTATGGATACCGAGCAGCTTGGCAACTTCCTGGAAGACTGAGGCTTCAAATGATCTCCCCTGGTCAGAATGCAGCTGCCTAGGGACACCAAACCTACTGACTATGTGTTCCACTAACGCTTTGGCAACCGTTTCTGCAGTCTGATCTGGAATGGCCAGGGCTTCCGGCCACTTGGTGTAGTAGTCCTGGACTGTCAAAATATACCGATTCCCTCGATCAGTAACAGGCAATGGTCCCATCACGTCAATCCCCAGTCTTTCAAAAGGGGCTCCCGTGACTTCAGCCTTCAGTGGTCCTCTTCCTGGTTTTTGGGAACGCTGGCCACAGGCAGTGCACCATCTACACCAGTTTCGTACATCCTGATGGATACCAACCCAGTAATACTGCATGCGGACCATTGAACTCGTCTTCCTCTCCCCAAAATGGCCAGTCTCGTGAACTTTCTGCAAAATTCCCCTCTTCCAGGCCTCCGGAACAAGAAGCTGAAGACGCACGCTCCTACCATCAGTGCTCTCCCACTTGCGGTAGGCACAGCCTTCCACGAGACATAGAGATCGAAACATGGCCCAGAGTGCTTTGATATCTGGACTGTACTGTCCCACTCCAGCTGGCTCGGGTCGGTTACCCGCTTCCAGCAAAGCAATCACTTCCTTCAGAACTGGATCTGCTCGCTGTGCTTTCCCTGTTTCTTCCAGAACAGGCCCCTGAAGCTGGCATCGATTCAGCCGGGCTCCCTCCTTCAGTTCACATCGGGCACAATATTGGCAACTATCCTTCAGGCACGGCCTCCTAGAGACAGCATCTGCATTCCCGTGCTCCTTCCCAGGACGATACTCTATCACTATGGAGAAAGGTGCCAGCTGCTCTAGCCATCGTGCCATCTGCCCATCTGCATTCTTGAAATTTAGAAGCCATCTCAGCGAAGCATGATCTGATCGGACCATCAACTGTAGCCCATTGGCAATACCAAAGTTCTGGAAGTGGCCTACAGCTTTGACAACACTCAGCAACTCCTTCCGGGTAACACAGTAATTTCGTTCAGGCTTAGACAGACACTTACTGTAGTATGCAATGACTACTTCTTTTCCATCCTGGACCTGAGACAGGACAGCCCCCACTGCCAAATCACTCGCGTCTGCATCAATAATGAACTGTCCCTTGCTCTGGACATGGCCCAGTACTGGCTTTGACACCAATGCTGCCTTCATCCTCTGGAATGCTTCCTCACAACTCTCTGTCCAGACAAACTCCTTGGCATCCACTGTCTAGTACAGGGGCTTCATTAAATGAGCAAAAGAAGGCACAAACTCCCGGTAGTAGCTGCACAGGCCTATAAACGATCGGAGCTCCCGAGCCGAGCCAGGGGTAGGCCATTCCACTATAGTCTTCATCTTTCCAGGATCTGGATGTATGCCTTCTTGTGAAATTCGATGGCCAAGGTACGATGCTGTGGCAGTTAGTAGCGTGCATTTCTTTGTGTTCAGCTTAAGGTTCACGGCTCTCAAGATAGCAAAAACTCTCCGTAAATGGTCTAAATGTTCAGCAAAGGACCTACTAGACACCAGGACATCATCAATGTACACCCCTGCGCAACCTGACTGGATTACTTCCTTCAAAACCCCCTCCATGGTACGCTGAAAGGTAGCAGGGGCATTACAAAGGCCGAAGGGCATAACTTTAAACTGCCAGAGGCCAGTAGGGGTACAAAACGCCGTTTTGCCCTGGTCAGCTGGAGCCACAGGTATCTGCCAGTACCCGCTCTGGAAATCCAACGTGGAGAACCATGAGCACCCCTCCAAACCTCTTATCAGTTCATCTGTCTTGGGCAATGGATGAGCGTCCTTCCGAGTAATGTTGTTCAGCTTCCGATAATCTATACAAAAACGTGTAGACCCATCTTTCTTGGCCACCAGTACAATTGGGCTTGCCCATGAGCTCTTGGAAGGTTCAATAACCCCTGCTCTCAGCATATTTTCCACTAGCTGATCGACTTCAGGCTTCTTCATTGGGGCCAATCTCCTGGGCTTCTGTCGGATGGGCGAGGAATTCCCCACATCGATCCTATGAGGCTCAACCTTAGCTGCACCAAAAACCATCTTACCTTCCGCAAAGACATCCCTGTACTCGACCAACAACTTCAAAACCAAGTTGGCTTGCTCTTGTGACAGCCCCTCTATTGATCGCTTCCACAGCTGATCCAAAGCTCCGCTGAGTCCTCTATCTTCATCCTCCCCAGCTTTCTGCAACGTGTTGATGCCTACTAGTGGGACCTTCTTATGACCCAAGCACAGCTTTCCATTTTCTAGGTCTACATTACAGCCATGCTTACCCAGAAAATCTAGGCCAAGAAGGCAATCCTCCTTAATGTGTGCCACCGTTACATCCTGAGTAAAGCTGATCCCATGTCCCAAGTCCATCCTCACTGCCTTTTTCCCTTCTACTTCAATCGCTGCCCCCGTAGCTGAATGGAGGTCCCCCCCATCCCCCAATGGTGTTCTGGCTGGATTGTTCTGGACATGGCCCAGTACTGGCTTTGACACCAGTGCTTCCTTCATCCTCTGGAATGCCTCCTCACAACTCTCTGTCCAGACAAACTCCTTGGCAGTCCTGATCCGGAAGACCACGTCGTTCAAGGCAGCTACCACCTGGCATGGTCCCTCCCATGGTCGCTGCAGCTTCGGATTTTGCCCCAACCGTCTTCTAGGGTTATACAACCACACTTTGTCCCCTGCCTGGTACTCATTGACCGCCATTTTCCAGTTGTATCTCTGAGTCATCTCCTCAGCTCTAAACTTCAACTTTTCCCGAGCCTGTTCCCCCGCCTTCACGAGGGTGCTTCGTAGCTTTCCTACGTACTCCGAAACTGGCATATCGTCTGGTCTGTCTCCAAACAAGAGGTGAACAGGTAATCGTAGTTCTCGGCCAAAGGTGAGGTATGCAGGTGTCAGCCCCGTTGCGGCGTGCTCTGCCGCTCTGTAGGCCAAGAGCAAAATTGGCAGCTGTTGGTCCCAGTCCCGTTGATTGTCTGCAACCACCTTCGCCAGCATCTGCCAAAGGGTACGATTCAGCCTCTCCACTAGTCCATCACTTTGTGGGTGCAGAGGAGTGGCCCGAGTCTTATGGATACCGAGCAGCTTGGCAACTTCCTGGAAGACTGAGGCTTCAAATGATCTCCCCTGGTCAGAATGCAGCTGCCTAGGGACACCAAACCTACTGACTATGTGTTCAACTAACGCTTTGGCAACCGTTTCTGCAGTCTGATCTGGAATGGCCAGGGCTTCTGGCCACTTGGTGTAGTAGTCCTGGACTGTCAAAATATACCGATTCCCTCGATCAGTAACAGGCAATGGTCCCATCACGTCAATCCCCAGTCTTTCAAAAGGGGCTCCCGTGACTTCAGCCTTCAGTGGTCCTCTTCCTGGTTTTTGGGAACGCTGGCCACAGGCAGTGCACCATCTACACCAGTTTCGTACATCCTGATGGATACCAACCCAATAATACTGCATGCGGACCATTGAACTCGTCTTCCTCTCCCCAAAATGGCCAGTCTCGTGAACTTTCTGCAAAATTCCCCTCTTCCAGGCCTCCGGAACAAGAAGCTGAAGACGCACGCTCCTACCATCAGTGCTCTCCCACTTGCGGTAGGCACAGCCTTCCACGAGACATAGAGATCGAAACATGGCCCAGAGTGCTTTGATATCTGGACTGTACTGTCTCACTCCAGCTGGCTCGGGTCGGTCACCCGCTTCCAGCCAAGCAATCACTTCCTTCAGAACTGGATCTGCTTGCTGTGCTTTCCCTGTTTCTTCCACAACAGGCCCCTGAAGCTGGCATCGATTCAGCCGGGCTCCCTCCTTCAGTTCACATCGGGCACAATATTGGCAACTATCCTTCAGGCACGGCCTCCTAGAGACAGCATCTGCATTCCCGTGCTCCTTCCCAGGACGATACTCTATCACTATGGAGAAAGGTGCCAGCTGCTCTAGCCATCGTGCCATCTGCCCATCTGCATTCTTGAAATTTAGAAGCCATCTCAGCGAAGCATGATCCGATCGGACCATCAACTGTAGCCCATTGGCAATACCAAAGTTCTGGAAGTGGCCTACAGCTTTGACAACACTCAGCAACTCCTTCCGGGTAACACAGTAATTTCGTTCAGGCTTAGACAGACACTTACTGTAGTATGCAATGACTACTTCTTTTCCATCCTGGACCTGAGACAGGACTGCCCCCACTGCTAAATCACTCGCGTCTGCATCAATAATGAACTGTCCCTTGCTCTGGACATGGCCCAGTACTGGCTTTGACACCAGTGCTTCCTTCATCCTCTGGAATGCTTCCTCACAACTCTCTGTCCAGACAAACTCCTTGGCATCCACTGTCTGGTACAGGGGCTTCATTACATGAGCAAAAGAAGGCACAAACTCCCGGTAGTAGCTGCACAGGCCTATAAACGATCGGAGCTCCCGAGCCGAGCCAGGGGTAGGCCATTCCACTATAGTCTTCATCTTTCCAGGATCTGGATGTATGCCTTCTTGCGAAATTCGATGGCCAAGGTACGATGCTGTGGCAGTTAGTAGCGTGCATTTCTTTGTGTTCAGCTTAAGGTTCACGGCTCTCAAGATAGCAAAAACTCTCCGTAAATGGTCTAAATGTTCAGCAAAGGACCTACTAGACACCAGGACATCATCAATGTACACCCCTGCGCAACCTGACTGGATTACTTCCTTCAAAACCCCCTCCATGGTACGCTGAAAGGTAGCAGGGGCATTACAAAGACCGAAGGGCATAACTTTAAACTGCCAGAGGCCAGTAGGGGTACAGAACGCCGTTTTGCCCTGGTCAGCTGGAGCCACAGGTATCTGCCAGTACCCGCTCTGGAAATCCAACGTGGAGAACCATGAGCACCCCTCCAAACCTCTTATCAGTTCATCTGTCTTGGGCAATGGATGAGCGTCCTTCTGAGTAATGTTGTTCAGCTTTCGATAATCTATACAAAAACGTGTAGACCCGTCTTTCTTGGCCACCAGTACAATTGGGCTTGCCCATGAGCTCTTGGAAGGTTCAATAACCCCTGCTCTCAGCATATCTTCCACTAGCTGATCGACTTCAGGCTTCTTCATTGGGGCCAATCTCCTGGGCTTCTGTCGGATGGGCAAGGAATTCCCCACATCGATCCTATGAGGCTCAACCTTAGCTGCACCAAAAACCATCTTACCTTCCGCAAAGACATCCCTGTACTCGACCAACAACTTCAAAACCAAGTTGGCTTGCTCTTGTGACAGCCCCTCTATTGATCGCTTCCACAGCTGATCCAAAGCTCCGCTGAGTCCTCTATCTTCATCCTCCCCAGCTGTCTGCAACGTGTTGATGCCTACTAGTGGGACCTTCTTATGACCCAAGCACAGCTTTCCATTTTCTAGGTCTACATTACATCCATGCTTGCCCAGAAAATCTAGGCCAAGAAGGCAATCCTCCTTAATGTGTGCCACCGTTACATCCTGAGTAAAGCTGATCCCATGTCCCAAGTCCATCCTCACTGCCTTTTTCCCTTCTACTTCAATCGCTGCCCCCGTAGCTGAATGGAGGTTCACATCAGCCGTATGCAACTTAGTACCACCCTTTAACACATTAGGCCTCACCACCGTTACTGCTGCCCCGGTGTCCACCACCATTCTACATGGCTGGCCATCAATAAAACCTTGGACAGCAACTGTGATACCCCGGACTCCAAGAACTGGGTGGGACTCAAGGAGCACCGGCCTGTGTCCCTCTAGACCGATGCTCAACAGTTTTCCGGCTGTGAGGTGCTGTTCGCAGGTCTACCCGCCCCAGAAGACAGTCTTCTTCGCCTTGGGCAAAACCTTGCAATATGACCATGTTGCCCACAAGCAAAACATTCCCACAGGCCCTGCTGGCGGATGTTCTGTACAGCTACATCTTCTGTCTCAGCCCTATCTGTCACGCTGCGGGTAGGCCTCCATACAGGTTCCTCTACATAGACCTGGACTCGCATAGCATGTTGCAATGCAGCCTGAAGCGATGTTTCCCTGCCTACTACTGCCACCCTCAACTTCTCACTATAGATACCCCTATAAAACTGCCTTAATGCATGGTCATCAACTTCCCTAGGGGATGCTCCAGGCCAAGCTCGATATGCAAGAATTTCTAGGTCCGCAGCAAACGTTGCCAAATCTTCCCTAGGACCCTGTCTCCGAGCCTGCAACTGTGTTCGGTATAGTTCGTGACGGCTTTCGCTCCCAAATCTCAGCTGTAAGGCAACTAACATTTCTGCATAAGTCGGTTCTGGCAGCCTAAGCATAGTTACAGCGGTTAGGGCGGGTCCCTTCAACACTGCAACCAAGTTCGCACCCATCTCCCTATCAGACCAGTGGTTTGCTCTAGCTGCATGCTCAAATTGGAAAAGGAAGTCTTCAAAAACTGTTGACCCATCGAATGTTGAAGGTTTAATCCTACCTTTGGGTTCAGAGATGGCTTGGGCCTGGCTTGTTCCAGGCGTATTTGGCACCGCGCTGCTTCTCTCCGGGACGTTCCCTCCTGCCAGCGATGTCCCGACCAAGGAATGCTGTTGCAGAGTTTGCACCAGCATTTGCAGAGCCTGGTTAGTTGCTGCGAGATCCTCGCGGATCAGTTCCAGTTCAATCAACCCTCCTGAACCTGTCCTCCTGTCCTCCTGACCTTGAACATGTCCTCCTGACTCGCCTAGGTCTTCAACAGACCTCGATCTTCTTCTTGACCTCAAATTGCGTGACATCCCACTTCTGACACCAGTGTAATAAAAATACAAGAAAGACGCGGGTTCACTTGAACGAAAATCCACTAAAAGTGATTTTATTTAATACAACGCCAGAACATGGCAACACAAACATCTTGCAAATGTAATTCTTTGAGAACTTGGAAACGCTTCTTATAATAATAACTAAGTTCGCCTCTCAACACTTCTCCCCTTCCTCTTTGTAAGGAGCCAGCCGATTGTGATGCACCACCAGCAGTCGTCCCTTGGCAGTCCTGATCCGGAAGACCACGTCGTTCAAGGCAGCTACCACCTGGCATGGTCCCTCCCATGGTCGCTGCAGCTTCGGATTTTGCCCCAACCTTCTTCTTGGGTTATACAACCACACTTTGTCTCCTGCCTGGAACTCATTGACCGCCATTTTCCAGTTGTATCTCTGAGTCATCTCCTCAGCTCTCACCTTCAACTTTTCCCGAGCCTGTTCCCCCGCCTTCACGAGGGTGCTACGTAGCTTTCCTACGTACTCCGAAACTGGCATATCATCTGGTCTGTCTCCAAACAAGAGGTGTACAGGTAATCGTAGCTCTCGGCCAAAGGTGAGGTACGCAGGCGTCAGCCCCATTGCGGCGTGCTCTGCCGCTCTGTAGGCCAAGAGCACAATTGGCAGCTGTTGGTCCCAGTCCTGTTGATTGTCCGCAACCACCTTCGCCAGCATCTGCCAAAGGGTACGATTCAGCCTCTCCACTAGTCCATCACTTTGTGGGTGCAGAGGAGTGGCCCGAGTCTTATGGATACCGAGCAGCTTGGCAACTTCCTGGAAGACTGAGGCTTCAAATGATCTCCCCTGGTCAGAATGCAGCTGCCTAGGGACACCAAACCTACTGACTATGTGTTCCACTAACGCTTTGGCAACCGTTTCTGCAGTCTGATCTGGAATGGCCAGGGCTTCCGGCCACTTGGTGTAGTAGTCCTGGACTGTCAAAATATACCGATTCCCTCGATCAGTAACAGGCAATGGTCCCATCACGTCAATCCCCAGTCTTTCAAAAGGGGCTCCCGTGACTTCAGCCTTCAGTGGTCCTCTTCCTGGTTTTTGGGAACGCTGGCCGCAGGCAGTGCACCATCTACACCAGTTTCGTACATCCTGATGGATACCAACCCAGTAATACTGCATGCGGACCATTGCACTCGTCTTCCGCTCCCCAAAATGGCCAGTCTCGTGAACTTTCTCTAAAATTCCCCTCTTCCAGGCCTCCGGAACAAGAAGCTGAAGATGCATGCTCCTACCATCAGTGCTCTCCCACTTGCGGTAGGCACAGCCTTCCACGAGACATAGAGATCGAAACATGGCCCAGAGTGCTTTGATATCTGGACTGTACTGTCCCACTACAGCTGGCTCGGGGCGGTCACCCGCTTCCAGCCAAGCAATCACTTCCTTCAGAACTGGATCTGCTCGCTGTGCTTTCCCTATTTCTTCCACAACAGGCCCCTGAAGCTGGCATCGATTCAGCCGGGCTCCCTCCTTCAGTTCACAACGGGCACAATATTGGCAACTATCCTTCAGGCACGGCCTCCTAGAGACCGCATCTGCATTGCCGTGCTCCTTCCCAGGACGATACTCTATGACTATGGAGAAAGGTGCCAGCTGCTCTAGCCATCGTGCCATCTGCCCATCTGCATTCTTGAAATTTAGAAGCCATCTCAGCGAAGCATGATCCGATCGGACCATCAACTGTAGCCCGTTGGCGATACCAAAGTTCTGGAAGTGGCCTACAGCTTTGACAACACTCAGCAACTCCTTCCGGGTAACACAGTAATTCCGTTCAGGCTTAGACAGACACTTACTGTAGTATGCAATGACTACTTCTTTTCCATCCTGAACCTGAGACAGGACAGCCCCCACTGCTAAATCACTCGCGTCTGCATCAATAATGAACTGTCCCTTGTTCTGGACATGGCCCAGTACTGGCTTTGACACCAGTGCTTCCTTCATCCTCTGGAATGCCTCCTCACAACTCTCTGTCCAGACAAACTCCTTGGCATCCACTGTCTGGTACACGGGCTTCATTACATGAGCAAAAGAAGGCACAAACTCCCGGTAGTAGCTGCACAGGCCTATAAACGATTGGAGCTCCCGAGCCGAGCCAGGGGTAGGCCATTCCACTATAGTCTTCACCTTTCCAGGATCTGGATGTATGCCTTCTTGCGAAATCCGATGGCCAAGGTACGATGCTGTGGCAGTTAGTAGCGTGCATTTCTTTGTGTTCAGCTTAAGGTTCACGGCTCTCAAGATAGCAAAAACTCTCTGTAAATGGTCTAAATGTTCAGCAAAGGACCGACTCACAACTCTCTGTCCAGACAAACTCCTTGGCATCCACTGTCTGGTACAGGGGCTTCATTACATGAGCAAAAGAAGGCACAAACTCCCGGTAGTAGCTGCACAGGCCTATAAACGATCGGAGCTCCCGAGCCGAGCCAGGGGTAGGCCATTCCACTATAGTCTTCATCTTTCCAGGATCTGGATGTATGCCTTCTTGCGAAATTCGATGGCCAAGGTACGATGCTGTGGCAGTTAGTAGCGTGCATTTCTTTGTGTTCAGCTTAAGGTTCACGGCTCTCAAGATAGCAAAAACTCTCCGTAAATGGTCTAAATGTTCAGCAAAGGACCTACTAGACACCAGGACATCATCAATGTACACCCCTGCGCAACCTGACTGGATTACTTCCTTCAAAACCCCCTCCATGGTACGCTGAAAGGTAGCAGGGGCATTACAAAGGCCGAAGGGCATAACTTTAAACTGCCAGAGGCCAGTAGGGGTACAAAACGCCGTTTTGCCCTGGTCAGCTGGAGCCACAGGTATCTGCCAGTACCCGCTCTGGAAATCCAACGTGGAGAACCATGAGCACCCCTCCAAACCTCTTATCAGTTCATCTGTCTTGGGCAATGGATGAGCGTCCTTCCGAGTAATGTTGTTCAGCTTTTGATAATCCATACAAAAACGTGTAGACCCACCTTTCTTGGCCACCAGCACAATTGGGCTTGCCCATGAGCTCTTGGAGGGTTCAATAACCCCTGCTCTCAGCATATCTTCCACTAGCTGATCGACTTCAGGCTTCTTCATTGGGGCCAATCTCCTGGGCTTCTGTCGGATGGGCAAGGAATTCCCCACATCTATCCTATGAGGCTCAACCTTAGCTGCACCAAAAACCATCTTGCCTTCCGCAAAGACATCCCTGTACTCGACCAACAACTTCAAAACCAAGTTGGCTTGCTCTTGTGACAGCCCCTCTATTGATCGCTTCCACAGCTGATCCAAAGCTCCGCTGAGTCCTCTATCTTCATCCTCCCCAGCTGTCTGCAACGTGTTGATGCCTACTAGTGGGACCTTCTTATGACCCAAGCACAGCTTTCCATTTTCTAGGTCTACATTACAGCCATGCTTACCCAGAAAATCTAGGCCAAGAAGGCAATCCTCCTTAATGTGTGCCACCGTTACATCCTGAGTAAAGCTGATCCCATGTCCCAAGTCCATCCTCACTGCCTTTTTCCCTTCTACTTCAATCGCTGCCCCCGTAGCTGAATGGAGGTTCACATCAGCCGTATGCAACTTAGTACCACCCTTTAACACATTAGGCCTCACCACCGTTACTGCTGCCCCGGTGTCCACCACCATTCTACATGGCTGGCCATCAATAAAACCTTGGACAGCAACTGTGATACCCCGGACTCCAAGAACTGGGTGGGACTCAAGGAGCACCGGCCTGTGTCCCTCTAGACCGATGCTCAACAGTTTTCCGGCTGTGAGGTGCTGTTCACAGGTCTACTCGCCCCAGAAGACTGTCTTCTTCGCCTTGGGCAAAACCTTGCAATATGACCATGTTGCCCACAAGCAAAACATTCCCACGGGCCCTGCTGGCGGATGTTCTGTACAGCTTCTTCCGTCTCAGCCGTATCAGTCGCGTTGTGGGTAGGCCTCCATACAGGTTCCTCTAAATAGACCTGGACTCTCATAGCATGTTGCAATGCGGCCTGAAGCGACGTTTCCCTGCCTACTACTGCCACCCTCAACTTCTCACTATAGATACCCCTATAAAACTGCCGTAATGCATGGTCATCAACTTCCCTGGGTGATGCTCCAGGCCAAGCTCGATAAGCAAGAATTTCTAGGTCCGCAGCAAACGTTGCCAAATCTTCCCTAGGACCCTGTGTCCGAGCCTGCAACTGTGTTCGGTATAGTTCGTGACGGCTTTCGCTCCCAAATCTCAGCTGTAAGGCAACTAACATTTCTGCATAAGTCGGTTCTGGCAGCCTTAGCATAGTTACAGCGGTTAGGGCGGGTCCCTTCAACACTGCAACCAAGTTCGCACCCATCTCCCTATCAGACCAGTGGTTTGCTCTAGCTGCATGCTCAAATTGGAAAAGGAAGTCTTCAAAAACTGTTGACCCATCGAATGTTGAAGGTTTAATCCTACCTTTGGGTTCAGAGATGGCTTCGACCTGGCTTGTTCCTGGCGTATTTGGCACCGCGCTGCTTCTCTCCGGGACGTTCCCTCCTGCCAGCGATGTCCCGACCAAGGAATGCTGTTGCAGAGTTTGCACCAGCATTTGCAGAGCCTGGTTAGTTGCTGCGAGATCCTCGCGGATCAGTTCCAGTTCAATCAACCCTCCTGAACCTGTCCTCCTGTCCTCCTGACCTTGAACATGTCCTCCTGACTCGCCTAGGTCTTCAACAGACCTCGATCTTCTTCTTGACCTCAAATTGCGTGACATCCCACTTCTGACACCAGTGTAATAAAAATACAAGAAAGACGCGGGTTCACTTGAACGAAAATCCACTAAAAGTGATTTTATTTAATACAACGCCAGAACATGGCAACACAAACATCTTGCAAATGTAATTCTTTGAGAACTTGGAAACGCTTCTTATAATAATAACTAAGTTCGCCTCTCAACACTGTGTAATAAAAATACAAGAAAGACGCGGGTTCACTTGAACGAAAATCCACTAAAAGTGATTTTATTTAATACAACGCCAGAACATGGCAACACAAACATCTTGCAAATGTAATTCTTTGAGAACTTGGAAACGCTTCTTATAATAATAACTAAGTTCGCCTCTCAACACTTCTCCCCTTCCTCTTTGTAAGGAGCCAGCCGATTGTGATGCACCACCAGCAGTCGTCCCTTGGCAGTCCTGATCCGGAAGACCACGTCGTTCAAGGCAGCTACCACCTGGCATGGTCCCTCCCATGGTCGCTGCAGCTTCGGATTTTGCCCCAACCTTCTTCTTGGGTTATACAACCACACTTTGTCTCCTGCCTGGAACTCATTGACCGCCATTTTCCAGTTGTATCTCTGAGTCATCTCCTCAGCTCTCACCTTCAACTTTTCCCGAGCCTGTTCCCCCGCCTTCACGAGGGTGCTACGTAGCTTTCCTACGTACTCCGAAACTGGCATATCATCTGGTCTGTCTCCAAACAAGAGGTGTACAGGTAATCGTAGCTCTCGGCCAAAGGTGAGGTACGCAGGCGTCAGCCCCGTTGCGGCGTGCTCTGCCGCTCTGTAGGCCAAGAGCACAATTGGCAGCTGTTGGTCCCAGTCCTGTTGATTGTCTGCAACCACCTTCGCCAGCATCTGCCAAAGGGTACGATTCAGCCTCTCCACTAGTCCATCACTTTGTGGGTGCAGAGGAGTGGCCCGAGTCTTATGGATACCGAGCAGCTTGGCAACTTCCTGGAAGACTGAGGCTTCAAATGATCTCCCCTGGTCAGAATGCAGCTGCCTAGGGACACCAAACCTACTGACTATGTGTTCCACTAACGCTTTGGCAACCGTTTCTGCAGTCTGATCTGGAATGGCCAGGGCTTCCGGCCACTTGGTGTAGTAGTCCTGGACTGTCAAAATATACCGATTCCCTCGATCAGTAACAGGCAATGGTCCCATCACGTCAATCCCCAGTCTTTCAAAAGGGGCTCCCGTGACTTCAGCCTTCAGTGGTCCTCTTCCTGGTTTTTGGGAACGCTGGCCACAGGCAGTGCACCATCTACACCAGTTTCGTACATCCTGATGGATACCAACCCAGTAATACTGCATGCGGACCATTGAACTCGTCTTCCTCTCCCCAAAATGGCCAGTCTCGTGAACTTTCTGCAAAATTCCCCTCTTCCAGGCCTCTGGAACAAGAAGCTGAAGACGCACGCTCCTACCATCAGTGCTCTCCCACTTGCGGTAGGCACAGCCTTCCACGAGACATAGAGATCGAAACATGGCCCAGAGTGCTTTGATATCTGGACTGTACTGTCCCACTCCAGCTGGCTCGGGTCGGTCACCCGCTTCCAGCCAAGCAATCACTTCCTTCAGAACTGGATCTGCTCGCTGTGCTTTCCCTGTTTCTTCCACAACAGGCCCCTGAAGCTGGCATCGATTCAGCCGGGCTCCCTCCTTCAGTTCACATCGGGCACAATATTGGCAACTATCCTTCAGGCACGGCCTCCTAGAGACAGCATCTGCATTCCCGTGCTCCTTCCCAGGACGATACTCTATCACTATGGAGAAAGGTGCCAGCTGCTCTAGCCATCGTGCCATCTGCCCATCTGCATTCTTGAAATTTAGAAGCCATCTCAGCGAAGCATGATCCGATCGGACCATCAACTGTAGCCCATTGGCAATACCAAAGTTCTGGAAGTGGCCTACAGCTTTGACAACACTCAGCAACTCCTTCCGGGTAACACAGTAATTTCGTTCAGGCTTAGACAGACACTTACTGTAGTATGCAATGACTACTTCTTTTCCATCCTAGACCTGAGGATGGAAAAGGCCATTCCACTATAGTCTTCACCTTTCCAGGATCTGGATGTATGCCTTCTTGCGAAATCCGATGGCCAAGGTACGATGCTGTGGCAGTTAGTAGCGTGCATTTCTTTGTGTTCAGCTTAAGGTTCACGGCTCTCAAGATAGCAAAAACTCTCTGTAAATGGTCTAAATGTTCAGCAAAGGACCGACTAGACACCAGGACATCATCAATGTACACCCCTGCGCAACCTGACTGGATTACTTCCTTCAAAACCTCCTCCATGGTACGCTGAAAGGTAGCAGGGGCATTACAAAGGCCGAAGGGCATAACTTTGAACTGCCAGAGGCCAGTAGGGGTACAGAACGCCGTTTTGCCCTGGTCAGCTGGAGCCACAGGTATCTGCCAGTACCCGCTCTGGAAATCCAACGTGGAGAACCATGAGCACCCCTCCAAACCTCTTATCAGTTCATCTGTCTTGGGCAACGGATGAGCGTCCTTCCGAGTAATGTTGTTCAGCTTCCGATAGTCTATGCAAAAACGTGTAGACCCGTCTTTCTTGGCCACCAGCACCATTGGGCTTGCCCATGAGCTCTTGGAGGGTTCAATAACCCCTGCTCTCAGCATATCTTCCACTAGCTGATCCACTTCAGGCTTCTTCATTGGGGCCAATCTCCTGGGCTTCTGTCGGATGGGCAAGGAATTCCCCACATCGATCCTATGAGGCTCAACCTTAGCTGCACCAAAAACCATCTTACCTTCCGCAAAGACATCCCTGTACTCGACCAACAACTTCAAAACCAAGTTGGCTTGCTCTTGTGACAGCCCCTCTATTGATCGCTTCCACAGCTGATCCAAAGCTTCGCTGAGTCCTCTATCTTCATTCTCCCCAGCTGTCTGCAACGTGTTGATGCCTACTAGTGGGACCTTCTTATGACCCAAGCACAGCTTTCCATTTTCTAGGTCTACATTACAGCCATGCTTACCCAGAAAATCTAGGCCAAGAAGGCAATCCTCCTTAATGTGTGCCACCGTTACACCCTGAGTAAAGCTAATCCCATGTCCCAAGTCCATCCTCACTGCCTTTTTCCCTTCTACTTCAATCGCTGCCCCCGTAGCTGAATGGAGGTTCACATCAGCCATATGCAACTTAGTACCACCCTTTAACACATTAGGCCTCACCACCGTTACTGCTGCCCCGGTGTCCACCACCATTCTACATGGCTGGCCATCAATAAAACCTTGGACAGCAACTGTGATACCCCGGACTCCAAGAACTGGGTGGGACTCAAGGAGCACCGGCCTGTGTCCCTCTAGACCGATGCTCAACAGTTTTCCGGCTGTGAGGTGCTGTTCACAGGTCTACTCGCCCCAGAAGACTGTCTTCTTCGCCTTGGGCAAAACCTTGCAATATGACCATGTTGCCCACAAGCAAAACATTCCCACGGGCCCTGCTGGCGGATGTTCTGTACAGCTTCTTCCGTCTCAGCCGTATCAGTCGCGTTGTGGGTAGGCCTCCATACAGGTTCCTCTAAATAGACCTGGACTCTCATAGCATGTTGCAATGCGGCCTGAAGCGACGTTTCCCTGCCTACTACTGCCACCCTCAACTTCTCACTATAGATACCCCTATAAAACTGCCGTAATGCATGGTCATCAACTTCCCTGGGTGATGCTCCAGGCCAAGCTCGATAAGCAAGAATTTCTAGGTCCGCAGCAAACGTTGCCAAATCTTCCCTAGGACCCTGTACCCTGCTGCCGTGCTGGTGCAGATGGGCAGATGGCACGATGGCTAGAGCAGCTGGCACCTTTCTCCATAGTGATAGAGTATCGTCCTGGGAAGGAGCACGGGAATGCAGATGCTGTCTCTAGGAGGCCGTGCCTGAAGGATAGTTGCCAATATTGTGCCTATGTGAGGCCTAATGTGTTAAAGGGTGGTACTAAGTTGCATATGGCTGATGTGAACCTCCATTCAGCTACGGGGGCAGCGATTGAAGTAGAAGGGAAAAAGGCAGTGAGGATGGACTTGGGACATGGGATTAGCTTTACTCAGGGTGTAACGGTGGCACACATTAAGGAGGATTGCCTTCTTGGCCTAGATTTTCTGGGTAAGCATGGCTGTAATGTAGACCTAGAAAATGGAAAGCTGTGCTTGGGTCATAAGAAGGTCCCACTAGTAGGCATCAACACGTTGCAGACAGCTGGGGAGAATGAAGATAGAGGACTCAGCGAAGCTTTGGATCAGCTGTGGAAGCGATCAATAGAGGCGCTGTCACAAGAGCAAGCCAACTTGGTTTTGAAGTTGTTGGTCGAGTACAGGGATGTCTTTGCGGAAGGTAAGATGGTTTTTGGTGCAGCTAAGGTTGAGCCTCATAGGATCGATGTGGGGAATTCCTTGCCCATCCGACAGAAGCCCAGGAGATTGGCCCCAATGAAGGAGCCTGAAGTGGATCAGCTAGTGGAAGATATGCTGAGAGCAGGGGTTATTGAACCCTCCAAGAGCTCATGGGCAAGCCCAATTGTGCTGGTGGCCAAGAAAGACGGGTCTACACGTTTTTGCATAGACTATCGGAAGCTGAACAACATTACTCGGAAGGACGCTCATCCGTTGCCCAAGACAGATGAACTGATAAGAGGTTTGGAGGGGTGCTCATGGTTCTCCACGTTGGATTTCCAGAGCGGGTACTGGCAGATACCTGTGGCTCCAGCTGACCAGGGCAAAACGGCGTTCTGTACCCCTACTGGCCTCTGGCAGTTCAAAGTTATGCCCTTCGGCCTTTGTAATGCCCCTGCTACCTTTCAGCGTACCATGGAGGAGGTTTTGAAGGAAGTAATCCAGTCAGGTTGCGCAGGGGTGTACATTGATGATGTCCTGGTGTCTAGTCGGTCCTTTGCTGAACATTTAGACCATTTACGGAGAGTTTTTGCTATCTTGAGAGCCGTGAACCTTAAGCTGAACACAAAGAAATGCACGCTACTAACTGCCACTGCATCGTACCTTGGCCATCGGATTTCGCAAGAAGGCATACATCCAGATCCTGGAAAGGTGAAGACTATAGTGGAATGGCCTACCCCTGGCTCGGCTCGGGAGCTCCGATCGTTTATAGGCCTGTGCAGCTACTACCGGGAGTTTGTGCCTTCTTTTGCTCATGTAATGAAGCCCCTGTACCAGACAGTGGATGCCAAGGAGTTTGTCTGGACAGAGAGTTGTGAGGAGGCATTCCAGAGGATGAAGGAAGCACTGGTGTCAAAGCCAGTACTGGGCCATGTCCAGAGCAAGGGACAGTTCATTATTGATGCAGACGCGAGTGATTTAGCAGTGGGGGCTGTCCTGTCTCAGGTTCAGGATGGAAAAGAAGTAGTCATTGCATACTACAGTAAGTGTCTGTCTAAGCCTGAACGGAATTACTGTGTTACCCGGAAGGAGTTGCTGAGTGTTGTCAAAGCTGTAGGCCACTTCCAGAACTTTGGTATCGCCAACGGGCTACAGTTGATGGTCCGATCGGATCATGCTTCGCTGAGATGGCTTCTAAATTTCAAGAATGCAGATGGGCAGATGGCACGATGGCTAGAGCAGCTGGCACCTTTCTCCATAGTCATAGAGTATCGTCCTGGGAAGGAGCACGGGAATGCAGATGCGGTCTCTAGGAGGCCGTGCCTGAAGGATAGTTGCCAATATTGTGCCCGTTGTGAACTGAAGGAGGGAGCCCGGCTGAATCGATGCCAGCTTCAGGGGCCTGTTGTGGAAGAAATAGGGAAAGCACAGCGAGCAGATCCAGTTCTGAAGGAAGTGATTGCTTGGCTGGAAGCGGGTGACCGCCCCGAGCCAGCTGTAGTGGGACAGTACAGTCCAGATATCAAAGCACTCTGGGCCATGTTTCGATCTCTATGTCTCGTGGAAGGCTGTGCCTACCGCAAGTGGGAGAGCACTGATGGTAGGAACATGCATCTTCAGCTTCTTGTTCCGGAGGCCTGGAAGAGGGGAATTTTGGAGAAAGTTCACGAGACTGGCCATTTTGGGGAGCGGAAGACGAGTGCAATGGTCCGCATGCAGTATTACTGGGTTGGTATCCATCAGGATGTACGAAACTGGTGTAGATGGTGCACTGCCTGCGGCCAGCGTTCCCAAAAACCAGGAAGAGGACCACTGAAGGCTGAAGTCACGGGAGCCCCTTTTGAAAGACTGGGGATTGACGTGATGGGACCATTGCCTGTTACTGATCGAGGGAATCGGTATATTTTGACAGTCCAGGACTACTACACCAAGTGGCCGGAAGCCCTGGCCATTCCAGATCAGACTGCAGAAACGGTTGCCAAAGCGTTAGTTGAACACATAGTCAGTAGGTTTGGTGTCCCTAGGCAGCTGCATTCTGACCAGGTGAGATCATTTGAAGCCTCAGTCTTCCAGGAAGTTGCCAAGCTGCTCGGTATCCATAAGACTCGGGCCACTCCTCTGCACCCACAAAGTGATGGACTAGTGGAGAGGCTGAATCGTACCCTTTGGCAGATGCTGGCGAAGGTGGTTGCAGACAATCAACAGGACTGGGACCAACAGCTGCCAATTTTGCTCTTGGCCTACAGAGCGGCAGAGCACGCCGCAACGGGGCTGACGCCTGCATACCTCACCTTTGGCCGAGAACTACGATTACCTGTTCACCTCTTGTTTGGAGACAGACCAGACGATATGCCAGTTTCGGAGTACGTAGGAAAGCTACGAAGCACCCTCGTGAAGGCGGGGGAACAGGCTCGGGAAAAGTTGAAGTTTAGAGCTGAGGAGATGACTCAGAGATACAACTGGAAAATGGCGGTCAATGAGTACCAGGCAGGAGACAAAGTGTGGTTGTATAACCCTAGAAGACGGTTGGGGCAAAATCCGAAGCTGCAGCGACCATGGGAGGGACCATGCCAGGTGGTAGCTGCCTTGAACGACGTGGTCTTCCGGATCAGGACTGCCAAGGGACGACTGCTGGTGGTGCACCACAATCGGCTGGCTCCTTACAAAGAGGAAGGGGAGAAGTGTTGAGAGGCGAACTGAGTAGTTATTATAAGAAGCGTTTCCAAGTTCTAAAAGAATTACATTTGCAAGTTGTTTGTGTTGCCATGTTTTGGCGTTGTGTTAAATAAAATCACTTTTAGTGGATTTTCGTTCGAGTGAACCCGCGTCTTTCTTGTATTTTTATTACAATATTATTAAGGCAATAATTATTTGAATAGATTTGAGCTCAAATCGAGAAATATAAACATGCGTATATAGTTATAGAAGTATAGGTTGTGGCAACTCGAAATAGGACACGCCGAGGAGTCTGGACGGGCCTTTTGACGTACGCAAGCCAACTAAAACTACGATCATACTCAATTGAAAAAATAATAAACCTTTGTGAAATAATTTGCAGCGTTTTTCGCAAGGAGTAGTAATTACGAGACGTTTCGTGTAACAATTTCAAAATTAGGAATTTTCGAGTTTCCAGGGAGCGTAGCAACTCTCTTGTCAGCAATTTTGCTTTAAGACCGTGATAACATGATGTGTTATAACTAATGGAGTATGCCGAATATTTCGCAAGGGTCACAGTTGAATTATCCATATTGCTCAAGAGTTCTTACAAGACAAGAATTGACACGCCATATAAATGCTACTCACAGACATGTGCACGCGCAGCAGGGGACCACAATCTGCCAGAAGAAATTGACACAACTCTGATGGCCACAACTCTGGAAGAAATTGACGTTTTTGGGGATCATATCACCAAAGTTGCTCATTCGTTGAAAGGCAGTGCCCTAGTGGCACTGATGCTGATACATGGAGAGACATGCTGTTGAACAACATTGAGATTTGAACAACACAGTAATCGTCTTAGGGAGGCAGTTGCTGCTCTTGTAAGACGCCTTGAAAATGGAATAATAGCATGGGATAGCATAAAGGCCCTTTTAGCTCGCAGAGGGGTTGTATTGGATAAAAATCCGGGTGTGAGACCCATTGAAGTTCTTCAAAGAGTTTGTGCTTAAACTGTGGTACTAATCACTGGCATAGACTTGAAAGAGGAATGCGTGTCGGACCAGCTTTGTGCAGGAGTTAAGACTGTCATTGAAAGTGCTATTCATGGAATGTCTCGAGGGTTTGATGACAGTGGAACTGAGGGAATGCTTCTCATTGATGCCAACAAGGCCTTCAACAAGCTCTTTGGAATGCGCGAGTGCTCTGGCCTATGTCCTCTTGATTTCTTTATAACACATACATGGGCTTCCCAACAAATGTGTTCAGGGAGGGCGACGATGTAATATTGAGCAGTGAAGGACAACACCATGGGATCCTTTAGGCATGATTATGTACGCCGTGAGGACTTTACTATTGATAAGATCTCTCAAGTGTGCAACTACCAACAGACATGGTATGTCAACGACTCCTCCTGCATTGGAAAACTTGCAGAAAGAAGGCCCAAAGTGGGGATATTTTCTACAGGCATCCATCAGTTTTCTAGTCACCAAGCTAGGCTTAGATGGGGAAGCTCAGGCCATACTTGGAGACACGAATCTTCAAGTAGCCCACAAGCACAGGGTTTTGGGGGGAATCATTAGTAGCTCAGAACGAGAGTGCGTGAGGTGAAAGGTTCGGGAATGGGTTGACATTGTAGGAAACCTGGCAGAAGTTACGAAGAAAAGTCCTCAAGCGGATAATGTGGTCTTCACCAAATCTTACTCAAAAGAATAGGCTTTTTTGCAAAACACAGAAAACACAGTTAGGGGGCGTGATGAAGAGTATGAACCCCTAAAGACATGCATTAGGAGAGCATTGCTTCGTGCAACGATCAGTAATGAAGTGGAGTCTCGAGACTGAGCTTTACGACTTGCCAGCTAAGTGTGGTGGATTGGCAGTGGAAGATCCTTCAAGAACCGCCAGTCTAACCTTCAACACACCCAAAAGAGCATCCCGAGTATTGGCTCATTCAACCAGGTCTGGAGACTCATTCAATTTGGAGCCCAATTAAAATCATATGCATGCCACTCTAACAGAGGACAAAAGGCTGAAGGTTGCATCGAATGGGGAGCGCAGTGTTTATATAATTTCCCGGAGGGCATTGGCGAGGGTCACGAATTGGATTCTACCAAGAAATTAATAATGAAAATCAAATCTTTCAGCCAGTTTGGATTTCTTAGGTTTAACTAATTCAATCACTTCAACTTCGCTAAATTCATTATCACAAGGTAAGTATTTTGGATTTAACAACGTTGATATTATTAGTCTTCAAAAAGTATTAGTAATTGCATGTAATTATAATTTTGGTTCTTAAATTACGATTCCAACTAAAATTACATTTTGCTCAACTTTGATACAAACTCGTCCTTCGGCCGACAAAACCAACAGATGAATTTATGCTATCACCGCCCCCAAGCGAGTCTCTCATTCGTTCTGATCGCCATTCTCCCCGTCGCTTGAATCGGTCGATCTTTCTCGGACCTTGAGTTACGGGAATGTTGCATTAGCGATATTGAAGATACGACGATGTAGGCTGATGTTGGAAGTCACACTAAGGTAGGAAAAATAAGGGCACAAGAACGGGAAAAACACGTGACTTGGGACTTATTCCTTATATATATATATATATATATATATATATATATATATATATATATATATATATATATATATATATATATATATATATATATATATATATATATATATATACGTATATATATATATATATCGTATATATATATATATATTATATTGCCAGCCTTATTTTCACGACCGTGCACGTAGAGTTCAACTATTCAGTAAGCTATCAAACGAGCGAGGCACGTCAGCTTCCTCGTATATCGGTTTATTGTTTGATATAAAGCAATATTATATGAGCAGATGTTTCCCCATTATAATCAATATGGGGAAACATCTGCTCATAAAATGACATTTTCGTTTTTAAAGATATTGTTTTAAATTTTAACTCAAAGAGTACCTAATGAATGCAATGGGGGACGTTATAGGTATAGCTGAGTAGGCCGATGTATCCCCTAAGAACGGTAGGGAGTTTTTAAAAACCGTCGGAATTTAAAAAGTTACAGGTAGGAGCGAATTTCTGTTGAATATCGGATATTCTTTTTGTATGTTACATTGTTCTGAAATTTGAACATAAGTGTAAGGAAATTTGAACATAAGTGTAAGGAAATTGTTATGTTTATGTAAACACACTGCCAACTGATACTACCCACAGCCAACTGACTGGCTTCTCCAAATACCCACTCGAAGCTTTCTGTTTCATCGCTTTCTCGACTCAGAGAAATTTGGAATTCTTCCATTTGCTTCGTACAAGCTACAAACGATTCAGTTCATACTCAATGAACTATTCTTTACAAAAACAAGGATTTTGATGGTAGAGAAATTCATAAACTGTAATTCAAGGTATCGATTGGTGAGATTCTCGAAAAAAGCTAATTGATGAGGAAAAAAGATATTGGCTATTTGCGTAAAAATTTGGTTTCTAACTAATATAAGACCTGTACGATCTCTTGACCAATCAGGTTGCTAAGAACTGCTTTACATTTCTATCTTTGTTTAGTGGGAGACTTTCGATTTGGTTGGAGAGGGGCGGGGGGGGGGGGGTTCGAGTGCGGTACCCTGATAAATATATATATATGAAAATTTGGAAGATTCGTTTCAGAATACCTCTAAAACAGAAATTCGATAAAGAAAATTTTCGAAAATTCAGGGGACTATTCATTCAACTTTTAATTTTGTGCAAGACTTGAAGTGGAAAAAGTGTGATACAAAATGAAAGAAATAAGTAAGTCTAAAATGATAATGATAACCTACCAAAACATAAATTCTGCCGCCAAAGAGTAATGTTTGCCGCCAAACTGTACTTGGCATCTTTCATTTTGATGTCGGAACGGAGGTGTGTAGCGGACAAGAAATACTGTATCTCAACTTTCATCAGCTGTTGTTCACTAATTTTTGGTCTGAGGACAGTAACTCGGATGCTAACTAATTGATTCACGGATCGGATAATCTAAGATTAAAGATTGATGGTGAAACAGTGAAAACACTGAGTCGCAGTTGTTATCTAAGTCTTGTGTTACTGGAATCCGGAGTTAACTCTCGTTGGTGGAACTGGCCCTAAATGAACCAACGAGTTTGGGGTCGGGTTCTACATATTTTTCATGCTGAATCGAATGGTATTACTTGCAAATCTCTCTCAACTTTTGAGGTTATCTGCTCCACTGGGCTCAGTAACATTGATAAGTGTGGTTATTTTTCATTGTAATAACATTGGAGATAACATTTAATTTGTGTATTTCATTTGTCAATAAATCTCTCTCCCCCTCCCCCCTCTCTCTCACTCTCTCTCACTGGTTGAACGCTTTCGAACTGATGACGTAATACTGACCAATGCGGAAGGGGATTCTATTTTGTCTCCGATTTCTCAGAACTGCCGAGACGTAGATCGAAACAATCGATTATGGCATACGAAATAATAAGAAATCGGCCTCGTCTGATGTACCATCACCAACGCTCTGCTTTTCCTTCACGACAATCTGTGTAGTATAATGCTTAGGGGAGGGTCGTTCCGTGAACTGCGCGTAGGTAAGCGCTTAAATAATGAATTAAGGGGATATCTACCTCGCTAATTACCCCCTCCCCTCCCCTCCATCCCCCTACTTAACTTTGTTAGTGCCTAAACTGGGGTGAAAATTGACAGCCGCGCAGTGCTTTGATTGTACGGGAAACACGGAAATAGTCATTTTATTGAATTAAGACGCCAAAAAAAAGGCTATCCCCTTGTATTTTTCAACGCAGGATCAAAATTTATAGTCGAAATCTTTTCTCTCGGCCTCATCATCAATTAAGATGGTCAAACTGCTGATTAGATCACGAATAAGTCCCTTTTTACTGTCAGCGCTTCCCCCTATTGTCCATTTTTCAAACACGTGGAAATGGGGAACTTTCATCAGAGTAAATCCACACTTTTTACCTCAACTTTTGATTCAGCCCATTTGTCAACTCCCAAGTAACAGTTTTCAGCTCAAAAGACCGTTTAGTTAAACTCAGCGCTGCGCATCTCGCAAGGGGCTCCGCCCCATGACCCCGCTGGTGAGATCCCAAACCCACTTTTGCCTTTACCTTGAGCCTCGGCTAAACATGGGAGGAACCTGTAACACGGTCAATTCACAATTTCGGCTTAATAGCCAAAGAACTTAGCTCCAGATCTCAGTCAGCTGATCTGGGTGGCTCTAGACTTCATGATTCGTTTCTATACGCCCCAAGGGTTCTCCATTTAAAATTTCAGCTTCATAGGTTGAATAGCAAAGAAATTACATCCGAGCTACTTTAGTCTCGTTTCTTCTTGACAATGTTTTGTGTCATTTTCTAGGACATATTTTACTGGTTAGGTCCTGGTAAAAGCGTGTTCCGCGCTGAAAATTTACACAAGTACGAAGATTACCCGTGGAGTAGTAGGGCAGAAGAGCTGAGGAACCCACTCAAGCATTGGGGGCTATGACTGCGAGTGAGTCAGATCAGCAATAAAACCCCGTACTTTCCTGCACATCATGGATTCCCAAACTGGGGGGCGTGAAGACGGGTCAGGGGGGGCGGGCGTGAGACCATTCGACCATTCTTTGGGGCAACATCGATCCATCTCCAAGAGCGAGCCTTTTTTCGCCCCAAACTGAGGACGGGGTCAACTCCATCTCGTTACACCACTAGATCAGGCGATGTTTCATTGATAGGAGAGGGCGATCGAATATTTGCGAGTTTACGAGGAATTCCAATGACCTTGTCCAAAGTCCAAAGATCTTGACCGCGTCACACGCTCAGTACTGTATGAGACACCACAGTTTGAGTGATCTAATTTGTTGTGAAATTTGAATATTGCGCGAGTTAAGTAGAAGGAGATATCGGTGAATATGAGTTCAGCCAAAAAACGTAAGTATAATGATGATTATATCAAATATGGGTTCATTTCTAGGCTCAAAAATGTTATCGAACACCCTCAGTGTGTTGATTGCTATGAAGTACTTAGCAATGATGCCATGAGACCTAATCGTCTTGAAAGACATTTGTCAACTAAACATGCGGCTTTAAAGGACAAACCAAAAGATTTTTTTGCTGCAAAATCTGACAATTTAAAACGCATGAAGTTGGATAGTACTGGATCTACTGCTCAGTCATCTGAAAAAGTGCTTGAAGCTTCATATGAGGTATCACTTCTTATTGCTAAGGAAAAAAAGCCATGTTATTGGAGAGACGCTTGTTAAGCCATTCCTGTTCAAGGCAGCCGATATGTCACCCTTGTGGCAGACAGCAGGAAAAAATTATCTCAAATACCACTGTCCGACAATACAATGAAACGTCGTATTGATGATATGGCTGGAGACATAAAAAACCAGGTAGTCGATGTAATAAAACTATCACCATTTTTTGTCATCTAGCTAGATGAGAGTACTGACGTTGCTCAATGTTCTTAGTTAGTTGCGTATGTTCGATATGTTGAAAATGAAACAATAAAAGACGAGCTACTCTTTTCAACAGAGCTGTTGATGTGACGAGCTACTCTACAAAAGCTGTTGATATGATGAGGGCCGTGTCAGATTTTTTTGACAATCATGGACTCTCGTGGCAAAAACTAATGGGCGTATGCACTGATGGCGCCCCTTCAATGCTTGGTTCTCGCTCAGGCTTCGTGCAGTTAGTCAGAGAAAAAAACGCTGATGTGACTGGGATTCATTGCGTTATACACCGACAAGCCTTGGCAGCCAATACTATTCCAAACGACCTCAATGCCGTCTTAAAATTATGTATTAAAATAGTGAACTACATAAAAAACAGTGCACTAAATACCCGACTGCTTAAAATTCTTTGTGAAGATTTAGGAACTGACCACAAAACACTGCTATTTCACACAGAAGTACGCTGGCTCTCAAAAGGAAACATGTTGGTAAGACTATTTGAGCTCCGAGGTGAAGTAACTTCGTTCTTGGAAAATCAGAAGCGAAATGAGCTAAGCATGAACTTCAGCAAACCTAGTTCTCAAGTAATGTTGGCATATTTGTCAGACTTCTTTGATTCGTTAAACAGCGTTAACTTGAAACTGCAGGGTGGAGACTCAAATATCATAACTCATCGTGATGCCATCAAGCGTATGTTGAGAAACTACAATTTGGGAGACGAAAAGTATCAGCAAACCCCTACAACTTTTCAAATTTCCCAAAACTAGTATCAATCTCAGAAGAAACACGCTTTTAAGAGGTTTTTGAAGGATCACACTTGTCAAAACAAGTGTCAAACCATTTGGAGACGCTCACTGAAATACTTCCCCAACACTGCTGACGAACATATTTACAGACTTTCAACAGATCCTTTCCATGTCAGCGTTGAACATGTTCCAGAAGCCCTGCAAGAAGGATTTTTGGAAATAAAAAATTATTCTTCTGCCAAATATGACTTCACACTTTTAAAATGACTTCACCAATTTTAGATCAAATACTTCCAAGCGTATCCCAGAGTGTCACAGGATGCTCTTCGGTTATTTTTGCCTTTTTCAACCACCTACTTGTGTGAAAAAGCATTCTCAACACTCGTATCAATTTAAAAAAAAAGTCCAGTCATGCAGCATGACCCCATGAGCGAATTTTTGAAGAAATCTGCGACATTTCAGTCGCTATTGATCGTTGAACAAGCACCTACTACCTACGTTTTAAACAGCATGGTTCTAGGATTGGTTATACAGAGATACTTCCATAAGAGTAGTTCAATCTGAATTTGGACAATGTTTCATGCAAATATTAGGTACCGATTTTTACAACTAGCGAACGGCATTATTTCGATTTTTGACTGATTTTTCAACTTTGAAATTTTTGAAAACTTGGTACATACTCTTATAGGAAATTTTACGCTGATTCCGAATATACCACATGTTAGTATGCTGAAAAAATTATTTCGCACAACAAATCGCAAAAAACAGGCTATTTTGAAATTTTTGAGTACATTTTTAAAAATTTCAACCCGAAGATGATATCCGATCATGCTGGCCAACGAACTTGAACTTTCGTTTTGTGTCCTTAACATTTTAAAATTTGTTTGAAGTGTCTAGCACAATTCTACGGACAGTTATCGTCTGGAATGACACATACATATATACATACATACAAATATACATACATAAAAAAATGCGTTAAACTTCAGAATATGATTCAGAATAGCCTGAAACGGATTTCTGCATAAAATGTTTCCAAAAATTCACATTCTACAAATTTTGAGGCGAGAGCAATAGCTTAATTTTCGTCAAAAATTCGCTAAAACAAAGAATCGGAACAAACTTGATGTTGCTAGTGACTTACGTTGTGCCCTTGCCAAAACTTCACCAAGAATACCAGCGCTAGTAAAGAAAATGCAAGCCCATCCATCTCATTAAGATTAACTCATTTTTATCCTAGAGGCTACTTCATAAAAGCTAGGTACGTGTTATCAAATTGTGTTTTGTATAAATAGCAAATAAAAATTTTTTTTCAGTGTAAAACTTGCATTTTTTTTTTTTTACATCTATTCATTAGTTATGTTAGGGGGGCGTGGGTGGATTTCATTTTACCACAAGGGGGCACGGTACAAAAAAGTTTGGGAACCCCTGCTGTACATCCTAGAGCCGTGAAATTTGATACACAGCATCTTGGAGACTTTCTTAGGGAATTATTCTTCACGAAAACCCTCAATATCATAGAAAAGTCGTGAAATAGTCCAAGTATTAGCACTTTTTTTCAGGTCTCCAAGTGGTGTAATCTGTACAAAATTTTTCAATAAATTGTAGACAAATCGTAAAAAATCGGTAAAACATTGCAGACCCATCACGTGTGGTGTAGGTGTGTTTAGCGTTAAATCTCATACAAGAATAGTCCCATTTAATAGCACATAAATTATCCTAGGATTTTAGTGGCTTTTTCAAAAATGTAATGCTTAATGTTATTAACGGAAGAATGGGATTTTTCTAAATTCTTGATTCTAAGGAGAGACGTTGTAGATATGAAAATGATGCGATTCAGAAATCGTTAAACATTTGCCCCTTACCACTGTTTATTATACAAATATTTGGTCATTTTCTTTTAATTTTGAAGCCAATAAAATAGCTCATTTTTTTGTAACTACGTCACATTTTACAACAAGGTAAATTTGACTTGAAACTGCTTAATAGCCACATTATATGGAGATGACACGATAATTTCAGTCAACAAAATCTGATGGGATGTAAAATACATAACAAAACCTTTAGTTTACCACTTATATTTAATCAACTATAAAACATTTCACTTAAATTCTGAGTATCAAAGCTTTGTGAATGCTATGTATTTAATCAAATATAAGTCGTAAACTAAAGGTTTTTGTTTGTATTTTACATCCCATCAGATTTTGTAAGATGGCTTACCACATAAAGTCTGTCGAAAAATTTAATGAATTGATGAATTTAGATCAAGTCACTTAAGGCTGATAGGTGCATAACTAGAAACCAATGATGGAAATTGACTTCTGCAGTTCCGATTGACAAATCATTCACCTCATAATCAAACAGTTTCTTCTTGAAATTTGAACCTTTCTCAGCACAGAAAAGTTGACTCTCAAATTTATGAGAATAAATAAATTAGAATACTCGGCTGTAAAAAGCAGTTTCAAGATTTTCAATATTTTGTATTGAAACACCATATTGAAATTACCATATTTTATCGAAAACTGAAGACGATTTTGTGCATGAAATTCGTAGCGTTCAATTTAAGGTTGACAAACATTTTCAAGAAAATATTTCAACTTGAAAAAGAAAAAAATGTATTTAACTATGTCATTTTGGTTTATTATTTTCAAAAATAAACATTTGCAATCGACCTAGAATTTTTTAAACCCCTCCCTGAAAATTCTTGGTTTACGTTTCAAGATGCGTAGAATCCAAAAATCTAATTAAAAAATCCGTCCGTCCGCCGTCCACGGCTTTTCTAATTTCTAAAAAATTTATTGACCAAATTCCATGAAACTTGTGTTAAAAATTGCATTTGGAGTGCAGATGGTCCTATGAGCTCGGCATCAAGTTGTGTCAACCCTAAAGGGTAGCAGTAACAGTAATGTTTTTTTGCTTGTCAATAATAAAAAGTTCCAGTCATGCAGCGAAATTTCGTAAATTATCGTTGCTACTATTTTATGTTACATTGTATTGGAAATTAAGGACTTTGAGGAAAAGACATTGTTAACTACCTACCAATTTTATGGCAAAAGAACTCTTTCCAAATAATATTGTGCGATTCAAAAAGACATTTTGGCTTTTAAACTTTTTTGGAGTTTTTATCGATTTTTTACCACATTTTAATGAAATTTAAATACTTTTTTCAGCATAATTTTGCATATAAATTTTTCAATGTTCTATTTTATAATTAATAAACTTTATTTGAGTATTATTCCACTAAAAATATAAATTTCACGATTTTTTTGTCGTTTTTTGCTATTTTTAGTCATTTTTTAAGAATTTTTTTTGGAATTTGCCCAATTTAATGTCCTTAAAAAAATGCTGTCGAACAAACTCGTCATTTCGTTTGAAAAGCTTGATTTTACGGAATTTTTATTTCATTCCTAAGGAGAGTTATCAAAATGTTCAAAAATTTTGATTTTAAAATTATCTTCGGGAAGGACACACACACACACACACACACACACACACACACACATATATATATATATATATATATATATATATATGAAAAAATGTTAAATTCTAGGATTTGTTTCAGAATGCCTCCAAACGGATTTCAATAAAGAAAATTTACAAAAACTTTTATTTTAAAATTTTCTGAGCCATTGCGATAACTTCATTTTCTACGAAAATTCGCTAATGATCTCAAATAGTCGATTAAGACCATCCGCAACGCTGTACGTCAAACGGTTCGTTTCCCCCTATGGCTCGAAAATCGAAAAACACCGAATTTCTAAGGGCGATTTCTAATGCAATGCTAGCGGATCTATTGATTAGCCGATCAAGCTCTAAATCCCATCAAAGATCGCTAGATAGTGATACTGGAATACACAAAGATTGCCTTCTAAATATCAGCTATAATGCCAATATTGGAATTATCAGGTCCAATGGAATTTAGTCTAACGTTGCGAAATCGAGTTTATTAACTACTGTCCCAGCGGATGTACCTATTAGTGAAGTATTGGTACCCCTAAATGCTAGATTTCATCTCTTAAATTGCTCCCAATTCTAGCCATACATAGATAGTGGAAGCATTGTTTTTACTTTCGAGGGCTTGAAAAGCTGTAGTCTCCACTAGAATCAAATTTTTTTTTTTTTTTTTTACATTGGTAAAATTTCCACTCGCATTTTACGTTTTAGACTATTCTGAACAACTTTCGCTCCGTGTCTTTAACTCTCTATCTCTGTGTGCGCTTATGTGTGTTTGTGTGTGTACGTCCTCAAATCCTTGTAACAAGCTTAATTTCCACAATATTCAACAGGTTCTTATGAAATTTTCATGAAATGTGCGGGTTAGGGTGAAGATGGTCCCCTATGAGTTTCGTTGTTCCCAAATCACTACTTCGCTCGGCGCATGCGCAAACGTAAATTCCATCAAGCATAATTTTCTCACGCCCCCATTGTACGGTCTCGCTCAAATTTAGACGATAGGTGGAATAGGTTATTTTGAGCATTCCCTAACAACTCCAACATAATCGTATCATTATTAGCTATTGCGCATGCGCGAATATGTATTTTTACGAGCCCAATTTCATCAGTTTTCATCCGTTTTTGATGAAACTTCCAGGGAATGTGCGGGTTAGGCTGTAAAGGGTCCACTATTAATTCCATACTTCTGAAACCATTACTCTATGCTGCGCATCAGCAAACGTAAATTCCTTCAATCATCCTTTTTTTACGCCCTAGTCGTCCAATCCCGCTTAGATTTGGTGGATAGTTGGGGGACAATGGTTTAATTATTCCTTGTAAATTTCCACACGATTGCATCATTATTAGCTCCTGTGTATGTGCAAAACTGTACTCCCAGGAACAAGGTCTAGTTTTCATCAGATTTTGATCTTATTTTATGGGAATTAGTGGAATAGGATGTAGTTGTTCCCTAACAATTTCATTTTTCTCAAATCATTACTCCATTCCGCACATGCGCTAACGTGAATTATTTCACGCATCATTTTCCCTTTTTTTTTAACATCTTTACAGTAAAGTTTAAAATTACGGGGTCTTGGAACTGTAAAAGTGTGAACCCTTCTCGGAGGCAGAATGCGCCATGTTCTGATCATATATTACATAGGGGGTTCAATAATTATAGACCAATGATCTGCGTAGAAGGGCTATCTAACACAGAAATAATAAACCTTTCTGTAATAATTTGCAGCATTTTTTTGCCGTTTCTATTGATCACTAGAGAAATCGTTGTGAAATTCGAACACTTTTTTTCTCAAAAAGCCCTTTCCAATGAGCCGTTATAGAGTGCTCAACAAAACTAGATTAGGGAAAAGTTCGGAAATCGTATTTTCGAACATTTTAAAACCATTTTGATAGTTTAATTTTTTTTTAAATGTTGCTAAAGTTAGGTATGTTTTCAGTTAGAATCGCATGTATAATTTTCGGGGTTCATGAGATCTGGTTCGGGCAGAAGCAGGTACCTATTACAGGAATTTGCCCCGCAAATTAGGTGTCAAGATTTTCCCTAGCGACGGATACACAACGACGGACAACACGTGTACGAAACACACGTACGTACCTCTACCGTGTGTGTACGGGGTCCGGCGTTTCTGTTGTGACTGATCTGTGGGCGCAGATCCGTCGCTCGGCCGTCGCACTCCGTCATGCGCACTCCGCCCCCGCCCCTAACGGGAATTGTGACGGAAGAAGAGGCAATTCGAGATATGGAAAGAGAATCGAGGGATGGGGGAGGCCAATTGTCATGGGGGGGTCCCACGTGGGATGGCGAATTGTTCCACGTGCTATGACGGGACTCCCTTGCGGAAAACATCACAAACAGCTCTGACTCACAATCTATCCCCAATTAAATTTATTTAAACGAAAATCCACTTTTTATGTATCATATTGGGAATTTCGAATAAACCTCATAATCCTATAATATCTAAAATACAACTTTTTCGTATTTTACTTCAAAAAATGCGTAAATACACTTTTTAGCGAATTTTTGAAGAAGAAGAAAGTTCCTGGCATGCAGCATTATCATATGAGTGAATTTTAGTAAATTATCTTACTCTGTTTATGTCAAACCTCTGTTTATGTCGAAAAGAAGCTGTTCCTTATCAATTAAAATTGCAAAAAAACTTTGGTAAATAATAATCTGCTATTCATAAATAAATAGCTAACAATTACTTTGCACTCAAAAAGCTCAAATTTCACATCAATTTAACATTATACAGTACGATAATTCTCGAAAACTCGCTCATACGATCATGCTGCATGACTGGAACTTTCATATTTGCAGAGCTTCGACTGACAACTGTCAGTTCGACAGTAACAACGGATTTCTGATTTGCGCATGCGCAACGGTTACTGCAACTATTTACTACCAAACTCTTGGCATACCAACCAGAGTCTTGTGCCTGGCAACGTACCCTAAACTGTAACTAGTGCGCTTTCTTCGCAAATATTTACAGGGTGGAACCGGATGAGTGACGAACATATTTTTGAACTAGCCTGCATAAAAAATGTAGTTTAATGCCGCCAACCGCGTATTTTTATCTCAATACGTACTCGAGACATGATTTTTTAAAGGTATTTTAGGGAAACCCGTGTCTTTTCCTTTCAAACTTCAACTTCCCCACTTTACCTCATTTAATTTCAATTTTCGACCTTATTTTCGAAATCAGCGTTAACTTTACTTTCCTATACAAATAGTGTACTTGGGTTCTAAAAAAGTACCATCCAAAACCTTCACATCAGCTCAAACACAGACGATTTTGAAAAAAAAAAAAATTCTGAAAATCTTGAAAACTCTTCAAAAAAAAAAAAACTCGGAATTGGCGAATTTTGTGAAAACTGATTCATCTCCAATTTTACTTTTACTTTGTTATTTAGGGGAAAAATTATGTTTTAATGTTGATAAATGCTGTTTCTTCAATGAAATCAATGGTTTTCATGAAAGAAGACCCTCTATGAACCTTCGGATATGAGGTAGGTTTCTACGTATTCTTGCATGCTGAATCGAATGGTTGCAGATCCATCCGACTCCGTTATGAATCAGTTTTACACTTAAACTTAATTTTTAGTATGTTTGTTATCCTTAAATGAATGAGAGTGATATGGTAAAACTAGTTACCTAAAGTGTAAAACTCGACTATAACGACTATAACAACTTGCAGAGATCTGCAAGTGTTACCACTCAATTCTGCGTGAAACAATATAAACCGACCCCACTCTCATAGGTTCATAGATGGACATTTTTCAAGAAAACCATAGATTTCATTGAAAAAAAAAAAAAAAAACACATTTTCTATATTTAAACATAATTTTTTCCCCTAAATAACAAAGTAAAAGAAATATTGACTTTATCATTGAAAAGAGTATTAGATGAAGCAATTTTAATGAGATTTCCCAGTTTCCAGGATTTTGTTTTGGAAGAATTGTAAAGTTTCGCAGATTTTCAGAAATTTATTTTTTCAAAATCGTCTATGTTTGAGCTGATGTTAAGGTCTTTGGATGGTACTTTTTTAGAACCCAAATACACTATTTTTATAGGAAATCTAACGCTAATTCCGAAAATGAGCTCAAAAGTTGAAATTAAATGAGATATTGTGGAGAAATTCAAGATAAAACGCTGCCAATCATTACACGAAGGTTCATTATTTCTGTATTAGATAGCCCTTCTACGCAGATCATTGGTCTATAATTAATATTAAGCCCCATATACATCTAGTAAATGATCAAAACTTGGCGCATGGTGCCTCCAAAAAGGGTTCACACCTTTACAGCACAGGACCCCACAAGTTTCGGTTTATGGTAGGTGAATGTTGAAAATTGTTTCAAAAATGTCAAAACAACAGGTACAAAAATTTCAGTTTTTAAAACAAGGTTTTACGAAAACTTAGTGAAACGGCAGGTTGAAAAGGGAAGAAATTAGCCTCAGATGCCCCATCAGCCATTCAGTGATCTTCCGAAACTCGTAATTGTTTTTGAAGAGTCCCGAACGAGCTCCATTAAATTTCAGCGACGTGAGTCGCTCAGGAAAGAAATTAGCCTCGGAGGTTCCAAAGCCATAACTCGAGAACTGAGAATATTACAGAAATATAAAATAACCAGGTGATTCAGAAAGAGTAATGCTTAGACCACCGAGAAGTTTCAACGACCCTCTGTTTGCATGCAAATCGAAAAGAACCAGAACTTTTTGATCAAACTCTACAGACACATATCGAAAAGCGTTACACTCAAGGATATCCATGAAACAAAAAAGCGTTTCTATGAAGGAAATTTTGGATTCATTGCAATAGCTTAATTTTCATAGAAAATTGGCAAAAACGTTCCGACCTTGGTAGACCCGGGAAGTAATTGAATCGAACCAAATGTCTTAAAGTTTGGTCCAATACTTTTTGAGAAAAGCTTCGGACGGCGTACGGCGGACGGACAAATTTTTATATTCGATTTTTGGCTACGCATCGTGAATCGTAAACCCACAAATTTTGAGGGGAGGTTCAATAATTCTTTTTTTCTTCTTCGTCGATGACGTTCATTATTGAAAATAATAAACCAAAACGAAAAAAACACCGTTTCCTGATTTTAAAAAAACCTTTAACAAATCATATCTCGAGTATAGATTGAGATAAAAATATGCGGTTGGCGGCATTCAACTAAATTTTTAATGTAGACTGACCCAAAAAAATTTTCGTCACTTATCCGGCTCCACCCTGTATATCGCGCACCTTATTCGCTGTCCGCTTTTTCCACATATTCTTGACAGCAAGATGCTGTGATGACGTGGTACGGCGCTCAGTGGTCTGTGGGTGGCAAAAACCCCCCTTTTTCAACTTGATTGTTGGTGCAATTTGAATTTACAATTGATGTTTGAAGGAGTAAACTAGCTTATTCTATGGGCCTGTATGTAAAAAAAAGTATTGTACAGCGTTACACAAGCTCAAAAAGCCGGGAAAACACCCATTTTCCAAGAATTTATGTCAAATAAAACGTAGAAAAATGGAGCGCTTTATTTTAAAAACGAAAATTACTTCTATTTATTTCAAGTCTATGTATGTATATATGTCATAAGAAGTGAAAAATGATGGTTAATAATTTTTCCAGTAGGTTTTAGCTTGTGTTTTTGAATAAATTATTGAAAAATACCATCTTTTGACATTTAAAAAGACAAGGAAACACCGTGCGCCAAGGTGCGCCAAAGTGCGGTTGGTCTAGGATCACTCAGTAGGACCTGTTGAAACAAGAAATGCAAAAATCCGTTGCGGGAACTTGCGGCTTTGCTCGTTATCTCAAATAACGTACTAGTTTTGTTTATTTTTCGCGTTCTCTTCGGTCCAATACGCATCTGTTCAATCCTGTCACTGACTAAAGATCATTTAAATATAGGCAGGTCTAATGCAAAAATGATAGCTTTCAGTTTCCCCGATGATAGTTTGAGTACCCGCGTTTTCTACACAATGGCTACATTTCAGTGTTCCAACCGCTAGCTAATGAACTTATTGGTATTAGAAAACGATCGCGATGTGGACAGGTTTGTGGAACGCATCTATTCACTCATCGCGCGTCCTAATGCGGACCACCTAAATACCATTCGAAGGTATGTAACGAAAACGTTTATACCTCATTTCAATGAAAAATGGATGAAGGCTGGTCGGAATATCCGAACATTTTGCACGAAGCACAGCAGTTGGCTTGAAAATACATGCACCATTTTTTTAAACGATGTCAACGAACGTTCCTCACACAATTGCAGTTGTAGTGGTGGGCGACCTGAAAAGGCTGTCGATGAATGTGCAGACCGAACCAAACGGCTTAAAATTCGGAAACTCTTACATAGTGTATCACACGAATTGCGATTATTTTTTATTATTCCTATTTTAGAAGTTGACTATTAATTTTTATTTGTATAGATAACAAAAGAGTATTGGTGAGTTTTTCATTTTAATGTTTGGGCAAAAAAATAAATAATTGAATTTTTTTAATCACATTTGGTTGAAAATATGTAATATACCTATCCTCATAGCAAGCCCTTCTGGAATCTGCAAGTACATACTATTTACCCTTCAAGTAACGGAGATAAAAATACATAACCATCCTTTAAAAAACACCCTGTATAAACAAGAAAACGTTTTGAACAAGAATTGACATCAAATTTAAATTGAGCACCCAAAAAAACAGGGGTATACGATGTTTTCGTCAATTAATCCACTTAATAGGGGTTTTTGCCGTTTTTAGGGGTTTTCAGACCACTGTGCGGCGCTCGTGGCTATACTATATTGCACGACACAGCGGTCTTGAAGGTACTGTATAACCAAAATGAAATAGCTAATGTTGCAGCTAACGCTCCGACCTTCATTAGGCTGTCCGTCCAGTGGACGCGATTTCGCGCGAAGAGGCGAAGACGCGAAAAGAGGCGAACGGTTCCCCTCCCTTCAAACACACAGTCAACATCCATTTCGCTTGTTGGCTCGTTGAAAAACAAACCGGTTTGATTCTCGTCGCGTTCGCCCCTTTTCGCCCCACTTCGCGTCTTGCGGTGGACGGGCTCTCATTTAAAACAGTGTGTTTGAAAGGGGGGCGAACCCTTCGCGCGAATCCGCCTCTTTTCGCCTCTTTTCGCCTCTTCGCCTCTTCGCGCGAAATCGCGTCCACTGGACGGACAGCCTTTCACAAAGGTTTATTATTTCTGTAGTGTATAGCACCTTCTACAGAACACTTCTCTATAATCATCATATGAAGACTATTAAACATAATTTAAATATAACATCATTGGAAGGCGTTTCAGTCTAGTCATGCAAGAAACCTTGGGAGATTCAAATTAATGATCGGTGGCGATGAAGGGAGGGGGGATGTCCGATAAACCATGATATCTTTACTTCGTCTAACCTCTTTTAAACTTCATTTATGATATCTTTATGATATTTTTTGGCTATGGGTCATTCTAAAATTTGCGACCGAAAAAAATGCAACGCTACAACCGATAAACAAATTCGGTAACTATGCAGCAACTATAATGAAGCAGCACTCTTCGGTTGCGTTATAATGGTCCCATGAAAAATTTTGACACGACTCACCTTACCCATCTTTGGTGTATGATGCTCACACATTTCTATTGAATTTTACGAACAACCAATGCGTTACTAGCGAAGTGTAACTCGTTCACCACTTTTTGGAATGCTCTCATTTTATCACATCTCATGATTCCTAAGCTATTATAGAGTCAAGGAAAGCTAATCATACGCTATCTTACGCTAAGTTATAAACTAATGTTGCTAAGTAACCATAATGAACTAATAATGTGAAAAAAGGCCATAACTCCCGAGCTCACTCAGCTGCTCTAAAGGGCTTCAGATTTTGTGATTCGTTTCTAGACGAACCAAGGGTTCTTTATTTTAAATGTCACCTTCATCAAAAATGCTCTCCAAGTTACGTAGAATAATATTGGGGAGATAGTTATGTACCTATTCTTCAAGTTTCCAATTTCATCTTCATAAGTAGTATAGCAAAGAAAGCCCACTATCCGACTAGGCTTCTCGCGTATGTCGTTGTTACATGTCTTTTTCGTTGCGTTGTTGGATGACCTAAAAACGTATTCCAATACGTTAACATCATAGAGTCTAACATGGGTTCAACTTTACCAACACGGTCATCACGATCGTGTTACATATATAAGCAAACAATTAATCTAAAGCACTTATTTGAACACTAAGGAATTCATTAGATCAATCTTAAAGAGAGTTATCGTCTGGAATAATATGCTTCATAAACTCAGACACACACACACACACACACACACACACACACACACACACACACACACACACACATATATATATATATATATATATATATATATATATATATATATATATATATATAAATTAAATAATATTCGTGGAGTTTTGAATTTTTAAAAAACAACTTTAATTCACTTTCACAAGAATGACAAAGACGATGCACTGCGCGATGTAGATGCGGGGACGTACGGATGGAGACTGAACTGCCGAGGCTGATGGCCGCGGGCTTATATAGGGATTGGCTGCTGCGTCAGCTCGTTATTACCCAAGGGTTGAGGCGTCGTATGTAACCCCCCCCTAAGTTGAAATTTTGGGGACCCAAGAGTTTTATTTACTATATTTTGTGCTAGGTAATTATTTTTGTGGGCAAATGCAGATTTTAGTTTTGGGGACACGAAATTTCTTAGTTTATGTTTTGGGGGTGTGCATCATCTTTGGGTTTTCGATTATAATGGTTACAATGATTACATGATGGTTAAAAATGATTACAATAAATACAATGATCATCAAAACAATGAATACAATGATTACAATAAAATGCAATAGTAATGACAGTGATTACCTAATATTTACGATTACATAAAGGTAGCCTGATATGATAATCAAAACAATGAATACAATGAAAAATGAATTACAATGGTTACGATAAGATGTAATAGTAATAACAGTGATTACATAATACGATTACATAAAGGTGACATGATGAGGTGCCCCTTAGGCATTTTGTCGTCTCTTGTGCTTCTTGTATTGAACTATAATTGTTGCGATGAAACTGAGTAGCATGACATAAAGGAATATGGACCAGAAACTAGGGGTTGCAAGTTGATAGAACGTGAAGCGTTTGACAGGTTTCCAATTTTCTAGTTGTATAGAGGACAAATCTAGATTTTTAAGTTGAATTACATTATCTAATGTTTTTGAGGAGTCGGGCGTGAGTTGTACGTTACTGACTATAAGGGGTGTGCCTAGGATGCTTCTATGTGCAGCAAACAGGGTTTGATTGTGATAAGACACTAAGTTCTGGCTAGGTCTGACCAGTTAGATCCCTCGTAAGTTTCGTAATTCTTTTCCGAATTTTGAGGTGATGGTGAGTACATCGCCATGAGGGAAGACGAGCAAGTATTGATTGATCCTATACAAGAGCGAGACGTAGTTGGTGGGGATTTCCAGTTTTGCGTAATTGCAATTTCCCGTGGAACTTGTCTTAAGGAATTCGGCTTCACACTGGGAATTGACATCTATTAACATGTGACCGGGGCAGAGATAATTGGCGAGGCCAGAAGGGCATTCGTCTCTTAGGGTAAGGACTTCATTTTGTGATTTTAACAGGTAGTGAACGGAGGGTACAATCGTTACGTATTCGGAATTTAATGTTGCCGGTAGGGATTCTAAATAGTATAGGTCGAAATTTCTGGGATCTACAATAGGCACATCGAGAAAGTAGACTATTTCGTCTGTTCCGATAAAGCATTGAACTTTTATGTGGGATTTAATTTCGAATAGGTCTTTTCCGGAATGGTTCAGGAACCTCGGGCCATAGAATACCGTGAGGCGGTCTAATTCGTCTAACAAAAGTTCTGAGCTTAGGATACTTGGATGTAGTTTACCCAATTCACAGAAGGTGAGTGACGTCTCTATGTCTTGAATAACGTTTACTAGTAGTTGTAGTGAAATTTGGCAATGTTCCAGGAAGTCATTCGAAGCGCGAATGTGTGTTTGTTCCCCTACTTTCATGTCCCAAGGAATTCAAATTCTTTCTGGATCTGAAGGTTGTTATGATTAATGATGTCCATAGTTTTGTTAAAATTTTCGGCAAAAGCTTGGTTGGTCCTGTAAGTTTTCTTGGTTTCGTTGTAAATGGTTTATTATGTTATCGTAGCGTTCGCTATCTTTCGCGTCTAGGTTTCCCGTAACAAATTTGATTAAGGAGCCTAATCCGTCGACTAGTCCTCTTTTTGATCTCTTCGTTCGTTGGTTGCCAATCTTAAAGTTTTGTATTTTAGAGTCAATCACTTCAAAGGTATGGTTTATAGTTGTGGTGAACATGTCAGTGCGTTCTATGTAGCTAGTTTGGGAGTCTATAACGGAAGTGAACACTTGTTGGTACTGAGTGCGAAGGGAATTGATTTTTGAAATTAAAGCACTGAGGTCGTAATAGTGAGTGATGGTATGATAACCTTCCACTATTTTGGCCGGTCTAAGGAGCACTGGGAGAAATCCAGGGTTCAATGTGACGTTGACTAATTCTAGTCCTGAGGCGGAGGAGAGTAGGATCAGGATCCTGTAACAAGGTCAAAACAGGGAATTCCTGAGGATTTCTGTACACATTTGTTCTCGGAGGTATGGTACGTCAGTTTGGGAGAAAGTAGGGTTCCTATTGCTCGTTATTGCTTTGGCAAACTGGCAGACGAAAACACCACAATCATCTGAGTTCGATTGTTGTGGGATTGTTAGCAGGTGGGTTGTTTCCCAGTTTTCTGAATCCAGTAGGATTCCCTTTTTCTCGAGAAACTCGAAAGCCAAATATGATTGAATGTTTTCTAGGATTGGGATGGCGTATGCGGCTGCAGTGCCATTTTTTGTTCGCGTTTCGGAGAGGGAGTCTAGGTACGTGATCTGTTTACGTTTCGTGTTAATTACCACGAGACTCCAATGATTTGTTTTATGGATTGGTATGATTATTAAATCTTTGCTGAATATGTCTGACCTACGAGTAAAATGCCTTACTCGGTCATAAACGTGCGCTTCTAACATAGGATAAAGGAAAGAGTTAAAACAGAAAGTAGGGGAAGGGTTTGTGGTTTCGATTTCTTTCGTCTATCAACTCCATATAGAAATTCACAATCATGTCGTCTAACCAGTTTCCGGGTTTTAACGTCAGTAAGTTTTCTCTAGTTAATTTAAGTCCGTATTTATGCGTTAAAGTTTCTGAAGATGGTAATTCAGTATTCCATGCATTTTGGACTTTGGTCTCATAGGATTTCCTGGGTGGTTTTACGTTGGTTAAGTGGGCCTTCTCTTTGGTGTTATGATGACGCGGGTGAATTTGTACTGTTTTCATAGCCGGGTCTATTTCTTTAACTTCTTCTTTATTATATTTAGGTTTAGTCTTGCTTTGTCGTTGGATGGTTTTAATAAAAATTTCGTCAGGGATTTCAGGGGGGTCTATGCGGTTCACGTTTTTCTCGTCGGCGACTTTTTCCTTTTGTTCTTGGAGTTTTTCGGACACTTGTGCGTATAAGGCTTTTACTCTTTCTTTATGTCGGTCTAAATAGTCATGTGCCATCGCTTTCTCGATATCCATTTCTAGGAGAGAGCGGTTATTCACGTGCCCGTATAGGAGTTCGAACGGTGTTAATTTAGACGCGGAGTGGATCGAATTACTGTAGGCAATGATTGCATAATTGACTTTATGGCATGTGGTACAAGTTTTGAATTCTTCCCTATTAGTTAGTAATCGGACGTGCTCTATGAGGGTGGAATGAAATCTTTCAGCGATGCCGTTGGATTCCGGGTGTTGCGAGGATATGAAGTGAATGTTTATTTTGTGGAGGGCCATCAATTCTTTCACTAGTGAATTTTGGAATTCGGTTCCGTTGTCTGAAATAATTTTGTTCGGGATCCCATGGTGGGCAAAGAATTTCATAAGTCCGTTAACTATTTCAACGCCGGTGGAAGAAGAGATAGGGTATGCTTGCGCGTATTTGGAAAATGGACAAATTATCGTTAGGAACTTGGAATTTTCTATGGTGAATTTGTCTATATGTAATGTCTCTAAAGGTCGGACAGCTGTAGGGGTGATGTTGTATTTAATTTTGAGCGGGGATCTCTCGTATTTGCATTTTAAACATAATTCGCAGTTGTTGATGAATTTTTGAATAGCGATCTTCAAATTTGGCCAATAATATTCTCTTTTTAATTTTTCGTATGTTTCGTCTATACCGCGATGGTTTGTGACTCCATCATGATATTTGGAAATTAGATCTGTTTGTTCTTTTTCCGGTTGAATGTCGATCAAGCGTTTGGAGTATTTAGTGAGGTTTATTTCCGAGTGGGTAAAATGAGTTGCGATGACTTTAGCGAATTTTTCGTATACCTCGGTTTCGAAATAAATGCCATATTTTACCCTAGGGTGGATGTATTCTTTGGTGAATTTTATTACGTCGTTTTCAAACTCTTGATCATTTATTTTGACGAACATGCGAGTTTTGTTTCCGAACAGGGTCGTACTAAGCTTAACCATGTCGGGGACAGGGTGGTTAACTACTGTGAGTATTATTTGGTTCGAAGAAATGTTGATTGGCTGATCGCGAATGGGTATATTGGCAACTGTATTCCCTAAGAAGTTGGAATGGACTGTATGTCTAGATGAGGTTTCGTTAGTCACCCCTTCCTCCCCAGGATCGACGTGTGCGACTACAGAGTCGGCATCGTCGTTAGAGTTAAGGTCCAGTTGTTTGCCTAAGAGTTGGGGAAGTTGGTCACAGTGTAAGGTATGTAAGTTCGGTGGGTTTTCTATTTTGACTCTGGATAGTGCATCTGCGTTTGTGTTGAGGGCTCCCTTTTTATAAATTATGTCAAGTCGTATGCTTGCAGTTTCGTTTTCCATGCGAACAATCGTGAACCAGGTTCTTTATGGTTGAAGAGCCATTGTAGCGGGTGGTGATCAGAAAAGATAGTGAATTTTCTACCATATAAGTAGGGGCGGAAGTAACCTACGGCCCATACGATGGCGAGTAGCTCTTTTTCAATTGTGCTATATTTTTGTTCGGATTGGTTTAACGTCCGGCTCGCGTAAGCTACTGGTAGATCGGAGTTATCTGAAATTTGACTTAAAACTGCCCCCAAAGCTACGTTGCTGGCGTCAGTAGTGAGCCTGAAGGATTTTGAGAAATCTGGGTATTGAAGGATTGGGTCATTGCTTAGGAGGTCTTTGCAAGTTTCGAAGCATTGTCGATACTCAGGGTCTGTGATGTCTATGAGACCATCTTTTTTGAGACATTTAGTCATAGGTTTCGTTAGTTTTGCGAAGTCCTTTATGAATTTTCGGTAGTACCCTAACAGTCCTAAGAATCCCTTGATCTCTTTTGTAGTTTTTGGAATGGGATAATTTTTTATTGCTTTAATCTTGTCTGGGTTCGGTTTTACTCCGTCTGGTGTGACTACGTGACCTAGGTAACAAACTTCTCGTCTCAAGAAGTCGGTTTTATCTAATTGTACCTTGAGGTTAGCAGATCGAAGGCGTTTAAAGACTGATTCCAAACGGTGTACGTGTTCTTGTAAGCTAGTACTGAATACTATTATGTCGTCTAAATATACGCAACAGTATTCATTTGCGATACCACGTAGTATATTTTCCATCACACGTTGGAATGTACTGGGTGCGTTCTTTAACCCAAAGGGGACGCGTGTCCATTCTAAATGACGTGTGGGAGTGCTGAAGGCTGTTTTGCTGATGCTACTGGGGTCCATTTCTATTTGGTGAAAGGAGGATTTTAAGTCAATTGTACTGAAATATTGGCATCTTCCCAACTTGTCTAATAGTTCTGAAATTTGAGGAAGGGGGTATTTATCTTCTATTGTTTTCTCATTTAGTTTGCGATAATCTACAACGATTCGAAATTTTTGTTTCCCACTGTTGTCTTGTTTTTTTGGAACTATCCAGATGGGGGCATTCCAAGGGCTTTGAGAGTTTCGAACGATCCCTTGTTGGAGAAGTTCTTCCATTTGTTTGTCGAGTTCGTTCAAATGTACCTCAGGGAATCTATAATTTTTCGTGTATACTGGTATTTCGTCAGTAGTGCGAATGACGTGTTTGACATTGTTGGTGAAACTGAGGGGAGTGCCTTCCTGATGAAAAATATCTGCGTATTTAGTGACTAATTTGGATATCGCGAGTTTTTCTTCCTCGTTCATGTGGTCGAGGCGAAGTTGGCCTAAATCAAATTTGAATGTCTGTTTGTCGAAGTGGTTTAGGTTTGAGTTTGAGACGGGTTTTTGGGTTTGTAAGTCAGTGGTTTGAGGGTCGACCTGCTCGGCTAATATGGGGGTAGCCTGCGTGAATTGGTAGGGGATTTCGCCGGAATTTAATACTTGGACGTAAGCATCATAATTTTTAACTTTAACCAGGCATTGGGGAATTTCTACGGGTCCTATCTTTTGGTAGGGGATGATCGCATCTCCATTTTCAATGTTATTGAGTACCAGTTTGACCTGTTGAACACTCCTACTGTCAATGGTGTACGTCTCAGTGATGTCTAAATTTAGATATTGCAACGGGAGGTTTACATGAGGGGTTTGGAAGACTTTATTCCTAATGCTTATATCGGCTCTTATGAATTCTAGGTTATCAATACCGATCAGGAGATCGAACCTAGAATGGAATGGGAATAGTCGGAATTTTAGGTTTAGACCCTTTTCACGAAGTAGTTCGTCGCACGGGACCATGGCACTTGAAGTGACCAAGGAGGTTCCGTGGACAGTCGTAACTGAAAAAGGTTCATCGTCTGTTTTGATAGGAAAGTATTTTTCTGCTATTGACGGGTTAACAAAACTGGCCGAGCTCCCTGTGTCTACAAGAATTTTTAAGTTTAATTTGGGTAATACGATATAGGGGAGCTTGTTGATCGGCTTAAAGTTTAGGTTCATGAGGTTGCATACGGTGGTTGGAGGCAAGGATCTTCTAAAAAAGGAGTTTCGTCCTTTTGAATTTGGGGATTTTCCGTGGATTGGTCTGGCCACTCATATGCGTCGTAATATAGGTCATTTTGGTAGTTCGAATGATGATAGTTATTAGGTTCGTCAATCGTTTGGTCGTTTTGATAATTTGAGTCGTAGTAACCGTGGGCTTCGTCATTTACTTGGTCTGTTTCTTCGGTTTGTAAATTGTGGAAATTCGGATTCGGATTCGGATTTGTTGTCTGCCACGACATAGGTTTCCAATTCCTTTGAGTGTTTTGGGAGGATTTCTGATTATTCGGAGGGTTTCTTTGATAGGTTGGCCTATTTTGGTAGCCATTTCTTTGTTGGTTTGAAGGGGTTTGTTGAGGATTTGGCTGTCTAGGCGGGCCGGACCATTGAGGTGGAGGATTTGGCTGCCTAGGTGGGCCGGACCATTGAGGTGGAGCTAGGCTTTGTAGTAGTCTATAGGCTCTCGCAACAGGTGTTTGATTTTGAGGATCAAATGATCTTTGCGGATTTTGAGACCAATATGCAGGGTTCTGCCTAGGGGGCCCGTAGAGACGGTGCGGAGGCGGAACTCTGTATTGAGGAGCTTGGTTTTGCCTGAGGGGAGCATTTTGTTTCGGACGAGAGTTTGATGGTAGCAACTGGTAATCGTTTGTCATCCATCCGAGTGCCTCATTCAGGTCCTTCGGTTGTCGGGTCCTCAATAGGCTTCCTAATGGTTCTCTAAGATGTAGTAGGAAACATCTTAATGCGAGTTGGGTGTGATGTTTAATTATGTTGTCGGCCTCATCGGGTTCGTGGATGTTGGCATACGCAGTTATTTTATTTAATGCTTCCGTTATCCTATGGTGGAACTTGAATGGGTCTTCGTGTTCCCCCTGTCTCATGTTTGAGAGGTCTAAATTCATGGAGAACACGTCCCGTTTATCGGAAAAGGCATTGATCAACGCGTCTTTGATTTGTTTATATGTTGTGATATTTCCCGAGTTTATAACGCTTGAAGCTGGAGGTTGAATTTTAGCTTTGATGGCATGTAAGATCATCCTATTTTGGAAGTCTCCTACGTCGTTATAGTTGAAAAATCTGTCATTCAGTTCTTGTGTTACGAGTAGGAAATCATTCAATGTTTCCGGATCCCCTTTAAACACTGGAATGAGTTCCATGTGTTCTTTTTTGAATGTTGGGACTTCGGCAACTTCGGGTTTCCTATTTGGTAAGCGTGCGCCTCCTAATCTCATCAGTTCGAAAGGCGCCAGTAGCTTCGTTTAGCACGGCTTCTAGTCTGAGTTGTGTCGCGTTTTGTTCTCGGAGGACCTGTTGGGTCGCTTCCAGCAAGTGATTAAATTGGGTATTTTGCGCCATCAATTCGGAATTTTGCGCGATCAGATCTTCGATTTTGGGTTTGCCCCCGGTGGCTCCAGTATCGACGGACATGTCGATGTTTTCGGGTACGAGGTATTCGGTAGAAAGGTATTGGGGCCGGGTTTGGTCTCTGAGGAGGATCCCTAGGCGATTAGAGAGCCTATCGGCCACAAAACGTTTTAGTTCTTTGGGAATTTTGATTGTTTTAGGACGTGCTTACGGGGTCAAACCTAATCTGACCTGTACAGTGCCGAGTTATAGAAAAAGATACAAAAATACAGCTGAAAACAAGATTAAAATTCAAAAGATTAAAATTCCTTAAAATTATCTTAATTAAGAATGGTGTCTTCGTGTGGGAGACGAGAAGAATGCAGGGGTGGAGAGAGAGTTTAAAGGGACGACGGCCGTCAAATCGGCGAGTGGTCTTCAAGGTGAGCTTATCTGTAGCTTGCAAGCGATAAAAGTTTCTAATCTGAGACCTACGTCCTGTGCGTGGGTAGATCTCCGATGAGATGTCGTTTTAACAAATGAAGAGTGAACGTCTATATATATTCTGAAAGTTTTCCCGGTCAGATATTCGTTCTTTGCGGGTTTTAAAACTTTTAACAGAATTTTTAATGAAAGCTTCTTGGAAGTGAAGGAAGTTGTATATTTTGAAGCGTGGGCTTAAGAATGGGTGAGTGTCTGCCGAATATGCTTTTCAGTGGACTGTACTCGTATTATAAAATGTTGCGCAGTGTTTTACTTACAGCGGGAAGCCCATGTCCATGTAAGGAGTCCAGTTCCGTTGATTTCCGTCGTGTGTAATCCCAATCAGACACTTTTCACAGGAGGTTCTCGGTTTTTCTTCGCGTGTACGGAGCAAAGAAAAAACCACGTCTTTCCGACAAGCGCCAATTAAATAATATTCGTGGAGTTTTGAATTTTTAAAAAACAACTTTAATTCACTTTCACAAGAATGACAAAGACGATGCACTGCGCGATGTAGATGCGGGGACGTACGGATGGAGACTGAACTGCCGAGGCTGATGGCCGCGGGCTTATATAGGGATTGGCTGCTGCGTCAGCTCGTTATTACCCAAGGGTTGAGGCGTCGTATGTAACTTATATATATATATATATATATATATATATATATATATATATATAGTTACTTATAGTTACTGAAATTTCGCTACGGCGCTTGACTCACGTTGAAACTGTTCGCGTGAACTATATACTCTTCATTGAGAGATAAAACAAGAAGAGGGTCAAAGATGGACTTACGTCAGTCGTTTGTCTAGGATGCTTTATCAGTCACTATATATATATATATATATATATATATATATATATATATATATATATATAGGTATATATATATAGGTATATATATATTATATAAGAGCGGATTTCCATGTAGGAAAATTTGGAAAAATGTATTTTAACTTTTTTTTAACCAATCCAAGAGCTTAACTTCAGCAAAATTTCGATTAAAAATAATTCCAAACTTCAACTATGAAATTACACAATAGAAAACCAGAACAAAATCACCCGTTAAATTTAATTCTATCATGTCATGTCTTAACGATGTTAGAAAGAGCTTGGCAGAAAGTGGCCTCTTTTGATCACTCTTTTGATAGCGGCCTATTTGTGTGTGATAAATTGTGAGGTTTTTCTTCACACAATTTTCCCAATAATTTTTGTGTGCACGTTTCTATTCATACTCCATAAATATCTATAGATCCTTTGATCAATAATTATTGGAATTCTCAAGAATTACGCAGGCTGAGATCGAGATTATTCTCCATGAATTGATTCTTCTTGGAACATAGATATTTTCTGCGCATACGCAAATGTAGAGTCGTTATTAAACCAAACTCAAAAGATTTAAGGCTTGAAGTGAACCCTATTGGATCAGGAAGTTTCCAGTAAGGAATAAATCGTTGGAAATAATAATGTAAAATCATTTTTATTAAAATTACAACTTTCAAGAATTTGACAGGCTTTGAATTTTCAAGAAAAATCGTCGATTCTTCTTTTGTTCACTGGGTAATTAAGATGCTCCCATTCAACTGCAGATGTCAGAAAAAAGAAGAAAAAATTGTATACAAAGCAAGGAAGTAATAATGAAAACACTCGTAAACGGTTTTAAGTTTCCTACCTAACCATGAAGAAATCAAATGGGTAAAGTACAATGTAGTCACTACTAGATATAACCATCAAATATTAAATGATAAATATCACATTGGAGGAGATCAAGGCAAGAAGCATAGTGTATAAATTTTACTATAAGTGGAAGATCACCAAGAAACGATTATTTAATCATGTTCTATCAATGCTTGAAGAGAAAATCATGTGGTATAATGCGATACTGGTCTACCTTAGCATTGAGTTGGGCGTGTTTGCGAGTTACTTAATTGTGATAATCGCACGTAAGACGTAATTTAGTACGCCAGCACCTATTTTTTAACTGTCTATTTACCGGAAGCCTGAGGATGTTTCAAGTATGTGAAGCCATCGAATAGTCTCTAATTGTGTTATTTTCTTTGAAGAATTCAGAGGGCAAACGTTGGTAGAATGTAAACATCTACGTTTTGTACGTATACACTGTATAAAGCCTACAAAATGTGCCCTTTTGTGGTATAGTTACCTAACCTAAGTCAAAATGACCATAGGTGCTAATCCCAACCCAATCCACCATTCATTGACCAATTTTATTCAATTAATTAACCTAAAGTCACCTATGCCTAGCAAGGTTGACCATCTTACGTGGAGGTTCCAGTAGTAACTCCAGACGAGCTAGACGTGCCATACCTCTTTCGCCAACGGCAAATACTGAATTGTAAATTTCCCTTTTTGAAAACTTGTCCTGTTTGACTGCAGTGATTCGTACTCTTTCACAACTACGTAACCTCAAATAAAGATCACCTAAAACAGCTATCACACCCTAGATTGTATTCTAGTCTGGCTTAATTTGTTCATGAATGAATACAAAGGTAATGAAACAGATAGATGAATATTTACTAAGGAACCAAGGGTGTTTTGAGAAAAACAGTAGCTTTCTCATCGAGTTTTTTTTTCTTTTTTAGTTAAACTGTAATTAAATATTTCCGAAATAAAACGATTTGATATTTCAATTTTGTTTATTTGAGATTAGTGAATTGCATTTTTCTTGTGTTAAACCTTCCAGGTGTAAGCTCTATTTGGCATGGGAAAGCTTATTCTGATTGCTGCGTGATAAAAAGTAGAAAATTGCGTTCTTGAAATGTATAATATGATTTTAATATGATTATTGAGTCCGGGTGTGTTGTTGGTTGTTGGATCTGGGTGTTTGGATTGTGTTATCCCTTTTCATGCTCTTGTAGAGTCTTGATATGATCCAATATGTAAATACAGGCGTGGCAGCTTCGACCCCTAAGCTGAGCTACCTGATTCTCCAACGTTCATCCGAATTATAGCAATGGTCCGGATAAGCGCAAACTGGGGCTTTACTCGTAACCAGCCGACCATTCTATAGTATTGCTTGGCACACATCAAATTCTTTGGGCAAAACTAAGTTGCAAGAGCGAACCTGAAGGGTGAAGGACTCAAGTGCATCCTTTGCAACTCTGCCGTATTTTGCATGTTTCGCGTTTGCAGCGTTCTGGGCGACACTTGGTCAAACCGAGGTGGGAGTAGCGTCAGCATTGATGGTTCGGTTGTCGAACAACGCTGTCCTTTTGCGGCCCCAAACCCCTTGAACCTTCAAATCTGCTACTAGCATTGGTATGCCGTCACCACTGCGTTGAAGGATCGGCACACACCCCACTCCAAGCCAAGTTAGCATATAAGGCGCAGTTATCTCGCACACCTTGCATAAGGCTTGGTGGAAGTCCGTTGCAGTCCGTAGAAGTTTTTTGTGGAAGTGGATGAGAATTCCTGAGTACCGTTTCATGCATCACTCTCGCTATGAGATTAAACATTCAGTTTGTCCGTAAATTGCATTTACATTTCAATATTCTGTTTTCTGAAGACCTAAAAGGTGAATTTTAAGGTAATGAATAGGTAGAGTGACACTTAAAAGTAATTTTGGTTATAATTTTTATGGAGGTATCGATTGAAAAGTCACTTTCTGTGAAGATCCTCAGGCGACCGTCAATTTAAGTTGCATTATTACAACGATTTCTCAATGTTTATTCACACTTCACTCGACAAGATTGATTGCTCTAAGTATATGATTCTTTAGTACATACGTCAAATTTAGTCCATTCTAATCGGATTGTCCCTCTAGCATCTAGTACCTCCTAGATCTAGAATTGATTACAACTTATCAAAGCTTGGACGTAACAGATGGACTACTTTAGTACAACAACTTACAAAAGAAACTATTTTTGGTGTACCTGCAGTCACGCGTGCTGTAATATTCCTTTTGAAAATTGTAGAACTATCATAATTATAAGTACTAGGTTGTTATATTTTTCAAAATTTGAACGATCGCAATGTTTTGCGATAATAAAGGCCCCCGTCACGGCATTTCGCCTCTGCTTTACTTAATTATATTTTCTGATGCGCATAACGATTAAGAATTGTACATTATAATCGTACGATATATTTCGTATTAGGTACATTATTTACAAACAACCTCACAACTGGGATAAAGGTACGTAGATCGGGTCGTTCCCAGAAAGTGCATGATTTATCCTAAAACAAAAATTTTTAGTTACATAATTCAACGTACAAGTTGTGTTTATTAATATACGGTATATTACCTGTATATTTTAATAATCATTAATAATGCCAATCAAGGAATCTAGCACGAGAAATATTTACGTCATTCATCACTTTTCGTGTTCTGACTTATTTAGTATTATTAGGATCAAGTATTGCCCTGATAAGAGTGCACTTTTTGCGGATAGACACATTAAATTTGAGTAAATTGCTAAGGAAATGTACTTGATAGGCATTTCTTATTGTTTAGTATAGTCTACTCATAATTTTAATAATTAGATACTTGTAAATCATCACAATTCTACAAGAAAAAATCTTGATTAAAATTATAGACTTGCTGATATTCCAAATTTGTTGAACTTGATAAAGGCTAACTTAATTTTTGTTTTCTCGCTGTTCAAGTTCAATTTTGATTTTTTGTTCGTCTATCCGTGCTGACGAAATGGAATGAGTGAGGTAGATTTCCTTCGAAGATGTTCAATTAGTCTGGTCCGTTTTTAATCGATTAAATTAATCAAATTTCAATCATCCAATATCAACAACCACTATCAGTCATAAAGATGCACTCATAATATCATAAACATCTATAATACTTCTATTTGAAAACAATAAAAGCTTACTTTACTAGTTACACACTTTGGTATAAAATTGAACATTGAGATAGGACGAATCTTTTGTTTTAGATGTAATGAAACCTGATCAATCAGTTAATAAATCAACCTCAATAATAAATTAATGATTAACGAAATATCAAATTGATAATTTTAACTAAACACCTATGTATAGCTAATGCTATAGGCATAACAGTACGATATTTGTCCATTTTTTTGTGCCGCTATGTACGTCGATATTTAAAGAAATATCTTATGTAAATAGTAATGATAACAAAGATTTTAAATTTCAGATTTGTAATTTATGAAGCGCATCTCCTGCGTTTGGCCTGGTGGCACTCAAGGCGACATGGGAGCCCAAGTTGAGGCAACCACACGTATTTCATCATGTTATGAATGAAAATCTTAATAATTTTATATATAATAGCCTATCAAAAAAATTTTAAACAGTTCGTGAGTAAACTCTGGATTTTTACCACCGTCTGAATCCAAACGGGCAACATCAAATAAAAATTTTCAAAACCACTAATAATGGGTCCGTATTTTACAGGGGTATCTTAGCTAGATTTGAGTAACAGCCTTGAATGATGTTTTGTGTGACGTTCCGAAAACAATAGTTTATACTGTACATGTTGTAAAACGCAAGAATTTAACAAACATTTTTCGTGATCAAGTACCTTTTATTTAATCAACACAGAGAATAAGTCTATTTTGGACAGGCTTGAAATATTTCACTCATCGCTCGAATTTTAAATCGAATTAAAAAACGTGTAGGTACGCCGAAAACTATAGATTTGAGTAGATTAGGTGGTAATAAGCGTAATCCCTAGTAAATTAAAAACTACTACAAAGCTAAATAGTCCTTATTCGTACGTATATTTACATAATATTTGTCAGTGTTTAAGAGTTACGAGTATAATTGAGTTTTTTTGAACTTAGACGAGAAACTCCTATCACATTTTAAAACAATTTTGAATCTCTCTAATATCTCCTATAAGCCAAAGAGAAATTTGAGCACAGATAAAATGGATTCGTACTGCGAAAATTAATGTAGTAGTGATCGTTTGTTCATTCTCATGCGATTTGTGCACGAAAACAGTACTTTCCTCTGGCTTGTGTAAGAAAATTAAAAAGCTCAGTTGCTGACCAAGCCATCAGTACTGATTTTATTTTTGTTTTTTATTAATTTATATGTTTTTTGCATCAAGCATAGAGTTGATATGACTTCTTAAATATATTGTCGTCCGCACCCTTCCCCATATTTTGTTGGTAAATTGTTGTTAAATTAATTAGAAGTTTTAACAAAATATTCTTACAATTTACTTGAATACTCGACGTACCTTACATATTTATCAAAAAGTGCATACCGTGAAGTGAGTACTTGCGGCAAAATGATGACTTTATATTTTATTTTTTATCGAATACGGACGTTTCGTTCAATTATTAAATTTTCAAATAAATCTTTAAGGAAGTAGCACTGGGGGAAGTTATGGTTCTACTTCAGTTTTTGGTGTAGAATTTTTTCTTTCTTTCTTCGTTGGAAATTTATTATTCTGGTGTATTTTTTTCATATTATATTGAAAACGTCGGATTTCGAAGGGTTGATGCGAGTTGTTCTCGTTTACATTGAAAACTGCTGTTGTAGATGGTGCTATGGTACTGTGATGTGGGTGTTTGAAGATTCTCTCAATAGATGGAGCTGTCGTCGGAGTAGAAAGGCGATCTGGAGGCAGGTCGCCTTCGCGATATTCATTGTCAGTACTCCGATTCGTCTTCGTACTCCTCCTCGTCTTCATCGCTGTGGACAGGACGAAATAATCAGAAACACGATGTTAAATATATACACCTCTGAAAAATAGGGATAACTTTTCCTTGTAGACGCCAAAGACTTCAGATCAATCGGACATAGTTCTCATTATATCTCACGATTAGGTACCTAGTGGAGATGGGATGAATCCTATTATTTTTGTTTTATCTCAAACACTGAGAACGGCAACCGATGAGCGGCTATGACAAAACATAATGAATCGCGTTTCTTCAAGGTATCGCAATTCTGGCTTCACCATTGTGTTCGGCACTACCCCCCTTTGGGTATTCCAAAAAAATTTGGATTTTTTTTTCTGAGTTTTATTTGCTTCAAACTTAATATCAGGCACCCCAAAAAGCTCTCCAAGTTTCACTTATCGCAAAAATTGTAGACAGATGTGGGAGGGGATGGTTTTTTATTCTTTTAAGAAAAAAATCCCACATTTCATTCTGTTTTGGCTCAAGTCGGAGCTTGATATCGCTGGTCTTCCTCAGAGTTTGAGGAAAAAAAAAAGAATAGGGTGCATCCCATTTCCACTAGGTACCTAATCATGAGACGTAATGTGAACTTTGTCGGATCTATCTGGGGTCTTCGACGTCTACGAGGAAAAGTGATCCCTTAATTCTTTTGATGTGTTTAATACTCGTATTTACAGGTAAATCAGTAATGAATACCTATGAGGTGAAACTATGAAATGACAAAGTCAAATGAACTACTCATAATGCACGGTGACCGAAAATCGTGTTGTTGAGTAAAACGTGCATTACGGGGAAGTCGTTTTTGTGAAAAGCAGTGTTTCCTTCACGAAAACTGCTCCCTATTAGAAGATTTGGAAGCATGTGCCACACATTTGTCTTCAGATAAACTTATAGATTTTTTTTTTTTTTTTTTTTTTTGCATGGATATGTCTATAGGCTTGGGGTCATGTGTTTTTTAAATTCAACCCTATTTTCAGGTCAAAAATTGTAACGCAATACCGATAAACGAAATCGATAACTATACTCCAAGAATGAAATCAGAAATCATTAGAAACTTCATTGGGAAGTTCCCAAATCGCATGGCTGTTTAAAGTATCTTTGTTAGTGAGTTAAATTCTCATCTGTTCATCCTAGGAAATTGGAATATGATAGGGAGACTCCCTGTAACATTAAGAGACGATTGAAACCATTGGATCATTCCTAATCAGCTGACTAAGCTAATTTAATTGAGACATTTTTAAATTCAGACACTAAACACTTATTTCACAGGGGAAGAAATGAAACATATACATGTACCAATGTATTTGCATGTAGTGTAGATACTCAACATCAGTTTACTAATTTTCTTAGTTCGTTCCCAGGCATCAATAAGCCAATAATATGCATCAAGTTTTAGTTTCTTCCCATCATACTCAGGAAAACTTCAATTTCGAAAATGTGGTGATGAAGTGCATATCGAAAAGATTTCCAAGTCCATCTAAACCAAACTGAAATTTGGATTAAACAAAACAAAAAAAAATTATAAAAATCGGTTGATAGCCTCGGCGGCGTCGATAAAATTTCGTTGAAAAAAAAAAAAGAAAAGTTGAACAATTAGGCAAATATTAAGACTAAACAAAAATAATAACTATGAAAATCGGTTGAATATTGTATCCTTGTCACAGTCACAGACAAACAACTACGGTAAAGGTCTTATTTTTTTATCTCACGATTGGGCTGTCCCTTCAACTCTCTAAATCATTCTAAAAGGATGTATCTTTTATAAAAGATGCTTTGTCTATACGAATTAACTCCACAGTTACTACCTAAAAACAATCTTGCGTATGACAATCAACCGCTCAAGGATAACCACTTCTCGCTTGAAGTTTTAGGGATTGTTTTGTAGTGGTTGAAGATATGTAGGTTAACCGGTCATCTACTTTGTTTTCTATAATTATTGAAATCATATAACTAACTTTGGTTATAGAGCGTTTTGGAATACCCCTTAAAAAATAATTACCACGATTAAAAAAAGGGCTAAATAATGCAAGGTAATTCGTGACTTCAGTAGGTGTCTCATTCACTCTACTAAGCGTTTGAACAATGAAAAGTTGTATGGCTTAAATAGGTATCCACAGTATAATCTGTCCAAAATCGCATTGCAATCAATACAATCATGATTGTAGAAACATGCAATTTTCCAGGAATAGCAAAAATTAAAAATCGAACTGTTCCTCAAGTTTTTCAAATTATTTCTGCATTCTATGCAGAAACTTCCACATTCCATTGTACACATCCATTCGTCTATACGAATTTTTAGTAACTCCACGCTCTTTATAACCCCAAATTTTGAAGTGTAACCACATTTTTTGGCGATTATTTTCCTTGTTCGGGTAAATATTTCTCCTCAAGATTTCGTGATTTTTTGTAATATTCAGAAGTATATTTGAAAAATCGCCAAAAAACCTTGGGGTCGGTAATTTTACGTGAAGGAGTGGATTAGTTCAGCGTTGAGGAACCTCTCAGGAATATTGAAAGAACCTCGGGCCTGGACGATGCCTGGACCTACGTCACTTCAAAGAATAATGTCACTTACGATTGTTAGCTGTTTAGAAATTTTGTGTTGACTTGTTTCAAATTTTCAGCTTTATTCCATACCTAATATATCTTTGAATACAATTTTGAAACTTTAGGCGAAATTTAGTCTCCATCGTCGTATATTTGTTTACATCGAAAGCTATATTAGATTATGTTCTAGATTGTTTAAATTCATGAATGATGTTCTCAATGTTCGGGTGAGAGGAAACTTTTTATGTTTTCAGTGAATGAACGCCACGCTTGTGATGGGTGCAGAACACACAAGAGCTAGTTTTATATCCATTTGTGATCCAGAAAAATAACCATCAAAGTCCAATCAGCTTGTCCATGAAGAAATAAAATAAACTGAATAATATCAATTGCATATTATTCTCCATAATGAACGCATCAAGAGTTGTTCGCCAAGAGTTTTATAACTCAATAACTAAACAAATGGAATGATAGTAAAATAGCCGAACATTGGCGTAATGGCCAAACGGCTAATTACACTCTCAAAGAGCTATGACACTTTTCTCACTGAGGCGTAAAGAACTTCGCATCATTACGGCCTCAGTACACGCTCGCCGAGGCGAAGGCGAGCATTTATAGACGTCGCACAGCGATTCAAAAACTCAATCTAGCTAGACAAAATTCAATTTCCGAGTTGAAAGGCCCCAGCAGGTCTTTACATGCAATCTAGTAGATCTGGACTTGTGGACCTCAATGCCGTTATCAATTGTTGTTTACGACCTGACGTGCCAGTGTATGCTGAGAAATGTGGAAAACTATGAATAATACCACTTCTTACCAGTTTATCTCAACAGATAAACGAGTGAAATTGCTTTTCAGTCTAGCATGGGACATGAGAAACCTTCCACAATGATCTATATAAGCAAAAAATTATTGATTAGGTAGGTATTACTTTTAGCAAGAAAATAAGTGAATTTTGGGATGTTTATTACTATGTCTAAGTTACTCAGAGTAACTCAGATCTAGATCCAGGAATTCATTGATGAGATGCCTAAGAAAAGAATCAAATTAAAATCGTTTGCCTCTTTTTGCCATTAGTAAGGTTGTGTGTTTTTTCGTAGAAGAAGAAGATTTCATGATGTGTTTACAAAACTTAGATTTGCAAAAGAGTCAGATATGTGTTTTCTAATGACTACAAAACAAAGTACTCAGCTGTGCTAGGTCTCATTCAACGCATATATGCAACTAGAATACACTAATGTTTGTTCTAATTCCCGACTGGCTTAGTTATTTCAGAATTTAAAAGAAACCACCCGACATCTTGAAAAATTAGCAAAAAACATGTTTTTTGTTTTAATTGTTACCTAAGTACGAAGGTTTCCTTTGTGACCCTTCATGTGGTATAGATTTGTTCAGCGTTAAATACCTACCGTTCGTGATTAACTTCTTCTTTTTTTTTTTTATTGAAAAGTTGGGAATTGAATGACTTTTAAACAATTCTAACCTGTATATATCAAAACTACAGCTAATCCTGGTAAACGAGCTTCAGAATACAATTCAGCACCGTCGAAAACCCCCAAAACCAGTTTTCTTCCATTTACGACGTGGAAGTTAAATTTTGTCTAGTTAGATTGGGTTTTTGAACCACTGTGCGTCGCCCGAATTCCGATTTGTGCCGATTTTTAGGCACGGGTAAAGGGACCCGAGGCGAGGCGAGGTTCACCCCCAGTACACGCTCGTTCCCCCTCGAGGGGTCCCATTCTGCAACTTCTCTTTTATTTTTTGATTTTAGCATGTATTTATGTGTGTTTGTGTTTTATTCATGGCGGAAATAGATTGGAGTAATGATTGTTCTCCAATTTTTTTAGTACAACCATGTGGAATCTGTCATATAGAACCCTAACGATAGGGCTTTCATCCAGCATTTCTTATCTTCCCCAAGGCTTCTGCACTTTTTTCGAGGAAGGAATGGGAACATAGGTACTTGTAGTATGCATACGCCAAGCAAGTTACCGCAGCCACCTACTCTTCTATATTTATCGACTGTACTGCATTTAGGGACCCACTTGATCTGGTTAAAAATCTCATGTCGCCCCGTTTACCGAAGTGAGTGGCTAGCGTGTACTTTGTGCACTCGTCTATTCGGGATCTCTCACCCGGTTCGCCTCGCTAACGAGCCGCCTCGGCGAGCGTGTAATGGCGGCGTTAAAGGTCTAGGTCTACTAAGGGGGCGACGGTACCACTTTATAAACATTGGGAATGTCCGGACAGATGTATGTTGCCTCTACAACTAGTAGGCTCGTGTTCTGTAAATGCCAGCTGCGGCACCAGCTAGATTTTGACATTTTGGAGAGGGCTTATCAAACCCTACCAAATTTCTCGGGGAACGCCCACAAACCAACTTTATTTTATGAAACAAGAGGCCATTCGTCAGGTTCTTAAATGAAAAATGGGGATTGTGTCACAATAGACCTCTCTTGGCCTGAAAAGGGGCTCCTCTTCCCAACCCAATTAATTTTTTTTCAGCATAAAAAAACACCGAATCAACAAATTTTAGTAGGTACCGTAGTTTTGTTAGTACGGAAATGAATGGTAAAAGTTCCAGTCATGCAGCATGATCGTAATGAGGGGATTTTCTCATATTACTCCTCGTATTATAATGTTAAATTGTATTGAAATTTGAGCAGAAAAAATTACTTTGAAATGTGAGTAGAAAAAATTGGTTAAAACCGGTTTTATGATTGAAAAAATTCGTAATAAATAAAATTTGGGTTTTGTATTTTTTATTTTTTTGCAGTTTTTATTGATTTTTCCGCAAATTTATTAAAATTCAAGTATGTTTTTCGGCATAATTTTGTGAATTTTTTTAATCATATCCTCTTTAATCGTTGATAATTTCGTTTTGACTAAAATTCTACTAATAAAATATAAATTTAACAATTTTTGGCCGTTTTTAGCCATTCTTAGTGATTTTTTTTCCACATTTATTTTAAATGAGCCATTGCAGTACCTAGCTTCATTATCTACGGAAATTCACTAAATGTGCAGTTTTGATAGTTTTTCGGAGTTTTTCCGTATTGGTAATACGAATTTCAATAAATGAAGACGACAGATTTAGAGCCAAAAACCCATGTGGCACACGTGACCTTCACATGTGACCTTCAAAAGCTCGACACTTTGCATTTTCTTGCAAACATTTTGTTTTCGGATTGGAAAATAACAACTATTAGCTAATAGCTTCTGTGATGGTAGCCATCTCTAATTGAGTGTGTGGGGGTTGAGGGGGAAGATATTTTAGGCTTCGTCCTTTTTTTAGGCTTTAATAAGTTACAACCAGTTTCGTCTGGAGTGGCAACATCAGGTACTAAAAATAACAAAGAAATCATAAAATACCTACGAGTACAATAGGACCTCGTCGAGAGATGGGTATAGTTTAACGATACGACGACCATTTAATGTGATGGAAAATAATAAATCCCTTCTTCTGAAATTCCAACAGCAAGCCGCTCACAATTTAGTGAGTTAGTGACCGACAAAGTATACCCATCTCTCGATTGTACTAGTATTTTATTTTTTCTTTGTTATTTTTAGAACCTGATGATGCCACTCCTGGCGAAACTGGTTGTAAGTTATTGAATTCATACACTGGAAGAAGCTAAAATATCTTCCCCCTCATCCCTTATACACTCAAATATTAGCTGTTCCATTGGGAAATAGTCGTTTTATTGGGGAATTTTTCCAGAATGTGAAATCTTTTCTGCGAAAGAAAAACCATTTCTGCTTGTAGAACTCAACCAAAGTACTATATTGGACTTCCATGAATAGTTTCCTGGACCTTTCGTTCTAGAATGACACACTCTGAAACGTCACATTTGCGGAAGGTTCGACACACACAGGTTAGTTTCATACCCATTTGGGGAAACGCGTAGTTGACATTTGATGTGTTGTGTGTTGAGCTATCGGGCTTTGTTAGTCGTCGAGAACGAATCCCTGGTTCGTCCCTCCGTTCAGTCGCATTTGGTTCAGATCTTCAAACTGCTCAACGTCCGGTTCGTATCCGTTTCGCCTCCTACAAAATAAATTAGGCCGGAGCCAATCCTCAAAGTTAGGCTGTTACTTTTTAGATTGGGTAACTCACATGTGCCATTCGGTGCCGCTTAAAATGAATGTGAGGACCACAGATGAGGCGGGTGATGGAATAAAAATTATAACGAGAGTTTTACAACTTTATCAGAACGGCAATGTTCGTGAATTAGATTTATCGTGGTGTTCGTATTATATTCATAGTTAATTTGTTAAAGATGCCTAGACACTTTTAGCCTCCTCAAGGGAAACATACAAACTTCCATTGAACGTTATAGGTTTTCCAAATTGAAATAACGGTTTTCCATATTGATTTAACGGTTTTCCAAATTAAATTAATGGTTTTTCATTTCAAATTAACGGTTTTAAAAAGATATGGCCTTCTGCACATTACAAGACGTATTTCAGTGATTAGAAAATAGAATAAATATTGCGCAGTTATGTACCACTTTCGTGGTTATTTTGATGACGTGATGATAGTTTTGTTTTAAGATGACGGAGGGTATACCGACCCCGAGGACGCATAATTTTTAACGATTCAAGCGAACATACTGACATTGAAGAAATAACATGGATAGGTGATGAATTTTTAATTTGACCCACAAAACCGTTAGTTCACATGTGGGGAACAGCCGGCCCGCTGTAAGACATTTTAAAAAGCCCAATTAAAATTAAAAAAAAAAAAAAAAAATACACTACTTACATGTGTGTGAGTGAGCGATCAAGCCGAGTGGCGGTGATAGTCAAAGAGTGAGGCGGCAAACATCAAAGCCGTTGATGTTTGCCGCCTCACTGGCGGCAAGTTACTGTCGGAGCAATTTTCAATCAGATTTAGCGATTTCAAAAACATGGAAGACTGTTTCAATTTATTTGCTACTCCAACAAAAAGTAATGTACGAAATGCTCCAATACACTTGCAAATGGAGTTGATCGAGATTCAAGAAAACTCCAACTCCTAAACTCTAAATTTGAAGACGTGGAGTTGTGCGATTTCTACAAAAAATACCTAGAAGAAGACCATTTTCCGCAGGTTAGAAAATTTGCAAAAAGATTTATTTGTGCGTTTGGCAGTACTTATAAATGCGAACAGCTCTTTTCATTGATGAAAGTTAACATCGTACAAGGCTGACTGACGATAATTTGGAAAATTCTTTACGTCTTTGCATCAGTGGAATTAATCCAAACATCGATGAATTAGTTTCCCAAATTCAAGCTCAAGTGTCTCATTGATTTCGGTGTCGCTATTTAACTTTCGTAGTTTGTAACAATTCCAAATTTAACGATTTAATTATAATGCTGTACCTATTTTTTTCATTTCATTTTGTTATTTTAACAAATTGTATTATAATAACGTTGTCGTACTATTTCATGTCTGATATCTATCGCTAAAAATTATGAACACTACTTTAAAATGCACTACTTTCAAACGCAGCACGCGAACGTATTTGCACACTAAAGTTTGGCCCACAACATGTCAAAGGTTGCCCATACCTGCGTTAGTTCGAAAAGAAAACCGTTAATTTGAATTTGAAAACCGTTGATTTGAAATGGAAAACCGTTAATTTGATGTGGAAAACCGTTAATTCAATTTGGAAATGCTGTATAACCTTAATCAGATAGGTACTAGTCAGAATTATTTTTATGCGTGGCTAATTGAGGTACCTATCTGGAATGAAAAATATTAGGGATTTACGTTCTCACATTAGATAACGGTTTGAAGTATAAGGATCTTATTCTATCTCGAAGAGCGCTTTCCGAAAAGGTGCAATTCGAAGGGTATTGGGTGATTGGAAGTGGCCAACAATGCTAAATGATGTCATAGGGGACGACCTCACCCTCGCATTTATCATTTACTAATGGCTGACACGACGTTTCGCCAGATTTTCCGAGCAACACTAAGAACACACTATCTACTCGTTATCAAACTACTTATCATTCACAAAGTTTTAAGCTATCTATTAGATAATCAGGTTACTAAATAATCTCTCGCTAAGACTACTGACTGTAAGTTTCATGTTCACATCATAGGAAGGTACAACCTGCTTTGAACATTCCATCGACAATCAGTCAAAATTGGCCTCTAAAGACCTTGAATCAGACGAGTGTAATGAACTTTACTTAAGTAATATGCAAGGTATTTCAGTTTTATGTTAGGTACTGTCATATAAGTACTATGGCAATGTTAATAGTTGCAGGAGCTTCATTTACAGAAGTCTACCGCAACATGGAACCATATAGGTACGATCCTTTCCTTACCATAAACCGTACTCCTTTTATAGCAATATACTCTATTATCTTTTCCAACAATGTTTTTTCCATTCACGTTTCCTTTTTCTGAAAAAATCCTGGTTATAAGATTAGAAATCATGTCGTATCGCTCACAAAATTCGGCGAAGCGTCGTGTCAATTATTAGAGAATGATAGTGGGTGAAGGCTTGATCTCACCCCCATCTTTTTTGTAATATATCATCGTCCCTCGAAAAACTTTAACTCGCCATACGCTTTTGTGTGATCTCAGCTTTCCTACGAAATCCTACCAAAGTATTTCCTACCAAATTAATTTTATAATACTAATAATTTTATATTGTACCATTTATAATGCTTATAACTTATCGATACTGTAGAGTAGATGTAACATATCACACTAAACTATCTAGGGAATAGCTTTCCAGTTCTAAAACTACGCCTAAAATAATAGATTTTTTACTCAACTGATCGAAAAGACCGTGATAAATTGTTTCTTTTTTACTACCACTGTACCTGGCACTGTACCAGTATAGGAATAGATTAGTTTGAGGGGAGACTTAAAACGTCCATATGAGTGTAAATAAGCCCTGAGATTTACTTCTTTCTTAAATGACCAACAACATAGGAATTTAAATATAGTATGTTATTAGAAGCTTCCCTCTGCTCTCTCTCTCTCTCTCTCTCTCTCTCTCTCTCTCTCTCTCTCTCTCTCTCTCTATATATATATATATATATATATATATATATTTATATATATATTTATTTATTTATTTATTTATATATATGTATATAAACATAGACATAGTTTTTGAGGCACTTGCAGTAATAAACGTTGTTGTCAAGTAGCTCGTTAAAGAATATCATAAGACTTGATGAGAGGACAACCCAAATAATAGTGGAGATAACTTTTTGGATAAAGTTTGCTATAATTGTAAATCGGTCTTTGTGCCAAAAGGAAATCACATATCAAACTAATTCTCACATTGCATACCTCACACCATTGTAGTCATTGTTTCTTTTTTGAAATACTGACTTGGTATATGTTGTCTTAACGAAAACATGCTTCCCAATGTCAAACGACATGCGTTTTCCCAGACGTTTTGTGTTCTGAGAATGATAGGAAAGTATTTCTAAGATGGAATTACTTCTACACATATATTCAGTAGTGTAAGTACTCTTATAAATATTTATTAGATGTCTAAAGGAACTCAAATCCTGTTATCAGACTATATCAGTCAAGACCAATGACAACATTGGTTTGTTTGACGCTAACAGGATACCTAGATCGTAATGATTTGTCTCAAATACGAAATACTCACATTATCCGTTCAAATCGAACAGGTAACGGATTTTTCGTTGATCCCCACTTTCTCATCTTGAAACCAAATCGGTAATCCATTATAGATAAAGTGTGTTAAACATTAAAATACAATAGAAATATTACATTGGAGGAATTCTAAAATACTAAGGACAAAAATAATAGAGGCTACTGCACGTTGTGGGAGTCCTAATGGTACATATTTCTTATTCATTCCCACTGTTCACTAATAATAGTATAATCTAGTAGACAAGAATAAGCCCGGTAAAATGAAGGTAACTACTATCCCTAAATCACTGGGCCTTCAATTATTTCAAAATTGCAATCCAAATAAGTATAATCAGTAAGCATGATTTGACGTGTAAGAAAATAAAAGTGGCATACTGAAATTAGCAAACTCAGAGCAAACCAAAGCGCATAAAACACATGCATTTTCAAATTTGAATGATTTTGTAAATTAGGGTGTTTTTTCTTCTCAATTTTTCAATTTATTGTGTCAATTCAGAAATACATAAGTACCTATCTCTCTAAAGGCATTTGAGGATATGTTTTTGAAATTAATTTCAGGGCAAAACTACTGGAAATTCGCTTCATTCCTTTAAGCGCATGTAGAAGTTTTGTGAAGCACGAAATACACTCCGAAACCTTAAGAGTCGTACGTTTGTATTGCACTAAAAAAAATGGAGTCAGCCAATAGGCGATGCCATCGCCATCTTGAGTTCCTAACTTTTGCTAGATATATCTTAATGATTTTAAAATATTTAAATTTCTATTTTTCTCCTTTTCCCGATTTTTTATTTTATTTTTATTTTTTGTTATTATTGTAATATACTTTTTTTGAAGATATTCCGTTCTATTCTTTTTTGCGGTTTCTCGAGTTGCTCTACCTATCATCATTCTATAATATGTATGTCTTCCTTTCAATGTTGATTTGCGGAAGCAATGTTTTAAGATAATTTAAAGAACAGTGAAACTTCCCTCAGCCTTTCAACTATTTTCTACATCATTTGTTGTATCTTTTATCCAAATTTGAATCTCTCTCCCTCTCTCTTTCTTTCTCGCTCTTTTTTCCATCGCAAAAGACCAGAAAACACGCTTGCCATCGCAATTTTGGATTACTGTACTATTGTATCCAGTGATATAACAGGAGAACAACAACCAGCAACAATTGACGCAAAATGTCTGTTCGAGATTAGCATTTTAAAGTTCACGTCTCGAGTAGCACGTTACCCCTTACTTATGGTTGTAGGGACTGCTCAAAATTGAATAATGGAGAACGTTAAGAACTGGTTCACTTCAGTTTAAAATGTTGAAATTTAAGAGCCAGAACTACTTGAGTCAAGAATTTCAATGTACGTGAGATAGATGATTTTTTAAAAAACGTGAAGTCCTATGAAAATATTTCAAGCGGTCCGTACATTGAGGCACATACATTTATTTAAACAATGAAACCACTAAGTGAGTAATCTTTATAAAATACCATGTACAATTGGTAGAAATCAAGGGTGGTATTTCTGAATATTTTGACGTCAGATATCTCTGTATAGAAGGTATTGAACGTAAAATAAACCATATATATATAGTTTATTCATTTATTTATTTACAGCTTATCTGCCGCAGCTCTCCCTACGGAAACAAGACACACAAATGTAACGGTAACGATATTTTTTGGTAACTGTACACCATTCTTCCAAAGCCAAAATATCTTTGATCGCGACAACGACTATCCATTAATATCCGTCCCGTTTTCCTAAACATTTTGAAGGAGTCAGACTGAGACTTACCCTAATAATAAACTCGTCAGCTATATTTATCGAGTGTTGCATCGAATATCGTGTGCACCGCAGCTTGTAATTATAATCGGAACAAGGTTTGTCATACCCGTTTTCCATAAAAACTTTCCAATATATCGTTCATTAAAGACATCCCCCTCTATTGCGAACAGATAGAGAATGAAACAAGAGCGTTCCTAATCGGCAGCCTACTAGATGACAGATGGGAAGTTTCACTGTAGATTGGGTCATTCAAATGGTGCCAATCGTAAATGAAAAAGGAGCGTTGCAATGGATTTGAAAAATGTACCTACGACTGAAAGCAATGATGGGTTTTGATTGGATGGCTACGGAGGAACTTCTACTTGGGGAAGGAGCGCTTACTCGTTCTTGGAGTGGAAGCTTTCGACGTAAGAGGACGTGTCGATTGGCGTCCTCGATCTGTTGCACCCCGGGCAGTACCAGTAGATTAGGATACCGATGGAGACGGCAAACAGGACGTTGGGGATGACCAGAGACAGGATGAGGTACTTGAGGTTGTCGTCCCAGGAGTACCGCGCGACGACCATGTCGGGGTAGGTTTTGCTGTAGTAGCAGGGAAACGGCTTGCCCATGTTGCTGAAGCCGTATTTCTTGGCGAACTCGGAGCAGTTGACTCGGGGTGGATAGCCGCATCCTTCGGTGTTAATGTAGAATTTGGTCTCTCCGACGTCCCATTCGAGGGATTCAAGGTCGATGCCGCCCTATAAAAACAAAACATAACCAAAACCAAATCAGAGAGCAGCCATTGCAAGAATAACACTATTCTTCGAATATTGTTCTTCGAAAAAGTTATAACAACTAATTTATCTATTCTAAAATTGGTGAAACTATATTGGTTTATGGATATTGTAAGGAAAATCCGACTAATCAATCAGGTTGTGTTATTCGACTAAATAAAGCGACGATTTCATTCAGTTGAGAAACAAACCTCGGTGACGTTAAAACCAGTAAAATAATTATACAAACAGACTTGGAATGTGACTGGCAGGCAAGGCGGAGGAAAACAGTACTCCAGTTTTCTCCATGGAACTGCACTACACCGCCTGCGATGATCGTACCTAGTTTCTTCTGATGAAAGAACTAAGCCGAATTAAGCCCTACCCCCCTTTGCAGGCCAGTGTCTCTAAGATGAGAACCTGTGCGGTGGCCTCATGTATTTGGAGGACGATTTGCTTGTTTGCGCTTAAGCGACAACCGTACTTAGTTCCTTCTGACCATAGAACTAAGTCTAATTAAGCCCTACCCCCTTTGAAGGCCAGTGTTCCAAAGACAAGAACCTGTACGGTGGCCTCATGTATGGAGGACTACTTGCTTGTATGCGTTTAAGAGACGACCGTTCTTAGTTTCTTCTGACCACAGAACTAAACCCGATTAATCCCACAGTACTTCAATATCTCCTATATCTGAGCTCCATCAGAAGCCCTGTATCCCCCTTTGGAGGCCAGTGTCTCTAAGATGAGAACCAGTATGGTGGCTCTTGTATGTACATGGAGGACGATTTGCTGTCCTTTTTTATCGGCTACACCTTTCAATATCAACAAAGTCGATCGCTAATTCTACGACCTCCCGAATCCCCCACTACCATCCCATCTCACCATTCATTACCCAGGACTAAATGGATGTTCTCCATCAGGCTGTCCTAACTAATGCTAGACACGCCAAAGGTGCTCAATCTGACAAGTTGCAATTTATCACAGAACTTGCTTGGTATTAATAGCAAGGAGCTGCCTACTCAGATAAACTGTGAATGAACTTTATTATCCACACACCCTTCAAAACTCAAATTCAACGAGGAGCTTCTCATACGCTATCAATGGGATTACTATATCTTCTGTTCATCCCATGAAACTAAAATTTGTCAAGCGTCTTTACGATATCACTACAAGTCATGTAGGTATGTACTTCTATAAGTTTTATGAGTAGGTACAACATTATGTTAGCAAATTTGTCAAGAATTGTGTCTAAAAGCCGTGAGACTAGTTAAACTAAAACCGTGGCTAGTTTTGTCCCATAAGAAGTCACATTGAATGCTATCCTTTGGTGCTGCCTAGTCCCTTCCACAGAATAAATTATTGCATGGAAGCGAATCTAACTGCTTTGTTCAATGAAAAAGAATGTTCTAAGGCTCATTATATTAATGAAGAACGTGCTAGTACATTGGCACAAATTGCTACATAGAATGGAATGCCAAATCTCTATGACAAAAAATTTAATTTCGAAAGTCCAATTTCCCATCTCTTACTACCTAGGTACTAATCAAGCTAAGGTTGTTAAATGGGATTTCCCTGTACGGTTGCCTGGTAAATGTTCAATGCAGAATATATACGTTTGACAGATCTGAGTAAAATACCTCTATTTTTCTCAATGAACAACAGTTTCGTAAAATCGATCGTTCTGTAACTTGTTCGATTTGTACATTGCATACACACTTATAACATATGCAAATTCGTACTTCTACGTACGCGTACACGTCTAAATGGTGTTTTGCATTCTTATATGTGAGAACATGATGAGGTGAATAGGATCGTATCAAGCAATGGGTTGGAAGTAAAACATAAAGTAATCTTCATCCATCTTGAACATGCATAAATGGATTTTTCTAGAAATGAAGTATTTATAGTGGCATTAAATAAAAATTATTTTTTGGTATGAGGAAGAAAATAATCCTAATAAATGTTTCTTTGTAGAGTCTGCACAAGGAATCAGAATACCGGACCAATGGAGGATGCCCACTGGCCAGAATATGTTATTTTTTCAGTAGATTCCATTCAAAGAATGGAATCTACACCCTGTATAATATAACATGAATAAAATTAAAATAAAAACGTGGGCATTCGCCATTGTTGAGTCACATGCAAATGAGAGATTCAAAATTGTGAGCCACAATTCCAAAAATGGTTCCGATTTTGCTATGGTCACCTGACAGAGGCTACAGCATTCGATGAAATTCGTATTGCACCTTAATGGACATGGACAAATACTGAACTAACTACTTGTACCTGAACCTATAAATGTGGATCCCCAGCTGGCTTAACAGTTATCAGAAAACAAATATTATTACCGAAGAACTGTTCAAATTGTTCCATGCATAAGATCTAATTATTGAAAAGCAGCAATACAATAAATGAACAAAAATTGCCATCTGTAGATATGTGTGTGTTCTGTATTTTTTCTATGTAAATTTGCGTAGGTACCTGTTATGTTGATTCATAATAATTTATGCAGAATATCTAGACATCATCATAATAAATTTGTTTAATTCAAGCAGGAACCGAACTTAACTGTATCTATTCAAAACTTTCAATACAATTAAAACTCATTTCCAAGCAAAAGTAATTGTATTGTTGATTATATTGAGATAGGTACAGTTTACGATTCGAATAATAGCTCAAATCGAAAAACTAGTAATATTTTAAAAACTTTACTGGGAAATCTATAATATTTGTAGGTAACTATATTGATCAACATGGATTGTAGAGATGATTGTGATATACATTCACAGGCCATCGTGAATTCCAATAAAATTGATCCTCTAGAAATTACAAATTTACCTAAACAGAATATCTACTTACTCAAGTTATTGAATGTTGATTGCTCTGCAAACGTTGATGATTCGTTCTGAATCGTGTTATAGTTTTGGTATGCAGATCATGTTAAACATTAAAGTAAAATTTGTGGGTATTTTTTGTAAAATGCTCGGGTACTACTTGTGTTACATGCTAATCGGTTTCTTATCTCCATTCACTAACGTTAAATAAAAACAATATAAGGAAAAAAAATCTTCATCGTGCATGACTTGAAAAAAGAATTTCTGAGAAACAATGGTTTTAAATGTTCGTCTACTAATTTTGAACGTCGCAGTTTAAATTTGAAGATAATTCTTTGCAGTTACTTGTTATTGGATTTATTGAACTGATCAGTAAAATAATACAGTTTTAAAATTGTCACCAATATTTAATTTTTTGTTGAAGAGAAGAAGTTTAGTACTGTTACGTCAATCATGATTTTTTTTTCGTAAGTTCTAATTTTATCGTATTTTTCAGGTCGCGTTTATTGTCTGGAATGAAACATATTGTTATTAAACAGATATGGCATTTTTGAAATTTCGATTTACGAGCCCCAAAATTGTTTTCATTCGAGAAACATGTCAAAAAAGTGCTTCCGAAACTGCTGGGCTCATTTAGGTAGCTCAATTTTTATAGGAGCAGTTCAGCAAAACTGGATTAATTGACATCATGCGTGTTTAAATGTTAGTGATGAAAACTCAAAAATGGGATACTACAAACACTACTTACTCTAATCTAAAGTCATTCTACTCGATATTTCCACAAAAAAATGGAGGTTTTCATTCATCAGTAGTTTCTTACCCGGAAAACGACGAGCTTTATTTCCTAGTCGATTAGGAACGTGGAGTGAACTTGTGGACTGACTGTACTGAAACAGCTTGAGGTAAAAGAACTAACATGGAATCTATTAACACTCTAAATCCTCGTAGCGACCGACCAACTAGTCGGAGGTGGTCCAATGAGCTGTGGAAGACGACCGGTGTAGGATTTTGGATGCGTGGACTTCAACTGTGGTAGTACTATTTTTGTTATTGTATGCAGCAATACTATGTATGATTATATTGTATGGTGATTTTTTTCAAAGACCTAGTATGGTGTGATTATTTGCGTTGCCCAAAATTACACTACATTTCAAACTTAGTTGCCCTTCTTAACTAACTTCTACAAAAGTTTTATGTTTCAACTTTCTGTTTGGTTCAGCTGATAGGTAAAAAGGCTCAGCAATTTAAACTTTTCAAAATTAAACATCGAAGGGTATCTGTAAGCAATGATGCTGCACGGATGGGGGCTGGCTGAAACCGCCACATATTTTTCACCCATTCTACTTATACCAAAAGTGTTCTGTACTCAAAAACGGTATTTTTTAATGCAATTTTTTGAAGCGATTTTTCAATGAGGGTAGGTAACCTTGGAAAACAGTGAACAAGTTAGGTTTTTTTGTATCATTTTCTCTTTATGAAACTTTTGCGAGGTTATTTCTAGACCAACGAACTTGAAATTGTAACTGAAATAATGGTGTGTTATCTTGACTACAGAATTTTTGATAAACTCAATCGAAGAAAATGAGGTGTAAAAAACGTGAATAGGCATGGCATTTTTACGACGTCCGAGTACTTACAGAAAGACGAACAACATATTTTTCCAAATCTATACTTACAACAATACAGTTTTTCATAATTAACGAACAAAAGTAAGGTTCTACGAAAGAAATTTCGTAAGACCGTAACTATATGATCGCCAAAAAACGCTGATCGCTACAGAGTATTAAAAAAAATAGGTAATGGTGGATTCCGTTCCGTGTAAGCGCATGTCTGCATGTAATTGTAATATGCTAAGCTTCAGCTTTGTTGCGACCTATCAAGGACGAAGCGTGTTTGCTTAAATGCGAGCAGCATTAAGTTTAAGGTAGAGATTTGACATGAAAAACCTCGCCATATTAAGAAAAATGCTAAGATTAAGCGTGGTATAATGTGTGAATACTCGTATGTGCGTATGCCTTGCAGGTGTGGTGACGAAAATCAGACTGTGGCCTTCGTAGAAATACCCACCATATCCCCCCCCCCCCCCCCCCCAATAAAAAATTATTAAAATCGGTTGAGAACAGAGAAAACAACAATTAATCAGCATAATCCCTCTCTATTCATCCTCTTCCAAAGCTGAACCGAGTTCTTGGTTTTAAAAAAAAAGTAATAATGACGAAATTCGGTTGATATTTGTAGCTTGGGCAGGGTTCAAATCGGTAACTCCCCCTTCCGTCATAAAATTAAAAATGTTCGGTTTGTTATACAACTAGGCTGAAATCCAAATCGAAGAAAATAAGAATCACGAAAATCGGTCAAGAATTGTAGTCTGGAACGCGCCGAAAAAAATCAATCACATACCCATAAATACACCTAAGGTGGTTTATTTGCCACGGATTAAATTTTAGATTGGTCTGAAACGAATTTGTATTCGGTTACTTTTTCTCTCAAGGTTGGGTCGTCTAAACTGCAAACTCGTTCGGATCATTTCTAATAGGATGTCCCTTTTATAGACCAAGCCTTGCTTATGAGACCTGGCTTCAGAGGGAATTCCTTAAAAATTGAACAACCTATTCAATATGTTATTCCATTTTTCAACATACATAATTAATTTTAAGTTTCTAATTACCAGGGTCAGGTAACAGAGCCTTCTGGCACCTTTTTTTGATTTTTACTCATCCATTTTTATCAGAAATTTGTTATTGATATTTGTGAATGATTTGATATTGAAAGAAAGTTTATTCGGTGTGTGGTTGTGTAAAGCCAGAGTACAACTTACTGAAGTCCGCTCACCCATAATCCTACAGCAGTGGAGTTCTACAGTGGCCTGTGCTATAAGTTTTGAATTTTGAAAAAATGAACTGTTATTTGGGAAGAACGTGGAGCTCACCTTTTGCCATTCCTCGAACAGCAGCTTGGTGTAATTCACGAAGATCTGGTGGCAGCGGAGTGGAGCGTTGGTGCAGCCTTCACGACAACTGCTCCACGAACAGTTACTGAGGCCTTCGGCGTAAATGTGTTCAACTGCGACGCAGGTCACCGGCCTGTCCTCGTAGTCCGCCAGGATGGTTGAGATCGCGGGATCCACGACGAACGGGATCAGAAAGAGAAACGCGAAAACCGACAATATGGCCGTCGTCCCGCAGCACAGGGAAGTGTAGAATTTCGTCTTGATTTTGAGCCCGTCCACGTCCACGTTCGCCATAACCTTCTTCACCACCGTAGACAAGCTGATCTTTTCCTCCATATTTGCCATTTAGGATATTATCACTCTTCGAAATCCCAAGTTTCTACACTAAAAAACCAAAACTTCCGTTGTGTGATGCAGCACCAAATTCAACTAAAACATCCGCACTCAAAAACTAAACTCATTTTACTAGCGTGTAAACAATTTTCTCACTAACCAGCGGCTACTCAAACTGACACCTTAATTTTTTCTCATTCAGAATTGTGAAACTTCTGATAAGCCAAGCGACATTTTGTAAATCACAAAAAGGAAGTCATTTCATAACTTTTTGCATAGCATATGAAACGTAAGAAAACGGAAAGAAAACAGATTCAGTCTTTAGTTTTAAATAGTAAGGTAAAAAGTTCAATATAGACGCGTTCCCCTCCAAAGTTGGCAGTATTGTCTTGATGGTAAATGAATTAATAGGCAGCTTTCGCTATTCACATGTTATGTTTTTATGTTATAGAAGCGTGCTTTCTAGTAAGAATAATGTCTAAGAAGTGCATATAGATGGATTAGTGCTTCTAGAAATGAGTGGTTGGGTCCCTGTGGACGATTGTCCCTTCAAGAGAAGTAGCGATGGGCGTCCGATTCCTAGAAGAGTTTGACGTGCGCTTTCTTTTAGTAGTCTTGTAATGAAAACACGTGCTGGTGCGTCGGGCTGTCCTGAAGGAGGGGAATGCCTGTAACAAAACAAACACCACGTTTATTTAGATGAAAACTTTGCAGAAATACCAATTACATGAATACAATTCGGATATGAGTATATATTAAGAAGAAGATAGGAAAAATCATGTTTAACATAAGTTTAGAAGTATTACGAAATGGATAACATTAGAAAAATAATTTTAGGTGTACCAACAAACGCACTGGCAAGTAATGCATGCAGGGACGTTCCTAAGTATGAGTTGTATAATACTTTTGTGAGAATGCCGAATAGATCATGATTTTACTGGATGTACCCCCTCCATTATAGCCTATCTTGAATATGCATCAAACTACCTTTCTAAACCAAAATATTTGAAAGGTTTTTTTTTTTTTTTTTTTTTTCAAAACATTGATGAGAAAAATGAAAATATCATGATTTATCGTAATTACCCCCTCATTTATCCCTATCGATAATAATTGTAGGCTAGCTTAGGTGATCGGCATTATCCCCCTCACTTCCCTCCTAATCGCAAATCTAAAATTTCCAAGGTTTTTTTGTACAACTAGACTAAAATTGGGATCGAACAAAAAAGGAATTACGAAGATCACTTAAGAATAGTAGCCTGGGCAGCGCTTATTAGGATTGGTAATACCCCCTCTGTTGCTTATATGCTGCAAATGTAATAATATTTGAGGTTTTTTGTGATTTGTATAAATTAATTTTTTTGGAAACAATTTTGGCAACTAAAATTGACGTTCACAACAATTAATTTGGGATATTATAAATTTCTGAGGATTAATGCAACCACAAATTACATTGAGCAAGTTAGATGTTCCTGTTTACACTAATTCCATTTTTGAACACAATGACACCTACTCGAAACAAAATGCCTCGACATTCACTGAAGAACACATTGAAATTTGGCCGCTATTTGAAATTTATGAACACTATTTGACTGAAAATGGACTTCTACCTAAACCGTGATATTCAATAATGAAACAATTTAGCATGAATAATGAAGAGGAGGAAACGTGACTAGAACTCGATAATGGCAAGTCAGTTCCCTGTGCTTCAATGGGCCAGAGTAAGACGGATTCAAGAACACCAAAATTATTTAAAAACGAGAAAAATCTGAAAAACTGAGGAAGAATGACGAATGAGATCAGGTCAGCAACTATTGAGGAGACGGCTGTTGAGGAAGTAAACATCAAATCAGAAATAATAGAAGACCTATTGATTAACTTCACTGGTAAATCAATAATAAGAGAACTGGAAAAAAATTTATTTTTCAATTTAATGGCGTGCCCCCTCCGTCTTTGAGGGGAGGTTTCTTAAAAAAAATGAAATTTAAGTACATTTTTCAGCATTGTTTAGTACAAATGTCATCAAGATTATTTCTGTTCTAGAACCAAAAATTTCAACCATGTATCATGTTTTCTCCTCGATATTGATTCGAAATTCTATGAACTTGTTTTTTTTTTAACTAGGACCCCAGGGAGAAATATCTCCCCACTATATGTTTCGTGCGCGGATGAATCGACGCTCGGAATCGACGCTCGAAATTTCGTACGTTGACCAAAGAGTGACACTCTTCTTTGGTCAGAGGAGAAATATCTCCCCACTATATGTTTCGTGCGCGGATGAATCGACGCTCGGAATCGACGCTCGGAATCGACGCTCGAAATTTCGTACGTCTCTCCACTATGTATTGCGCGGAAAAAAATTGACGCGCAAAATTGACGCGCAAAAATTGCTAGGACCCCAGGGAGAAATATCTCCCCACTATATGTTTCGTGCGCGGATGAATCGACGCTCGGAATCGACGCTCGAAATTTCGTACGTCTCTCCACTATGTATTGCGCGGAAAAAAATTGACGCGCAAAATTGACGCGCAAAAATTGCTAGGACCCCAGGGCTAAAACATGATACATATTAAAAATATTCGAGGCTTTACAACGGAGTACGAAGTGCCATTACCTGATCTCATGAAAAAAGAGATCAGGATATACTCCTAGACCATACTCAACAATTTCACTGGCTTTTGGCCAGCTGATTATACATGGAGTAAAATGAAAGTTCATGAAGAACAGTATTTCCACGAAATGAAGTTACCATTGTTAAAATCGATTTGGACGGTTTGATCTTCATCAGAAACAACAAACAGCAACAGTTCACTAATGATTTGCATGAGAAATTTCTGAATGCCACTTCATGATTTTAATTCCTTTAATTCTCTTCTGTCGTCCTACAGAGCTAAAATTCTTCACCCAGCCTCGAAGGATGGTTACGTTGTCCAACACATTTTGAGCACATTAAATTGGTCAAATTTCGATAAATGTACTCAAAAACTCACTGAAAATGGCTTTAAACGGCTTAAAATCGTTAAACTTTCATTTATTCATTCTTTTATTTTATTATTATTTTTTTTTTTTTTTCAAATTATAGTCAATAATAGTTAATCTAAAACGAATTAGAACATAATTAAATTTATGCAAAAACATATGCAAAGAAATTTACTTGAATTTATTTAATATTTGCTTTAAAAAATATATAAGACACCTGGAAAATTGCTAAAAAAAAAAACAAATGTCTATTTTAAATAGTAGAATATTATTTAGTACGATTTTATTTGCCATATACTCGTAGTCGGTGGTTAACAATTTGTATTCCTGAAAGTTCTCAAATTTCAAAACAGTGTAACATATTATAATACTGTAATCTACAACAATTCGCTCATACGATCATGCTGCATGGCTAGAACTTTTTAATTGTAATAATTTATTTACTAGCTGCTTTACCCGGCGTTGCCATGGTTAAGGACAGTAAAATAGTTGTGGGGTTTTCACACTTCATAGGGTATGCTCCTACCTCACCATTATTACCCAAAGGTTATATAGCAGTATGAATTGTCAATACCGTTCTGTTCTTTCCCATGACCCGCAGATTGTCCAGTAACCCGCGGAATGTTCCGCTAACCTGGTTTGTTCCATCGGTCAGGAACGATATATAAATGTGACTGTAGCTAGTGTGTTTCCACAAGAGGATAACAAAAATGAACAACATTTCTGCTCGAGGAGACAGAGGAAAATAAACTATTTCGGTTTTGTGACGTTTATAACCAACCATCATACCTGTTGCTCGGGAAGCAGCAACCCTTTCCAGCTTCTCCGCTACAATGAGTGAAATCAAAAATTTCTGCATTGTAGGAAATTTAGCTTCTGAGCTCACTCAACTGATAAAGGGGTCCTCTGTACGATGTCCTTGTGACCCAGCTGTCTCACAATGGCTCCATTTCCAATTTCAGTTCGCAAGATCAATAGAAAAGAAATAATCCGGAGAGCTCACCCATCTGATCAAAGGTCCTCCGTATCACGTGATTCTAACCCAGCAGTCCCACAATAGCTCCATTTCAAATTTTTGTATCGCAGGTTCAATAGGAATAATTAGACTCAAAACTCGCTCAGCAGATCAGGGTGGGCAATTTTCCCGAGCCTCAAACCAGTTCAGGAACTCGCCAAGCATCTTCAAAAAACCGCAATAAAATTGGCCAGCAACTTGGGAGAAACAAACAATATTCTCATTCATATAATTGATTTTTTAAATTTGAATTTATTTATTTTGTTTTGTTTTATTTTTATTTTATTTGATTACCTACCATCGAAATAAATGTAATATTGTAACTCTTGTTTTCGTGAAAATAAATAACTTCTTCATTAAGATCCTTCTTTTTTTATACAATTTGTTCTACAACGTTGGTGCAAGTGATTTAGATTTGATTCTACATGTTACGATAAGTGTGATACTGTCCACCCAACTAGGCTGGCAAGTAGTTTTGGTGCTATATGTATAACTCGGGATTACTATCTTTAGACCAGGCTAAGTTTCTCCTCAAAAACTATAAATTAAGATAAATTTTGATAAAATTAATAGAGAATAATACCATCTTTGAGGGTAAGGAGGGAAGAATCGACGCGGCGCTAAGGTTATACTAGTTTGCACGACCCGCAAGTCTTGAAGGTACTGTATAACTGGAGTTGCAGTAACATCCTTATTTCCTAGAGCGGAAGGCGTTTTTTCTCAAATAATATTATTAAAATGTGCTTTAAAAATTTGGTAAAACTGCAAAAAATTATTGATAATCCTAAAATGTTTTTTAACTCGACAATTTTTGTCTTTTTGCCATAATCATGATCAATTATTAAACGTTTCTGTGTCCAAATTTCAAAACGATTTGACATAAAGGTAAGACGAAAAATCACGAGAATTCTCTCATATGGTCATGCTGCATGAATAAACCTTCTTGAACATTTTTTTAAAATCTGCTCCACACGTTTAATATTTATTAATCCTTCACTAAAACTGTCTTTGTATAGTTTTGGAATGATTGCAATAGCTTAATCTTACAGACAAATTCGTTAAAAATGAATTATAACAAAGCATATTGATTTATCGATTGTCACTTACGTGACGGATCTCAGAGAGCCATCGCATGATCGCCTCCTCCCGTGTCACCGTCCACGTTTTCTTTGTCGTCTTTCTTAGCGGATATGATCGTGCTCAGCTTCTTGATGCGCATTTTGGAGTCGTCGCCGACTTCTATCGTCCTCTGACAGATGATGAGGGTCAGGCAAGAGACAACGAACAAGACCGAAGGGACGATGGACGCCAGGAGGAATTCCTTGTAAGTCGCTTCCAAATTGAACCTCGCCACCACAACGTCCACGTTTTGTTCAGCGTAGAAACACGGGAACCTCCCGCGGGCGTTGTGGTCCGTGCCATCTTTGCCGTACTCACGAAGGAATTCCTTGCATTCGTCGCGCAAAGTGTTCACGCAACCTTCCATATTGATTAGGAGTTTGCTTTCGTTGGCTATCAACAAATCCATCTCAGGCGGCGCCACAACTCTCGTGTCGTCAAGGAGTTTGGTGTTGGTCACGCTCAAATAGCTTAAATAAGTGAAATTCGTCAAATCACTTAATAGCGTCTTATCCAACAACGTCCCATTTATACAGTCCACAGCATCTATAGTATCAGATGTATTCTCTATATTATAACACGACATCATCAGTATATTGTTTTGGCTTTCATTCCAAATTTCGACGTCTGTCCCTGTATCTGTCCCTGTCACAAACGCACGTTGACACTGAGATAAGTACACTTTATCACCACTAAGAAGTATTGAATTTTTATTTCTGGTCGGGATATCCAGACATCTTCTATCACAGTTGTATGGCGTGCGAATCCGTTCACATGTCCCTCTCACACAATTTTGAAGACCGTCCATTTCGATGCAATTGATTTTTCCTCGGCGACCGGAACATTTTAAAGGAGGGTCCACGTTTTTGAATATACATTCAAATGCATCTGTGATGTTAATGCACATACCAAGAGTACAGTTGAATGTCCCGGTCAGGTTTCTGCATTCGTCCGCTATGCAACGGTATTTTTTGGCATTTTCTTGGTCGATGCCGTAGCAGGTTTTGTTTGCCGTGTTGGTGCAATTGGCGAGATGAATGGTGGACCCGTTTCGGCGGAGGTTGACGTAAATTTGAATGCAAGATCCGCTAGTTTTGCTGAGGCACCATTCGCCGCAGGACCCCCAATCGCACGTGTCCGTGGTGACAGCCCTGGTCGTAGTGCACATCACCGGATCGCTCACCATGCCCGACTGAAAAGCTCTCATATACGGCATGTAAATTGCCACCGAGAGATACACTAGAGCCACGCAGCTCAACACAGCTGTCATCTGACACATACATATCGTACCGCATATCTTGGTGTTTTGAGGAGGCACTACCAAGTCTTCGATGGGGATTTTCTTTTGTTTCGGCATTTCAAAATCACCGCTAACAAAATGACATTACGATTTGATCCCACTGTACGTCCACACCGCTATCAGCTACGTGATTCCTCGAAACCCGAATCTGTCACAAGGGCTGGCAGGGATTCAAGTTTCACACTTCCACCTCGTTCAATCGCTGTCATATCATTCAACCTCCACTACGCATCTGCGGACGAACTCTACCAGTTGAACCGAAACACAGGAACACAACCCGCAACGCAATTTCACGCACTTATAACTTATTTATCCAACTAAATTGTTTTTCAATGTTGCCTTCATGGAAAGTGTGAATGGACTGCATCTTGAAGGGTCGATCGATATCCCCTGGGGCTGGTGAGCCTGCGCTGTCTGGCCCCCGCACCACCGCAGACCCTCGCGACCCACTTGATAGCCTTTCCACGCTGTACGAGTCTGGCCTTCAATACGGTCTATTATCTCGATCCTCTGATCTGGACGACTGATTTTTCCATACACGCGACCCCCCTCACTCCCCTTTGCAGTAGTTAGCGCGATCTATCGATTCCAAAATATCTCTGTCTGATTGATCTCTCTCAGACGACACTAGTGACCGACATTTTGTCCTCCACCTCCCATAAGAGACCCCCCTACAAAAAAGCTATTGTATCAATAAATCTTTAGGTCACATCTGAATAGTTCAATAGATACTATGCGAGGTTGACTTGCGATATCAACAATGGGCACAATCCATTTTGTAACTAAACCATATAAGCATTTGCCGAAAAAATATTTCATTATTTAAAGTACATTAATTTATATTTAACCCAAAATGTTGGTTCTAAATGTAAATTAACTTTGAGGTTAATTATTTTAATTTTATTTATTTATTTATTTTTTATTTAATTAATTTATTTTATTAATTTTTTTTTTCAAGTATGACACCGTTTATGATACTGTAATTTTAAGCTGTTTAAGCCCGTAGGTTGGGACCTTCTTCTTTCAGAGAGACAACAGAGAGACAAATGCAGAGGTGAAACACACTCAAAGACGTAGAATGTATACAGGGTGGAACCGTGGAACCGGATAAGTGACGAAAATGTTTGTGTATTAGTCTGCATAAAAAGTCTAGTCAAATGCCGCAAACCGCATATTTGTATCTCAACCCGTACTCGAGATATGATTTCTTAATGGTTTTTTCAGGAAAACTGTTTTTTTTTTTCCTTTTAAACTCAAATTTCTCCACTTTGCCTCATTTTATTTCAATTTTTGACTTCATTTTCGACATTAGCGTTAAATTTCCTATAAGAATAGTGTTATTTGTTCTTAAAAAGTATCATCCGAAGACCTTCACGTCAGCTCAAACAGACAATTTTGAAAGAATCAAATTTCTGAAAATCTCTAAAACTTTACTACTCTTCTAAAAACAATCTTGGAAACTGGCAAATCTAATGAAAACTGCTTCATCTAACACTCTTTCCAACAGTATAGTCAATTTTACTTTCACTCTGTTATTTAGCGGAGAAAATTATGTTTTAATGTTGAATAATGTGGTTTTTTGCATCAAATCGATGGTTTTCTTGAGAAATGACCCTCTAAGAACCTACGAGTTTAGGTCGGTTTCTGCTTATTTTTCCACGCTGAATCGAATGGTAACATTTTTTGTATAGAGCCAAATCCGTTATAACCGAGGTTTTTCCCTAAACTCACACATTTTTAGTTGGTTTGTTACGCTTAAATGTATGTGTCATGGGGTAAAACTAGTTAATTAACGTGTAAAACTCGATTATAACGTAGTCGGGGAGATCTGCAAGCGTTACCATTCAATCCAGCATGAAAAAATACGTAGAAATCGACCCCATACTCGTAGGTTTATATTAAACGGTCATTTTTCGAGAAAACCAATGATTTCATTGAAAACCCCAATTTTTTCAACATTAAAACATAATTGTCTCCCCTAAATAACAAATTAAAAGTAAAATTGACCTTACCGTTGAAAAGGGTGTAAGATGAAGCAGTTTTCATGAGATTTTCCAGTTTCCAGGATTTTTTTTGGAAGTGTAGTAAAGTTTTAAAGATTTTCAGAAATTTTATTTTTTCTAAATCGTCTTTGCTTGAGCTGATGTAAAGGTCTTCGGATAATACTTATTAAGAACACAAGTACATTATTCGTATAGGAAATTTAACGTTGATTTCGAAAATGAGGTCAAATATTAAAATTAAATGAGTTAAAGTGGATAAATTTGAGTTTAAAAGGAAAAAACACGGTTTTTCTGGAAAAACCGTAAAAAATTCATATCTCGAGTACGGATTGAGATAAAAATATGCGGTTAGGGGCATTTGACCACATTTTTTATGCAGACTAATACAAAAAAATGTTTTTTACTTATCCGGTTCCACACTGTATAACACAAATATGTATATTAATGAACAGAAATATAAAAGGATACACGTGATGTAAATGACATAGACATACAAGAACCATACTCTTACATGAATATAAATTTACATGTTAGGAATCGAATATATCTGTGTCCAGAATGGGATCAAGAACCTTTTTTGGTCCGTTACAAGACGTATTATTTACCCTTTGTGTTGGCGAAACAGTAAATAATTAAGGCAGTGAGGCTACTTAGACTTGATCTGGAATTGTCTGGTTTTCTATCTGTTTGTTTGAGATGCGATACAGGAAGTAACTGGACCTACCAAACTGAAATTTGGAGGAATGGCTCCTTGTGTGATTAGACTTTGGCCAACGCCACACCTTTATTGACACCATAACTTCTAAACTATCAGTTTTTTTTTTTTTCTCTCTTTTAGGATTTTTACTAACCCAAAACTGTTGGATCATCAAATTTCCGCCAACGAAAGTCGTTATGTTGGACGAATAGTTTAATTTCTAATGTTCCCAGAATAGAAAAGCTGGTCGTCATACATCAGTTTCTAGTCAATTATTCCTGAAATACGTTTTTCGAGATTTTCGTTCGGAACATTCATTACAGAATCAAATCGGTTCCCATAATTTTTCTTGTAGGACCAACACTAAATTGGGTCCTGGCCTTTGACCACCACCAAATGAAACACCCTGTATGCATAATGGATAAATTGATGTCAAATTAATTAATTAAAAATAAAAATAGAAAACTACGTTCTTCCCTCGATTACTAGCTCTGGGTCTGTTGTGAATGTACAACAGTCATCGCGTGAGCTATGAGAGATCAAGTCCTGTATCAGGGGTGTCGTTTCGGGTTCTTTCACTTTGACAGCGACGCGGGTGTGAATATTTCTTCGAATTGAAGAATGTTGTCCATTTCCATGAAAAAAGTGTTACGATGTTACATCGATTTCAACGATTAAGTTACCATCAGTAACAAATAATAACCGAACATAAATTAAAAAGATCACAGCTTATATAATCACAGGTGAAAGGGAGCTTCAATACCATTGGTCGAAAGAAAGGAAGGAGCTGGTAGGTACAACCAATCAAAAACGAACAAAATGAAAGGGGGATTATAGTTAATCAGATTGAGTTAGTCAAACTGGCTTTAACCATGTGAAAATGGTGATCCAAGATTTGCAGAAATGGGACTGTCAATGGTGAAATATTTTGAGGGTCCTCATTTAAACATTTACCAGACCTCTCAGTTTTGATAATTTCGAATTTTCAAGTACATTCAACTTACTGACATCTGTCAAATCGACTTATTGTCCCTGAAATCATCTTCAAGTTCGTTTATTCTTTGACAGAATTTCCAGAAAAAAATTTTTCGTTCTTCTTTTTTTTCCAATGAAATTGAGGGTTTTCTTGAAAAATGACCTTCTATGAAAATACGATTTTGGGCAAGGTTTCTACGTATTTTATTGCGCTGAATCGAATGGTAACACCTGCAAATCTCCTCGAACCCGTTATAACCAAGTTTTACACTTGAACTCACAAATTTGATTTCATTTGATAAGATAAATACTTTGTGTTTGAGAGAATTTTCGTAAAAAAATTTTTATCAGGATTTTAGTAGATAGAAGTTTATTGACGATGAACTAAAACATAAAAAAATATTCACAAAATTATGGTGAAGAATATACTTGAATTTCATTAATATTTGCTGAAAAAATCGATTAAACTTTTGGAAAATTACTAAAAATCCAAAATCTGTTTTGAATTGTAGAATAAGATTTCGAACGAGTTTATTTGTCATGAAATTGGCGGTTAACAATTTCTTTGTACTCGAAGTTTCAAATTTCAAAACAAAGTAGGTAACATAATGTAATACGATAATCTATGAAAATTCGCTCTTATGATCATGCTGCATGACTGGAACTTTTTTTTAGGGGTGAAACTCGTTAGCTAAAGTGTAAAACTCGATTATAACGAGGTTGAGTAGATCTGTAAGTGTTACCATTTGACTCAGCGTAAAAAATACGTATAATCCTACCCCAAACTCGTAATTCCATAGAAGGTCGTTTATTCAAGAAAACCATCGATTTCATTGAAAAAACAATGTTTTTAAACAATACATTCTTTCCCCTCTAATTCAGAGTAAAAGTGAAATTGACTATACGTTGAAAAGCTGGATTGTTTGGCGCAAGAACGGAATTTTTATTTCAATCCTAAGCAGGGTTTTATATATATATATATATATATATATATATATATATATATATATATATATATATATATATATAATGGGCCAAGTTCTTCAATAACTTCCAAAATCTGTATGGTCTCCGTTTTATGAGGTACATAAGGATTGCTTGGGGAGACTTTAAATAAAAAATACCAGCTGATAAACTTGATTATGCAAAGCTCTCAGTGATTTGTGGCCCCAAACCACAGTTTTTAATTTAATGGTGCCAGTGATTTATACTTTTCTTTTATTGATGTACATTTTTCTTTTCTATTTTCATTATTTTGAGGGCCTGGGATACAAGTCAAGGTTTAAGCTGAAACATAACCAAACGTCGTTTACTTTTGAAACTTGGTTTAAACTGCTGATTGCGTTTGGCGTGTGTATAAGTCCTTAACACCTTGGTTTAGGAAACTGGAGTTTAAACGTCAAAGAAAAAGAAGACAAAAGGGCAGTATAAACTCATAGAACTGCAAAAATATCTATAATAGTTCCATGTTGCAAACCGCTGATTTCAGACATAGTTTCTATATAACCTTGGTTAAGGGAAAGTGAATGTGATGGTTTTTAATGCATTGATCAGTGTTATTCATATTTCACCTGTGTTTAGATCGGTTCAGCAGAGTGTTTCTTGCAACGTTTATTTTTATCGTTCAACTGAATTATTCATATATCTTATGTTATCGGTTTGTCCTATCGTTTGTTGAAATTGCAGGAAAAGAAAAGTCACATATTTCAGTAAATTTGATGAAAGTATTTTATCGCACTTCGTTAAAATGAGTCCCGTATAATAAATAAATAAAAAACAAAAGTACAGATGATGTTAACAAGGCAGCAAAGTCAACGAAATATGGGAACTAATAGTTGTACAATCTAACAGTTCCTCTTCAATCCACTTTCGAAATGATTTGGGTCTTCCTGGAAGATAAGTGGCTGTCTTAAAAACACCTCCATCAATTCCACAATACATTCATCATCAGAAATATCTTCTGGTCTGTACATACTTCCTTTCCTCAATATTGTAACTCGCTAGACAATTTCTTCACCAAAAACCCATAGAACTGAGTTTTAACGGCCCTCAACGACCGTTAAACTTTAGGCACAGCTTAGCTCTTATCACAAACTATGAGCCCCGCTTAAGAACTTGTACACATGGCGTAAATTATATTCTATGTTTAAAAAGCAGTTTAAACATTTAGGACGGATTAAACTGGTTTTGCGAACTTGGCCCTTCATAGTTCCATTTAACTAAGAGTTCATAATTTGGTTTTTGATTTAGCTGTAAATTGGCTTTTGCCGTACAATGAAGTAAATAAAATCTCCGTTGAAATGGGTTTCCACTACTTCTTCTCTAGTGATTCAGTTCTGAAGCCAATATGGGCTAGTTGAAGGTGAAACGCCTTTCCCCAGTTAGTTGAGATGTTTCTTCTTCAAATTAAGAGTAATTAAACATTGATTTGAGGCGCTTTGATGCGTTTTTCCTTCAAATCGTCCGATTTTTAGAAGTGGATGTTCGGAATTACACCCAATTTCAAACCTAATTTCAAAATTTTAATTTTACGTCTGCGAGTTGGGTAGGCAGTTTAGCTTCCTCAAATATTGTAACATGAACGTATAGAATTAGTTGAAGAACAAAGTACGAGTCGAAATGGTTCAATGCAAAATGGAACAGTATTTAATATGAGTACCTACTGATAGATCATGAGAAATCGACGTTATGGGAAATTCAATTTTATGTATTCACACAGACATCTATTAATCCAACGGCAATGATATTTCTGGGGGACGGTCTACGAACTGACCCCTACAATCCCAAAAAACTTGATAACAATCGGCCATAAGTCTCGGAGCGTTGTCTGTGTCAATCAATTTTAGTTCTGCGCATGTCCAATAGTCGATACTCTGCCAATCGTAATATAATTCATATGGCACTTTTTTGGAACATATACCTATTGGAGCATATAATGCATACCAAGGGAATTTTCCTGGAACACATACCCAACTACTCTTCAAGCTAGAACGAATCAGCGTTATAAGAAATTTGCGTTTACGCATGCGTATAGGCTACTATGTATCCTACGGCGATGAAAGTTTTAGGGGGCCGTTTAATAGCTAACTCCCGCATTCCCTGAAAATTTTCATCAAAATAGGTCCATTAGACATTAGAGTTTTTCCAGTGTCAATCAATTTTAGTTTTGCGCATGTCCAATAGTCGATACTCTGCCAATCGTAATATAATTCATATGGCACTTTTTTGGAACATATACCTACCCAACTGAATAAAATCAAACCAATAGATTATGAGAAATCGAAGTTATGGGAAATCGCAGGGGGTATATCAGGTTACTGTTGATCCGACGGCAAATGAAAGTTATAGGGTATTGGGTCCCCCCCTTCCCTGAAAATTTATCAAAATAGGATTAAAACTTGGTATAGTTTTGCGCTTGACAAGGATTTACCACAGACAGGTAGTTAGACATCAGACTGACAGACACGGAACCAAAATTGATCAGCAAGCTTTGAAACGCAAAATGCAGGTTAAAATTTGGATTTCGGAAGGTAAAAATTTTTTCGACTCATCGTATGAACACAATGCGTCCCTGCCTAAGCTTCGTTAGTGAGGAAGAAAGATTGAAAGGGTGCGAGAGAATCCTATTTTCGTGACCATTGCAGTTGAGGCGTATTTTTTTCACTCGGCAGTATGCATATGAGGCAAACGGGACGGGAACAAAAACACTGTACGCGACCTTGATGTACACCCAGGTCGATTCATCTGCAGCTATATCGATCTATCAAAGCGCGGCTACCTTAAAGCATTACCTTGGGAACACAGCTGGTTTCCTTCAAAACACTGCAAATTAGATTTCATGGAAACAAGTAACTTTTACATAAATAAAAGTTACGTTCTTCGCACGAGATTTGACTTAATTGGGGAGTCACCCGCGAAGAAACCGTGTGCATGTTTATTTCAATTTTTTCCCAAACCCTGCATGGAAACGGGAACTCCTGCTTCGCATATCATCTGAGTTAAAGAGATGTTGAATAAGATAGGGAAACCGAAGAATGCTGGACATAATTTGTTACCCTCCAATGCCATAGCAACAACGGACATTCTGGGATCGTAATCGATTACGTGTTATTTTATTAATACGGGGAGTTTCAAGGCTGACAATAAAATTATGGTCTAACCTATTCGTATTGAGAGTATTTAAATTGTGGAGTGTGAAGTATAAAAATAGAACTCTGCGGTCTCTTGGGTACCTTTAAATCTTTCGAGCGTTCTATTTTCATTCAGCACGCATCACGCAATGCCCTTATCTCAGGGGACTTTAACCATTTCTAAAACTGGTAGCGGCTCTATTTAAGTGAACAATAATTATGAAACAATACGTTCTTATGATCTAATTTAACATTAAAATGTAGAACTTCAAAAGTTGTCAAACATTAAAAATCAAAAGAAGCTGCAAATTCTTCTTGACAAAATAAAATAGAAAATAAATTTTCCGAAAGAAGTAGCTGACGATTGTAGTTGTCAAAATTAAGTGTTGGTTTCAAGACAGGAGTTTAGTGGAGGTGTGCATGGTATATTTCACGCAATGCGCATCATTAACATGCAAGTAGCTGAATGTCAACATTGAGAGAGTTCTGAGCTGCAGTTTATTGAAATATATCGTATTACGCAAATTTATTGTTATTGATAATATCACAGTGGGTACAACCTATTAAGAGGTTGTTAACATTATGAGATCACTATAAAGAGATGTATGAGTGCTTACCTTTGTAATTAGATGACGGGTCGGAACAAAATCATTTACGTTACGTTGCAGATAGGGTTTTTTTATTTATTGAATATAGGTACATTATGTTAGAAGATGCTAATATTTTATGCATCTAATCGATGTCGAAAATGGATGGTTGACTCGGGGTACCACGGGATTGGCACCTTGAATACATTGGGATGCGTGGGATGGTGGGAAGAGATGGGAGTAGAGCTAAGAATGCAGAAACTAAAAAGAAAAGCTGGTGAGGAAAATGCAGAAATCGACTCACTTTTTCACGTTCGTGATGTGAAAACGCGCGAACCTGCGACTCCCATGAGAATCCAGATGCGTTCGCCTGATCCTTCGTTGAAATGTTTACTTGATTTCGGCCTACGGGGAAAAAAAGTTGGCAAGAGCCGCTTGTAACCACCAGGAGAGTTTCGGCATCAAATTCAAAATGGCGGACGCGCCGATGCGGGCATCTAGCGAGAAAGTCGAGAAGGTTCTCGAATGTAATCAATAAAGTCGACCCTTCCGATGTAATTTGGATTCGTGGAGGCGGCTAGCAGCGGGGGCGGTTCTACTACGAGATGGCGTCAAATGTATGGGCACGGTCGAGTTGAGCCCATGGTCAAATATATGGTGAAATGTACGGACAAAACATCCCTAGGCGGATCCCTGTTCACACTGGAAGAGTCGAGGTCAAGTTGGGGCCCCTAGTCAGTTAGGCAGATGTCTTCATATTGCAGAAGTGAAGGAATCATTACGAATTAACAGGACCTAAGAACTGCGCATTATATACTTATGTGCGAATCTGGGGTAGGGCTAAGCGGGGTAATTGTGAACGAATTTAATTGATATTGACCTGAATGTAATAGGTATATTATCGGTAAATCTATAGAAAAAAAGCTGCAAATTATTACAAAAAGTTCATTATTTTTGTATCTGTATCCCTTCTACCCAGAACACCTTAATAAAATTACTAAACAAAGTCTATTATACAGAATCTAAATATAACTGAGTCAATTGCTACATTCAATTAGTGACCACTAGAACGAGTGAGTGAGTAAAATAAAATCGGAACATGGTAAAACTCGCCTTATAAATTTTGACGACCATATCAGCTGATATAATTCTAATGACTGACTTCGTGAACTCGAGTTTATTATAACACTTTCCCTATGGATAGACTAGTGAAGCGTTGGTAGGTGTTATAAAATTTTAGTTGGTTGGTACCTACATAAATGTCGTTAAAAATTAGATCAGGGTGACTAGTAAAGTGTAGATCAATGAATTAACTGCATTTAGTTTCCCTCTGTATGTGCTTATGTCTGTTATGCTAAGGAAGCTAATTTCGTTCTCAATCAGCGTACGGAGCTGAAATTGAAATGGAGTTTCTTTGGGATATCTAAATACAATTCCAAAATATGGAGGGTGTTTGATCAGCTGTGGGACCTCTGAGACTGATTTGATTCTCAATCGACTTATAGTGCAGAAACCTGAAATTGTATCCTGGGGACATCTAGGATACAATTCCAAAGTACGGAGGGGCTTTGATCACCTGAAGGACCTCTGAGGCTAATTTATTTTTCCTAATTGACTTACGGTGCAAAAACTTAACTTTTTAGCGCTTTTTCCTTATAAAAATTTAAAAAAAACTCCTGGACCCTCGGTTACATCTATTTACATACTTCGAATGAAATTATTGAAACAGACAATGTGTTTTCTTATAAACCCGTGAAAGACGCATATAAGAATTACTCAGATTTTGCGGTGTATCTTATTACTAGATGTCAAGTTGTTTTATTTATTTATCACTAATTTTAACTATTTATCACGGATTGTAACTTGCCGAACCACCCCAATTAGCTGAGTGAGCTCTTAACGTTAATTTTCATGCTATTCATCCTAGGAAGCTGAAATTTGGAACGGAGCCTTAAGTCTGTCGAAGTGAGAAGGAAAATTCGGTAGTGGGTACGGGGGTTCACCGAGCCTACTAATTTTGAATCAGGCCTGGGGATCAATGACAAGTCTCCCGCTTTACTCACACAAAGAAAATTATTAGCCTTTGTGTAATAAATTGCAGCTATTTTCACTCGTGTATACTACGTCGCCGTCGGAAGTACAAGTTTACGTGTTGACGGGATCGCGTACCCCCACTCGGAAAACGTGATGATAGTTTCCAATTCGCAGGTAATGGGGTACAGAAAATTGTAGCTGACTCGTTGGGATCCCCGCCGGAACCCGCGAGTGCCCAATTACTGGTAATTCCAGCCTCCAAAACTGAAAAAAAAATGCCCTCGCTCCATCCGATGCGGCCTCACGCGGTAAAATAACCTTCTTCCTCTGTTTTTCGAAAGGCCGTTTTGTTTTGTCTGAAAACACCACATCACAATAAACCGTCGACGACGGGCGATGGGTTCCGATAGTAATTCGCGTTGCATAAGAGCGAATTTCCCTCGATTTGAGCGGTCAGTCTGAGTGCTGTTTGTTGAGGATCGACATGATGAGAGGCGGGTTCTTCTTCCTGTTCGCGATAATATCCGGCTGTTCATCGGTAAGTTTGACATCTCAGAAGGAAATTCCTAGTCGTGCCGGATCATCTTTGTTTGAATACCTACTGAACTGGAGCTGTATTTATGAGTTAATATACTATTTTTGTTTATTATTCTCAATAGTAAAGCTATATGTGGTCATCGAAAAGATAAATTTAAACTCCCCACAAATATTTTGCTTTCGAGTCTGATAATATGTAGTGGAAGCATTGTCTTCGCTTTCGAGAGATGAAAAAAAAAAAAAAAGTCCACTCACATTACCATTATGAACAATGTGTGAGTCGTGTGCCCGCAGATCCTTGAAACAAGCTTAATTTCTCCAGCGTTCATACAATTTATATGAAATTTTCAGGGGAATGTACGGTTGGGCTGTAGATGGTTCTCTATCAATCCCGTTGTTCACTATAAATAATTCTCCCTGCGCATGCACGAACTTAAATTCAATCAAGCATCATTTTCACATGCCCAAGTAGTCCAATCTTGCTCAATTTGGAGGATATTTGGGAGAGGAAACCATATGAATTTCAACGCAGTTGTATTGTTAGTAGCTCCTTCGTATACACGAATGTAAAATCCTTGTAGCAAGCTCAATTTCTACATTATTCATCTGATTTTGATGAAATTATCAGGGAAAGTGCTAGTTGAGCTGTAGGTGGTCCTATATCAGTTTCATTGTTCACAAATCGAAATTCGTGAATAAAAAACTACCACATTGAGCCTGAAGGTTAAAGAGTGATGAGTGTAAAATACGTATTTACGTTTTCAACGTAAAAATGTGCTATTCATTAGAATAGCAAAAACATTAGTTCCAGAGCTCACTCGGTTGCTCTAAATGGCGTCAGACCTTATGATTCGTTTCTATATGTCCCAAAGGGACTTATTCCAAATTTTAGAAAATTATGTTGAGCATAAGTAAATTAGCTCCGGAGCTCATACGGCTGATCTAGACGGCTTCAGAATTTATAATTAATTTCTAGATGATCCGGGAGACCTCCATTTGAAATTTCAGCTTCATAGGTTGAACAGCGAAGAACTTACATCCTGATCTCACTCAGCTGATGGGGGGAGGGGGGGGGGGGGCTCTACACTCTTTGATTTGTTTTTAGACGTCCCAAGGGTTCTCCATTTAGAATTTTAGCTTCATAAGTTGAATAGCAAAGAAATTAAATCCGCCGCTACATTATTCTCGTTTTTTCGTAACAATTGATGATTGATTTGATTTATTATTATTGATCTGCAGAGCTTGCTACTGTGTAAAATACTCAATAAATAGTAGAACCTATGCTTCTGTAGTAGAATGTTGTACCTAATTATTACATTTAAACTAATCCTCATCATTTAGTAGGCTTTAAAAACCCTAATTAATGAATTGGGTCGTGTAAATTTTCTCAAATTGGATTTTTTTAATCGCATTTTCTTTTTACAAAATGCGTTATTGTATCAACTTTATCTGTTCCTATATGTAATGTCTGTCTATACTCGTAAAAGCGCTTTAGTCAGAGAACTTCCCACATTTGAGAACTAGAGGCTGGACAAATTTGACGGGATGGGTCGCTAAATGATCAGCTAGTCATTCAAAGTTAAGTGGTTGCAAAAATCGTCATTAATAATCAGCAACGTGAACTTAAATGATGATTTAAAAATCTTATGATTGAAACTTATGATTTAAAAAATCCAGTTTCTATGAAATTCATTCTAAGAAGCTGAAATTTGGAACGGAGCCTCTGTGAGCTAAGCAGGATAGGATTTTAACTTGCCGAACTACAAAAACTACCCCAATCAGGAAAGTGAGCTCGTAACGCTAATTTCAGTGATATTTATCCTACGAAGATGAAATTTAGAATGGAGCCTCTGTAAGGCAGGTACCTAGAATATGTTTCCATTTACCGAACCACGAACCAAATTCATAGTTGAACAAAAAAAGAATCACGGAAATTGTTAAAGCATCATGATTTATCAGTATGAACCCCTCCATTCACCCTTTCCAATGATCAAATTTGAAACTTCTGACATGCGTTCCAAAACTATATCGAATTTGTAATGAAAAAAATAAGAATCACGAAATATTTTCGAAAAAAAAAACGTGTATTCGGCTTTACCCCCTCTTTTCTCCCTATCCCATTACGGAATACAACATTTCCAGGGTTTTTTGCACACAATTAGACTGAAATTGGGATCAAACAAAGAAAGAATCTCGAAAATAGGTTGAGTACTGTAGCCGGGGCAGCGTCGACAAAGTTTGTCACGTACACACACACCTATATTTTTTTTACGGATTTCGTCTTAGAATGGTCGTAAACGGATTTGTATGCCGTTATATTTTTTTCTCATGCTTGTGTTGTCCCCCCCCCCCCCCCCAGATCCATTCCAATAGGTGTCCCTCTTGCGTCCTCCCTACAAGACACAGCTTCAGAGGAACGTCCTAAAAACAAGGTGCATCTCAATCCCACTAGGTACAATCCCATTTTAGATATAATGTGAACTTTGTCCAATTGATCTGGGGTCTTTAACGTCTACAAGGAAAAGTGATCCATTAATTCTTTTGAGGTGCGTATTTTATTTTTTATTTTTTAACTCTTCAGGGTTGATCAAAAGTCATAACGAACGGGGGACGGATGGATTTGTTTTTCGGAATCCACTTAGGTATCTAGAAATGTGAACCAACAGATTTTGAATCGAGGTTTCGGTAACATAAGAACCAACCTACAGGTCCTAGATGATAAAATTTTGACATTTTATAACTGTAGTAATTTGTATTGTTTTAGGCCCCGACAGAAAATATGGAAGCATGTCTGCAAATCACCAATGAAGATTCGGTAAGTAATTACATAAATGATAAAATTACAATGAGTTTTACACTCGTTCAAATGAGATGCGAGTTGACATTTTTTATCTCGATTAAAACCTCAAAATCTAAACCAAAGAACGTAAGAATTTGTGTTTGTAATTTTCGTTTATTATTTTCAAGTAAGGCTATTACCAAATTACCAACATCATTTGTTTTAGGAATCTATGGCCAAATGCTGCGATTACGTGTTGCCTTTCACTAATAAAACAATGACGACCTGCGACTCGAAAGGTAAATGCCTACCTTCAAAAAAAGCAAGCTCATACAAGTTTGTTCCCTATCGTAGGTATATGTTTTGACATGGATATTTCTTATCGCTGGGGGTGATGAAAAATTTTGTTACACGAAAAAAAATTAATTAACTTAATTAAATCTAATCTAAATTTAATCAGATGTATGCTTAATGACGCATTGAAGAAAAAATAGGAATCATTAGAAGTCTTGAGACACAAAACGCATACTTATTTGACAGGAGGAAAAACAAGACATACCCATTTACTAAGACATATCCATGGACCGATAAATCTGCATGTAGTGTACCTACTCAACATCAGTTTACTGATGTTTTTACACAGTAACATCCATTTTAGCAATAGGTATTTTACAAATGAACTACCACTAAAATTACAAATTTATTACGAATCCTTTATGAACTGTTTCAGAAACCAGTGGAACGCTCTCCAAAGAATTTGAGGTTCGTGCAGCATTGGTTTAAATATTACCTACCATGAATGGTTTTCATAATCAATAACACACTCAATGGTCTTTCGATACTGTAATTTCCCATATCATCATAATTGTTCATCCTGAATTGATTAATGTTAATTTATATTACTTTTATTATTCCAGTGCGTCCAAGACTGCCTATTTGCTTCAGACGGAGTTTTGGTATGATTGCCTCCATAAAAACTAATCGTTTTTTCATTAAATAATGCATTAATACATTAACGAGGAATAATTTATTTTGTTTGCCAAACAATGATTGTAACGTCAAATTGTATAGATTAAGCAGTATTACACCATTTATGCCTATCAATTTTGCCTTCTACATGTTGATAGAGGAAGCATTGTTTTCACTTTCGGGAGATGAACAATTTTTCGTCTGCAAAATCAAAATTTCCACCCGCATTTTACGTTTTAGACCATTTTGACAACTTCCATTCAGTGTCCGTCTCTGTGGGTGTGTGTGTGTGTTATTGGCGTGACTAGTACCTAGGTACCTAATAGGCAAAGACACAGACTGACGAGGAAACAAGATTGAACGAAAACAGAAAAAAGTGAGCAGACATTTTCATTTTGGGAGACAACAATTTTTTCGACTTCTTCCGCAAACGAAAAGCAAAAAGCATCCCTACCTTATGCAGTGAGGAAACTAGAAAAATTTGTCGGTGTTATCGTAAATCGTATTTTTAAACATTTAGAAACAATTACAAAGCATGTTTTTGTGGAATACGACGTAACTTTAAATTAAGGAATAACGTCATGTTTTACTTGTTTTTCAAGGATGCGAATAAAAAGTTTGATCCTATCGCATGGAGGAAACACGCAATGGACACAATATCTGGCGATTGGCGGGAAGTGATAGCCAACTCCGGGAGTAGCTGTGAAGGTAGGTGAATACCCCGTAGCATCTACAGCCATTTTCACAGCCATATTTATTGAGGATTGAATAGTAAAGGTTTTGACGATCGATATTTGAGTACGAGTATTAAATCTCTAGCTTTCGAAACCTATTTGAATTCCTCCATTAGGAAAGTAATGATTAAAACGCGTTGAACTCAATTTTCAACTGTATTAATATGCTTCATGAAAATTTTCAAGTGTTGATGTTTATTTTCTTCTTTTAATGATAAGTTTACAATTGTTCAAAATACTTCCGTTTCATCTGTTTCCATAAGATGAATGCATCGCCGTTGGACTGACTAGCTTTGCTACTAAAAACACATGAATATAAGCATAACAAATAAACTCAACATTTGTAAATTAAAGTGTAAGATTCGATAAAAACTGAATTGGAAACATCGACAAGTGTGACGAATTCAAATCGATTTAGCACGAAAAAATATGTAGAAACCGATCCCAAACTCGTAGGTTCAATGAGGGTAATTTTTTCAAAAAAACACTTCATTTCCAAGAACTCATTTTTCAACACTAAAACATTATTTTCTCCGCTAATTAGCAAAGTAAATGTAAAATTGACTATACCCTTCAAAAGGTGAGATTTCGAGAAAGTTTTCTTCAGTGGAGTGCTTCTAAAAACAGTACCTATGTACGAGTATCAAGAGCAGAAAACAAAAGTAAAAAGAAAATTAAATTCTGAAAATTTTTCCAAGTTTGCATGTGAACCTACTTTTTTGCGTATCAAGCCAGCTCAAAAAAATTTGTTTTCCACCAAGAACATAGGAAATTTTCAATGTCTTTAACATTAAATGCCGTTGCAGATGATATAAATCTTGGAATCGAGGTTAAAAAAATTACACTTTCGCTACCTATTTAAAAAAATCACATTCTACCTGTCTCACGGAGATTCCGTTCCAAATTTTGGCGTCGTAGGATAAATTGCATAGAAATTAGCGTTAAGAGCTTACTCAGCTGATTGGGGTGGTTCGGCAAGTTAAAATCCTATACTACTTCGCCCACAGAGGCTCTGTTCCGAATTTCAGCTTCGTAAGATTTTAAATCACGAAATCAGCTCATGCTGCTGATTATGAATTTTATTTTTTGCAACCAATTTATTTTGAATGACTAGCTCATTATTTAGCGACCCATCCCGCCATTTCGGTCCAGCGGATCTCGAGTTCATGCTCTTTTACGAGGATACACATACATACTCGTAATACATAGACAAAGTGAATACAATAGCACTTTTTTTAAATTCATTTATTTTATTTATTTTTATTATTTTTATTTTTTTAAAAGAAATTGCGCAAAAACCGGTCACTGATATGTGTTCTTCAAGAGAGAAAAAATTCTCAAATTCTCGTCACTTACGTCGAAATAAACTTGAGCATTATTGGAGAAATTCCCAGAACGGTTCAGATACTGATAACCCATTTTGCAGATTCTGGATTCTTGTTGAAAGATTCCATTTTGGAAGGCTCATCTAATACAACTGTTGATTTAAATGCTTATTAATAAATTGTTAATTTATAGTTTCATAAATTGTATTTATAATTTTATTGTCACTCTGATTTCCAGGATTCAAAAGAGTATTGGGTAATGCTATGGAAAAAAAATGTCCTACGAGCGAATCAGATGTGTTCTTTAATTGCATGACAATCAAGTGGTACTTGGTAAGCTACTCAATTTACTACCAACTAGAATAATAATAATAATAGTAAATTGCATTATTGTGCATAGGACATGAGTCCAACTTCGCGCACAACCGATCAAGTATCATAACTAATACACAACAAAAAACAATAAAAAAATAGTAAAAGAACAAAATCATCAAAAGGAAGTTAAGAAAAATAACGTAGGAATTTAAAAAAAACATGATAAGAGGAGACTATCTGTAAGGGAAGATGGGGAAAGTGGTGAAGATACCAAAATCACTGAAAATTGAAGAGAAGATTAATGAAGGAAACGGGAGCAATTGAGAGAAGATAGCTGGAAGAAGAGTGAAAAAGCTGGAGAGAAAGATAAAGAATGGAAAGAATGATGAAGATAAATGTAGGTAATCAATAATGAAGGGTTGTGTATATTAAACTGATTTCAATTACTTCTCTGGTTACTTCAACCAAGGTTAAAAGTAACCAGGTAAGTAAGGTATCAACCAAGTAGATACCTACCTACCTACTGGTCTAATGAACCTACCTAATTGAATATTGTTTCAGGACTGTCCAAGTTCAGCCAAGTCAACAAGTGAGTTGAGTTATGTTAACTTTAAATGTTCCGATTGTGTAGCATGACCATATGTGCGAATTTTCGTAGTGTTTCGCTTTATAATTATGTTAAAACATTTAAAATGTGAGCACTTTGTGCAGATTTGTGCACTTTGTGAACAGAGATTACCAATTATTTTATGGCAAAACGCATTTTTCCTAACCAGAACTCAGAAGTATTTAACCTTCGTGTCTTGTCTTGAAATCCATTTCAACACTGTTAACGCTTATATTTGGGTACCTATACTAAAGATATATTTATACCTACTCAGCTAATGCATTTTTTAAATTCACAGGTGACTCTTGTGAAGCGTCGAGGAAGAAGCTTACAAATTGTTTTGGGCCATTGTTCAACAACAGTTAGTTTTAAATAATTTATTGTATATTCAACCAAGTTCCTGGAGTATATATATGCTCATATTTGTTGCTTTCATATTTTCAATGAACATCGTGTAAAAATAAATTTAGAATTGTATATTATGATGGATTAAAATATACGTGTAAATAAGAAGGAAATATTTAAATTTCATGGTCCACCCTATATATTGAGGCTTGGGGAGCAGGTAGCCCATATTGAAGGTTATGCGAGCGTCTACCTGCAGGACCTGGCAAGGCGGGCTGCTGAGGGGCCTTATGGCTTATAAGACGAGGTCACGGCCTTAGTACAGAGGATCTTCCCACAGGTTGAGAATACGACCGTGGCGGGACATCAGGGAGGGGATCCTTTTACATTGTTGCTGTGGAACAGCGAAACAAGCAAGAAGACGGGAATATCAGCAGGCCCCAAAGTTGTGAAGGAAGCATCTGGCTAGTGTCACTGCTGCGGTACTTGAGGATGAAAAAAAAGTCCCCCTCTCCTGGAGTTTGTGGATTATTGGGAGCCACTTTTACCGCTCTCAGCCACAACACTGGCAACCTGGTCGTACCCCCAACTTCCATCAGGGATTCCTTGAGCGGCAATATGTGTATACCAGTACTTCTCGACGAGGCACATAAGTGCCGTGTCAATTATACATTAATGCTGCTAATGACCCTTCTGGTTGAGATGTGGCTTAAACCTTAATTTTAAAAAAAAAATTATACATTATAATATTGCAGCTAATGACCCATCTGGTTGAGGTGCGGCTTAAAACTTAATAAAGAAATTTGTTTAAAGTGCCGTGTTATTTCACACATTAGTCAAGACAAGTGGGCTCGGTCAGCATCCCATCTTTACACTGCCAGCGCCTGCTCCCCTTAGGGACTTGACCTGGAAGGTTGCCCACATTGCTGCTGACCTGGACTTCATCAGGCAGCAGTTGTTGTGGTGAAACCGAGCAACAACAACTGCTCTGAAATCCAGCTCTTCTGCTGAGTTCACTGCTGCGATGCATGAGTCAGTAGATGGTAAAGAACAAAGAACTCTGACAGTGCTCTGAATCCCCCCTTTCTCCCCAGCGGGTGAAATGCACTTCAGAAAGGATTGGGGCCCTTGATTATCGTCATCTTCACGCCATCCAGGTGGCTACACTAGCCACCAGGGTGAGACGTTCAAGGGGTTGACGCGGGATAGTGGACACCCTTTGCCTTGCCTATAGGGTAAACATTAGAACCTTTATCATGTGGTACAGCAGTGTCCCCGAACTCACAGTGGCCGCATACCACATCATGATGTGGTTGCCAAGCAAATAGCAGATGCTTAATCATCCAGCGGTTGGAATGTCAAAAGGGAGAGACAGTATCACATGCCAAGTGACCAGGGCAAGAAGCCAGAGATCGTTGCTATCAAGTTTGATGGGACTTTCAGAATCCTGGATGTCCAGGTTGTCAGGGTCATTGTGGACATGGAGCAGACCTGGCGAGTTAAGGATAGAAATGACCTGCAGCAACTGATACCTGAGCTAAAAGGAGTGGTGTCTTATCAAGGTCATGACCGCAACTGTGTCATGGCACAGGGTGTGGTGTGGGTAAAATGCCACACAGTTACTCCGTGGTAACACCATAGGCGCCCTTAGGGTCTCTTACCTTAACTGGTGGACATTTTATAAGGGCACTTCCTTTCATCCCACTCTCCCTCCTGCTACTTCTACAACTTCCCTCGTCTCTAGAGGCAGCATCGGTTAAACCTGAGTGACTCGCTTTTGCCCCAACAATTCACGTTAATTAACGAATCACAACACACATCATGGGTGGAACACGTACCCAACACTCGAAAACCAGGTGTGGGGAAACATGCCCGCAAACCTTGGTGGGCTGGGGAAAACCCAAGTAATGAGAGGGTACAATACTTACCAAGAGTTTGTCAGTTACCACCGAGCCGCACACGAGAATGGATGCTGAGGAACTGATTGAAGAAATCGCAATAACTTCATTTTATTAGTAAATTCACAAAAATGCGGAAAGCTCAGGAATTATTTCAGAAAGCCCCAAAACAGATTTCCATTTTGAAAATGTTGGAAATTTTATTGTTATCATTTTAGGGCCATTAGAATGGCTTCATTTTCTTCCAAAAGTTTATGAAAGTGATCAGTGTACTTAGTACCTAGTTCCACAAAGCAAACATGATAAAAATTGAGTTTGCTGATTAGATGAAGTTACTTCGATCAAATCACAAAACCCCCACTTTCGTCGTTTGCCGCCCCTGTTTGAACCGATTTTACAGAAACATAGTGTGGCACATTTTGATGCAACTGCGAGTCACATGTGACAATGCGCGCCCATCCCACTGTCTCCTTCAAAGCATGATGTGTGGCGCTGGAAAGACAGAGGCAATGGAATGGAACTATGGAGCACCCTTTCCAAGGGTTGAGACAATGGGGTTCCGAACGAACAAGGTCATCGCTTGGAGTGCTAGGGGGGTATTGCCCCGATGAAAATCAAAAATCGATATCATCATTCTCACTCAGGAGAGAAATAGGCTTAAGGGCAAAATTTTGTCGAACTTACTTTTCCTGCAGAGTGTCCAAGAACATCTTTTTTTTTTAAACTTCACAACACCTATTACTTATTAATCATTGATATTGAAATAGGTAATGCTATTGCATGAATGGATGAATTGCTATTGATTGATGAATTCAATGATCCCATCATTCAACCACTTTATAAGCATATAATCACATATTACTGAACATAGGAACGTACATATTAAATACATTTTAATAATTTTTTAAAACCTTTTAGATAAAAATCGATTTTTAGGACTAATTAATCGATGAAACCGATGTCAAAATCGATTGTTAGTCTTCGATGTTTCATCCCTAGTGTGCGGTCTGTCTTCTGTAACCTCCAAGAGCTCGGGCAGGTTCAGTACCTACGGACTACGGAGTTTTTAATTTTTTGATACCATCAGTAGTAAGGATTTTATTTAATAAAAAAGTTGTTTAGATTGTCTAGGAAGTGAATTTTTACTTAGTGTAAAAACCATCGCAACATCAAAACTCAAAGCCTACCATGGACAAAAACAGATTTCATGAATACCTAGGTACTTATCTACCTACTTACTAATGGGCCCACATTTGTGGCCCATTGCCAAGAAATAGGGGGATTTGAGACATGAATCTGAAAATGGAGTATTGTTCAACATTCCCTGGGGTTAGGTACTACCTACACGAATTTTAAATGAGAGGCGATGCTAGCGGCACGTATGGTATGCAGCCAAAACTAGCAGTTCAATTTAAATCTTCTGTTCCAAATCATCTCCTAAACACGCTCCATCATGTGAATTGGCGGGAACACATTCATAAAAACAAACAAAAAAATTTATGGTTCTAGAAAACTTATCCAGAACTTGCTGTCAGAGGAAATGTCATGTTTGACGCATAGAATAACATTTTGACTTTTTTTGTGCTGTGTACGTACCTATTATTTCTATTTCATCGGGCGCGCACACCTAATTGGAGGTAAGTAAAAAACCTATAAATACAATATTATTACTTGTACTTAATTTAGTATTGTACAATAACGTGCAATGTTCATCTGCACTAGAATAGAAACGCCGCCGATTATAATACTAAATAGGTTTACTGTTTATCTGTATAAATAAATCTTATAAATACATGTCCCAGTGTTTCTTCCGTCTTCTTCAGTCGTCATACAGTAAACACTTTTCTCGAACTCAAGATGATGCCATTCACAATCGTGTTTCATTCACTCTTGGTTAACAAAATCGGCCTACTCCTGAGTCTGTAAATGGCTTTGAGATTCACAGAATCTAGCATTTGTACCTTCTCAGGTCATCAAAGGAAAGAGAATTCATGTAGCTTGTAAAACAACAATTTGCCGGGTACTTGCCTAGTAATCAATGAATGAGATTAGAATTTGTTTTACTGAAGTAATCCAATATGGCGTATGAAAGTGTGCACAAAGTTTATTCAAAAGTTACGATGACAATAAATTAAATTTGATGTCACCTGTTGGAGAGTGCCTAGTAAATCTTCTTCTTCTTCTTCCTCTATCTTCTTGGACTTGGAATCTTGCTCCGTGTATCCATAGATATAGTAATAAGTCTGTCTCAATACCCTAGTAAATCCGTCTGTCTCAATACTTCGTGCGGTAGAGAAAACCGTTAGGGCGAGCGAACTGGATGCTAACCACAGCAAAGAAAAATTTACTGTTCCTCCAAGTCACCTCAAGCTCTTTACGGACCTAGTTGTGTAACGCTAAATCCACAGAAGGAGGAAATTATCCCTTTTTCTGTGCACTCCAATCGCCATTTCAATAAAGTTTATATAGAACTGTGAAATGCGAGCATAAAAACTGAGTGGGAGTGGGAAAGCAAATGTCAACTGATAGGAGAATGAGCGGGAAAAGGCAACAGAGGTTATCGATGCAGAAGGTTATTTGAGACGATTGTTTTTTATGGGTTGCGATCCATTAACATATCTGTACGAAAGGATGGCTCACCATAACTAATTAGAGAGTTCCTAGTAGATCCATTGGCCTCAATACGTCATGTGGTAACAAGAACAGTTTGGACGAGCGAACTGGATGCTAACCACAGCTGAGAAAATTGTATCGTACCTTAAAGTCAAGTCCTTTACAGATCTAGTGGTAACACTAAATCCATGGAAGGAGGAAATTATCCCTTTTTAATGCTTTCTACATTGAAATTTCAATAAAGTATAAGAAAAGTAAAATGCGAGCATAAAAACCTAGTGGGAGCAGAAATGCAATTGTTGACTGACAGGAGAGCAAGATGGGAAAATGCGACAGAGGTTATCGGCCAAGAAGGCCATTACATTTTTTTACAGATCGTGATCCATTAACGTATCTGTACGGAAGGATGTGTCACCAAAACTCATTGCGTCGATACCGCATGACGTATTGTGTTTTACTTTCTCTAGAACTCTCTATCGACACATTTAATGTGTAGCCACTTTTCCAAGTCCCCACCCCCAACGGGTTTTGGGGGGGGGGGGGGGGGGGGGCGGGCCTTGAAATTTGATAATGGTGGTCTTATTTTGTCGTTAGAAGCTTTCTGTAATTAGCTGTGAAAGAATTCCGTCTCGAAGTCCATTATTTGGAGGTGGCATCGATGGATGCCACCCGTGATGAGGATGCAATGCTAGGCACCGTGCACTACCGGCCATGTAGTGCGGGCTCAGGTGTCCTATTTCCACGCTCCATTTTTGACGATTCCTTGGCCTCGGGCGCGCCCACTCATTTTATCTGCGAAATATTAGTTTTATACAAGTAATGTATGAAAACAAAATTACGTAGACAACATAAGGAGGCCATTCTTCATCATAGGGAGATAGAATGTTTTTTAGGCTGCCTTGTGTTTTTCAGTTGTTACGACTGATTGGTTCATTGATCCAGACATGGCATTGGAGTTATCACACATTGTATCATAGATACCTCTGCTATTTGGTTAGCATTTGCTGATGTTCCCTAGACTTAGTGGATAAAACCCGTGGTTTGATGGTTCAGTTCGACCTACTAGAACTCTGTATATTTTCTTGTCTCTAAGTGGAAGCACTACTGTCAAATTCTCAAGAATACCAGGTATTGCCTTGGAATTGTGCCCGTAAACTTCCTCAAAGAAATGTTGCTTTGATTATTGCTACGACATCAGTTGGTTCCGATTTTGTACTCTGCTATAAATCAACTGAAACCTATTTCCATTCTTATAAATTCAATTTTATGGTTATTTATATTATACTTGTTCGTTTTTATTTCCTTTCACAGAGTTATGGCCTGCCAAGCCGTTGAAACGTTTATGAAAAAGTCCAATCGTCCTTATTCTGCCAACGATGTGGTGCAAGCCCTGAAAGATCTAAACAAAAATACTGTTCAAAAGAGCCTTGATGAACTAGTCACAAAAGGAAAGCTAAGAATGAAAGAGTATGGAAAGCAGAAAATTTATTGTGTGGTCCAGCAAGAGAAGCTCGATTCTGATGATGAAGACGATGATATCGACTCAAAGGTTAGCATGACTTTATTTACTGTTGTCTGCCAAGTTAAAGAGAAGTTGTTCAAGTTTAAATAACCAGTCTTAGCTGAATTAGTGATAAGGAACTGTCAAACAGAAGGTGGGCTACTGTGGCAGGAAGTGGACAGGTTGTAATTTTTTACTGAGTACGCAGCGGGCAGAGTCAAAATGAGTCGTAAAAAGGAAGAAATCAATTATGCCCTTGCGGGCAATCCACTACGGTCTACGGGCCTTCAACCAGAATGGTCATCATGTCCACTCCGTCAAAAACGACATGTCTTTTTAGCTCCTCTGCCGAAAAAGATTTGCCTGTTTTGCCCGTCAGCTCAGCAACAAGACGAAAAAGGAAATGAGTACCTACCGGTGTTATTATAGTAATGCACCTCGCAATCTGTGTTGTAGTTGTCTATAGGCACTCTCTGTATGAGTGGGGTGTGTTTTGGACTAAATGCTGAAGCAAATATAGTCAGGATGATGTGAATTAAATTTAAAAAACGCTGCAAATTATTTCACAAAGGTTTATTATTTTTTCAATTGAGTATGATCGTAGTTTTAGTTGGCTTGCGTACGTCATAAGGCCCGTCCAGACTCCTCGGCATGTCCTATTTCGAGTCGCCACAACCTATACTTCTATAATTATATACGCATGTTTATATTTCTCGATTTGAGCTCCTATCTATTCAAATAGTTATTGCCTTAATAATATCATTATCTAAGTATGTACGAAAAGTCGAGAGGATATGTTATTAAATATGCATAGGAAAAGCATTGGTATTATCACACAAATATGACCTAGAAAAAAACATATATTCATGCCTCGAAGGAACGCCGTACCCACCTCATGGTGCCGCGGTGTATTATATGGGTATAACACGTAAAAGTAATAAATATCCATTCTCGTACACCCCTCTGCTACGCCCCTGGTCACCCCAGACACCACAAGATGCCGCGGCGCCTCCTCTCACTCCACCCCCCTACCCACCCACCGTGACCCCCTGCCAAGCGTGCCAGGCGTGCGCGCGTGCGTAAGTCTAACACTGAAAGCCTCGAAAAATACACTTTTTCGCCCGTTTTTGGCCCATAGCATCTATGCGAGTAAAGCGATCGGGAACTTGGTTAAACGCTAGGACCAACTAGACCCCAAATGGAGTCTATGTGCGAAAGAACGGGTTTTTTAAGTAAATTCTTAGGCCTTTTATAGCCCGAACGGCGGACGGACATTTCAAATTTGGATTCTACGCACCTTGAAACGTAAAGTGACAAAGTTTGAGGGGGGGGGGGGGATAAATATTTTTTGCTACACGATCACATAGGCTTATTATTGGAAATAATAAACCAAAACTGCACTCCCGCACAAGACCAATCAATTTAATTTACATCATCCAAACTATATTCGCTTCAGCATTTAGTTCTGTGACAACAACAAACTGACCCATTCTGTTTGACAGGGCCTTTAATCAGATAAAAGTATGATGTGTCTATTTACCTGTATCTCTCCGTTATCACCAAACGGAAGGGGATTACTTTCAAGAAGAAATGAATGAATTAAAATTGATTTCAAGAAGCAATATCTTCTCGATCACTTAGTTAAGGTCAATTACCCTCCGACAAATGGATAAAGTTAAATTAAATTTCAAGTTAAGTTAGTTACCAAGAGAGGTCTCTGGGGCGCTTCAAAGTGGAGTTGTGAGAAATGAACCAATTGTTAATGAAATCCCAACTCCTCCATAAAAAACTTTTTGTAAATGTTGTAAGCCATTGGGGTGGATCCCCATCTTACTGAAACACAAAGTTGTTACTGCCAATTCATAGTTGTGAGATTAAACAATAGGTATTGTAACATTTGGAGGTATGGATCAAAAATCATTTGTCTTGAAAATCTCAGAAGACATTCACTTTTGGGTCATCCCTCATGTGCTCAAGATTTTTATGTGGATGTTCTAAGTAAGGTCGGTCATATATTTTCCATTGCTCTTCACTGAGAATATCTTGCTACAGGTAACACCTACCTCCAAATGTCACAAAATTGGTTATTCTCCCAACTACGAGCTGCCAGTAGCGACTATGTATTCAAGGAAGATGATGACACAGAGGCAGACTGGCTTTTCAGCTACAACTGGTTTATCGCTAACAAAACTTGAAACTTCCACTTTTCCAGTGGTAGATGGAACATTGACCTTCACTCACTAGTCAAGGATTGCTTCCTAAAATACGGAACAGACTTTGTGAACACCCTGTAGAATTAAATAAACAGATTTCCAGTTGTAGGTTGGGTTTATGTACACAAGAGCTTATGCACTTCATAAAAATCATTACACATTATAACCCACTTGCTTATTATTTTCTCTACAGAAAATATAAATATTTCGCTAAATGTTTTTGGGACATTATTTGCTAGTTGATAAACTTTTCATGCACTTACGATTTTCTCTGTCCCAACTTCCAAACCAACTGGTTCTAAGTGACACTAAAAATGCCGTAAGTGTGACAAGTACAACAAGAAAGTGATTTTTCGACAAGACACCTAAAGAACCATAAGTATGCTGCATTATAACTTCGATTAAAATGTATTTTACCTGAGGCTTCTTGACAGTACTTTTCTACTTAACTCCACAGGTCACAGGGAATCGGTCGTACCGATAAATTGTAATTTATCCTCCTGTCAGACCTTGTGAGAGTGATTCTATGATACTCTCGTTTTAATTCATACGAAGGAAGTCATACCTGCGTTGCCAAACAAATTGTAATGTTTTGGTGTTCAGAGTAGACTGCACTTACCTATCAGTAATTACGAGGGTTGTCCAGAAAATAAGGTTACAAGTCCCCTGGAGGGTGAATGGGTTTTTTTTTGTTACGGTTGGCATACCTACGTTTAGGGGGGGGGGGGGTTTCCCAGCAGTCAAAATAAGACCTTGCCCGTGTCAGTCTCTTGTAAAATGTCATCACAGCAACCGATTCTGTCAACCTTTGAAGGTGCTGTTCGCTCCACCTACTGCCAATTTGAGATTCGGTCAATCATCAAGTTCCATACTTTGGTCTCAAATCTGCCTCCGAAATTAATCATCAACTTGTGGAAGCTTATAGACGTGAGGTAATGTCACGTCAGCATATTTTCAAATGGGTTAAGCTGTTTAAAGACACTCACAACGAAAAACACAGTGGGAGGCCGACTCACATTTCAGAGGAGCTTCTGCAGCAAGTTGATGAAAAAAATTCGCACTGATCGTTGGGTGACCATTGACAACCTTCAAGAAATGTTTACACACATCTCGCGAAGCATTGTGGGTGGAATTGTCTCGACAAAACTGGATTACAATAAGTTATGTGCAGGATGGGTACCGAAATTGTTGACTCTGGAACATCGCCAAAATCGCGTTTTGGCTGCACGCGAATTTCTTCATTGTTATGAAATGAAGGGTAAAGCATTCCCTGACTCGATTGTGACTGGGGACGAAACTTGGGTATGTCACTATACCTGAAAGACAGAAAGGCAGTCCCATCAATGGCGCCATACCCACTCCCAATCAGCAAAAAAAAATTCAAAGTTCAGTTTTCAGAGCGGAAGATCATGGCATCTGTGTTTTGGGACAGAAAAGGGGCGTTGTTGGTGGATTTCGTATGTACGACCTAGATTTCGTGACCTATAAAATTACAGCACATTTTTTGCACTCTTGGGAAGGTCATAGGCAATCGGAATCTTTCAACGGGACCCGCAAAGGGTAAAAACGCAACGCGATAAACCTTGATAAAAGAGGTACGGGTAAATATTTAATATGGCAACTACTTTGAGCAACAATGTATGGCAACTACCTAGATATGAAGTGAACTCGTACCGATCTCAACCAAAGAGAGGGCGAATTATAGTATTTAAGTACTAGAGTAAATTTCCAGTCATACAGCATGATCGTATGAGCGAATTTTCGTTCATTATCATAGTCTATCATGTTGAATTGTTTGGAATTTTGAGCTTTTTGAGTACAAGTAAATCGTGAACTATTAATTTTATGTCAAAAAACGTATTCTAAATAATAATCTCCTGTTCAAATTCAAAATGATTTTTAGCCGTTTTTTGCCATTTTTAGTGATTTTTAGAGTAAATTTATTGAAATTTGGCCAATTTAAAGTGCTCAAAAACTGCTGGGCTCAAAAAGCTTGTTTTTTCGGCGCAAGAACGGAATTTTTATCTCAATCCTAAGGAGAGTTATCGTCTGGAATGACACATAAATATTTTTATGGTACTTTGGTAAAATAAGTTTGCTCTGGTTTGGTTGAACAAATAGAACTGCAATTTTTTATTGACTACCCACAAACATAGAAACTACTTAATGAATATAACAACAACATCGTTTCTAAGTGCTATTCATCACACTATTTCCCTCCTCTTCCGCCAGCTTCGTGTAGCGAGATAGTTTATCTGCATGCACCACCCTTTTTTTTCCATTTGGGAGCTTAATTCGAAAAACTACATCAGAAATTCTCTTCAATACGTGACAAGGGCCCACCCATGCGCTTTGTAACTTGGGGCACCTTCCTACTCTTCTTCTTCTTGGCCAGAAATACCAGACTTCCTCACCTAGGCTGTATCGTGGGGCTGTAGAATGCACGTCGTATATTTTTTTAGCACTCTCAGCTGCAGAAATTAACCTCTTCCTAGCTAGGGAATGAGCTGCTTGCATCCAACTATGGAGTTCTTCTCCATAACCTGTGCGAGTCTTGAAGCCTGGAGGCGCCTCTGTAAGTAGGTGAACTGGAAGCGTAAGTTCTCGCCCTAGTGTTAGCGCAGCTGGTGAAAATCCTGTGGCTGTGTGCTCAGTCCCTCGATAAGCCAGTAACACACAGGGAAGAAATTGATCCCAATTTTTCTGATTCTCTTGAACCATTTTCGCCAGCATCTCCCATAAAGTGCGATTGAATCTTTCAACCTGACCATCACTTTGAGGCCTCAACGGGCTGGTCCTTGTTTTATATATTCCGAGGAGTTTAAGCATCTCTTTGAACACATCCGCTTCAAAAGTAGTGCCTTGATCCGTGTGTATTTCTCTGGGGACACCGAACCTTGAGAACACACTGTCCACTAGACCTCTTGCTACAGTGACGGCCTGAATATCTGGAACAGGGATGGCCTCTGGCCACTTTGTAAAGACATCAACAGCTACTACTATGTAACGGTTGCCAGCCTGTGTTGTAGGTAATGGGCCAAGAGTATCTACACAGATACGATCGAAGGGGGACCCTGTGACGTACGTTTGCATGGGTGCTTTCTGAATTGATTTTCCCTTTCCCCTTCTTCCACAAACTTGACAGGCTGCACATACCAATCTGACATCTTTAGTCATTCCTGGCCAGTAATATCGCAACCTCACTTCATTCAGTGTTCGCTTCCGCCCAAAATGACCAAAATTATGAGCTTCCCATAAAACACATTGGCGAAGTTCCCTAGGAACAATGACCTGTTCTCTGGTTCTCGAGCCATTTTCATTTTCCCATCTCCGAACTAGCAAACCATTGGACAACCCAAGAGCGTTTAGCATTGCCCAAAGAGACTTCGTTACTGGTCCATAGCTCGAAACTTCTTGCCATGTTGGTAGTGATCCTGCCTCTATCCAAGCGTACACTGGGGCAATATCCTCGTCTTTCTTCTGTTCTGCTTGCCAGTCTTTTTCCACTATCACCTTAGTTAATCGAGCGTCAACCTCTTTCTTGGCCGCTTTCTCCTCCTGACGCTGGCAGTAGTTGCACCCTTTTTCCACACATGGACGACGAGACAATGCATCTGCATTCTGATGTTGGGGTCCCGGTCGATGTTGTATCTGATAATTGTATGGAGAAAGTAATTCTAACCACCGGGCTAACTGCCCATCAGGTTCACGAAAATTGTGCAACCATTGAAGTGATGCGTGATCTGTGCGAACCAAAAATGGCTCACCACTGCTCAGACCATAGCAATCAAAATGACGTAGGGCACATACAAGACTCAGCAGTTCTTTCCTGGTGACGCAATAATTCTTTTCAGCCTTGGAAAGACATTTGCTATAGTAGGCCAGAACAACTTCTTTCTCCCCTTGGACTTGTGACAACACTGCTCCCAAAGCCTTGTCACTTGCATCAGTGTCAAGCACAAAAAGTGCCCCGGGAATCGGATGGCCCAAAACTGGTGGATTCGTCAATGCAGCTTTAATATCACGAAAAGAACGTTCATAGTCTGGACCCCATTCAAACTCAGTCTTTGGTTTCTGCAATGAATATAGTGCAGCAGCTTTCTTGGCGAATTCTGGAATGAACCTACGATAGTAGGAGCAGAGTGACAAGAACGACTGCAATTCCTTCAAACATGTAGGTCGTGGCCATTCAACAACCCGTTTGATTGTGGCCGGATCTGTGGTGATCCCATTTTTTGAAACTACAACCCCAAGGTAACCCACCTCTCTCTGAAATAATTTGCACTTTTTCGGATTCAGTTTCACACCTGCACTTCTGAAAACAGTGAAAACCCGTCTTAACCAGTCCAAGTGGTCTTCAAACGTGCTATTGTGGACCAAAATATCGTCGAGGTAAACTTTAACCCTTCCAGAGCGTATTTCATTTTTCAGAATCCCTCCTATGGCTCTCTGGAATGTACTGGGGGCATTGCACAACCCGAACGGCATAACTTTAAATTGCCATAAGCCTCGGGGCGTACAAAAGGCCGTCTTCTCTTTATCATGCTCCTCCATTGGTATTTGCCAGTATCCGCTCAGTAGGTCGAGTGAGGAAAACCAAGAGCTTCCTTCTAAGGCCCCCACCAAGTCTGCAATTCTCGGCATAGGATGAGAGTCTCTCTTAGTAACAGCATTTAACTTCCTATAATCAATGCAAAACCTGGTGCTTCCGTCCTTCTTTTTCACCATTACTACAGGACTAGCCCATGACTGACTGAGGGTTCTATTATCCCATTACTCTCCATTTCAGTAACCAACTTCTCCACTTCCTCCAACCGATGGGGTGGAATTCGCCTCGGAGACTGTTTTATCGGATTACTATTCCCTACGTCAATAGCATGTGAAACTCCTTGAAAACTACCCATGTCAGCACCATTCACTCCATAAATATCATCGAACTCCCTCAACAGTAGTCTAACTGTCCTATACTTGTCCTTTGGCAGGTCAACAGGGGCTCTCTCCATCAGTAACTGAAGATGTGTTGGCCAAGGTTCGTCATCAGTTCTTTCTTGAGATGCCGTCTCAACCGCTCCTAATTCTTGTAGTTCATCATCTTCTTCTCCCATCTCTGCGACTGCTGCATCCCACACTGTTATTGATTGTACTCGTTCACCTTCTATCATGACTGACTGGTTTGCTGGATCAATTAGACAGTGATAGGCAATCAGGAAATCTAAGCCCAGGACACAATCTTCCTGAATGTTTGCAACCAGAACCTCTTGTGAACGGCTTGATCCATCCCCCACATCAAACCAAACCATGGCTTTCCCACTAACTGGCAGTCGTTCTCCGGAGATCGACCTGATATAGGCTGGTCCAGTGACGTCGACATGGACTCCAGATTTCTTCACAACTTCTAGGCTTAATATCGTTCGATTCGCACCTGTGTCAACAATTAAATCACAGTCTACCCCATTCACACAACCCCGTAAAACAAGTGACGAGGTGGGGTTGACATAGTGTGTTGGAAAATCCTCTATTGTAGTCTGGGTAGCTACAACTCGAGCGTGGGCCTGATGCGTTACGGTCTGGCCAAGGCCCTTCAGTCGGACCGTCTGACATTTCCCGGATTCTTCTTCAGGCGGTCTGGACAATAAAAAGCAACATGTCCTCGCTTGTCACACCTCCAGCAAACAATATCTCTTCTAGGAACTTCCTTTGGATTTTTAACATTAAGAGTAGCCTGTAACGCCAGTGTTTCTTGTGCAGGCAACGAACTTTCCACTGCCTCACTTATTCTAATTTGATGGTGTGGTCTAGAAACTTTTAGTACAGCTTCCATACGTACTGCCTCCTCGAGTGCTTGAGCCATGGTCCTAGGATTTGTTGCTAGTACCATTTCACACAACCGTGCATCCCTTAACCCTCTGGCGAAATGGAAAATCGCCGTATCCTCTGCAGCACCCCCTCTCGCATTAGGCCATGCACGGCGAGCGAGATCTTTGATGCCCTGATGGAATGTTTTAATATCTTCAGTACGGTCTTGCGACCTGGTTTGTAGCAACGCTAGGTTTTTTGTCGTCTGATGTTTATTGCCGAATCTTACCTCAAGAGCTCCAACCAATTCAACATAACTCATATCTGGTTCAAGCTCTGTCAATAATGCAAGTGCTGGACCTTTGAGTGAGGCTCCAAGCACTGCCGCTTTTTGGTCGTCATTCCAGCCTTCCTTACGAGCGATCAATTCGAATTGTGCACGATAAGGTTCCCATTCCTCTCCACCATCATACATTTGTGGTTTTAGTTTTGGACCTACTGTACCCCCTTGCCGCTGATGTTCAAGTGGCGGTGCCCGATCACTCGTAGAGTTAGAAGGCATGTTGACCATAAGCACAGACAAAGCTTCACGTATTCCTGCTAGTTCAGATTGGATCATCCTCTGCATTTCTGCTCTACATACAGTTAGAACTTCATTCGGCCGCATCTCCACGTTAGAATCCTCATCAACAACTCGTTCACCTTCATCCCTCTCCTCTGCGGACCCCTCGCGAAGATCGAGTCGTGAGCGCGATCGCGTGAACATTCTGAAAGACCACTTCTGACACCAATTTTATGGTACTTTGGTAAAATAAGTTTGCTCTGGTTTGGTTGAACAAATAGAACTGCAATTTTTTATTGACTACCCACAAACATAGAAACTACTTAATGAATATAACAACAACATCGTTTCTAAGTGCTATTCATCACAATATGTAATATATATAATATAACCGTTAGTGTCATTTTTAGATCCTTTCGTTAATGTTGATTGTCTTTTGAAATGTTCCAGATTATGGCTGCTCAAGAACAGTTCAATCAACTGAAGCAAGAACTGGGCAAAGCTGAGGTCAAGTTAAAAAGCTTCCTCTCCTCCAGAACATCTGAAGATCTTGTAAGTGAAAATCAATTGTTTGAGAAGGAAATTGAGACGTTGAACGCAAAATTAATCACATTGGAACAATGTCAAGGCGCAATGTCTGAAGTTGAAAGGAGAGAAATCACTACCAAGTGGGATTCATTTTTCAAAGAGTATAGAAAACGCAAGAGGATAGTTACTGACATGCTAGATCAAATTCTAGAAGGATATCCGAAGACCAAAAAGCATCTGATCGAGGAAATAGGAATAGAGGATGATGAAAGCGTCCAAATGCCCAAGCTAGGTTAACTGCACTGATAGATAGTTTTCTTCTGTTGAGTTTTCAACGGCTTGAAAAAAGTTTAATATTAATCGTAAGGAAATAATTTTAGTTTTTGTAAATAGACTGTATTTGATCGTTGAGTATTAACTGTAATCATAAGTTCAGAGTCTTCAACCCCCCCCCCCCCCCCCCCCCCCCCCCCTAATCCTTCCGGTGCCTATCTGTTTTGCAGTAAATGGCAGATGGTACCTAATCGGTCCCTTCAATCTCTCCATTACTGAACATTCGAGTTTATTGTATATGAGAAAATAAAGGAAATCATACTGAAAATGGGGGCCGAGCGAATAGGGTAAATCTGTACACAAAAAAATGCCAAAAGTTACACCATCATCTGGCCATCGAAACAGTACTCTGATGACCTAATATCCTTTTCAGCACCGGTACCCCAAAATGGTTTAGTTCACCGTTTTTCAGCTCTCATCGCCTTCATTTCTTGAAGTTTTCCCGGTTCGGCGTTATGCAAAAAGATCTTACCAAGACATTTACACCGTCGTGGGAATCCATTCGAACAAACGGTTTTGACATAAGCAAGTGCGTTCGCCGAAACAAAACAAAGACTGCCAACCACCTGAATCGGGACATTGGTTGTGAAAGTGACAGGGTATGAATACTTGGTGACCTCTTTCGAGGTTACCTGAAAATTGTCACCTGCAGTGCCACAGACGTACAAATCTTCACCCATCAGCTTGATGCTCCTGTTCATTAATTCAGCCACAATATTGCATTGCTTTGGAACTGCAGTATTAACGTTTTTATTTTAGCATCTTATCATCAGTCGATCTATCAACAGTTCTTAATGTCATTGTTTCTCACAAGGGTCTTCGAGCTATGTAAGTTCAATGCATTCTTAGCCAAACTAAAACGTTCAACGTTGAGGGTGGTTCTATATTTCTTCTGTTTAGGGATGACCTTTCTTGCGTTGTTTTATCGTATTCTCCAGAAGTCAGTACAGTAACCAGGTGGTACTGGTAAGCCCTTCGAATATTGTAAGCCCCCATTCGTCCCTTTGGATTGTTCTAAAAAATTACGTAGGTAGTGGAGAAAATTAGTCGGATTTTGTTGTATATAATAAACAGTATAATAAACTAATGTAGATGAAGCTCACAAACAACTATCTCCCAATAAGTAATAACCTTACTCCCAATCAAGGAAAGATATGCAGTTGGTGGTATTCAAAGCTGAGATCCTTGTTTCTTCTGACAAACAAAATTTTTCAAGCCGTATTGTCTGCAATGTAATCTTTCATGAATCTAGCAGATGCTTTTGGAGTTCTTGTTCTTCCTGGTTTTCCGAAATCTACATGCACCAATCCAAACCGCTCTCTATAACAGAACGTATTACAGGTGAATTTTCAGGGCCCTAAATTCAATTAATTTGGTTTGATATGCATCTGATTACTTATACTTTACAATCCTTTGAGCACTAACCGAACCCAATACTTTACAATCCTTTAAGCACTAACCAAACCCTACATCGGGCCGTGACTTCAAGCATACATCTCCTCGGGTGTTTATTCTTGAATGCAACGTACTTGATAGATAAATATTATTTGTAAAATACAATAAAATGGGCTGCCTCTCTGGGATATCCTTTAGTACCTGTCGAATAAGGACTAGAGATCATTGACTTTTTGTTTCTGCACTACCCTCAGCTGCCTAATGATTCTTGAAGGTCAGGGGGGGGGGGGGTCTCAAATTAGAATCGCTATTTATTTATTGAAAAAACGGGCAAGCCCAATTACAAATTATGGAAAATAAAAGAATTTACAAAATACTTACAAGTCAAAAACAATAGTCTTCCAGAAGCACAAAACAAATCCTAGAGAAGAAATCTAAGTCTGAATAGTTGTATAGGTTAATTTGTTATCCTGGGGAATCTGAAAAATTGTAGGTAGAAATAATTGTGTAGTATACACCCGGACCCCTTCGAAGCAATCATTATAAATTGGTAGGATTGAATCAGTGTTGTCAGACGTCCCTTTTTGGGGGTACATGTCCCCCTTTTCAGTCACTAATACCTCCAACCCCCAAGACCTTGGGGGGGGGGGGGCACTGAAAAATACCCCTTTTTGGAATTAGTTCCTTTTAGTGCCCCTTTAAATGACCCCACACTCTTTTCCCTCATTTTTGCTTCTTGAACTTCATGCTAGGATACAAAGTAGGTTGGTACACCAGGACTTGAGATTTGAGAAAAGTAAAAACAAACATAGGTGAGGGCACCATGCTCTATCCATACCTGTATTTGTGTCTTTGGAATTTTTTTTCGGGGGATGGTGAATGGGAGAAGAGAAACGAAACAGCAAATTAAATTTGCAATACGATTGCCAGATGCTTGTAGTTCCATCTCCTTCACTTCATGAACATAAAAATCTTCATCAAGTAGCAAGTCCTCCACCCTATGTCGTCAATACAATATTTTTCCCTAACCATTTGGAGTTTCGAGCTGAAAATTTGCAGTCTAGGTCACAGAGTCCGATCGTTAGATCGTAACTGAGAAAATTCAACACATGGAAATCGCCGATACTCGTATGTGAAATTATTTAGTGCGAAAATTATGAAATCAGATTAGATGAAGTTATCTCTCTACTGATAACTAGCTGACTTATCCAACTTACGTGTAACCAGCTCGCCATTCAAAATTGTCGATTACGGACCAAACGGTGTATCCCGTCACATTACATCCGTCCTCATAAATGGCTTTCACCATTTCGCTCAAATAGCCCTAGAAATATAATGACTATAAATTATAATATCAGGAAATCTGTCCATGCTAAGTATTAGCTGGTAATATTGGTGTAATAATGTGCTACATTAATTGGTGCTGTCTGTTTCATATTCATCTTTCCAAAAAATATATCTGTTACCTTGAGATAATCGATTCTTCCTTGGTCGTTCAATACATTAAAATCACTAAATCCATTCTCAGTCACGAAAATTTCTGGTTCATTGTATTCATACTTGATCCAGTTCAGAAGTTTACGAAAGCCTTCAGGTACAACCTTGATAAAACAAAATTTTTAAGTTGTAGATTAAGATGTATTTGTAAGGGAGAGATGAATAGGTTCATGATATTTGTTAATCATTGACTATGTATAGCGTACCTTGAGCCAGGAAGATTGAGAGGGAGGCCAGCTTGTGTTGAAGTATGCTCTTACCTCTGTGTCCCTCGACCATGAGGGACTCTTTCCTGATTTCCCAGTTGTGCACATTCTCGAAGAGTAGTGGTTCAGTGCGAAAAAATCGTAAGTCCCTAAGATGTTGAATGCGTTCCATGAAGGTAGGCGGATACAGTAGGGCGTTTAATATCAATAGGATGGTTGGTTTCAAGTGTTAAATAAAACATTGGGTGAAACTAGTCAGCAAATAGAGAAGAATGCCGCCAACCAAAACTTTCTATATCAATCCGTTGCTAAGATAGGTTTTTTAGCTCATTTTCATGAAAAAATGCTCTATTGTATTCTAAGGGATGAATGAAATGACGGGCTCCACCCAGAGCTCCAGCTGACCGATTCGAAAAGTTGGTTCTGCTTACGCCAGCTGTGTGTTTTAAAAAAATGACACTAGTTCATTAAAGAGTAAAACCCGGTGGCAACGAAATCTGAGAGATCTGCCAGTGTTACCATTCGATTCAGTGTGAAAAAAATACGTAGAAATGAATCTCAAACTCGTACGTTCGTCGAAAGTAATTTTTCAAGTCCCTGACATGCAGCATGGTCGTATAATATTTCATATTATTATAGGTATATAACTATGTAGTTGTATTGAAAATTGAGCAACTTCAGTATGAAGAAATTGTTAAAAACCAATTTTATGGCAAGAAACTCAATACTAAATACGATTCGGATTTTTAGATTTGATCGCAGTTTGTATAGATTTTTTCAACAAGTTTAATGAAATTTAAGTACTTTTTTCTGCATAATTTTGTGCAAACATTTTTTAATGTCCTAGTTGATTGTTGATAATTTTGTTTTGACTAAAGTTCTGCTCAAAATGATGAATTAAACAATTTTTAGCTTTAGGCCAATTCATTCCCGAGAAAAAATTTGTTGTGAAAGAATGGACCATCGTTTGTTGGCTTAAAAACCTATACGCTCAATGCTTTGTTTTGCATCGAGCTTGTCAAATGTGGAGCCTCATGGGGAGTAGAGAAATGCATTGTCGAAGGTCGACGGTCATTTTTTGAGTGGTCCTGTTGTTGGATATACCTACTTGGAATAGCTTGCTGTATATGGACAGCTATACTGCAATTATTTTTTCAAATTTGCTTGGATTAGCCTCAAGGCTTGTTGGTATCTCACGGTACCCAGAAAGGTGTTCGTCTAGTAAACTGCAGTTAACTTAATGAACTACAGACTAGAAGGAGGTCAGCAGCTAATTTGCTTGACAACAAGAGTCTTGTCTCAAGATCATCTGTTCTGTTTGTACGAACCATTGCGAATAAGGGGACATGTGCCTGTAAAATGTGCATCTGTTCTGATTTCCTCTTTGAGAATAAATAGGATATTAGTGTCAATAGTATTACTAAGCGACCACAATTATAGTGATTCCGGATTTCTAGGAAGCCCTGGAGCCAGGAGGACCTGTTTCAACTTTACTTGACATTGGGTACACAACATATCCCGCTGTGGGCGCCCCTACCGAGCTAAATCGTAACTACGTCCCCCATAGTCTGTTCGCACGAATAGGTTCCGTTGAATGAATTGGCGCCTCAATTTTTATTAATCTATGTCCGCTGCTAAAATAGATCAGGATGATTTGTACATAGTTTCGTGGTCTGGATGCTCCCAAGCTCGCATCTCAAAAATACATACAGTGACTGGTTTTAACTTTACTCTTAGTGTTATGTCAAAGGAAAACTCTCACACTCGAAGAGGTTTTTATTAAATCGGCCTCATAGCTCAACCCGCTGGAGTGTTGCAACTAAAGGGAAATTTCTCCTTAGTAGTAAGGACACGAGTTCGTACTCCGTCCGAGGTATCAAACAATTGTGGGCCTTAACATTATGACCTATTATAGTGTATACCGTTTAACCTATGTATCGCTATGTTTGATCGTTCTTATGAAGTAATTGAAGATAACATACCTCGTATTTCTTCTATTTCCTTTTCTGAGAAATATGGGAGCCTTGAAAAATTGCGCCCTTCCCGCGCACTATTATTGTCAACCTGGTCTCTCATGACATAAGGATAATCTCCATATGTACTGAAAATGGGATGTGCGAACCACCCTAGCTGCGTTGAAATCATTGGAATTAGTTTCTTTTGTAACGAAGTTGCTTACAAACAATTAAGGGTGCCACAGATAATTATGTCAGTACAGTACATAGGTACAGTAGGTTTATAAAATCGATTAGATTAATCTTAATGCTAAGTTTTAAAGCACAGGAACCACCTATATAATGATATATATCAAGGCATGTATATCAGAATGCTATATAAATGTGCAAGGTGTCCGAGTAAGAGAGTACATCCTCTCCCCTACTTAATTTCCTCCGCAAACCATGTAAAAAAGATCGAGTCCAATTCTAATCACCATTAATTCATTTAGAGATTAAAGAAAATACCAAATTTCGAACTTGCACGATCGACTAAAAATTTGTTTTCCCTGAAGGAAACCCATGTTTTACAGGTGAGTCGGATTGTGGGCATCATTCTATGAATTTATACTCCTCGCTCGATCTTTTCGGACGTGCGCGATCTCACTAGTTATCGCGCAAAGTTGCGTAACATTGTTATTTCGCCAAAATTCAGATGGTGGTGTAGGTACTCAAAGTGTGGTTCACGGTTGTACGAGCACATACTCTATTTTTCAACTTGAATAGCATGGTTTGCAGAATTAACCACATTTCAACGCATTTTTATCTGAGACCTTGTACAGTGTTAGAAAATCACCTCAAAATCTGAGACCTTCATGTTTAATGAGAGGAAGTGCCTTGGAATCTGAGACCTTGTACAGTTTTAGGAAATCCCCTCGGAATCCGAGACCACCATGTATAGTGAGAGGAAAGTGCCTCAGAATCTCCTGCACACTAGTGGAGCCAACTCGAAACAAATGTACCCAGCTGGGTGAAGGAAGGCAGTGTATACTTGAAGAGAAACTTGCAAATAGAATGGATACTGTGCTGCACCCCCTTTACATACCTCGAGCAGATTGGCATCTAAATAGCTCAGGTCACATAGGAAAGTAGGGAGCTTGCAGCAGGTTTTTACTTCAGTATTGGTAAATCTATCTGAAGATGGTTCATTAAAGTTTGTATTTCCTTGCCCACTACAACCATTTTAGCAGTGTATGTGTTCAGTTCGTGTATGCAGCTAGTTGTGTACAGGAAACCATTTGCACCATTGCAACCAGTTGTGCTAGTAAAAAACTATAAATACCAACACTGGATTCGAACTCAGAGCATTGGAGAAAGGTTATCATCCATACCAGATGGCTACTGAGGTCTTTGGTTAACCAAATCTATCCTACCGCTGGAGTGGCCCTGCAACTAACTGCACTCGCATGCGTGTTTCCTAGACAATGGTGGACAACTCTTTGGTTTTTGAACTCCTTTTTATTAGCTTTGGTTACTTATGAATTAGCTCACGTACCTGAAACTGCATGAATCTCTCACATGCTCTTAAATCCTCTTCATTTGAAACATCTTTTGGAAAAGCGCCAACTGCGTCCAAACTAATGCTCAGTCTCCCTTGTAAAACCATCGAATAATGAGCATATGTGTTGATAATTAATTCTAAATAATTCAATTGTGTACTGCTTTCGTGAGAAAAGTAGGAGTTTATAAGAAGTGTCAAGTCAAGAAGGTCAAGAAGTGTGTATGTATACCTACTATTGCTTAACCGTTAGAAGCTATCCAACTGGTAGAGTTGTGCCTTAAAGAGAATGCCTAATTTACCACTGCAACCGTCGTAGAAGACTAGAGCATATAAATAGACATTGGCACAGAGGGGCCTTCATATTGAGGTACCAACTGGCTCTGTGGACCCTCCTCAGCAATGAAGCTGCCTTGTGCTGTCTCTTCTCTTTAGTCATTCCTTTGTCACTTCTGGGCCCACATTGTAACTCTTTGTGTAATAACCCGTTCTTCCCATAGTGTGAGTGTGTAGCCCCCATCAGTCCCAGCCAGTCCATGTAATCTGTTCGTTATTAAGTATAGCCTCTTCTGCGAGTATATTATAACAACTCACAGCACCTACTTACCTACATTTTAAGGGTAGTTATTATTAATTTAATTAGATCTTGGACCCCTCAAATTGAGTGGTACTATGCGAGAGTAGTGAAGTTAAATGATTTTAGTTGTGAAGTAACAAAATTTTTTGTAACTAGGTATTTCTCCTGCGCCTACTCGTATAAGAAGGCATTTTGGTTAGTATCGTATTCATAAAATGAAGGTAGATAGGTACCTCTTTGATGCTGGTATTTGGCTTTGTAAAGCCGGTAGACGCTTGCGTGGGCTTTTAATATGTTATGACCAGCTAAGTAATCCCCCTCTCCTGTTAGGTTTAATGCAGGTGCGTAGGCATCACTCCCATAACCAGTAACTATTGAGTAGGGTTCGTTGATGGTTATCCACCATTTCACCTGTAAGAAATGTGCGGTAAAGTAAGACGAATGCGGCAAAGTCGGTCTAGATATTGCAAATTAAATGTAATATGTTGAGAAGTAGGTAAAAACTGACATTTTTGGGGTGCTTTGTGACTATAAGTAAGTGAATGTACAAAACAAATAATAATAATTTAAAGGTTTATTTCCATACCAAATGCATTATACTTACCTTCCTATTCAAATACTTAGTTATAACCTATTTAAACCTATCATGTAACCTATTAATCGATCATACTTACCTTACTCCCAAGCCTTGAGAATATTAAATCGGCATAATCTCGAAAATATTCCACTATCCTGGGGTTCAGCCAGCCTCCCATTTCTTGTAATTTTACTGGTAGATCCCAGTGGTAAAGCGTTACCTGTATCAAATCAACAAGGATTACAAACCTATATTATTAGTATGGAATGTCTATTGATTTAAGCGGTTGAGATGCCATCAGAACTAAATCACTCGTGACGAAGTTGTAGAAACCCATTTTAATGAAGCAAATGGAAGTTAGGTAATGATAAACGCTAGGTAGGTTTATTTCCACGAAATATTGAGTTAAAATGTTAGATCGATCGAAGTTGACATTTGATAGGGAGACACTCTGGGACATCAAGAGACGATTGAAATTATTGGCTCATTCCTAATCAGCTGAGTGAGCTAAATTCTCTCCTGTTCATCCTAGGAATAGGTTCAGTGAAGACATCTGCATGCGCAAACGTGTCTTCTACTTTTTAGAAAATAGAAACATTAGTCATAATCATTTATTTGCCAAAGCACATGACTGTGCAGGAAAATGAATTGTCAAAACAAATTAAATTTTAGGGGAGGGAAAATTCACATATCAACCCTGTAGTCACAAAAAAATAAATAACTGTAAATTATTGCATGAGAAAAAAGGAATTCCAGCCGAGATGCCTGCCCACCCAAAAAGCGGCTTGGCCCAGCCCGGACCCGACCCACCATGTCGGCCTCCCGATGCATAATAAACGACACTTATTCTATATCTGTATGAAATGACCTTCCACAACTCATTGAGCTACGATTTTGTTCATTACTCTGTGCTTAGGCATGAAACGCAAAGCACAAATGTACCTAAATATCATTTTCAGGTCGAATCTACTTATTTCATTAATACTTCCAATTGAAAATTATGTACTTTTACTTCAAAATTGAAAGTAGGTATAGTCTCTCAACGAAAATATAGGTATTATCCTCATTCAGGCCTGTAGAGAGGGTGGGCTCTGCGGACCCCTGTGGCCCAGCCTTAGTGAGGAGGCCCGAATTTTATTTAAAAAAAAAAATAAATAAATAAATGAAGAAAATAATGATAGTAATTTTAATAAAGTAGAGAGATAGAGAAATTAGAAAATAAAAGGCGTGTTAATGGGTGACTATTACCGATCAAAACATGAATACTTTTTTGCTTGAGGCACCTGATACGCCAATACACTAGTTGAGAACAAGTTACACAACAGCATGCTGATTTATAGGGTAAGGTGCTGTACAGTACAACAGCTGTAACCTGACACCAACGGACTACATAACATGGAACGCACACTGAGTGTTTTGGAAACAGTATGCTGCCGCAGCCGGCCGCCATCTTTGAATGGTGCAAGAGGCCAGCACCGTTCATTACGGCTGTAAATGAATTCGCCTTTCTCAGTTATAATTTGCTGTTATAAACATTAATGTAATCAATCGTGTGGCTTTGGAAGTGGATATTCCATTGACCTTTTGGTATCAGGAAGTGTTATTATAGGCAGCACAAGAATTAACCATGAGCAATCTGGTCATAATAATAATAATAAGCAAAAACACAATAATAGGTTGATAGGTCGTCTAGTGCGCCCTAAGCTGAGGGCGACTTGGTGTCTCTTGACCTATTCAAAGATGGCGGACGCTTGGCGGGCCAGACCGGTTTCCTCACTCGCTGCCCCCTTGAAACGCGCGTTCCATGTTATATAGTTCATTGCATGGCACATGGGCTCGAGGAAGAAATCGTGCAGGTACTCTCGTGGCTGAAAACATCGGCGGGGAAAAACCGCTCCAACCCGCGCTTGAGTGGACATTGGGCCAATGTTGTCTTGGGGGATCAATGTTTTGAGATTAGGAATAGTAAGGATTTTCTGCCCCTTCCCTTTCGAACTCGCCAGTTCCAAGTGCCAGATTACAGCTGTTTATCTGAACCTTGCACATGCTTGCACCTGTAGCCACTCTTGACTTTCTGGCCTCCAAGGTGTCTGAATAAGGACAGACACCTCTTGAAAACTTTATTCTTACCATTGGTGTGATATCTTGAGACAATAATTCGTTGATTAAGTCGTCATAATATTTGAGCCCTGGTTCGCTGATGAGGTTGGTTGTCCCATCTGGAAGTACTCGTGCCCACGAGATGGAAAACCTGTACATCCTGAACTACACATAAAGAATTGTTTAGATCAAGTTTTCAAACTAAATCACTGGACCATGACTTATAGTGTGTATTAACCCTGTGCTATACTAAAGAACATTGTGTGGCCTCTAAGCCACTTGATTTTTAGATAAAGGTGGCCAAATTTCCATTTTTGTGGTTGCTGGAAACACGGGTTGCCCCATCCAGCCAGTGTTACGCTCCAGGAACTCCGGGGATGATGGTTACAGTGTCCCAACTTCGGGAAATTAATTTCTCATAGTTGTGACGACGCGAGTTCGAACTCCTGTCGAGGTATCAAATATTTTTGGGTCGTTACACCAGCCTAGTGGCTCTCCCTAGTCCGTCCCCTTCAACATCTTCTCACACACAACCACCTGATCTACCTTGCCCAACTGCCTCCTCTTCAGAGTTGAGGTACTCTGAAACAGGTGATCAATGTTCTCCAAACGGCCACTAGAGTGGGTAGTTGTTCCTATCTCTTATTATTATTATTAATACTGAGCTCACAGTGGCAAATGTATGTATCAGCATGGTAAAATGAACAAGGTTGTACATAATATCTACTCAACATCCAGGTTGTACATATCACCCGGGACATGTCATCAATCTGATATATTTTTCCAAACCTATTGATTTAGGATATTTTTTTATGTTTGAGATGCGAGATCCTGACCTCCGAATTAAAAAAAATAATTTAAAAATCCCCATACTCTCCTAAGATCGAGTAGGGTCGAGTCCAACAGTTCTAACTAATTTCTTGACAGGGACGAGTCCAATAACTCCCATATTGATAATAATAATAAAAACCATTTATTATGCTTGAGACCAAAATTGGTCTATTTACAGCTTTACAAGGATTTTGTATATACATATTATAGTACGGCACGACAAGGGATTAATAGATATTGAAAACCAGACATTACTTGTTTTCAATTTCTTAATTTCTGTAATCATTACTTAATTTCTGTAATTATTACAGAGATTACTAATAACTATATATTATTGCATCTAAACCTCAACTTTCGAGCAAAGTGAGTAGGTATCTGTGTTATCTGTCATACATTTGCTAAGTTTCTGGTTTTTAACGCCAATTAGATAGTGGGGGGAAGGGCTAAAGGTTTTGACTAGGCAAAAACTTTAGTGCTGCCCCCCAACTTTTTTAAACCACAAGTAATGAAAATCGATTTTAGGTTATTTCAAATGTCAACGATGAGAAAGTGGAGACTCTAACAATTCCAAATCATATTTTTAAAATTATGAAACGATGGTTTGAAGTGGTGAAATCTCGTTTTCAAAAGGGGGGGGGGGGGGGGGGGGGGGAGGATTCAAGTACACTCATGAACGTATTTATGAAGACGGTAAACTGTTAACCTAAACTCACCTTGAGCTCAATGCGAAGCTCACCCTAGTGTTTTGCCATGACAAAGCAAAAATGAATCAGATTCATTGGCCACTGAAACAAGAAAATGCGATCACTTACGAACTTGATGGTCAGATGAAATTTAACTAACCCCAATTTCCTTTATTAGTTTTATATCGTCCTTAAAATGGTGGTATGAGTCACACGCCACATCTCCGTTCGTACGATCTGCCACAAACCATGGATTTGTGTGAAGGATTCGATCCCATATGTTTTCTCCTTTGCCTGTAAATAATACCATTATTTTACCTTGTTCCTAGGATCTCACTTTCGCGCATGTACAGGTGTTACTAATGATGCAATAATGTTGAAATTAATATGGAATACCATTGTTCCCCAACTACGCACCAAACTTGAGCAAGATTGGACGACTAGGGAGGGCGTGAAAAAATGAAGCTTGCAGTAATGTAAGTTGGAGTAATGATTTGACAAGTATGAAATTAATAGAGGACCATTTATAGCTTAATCCGCACATTCCCTGAAAATTTCATCAAAATTGGATGAAAACTGTTGAAATTAGACTCGTTAAAATTAATAAGCATGTGCAGTAGCTAGGTACTAATTATATGATTATGTTGAAATTACTAAGGAGTGTTCAAATTGATCTCTCCCGCCTGTCCTCCAAATTTGAGTAAGGTCGCACGACGGGGGTGTGAGAAAATGATGCTTGATGGAATTTACGTTTCCACATGCGCTGACAGAAGTATTGATTTGGGAACAACGAAACTGATAGAAGACCATCTACACCCGCACATTCCATAACAATGGGTTGAATATTGTGGAAATTAAGCTTGTTACAAGGATTTGGGATAGGACAGACACATACAGAAGGACATGGAACAAAAGTTTTTCAGATTGGTCTAAAACTTAAAATGCAAGTGGAAATTTTACCACTGTAAAAAAACAACAACCTTTTGATTTTTTGGATACTTTTCCATCTCTCAAAAGCGAAAACAATGCTTCCACTACCTATAGGTGGACTTGAGAGCAATTTAAGAGATGAAATTAAGCACTTAGGTACCTACCAATGAATCACTAGTAGGTACATCTGCACGGAAAATAGTTGATGAACTCGATTTTGCAAGTTATAATAAATCCATTGGAAATATACCACCTGATATTTACATTATTGGCATTAAGTATGTTAGCTGATATTTACAAGGCAATTTCTATGTATCCTGGTCCCACCATCTAGTGATCGTTCATGGAATTTAGAGCTTGATTGGCTAATCAATAGATTCGCTAGCAGCGTATGATTTCTCTACCTTGAAATCCGAAGGTGTTTTATCGAAGTTCAAGCCCTTAGGGAAAGCGAACCATTGTGGGTGGTTTTAATCGATTCTTTGGGATTACATTAATTTATCATTGTCAAGCAAAAAACCATTACTGTTACCTAGAAAGTTTTCGAGATCTCGATTTTTTAATGTTTAGCCCTTTAATACATCCTTTAGGGTTGATAAAAATTGATGCCAAGCTTCTAGGACCATCTAGACCCCAAATGTGATTTTTAACACAACTTTCATAAAGTTTGGTCTAGTAATTTTGGAAAAAGTCGCGGACGGATGGATTTTTTTGTTGCGATTTTTGGGTTCTACGCATCTTGAAACGTGAACGAAAAAAATTTCATTGAAAATAATAAAGCGTTAAACTCCAGAAATCATCTCCTAATTTCCGTGTAGGTCGAAACGGATTTCCATGAGGAAATTTTTCGAAAATTTTAGACCCATCGCAATAGTTTTATTTTCTACAAAAATTCACTAAAAGTAGGGCTTCTAATTTCGCTTACCGCTCTCATTCCACGCTCCCTCGACTTGATAAGCAGCTGTTGACGTAGCAAAAATGAATCCTTTCGGCAGTGACCGTTGTCTCCCGACGCTGAAAATGTTGGTTTCGTCTGACGAAGCGATGACGAAACCAAAGTTTGACAGCACAACCAAAGGAAGGATACCATTCATGATAACGATTTCCAGTATTTTGGAGCTCGTGTTTTGAAACTAGAGCCCCAGCCAACTGCAGTATCTAATCTCAAATGAATTATTGATTAGATAGTTCCCTCTATCATAACTATTAGAACGGAAGATTTAATTATCAGCAAGTAACTATTCGTATTTAGGCAGTTATAATCCCTACCAATGTAATAGAAAATCGTAAGTAGGTAGCTACCTACATACTCTGTCATATTATTATTGATTTTTAGCGGATTTTCGGATGAAAATTCACTTATTCTTCAATTTCGGAGGTTTTAGAATATAGATTTATTATATTTATGTATGTAGGTGCATACTAGTCCATCATATACCTTCCTATATTATTTACCTATATAGTAGAAGTAGGAGAAATAGATTCACTTTTCTTCTTCGAGCTATAAGTAAGTAAGTTTTGAAATATTTGATTTGATTCCAACGGCATTCTATGTGCCTGGGTTTCAATTCCTCATTTCATACCTACGTTAACTTGACCGCACAATTCTTCAGGGAACAAAATCATGCAAAACGCTCCCTTACCTGATTGGTCCACAGGGTGGGGTGAATAGAATCACAACTATCTTTTCATTGTAAACAATCAACCTTATCTTCCATTAACCGACTGAGGGGACAAATAGGAATTTTAAGAGGAGAGCACAAAAGCTCGCAAGAGATTTTTCGAGGAGTATGTTTTTAACATTATTGAAGGTTAAATAACAAAGAACTAACTTTAACTCCTTTTATAGGATTTGTTATTTATTTTAACGGTTGCAAATTTGAATTCTACATTAAAACATCCTATAAAAGAGGTCTGTTTTCAACATTATTGAAGGTTAATAATAAAGAACTATCTTCCTGATCATTTAGTAAACACACTATCTACATCTGACTTTTGAATCTGACCTCATATTCTCATCTTTTAAATCTATGAAAAATAATTCGATGAAGTAAATGTGTATTCTTTATAGGATTATTTAATGTAGGATTGTGTTGAGTTGTTCACACCCAGAAAAAATTGCCCCAAACAAAATGTTATGAAATAACTGAATTGCTCCAGATGCTCCTAATCAATCCTTCTCAGCATCTTAATATATCCAAAACTGCACTGCTCACTACACAAAAGAGAACTCTGTGGAATCGGGAGTGATCGACCAACTTCATGTCTATTTGGTTTGTTTTCAATATGATCTAGTGTAGTGAGGAAGTGAAACATAGTTCTGAAATGAACCGACTGTTTTAATATGGGGTTCGGAGCAATGGTTTTGATACCAAACAATTTTAAGGGGGTGATATGAAAATCGAATCCCGCTATCCTAAAGGGATAACGAGGATTGACTTCAATGTGTCCCGTTCACAAGGAAACTAAAAGGGGTCCAGGAAGATATGAAAATGATGTTCCGACAAGAAGAACCCAACTTTACTCAATTCTGTTCGGGGAAATTTTTTCTCTATTCTCTTCTTTCCCTATTCGCAAAATTCTTTTGCCCTAAAACGAATTGCCAATCAATGTTTTCTCTTCAGATTGCAATGACTTCATTCACAAAAATCTGCTGAAAAGCACATAATTTTTTTCATGACAATGGAGGACAATTCAGAACCACTCCGGCGTTTTGTGTACCTACAGATTTTTTGTCGAACATTTTATCAAATCAGTGAGAGATTGCAAAAAAAACTAAAAACAATATTTTTCTTGTTAAACTTTTCGATGTAGCACTTCGATTGCAACAATCATCCCCACTTTTCAAATTGTTTCATAAGTCAATTTTTACCCTTTAGTGCTGATCAACAGCAATTCTGAGGTTTCAAGAACAGCATTGGACAACTTGTGATTAACAAACGAATCTGTGAATTATTTCACTGTTTATTTCATTTTTCACATTAGCCAAAAACAACTTTGACGTCAAACCCGCACGATGAGTCATTAAACAAATATTGATCTTAGGATAAATCAGTATATTTGACTGACCAATATAAATCCAACACATAAATTTATGATATTTATTTTAAAACCTCAGTGGACAATGAATACATACATACGATAAGGAATTCTTAAATAGTAATTAGTGAGAAAATTCATGTTGAGTCTGCTTCTCCGTCTAAATCTTCACCATCAACATGGTCAGCATACCGGAAATTACACTGGTAATTGGAAGCTCCGTCTCTCGCGAGAGCATCTGCCATCTCATTCCCTGTGTTTCCCATGTGCCCACGTACGTGCTTCCATTCCACGACATCAACTAGTTGAATGGCATTATCAAGCTTTACCAATTCAGTCTTATTTTTTACGGGGCCACCAGTCGTCAATTTCCAATCGTTCTTCTTCCATTTGTGGATCCACTTTGTGATGCAGTCAATGACGAATTTAGAGTCTGTGACAATCGTGAGTTTTTTTACGCCTGCTTTGGCAGCTTGCGTGATGGCCACTCGAGCAGCCTGGATTTCAGCAGTGTTATTAGTGGGAGGACCTTTGACGGGAGCTGATACATTCAGAGGGTGGTTGTGGTTAAACCAAACTCCTATCCCAGCTTTGGCTCCTTGTTGACCATTAGAGCTGCATGCACCATCCGTGTACACACACACAAACCCTTTTTTGTCTTTTTGAAAAGTATCTTCAGGGACGTCAATGCTGTCTGTACTGCTTGATCTATCAGGTTTCGCTCTTTTGGAGGCCCCAGCTTCAGTGGGGGGCGATTGGTTCACGGCGCCTTCCAATTTGGCAACTCTAGCAATCAGAGTATCGAACATTTTCGAGGTTTTATCCATAAACGTGTTCAATTTGTCTTCTAACATCGTTAAACGGGAGTTCATGGCGAACGCAGGTCCGTCCGAAGGAGACACCCTGTCAACTTTCATCATGCTAGGTGGATAGAGGTTTTCTGCCATGAAATGCATGAATGGATCTGAACACTCCATGTCATCAGGCCCATCAGTCTGATCATGCTTACGTTTACGACCTCCCTTGTGAACATCAATAAATTCTTGGGCTTCTTCTTCGGTGTTGAATTTCTTGAATAACGCCCCCTTGCACCCCTTGACTTGAGCACTGCACTCGGCCCAAGTGTCGTAAATCCCAGGTTGGTGTCCAACTGCTACGGCATATTTAGGCATGATCAATAAATTCCAATACGCTTTCAAACAAAGTTTTTGTACTAGTATACCAACAGGGAAAGAGAACATAGATTGACAATTAAAAAAGTGTATCTCACAGATGGATGGACGATTCCCGCTTCACTGATGAAATAACACTGAATTTGAAAGAAAGTTGACGCATTTTAAATACCTACATGATTTAAAGAGCGTTGTTTAGACACCTGATGTATTTTTAAATGCAATAAACGTGCCACTGATTCCCAGTATTTTTCCTACCACAAACAAGAAAGTGCCAAGCAGACGAACACTGCTGGTTACATGAAAATAAGGTTAAGCATGCATGGATACTCGCTAATTGGTTGGTCGCTCTCACTTTGGCATGGATACTTGCTAATTTCCATTTAATAGTATGGATCTAATACAGGGTCGAGTACTTCAGCAGCATGAACGTAGGAGGGGAAGTGGACCCTTTGAGTATTAATAAGATGGAGGGCTATTAGTGATGATTCAGACAGTCAAACCATACGTGCCACTACTGTCGTTTAGTCTAGGAATTGACCAGGGGCAAACTGGCCCAACACTGATCAGCTGATGTAAGATGTGATGTTGAGTTTGGTGAATGAATGGGGATTGTATAACTACATATTTCTTATTTAAGATTTACACCCTAATTGTGGACCGTACATGTACACCGCTATTTTACACCATTAATATTTCATTTGGGTGCGTACACACACAGAACAGCTGATCTACCTTCTCCAAACATCCACTAGAGTGTACTGGCCTCATTTCACCACTCATTCCCTCGCCAGAAATCCACATGATAATTATTCGTTGATTCTGAGTCAACTGCGATTATATTTGTATACCTGTAATCGTATTCGTCTGTCAGCGATTACACGAATACAACCCATGAAAATGTGTCACGGTCATCAATTTCAATAGGGCGTCCCTCCTATAATATGAGAAGCCTTGCTATTATTACCTAGCTTCAGAGGGACGTTGTATTGAAATAGATTTGAGGCAAATAGGCTGGGCTCCAATTGTTGAACTCGCATTAAGAACGTCCCTCTGAAGTTTGGTAATATCAGCCTAGCTTCTATTGACGCCCTATTGAAATTGATGATCATGACGCATGAAATTTGCGTGCTGTAGAGGGCTAAAATTCAGGTGGAGGGGCCACTGTATAAAAATAAGATAGGCTAAATGGTTCCATGCCAACGGTGGGGTGTGTTAAGTGTTCACGTGAACTAAAGCAGACATAGGTTCTTGCGCCAAAAAATTAAGCTTTCCAAATAAAAGGATGAGTTCGTTGGTCACCACTTTTTGAGTACATTAAATTGGTCAAATTTTGAAAATCACAAAAAAATGGCTAAATGGCTAAAAATTGTTGAATGCACATTTTTAGCAGGATGTTAGTTAAAAGAAGTTTATCAACAATGAAGTAGACCATCAAAAATGTATGTACAGAGTTATGGGGAAAAATGTAGGTACTTAATGAAATAATGTAAGTATTTCATTAATTATTACACTGCCAAAAAAAAAAAAAAATAAATAAATAAAGTCAAGCCCTCACGCAACAGGTAGGTACTGGTCCTGGGGGTTTTCGAGGGTGTTGAATCCGAAGCCCGTTTTTCACGTAAACGTCTAATTTTTGAACAGCACCTGCTTTCTTGAAAAAATCACTTAAATTCCAGGATACGTAATTTATGTTCAATCAAAAGGTGATATTTTTGTTGTAAATTTTATGCTGAACGTGCCTATACCACATATTATGAGTCCCAAATGCCTCCTTAACGTGTCTTTTGCCTAAAAACTACTACCGAAAAACGCGGGTTTTCATCAATTTTTGAAGATTGACGAGTTTCTTGAAAATTTGTGTACAAATTACACCACTCGGCGAATTTTTTTAGCAAGTTTTTTTTTTTTTAACCAGTTTAATGTGCTCAAAAAGTGCTGGCCAATAGTTCACATGAATGAATCAGCCAACACTCAACACACCCCACCGAAGGCATGGAACCAAAGTTATAGCAGCAGCTTACCTAGAAGAAGAAGAAGAATAATGTTCCATTGTGTCAGAGCATGAACCTAGGTTCATGTGTCAGGGCAATGGTAATTTGTGTTGCTTTTGACTATTTATGCTACATATACAATTATTTTATTATTAAGTACTTATTACATTGATTATACTCCGTCTTGATTATACACAAGTGGTGCATGATGGAAGGAAATCCGGTTATTGATACTTGTTGAAGCTTGCTTCTTTTCTTTGATTCCACCTCTATTTGTAGGCTCACTACATCCTCAGGATTCTTGGGTCTTCGCATTCCTTCTGACGGACTCAAGTTAGAAAGGTAAGTTCTATTCAGATGTTTGTTTGTTTCTCAATCACAATAAAGTTGCGACGGTTCAGGTCCCTTCGATTCTCCCGAAATTAAATTAAATTGTACATATGAGTTCCTTGTTCATTCGATGTGGTTCGGGGGTTAATTGTGGCTAAATTAACTTACCTAGGTGTTTTTTCAATGGTTGAAACATTGTAAAATTTCATCATTATTTGGGCATTTAGTCAGATTAAATAAATTGCAAAATGGAACACTAGTACTCTCTCCAAAGAAAGTTCCCGGTTATTTTTGAGTTTCCATAAGCCCCCCAGGATTTGGAGGGCCGGGAGCGGAATTTTCTCAACGCTACCTACTCAACCTCTGCTAGTAGTTTTTGGCTGCACTGCTGCAGGGTGTCATCCGTGATAAAACTTTTTTGGTACCTAACTAGTTGCACTTTGAAAAGGAGCTTTTTCACACGAATTTCGGGTGTACTTAAGTCCTGCTCCCCATTTTCAAAACGAGATTCACTTCAAACAACAGTTTTTTAACTTTAAAAATATGGTTTGGAATCGTTAGGGCGGCCTCTCACTTGCGATTTTTAGTCACGGCGATTAAAAAGTCGCAGTCGCAGCTTGTCAGTACCGTCCACGCACCTGCGACTAAAAGCAGTGCGACAATGGACGACCTGGAAGCAACTTGTGTAGTTGCGTTGGCTTTAAGATTTAAAAAACGGCAGCGGGATGGAAAATCTAAGAGAAGGATATGGGTGCACCCAATCATATTTCAAAGAGAGGCGAAGGATCAATTCGATAAGATCCACGGGGATTTGATTAAGTACCCGGCCAAGTTTTTTATTATTATCGGCTAAGTTCAAGAAGCTTTGACCAACTTCTGGAGTTGATACGACCAATAATGCCACTGTCAATAAAAAACTGTGGTGATGGCAGCATAAACTCATTACCATCATCAGTGTAAACATCAGCTTCGTCTGCTGACAAAGCTGTTGAGAGAACAAAACACGAGTGGGAAAATGTCGCGCGACCTGCAGGTGCGGGCGAGGTCATTCGATTCTGTGTTTCACATTTTCCCCCGCGACAATCGCGTCGCCCGAAAAATAGAACTTGCTGCGACTTTTTAATCCCTGCGATTTTTCTGTCGCAGGTGCGAGTTCTTCGATTGACTTTTGTGCGTTTCATTTCAGCGGCGATTTAATCGCGCGACCGAAAATCGCAAGTGCGGGGCCGCCCTTAGACTCCCTTCTTACACATCGTTGAAATATGTGAAACATCCTAAAATTGATTTACATTACTCAATTCTGGTTTTAAAAAGTTGGGGAGCACTAAAGTTGTTGCCTAGTCATCAACTTCAGTCCTGCTCCCCCACGGGATTTTCTAGGAATATGAACAAAAAATTTAACCCTGATTGTCAAAAACGAACTTTGTTTGACGAAAGTATAATATATATTTTGATTTTCATAATATCTATTCACTTGAATTGGGATTATATAGTTTTTTTTTAAACATTTACAAGAAATACATGAATGGGTCGGACTAATAATGAGATGAATGGGGCAGAACTGGTGTTTTTACAGAGGGAAAAGTTAGTGGTTTAGTTCCAACATATTGTAAGATGTTGGATTTTTACTTTTTTGCAGTTTTCATCATTTGTTGGCAAATATTAATGAAATTTAAGTAATTTTTTCAACATACATTTTTTAATGTTTTAGTTCATCATTGATAAACCTCTTTCAGCTAAAATTCTCCTAAAAAATATAAATTCAACGATTTTTACCCTTTTTTAGCCATTTTTAGTGATGTTTTAGCACATTTTTTGAAATTTGACCAATTTAAAATGAGCACAATAAATTGGTCATATTTCAAGAAATTTACTTAAAAAAAAAAAAAAAAAAAACTACCGAAAACTGCTGAATTGCCAAATTTATATTTTTCCGCATTTATGGTTCACAATTTACAAGAAAAGTTTATCAACTATAAACTAGAACATTTCAAAATTTATTCACAAAAATATGCTGCAAATTTTACTTGAATTTTATTAATATTGTACCTATGCTAAAAAAATTGAGATTTTTTAGTGCGAGGAAATTGGTAACTATTAATTTTATGGCAAAAACCGTATTCCAAATAACAATCTGCTATTAATTTTTTTTTTTTTTTTTTTTTTTTGGATTTTGGCTTGTTTGCAGTTTTCATCGATTTTTTAATAACTAATTTTAATTAAAATTAAGTACATTTTCAGCATAATTTTTTAAATAAATTTTTGAATGTTATATTACATGAACATTTCATAAATAATAGTTGATAAACTATATTTTGAGCAATATTCTGCTAAAAAATATAAATTTAACGATTGTTAGCCGTTTTAGCCATTTTTAATGATTTTATGAGCACATTTTTTAGAATTGTGACCATTTTAATGTGCTCAAAAATTGCTGGCCAACTAATTCATCATTTCGTTTGAAAAGCTTGATTTTTTGGCGCAAGAACGGAATTTTCATCTCAATCCTAAGGTAAGGAGAGTTGTAGTCTGGAATACCATATAAATATATAAATTAAGTAATAGTCGTGGAGTTTTGAGTTTTTAAAAAACAACTTTAATTCACTTTCACAAGAATGACAAAGACGATGCACTGCGCGATGTAGATACGGGGACGTACGGATGGAGACTGAACTGCAGAGGCTGATGGCCGCGGGCTTATATAGGGAAGAGCTGCTGTGTCAGCTCTTTATTACCCAAGGGTTGAGGCGTCGTATGTAACTCCTCCCCCCTAAGTTGAAATTTTGGGGACCCAAAAGTTTTATTTATTATTTTGTGTTAGGTAATTATTTTTGTGGGCAAATGCAGATTTTAGTTTTGGGGACACGGAATTTCTTAGTTTATGATTTTGGGGATGTGCATCATCTTTGGATCTTTTTTTGATTATAATGGTTACAATTATTACATGGTGGTTAAAATTGATTACAATCAATACATTACATCAATACAATCAATACAATCAATACATCATCAAAACGATAAATACAATGGTCATAATAGAATGCAATAATAATAACAGTGATTACATAACAGCGATTACATAATATTTACGATTAACAGTGATTACATAATAAAATGGCTTACAATGATTACAATAAGATGTAATAGTAATAACCGTGATTACAAAAAGGTTACGTTACGATTACAAAAAGGTTACAAACGTTATGATTACAATGATTTCAAAAAGGTGACGTGATGAGGTGTCCATTAGGCATTTTGTCGTCTCTTGTGTTTCTTGTATTGAACTATAATTGTTATAATAAAACTGAGTAATATGACATAAAGGAATATGGACCAGAAACTAGGGGTTGCAAGTTGGTATAACGTGAAGCGTTTGACAGGTTTCCAATTTTCTAGTTGTATAGAGGACAAATCTAGGTTTTTAAGCTGAATTACATTATCTAATGTTTTGGAGGAGTCGGGCGTGAGTTGTACGTTACTGACTATAAGGGGTGTGCCTAAGATGCTTCTATGTGCAGCAAACAGGGTTTGATTGTGATAGGACACTAAGTTCTGGCTAGGTCTGACCAGGTAGATCCCTCGTAAGTTTCGTAACTCTTTTCCGAATTTTGAGGTGATAGTGAGTACATCGCCATGAGGGAAGACGAGCAGGTATTGATTGATTCTATACAAGAGCGAGACGTAGTTGGTGGGGATTTCCAGTTTTGCGTAATTGCAATTTCCCGTGGAACTTGTCTTTAGGAATTCGGCTTCGCACTGGGAATTGACATCTATTAACATGTGACCGGGGCAGAGATAATAGGCGAGGCCAGAAGGGCATTCGTCTCTTAGGGTAAGGACTTCGTTTTGCGATTTCAGCAAGTAGCGAACGGAGGGTAAAATTGTTACGTATTCGGAATTTAATGTTGCTGGTAGGGATTCTAAATAGTACAGGTCGAAATTTCTGGGATCTACAATAGGGACATCGAGAAAGTAGACTATTTCGTCCGTTCCGATAAAACATTGAACCTTTATGTGGGATTTAATTTCGAATAGGTCTTTTCCGGTATGGTTCAGGAACCTAGGGCCATAGAATACCGTGAGGCGGTCTAAAAAAGTTCTGAGCTCAGGATACTTGGATGTAATTTACCCAATTCACAGAAGGTGAGTGACGTCTCTATGTCCTGGATAACGTTTACTAGTAGTTGTAGTGAAATCTGGCAATGTTCCAGGAAGTCATTCAAGGCACGAATGTGTGTTTGTTCCCCTACTTTCATGTCTCGAAGGGATTCATACTCTTTCTGGATCTGAAGGTTGTTATGATTGATGATGTCCATAGTTTTGTTAAAATTTTCGGCAAAAGCTTGATTCACCGAATATTGAGAGTTTAGTTGGTCCTGTAAGTTTTCTTGATTTCGTTGTAAATGGTTTATTATGTTATCATAGCGTTCGCTATCCTTCGCGTCTAGGTTTCCCGTAACAAATTTGATTAAGGAGCCTAACCCGTCAACTAGTCCTCTTTTTGATCTCTTTGTTCGTTGGTTGCCGATCTTAAAGTTTTGTATTTTAGAGTCAATCACTTCGAAGGTATGGTTTATAGTTGTGGTGAACATATCAGTGCGTTCTATGTATGTAGTCTGGGAGTCTATAACGGAAGTGAACACTTGTTGGTACTGAGTGCGAAGGGAATTGATTTTTGAAATTAAAGCGCTGAGGTCGTAATAGTGAGTGATGGTATGATAACCTTCCACTATTTTGGCCGGTCTAAGGAGTACTGGGAGAAGTCCAGGGTTCAATGTGACGTTGACTAATTCTAGTCCTGAGGCGGAGGAGAGGAGGATCAGGATCCTGTAACAATGTCAAAACAGGGAATTCCTGAGGATTTCTGTACACATCTGTTCTCGGAGGTATGGTATGTCAGTTTGGGAGAAAGTAGGGTTCCTATTGCTCGTTATTGCTTTGGCAAACTGGCAGACGAAAACACCACAATCATCTGAGTTCGATTGTTGTGGGATTGTTAGCAGGTGGGTTGTTTCCCAGTTTTCTGAATCCAGTAGGATTCCCCTCTTTTCGAGAAACTCGAAAGCCAAGTACGATTGGATGTTTTCTAGGATCGGGATGGCGTATGCGGCTGCAATGCCATTTCTTGTACGTTTTTCGGAGAGGGAGTCTAGGTACGTGATCTGTTTACGTTTCGTGTTAATTACCACGAGACTCCAATGGTTTGTTTTATGGATTGGTATGATTATTAAATCTTTGCTGAATATGTCTGACCTACGAGTAAAGTGTCTTACTCGGTCATAACCGTGTGCTTCTAACATAGGGTAGAGGAAAGAGTTAAAACAGAAGGTTGAGGGAAATGTTTTGTGGTTTCTATTCCTTTCGTCTATCAACTCCATATAGAAGTTCATAATCATGTCGTCTATCCAGTTTCCGGGTCTTAGCGTCAGTAAGTTTTCCCTAGTCAGTTTGAGTCCGTATTTATGTGTCAAAGTTTCTGAGGATGGTAGTTCGGTATTCCATGCATTTTGGACTTTGGTCTCATAGAATTTCCTGGGTGGTTTTACGTTGGTTAGGTGAGCCTTCTCTTTGGTGTTATGATGACGTGGGTGAATTTGTACTGTTTTCATAGCCGGGTCTATTTCTTTAACTTCTTCTTTATTATATTTGGGTTTAGTCTTGCTTTGTCGTTGGATGGTTTTAATAAAGATTTCGTCAGGGATTTCAGGGGGGTCTATGCGGTTCACGTTTTTCTCATCAGCTACTTTTTCTTTTTGTTCCTGGAGTTTTTCGGACACTTGTGCGTATAAGGCTTTTACTCTTTCTTTATGTCGGTCTAAATAGTCGTGTGCCATCGCTTTTTCGATATCCATTTCTAGGAGAGAGCGGTTATTCACGTGCCCGTATAGGAGTTCGAACGGTGTTAATTTTGACGCGGAATGGATCGAATTATTGTAGGCAATGATCGCATAATTGACTTATGGCATGTAGCACAAGTTTTGAATTCTTCCCTATTGGTTAGTAATCGGACGTGCTCTATGAGAGTGGAATGAAATCTTTCAGCGATACCATTGGATTCCGGGTGTTGCGAGGATATGAAGTGAATGTTTATTTTATGGAGGGCCATCAATTCTTTCACTAATGAATTTTGAAATTCGGTTCCATTGTCCGAAATAATTTTGTTCGGGATCCCATGGTGGGCAAAGAACTTCATTAGTCCGTTAACTATTTCAACGCCGGTGGAAGAAGAGATAGGGTATGCTTGCGCGTATTTGGAAAATGGACAAATTATCGTTAGGAACTTAGAGTTTTCTATGGTGAATTTGTCTATATGTAGTGTCTCTAAAGGTCGGACAGCTGTAGGAGTGATGTTGTATTTAATTTTGAGCGGAGATCTTTCGTATTTGCATTTTAGACACAATTCGCAGTTGTTGATGAATTTTTGAATAGCGATCTTCAAATTCGGCCAATAATATTCTCTTTTTAATTTTTCGTATGTTTCGTCTATGCCGCGATGGTTTGTAACTCCATCATGATATTTGGAAATTAGATCTGTTTGTTCTTTTTCCGATTGGATGTCGATCAAGCGTTTGGAGTATTTAGTGAGGTTTATCTCTGAGTGGGTGAAATGAGTTGCAATGACTTTAGCAAATTTTTCGTATACCTCGGTTTCGAAATAAATGCCATATTTTACCCTAGGGTGGATGTATTCTTTGGTGAATTTTATTACATCGTTTTCAAACTCTTGATCATTTACTTTGACGAGCATGCGAGTTTTGTTTCCAAAAAGGGTCGTAAGTTTAACCATGTCGGGGACAGGGTGGTTAACTACTGTGAGTATTATCTGGTTCGAAGAAATGTTGATTGGCTGATCAAGAATGGGTATATTGACAACTGTATTCCCTAAAAAGTTGGAGTGTACTGTGTGTCTAGATGAGGTTTCGTCAGTCACCCCTTCCTCCCCAGGATCGACGTGTGCGACCACAGAGTCAGCGTCGTCGTTAGAGGTAAGGTCCAGTTGTTTGCCTAAAAGTTGGGTAAGTTGGTCACAGTGTAAGGTATGTAAGTTTGGTTGGTTTTCTATTTTGACTCTGGATAGTGCATCTGCGTTTGTGTTGAGGGCTCCTTTTTTGTAAATTATGTTAAAGTCGTATGCTTGTAATTTCGTTTTCCATGCGAACAATCGTGAACCAGGTTCTTTATGGTTGAAGAGCCATTGTAACGGGTGGTGATCAGAAAAGATAGTGAATTTCCTACCATATAAGTAGGGGCGGAAGTAACCTACAGCCCATACGATGGCGAGTAGCTCTTTCTCAATTGTGCTATATTTTTGTTCGGATTGGTTTAACGTCCGGCTCGCGTAAGCTACCGGTAGATCGGAGTTATCTGAAATTTGACTTAAAACTGCCCCTAAAGCTACGTTGCTGGCGTCAGTAGTGAGCCTGAAGGGCTTCGAGAAATCTGGGTATTGAAGGATTGGGTCATTGCTTAGGAGGTCTTTGCAAGTTTCGAAGCATTGTCGATACTCAGGGTCCGTGATGTCTATGAGAGCGTCTTTTTTGAGACATTTAGTCATGGGTTTCGTTAGTTTTGCGAAGTCTTTGATGAATTTTCGGTAGTACCCTAACAGTCCTAAGAATCCCTTGATTTCTTTTGTAGTTTTTGGAATGGGATAATTTTTTATTGCTTTAATTTTGTCTGGGTTTGGTTTTACTCCGTCTGGTGTGACTACGTGACCTAGGTAACAAACTTCTCTTCTCAAAAAGTCGGTTTTATCTAGTTGTACCTTGAGGTTAGCAGATCGAAGGCGTTTAAAGACTGATTCTAAACGGTGTACGTGTTCCTGTAGGCTAGTGCTAAATACTATAATGTCGTCCAAATATACGCAACAGTATTCATTTGCGATACCACGTAGTATATTGTCCATCACGCGTTGGAATGTACTAGGTGCGTTCTTTAACCCAAAGGGGACGCGTGTCCACTCCAAATGACGTGTGGGGGTGCTGAAGGCTGTTTTGCTGATGCTATTGGGATCCATTTCTATTTGGTGAAAGGAAGATTTTAAGTCAATTGTACTGAAATATTGGCATCTTCCCAACTTGTCTAATAGTTCCGAAATTTGGGGAAGAGGGTATTTATCTTCTATTGTTTTTTCGTTTAGTTTACGATAATCTACAACGATTCGAAACTTTTGCTTTCCACTGCTGTCTTGTTTTTTTGGGACTATCCAGATAGGGGCATTCCAAGGGCTTTGAGAGTTTCGAACGATCCCTTGTTGGAGAAGTTCTTCCATTTGTTTGTCGAGTTCGTTCAAATGTACCTCAGGGAATCTATAATTTTTTGTGTAGACTGGTATTTCGTCAGTAGTGCGAATGACGTGTTTGACGTTGTTGGTGAAACTAAGGGGGGTGCCTTCTTGAAAAATATCCGCGTATTTGGTGACTAATTTGGATATCGCGAGTTTTTCTTCCTCGTTCATGTGGTCGAGGCGAAGTTGGCCTAAATCAAATTTGAATGTTGATTTTTCGAAGTGGTTTAAGTTTGAGTTTGAGACGGGTTTTTGGGTTTGTAAGTCAGTAGTTTGAGGGTCGATCTCTTCGGCTAATATGGGGGTAGCCTGTGTGAACTGGTAGGGGTTTTCGCCGGAATTCAATACTTGGACGTAAGCATCATAATTTTTAACTTTGACCAAGCATTGGGGAATTTCTACGGGTCCTATCTTTTGGTAGGGGATGATCGCATCTCCATTTTCAATGTTATTGAGTACCAGTTTGACCTGTTGGATACTCCTACCGCCAATAGTGTACGTCTCAGTGATGTCTAAATTTAGATATTGCAACGGGAGGTTTACATGAGGGGTTTGGAATACTTTATTCCTGATGCTTATATCGGCTTTTATAAATTCTAGGTTATCAATGCCGATCAGGAGATCGAATCTAGAATGGAATGGGAGTAGTCGGAATTTTAGGTTTAAACCCTTTTCTCGAAGTAGTTCGTCGCACGGGACCATGGCACTTGAAGTGACCAAGGAGGTTCCGTGGACAGTCGTAACGGAAAAAGGTTCATCATTTGTTTTGATAGGGAAGTATTTTTCTGCTATTAACGGGTTGACAAAACTGGCCGAGCTCCCTGTGTCTACGAGGATTTTTAAGTTTAATTTGGGCAATATGATATAGGGGAGCTTGTTGATCGGCTTAAAGTTTAGGTTCATGAGGTTGCATGCGGTGGTTGGAGGCAAGGGTCTTCTAAAAAAGGAGTTTCATCCTTTTGACTTTGGGGATTTTCCGTAGATTGGTCTGGCCACTCATATGCGTCGTAGTATAGGTCATTTTGGTAGTTCGAGTCATGATAGTTATTAGGTTCGTCAATCGTTTGGTCGTTTTGGTAATTTGAGTCGTAATAACCGTAGGCTTCGTCATTTATTTGGTTCGTTTCTTCGGTTTGTAAATTGTGAAAATTTGGGTTCGGATTCGGATTTGTTGTCTGCCACGACATTGGTTTCCAATTCCTTTGAGTGTTTTGGGGAGATTTCTGATTATTTGGAGGGTTTCTTTGATAGGTTGGCCTATTTTGGTAGCCGTTTCTTTGTAGGTTTGAAGGGGTTTGTTGAGGATTTGGCTGTCTAGGCGGGCCAGACCATTGAGGTGGAGGATTTGGCTGCCTAGGTGGGCCGGACCATTGAGGTGGAGCTAGGCTTTGTAGTAGTCTATAAGATCTCGCAACAGGTGTTTGTGACCAATATGCAGGGTTCTGCCTAGGGGGCCCGTAAAGACGGTGCGGGGGCGGAACTCTGTATTGAGGAGCTTGGTTTTGCCTGAGGGGAGCATTTTGTTTTGGACGAGAGTTTGATGGTAACAACTGGTAATCGTTCGTCATCCATCCAAGTGCCTCATTCAGGTCCTTTGGTTATCGAGTCCTCAACAGGCTTCCTAGTGGTTCTCTAAGATGTAATAAGAAACATCTTAATGCGAGTTGCGTGTGGTGTTTGATTATGCTGTCGGCCTCATCGGGTTCGTGGATGTTGGCATACGCGGTTATTTTGTTTAATGCTTCCGTAACCCTATGGTGGAACTTGAATGGGTCTTCGTGCTCTCCCTGTCTCATGTTAGAGAGGTCCAAATTCATGGAGAACAAGTCCCGTTTATCGGAAAAGGCATTGATCAACGCGTCTTTGATTTGTTGATATGTCGTGATATTTCCCGAGTTTATTGCGCTCGAAGCGGGAGGCTGAATTTTTGCCTTGATGGCATGTAAGATCATCCTATTTTGGAAGTCTCCTACGTCGTTATAATTGAAAAATCTATCATTCAGTTCTTGTGTTACTAGTAGGAAATCATTCAATGTTTCCGGGTCCCCTTTAAACACTGGAATGAGTTCCATGTGTTCTTTTTTGAAAGTTGGGACTTCGGCAACTTCGGGTTTCCTACTTGGTAGGCGTGCGCCTCCCAACCTCATTAGTTCGAGGGCGCCTGTTGCTTCGCTTAGCGCGGCTTCTAGTCTAAGTTGTGTCGCGTTTTGTTCTCGGAGGACCTGTTGGGTCGCTTCCAACAAGTGGCTAAATTGGGTGTTTTGCGCCATTAATTCGGAATTTTGCGCGATCAGGTCCTCGATTTTGGGTTTGCCCCCGGTGGCTCCAGTATCGACGGACATGTCGATGTTTTCGGGTATGAGGTATTCGGGGGTAGTAGAAAGGTATTGGGGCCGGTTTTGGTCTCTGAGGAGGATCCCTAGGCGATTAGAGAGCCTATCGGCCACAAAACGTTTTAGTTCTTTGGGAATTTTGATTGTTTTAGGACGTGCTTACGGGGTCAAACCTAATCTGACCTGTACAGTGCCGAGTTATAGAAGAAAAGATACAAAAATACAACTGAAAACAAGATTAAAATTCAAAAGATTCAAATTCCTTAAAATTATCTTAATTAAGAATGGTGTCTTCGTGTGGGAGACGAGAAGAATACAGATGTGGAGAGAGAAGTTTAAAGGGACGACGGCCGTCAAATCGGCGAGTGGTCTTCAAGGTGAGCTTATCTGTAGCTTGCAAGCGATAAAAGTTTTTTAATCTGAGACCTACGTCCTGTGCGTGGGTAGATCTCCGATGAGATGTCGTTTTAACAAATGAAGAGTGAACGTCTAAATATATTCTGAAAGTTTTCCCGGTCAGATGTTCGTTCTTTGCGGGTTTTAAAACTTTTAACAGAATTTTTTTTTGTGAAAGCTTCTTGGAAGTGAAGGAAGTTGTATATTTTTAAGTGTGGGCTTAAGAATGGGTGAGTGTCTGCCGAATATGCTTTTCGGTGGACTGTACTCGTACTATAAAATGTTGCGCAGTGATTTACTTACAGAGGGATGCCCATGTCCATGTAAGGAGTCCAGTTCCTTTGATTTCCGTCGTGTGTAATCCCAATCAGACACTGTTTCACAGAAGGTTCTCGGTTTTTCTTCGCGTGTACGGAGCAAAGAAAAAACCACGTCTTTCCGACAAGCGCCAATTAAGTAATAGTCGTGGAGTTTTGAGTTTTTAAAAAACAACTTTAATTCACTTTCACAAGAATGACAAAGACGATGCACTGCGCGATGTAGATACGGGGACGTACGGATGGAGACTGAACTGCAGAGGCTGATGGCCGCGGGCTTATATAGGGAAGAGCTGCTGTGTCAGCTCTTTATTACCCAAGGGTTGAGGCGTCGTATGTAACTTATATATATATATATATATAAATATATATATATATATATATATAATGAAAAAGTGTTAATACTCTAGGATTCGTTTCAGAATGCCACAAAACGGATTTCAATGAAGAAATTTTTCAAAATTTTTATTTAAAAAATTTCCGAGCCATTGCAATAGCTTTATTTTTTACGCAAATTCGCTAATATTTCCGTACTGCCGAGACCCTAAACTATTGATAGCTTTGCACCACTAAAAAATAAACAAAATTTGTAGTTACAATTGAACACACATCTTGATTGATTAGATTGGCAGTCCATAATTTATTAAATCAACTATTCTTAGTTTACTCGTGTTTGTATATTATTAACTGTCTATTTATTCTTTTTTTTTTTTCAGATATTCACCTAAAATGCCTAAAAAATCAAAGAAAGGAAAGAATAAAATGAGTCAACGGGAGGAGTTCACCAAAGAAGAACTTAGTGGAAGCCGCCCGCCTCCATGGGCAAAAGGGAAGATGATCGGCATGTGGCATAAAGCTAAACACATGCACAAATTTGTGAGTGGCGACCCAGGAGACGTATCAGCCAATGGAAAACCTCGTAAAATGAAAAAACCTCCTCCCGTTCGTGAACCTCCGTGCTTACCATTGTTCGTCCCTCCAGAAAAGATCCTTCAGATAAAGGAGATGTTGAAGAAAATTGGGGTACCAGCCCCACCTTGTGTTCAGTCCACGAGAAGCACCAACATTCAAGAACGGTATAAACATGTGGAAGAGAGTGCTTTCAAATCAAAATTCCTTCGATCAATTAGTGGTAACTTACAAGAGAAAATATTAACTGTGAAACATTGTTCAATTAGGAGAGACCCTGCGCAGGATGAGCGATATATTTGTGAAGAAAAAATGAAAGCAAATAATGGGAGAGTCAGAGACATGACGAATTTCCGTAGGAAACTGCCGGCGTGGAACAAGCGCATGGAAATACTCGATGCATTGGATAGACATAACGTAATTCTCGTGACTGGCGAAACTGGTTGTGGAAAAACAACTCAGGTTGCTCAGTTTATTTTAGAAGATGCCATTATGGCTGGTAAAGGATCCCAGACTAGTATCATGTGCACGCAGCCACGTAGGATCTCAGCAATCACAGTGGCAGAGAGGGTAGCCAGTGAGCGGGGGGAACGTCTAGGTAACAGCGTTGGTTACCAAATCAGATTGGAAAAAGTGATGCCAAGAAGTTCAGCTTCGATATTGTTCTGTACTACAGGGGTCCTTTTGCAATACATGCATAGTGATCCTCTTTTAACCAAAGTTTCTACTGTGATCGTAGACGAGATACATGAAAGGAATACTGTCTCTGATTTCGTGATCACGTTACTGAAAGATATCGTTCCTCTTAGGCCAGATTTGAAAGTTATTTTGATGAGCGCTACATTGAATGCAGACCGTTTTTCAAAGTATTTCAACAACTGTCCCAGTGTTCATATTCCTGGTTTTACATTTGATGTGGAGGAATATTACTTGGAAGACATACTTGAACGAATACCATTCTCCTTTCCACCATCTTCTGGTGCCAAAATGAAAAAAGCTCTGAAAGAATTAAGTACAGATGACAACTTGTTCTTGGAAGCTTATTATCGTGATTTGGAACAGTCTAAGAAATATTCTAAAAAAACCATTGAAAGTTTGAAAAATCCCGAAAGCAACGAAATTCATTTGCAGTTAATTGCAGACCTTGTGCATCATATCAGCATTAAGTTGGGTTCAGGAGCGATTCTCGTATTTCTTCCTGGCTGGGACAAGATATCTGCCGTTAATAAGTTGTTGACACAGTCTGGAAAATTTCCCATTCATCGGTATCGAATTATTCCGCTGCATTCGTTGATGCCAACAGCAAACCAGAAAAAGGTATTTGAGCGTCCTCCACACGGAGTGAGGAAGATAATCCTAGCTACCAACATAGCCGAAACTTCCATCACAATTGATGACGTAGTTTTTGTGATTGATTGTGGCAAAATCAAAATAAAAAACTTTGACATCGATGGAAATGTGTCTACTCTTAAGGAGGAGTGGGTGAGTTTAGCAAATGCTAGGCAGAGGAGAGGTCGTGCTGGACGTGTACAGGAAGGTGTTTGTTTTCATATGTACTCCAGAGGTCGAGAGATGCTTCTCCAGAAAGACATGCTTCCAGAAATGCTTCGAACTCGTCTTGAGGAGGTCATACTCCAAGGGAAAATCCTTCAAGTTGGCAAGATAGGCCCATTCCTTCAAAAGGTGATGGACCCACCTTCTGAGCGGGCAGTTGAGTTATCACTTAATCTGTTGACTGCGATGAATGCGTTGGATGGCGAAGAAAACCTTACGCCACTTGGCTTCCATCTGGCGAGTCTTCCCATCGACCCACAAGCTGGGAAAATGCTACTCTTTGCTGCCTTGTTTAGCATTGTGGACCCTATAACGTCCATCACTGCTGCCCTCTCCTACAAAGACCCATGGGTCATTCCCATGGGCCAAGAACGGGAAGTGGATAAGGTCAGGCAATCGTTTGACGCTGGCCACAAGTCGGACCACCTTATTCTAGCCAAAGCTATAAAACAATATGAGTGTGCAGAGAGCTCTGGAAACGGTCGGTCATTTGCGAGTACCAACTTCATGTCTCAAAATATACTGGAACAGCTGCGTGATATGAAAAAACAATTCTGCACGCTCTTGAATGAGATGAAATTTGCTCATAACCCCGTGGTGGATAGTGAAGAGAATAATGTGAATTCTCGTAATATCTCACTCGTCAGATCTGTCGTGTGTGCTGGGCTATTTCCTAATGTAGCTATTATTGAGAAGTGTAAAAAAGTAGGTAAAGCGCCAGGTCGGTTGATTATTTCAATGTCTACTACCGAATCACAAAGAGTTCAGTTCCATCCTAAATCCATTTTCGTTTCAAATGACGAATTCCCTAGTAGGTTCGTTGTGTACTTTGAAAAGATTAAAAGTTCTCAGATCTATTTGTACGATTCCACAATGGTTTACCCCATGGCGTTGATATTTTTAAGTCACGATCTCAAAGTGTACAACAAATCGGATCACAAATTGATCGACGTGGGGGTGAAAATGACTTTCCGTTGTTCGAACGAGTTGGCAGCCATAATAGTTGAGCTGAGAGCCTGGCTAGATTGGCTTCTAGAGTATAAAATGTGCCACCCCGGAGTCACAGATTGGTCAGCAGGGTCTGATGAGTCTTTAATACTGAAGGCTGTAATCGAGCTTATTACAACTGAAGAGAGTGCATGCGTGAAACTGGATGAAGAACCAGAAGATGATGACTTGTTTGACCCCAATGGGTCTGATGACGAATCCTCTGATGCATCTGATCAAAAAGAACTGTGATATAAAGGACATTGAGAGTCAATACCACTGGTAAATAAATTATTTATTTAAGTAAGCAGGAATCTAGTTTTGTTTTGTGATTCGGTTTGGTACCACCAATTTTTTTCTCCTCAATGCGAAATCAGTATTACATGCCATTTGTTATTGTTGAGAGCGTGGCCTCTGTTAGAGCAAGGGGTGGTTCGGCCCCAGTGATCAAGGTTCAAGGGCTGGTAACTTTTTGCTACAGGTTCTTCTAGGTTGTTGTCAACTGTCACTTTCCTCAAACGTGTACTATTTATTTCCTTTTTAAAATTTACTTAATATCATTATTTTAATTTATTATATTTGTTGATTCTTTTACCAGTGTATTTCATTTTTTTTACGAGTAGAGGAGACAATGCAGAACTTTGTAGGTAATTCGTATGTATACCTTGTGGTAATTGGTTAACCACCTTTCCAGAACCTTTACATTTCTACTCTGAACAGAATGCTCTCTCTTGTATGTAATTAATTATTACCACTACTTATAACTTTTACATGATTGCACGGAAATTGGAAATTTGTTTTTATAAACTGGGCAGAAATGTCACAAACTACAGGTTATATATTTGCAATTACATTCATTGTTATTCGCGTCTAAATATATAGTTGAAGGCTTACCTGAGTGCAGACTTTAAGTTCTAACTAATGTATTGAAGAGGTACCTAACTGCTCTGTAAGTGTGTGGTTATGTAACTTTCTTATTCTATGTAGTCTCGAATTTGTGATAATAAAATGTCTACAATGTATACCTTGAATAAAATGTCGAGCAGTCATTCGATTTGAACATCAGGTGAATATCTCAGCAGCCCTCCTTTCTGTCACAGTGTTTGAGATAGGAAGCATTCACTAATCTCAACCTTAGATTGCTAAATTGAGAAAATGTACCAAGAGCAGTCATCTAAGACCTTTGAATAGCAGTCATACTTTATTTAAAAAAAGGAGGAATCTCTCGGACTTTCAGAATGGAACTATGTTATTTGCTTCTCGCAACCTTCTTTACAAAACTTTTACATTGGAGTTAGTAATGAAATGTTCTTTTGAGAATAAATAGGATAATTAATATGTCCTATGGCAAAAATTGGAAATATTATTAATGATATTCAGAGAAATTTTGTACCCCAAGCCTAAAATGAAAATTGACGTAGAATCCGAATCTGCAATAAAAAGGGGGTTCTCATTCTCAAGCTGATAATTATTATCGCATGCGCGAAAGTGTGATATTTGAATTCCTTGCTTAAAAATAAGGGGGTTACCGCTTGAAGTTTTTTCTAACCCCCATATGAACGGAGATAGTGATCCATTAAGTCGTGACCACCCTGTATGATGAAATACCGATCATTCTTTGACGAGTGTAGTTTCAATCACATTTGATATTTTATTATTGTACTTATTGCCCGAACTTCTCTTCAGGCCGTATTACTTATTATTCATATTATTCCCTTGTTTATGTACAAATGTTTTACTTCCATCGTTATGAGCACTTTCGATAAACCGATTACCTTTCTTTATCCCGAATGATCTGAACTCTGTGAACGTGTATAATATGTGCATACGATCTAGGAACATTTTCTTGTGATTCATCTAATCTTAGGTTTAGATTGATCGACCTTTACCGATCGATCGCAGATCTTGAAGCGAAACCCACCAAACTATATTCTCAACGATTCCTTGGATTTTAGTCAGTATAGGTAGTTGTAACATTCAAATAGGTATTTCATTGGTTAGATCGGCATTACGCTACTACTCTAGAGCACTCCCTAGTTGGGCACTGCGAAACAGTGTGAGAAACATTTTTGTTTTTTCCTCATAGAATACAGGTGTAAAGCTGGATTCACATGGAGCGGAACGAGCGCAGAAAGCGGAAGGCCAGAAAAACCAGTGAAGGGGGTGGCCGAGTCGGAAAGATTGTTCACACAACGCGGTCTCCGTGGTGAACGGAATCATAACCTTCCCACTGAAACACTTAAATCCTCTCTGATCTGAAACCTCTACTTGCGGTTTTCAACATTCCTGTTCACCGTGCTCGCGCGGAGCTCGAAGGAACGCAGAAACGGTATGACGGGACTATTGTCCCTACAGCCAATCAGATTACGTTCCGTCCTTCCATTTTTCTGCTTTCCGCGCTCGTTCCGCTCCATGTGAATCCAGCTTTAACCTCGACCGCTCTGGTCCCGATTTTCAAATTATTACACAACTCCCGCTAGCCTGGAGTTCTTTAGTTAATTCCTGTTAGGAGTATTCCCCCACCACATTAGCGAAAAAATTAACTAAATTTATAGTTTTTTAAAGAACTTAATTCATAGTTTTCTTGAAGAACTCAATTTAAATAGTCATTTTCATATTTATTTTTACTGAATGCTTCTATGAAACAGTTCATATTTATTTTTCGTTAGCCACTAGGAAACACTTGAAAGTGCTGATGATGAAGGTTGATCAGGTAACATCAATAATGAAGATGCCCGTGGTTAAATATACCTACTTAAAATATAGTACCTTAAAAACAGGTGATGGGAATTTTTGGTTCAAGCAGTTAGAAAAATTTGAGTTCAAACCCCCCAAATATATTGTTGTGGCAGCCCGAAAGCATAACATCATATAGGTTTCTTCAGCACGAGGTTGAATGGTAGAGTCTTGGCGTCCTCTACTGTGATGGTGTACGAGGAGCAAGGCTGCTGTAGATTACCTAGTATGAAGCTTGAAAGGTGTTCTTTGTGGTCCTTAGTGTAACAGTATGTTGACTGGAAAGTTGTTCGAAGCCTCACTCACCTCGCAATCAAGCAAGGGTTGGAGAGAAGGAGCCGCCTTTATGGCGATGGGAGGGGGGAAGGGTGACGATCCTAAAGCTTTTTCCACACTTAGGGGTTGAGTTGAAAGCAACCGAGTTAACCTGGCTGGTGCAAGGAGCGAAAAGTAATGGAAACTTAGCAGATGTCCTCAGGCACACGCGAACCTGCTAGCGCACATCCTACATCAAGACCTGTTTTAGTGTTCTTGAGAGAAGTAATTAGACAATTTTTAAATTTGAATTATAAGTCCGCCCTTACAGTTGCTTCCCACTTAAATTTCATTGTTGAATAATGATGTTGCAATACGAAACTGTAATTTGTTTTTGTGTCGCGGTTGTGATCGTTCGGTCTTGAATAACATCTTCTTTATATTAATAAAGTGTATGTATGTACCTCCATAACTTTTGATCGGATTAACCGATTTGCGCGATTCTTTTTTTTTTAATATGACCAGCCACTTCCGGCGCAAAATATAGGCCACATCAAAATTGCGCAACCCCTGCTCAGTAAGGGGCGGTTGTGAGGGGTGGGGGGTAGAAAAACGGGAAAATCCGTGTGTGGGCTCAAACGAAAGTCCACGACTAGGGGGTTTCAATTCCAGCTACCATAAATAAGGAATAAGTAAGGGGTGGGGGTAGATTCCATAACTACGTGTCCTCGACTTCTACGCACCCTAACGGGGGTCTAGGGGGGCGTAGCCCCCCTGACTGGCTGTGGAGCAGCTAGTTTGTTCTAATGAAAATCCGTGTGGACGTTATTTTATAAGACCCCAACAAGTGTCTCATAGCACTAGTTCAGTTGCATGCTGACGTTCAAACGTTGAAGTTGTGGGTTGAAGACAAAATGGAAAAGTCTGCGCATGTTTTTAACATTGTGTAATGATGGGAGGAATGGACTCACCTGAAATTGGCTCGATTTTCAATGACATGTGACTGCTTATTTCAGGAGATAATTCCTGAATTCCCCCTGGTTCATGGGGTCGAATCACTTTGTTAGTTCATGCTCAACCACTTATCTACCTTCGAAACTTTCTGTAGCATGCATAGTTGGAAAGTATTGAGGGGAAAATTGGAAAATATGTCATTTAGGTAATTTTTGATGCCATTTTGTATTTCACTGATACGGCGAATTTTGAGATGGCAGACAGTTTTCTCACTTAGCAGGGACTATATTTTCGAAATTTAATCCCAAAACTTCCCTGGAAATGAACGCCTATTTTCAGCACAGACTGCGGGGACAAGAGTGCCCTACCGGCGACATGTGTCATAACTGGTGCCTCCCCCCGCATCCTGTCCTATTTTCCTCCATCAAATTCACACTAAAAACTTTAGAAAAAGTTTTTTAATGCCACACCAGTAATTGCACGTGAATATGGTGAAAGACGAATATAGATCAAATTGTTTATCAAAGTTGGGATTAAACTAGGATGGTGACTAGGTGTTTGCTGAATTGAGGAAGACTGATGTATAATTAAATACGTGTTTTTCCGATCAGATAACCTGAAATTTGTATGGAAAACAGAAAGAAGTTATTGGAAGCAGAGCATATATATATATGTATTATATTGCGAAGAAAAGGGTATGGTTGATGGTAAGGAAGGATCAAACTTGTTCTGTTTTGCGGCAGACCTCCATCAATGAAGTTCCTGCTACCGTAGAAATCGCTCCAAGTACTAAGCATTGCTCGACTTTTATAATACCGAAATCTTGCATATACAGGAAACTACAACAAACGTTTTGGAGAAATTCACTTCAAAGACTTGGATCTATATACATATCTATGCTAAACTTCTTTATGTAGGTAGTACATAGGGAGGTTTACCTACCCAATGAGGTGGGCTAATACTCTCGGATTGGGAGCCTAATCTTGGAACTAATCCAGACCGCTCAAGACACTGATACAGTGGTTTCAAGTTTTCGATATAATATTTCGATATTATAATAAGAGGCCGCTACTTGACTCACGCCTTCCTATCTCCTATGCGGTTTCAACTGGAGTTTACACTCCTCCTCAATTCTGTTCCCAACATCGGAACTCCAGCCCTCGGAAAAAGTGATATCATTTCGGGGAGTTCCACCGCTGCAAAGTCAAGAAGAGTTGTAAGATGGAAGATTGTAGATACCTATGTTGGCAGGAGAGGAGTGGTGGAGGGTGAAAATTAGGAAAGGTGGTGGGGTACAAGTGAAGGGCACACTCATTGTATGGATAAAGATACCACTGGACCTAGAAAGTAGAACACCTCAGAACTTCGCTGGGATCAGTAATTCGCAACCTTTCCACTAGCTTTGCATTAGGTAGGAACTAATACATAAAATATCGCGATCGGCATCTACAAGACACTAAGAATGTTAGGTAATTAATTATTCTTATTAGGTATTACAGGGTGGCCCTCAAATGGAAATTTTAAAATTCCCTGACATTTCCCTGACTTTTCCCTGACCGAACTCCATATTTCCCTGACAAAAATATCAAACTCATATATATATAGCGTCACCTTTAATGCTTCAAAAATGAAAATCGTATAATTTAAAAAAGAAAAACAGCTTACTCCAGGAGTAATAATGAAGGTGAAGCATGGGAGAAAAGATAGTTTTTAAAGTAATTGAATTTGTGAAAGATTAAGTTAAGATTAAGATTAGTTTGTGATTTGATTAAATAGTTTTTAAAAAATCGCAGTTAGGCGAACAGAATGGTTTTGACACACTACATACTTAAGGTAACTAAAATATTCCACAGTAAATTCAGGTAAAAAATAAACTGAGAATGAGGAAAAAACTACAATAAGTTTCAAAACCCAGTTTTGGTATTTCGAATTCAAAAACATAATAACGAATGCTAAACGGCCACAAGGTTCTTCAAACGTATCAAAACACTAGATTCTATGACTAGTGACATATTACATATTAATACAACCTAATTGTTAATGACATATTAGGTTGTATGCGTGCGTGTGTCATTCCAGACGATAACTTTCTTTAGGATCAATACAAAAAATCCGTTCTTTCGTCAAAAATTCAAGTATTTCATAAATATATAAAAAAGTGCATTAATATGTGCAAAAAAATAAATAAATAAATAAAAATAAGTAATAATAAATAAATAAAAACTGCAGAAAAGAAAACTGCTAGAAACTCGAAATCATTTGTTGAATAGCAGACCATAATTTAGAATGAGTTTTTTGCCATAAAATGTATATTTAACAACTTCATTGCCCTCAAAGTTCTCAATTTTCAAAACAATTTACCTAACCTAAATGTAAAACGACAAATTACGAAAATTCGCCTTTAATCATGCTGCATTACTTTTCATTTAATATTTTATGGTCTCTCAATTTGTGATCTGAAGCGATTTGTTGAAGATCAAATTCAAATTTTAATCATTTGTGTTGAAAAAAGGAAAAGTTTTTAACAAGGATATTTCTTAGCTTTGTGGATAATTCCAAATTTTCGCCCGACTGCAATAAATGTCTCGCTTTTTTCCACCTACTTCCAGTCGGTGCCTTATTTCCCATCCCACAAAAATCTTTCGTTGGAAAGCTATGAATTTATTACACATGGCTTCACATTTCAATAGGCCAACATGAGAAGTCCTAGCTTATGTACACCAACTCGTTGTTGGGACTCTAACTGGATCAATCCACTGCTCTGTTGGGTTTTCTCCCTAGTTCAATAACCTGTTGATTTTTCTCACAAATAGTTTACTAATAGGTGACGTAGTAACCAGGAGAGCCGAAGACATATCCATGTCACAATGTATCTGTGTGTGTAACAATGTAACTCTTTGAACAATACCACGACTCTTGACAATTATTTTTTTTATTCGTATTACCCATCTATAAAATATTATGCAGTATGATAAAGTACGCCGTTGAAGTTTTACTGTTTAGGAGTTAACCCTTCGAGGTCACTCTGGGGTCAAAATTGACCCAACCGAATATATTTTGTATGATTTTAGGCTTTACAATTTTTTTTAGCCAAAAGAGATATTTTGTAAATTTATTTGGTAGCATTGGCTAAGCGAGGAAGTGATTACATCTGGCAGTATACGTTGTGACCTCGAACCAGAGGGTTGTGAATCTCGTGTGGGACACTTTTGACCCCAGTGTGTCTTCTGCGTTCCTAATTTTGTTCTGTTGGGGTAGGCGTTGACCCCAGTGTGTATTTTGGATTTCCTCACAAGGTAAGTCAGATAATACCATAATTCACTTAATTTTCTCATAGAAAATAAGTATTTTTATAATCTGGTAGTCAGTAGGTATTTCTTTTTCTCGACCACTCCTACTAAGTGACTCAGGTGAAGATTCTCAACTGGGTAAATGTGTCTAGTTGATGGTACGTACCTAATCATGAGAGGTACGTACTTACTCAACATTTTTCCATTTACCTAGTGTATAAATAGTTATTCATTGAAAATTATTCATATCTATAGGTGAGTAAATCCATAAATATATTTTTCTTGTAACTCTCCTGTTGTAGGAATGCTTGGATACCCTGTAGAGCCAGCTTCCTCGAGACCTGCTGTACAAGTTGTAAGTGGGCGATGCTACATTTGCCCAAGATCTAACGATAAAAAGACGAGTCGGTCGTGCACAGCCATACCGAAACGACGTGTGAAAAATGCAATTACTTATAAAAAATAATAATAGCCTACCTACCTACCTAACAATTCCGTCGTGTTTTTAAAAACAACTTTTAAAAGTAAATTCAAATTTCGTTTTTTTATGTGTGTCTATTGCTTAAATATAATCCTGCAATCACCTTTCATTATTTTGTCATAAAAAATTAATAAAATGAGATGATAAAAATTGAATGCGGAATGAAAACAGTGTATCAGTTTAGGGTAAAAAAAAAGGAAGAAATGTGAAAAATGGGGTAAGTTCAAGGTATCGTGAAAACTTTACTATTTAACTTACAAAGTTACAGTTTTTTTCTGACTATTCGACAGATAGTCAGCTTTGATAATTTGCTTTTAATTATTGTGTATCTTCAGAACTGAATTTTTAATATTCATATGCCCAAAATTTTGATGTTTGAAAATTTTACTAAGAATGGTTTCAAAAAACCACGAATAAAATATTCAATTCTAATTTAATATATTCTACTTCTTGTTTCTATGCGTAGGTAGGTTAATTTTTGATTTTTTAAAATAGTTAGTTATTGGGAAACTATTTATTGAGTATAATATATAAATTAAAATACATTTGGGGTCAATTTTGACCCCAGAGTGTCTACCGTGTCACAAAAAAAGAGGTGTGACCTGGGAGGGTTAAAATAAACCTAAAAACACTGCAAATTATTACACAAAGTATTGATTGAGCAAATTCCCTGACATTTTGGTGTTTTTTGCAAAATTCCCTGACATTTCCCTGACTTTTCCCGTCGCACAAAATTCCCTGACAATTCCAGGTTTTCCCTGACTTTTCCCGTTGGGGGCCACCCTGTATTACCTTGGGTGTAAATGATGTGCGGATTTTTAAAAATTACTTTCTTCGATTATTGGCTAGACTCCACATCTAACTCTTTTCAATTTCGTAGAGGTCGTTCACTATAACGCTGGTTACACATTGGGCGGTTTCTGCCGCGGCGGCAATTTCGCCGTCGCCGCCGTTCGAGCAGTTGTCTGAAGATGTAAATGGAAGCTTACACACTGGGCGGCAGAACTGCCGCGCGGTCGTTTTGCCGTTTGCGGTCGCTGTGCAGCCGCCCACTGCCACTGCGGCGGGCGGTTTTTCTGCCGCCTTCAGGCTCACAGTGGCGTACGTGACCAAATGCGAGTCTACACATTTGGCGGTGTTATTGCCGTCGCCGCCAGTTCCCAGTCCACCTTTGAGCTGGTTCCACATTCTTTTCTCCTCAAGTTTATTGGATGGATCCAAACACTGCGATTTTTAGTTCTCCTCTTTCGTCTTTGATGGAACAATAACAGTGCTAACAGTTGTTGTCTGTCCATTTTATTACTCAAACACTAAATAATTTGTATACAACCGACCTGTTGAATTATCCTCACACCACTCAATATACACACACCACACACACACTTACTTTCTACACATTGGGCCTGTGTACACATATAATGAAAAGTCATTTACAACCCAAGCCCGCGGGATCACCACAGCTTAAATGACATCCATTACGCCGTCGACTGATTGACGGTGTTTTGACAGCCCAGTGTGTAAGCAAGCAGATTTTCTCGGGCGACGACGGCGAAATTGCCGCCGCGGCAGAAACCGCCCAATGTGTAACCAGCGTAAGGAGGCGCGTTTCTCCGAGAGGGGCTCTGAAGAGCAGGGCTGCGCAGTGGGACCCTTCCCCCACCCAACGTCCAGTCCTACCCTGCCTGACCTGTGAACCCCTCCCGTTCTTTTCCCTCCCTCGCCAACATTATCCGTCCTCTTCCCTCCCGCTCACCCTAAGTCCTGCTTTGTCTTTTCTGCGGAGTAGGCTACCAGGTAATAGGGTGGTAAGAGAGGGAATGTGAAAACTTCAGTCTAGCTGCGCGAACTTTTGCCGGACGGTTTGGAGAAACGCGCCTCCTTATAGTGAACGACCTCTACTTTATATTAGTTGGGTCAGATCGACCACATTAAAACCAACAACACTACAATAAACCAGTGGGCCCTTTCGTAACCCAAATTCCAAGGAGGGATCGAATAGTGATCAACCGGGTTGCCACTGGCCATACCCGTCTTACAGACACCTGCTTAGTGCAGAAGCTCGAGATGTTGTGTGTGGGAGTTGAGGGGGTGATCTGTCCATCGGCGACTTTCTGGAGGACTCCCCAGCCCTTGTGGACCTCCGAGTCCAGCATCAGCCCTCTCAGAGGGTTGACGTTTTATCCGGACCAGACAAGGTCCGATCCCTGTTGTTATACCTGAGCCGCTGAGCTCTACTACGAACTGTGATATATGATCTGTGATATATTTATAAACATCTAGTCGTATTTTATTTCACTTTGCTGATTGTATATAGTAGCATGTATATAGTTATTAGCCTATTTTACATCTAGTCTTAGTTGTATTACTGTGTTTTTGGTTTTTTTTTAAATCCACATTGGGGGTTAAACAGTGGTCATCACCGTACCCCTCATTTCCCCCTTCCCCCTCCGAGTTGCCAGCATGATGGCGCTCCTTTTTAGTCAAGGATGGCAACATGGCTCCCCTTAGAATCGTGCCACTTCCAATGTCCCTTTAGACGCCTTGTTCAATACCGCTAATTACCCTTCTGGTTGAGGTGCGGCTTATACACTACAAATAACCACTCGTTTTTCTAAAAGTTATATTTTCTCCAATAAACGTATTTTATTATTATAAGTGATGAAATATGATCAGATAAGCCCAACAACTTTGTAGGAACTAATGGACCAAAACAAACAGATACATATGCCAGATTTTTCTTAAATGTTTAACCTACCCGGTTACTTGGTTAACATAAAGCTCCTTTGTAATACATATTATCCATGCTGTTCCGTAGCATGGATAATTATTTAAAGTTTCTGAAAGACGTTTGTACAGTGAAAGTAGGAATCATTCAGTCCCGCCACTTTCTAAAGACTGATCCTGCTTGTACAAAAATTTATGCCAGCCATCACCACGAGTGCTAGAATCGATGTGGACGAGTCCTATACCATAACACGTAGGAGTAGGGTAGCACCAAGGACACTCGTGAACGTAAATTCTCTTCCCAAAAGACAGCCATTTTAAGAAGCCAATTCAAACGAAATTTTCTCCCTAAAATGCTTCCTATCGGCACATAAATAAATGTACCGTCAGCAACCGGCTAAATCGCTCACAATTTCTTTCTTAGATAGACCAAACATGCAGGAAGTAAATGAATAACTTCACAACACCTTTTTCAAAATAGCAGAACATTTTAACGATGAATTTATTATTATTAAAACATATATATATCTAATTACATAAATTTATAAGTAATAGTATTAAATAACACCCTTGAACATGACTTCAATGAACTAACAATAAATTCGCTTCAACAGGTAGGATTCAAATTTCCTGCGATTAGGTAGGTAATTAATGCATATTTTATATAATCATTATATGGTTTAATACATTTATTCGTCACTTTTTCTTGTGACATGAATAAGTGGTTAAGGTAGGTACGTACACATAAAGAGCGGAGTCAAAGAACCATCAAATCGTTCGATATCTTCTTTCTCAAGTTGAATTCAAAAGTAATTTTTAATGGTCACCAAAGACTCGACGAATTCGTCACTCGGACAGAAAGGCACTTAAAACGTAGAAATCATTTAAACAAAAAATAAACCAATTACTATTTTTTCATGCTAAATTTGTTATAATGAATTTTCTTTTTGCGAATGACATCGATAGCAGTTCATATCAATTACAAGCATTGGATAGAAGAAATTAATAGGGAGGAAAAATCAAAGTTGTTGGTCAAAAATAAATTCACAAACTATAACACTATATACAGCCGTTAAATAAAATATCATGAAACTGTATAATATTAATAAATACGTAATAATTTGACGCGTTAATAAATTCTACGGTTGTTTATAATACATAAAACCATTTACAAACTAAACAAAGTAGATGTGGAGGTTCATTTTACGCATTTTTATATTTGATGACAGCGTGTTATGCTACAAGCACGACTTCCAAATCAATGGTTCATTTCAATCTAGGTATTTACACACAAGAAAGAGGGAAAAATCATAACAAATTTCTGAGGGTGCTCATAGTTTCAATGATGGCGCTCAGTAGGGAGCGGAAAAGTGAAGCATTCCAAAGATTGTAGGGATATCATAGAATAGTGCGGATACAGGCGTAGGTTCTGAATAGAAACGATTTTGAGGGGAAACTCTAATTCACACGTGATGGAGAATGAGACACCTCAATGTCCTTAGATTGTTTCGATTTACGTAAACAGACGTAAACGTCAGATCGGAAGGCGAATGGATTTTTGAAATAGGAGGTATTTTAGTTACCGGGCTAATTGGGCACCATTCCATGTCAACACATTCACATATTATAAAACTTTAGGCTTACATTCCGCAGTAAATTGGTTCCACAGTTCCACAAATCAATACAATAAATGATGTATCCAGGACAAATGACAACATCTCACTCGCCACCATAACATTACTCAGATGGCAACACAATATAATTTAGGCATAAAAATAATAAATAATAAAAAAAATCGTTCGAGTTGGGGTGCAGCCATGAAACGAGTCTTAATAATAAATCAAAGAGTTCATCTCTCAGTCTTCTATTCCAAAGAAAGTGCAATCATACATTCAGGCGCTATGATTATTCAACGGAACGAAATGAAATTAATATAATAAATAACAATACAAATGATGAAAGAATCCGCAAAGGAGAGATTGACACAGCACACAGATTCTCTATATTTACAATTGATCAGCTAAATATATTGTTCTAAATAATCGAGGACTGACGTAATCGGAAAAGGGACCAACTTAAAATGATTGTGGTATTTAAAAATTTGCAACGAAAGCATTGTTATTTCTTTCCCCTTTTAGGACGCCGGAACGACTTAAAGCTGCCATATGTTCACTTGAACTCGCTTATGACAGTAAATCTGAAACAACGTGTAGGTCAACGTATTAGGCAAAATAATAGAGCATAATAAATGAGAAATAGGTACAATATATCGACATAAAATAAAATTGTGTGGAATAGGAGGGAAAATTTTCGCTGGAGAACATTATTTATTCGGCTTTTTGATTAAGGTAGTTGCGTCATTGACGCATCCATAATGGTGACAAAGATCCTGAATCGATTCAACTCAAACAGTTCAACACCAACAACAAACTAGGTACCTACAGGAAGTTGAATAAGAAGTTCATAGGTTTGGTGTTGAGGGTAGAGAAAAGTTTCTATAGGCTTCTCAAATAATTTGGTTTAATCGTAGGCTGAGCGCTTTTGCCGTCATTTGGCCTCTTCAGAGCTTGATATTGATTGGTGAGTATCATGTTTAAATATAAGTTTTTGGGGTCCTTCTTTAACATCTCAGTCATAACCAGTTATATTTGGAGATGTTGCTTGCGTTAATTATGTTAAAATCTAGGGATATGTGAAAATTTGTGTGGATAAGCACACATTGTCTGATAGGTGAACCTCTTGGTGTTGAACTTGCCAGTTTGGTGTTATTTACTGGGTTCAATTCGACAACAAATTGATTTTAACATAATTTTGTGGAAGGATTTTGTTCCAAACACGGAAATGGCCTCGGCTTTTACAGTGAACAGGCTATGGAGGCCGTGCATCATGATTTTTCTGCGACGTGGGCCAAATATAAAGTATTGCGAATCAATCCTGAGTATTGACAACGTTTATTAAGAGCTGTATGCGAATATAATTCTCCGCGAATGTGTACACATAGACACACACGCACATACTACACGCATACTCACAGGCATTTATTAAGAGCTTCAAATTTAATCATTATTTTGTTCAAAAAATGTTGTTATTTTTGTTTTTCTAATTATATTTGATCACAAAACAGGTCAGAACTATGAAACTAGATGAAGATTCTATTGTACTCGTATAATGACACAAATGATATTTTTTTCTGAATTTTGGCGATTATAGCTTATTTCCATGATTAAAGTATCAATTAAAAATGTAAAAACTGAATTAAAAAAACGGCTCATTGTTTGATTTCAGTTTTTGCTGAATTATAATCCTAACATATTCCCAAATCATATTTTGAAATAAAATTTGAAGGGCAAGCACTTTGACGTCAAATCCGATCGAGGACCACCGTGTTGAATAAAGCAGTACCTAATAGTAGAAACTGATCAGACTATATAAATTACCGTTGACAGTGTGCGGATCTTTCTTATCTTGGAATTGTGGGATGAATTGTGGTGCTTCTGCATTCAACTTGCCTCCGCTGCTCTCCAAAATGTCACTCACTCGGTGAAGGTCACTCACTTTTTCTTCCCCCAGGTCGAGCAACGAGTTGGTCACGTTGTTCTGGGTACTGCTGAAATTTAAACAATACTCACTATAAATAATGATGTAAACATAAGTATATAAATGCATGTAATATGGTGGTAACATGCTAGCGAAGAAAGTACAAAAAAGGCAGCGAAACCTACCGATAATTTATAATGGATAATATTATTTTCATAAGCGAGTCATTTCACATTAAAATACTAAATACGTAAGATGCTCAAAACATCAAATGTTGGTTTTAAATGTCTACAATTCATGAAAAGTCACGGATTTTTTTTTTTCGAATTTTAAAATGTTAGAAGCCAAATTGCAATACTGTTTTCCTTCCAACAAAAACCTTCATCTTAACCTGTGTAAGTCGCTTAAAAGACTGAATAGAAAATGCATTTTGATTTTTTGGCTATGACAGCCAAAAAATTACTCTTATTTCGAAAGTTTTCTAGGTCACGATTTTAAAAAAATATTTCAACCCTTCGACACTAGGACCAAATAGACCCCACATGCAATTTTTACTCAAGTTTCATTAAATTTGGTCCAGTAGTTTCAGAAGAAAGCTTTGGACGGATTTTTTGGATTCTAAGCATCTTGAAATATAAACCAATAAATTTTGAGGGGTTAGGGAGTGTGAGGGGATGAGTAGATAGGCGCGTTTTCTTATCAGTTTATTTTTCCCTCCGAGCGCTTTCACCAGTATAGGCCTCATCAGGGAGTATTATGTTGTTGGTCAGTATGGCATTTATACATGTTTTTTTGCAGATTATTTGGTAGCATCAGTTAACAGCACCCACAGTTTGGGGATATTTATAAGTTGTATGATTTAAAAGGATCCATTAGTATTAAGTGATTAATAACTTGTCCAGGGGAAAATAAAGTAGAAAAGTAAATAATTGGAGAGAGCAAGGACCTCATGCGAATATTGCGATCAATTTTATAAATATCCCCAAACAGTGGATGCTGTTAACTGATGCTACCACATAATCAGCAACAAAACATGTATGAATGCCATACTGTCCAACTACATAATAATACTCCCTGATGAGGCCTATACTGGCGAAAGCGCTCGGAGGGAAAAATAGACTGATGAGAGAACGTGCCTAACTATCTATCTAATCATCCCCTCACACCCCCTAACCATGGATAATGAAAGGCCCCAATAAATTTTGAGGAGGTTATCCTTTTTTCTTGGTCGATTACAGAGGTTCATTATTGAAAACAATAAATCAAAAATCTAATTCTACCACTGGCGACTTTTTATTACCCAAAACTAAATTAATATCGATGGGAGTTAAGACAGTTCAAAAAATCATTAGGTAGGTACATAACTAGTTAAAATGAAGTTGTAATTCAATATTATCAAATGTAGGACTCACGTTTTCAGCTAGTTCGAATACAACCAGTAAATTATGTGAAAAAAAGGAAAAACATTCCAATAATCGACTCAAGAGAAACGGTGATATGTATCTTACCAAGTTGAAATAAGATACAGAAGGATTGGTACAACGAAGATTTAAAAAAATGGTTAATAGTTGAGCAATATAATTGATTCATTATGGCCACGTAACTATGGCAAAAAGATCCGAACTAAACTAATCTGGTGACTTTAACTAAAACTATTTCTTCGGACTTTGAACTAATAATCCTCAATAATGCTAATACAGCTCTAATTCCACATTAATGAGAATACTGAGCACTATGTTACAGAGAGCATTAAACGTGGGAATTTAAACATTCATGCTGTTTAATTAAATGGTTTATAAGCCTCGGCATGCATTAACAATTCATGATATTTTCTATGGAAAGTGTAATGAAAGTATTGAATAATCGTTACTTGATTGAACACTTACATTTCCTTATTTATTGATTGTGACGAACATGAAATTGGGAGTACAAAGCATAGTAGTCATTCGGATCAACAATTTATTAATATGAGAGCTGCCATTTTAATTAAACAGTAGGATAATTGAAATTATAATTTGATTTTTGTTTTTTGCTACAATGAACATTAGTTTACAACCGTTAACATCGAAGCGTTATTTTGATGAGGGGGATACATAACACTAATTCACTACTGATAACATTACACTCCTTCCTCACAATTATACAAAATATATTATCTAGCATATTTCCTCTTCTACCTATATACATCGAACTGTGAATACACATGAATATGATGAGGTACACTGTAGGTACCAAGAATAATATAATTTTACGCGACAAAAATAGTTTTTTTTTTATTCCATGGATGCTATTGAACGAAATTATGAATAAAAGAATTTGGATTTATATGGCAATGTTGATGATACATTGCCCTTCCTTATTTTTCAAATTGAAGCGCTGGTTGGAAAAAGGAGGACAATGCATAAATCAAATGAGATAGTTTCGAAATCATACTGAGTTTGGATTCACACCGAACAATCAAGACCCAAAGGTTTCCACTTCGATTCATAGAAAAGCAGCGGTAATATTACAATTTCATAGGTACCTCACCAAATATCTAGCAGCGATTGTGTTCTCTTTTTACTTTCCTCTAAAACAAGAATATCACCAAAAACATGATGGTGGATCATTAGCGATGATTCTTTTCCCTGAAAAATCAACCATGTTACACAAAACAGGTTTGAAGGAAAGCACTTGGGGACGAATAGGGAGTGATCTTTTCAGAGCTTTCTCTCTGGCACAACAAAAGGTACTATTTCTGTGGAGGTATAATATATTTTTGAACAATTGCGTTGCGTTTCAACTAGGCGCAATTTTCCCCTAGTTGTTTGAGTGATGAACTAAGACCAAGGCTACCAATCCAGAACTGAAGGAGGGTAAAGATGGTAACCAACTCGCCTTAAGCAAATTTGTTTGCCCTGAATCATGCTCAGTTTCGGATAGTGCAAGGTTTCACTCGCAGCAAGTAAGTTTTGCCCGAGTGACTTTCACGAGGGAGTTTTGCAAGTTTAAACGCAGCTTTACCTTAGGGGCAGAGCAGTAGCGCCCGAGCTTCAATACCTAATCCCACTACAGCCAGACCGTAAACATCACATTCACTGATGTAGCATCTACAATTCCTACAACTGGATGACGACACAAGCGGTCTAAAACAAAGCAAAGTGATTTTTTTCATGTTTATAAAATTTACGAGCGGTCCTGCACCCAGAGGTTAAGGGGCTCAGCCACTTCAGGGCATGAGTGGTCCAGCCACAAACTAAGTGATCTTACAAGCACCCGTCAAAACAGAGAGTGACAATGACTCAATTTGACTGCAACTTCTTCCAAGAGCAGCTGCTAAGCCATTGGCCTGCAGTTTCACTCTGTCTTTCGTTCGACCCTAATTCAGCAGAGACGGCTGATATTTGACTCTGGGAAAACGTTACGTTCAATGATAACTCCCGCAGTCGAAGATTGCGCAGATTTTGATTGCTTGACGGCACAGTGGATAAAGACGTGGTCTTTTCAGAGCTTTCTCTCTGGCATAGGAAAAATGATGACTTAGAATTCAGTAGAGGCATTAATATTTGTTGGCCCAACACAACTTATTTGATTTAGTTTTTATAGCAAAATATTAATTGAAAGAACTTTGAAAGAATTATACAAATTAGATGGGAATTAAATTAGTTCACAGAGTTGTGTTCAATTTCAATAAAATGTGCCACAAAACGCAATGCGCCACAAGAACTTATAATAAAACATGAAAGATCGGGAAATTCGCTCATTAGGTTCGACATTGAACCGAAGTGTAAGACTGTTCAGCTACTGTTGCATCTGAAGATACAACTGGCTTAGTTTCTAGGGATAAGAACAACAGGATGAAGAATGCGATTTTCTGTGTGAGAAGAGGAAGGAAATTTGATTCTGCTAAAAGAACAATAATGCGTTTGGAAGCTTGAAACGAGAAGATTGCTTTAGAGTAATGAGGGAAAATGTAAGATTAAAGCTAAACCATGAAATTCACTGACTAGCGACTTGCTTAAGTTGTTTACAAACAAACTCGATGGCTTTTTTTTTATCCTTTGTTATTGGTATGAAGCTTCAAAATCTTCCTCCACCCAACAATGTTCAGAAAGAAAATAACTTTCAGCAGGGGCTTCTGAGAAACCTTTTTAAAAACTTCAATATCCGGTAGGTAACCTATGAAGAAAAATTCTTCTCTGAAAAAGAAAATATTGTTGAACCACTACAGACGCACTAAAGGAAGTAGATTGATAGTACCACATATTAAATAGGCTCTCAAGACAACATGACGGGAGAATCCGTGCATTAGTAGTGTTACTACCCACAAGATCCAGGCCAAATTGAAAAATTGTTGACTGTAGTAGGGTCGAAAAATATTGGCGGGTGCAGAGGAGGCCGCAAGACGCTAAGTAAGCGCACGCTTCTCGCCTCAGCTGCAGCAACTGCTGCGTATCCATACTATAAGTATGTTCACATTCTTTCTTATAATGAAGTACACAAGACATGGAAAAACAGAAAATGCTGCATGAAAACTGTCGATGAGGGGGAACGAGCCTGAAATGGAGGTGAACCTTGCCCCATTTCCCAGACCCCATGCCACAAACCGACAGGAATCAGAGCACAAGCGAGCCAATCGGAAACCACGAGCCCACAAGAGCAACATCTGTACAAGCTTGCCCCGTCTGAGCTTTGGTCACCTCAGCCTTGCATTTACTGGGAGCAAAAGAGCCTCAAGGGTTGTGTGGTAATGGGCCATTTGGAAAGAGAACAATGGGGGCTGAAAGAGGTGGCTTGCTTCATGAGTACGCCACATCTGCCTTTATTGAGGCATACACCGTTCCATTGATAGAGACCTCAAATGTTCGATGCTAACAGGCAACCATCAGAAGCGTTGCATGCATGGGTCTCTTAAGAAACCCTTGGTTGCCTCACTGAGGTAAGACAAACCTGTCTAGCACAACTAGCACCAAAGCACCTTTGATCATAAGCATTGTACCGACAAGCACAGTAAACGGCCAACCCAGTATTGATATCCTTAGCGAGCAGGCTTGCACTATCGATACAGAGATTTATAGTTCGCAGTATACACTCCTTTTTCCAACTAACACCCCACCCCCACCTCATTTCATTGAGTATAACACGTAAAAAGACATTTACAGCAAAAATATAAATGAAGCGCCGCGATTATCAGGGCTCCAAGGTGCTGTGGTGGCTATAAGGTGAAGTACTGGAGAGTAAAGAAAAAAGGTGTTGCGGTAATATATCCCTGATCGAGATCACCAAAATTATCAAATGAATAGGAGCAATGCATTGAGCACAACAATTACCACCAACTATATCAATGCTGATCAAATACAATTTAGGTTTCGATGCACCCAAATCTCTAGAAGGGTTAACCAATATTATCCCTCTTACTCTTAAGAAGTACTTTGTCGACGTTGTCAACATTCATGATTTCAATCTTATTATTTTTACATTTGAAAATGCACAAATTTCAAGTGCCATTAGTTTAGGTGCTAAACGATGAATCGCTTCCTTCAATGGAAATTCAAGTAATAACTTAATAATCCAAGGATTATCCAAAGGTATGTTCTAGCGGAATCGAGTTTTTACTAAGACTTAAAACTCATAAGAAAATATGCATTAGATCACGTTCAGGGTGCAGTCCATTTGTGTAATAAAACGACTAGCGATTCGTTAATATTAAACACAAGAAAGTTGCGTATAGAAGAGAGGGTACCAAACTTTTGAAGTAAAAAAGACACATCCAAATAACTAAGCAAGAGCACATTAGCATCCTGTCCAAATCACTTCAGTAGCAGAAACCTTTTGCAACAACTTTATACGAGTTAACAACAAATATTACATCTGCCTGGGGCTAGTGCAAAGATTTTCGCGCACTCAGCTCCACAACTTTGGTGAAATAACTCAAAAATACTGAGTTACAAGTTTGTTGGATCATACCTGGGGAGTATTACACACTTTAAAATCGATGAACCAAACGAAACCGACCGACCACATTTCTTGGGGTAGGTGAAGGCGAAGAATTCCGTTTTGTAAATATAGTCTCACACCTGTACTCAAAATTAGAAAAAAATGTGGGACCTCATTCCCCCCAACAATCCTTTGTTTTCGTACAAGAAAAGGGGTAGAAAAAAGATTTTTCGTTTAGAGATAGTTGCCGCTCGATATGTTTCTCGTATGTGGGAACGTTCCATGGAACTATGGATGTGGACAATCCTGTTAATCTAGAAGAATAAGGTAACATTTCTATCATTTTTAATTTTTTTATATGAGTAATAAAATCGCCATACTATGCGGTGGTTAGTTCAATAGCTCCCTTCAGCAATATTCAGTTTCCATAGATCGATCAGCTAGGATTGCAAACACGATGGATTAATTGCACGAGGGTGTGTAAGCGCTCATAATTTGACTAAATGGTCACGAAGTACGAAATCGACGGAAATACATATGTACACTAAATAGACATCGGGATTTGCAATCATTCAACTAGCACCAGCATACCTTCCCATATAAAAGCCAGAAATTGGCATAGTATCAGTTTGAAGAAACTTAAGGATTTTTCAAGACTAGAAGAAGATGAAGTTTTCAAGATTAGCAGTATGAAAATATATTGGTGAGTACTGAGTGCGTTGCAGGTTATGCTGATACCATGTCATGACTGAGTGACAAATACAAAATTTGCTCATTTCATTTTTAGAACATAAAACGCCACAAAATAAATTATGCAGTTAAGAGCATCATTTGCTGCTTCAACTTGAAAAACCGTATCGCTTTTTTTTTACATCCCTAAAGAGGAGCACCAGTTTGATAAATTAAAGATATTTTTGGGTAATAGCGACTTATATTCCACCCTCAACCCTGGATACCATTAGAGGGTTCACAAATCCTAACACAGTACCGTTTGAGACGTCCCTGTATCTAAATCGGTATGTCTCAAGTCAAATTAAGTGGGCAAAAACAACAATAATAATAGGAGGATGAAGGGTAGGTAGTTACTTCACAATCTATTTGCGGAACACATCAACAGTATCTGGCCCGATATAAATTCCAAACGTCGATATTAACCCATTCAGCGCTGACATGGTAATATTACCACCAGCGGAATCATCACCCTTACTGACATAGTAATACACTACATGTTACCACCTGCCTTTTAGTTCCCTCAGTTTTCCCTAAAGTAGTTGGCAATAACGGACTTCAAGAGTTCTAGTAGGATGGTGTGATCTGCAGTGCGAGTTTGTGAAACGAATAGAAAACTAATTTTGCTGGGACTGTGCATACTAAACCTGCAACACCGCGGGGGAGCTTCCGCTTCTGGGAAGTGCAGATGTAGTATTTTGGGTTTTTACCGACTGTTCTTCAATAAGGTGTGTTCACTTTTCGTAAGGGTTCAGCGCTGATTGGGATAATATCCACCATGATATTCATACACTTAACCATTCTATCAACATTTAGAGGATGAGCAATTATCAAGTACCTACATACCAAAAAGAAAATTATCAAATTCAGAATGAATTGTAATAATTTGTCAAAAAATGGGAAACAGGTAGTTTACTATGCACATTCACATTTTGCTAGCTGAGCTTCAACTTCGAACAAAGTTAAAATAATTGCCGATTAACAAAATAAAATACTTTACAACAAATTTCCTGATACCAAAAAGGCTATCGCATGATGATTAGTTCTTGATCGTGGCTTAAACACATGTGCTTGAATCCAATAGCTCAACTAATCGCGATTAAGGAACATAAATCTCGTTTAATCTTGATTAACAATGTTGGTGAAATCAGCCCTACAAAATTAGGAGCGGAATATCTCCATTTGAGCTCATGCAGTTTCAAAAACTTCGGAGCAAAATATATTCACATAGGTACTAATGATAATTGCTCGCTGTTACATTACTATGCATCTTAGGAAGTCCAATTTCAATTTTTTATAAGAAAAGTTGAATATGTTTTGTTCTAGAGAAACAACATTTTCAAACTTGGTAGGTAACTTGAAAATACAGAAGAGAGGGTTAAAAAAGAAACACGGGATGTTGAACCGCTCATTACAGGCAAAGTTTGAGGAAAATCACATCAGTCGCAGAAAAAGCGAAAATTGGAAACAAAAGAAGCATCTCCACAAGACACAGCCCAGTTAGTGTTTTTGCGCTACTTACACTGAATTGTAGGAGCCATTATGGTGACCGTTATGTCTATTGTTGTTTTCTTGAACGCCGATGTTGGCGTCGGTATGACTCCGTTCAGAGTCAAGGAAGTTGTTGCTTTCGGTTGCCAATTCATCTGGCTTTCTATTCTCTTCTGAAGACATACCGTCGTCTTCTTCACTGTCCTGTAACAAATAAAGGAGCATTGAAAATTTGATGTGCACATAAAAAATAAATAAATAAATAAAAATATTTAAAAAACCAGCCTTGTAGAAGATGTACATTGTCGACGGCTGGGCTCATTCATAGGTTACTTATGGTCATAGAACATTGTAGGGTAATTGCATTTACAGTGTGGGTGGTGGAACACTATATGACTAGCAACACCATGTTGTGATAGTTTCTGTCCCAACCAGGAGAGTGTGCCAACCCTGTGGGTGTCGAATGAGGTATTTCCCTTCATTTCAAGTGGCAGTTGGGGAGACCCTGAATTCGGATATCTGAAGAAGACAATCCCTGATAGCTGCGTATATTGCACTATTAAGGGTAAATGGAAATGTGAGACTCCTTTTCTGTTGTTGATATTAAATGTGATGATGAGAGCCTAGTCCACTCATCTTAAATTCATTATAATAGTAACAAAGAATAATTGGAGGTATAGCAGATTAAGTGAAGGGGGAACAAGTTAAGGCCAACATGAAGTTCGTTTTGTGGAAACTCGTCTGTTACTGATAGTCCAATGCTCTTTTCAGCATTCATTACAATTCACCAGTTCAACCAGGTCTGGGATTTATTCAGAACTGGCAGTTCGACGCATTAGCAATTAAGGTTCTCCCTTCATCATCTCATCAATTTAAAACATACCAATTTTACTTGTCTCATCAATTTAAAACATACCAATTTTACTTGTTTTATGCAGCTATGAATAATTTCATCAATTCTGATGTTAGGCTGTAAATGTTTCAAGTCGCAAACGATCCAGAGAACCGTTTTACTAAAGACAGTAAGTTCTGAACTGAGACCCCATCCCCTTCCTTTTCGGAATGCTGTTCTGTCCAGAACTGATTTGGGATGCTTAGCTGAACAAACCATGTGACTCTGATGAGAGTGCCAATTTTCTCATAACACGTCAAACAACAATTGGAGCAGTGATTAGGCCACTGCTTCATTGAATGTCATGCTTTTCATTAATCAATATAGCGCTCACCCCCACATTCACAGCTTCAATTTAATTGAATATTTCATTTGTTATTTGTATGCCACGAACTAATAAAAATAACATTACTGAAGACTTATGTACCTACCCACATGCATTAACCCCAATTAAATTTATTTGTTACACATTAGATTTGCGATGAGTAATCATTTGTTTGTAGGCAACGTTTTGAGTTGTGAAGTTAAAAGTGAAAAAGCAGAGATGATAGAATATAATAGAATAGAATAGAAATGCTTTATTGTCACCAAACAAAAGGTATCTGAGACAAACGTCAACAGAAATATATATATATATATATATATATATATATATATATATATATATATATATATATATATATATATATATATATATAAAACATTAAAACAGGTAATAAATAGTCAATATTTCTCAACACTTCACTGGAGAATAATAAGGCAGTAGGGAAGAAATATTTCATTCACATTGTTAGCAATGGCTGGGTTCTTCACATTGTGAATTATAGAATTTTCATCAAGATATGATTAATTAATTAATCAATAAATTAATTAATTTCCATTAAGTAGCACACAAATCAAGCCAGTGTAGTAGATTAGCTAATTAAGATAAGAGGATCCTGTACGAACCTTTGTTGGGGTCGTACTCGATGAGAGGTTTCCTCCTTTAGCTCTTGTTCGCCTCATTATAGCTTCTACTCTTGCCTTACGAGCTTGCCGCTCTTCTTCGTCTTTCTTTGCTGCAATTTCTAATTCTATTCTTTTCCTGCAAAGAAAAAATAAAATAAAATGGATGAGTATATAATTGCAATGTGTATTAATAATTATCTTTATTATTCGAAATAAAAGTACATTCCTATCAGAGAATTGTCGCCAAACCGCACACTCCTACTACAAATAAATTTACTATATGATTTTCCGAAGTTTGTTTCATTTGCCGCAAAGGGCTTACACACAATGAATGGCAAGGGGCACCAAAGCTGAAAAATCGTGAAAAGAAAGCTACTTAACGTAAGAGAAGCACTTTCGAGATAGGCTTCACTTTAATTTTTTTAAATATGCCTAAACAGAAATGCTTTCTAATTCAGGAGTAACGTTCGCAGATTACTGTTTAGAGGATCGGAATACTGGATGACATCTAGGTATTATATTAGGCAATGAGTCTGAGAGTAAATGATCTCGGTCTAACGAGCGTCGCGGACGTCACCAGCTGTCCTCCAAATAAAGGATGAGAATTCGTTCTGATGATTTCGCCTAAAGCTACTCATTGCCTCACCCCCTAGAGTAGAGAAGGGTTTGTCATACAGATGCGCGAAAATTACGTGGTCATCCGCAAATTGTCTATGTGTATGGCTTTTTCTATGTCTGGTGGTTATTTCTAGAAGGCTATCCACACATCTAACAACGGCATACAGCCATTCTGAAAAAAGCGAAACGAAAATGTGTTGCCACAATTTCTGATGACTTCCTCTTACAACCGAGTCGTTGCGAGGGAAATGGTACTTCTTTGGTATGTAAAATTCGTTGATCATTCGTTCGAAAGCTTTATTCATCCAACCATATTATGTTAACTACTGCGAAGTGTGTGGCCAACAAGCTGAGTTATGAGCATGGTTATTTGAATAATTGTTTACACACACGTGATCATTCTCAATAATAGATATTGTGAACATGATTGCAACCGCTTGTTAATTTCTGATGATTTCATTGAGCTGGTGGTGAGTCGTTGCGCTGGTGATAAATAAATAAAACAAATGAAAGCTTATGGAAGAGGTTTCAAATATGGCGCCTTAAGACTCCGAACCCATACGGTGGAGGGGGGTGTAAAATATGCTATTTTCGCGTGAGGGCTCAAATGAAAGCTTATGACGAGGTTTCAAATATGGCGCTGGTGATAAATAAATAAACCAACTCTACAAAGTAGCGATAAGATACACTGCGGAATCTGAGTCATTCTTATAAGCGGGGGGTTTATGTCAAACGCGTGAGCTAAAACACGCTTACTGCTTTAGCTCATGCTAAAACACATTCTGTGTTTCCAAGCAGGTAAATAGAGGTAACCGGGGGCCCAGGGGGCTTGTCCCCTGGCGAGGCGCAAAGCACCAAGTTTTTTTGTTGTTGTCTTTTATTACTTACCAAAATTACTGTATTTTTCCCATTGATAATGAGGCTAGATACTAATCATGAAAACTTACTTTTCCGCTTCTTCTTTTGCTATTTTGTCAGCCTCTTCCTTTTCAATTTTGAGCCTTAGTTCTTCTTCTTTCCTGAGTTTTTCTTCTTCTTCCCTCTTCCTCGCTTCCTGTAAGAAAAAACATCACAATTTACAATCTCTGTTGATTTACTGGCCGTCTCCTACCATTGTAAATTAAAGGCATACGAATAACTTTTGTAGGGATATAAATCCGTGCTTGTAGATGTACAAGCAATTTCACAACAAAGTTAAGTGGTGTCTTTTTTATTGACTTATTCCAATAAAATCATATGTAATAATTACAATGTCTTATTACCATCAACATCACCGTTCAGTCAGTTCAAAGATGCGTGTAGGTATACATAGTTTAAAAACTTAATACTGAGGGTCAGCAACGAGACCAATACATTACACAATAACTAATATGTTATGAACGAATACGGCCTCCCTGTAGGCGCCCTTCTCGCTATTTTTAAAAATACCTTTGAAACCTGCTCTGTTTTGCGTGTGGCAGAGGCCACTACAATTGTTAAAACGCCTCTAGTACCCCTAGATATAATCTAAGGTATTAATAACCATTAATTTGGTTAAGCTTGTTTTCTTTTCGGATTATGAAAAAAGTATTTTGCCAAAGTAAATACTTCCACTTGTTTCATGTGGAAACTTCTGAAAAACTTTGGTTTCGTATCTGTATGTATTTGTTTTTCTGTCAGAGTGTTCCTTCAAATCCACACAATAAGCTAACCAACAACAATAAGAAAGCTTAACAAGTTTAATTTCTTTAGTTCCCATCCGGTTTTGATAGGGGGAAAAAATGGCCCTTAGCACTGATTACCTCCATACAAGCCACTTGGCATGGAGATAGAAAGTTGAAGCTGATGGATAATGGCACTAAAAGATATATCTTCATGGCTGGGAAATATCACAGATCCTACGGAATGTGCGAAAATGTAACCAGTTATGCTGTTTACATGCTATACAGCATAAACAAATACTCCAACAATAGGGTATAGATTCTCGAACTCAAAACTCCAATTTTATCGGGTTATCATAGTTGGAATGTCAACGTCAAGTAAGTTTAATGTCTCAACATTATCTACAATCTCCCATCACAGTTATCATTCATTATTATTGTTATCAGGATCCTAGGAGAGTCAAATTCCCCTCCACCGATTCCCCTCTCCCACCAATCTGAGGGTCAATGATACAATCTGCTGAGCACTTGAACAGCAGATGGGAGGCCGTTTCTTCCTCCCCTTTGCACCATCTGCACACTGGATCACCTGAAAAGGCGCAAATCCTGTTCAGATGATTCCTGAAGCACCCATGTCAACTAAGAGTCTCATTTTCCTCCTAGTGAGATTGAGGACAGCTGTACTAGTGTAATGGCAGGGTGCGTTCATTACCAGCTTTGAATATTTCTATCCCGTTGTGTTTTCCCAGTGCCACTTGAGTTCCTTCCTTATCCAATACCACAAAAGCGGCTTTTACTTAGCATCTTGCTAAGCTTAAGACCGTTCCCGACCCAATGAAATGTATTATTGCTCTATTCCTTGCAAGCAGGTATGCTCGTTCATCACCTTGGGAAATTTTGATGAATCCCCGCAGCAAGTACTTCCATCACAGTTAATTGACATCATCTGGTCGTTGGCATATTAACATTGACAGAAATATTGGACCTCTATTGGAGACGACAGCCTGCCACAAAGCGATACCTTATGCTGTTATCTCGGTGGGCTTCAACATCCCTCTTTCATGGCTAACGCAGGCATGCGCAAGTAACACATTATATGTTTGGCTGAAAATTTGTCATTCGAGTTGAATATTCGAACTGGAGACCCCCCCCCCCCCCCCCCTCATAAATACGAACAAGTAGAAATAGCAGAACTGCAGTGAATTGATTTTGATGAATCACTAAACTTTCTTCTGCTTCTTTCACTCTTTCTGAATTTCTAACTCGTACAATAATGTCATCTCTCATAAACAAATAGGGACTTTCATTCGCTCAATTTCTTGGTTGTTGCATAATAAATTACATTTGCTATAATTCCAACATACAAATTTGTATTGTTTACCTCTATTGCTTGTTGTAATCTTTGCTCTTCTGCTTTACGTGCCTCTTCTAATAATCGAAGTTGTTCTTCTTCCATACGGCGTTGCTCCTCTTCTTCTTTTCTAATTCTTTCCTCTTCAGCCAACCGTTCAGCTTCCTGCAAAAATTAAACCAATCAGTCAAAGACATTTTAATTATTACCTTTTTATTAGGGACCGCAGTTGTTGAAAACATATTATGATGCGAATTTTGATTTATACAATGACTACATTAAAAAATATGGACACATTGAAGACATTATAAAAAAACAGTGATTTCTCGGATCATTGTAGGCAATAAACCCAAGTCCTATCAGTGCATTATGACCTTATGGAGGTCTACCGGAATGCAGTTAACTAGCTACAAACAATCGGCTTTGGGTAAAAATTTGATTAAAAAGTTGAAAAAAACCTAACACAGTTATATAACGACCACTATTTTGAGCTATATGTTCCATATTGTTAGTTTAATTTTGAGGAATGTAGCATCATTTTTCCTGAGAGATTAAAAGGGGTGGATTGGTTGCCACTCATGACCAACAGGTTGATCCAATAATAGATGGTTCATATCACTATGTAACGATTGACCACCACATTCTATGAAAACATCATCACATATAAACATTACTGCCTCATTTAATGCACATATGCACATTTGTGATTGTATGATAGATATTTTATATGTTATCCTATGAAAGATAATACAGTAATGCAAAAATGTTTCCATCTGTAGTAGCCCATATCAGTAACAATGACGGTTAATTTTAAAGTTGGCTAAGCACTTAACACCATCATTATCTGAATATAAAATTAGAATTCGCTCAAAATTCTAAATCAACTACAGCTAATTCAGGTATTTATATTATTATGAAGTACATCAGGAAGGGAATTGGTTTCTATGAATATAATGACAGCATAGAGTGAATATCAACTTACGAGACGCTGTCTTTCTAATTCCGCTTCCCTTTCAGCTTGCTCTCGTGCAAGTCTTCGTCTTTCAGCTAACGCAGCTTTTGCTTCTTCTTCAGTTGTAATACGACCTTTCATTGATGCTGAAAAATTAAATTATCCGATATTAATAACAGCTTAATGCACACTCCTTGAATAATCTGCTACATTTAGTGGTGCTGGTTCAATGTGCGCTCTACAATCGTTCGTGCATTCCACTCGTCACCCCCGGGGTGCGCTCCACAAACCTTTTCCTTCAAGTCGGCAATCTCAGACATAATTTGATGTGACAGGTTTACATTTTTGCCCAAATAGGATGTCAAGCTAGTTCAGATATCCATTGGGATGAGTGGGCAGCTAAATGTAATTGGCGTCAAATTCACAAAACCGTAAACTACTACATATTATGGTTAAAGTAAGACAACAATTAATTTATTGTAGCGTTTTTCACTCTTTTTTGTGAATGCCTGGAAAAAGAGCACACAGTGAACCAGAGTTCGTTCCGTACTGCGCACATTGAATCAGGGTCCGGTCCGTAGAGCACACATCTAACTGGCACCGATGTCGTAAGATTCAAGATGATTATAGCTCACGTATCCTTAAACCTACTCTATTTTATATATATAAATTAATTCGTGATGTACATAACAAGTTATTTATAAAACTCTCTAATTTTTCCTTGTGATACGCAATACTTCAAGTTTCAGTACATACAAAACAGACAAAACTTACCAGTCATAACATCAGCTTCAGGTAATTGTAAAATGGCTTCATTCACGACGTTGGGTGCCACTGTGACTTTGGCAGGAACATTTATAGGACTAGGTTCATTTACAGAGGTTTCAATTAATGATTGAGCGGGCTCTTGTGGTACTTCTTTCTTCTCCTCAATTTTCACTTCCTCAGTTACAATTGTGCTAGTTGTTAAAGTATCGATTACTTCATTTGCGGCCTGCGAAAACAATACATAAGCTTTACTTTACACTTTACTCAGTGAGAGAATGATTGGTTATTCTAAAGTTTCTTCGCAAGCACTGTCATGACGACCGCACAAAAGTAGTTCATAAGAAGAAGTCGATTAGGCTTGAAAACATCCTCTAGCTTGCTACAAATTTAGGACTTTTGAGAATGCCAACTAGAATATATCTGAATTCCAGTTTGAAAACGAACCTACACCGGGATTCTATATGATTTCGGAGTATTTCGAGAAAAAATCTAATTATCGACTAAGTGTACAAGGTTTACTGAATATTATCGAGTAACACACTGTTCCCTGCTCCTAACTGCCAGAAAACGTAACGAAATAGTCAAAAACCACAAAACGAAATTAGCGGTAAGAGATCCCCTCTGGCCAAATTAAATCATTTCTCACTAATCGACTAACAGTTCTAAAATTTGAAATTAATATCCAGTAGTAGGATTCGGTAATTTTTATTATCCATTTTAAAATTATCTAGATCAGATTAAATCATTATCTAAATTTTCGAGGAACATCCAGGAAGAAGCTTTTTCACCCTCTGCATTTCAGCAAGCACAAACAAAGAAGAAATATATGTACGACAACTGAATAGATGCAAAGAGTAAATAAAGTATTTTTATGAAACAAACGGATGTTATAAAATGGTAAGGTATTCAAAGATAGCTTGTAGTTTGTAAAATCAGGACTTAAATAGGTACCGAATGAGTTCAGTAACATTGGCATGTGCAATTGAATGTTGTCAAGAAACCAGCAAGACGATGGTATCCAAACATAGGTTTCGATAGGTAATTTTTGAAAAATCATAGATATTTCAAGAAATAGAAGAACTTTTTACCAATACATATCAATGCAAAAAAGAGCGCGATAAAAATATTTTATCAACTCATGACTAGCAGTTTTTACCGATTTTTCTTATCTTGATGATCAGTACACGATGCACACAGTGTAGTTATCATGAATAAAGATTAAACTCACTTCTTCAATATTGATAGCAGTTTCTTCAACTATTGTAGATGAGATAGAACTGGTGGCTGTAGTATTTTCTGAATTAGTTGAGGTAATATTAAATGTATTATTAGCGTCTCCAGATTCCACAACGGGGGATTGGAGAGGAGTTGCTTTAGGCGTTGATGCTCCAGACGTCTGAAAAAGAAAATGATGAATGTTTTTCGGAAATTTAATAAATACGATAATGAGTCGAGTATGAAGGACAATAGAATTCACTGACCTTAGCTGACTTCGGTTTATCAGGCTTTTTGGCGGGTACATCTGGTTTGGGAGGAGCAGCTGGTTTTTTAGTAGAGTGGACTTTGGGAATTGGAGGTTTATCTGCCCCACTGACATTAGGGGATTTGATATTTTTGTCAACATCTGAAAGAATAAAGTAATATAAAGTAGACGAATCAGTATATAATTTATCAAAAAGATAAGTGTGATTAAAAGTATCTGAAAGAGATTCACTACAATAGAGGTTGAAAAAGCTGCACAACACGTGCCCAGCACAATGCACCGCTGCTCACATGCTGCAAAACTGCAAATTTTGCGGTGCCGTTGCTGGGTCTTTGATGTCGGCTTGGCTTATTCATCAATTACACCATGGAGAATTTAATCTAGCATCTTCAACAACAAGAATTGTCGAATGATATCGAGTGATCTACTATTATCGAAGAGGACAGTTCATGAAAGGACTGGTACTCCCGATATAAATGATCAGTAGACATTTTGGATCACGATAATAATTTACCAAACAATGCCATGGCTGAAACAATATACTGTTCTTTAAGACAATTCCCATACATTTGGCTTTAGTTGAACTGTCGATGTATGTAACCTTCACATGCATAAAGGTTTAACAATAATAAAGATGCATTCAATACTGCCGATTTATAAATCGATTAAATATCCAAGTCACAGGATATCCCTAACTTTCATCATGATAGAGAACAACAATAAAATATAACGTGATATTACACCAATGAGAGTAACATCCTAGACATGGGTAAACACTCAACGCCAAACTAAAACACGAATGGCTAATGACAAACAAGGTCCCACCAGGTATCATCTGTCAACCTCACAATATCACAGTGGGTCAAACACAAGACAAAGAAATATAAGTATCATGATGACTCCAGACACATTTGAACCAAATAAGTCCTACCTGTTATAACGGAGATGCTCCTCGTGGAATACAGGAATCAGAAATAATTTTTTAATGGGATCTCTTTCTTTTCATACACCTAAAATTTACCGTTTATGTCAGAGATGAAAGACAGATTCAGTTGCTGGAACTTCAGAATAAAAATAATGTCAACTTACCAACGTTGTTGATAAAATTCAGCTATTGCAATCATCATTGCATTCGATAAATTCATTTCAACCTAAGGTTTAAATTTGACATCTTATGTGATATATTTGTTGACATTCAACAGTGGAATTTGTTAAAAACCTCATCATTTTTACAAACTAAATCCCTCGCGACGAAGTTGTGGAAACCCATTTCAATGAAAATCAATCATTTTTGTCCACCGCGACTTTCGGTTCGATACTCTCCTCACTGTCAAATTTTTGTGCCAAAACTATAACTATGAAGCTCATTTTTAGAAAAATATAGAAAAGGAAACTCGTTTATCAATTATTCTCGAGAGACGAAAAGAATCTAAAACTCGAGTTAGAGAAACAGCTAGCACCAGACGCCACTTGGATTTTATTATGGCTCCGCAAATCACGTCACTTTTACAATCCAATTCAAAATTAAATCAACGGATCGACCTAAACAATTGAATTATGTTTGGCCTCGCAAAATAGGTGGTGAAAGAGAAATGGTTCATTATTAAAGATTCACGGCTCATACACTCCTCACGGCTCATTGGTAAAGATTCTGAATAAAACTCAATGATACCTGCATATAAATAGAACTGTGATTTTAGAGCCAATCCCAAAGAGCAAATTATCCTGGATCGGGGGCTAATAGAAAAATGATTGTTTCGACACATAATGAACAAGAGTCATTGACAATTCATCCTGTTTTTAATGACAACATTATTATTTCCAATAATCAATACATCTTCTTACTAAGGAGCATAAGTTGTCCGCCAGTAGAACTATTTGAGCAGTACCTTTATGGAGGAAGTTAAATAATTGTGGTTTTCTTGTTGCTATGTTCCTGGATTGGAACTCATACTACTTTCCGTCCACATATAACGTACTTATTCTTCAAATGAGTATGTTTTTAAGAGGAAGAATGTGACGGTTCCCATCTCAACTAGGAGTGTGTCCACCTCGTGACGTATCGCAAAGTTGAATGCACTGTTCCCGATCGTTTGGAGAAGTAATTGGGGATGACCCAACCTCGAACAACCGAGGAAGAGATTTCCTGATAGCTGCATATTATGAACTATTAGATATAATCGAAGCTGTCACACTCCTCAACCGTTGGTGATGTCGAATTGTCCCATAATCTTGTGTCAAAGAGTGGAAGGAAGAGAATGGCAAGAATGATAATGTAGCACCTTACTTTGCTTGTCTGTAGTGACGCCGGTAACAGCAATGCTAAATGGCCTAGGACGTCTGGGAGTAGCAGATCGAGTTCGGAGGCTAGTAGACACTGCAGATAAGTTGCTAGTGACACTGTGCTGACTCATCGAGCTGAGAGGACGGGACGGCGTCATTTCTCCACTTCGCATTCCTTCATTGACGTTTCAAGAGTAGACAAATAAACACGAATCGTTTAAAATTCGGCAACGCCAAAAGTCAAAATACAAGTTAAAGTTCATATTAATTCAGAAAGCCACAAAATACAAAGGACGTACAACAAGGTGCATACACTTGAGTATGGCTGAGGGGAATATACTTGGGTATTAAGTAGCTTGATACTACTAGCTTTAGCTTTCCTACTCTCGATAGATTCAGAAAGGGAAAGTACAGGGCCTACGATAATAACAACAGCAACATGAGAATAGCTCCAGTAAAAGTAATGTAGAATATTTTTGTCAGCAGTTACTTATGTAATTTTCTGTGGATGCTATGAGATCAAGAGTAATTATGGATATATCCATACTAAGAAATCAACAAACAAAGATGAGCAAAGCAAAGTATGATAAAAAAGTTCCAGTCATGCAGCATGATCGTTGAGCGAATTATGGTAAATTATCGTATTATATTATATTAAATTGTTTTGAAAATGTGAGCACTTTGAGTAAACTGAAATTAAATTGGTAACTATCAACATAATGACAAAAAACTCGTTCAAAATAATTTTCTGCGATTCAAAAAGATTTTGGATAACTTTTAGTTTTCTTGTTGTGGCAGTTTTGTCTATTTCTTGGCAAATATTGATTAGATTTAAGTACATTTTTTAGCATAAATTTGTACTTAAATTTTGGAATGTTCTAGTTCACCGTTGATTAACTTCTTTTGACTCAAATTCTGCTTTAAAGTATAAATTCAACGATTTTTAGCAATTTTTAACAATTTTTTGAAATTATACCAATTTAATGTGCTCAAAAAATGCTGGCCTACGAACTCATCCTTTCGTTTGGAAAGTTTGATTTTTTGGAACTTGATTATATATATATATATATATATATATATATATATATATATATATATATATATATATATATATATAAGTTGATGGTTCTACTGAACTGTATATGAATGATTAATTTAGGAAAGAAATTTCACAGATAAAAGAAGAAAGAAAAATCTGATATTTCGACCAAAATCTTGGTCACAGATATAGAAGGAGTATTAGTTCAGAATGTCTCAAAACGGCAAAACGGATTTCAATTAAAAAAGTTTACGAAAATGTTGATTTTAAAATTAACGAAAATTTGCTAAAATGGTTGTAACGTCCCAACTATTCGAATAAAGTATCTGAAGTGAACAATTCAACATGGCAGTGTACCACTAGATTGGTAAATCACATTGTAAGGTAAAGCCTGCACTAATACCAAGTAATAAGTGACTTTGGAATAATGCACAGAAAAATAGATCTTGAATAGTGAAAAACATTACTTATGGTAGCAGTAAAATTAAAAGTTAGCTCGAGAAATGTGGAGTTCAGGTGAAATAGAGAGTTAGGCAAAGAAAAATTAAAAAAGGAGTAAACCCACAGAATCTCAGAGAAATTTGACTGTACAAATTATTTATTGATCTAAGCACCAACATGATAGCGTTAATTTGTCATCGTTTCATAAACTATAAATTCAAATTCATCTATGAGGTAGATAGAAACCCAAAAGAGATAAAACGATAGATTACCCCAAAAGCTGACAGATACCCCTCTAAGACCCACAGTTTTTACTGGAAAGTTTGAAGAAATTCACAGAATTTGTACCTAGTGAGTGAGTTTGTGAGAGAATATACACAACAGACGAACAGCAACACTGATTCGCAAGGCGAACCTTTGCCAATGACCTTCCATGTCGAGGCAAGAAATCAAGACAGAGCACCCTGACACTTACCAACTAAATGTAGAACCTAGATGAATTGACATTTAAATAGGTGGGGTCAACACATACCTGTCGATTATCTCATGTTGATGATAAATGTAATGATTCGTTTATCATTATTTATTTTGTCATTAAGTATAACCCAAAGATTGATAGGTCGATAATATTGATGTGGTATACAGATGTAGTTAAAGAATTAGAGTAGGTACTCGAGATCTTTCAGAGTTGAAAAGGAAATTCATTATCTCGGATTAAGATTAATAACATTTGGAGGAATACGCACCATTATCGTAATTGAATTTATTGGTGTTGGGGGACCCGGAAATGAGTGTAATGGCACCTAATTATGGAAGGAGTAAGTTTGGGAAAATTTGTATTAAGAACAAGAAAGAAGATAAACGTTAAAAACGAATGTGATACGTGTATAAAAACGAATAAGACACGTGTGTCACATGTAACATTCAATACATATCACAGCGGAATAACTCCATGAGGTGCCAACGCAGAGTTCACACGTGAAAAACAAGTGAGTGCATAACAAACCATTCGGGCTGGTAAAGATTTTCATGTGATCCATGAAATACGAACGAAAACCTAACGAACCCGGGGAGTTAATTATTCTTGACAAGGGATAATTTTCGAATACAAACACATAATATAGCTTTTCCAATACTCGAATTTTTTCCTTGAAACAAACTGCTTTGTTCTTGTGTTATCAGATGAAGTGAACAGAAAGATTTATAAAGGAAAATATAGTACCTTCACCGAAATATACACAATGTTTGTAGATAAGTATAAATTCATATAATGGACTTGTTACAAGAAATACGAAGTCCTGCGAATCACAAGATAGGAAGGTGTAAGTCAAAGCATCATCAAAATGAAAGTAAATGTGATGTCCAAAACGCCACCTCTACTTTGCAGTCCCGTGATGAAAGAATGCGCATGGAACCCCTCCTTCCATATAAATAATCCTAACACCCTTGCACAAACTTTCATCTCGCAAACTACAGTAGGATTGGAAAAACCACAGCAATTCACCATTACAATTGGCAACGAAGACGGAATTTGTACAAAAGTACTACTAATACACCGATTACGCCTTAAAAATTGGTTTTCGCATCTACTTCGTATATCTTGTGAAAGTTACGAGGTAAATATCTATGAGGTACGTGAAATATTACTTTGTGGAGTCTTACCATATGTCCTGATGTACCTTCACCAGATTAGAGAAGAATAGAGTGCAGGGAGAACTTGTATGTAATGTAAGAACTTACTCACTCGATGTTGTGAAGCGCCACTTGCGAATAGAGAATGACAAGAAATCAAAATGAAAAAGAAAAAAAATGCCAACCACCGAAACCAAAAAAATGAGTGAAAGCATTGCATAATGAAAGCTTTGTAGGTTCGCTTGAGTAAACAAATGGCAATTAGAGCAGTGCAAAAAAGCGTGCTATTCGGTGAACGATGAACTTGTATGGAAAAATGATAATGACTGCATTAGGTGATGGGAATGTGTGAGAAATGAACACAACACACGAAAAAAGCAGATAAAAATAACAAAAATAATCAAATCGAGATGATAATGGTAATAGCAAAACTTAGATAAGAAGATCAACCGCTCAAATGAGAATATAACTGAACAAATCAATAGATATTGACTTCAAGCGAAGTTTTAAACGAAAAAGAATAATATCGACCCAATTTCGAAAAATAACGGATACTATTCCAACTCAGAAATTGCAAAACACAATAATGTAGTTTTTCAACTGGCCAATCAGCTTTTTCACTAAGATTTCCAAGTAATCTATGTCTAAAAATACTTTTTTTTAAATATTTAAATGATGAAATTACCAATTAGAACTGAAAATTATGACTAATCCAAACTCAACTGACTGACTAATCTTGACAAATGAATGAGCACAAGTATATTCTGTATTCGGCAAAGCAAAATCATGTGGTTATCACCAATTTTGTCATTAAACAGTATTTATTCAATTTATATTTAATTTAATTAATTTTGTTCACAAAATGTATGGTAAGTGATAGATAACACGTGAAATGTGAAGCTAGGAATTAGACGATGCATTTAAGATTCATAAATATTACTTTCAAATTCATGAAATTCGAGCATAAAAAGCTAATCATTGAGTTAAGTAAACTAAAACTATGAGTAATTAATTTATGAGCGTGAAAGGCCAGTAAGTAATAACTAAAACCTATGAGAAAGAAACACTAAAATGTTGAGGTCTCATCTGAACACCATTTTATTTCAATAGTTCGTATGATGAACGAATAGGTATTTGAAATTGAAAAATATCTTGTGCGAGGCTTATTACAACTTTCCCAGGTGGTATTTAACTTGTAGATTGGTGTTTTTCTGGGTATGGGTATTGTATTTTAAGAAATTGCTTTCTTGTAGGTACTTCAAGTCTCTGATGACGTGGATCCGTGTAAGGATATGAATCTATTCATGTAAGTTCAAAAAACAAGGAAAAGTAGAAAACCCCATTATGAACTAGAATTCTGACTCTAACTTTCCCCAGAGCTACCAAATCGGAACCTCTCCGACTGCGGAGAAGTGCCCTGCACTTCTGGATTCTTGAGTATAAATTCCAACTCTGAAAAAGTAATTTTCAAATGTCCGTCTGGATGGATGCAAAGCTTCTCATCAGTAAAATATGGAGTGACAGCATAATAGGCTCGCGTACATAGATATACGTGATTACAAAAAATATATATTATCATCAGTTTGGGCCTAACACACGAAATTTTGTGTTCCAGAAACATTTCTTTCTTTAGAATCACATTAAATCCACTTAGCTCGCAGGGAAGTAGGAAAAGAAATAAAACAGCTTGTGTACGAGCCCACGACTATCTGATGTATCGGTTAGCACATTCGCCTTCGTAGAAAGCCAGCCGGCCAGGTTACTACCAAATCACGTTATTGATATACATCGAGGTTTGATAATAAATCTAAGGGGTCATTTCGGCTAGTAGTAATAGCACTTTCGATGAAGGGATATCAACATCAGGCCGTCAAAACAGTGCTGAAGTCAGTCAGTCTGTCTGTCGCTTTGTATAGAGGGGTCAATAAAGGGGAAAGGTAGGAGAGATGGTAGTGAGGAGCAGGGTGGAGGGATGTGAAGAAGTGAAAGGACTTGGCAGTGAGGAGTGGAGGGGAGAGAAAAGGAAAAAGGTGTTGGAAGTAAGTAAATCTTGGTGAATTACCAACACCTTTCTCATCACTTCCGACACTGTTTTCCTTTCCTTTCGTCCCCACTCCACAGCTCCGACCTTTCACTTTCCCCTTCCCTTTGCCCCGCCCACACCACCAATCCTCCTCCCTTTCCCCTTCACTTATCCCTCTATATAAAGCGAAAGGTATATATGTACTCCTCCTAAAGGTATGCCTAAAGATTGACATCGAGGACTGTTAATAGTTCATTAAGAATTTTGAGTGTAGCTCAGTTTCTTTTATTTTTGAAGCGGTTTGAAATGATTAAATTAAGAAATTCTAGTTTTAATATTTTGATTCAGCATCTGTAAGTACTCTGGTTTATAACTGGGGTAGGGAAAAATCCCAGCTGTGCAGGATGGCCTTATGAGTGAATTTCCACATTATGTTTATGCCACTTTTTTGTTGAGCACTTTGAGTATCAAATTTATTTATTTTTAAACATTTTGTAAATAATATTCAGTCTTGAAAGAAAAAAAAAAGGCTTTTTGACGATAACCTACAACTTGAGTTGAATTGAAAAGCAATGTTTATTGTAATTGTTTTTCAGACACAATCCCACAGCAAAGATAAAGCAGTAATGTCTTTGTGAGGTGACGAAAATGGCGCTCGATTGAAGGAAAAAGAAGCGGCAGGAGGTTAATTATATTGAACCAAATCAGTTTCTGTTTCATGACTAACAACCTTTAGGACAGAAATCTTGAGTTTCACTGAGAAACGATCCTCAATAGATTACCTACTTATGTTGCATTAAAATACTTTTCAGAGTTGTTTTCAAATGAGACCTCTTCATCAACTACAAGAAACTAGATGCATTCACAACACAACTTACCTGGAGAAGGGTCAGGGCTTTTGCCTTGGGCCATTTCCCTGGCCTTCTTACGAAGTCTTTCAGCTCGCGTGGCTCTGGGTGGAGGGACAGGTCCAAGGTGCAACATGCTTTTAGCTCCTTTCATTGCTCCCTTGGGTTTAGAGTCTGCCTTCTCGCTCCCAGGCAAAACAGACATTGACCTGTAAACGTCGACCCTTGGTTTCCCCAACGTTGGTTGGGGCTCAGGAGGAGGCGGTCGTGGCCTCCTCGGAGCTGATAAGATGTCCAATCGGGACATCGAGTAGGCCCTACCTGGAACACTTTTCCTCCCAGGCGTACGGGAACCTGTTGAGCTCTCTCTAGGGGAGGGCATCGTTGGAATTAGATCGGTCTTCCTTCGTGCAGCGTCCTTTCTCCAAGCATATCCATAGCCCACTGCTGATGGTGAGTCAGTCGCGTCATCTGTACAGGCCAGACACAACCTAGAGTTTTGTTCTATAGTTTCATATATCCCGTTTTGTTTTTTCAATCACATGCGATCCATCCCAGCAAATAACAAAAATCATTCGTCTTAATAGCTTCGAAGCCCAACAACTTAAAAGTAAACTAATGTCCAATGTAAAGCAGTAACCGCACGTCCAAACAAGCAACTGGAATATCACCAAAATGGAATGGAATATTATCACAAAATATGATAGTAGTTGGAAAGATAAGTAGCAGTAAAATAATGCTGCTAAGACGATTCAATCTTTTATTTCATCACCAGCACCTGTATCCTTTATAATATTAATGTAACACTTTGGGGGTATAGTTCTTTTCAGCTCAAGCCGGACGTGTGATTATGCTTAAAAAAGATGTATCCCAGTTTCAGGTCACAGTAGTATATACACATAGTAAAGCATCGAATCAGTTCTACCACTGTAATCGGGTCCCAGCAAAGCAACCATATAGTGCCACAGAGCGAATGTCCATTTAATTTTCATCAGCCGAGCAATCAATTAAATACTTAATAGGTACTAATTAATTTTCTTAATTTCTTCCAATACTGACAAAAAAAGTTGAAATCCAAAATGAATATCTTGTGAGAAACTGTTTTTTTTTTTCTTAATGAAGAATGTGAATTAATTCCCTTGATAGAAGAATCCGAAGCACAAGTAAATTTGATGCTGTACATTTCAAATAGCATATAAGCAGTAGAAGAAATTTTTTAAAATTTGAATTACTATTATTTCATTTTAGTGTAACAGTATTGCAACTCTTGAAAGTTTTTTGAGAGAATTCCGGGGCTAAAAAATTGGATAGTCGACTGTAGAGGGTTTTCCCCCTCAAGCACTTAATGTGGAGCAATTATCCATAACTCATGGATTGAAATAAGTCTTATTAATAATAGGTACTGTCTAGATATTAAATACTATTACAGTTCGGAAAAATGTTTATATCCAATGAAGTTACAATAGAAAAAGTATTGAAAATACAACAGCAATAATCACTGAAGCATATTATTATTTTGATTATAATGCAACAAAACTTGAAGGCGAAGAAAACATTACACAAACTTGTTTAGTGGGAATTTGAGACATTGTTATTAGCAAAGTTTAAGCCTTTAGTTGTATGTTAATTTAAGTTCTTAGTTCGATAAAGCATATTTGCAAAATATGAGGCAAGGTACTACAAGGAAAAGGAGACTATACCCAAACTAACCGACCCCTACAATGTGATCTTTAAAGAAATACGTGATAGTGGATAGAGAACTACAGTTCTGTGAAAGTATGAGAAAACAAACTGGATAGGTAGGTACCTTCGTAATATTAAATTGGAACAGTGCCTTTCCGAGGACGATGGTATAAGTAACTTCTATCGTTTGGAGGGGCATTTACAATATAGTGTGGTAACTAAAAGTATGATTGAAAAATAATCATAAGAAGTAGGGAAAAGCAAGGTAAATAAAAATCTAATTCACCGATTGACAAGCTATCAAGCGCCGAGTTGAAATTATGCAGCAATAATTCAACAATATAAAATCTAAGGCTACATGCTTGGTAAAACGCTAAAATAACCTAATAACTTGAGAAGGCACCTAATCGGAGATACGCAGTACACAAGGTAACAAAACCTCATCAATCGTTCAAAACTTTAAGTTACCGCCCAACTAGGTTACACTAAGTGAAGTAAGAGCAAAGTTCAGTTCATTTTATAGTAAAACCCAAAGCGAAGGATGATAACACAATGACAAATTAGAGCATTGGAAAAATCCATATTAGAATGATTTAGGGAAAGGTCAGTTAATAAGCAGAGTCTTTCGTTAGAGGTTAACACAAAAGGGAAATCCATTCACAAAACACAAACTGGGACACAAAATCACAATCGATATTATACAAATTCCACACACATATCTTTGTCTTTGAGTCAACCAAAGAGCATATATTAGACCGAGACGAAACAAATTAGTTTTGACAACCCAGGCAAGAGAAGTGGAGAAGTTTTCAACAAAGAAACAAAATACGGAAGAGAAAGCAATGACGATCCCTTTTACGGTCTGTTTTATCTGTAATCTTTCGTCAATTTTTGTTCAATTACGAACCGTTTTCAGATCCCCATTGGAAAACTTCGTGAATCGAGGAGCTCATCATCCTCAGAGGATCTGTAATCAACAAATGAGGTAGGAACTGAATCTATATGGTGAAATTGAGAAACCCCACTTCAACTGCCACTATCCATCGGAGATCGACAAGTGAACTCCTGTCTAGTATAATTTCAATCACAGTCTGACAACCCAAATATCCTAAAACAATATCGATCACAGACCATAAACCGAAATATGAAAAGAACCAGTACCTTTAATTCAGATTCCATACAAATTATATGGAAATGAATGAGAGGGTCGCCCACAAAATAAGTGCACAACATCGTGAAAAAGCAGCATCTTCTCAAAACAACGAGCTTAGTTGTTCGGATCATAAGGTCAGTAAAGGTTCTTGAAATTATGTTTTCTTAGGGCCAGTTCCACCAACGGGAGTTTTCCTTGGATTAACCCAGGACCGTGAGTTCCACGTGACCTCGTTCCACGGTCCCCTGACTGTTGGAGTGGGTAAACCCTCGGATCAGCCCTGATTCTAAGTATGTCCAGGATTCGGGACACACTGGGTCACTGGTCATTCCTTTCTGTCATGGTCGTTTCCCGTTAATATTTCTCGTGTCATGTATTATAATAAATAAATTACTATAATAAAGGAACACCCAAATAAAAAACTGGCAAAAAAACCAAAACAACTTGTGTTAGTCATGACTGCCCTTAAAGACAACAAAAGAAGAGCTAATCCGTAAGGCCCTTGTTTACGAGCTGTGGTCTACCTCGAGCTTTTCATGTTTGGAAATGCCCCATTGGTCAATATGAAATGATAACAATAACCTACCAAAACATAAGCATTGCCACCACAGAGCAATGTTTCGTCACCAAACTGTACTCAGAATCTTTCATTTTGATGTCAGAATGGTGATGTGTGGCGGAAAAAATACTGTAGCTCCACTTTTATGACCTGCTGTTCACTAATTTTTGGTCTGAAGACAGAAACTCAGATTATAACTAATTGATCCGTGGTTCGGCAAATCTAGGATTAAAATTTGATGGTGGAACAGTGAAAACACTGACTTGTGGTTGTTATCTAGATCCTGTGTAACTAACTAGACTCGGGAGTTAACTCTCGTTGTTGGAACTCGCCTTTAAAGACACAACCAAATCAATCATGTGCGTTTGTATAGTCACAGCATCTTTTCCATATGTACATACATTATCCATAGAGGTTCATTTGCAGTGCCAGTAAAACTGATTGGAACCACGTCGCTCATCAGTTTGTTTGATAAGTAACATAGTTCCAATCGGTTTGATGGACATTGCAAATGGTCTACTGTAGACATACTGTATGGTTAAAAAAGCACTGCGAATGTACAAACGCATCTTTATAAAACAATAACAAAGATGATTATAAGAGATATGGAGCTGCCATAGAACCCTCTGCTTATTAATGGGCAAATCATGGGGAAACATAAGTCATTAGGCCTGAGATTTATTTCTAAGGAAGCCCCACCATTCAGTCAGTTAATCAGGGCTTTGTGATGTAATTTAAGTTATTCAACGGAAATCATGTTTCCTGTAGATTACTTATATCGAGGTTGGCAAATCCGCCATATATACATATTTCAACCACTAGATTTTCTCTATAAAGTACTTTCATCTCGAAAAACCATAGGCGTTTTACCGTTCTCCCAGGCTATATTTATACTGAATTGCTTCGTGTCATTAATTCCCATAGTTATAGTTGGTTCGAGTGGAGGTTCCGTGTCTCAATTTTATATTTCATCTGATGATAAAATTGTTGAGCAAGAGGAGCAACGCAGACACTTGACCTCACAATGAGTAGGTAACGGAGGGAAAGGACTTTTTTCATACATTTATGTGCCAGTGGGTTACATTTTTACCAAGTTAGCAAGAGATACCACTACCAAGTAAGTTGTTAACATACGTCCATTTAAAAAGTAAGTTAAAACCCAAGGACTGACTGGATTGAAAATGGTGTTCTATGTTTTAAACATCAATGGCTGACTGAAAATTTAATCAGTTTCCTACCAATCGTCTTTGCTCCACACATTTAGAATGATGGATATAAGTGACTCCAGTTTGTAGATTATGTATTTCCTGAATTCATTATTCAAACAACAAATTCACACAGCTCTCATCTCTACCTTCACACAGTGTTGCCATATTAAAGAGGCAAAAGGAACTCATTTTCTGGACGACCCTCGGGAATATTACGAGTAATGAAACCATTTACTTTCTTTCCTCATTTCAATAGCCACCCTGGCATGACCAATATTTATTTTTCAGGGTAGTTGAATTTTCGAGCTATGATTGAAATTGTTCTAGATAAACAGGTAGTGTGTACCACTTATCAGTCTAGGTCGGTAGTGGCTACAAACGTCGTCATTGGCAAACCTTGACCAATCATATGTGAGAACAATGCCCTTTTTCAAAATTTCGGAACAAAACAAATGAAAAATAAGATTATTAGCATGGATCACATATATAAGATTAGTCAAAAGGTGAAGCACTCATTTCAAGTAACAATGAAAACGTGAACGGATGTTTTTCGTGGGTGGTGCTTCAATCAATCAGCCGTGTGCAAATGCAAAACACAAGTGTAGTGATGTGACTGTATGTGCCATATTTATGATGATCGAGAAGGTTTTTGGGGACGATTCAGTGGACATTTTTATGATTGAAGTTTCACGTAGTCAGTTTCACGTAGTAGCAATAAACGGTGTGTTACTTATGTTGGTACATGCAATTAATTTAGACATGATTATTTTGTAATACTGCTGAGCCCTGGACCAAAGATTATTGATTATACCAGTGTTATAAGTTCGATACCAACTACAAAAGGATTTTTTAAAAAGATTTGGTAAAATGAAATAATGGCCACTACTTTCATAATGAAAAAACCAAGGGAGGAAATATTTAGGGATGCAATAATAGAAGCCAGTAGCACCATCAGAGGAGAAACTAGATAGGTTACCATCATTTAAAAAAAGTTGTAATATAAAAATGGACCGCAGCTTCTACTGACTATGGACAGACGGAAAATTGTGATTTTGGGGTGATATTATGAAGTTACCGTGGTGAGGCTTCCGTTCAAAGCCAGGGGTAGATGTGGCGCGTTTCTTACCCCCATCCAGTTCTCGTTCCGAAGAGCGTCGCGTGAGTGGCCCAGGTTGTGTGGCCGACATCGACATAGTCATCACGTTGGTGGTCGACGTAGCCCTGAAACAGTGCCAACTGAATGAAAGATTTCAAAATGTGCAACGGCACAAACTAAAAGAGATGCAATAGAAATCTCCTAGAATTCTCCTGCGTGTTGGTTGTAGTTTCTGCAAACACAAGTTCATTAATGCGTTTGATGAATCACCGATTGTGACATTTGTTCTAGCATGTTTGGATTCCATGAAAACAAGCAATATGGGTGTACGAACTTCTCTTGTTGCGTTCACCGAAGTTGGAAGTGGAAGGTGATCTTAACGTGGTTGATTATGAATATTTGTATTATGAATTCATGAACTTCCTTTCAAAGTAGATGTGGCGCGTTTCTTACCCCATGATTTCACGGGTTGAAGTTTAGTCAAGGATATTGATAGAAAATAATCATATGCGTTTCACAAAAAATTACGAAGTTACTTAGAGACAGAACTACAACCAACATGCAGGGGAATTCTAGGAACGTCCCTACCATTGAGTGAAGCGCGGTTACCACCTTGTTTTCATTAGTTTTTGTTCCTAGTAACCAAGTTGTAACTTTCTTCATCTAGTCGAGCTATCACAAGATCAATTCTTTCGACATACCTAACACAGAAATATCCTATCATTCACTTCAGGCGTTATAATTTGCAGCGTGTTCGTATTGTAGCAGGTAATGTAGTGTCTAAATTGAGGATAAAACGGATTATTTAAGACCCAACTTAGTAAGACACCGAATAAACGAAGTTTTTGTAGGTACGATTTGCGCTGTGTGAAAATGAATGAGGATAAGTGTCATTCTTGTGAATTTTCGAGTGTTTTCCCTAGTTGGTGTAGCAAATGTCAATAAATTAACATCGTGACGCGATCCAGCATGATAAAATACCCCAAAATCATGTATCACACGTGACAATTGAATATTTTGAAAACTCAGTATTTCCGCAATAAATTAATATAGAATCGTCGATTCAGGGGGGGGGAGGGGGGGGGGGGGGGGGGGGAGCGGTCCCAAGTTGGGTGGAGAGTTTCAGACCCACGCCCCAACAATTGCAAATGAGTTAGATTTCATATTAGTTCTATGGCGAGTAATCATCAAAGCATTGGACCTATTGGAGGTTGCATGTCAGTTAAGAAGGAATAGTACAGAGTTTGATTTGAAAAATGAGTTTGAGATGCCGGAGGATGTAATATTTGTCTAAAGGTAAACAAAGTTTGGAAAGTAATTGTTTTTGCTTTTGCAAATCGTGGGAAAGGTGCAGATCATATAAATTGAATCAACAGCGTTGTGAAGGACAAACACCGGATGTGTTGTACGAACTACTACGGGCGAAGAGAGAGGGGAAGGATGAGCAGGCGGGAGGTCTTGTTTTCCACCCACAAGTGGTAGCCGGAGCTTTACAAGTAAACAAAACAAGTCATCCGTCTTGTTTTTGTATTTTTTTCCTCATCTTCCGCACGACACAGCTTGGGTTCGCGGATTAGGCGATATGTTCAACATGTCACGTTTAAGCGGTAAGTTCTGCCATTGATGGACTGTTGCATCACAGGGAACAAAGAGTTAAGAGTTAAATACTGAGTTGATCCAGAGTTAAAGGTTATCTTACCGCTATTTTCGGGGACTCCAGACTCTGGATTAACCTTACTCCTGCATTGTGCAGGGCCTTGAGTGGTGTGGTGAAGTGAAATAAATAGGAAAACTGGTTTCAAGTTACTGAACTACAATGAATTTATCTAGAAATCGTAGAATCACGTCTTGCGAGCTTATAAAGAAAATACAATGTTTACAAATAGTCAGAAAAATACATTTTTCCAAATTTTTGGGACATTAAGATATAATTCATATAGTTGCACTCTCATAATTTAGCCCTTTCGCAGTTGTTAAGGAAGAGAGTTGATGAAGCCATTCTTCAGTATGGAAAATGGTGAACGATTGATTGAGGTGCGGAAACTAAATATGCCAGAGATTTACCTATTACCTGATTGGCTCTAAAATCATTTGAGTTGTTGCTCTTCGTGATTGTGTACCTAAAGATTTTCGCTACATTATTTCTCAGCAGAACTCGAACTGAATGACTCGCGATGTTAGGAAACGCAATGTCTATTTCCACGAGAAAATAAAGGACAATAAATAAAGGTTAGGTCATCATAAGTAAGTACCAACAAAACTTGGTACAAAACTAACTAAAAGAATAAATAAACAATAGGTAGTTATTGTAAGCTACTGAAGACGACCAAACCGCCAAAATCAATTCAGAATTGTAAATATTAATTTTTTGGGGAAATAGACAACGTTATTTACTAACTTTCATGTTCTTCATCTCAACATGGTTTTAAAATGGGGAAAAGGGATGAAAGAGTTCGTCATTAATGAGTGTCTACCTAGAAAGATTGCTATGAAGAAAATGTAATTTCCCAACACTTTGGAGACATTGGAGAAGCAATTCTTTGAATTTCATACGTTACAAAATTAGCTAAAAGAGTGAAACATTCATATTCACGATAGGTGAGAGACTAACCTCCTCGTTGCCCAGTAGCTAGTTCCAGCATCGCTCGGCTCGAGCATCCTCGGGGTCGAGCTTCCAAACGCAAACACCATTGAGCTTCGTTCGTTTTTTCGTTTCGATTCAATTCTGGCTTCTCGTTCCTGAAAACAAACAAAAGAAATTAAAATTATTCTGTTCATTTGTAATTGCTCCGCATCTTATCAAACTACACCTTCCAGAATAATATTTCTTTATAAACAAAGCAATTAGAAATAGGAACATTGAGATGATCTAATTCAGTATTTCCCAAACTCATTGGCTCCTCGGACCCCCAGTTAAAACCAAGCCGTCTGCATCTGTACCAGAAGAAGAAAGTTTTTTTCAATATTAGAGCAGGACCGTAATTTCAAAATTACGGTTTTCAGTATTTACCTATGTTAATTGCATTATTTAGATACCTATACCAGAAGTTCCATTTTAGTTGTTCAACAATGAACTACGCAATGGCTAATAGTGGATAGGATCGCTCAAATATCTCCCAGACTGCAAAAAGGGAATGTTGGTGAGTAGGCTACTCCGTGCATGGTATACATCGTACAACCATAAATGTATAATGCTTTTGAAGGTATGCCAAGTAAGCATCCGAAAGAGAGACTGACAGAAGTGGCTGTTGGTTGCAATGGTGAGAGTTAACCCCTATCTGTTGTCAGACACTCCCAGTCCTTCCCAACACTTCTTTTCTCCTCATTGTCTTTTAGAGCACACATTAACCGCATCTGCAATCTGCCATTTAGCAGTATGAAAGGACGGGGGGGAGGGGGGGATTTGTTTGGTATTTTTGGGTTCCAGCCTTTGCTAACCTGTCTGCCTCCTTGTTCTCTTTACTTCACAGTGACTCGGTATCCACTGGAGGTGAACGGTACCACCATCCTAGTTTACCTTAGTCAAGATTTCTAGGCATTCATCTATTGATCGAGAAAAGGTGCAACGTCGCAGTGAATCGAGTGCGAGTATGGTAGCCAGAGAGTCATAAAAAATAACAGCAATAACTGGCGCCTAGATATCTCTTTCGTTGCTAACAGGGTTCTTTCCGGTTGTGTGTCAAAATTTACAAAACAAAATTATCATTTACGTACCTTTCGGAGGAGTCTGTCATCACTAGCAAGTCGAGTACCGGGGGCAAGCTCTTTCGATGTAAAGACATCATCATCATGTCAACCTGTTTCGATGGCCTGATGGTGATGATCTTCACATCGAAAACACTCGCCCTGGTACTTGACCAGCTAGGATAACGGATGTAAATGATAATTTTACTATTGCTACTGTTGGAAATAACCCTTTAGATATAATTACAAGACAAAGAGTTACAATACAAATTAAATCCTTACTTTTATTGTGGAGGCCAAAAGGAGATAATATTTTCGAGTATTTGCTCGAACAAATCATTTACGTGGTGTCGGCGACGCCATATTCGCAAAGGTAAGAGTCAAGCATAGACCGATGAGTGCTGCAGACCGACGAGACGTTCGCGAACAATCAATTTGAGACACGAGACTCTAGACCCTGACCAACTAATCTAAATTCTTACTAAGGGGTTGACTACTTGATGTTATGTATTTTTGAGATGCGAGCGTAGTGAGCATCCAGACCACTAATCTAAGCAGAAAACTGATCTGTGTATCATGGCGACTGGATCGCTGGGAATGCCACGCAGTGGGTAGTCGAACTAAAAAGCAAGTCAGGGTCTTGAGTCTCGTGTCTCAAATTGATTGTTCGCGAACGTCTCGTCTACAGACCGCTTTGTTAAGAATCTTTGCTAATCACCAACAGCTATCCACTGTTTGTGTGTGCGCTCCTGTTTATATCTGGTTTGATTCTGTATCGGTTTGATTCGGTTCACCTAGAAATTCATGCCATTGTCACATGTTGGTACCGCACTTACGAAATAACAGCCTTTCTACTATTGTTACCGTAACCTGACATATTTCTATTTAATACTATTGAAATTTAACATTTAGTAAGTGCTCACTTGGTTCTTTCGGAGTATGGCTTCTCTGCGATCCCTTTCGGCTTCCCATATCTGCCGTTTGCGCTCCTCGACCTGATGCCGACGATCTGAGTCTTTCAGCCTCAACTCGTCCAACCGCCTCCGCCGCTCCTCCTCCTTCTGCTCGCGGAACTTCTGCGCTGCCAGTGCCTGCAATAATTTCGTCAATGTATCAACAAAAAAGTTCAATTCAAGTTTGAGATCGTAAAACAAAATTCTGTGTGAGAACAGAAATTTGAAAAGATGATGATTTCGAAGAAACCATGGGAATTCGAACCTCTACTACTGGTGTAGCAGTAATTTATAATTTTAAACGAAAGTTGAGTACCTAGGTGTTGACACAATCTGGATACACATGTATATATAATTCATAAAACTCAGAGATATTGGGCAAATTTAGGTTTTTTAGGTACATATACATAAGTACCTATAAGTAACTAACTACCTATCTATATATTTGTCCGCCACTTATCACAAAAAGGGCTCTAACAATTTCTAATGAAATGTACTTAAAGATTATCATTAAGATTTTGCCTATTGACCAGAACAAATTGATGAAATTCATATGGACTACTATTTAGGAGCGTAAATATTAAATCCGATAGGCACCGCCCGCATTTCATCATTATACTTTGGAAGGCTCTGGATCATCCGAATGCCGAGGGGGAAAAAAAAACTTTTCCGCTTCGCAGGGCTAATGGGTAAAGTATTGAAATCAGCTTGAAGAAAGTTTCCTTGAAGAACTTCTAAAAAACGGGTTTGGACCCAAACTGAAAATATATCTCCGTGGATGGAAAAAATATTGATAAGTGTCTGTTTCTGTCTATTTATAGGTAATATTCGATACCTCCCATCCCCACCTTCAATGGACCACTAAAACATCTTTAAAATCGTAAATGGTCACGGTTTCACCGGGGGAAAACGCACCAATATGGGTTTTGCATAGCACCCATGAAATATAAATACATTTAGTAAAAACAGTCTCAAGCATCACGCCTGATATTTTCAATGCTGAGGGAGGACATAAATATCGCCATTAATTAGCTAAAATGTGTACCTAATTATTGAAGGGGAAGAATGAAATAGGTCATTATTCTCTTATAACACTCAGGGTGATAGCGAAAATCACTAAAATGTCCTTAAACATGAGCACCTAAGTACCTTTACTATACAATGTTTTAATAACTTTGGTTTTCAATCTATAAGGAACAGGGATTTCATGGAAATCGGGTAAAAATGGTAAATTATTCATAATTACATGTATTACCGAAACTACCGAAGGAAGAGATTAGGAAAGCATAATACCGACCACCTATTTGTTTGATAATAAAATGTGTCACTTGGAAGTGTGCCTTTTTAAATGAGGGTAAACCATTGGTCTGAAAATGTTGAGTTCAAGCTGCATTTAAATGAAAGTACCTAGATTTAGATTTCATTCTATGAATTTTGACAACATCGGCAATTTCCTTCGCTGGTAGGTTTGCTTTTGGTGATTAAGGTTTCGGAAAATGTGACGTCACACTAGGCGGCGGTTAATGAGTGACGTAGCTTTTTGCCAAAACTTTAAAATATCATGGAAAGAAAACTGGGTACCTGTACCTACTCATCGTAGAATAGTGCGGTTGGTGTTTATATTCATGGAATTTTATCTGCTTTAATTAAAAAACGCCTGGGAAATTGGGTGGGCAGTATAGCTTTCTTACGCAATTTAACATGGGAGTAAATAATTAGTTGAAGAACAAAGTACGAGTCAAATAATTGATAAGTCGACGTTATAAGAAATTAATGTTTGCGCATGCGCACAGACTACTATTACTCCAACGGCAATGACATTTATAGGGGAACGTATAGGAGCTAAACCGCACAATCCTTGAAAATTTCATAAAAGTCGAGCCATCACTCGAGTTTTGTCTGTGTCGATAAATTTCAGTCTTACGCATGCGATATAGTTATCCATAGGGGATTTTCTTTGAACAGAATCTATCTACTCCCCGAGTTTGAACAATATAGGCCAAACCGATCATAAAGATATCGACGTTATAATAAATTAACGTTTGTGCGTACGCACAGACTACTATTTATGAGACGGCGAAGAAAGTTATAGGGGTATCCCGCAGAATACCTGTAAATTTCATCAACATCGTTCCATTAGACTTGGAGTTTTGCCTTGTTATTAGTTTCGCGCATGTGCAATGGTTAATCATTACTCTACCAATTGCCATATAATTTGTAGGGAATTATTCTATACCATTTATCCAATTACCAACCGAGTTTGAACGAAATCGAACCAACAGATAATAAAAAATCGTCGCTATAAAAAAATTCACGTTTGCGCATGCGCACAAGCTACTGTTGGTTTGACAGCTTTTAAAATTATAGGGGACTTTCTAGGATCTAAACCGCACAATCCCTGTAAATTTCATCGGAGTCGGACTGGAATTTTGTATAGTTTTGGGCGTGACCCTAGATAGACATCGGACAGACACACAGACAGACACGGAACCAAAATTGATCAGCAAGCTCTGAACACAAAAAGCAAGTGGAAATTTTGATTTTCGAGGAACTTTAATCACGAACACAAAGCTTCCCTACCTTCGGTGGTGAGGAAGCAAAATATAGAACATGCGTGCATTCCTCATTGCGACAGTAGCCAATGATTCTAAGGATTAGCGGATAATTTTTTAGTTTCAGGTAAGAAAATTCTAATTGAGCCCACGTGAAAGGAATAGAAGAATTCCTCAGTGTAAGGAAAGTATGGTGACACTTTGCACTGGATAATTTTCCTCCGAATGTGAACACTAAAATTCAGACGATAATCTCACGCCTACCAACCGCTTCATCAACCTACTTAAAGTGATAATTCATAGCGAATCTTGATAAAAACCATAGCCAGAAACTTTAAAACGATGGCAACATATTGGTTGCTGTATTTACGTACCTATATAAGAACACAGGGGACACAGAACACACAGATGGGACAGACACTTCCAATTGCTATTGATGCACTCTGCTCCGAGCCGCTGACTGTTCCAAGTTGACTCACGCCTGCTATCTGAGGAATTACCCGCTTATCTCTCGTTTATTACGGCAGTTTCAACAACATACAGATAGGTGGACAGCAGAGAATCATGGGAAATCATTGAAGATGTATGAACTACAAGTGTTCGTTTTTGGAAGCGCAAAGGAGAAATACAACCCCGAAGTTTCTGACGTACAATAGGCGACCACATGAGCGAATTTTTAAAATTATCCTAAAACAAAACAAGTTGAAAAACAAACTAAAACAAATTGAATTGTTTTGGAATTTCGAACACTTTACAGAGAAGCCACAAATTAAATGGTAAACAACTTTTCCAAAATAATATTCTGCTACCAAGTTTTGGAATTTAACGAATTGTAGCAGTTTTAATTGGTTTTTACCACATTTTATGGCATTTAAATACATTTTTCAGCACATTCATGTGTACAAATTTCAGAATATTCATATTCATAGATGATAATTATTTTTTCAAGTAGTATTTTGCAAAAAATTCATAAATTTGATAAATAAATAAATAAAAATAAATAAAATAAATAATAATAATAAAATAATAAGTAGTTAAATAATAATAATAATAAAAATAAAAAATTTGGTTTTTTAATTTTATTTTTTAAATTATTATTTATATTTTTTGTTTTGTTTCACTTGGCTTCTGAGTCTACCTATAGGTAGCGGAAGCATTGGTTTCGCTTTCGGGAGAAAAACAATTTTCGGTCTCCAAAATCAAAATTTCCACTCGTATTTTAAGTTTTACACCATTCTGAACAACTTTAGTTCTGTGTCTGTCTGTCTGTGAGTGTGTGTCAGTCGTGTGTCCGCAAATCCTTGTAACAAGCCAATTTCCACAGTTTTCATCCGATTTGGATGACATTTTCAGGGAATGTGCGGGCTAGGGTGTAGACGGTCCGCTACCTATCAGTTTCATTGTTCCCAACTCAATGCTTAACTCTGCGCATGCACAAAAGTAAATTTCGTTGCTTCATTTTCTCACACCTTAGTTGTTTGATTTCGCTTAAATTTGGATGATGGTCAGGAAGAGACAATTTAATTACCCCATATCAATTTCAACATAATTTTATCGTTAATAGCTACTGCGCATGTATCAATGTGAAACCCTTTACTTTAATTTCCACAGTTTTCATCCGATTTTGATGAAATTGTCAGAGAATGCGCGGATTAGGTTGTATATGGTTCTGTACCTTTTTCATTGTTCTCAACTAATCAGTTCATTCTGCGCATATGCAAACGTAAATTACATTGAGTATCAGTATTCCGTTTCTTATATGACCAATTACGCTATGAATTTTTTCAAGATCATTAAAGACTCTTCAATGATCTATACACCCGTGATACGTAAACGAGAAAGCTATGTGCCACACTGAACTTGCAGACTTTTTTTTTAAATTTATATTTAGAGCCATTGCAATAGAGCATACTTTCCTAAAAGCATTCGCTCAAGCAGTCGGTTTTCATACTCTGCAATTTATTGATTATCATCTTTATATTGTTAAATAATAAAGTGTTACTGATTTGGCGTCAAGTGCAGTGAATCTGCTTTACATCGTAAAGGAGAAGACAATTTTGTGTTCATAGCCGCTATAGATTATCTCCCTACGGCCTCAATTGGAAGTGGTCATTTTGAAAAGCTTGTTAATTTGTCAAAGGTTGGCAATTACCTGGAGTTACTGGACACTACTTTCCCCGAAGATAAAAAGTTTTTTTTTAGAGACCACGAACCGTAGCTAAGGGCTCATGATATAAATCTCTCAAAGGGTTTTACATCTGACGAACAGTTGGGTCGTTTATGGGTTGCTGTGGAGCTTGGGATTAGAGGATCCTCGACTGAGGGAAATCTGATGATAACACACCGGTACCCGCATTCACTAATGAACGCGAGATAAGAATCGGGGTAAGTTTCCACGCGACTAAGCTCGCACATCCTCTTGAACGTGAAGATTTACCAACATCATACCCATTCAAGGTAGATATATTTCATAGCCAAGGAGTTTATGGGTGTTCATAGATTTGGTTAGTAGTCTATAACTTTATAGATAAGGAGCAAGCAGGAACCAACTGAAAACTTGTCGAAAACCACAGTCTATAGAGAATCGAATGAAGAATTCGATTATCAAAATTATTCAATTCATTCGAATGCATGATTTTGTCATTAGAATTCTTTTTTCATTCATGACACTTTCTTCTCACAGAGTTCGATCTCGCGAATTTTCAGACCGATTGAATTGAAATAGTGAAAATGAATAGTGAACAATAACTCAATGGAATCCCCTATATCTCCATTATTAAAGAGAAAATCAGTTTGCTTGTCCGCTAGAAATGTCCAAACGGTTGCAACGATTTCCGTGCGGGGGGGTGCAAATTGACGAGCAAATTCTTAAGATGGCTTTAGATTATATTACAACCCTCTAGACTTACTCCATCGAGAACTAGGCTTTCCTTAACGATGGCACCCGGTTTAAAAACTTTTTAATTGTTAAGGAAAACCGGACATGCGTCGAACTTTTCGTGTCAAATGTGGATGGACTGTGGATTTACGCGTAACAAACTTTCGATAACAAATTCAACGGTCCCGAAACGATTTTGATGGTTTGAACCGAGCAGTTTTTATTCATAAAGATAGATCTAGAAAAATTGATAGTAAAAATGCTTTATTAACAGTTACTGCAGAAATGTTGGTCGGGACGAGTAACTAAGGTTACATTGAGTAGGAAACCGGGACTCTTGGTTGAAAAATTAATTGAAACATGATTGCTGAAATTTGGATTGGAGCCATTTTTGAAATGCTGGGTAAAAATTACAAGGTGCGAAGCCATCTTACATAGCACAAGGTGCTGCAAGGTATGTAATTACCACAGCAGAGTACGGGTACAGTAGAAAAAAAATATTTCCGAAGAAAGGAGTTGATTTGAATGAGGTAAGAAAGAAGACGAGGACAGAAGACTGAAAATCAAGAATAATGCGAAAAGGTGAAGGTGTATCATTCAGCTATCCATTTCATTTTATCGATCCCATACGAATGAAACATTCGAAGGACTATTTGATTAACACAAGACATTCGGATATGAGATATTCCATTCTGAAAATCATTTTATTTGCCATCACTACAATGTATCATTCTAGTCGGATGGAATGTAGAAAGTTGGTATTGCCAGTGCATCCACACAGGGCCAGTTCACCGCTAAGAAATCCATTGATAACAACATGGATACTTCCGAATTGAATACAAACATCTATAACTTCAGTAGCTTATAGGTCGGTAGGTATGGTCGTGAGCTTAGTTGCTTGAGATTTCTGAAGCTTGTAGCTTTTCCTTTCTGATTGGAAAACATTATTTTTAATAATAATTAAGATTTTTGAAGGTAACTATCTACTAATGACGGTTAAATAAATTAGCCGTAAAAAATACAGAGAGTTGTTTGACCCTGTTCTAGATTATATCTTAAGCAAACTAAAACTCCATGGGTTCTCTCTCAACCATTCATGAAAGCAATATCATACATTTGCTTTTCATATATGATTTTTGAAAATATCAGCATTCACGTGTTACACTTTATACTATTGACTAAGGATCTTAGGATCCGAAGGATCTTCCTGCCTTTTAATCCTTTACACGGGAGAAAGCAATCCAAACAAATAAGAGATACAATAACTAATATTGCATTCATTATACCATCCATATCATTGTCTCTAAATATTTGTCCCCCCGTGAAACTCTAAAACAAGTTTTTGCATACTTCAATTTTGTTCACGCCTTAATCCAGTCTCTAACCCATAGGACCTTAAACCTTCCAAATATTTGGCACTTTCAAAATTCGAAGTTATGATTGAAAGTGTACTTAGATAGGACTAATAGGTAATACGCCATCATAAACATACCTGCTGTTTAAGCTCATCCAACTTCCTTTGTCGTTCTTCGTTTTGTTTTTCTTTGAGGATCCTAAGGCGCTCTTCGCGGTCCACGTGGAGAGAACCATCTTTTCCTGGAACATCCAGAAACTTGGAATCACACAAAGGTTAGGAATGCAAAAAGGAAATCACGAGGAGCACTATTAATTTGGAATATAATAGTAATTGAATGCTGACACAGTTGCAGAACAACAAGGCCATAATTGGAGATGTGATGTTTCAGTTAGTACCGTCGTAGAAAAGTTGAGCAATTGACATGATGAATGACGTTGGAGAAACTGCAGTTGAAGAGGTTGTCAGCGCTTTCCGATAAACGCACAACTTATCGTTATATATATAATAATCCTCCCACGGTTAGAGTAAATCCATGATAATAATTTAACTCCTGAATTTTCCACAGATCTAAATGAGTACCAATGATTCATCTATTGAACAAATACAAGTCAGGGCAGCCTTGTATAATAGCTTTAGTTCCCGAGAAACCACAAAAATTAGTCACTAGTTGTTGAAGTTGTCGAATTCACTAATAACAAGATAGCCTCATGTTTCTTATATCTCAACCTACATTATCATACTGAATGACTGATTGAATAACTTCCGTACCGATAATGTAGGAAATGAATGTTCTGCGATGAAATTGAGGAAAATAATTTACAATCAAAATCAAAAAGGAAATACAGATAAGAAAACACGGCGAACGGAAATACCTGATAATATTGACAAGCTAAAAATCATTACTGTTACCTAGAAAGTTTTCGAGATCTCGAGTTTGAATATGTCAGCCCTTTAATGATACCCTTAAGAGTTATTAAAAATTGAACCAACGTAACGTAATATAGTATCTATAATAATTTACGAAAATTCGCTCAAACGATCATGTTGCATGACTGGAACTTTTTACAAATTTATTTTTTGATTTCTTGAGGGCGTTTTACTCCATTTTTGGGCGAATTTCACTAAATAAAATTGTTCACAGTCATTTGAATCCACCGAGTATTACGATTTGACGACGATTATAGACCGAAAAACAACTATCCAGAAGATTTGTGCCAAATCCGGGGATGTACATTCTACACTAATTAAGAGATGTACAATAATAATAAGAAACTAGGCATACAAAAGTTACGTTGGTGGCTGGTCCACGGAAAGTTTCGCATAGGTTTCCAAGAAACGATGTTGGGAAAGCAAGTCGATTTTTGAATCAAAGTTGAACCCTCTTCTCAGAAGTAATTGAAATAAACAAGACAGTTTCGAGCACACAGTGATAACTCGGAGTGTACTTTTCATTTCAGGTGATTCATTGAGCCGTATTCTCGAAATTGAAGAATATATTCCCAAGCGTTAGGTAGGGAGGTAATAACGGTATGATTTAAAGTAAAATTTTGGAGTACAAACCAAGGTGAACAAATGAAAAAACGGCGGAAACGCCTAAATGGAAATACCTTTTTCTATAGAGAACGTACTCATCTCCAGCTTTGGTTTCAGTATCCCTAAGTAAGTATAATTTATTTCACCAGTAGCTATCAGTAACTAATACTTTCTTTGCCATAACTCGTTTTATGTGCCTCCCGTACTTTTTCAAATCGTTATTTCTTAGATCACAGTAGGTAGGCTGCACAAAGGGCCACTCTATTGTGGGGGCGTATGAAAATTTTTGTTAATTTGACAAACGACTCCAATGAACGACGTTGAGTTTGGACCTGCCTTCTGAACTAATAAAATCCTAAAAATATGTTAACCCGATATGGCCAGATTACAATTTGACCATAGCCTCCTACCTACAAGCCAGACATTCAACCGTCGCCGGACACCGCCCCCGCAGCAATAATCTAATGGCCAGACCAAAGACCCGCAGCTCTAGCTTAACGTATTCAGTGTGGCCCACGGCAGCTATTTGCCAGCCATTCGTCTAACCCAGATCCGAGCAACCTTCTATTGTGTTGTTAGAGGTTTGCACGCACTGATTAACACTGTTTTCTTCTGCAGGGGGGCTGGAGGGTCTCTGAAGTGTAAACATGAGCTGAGTTTCAACGTTAACTATATAAATGTAAGGAGATAATCTTCCCACATCTACAACACCAGATGACGAGAGTTCACGCAAAAGCTCAAAACAGGTTGTCTGGAACTTTTCCGATCGATGATGTACACTGAATGTGTCAATAGCCAGACCAGTAGGGCCCATTGCTATACAATGATTGCTAGACTGCAAGGGGCCGTAGCTTGAAATGAAATAATAAAAGAAAGAATTTAAATTATGAACATTAAGGAAAATATCGGATATATAACATCAAGATGCAAAGAGAACTAAGAGTGACTGGTGACTGAAGTTTGAGCTAGGCTGGAATAAGAAGTTGGTTGTAGGTTTTAGCTTGAGGTCAGGGCAAGAGCAACGATGTATATATATACATATACATACACACATGTGGTTCCACCCACTCTAGGTCCGTACCCTTTCTTGTAGACCCGTAATCCTCTCTGTTAACACCTAGTTCTGGATGACCCAAGAATCAATCGGGGTCAAATAACTCAATTTTGAATTTTTTAAACTGAAATTTTGAAATTTGTCTGCTAAGCCAACCCGACTTGGTATGGATGGCAGAGTAAGTTTTTTTGTACCACTATAAATCCTACTTTGAGAAGACACAAGAATCAATCGGGGTCAAACAACTCGATGTTGCGGGTTTTGGGCTCATCTTTGGATTAATCCCACAGGTTAATCCGACCTGTATGCGTTGGTAGAGTGGGTGATGATATATACTCACTACTAGAAATGCTGTTCATAAAGCTCCTTCGAATTTGGGGGCAAATAACTGAAGGTTTTTGTCACGGGCTCTTGGACTATCAATAGCAAAGCAAATCTTCCATTAGGTTAATTTTTCGGTATATATTGGTAAAAGATAGTGCAAGTGCATTTCAATATCATCGGTGAACATGCAGAATGATATCTTGCTCTTAAGCTAATTGTATCAACTGCTGGCTAAGAGACTACCAAATTAGATTCACGCATGTCTTATAGGTACGTCAGCTAATCGTTAGGTACGTGTTATTCTACACTTATAAAATAATTATAATTGAAGTGTGTGTACTACAAAATCATGTGGCTATCTATCTGCATTGATTCTAAAATCGTAACACCACGACTAAGCTAAATGTTACGTTACAGCTGTGTAACATTCTATCTACTTATAACCGTACATAATATTCTTCGCTAGAAAAAGTTCTACAAAAAAGAATCTTAAACAGAAACTAGTTTAGGTAGAGTTTAGAATAAACTGAACAATTGCGTTCCATATTCCTCAATAGCCACCACTATTTAGCGAATTTTCGAAAAGAGAAAAGCTATTGCAACAGCACCCACATTTTCTTCATGGGAATTCGTTTTGAAGCATTCTGAGACGATTATTTATTTATATATATATATGTTACAAACGATGACTTTCCCTAGGATTGAGATTTTTAAAACTCGTTTTTTCAGATAAAATCAAGTATCAGGGAAAAAATATGAGTTTTTTGGCCAAGCACTTTTTGAGCACTCAATTTCCTATAAATGTCGATCACTAGAAAAGTTAAATTTATAATTTTTAGCAGGATACTACTAAAAAAAGGTCTCAATTGTGCACAAAAACATTAAGAAATTTTTGCATAAAATTGAGGAGAAAAAGTAAGTACTTTAAAATGTGCTATAAAATCGAAAAAAAAAAAAACTGAAAAAAAAATTAGAAAACACAAATTAAAAATTTGGCTCAATGCCAAATTATTATTTAGACAGAGTTGTTGTTTGGACATTAGGTTTTGTGCGCACAGAGCGCTCAAACCTTCAAAACAATTCAACATAAATATAAGACGACAAATTTCGAAAATTCGCTCAATCAGTCCTTCTGAAGGAGAGGAAATTTCGTATCCACACTTTTTTGTATCTACGTCTTTATTTCCGCTTCATCGAAAAAAGTTGAATTAGAACATTATGAGGAATCATTATCTTGGTTCTAACATCATCTTACCAATTAAAGCTATATACTAGGTTTCTAAAATTGTTCAGAACAGTAATTACTGGTAACTAATTCAAGTGAATATTTAAATTTAACCTAGGTTATTTGCACACTCCATAACAATATTTGACCGTACCTACAATCGGAATGCTGATGAAACGTAAATGTTTCATTTATTGAGAGGATCGGAGGGGCAAAAGAATTTATTGTAAGTTTTAAATGCTGTGAATTTGACACAAAATGTTGTTTGAGCAAATTACATATAATATGCTGCAACATGGAAAAACACATGGTTTTCAATACGCACGTTAACACTCAAAGCTAATATACCTACTGAGTTGTTTAATTAATCCTCCATAAAAACATAAACATGTTACGAGTAGTTCTTCTGAACTTGTAGTAAAATATGTTGGAGAGTTTAACTTTCAATTAAACAGCATAATGAGCGTTACCACCTATGGGTGTAGAAAAGGTTCTTTAAGGGGGCGCTGTAAGGTTTCACAAAGCAGACCGACTGGCACCTTTCCAACCAAAAGAGCAAGGAAGGTGAGTGACTCGAATGTAGTGATACCTAGCGGTAGACGCGCGGACTCTGTCCAATCCATAGAGCGGCGCAAAGCTCCTACCAAACTCAAAATACGACCAAACGGTTTATTAAACTTTTTTCAGCCACTAATTGACCGATTTCAATGATTCTTGCAGCGTTTGTTCTATTTTTGAAACCTCTAGGTCCCACAAACCTCGAAATTTGAAAGTAAAATTGTTAAATGGTATCTAAATTAGAAAATTTTGGTATTTGAAAATTTAAGAAGAACGATCCTATGGAGAATTTCAAAACCAGTAGATTGCTGCAAGATCATCAAGTTCGGTATTGACTGAGAATAGTAGAAAAAACCGCATATATACCCTCTGCCGCCCCCTTAAATTGAAGCATCCTTAGAAGTTTGACACTAACCACCCCTTCCTACGATAACTGGTTTTCTTTTTATGATGAAACAGAATGATGACGTTCACTCTAGTAGTAGTTTTAGGAACCTAACAGTTTGGTGGGGAGAGTAGATAGCAGTTTCTGCGGGTAGGATTCTCATTATAAATAATATTATGTTTAATTCTCATTATACTACATATAATTCTTATTTTCATCAGTATTCTGATGCCAAGTACCTCCTCTGTACGTAAGTACATAGGAGTGGCGTGATTGTGGATCCATATCCATGTTCTTATGTACTTCCGTGCAGCGGAGGAATTCGAAATCAGGCAGGCTACTATACATACGCGAAATTATAAATGTAATGATAATTATGTATGCAGAAACAGCCTATCTACTCACCCCACTGTACTGTTTGGTTCCTGTATAACTAAATTGACCTAAGACATTCGTATAGGTTACTCTAGCCAACCGAGTTGTTATTGTACCGCAAGGATTGTTCATAGTTCACTACACAAGTTTATTATTTCTGCATTGTATAGCCTCTCTACGCAGGAGACCTATCTATAATTATTAAACGAAATCTATTATACATTAGTTATCAAATCCAAGCATTAAGTAACACACCTACACTTTCCTAGTGTCCAACATTATCTTACCCAACAACTGAAAATTAATTACCTAAAATCACATACCTAAGCTTCAGAAGTCCACCTAAAGGTGACAAAAGGTGAAAAAAAATAAATCCGGTTACGTGAAGTGAAAATTCCACTGCAATTATATCAGCTGATAAGAGCGTTGTAGTTACAAGTCGATTTTTGCTGTGTTCCATCATTTATGATTTGCTCACATGTTGTTGGTTTTTTCCTGCCAATGTTCTAGCCCTTAGGGAGATCAAACGGATGAAAGTACAGCGACCCGGGTGGTTTCATCCGATTCTTTAGAGATGATGTCATTAAATGAGACCCAAAAACATTACGGTTACCTTGAAAGTTTTTGATATCTCGATTTTCCAATATTTCAGCCTTTAATTACTACCCTTCAGGGTTGATCAAAATTAATGCCGAGGTCACTGGCACATCCCCGGCCGATGTATGATTTTTGAGCCAAATTTCATAAAGTTTGGTCGGGTAGTTTCGGAGAAAAGCTTAGGAAGGCGATTTTTCAAATTCGAGTTTTGGATTCTACGCATCTCGAAACGTAAACCAATAAATTTTGAGGGCGAGGGGAGGAGGGGGTAAATTTATTTTCTTGGTCGATTACGAAGGTTCATCATATTGAAAACAATAAACCTAAATAGAGTATAGTTCAGCAGACATCACGTTCAGAACTGTTTAGGTAGAAGATTTTTGCGCTCATAGCGATCTTTCCAACGAGTGTAGAGTTATTTCTCTGAGATGAAAACCGACGGAGTTCCAGTTCCCGAAGAACGGCTGTTGTACAGGAAATCATACTAAATAGACGGTAACCCTTTCGTGATTTTCGAATTGAATTTTTGAATGTCAAAATCTACGCATCGTAGGAGAGTGCGGGAGGAGTTAAACTTTATAGGCTGTACTTCATCCATTTTCATTTAAAAATAAGCTTGAATGAGTGGGTAACGCTTCTTGGTTGTTTCACAGTTTGACATGGAGCATAGCGTTTGTAAGCCTAGTACAGATAAATAGGTACAACGAATTGTTAGCAAACACTGTGCACGATAAGGTGAGTAGAGACACGCTTGATAAGTCAGGGCAGAGTGATACGAATCAATTTCACACAATTTCGATCGCAGGCGATTAGTTGAAAACAGACGATTATAGCAACTCAAGGCTTCTGGCGTAGCTCACCTCTGGAAACTACCGTAACTATAAATGCCAATATTAATGAACGGAGCAGGCCTTGTGATGGATGAAACGAAGAAAAACCTCACTCGAATGCAATTAATCTAATCGGTAAGGCTTCCCATAGAAAACAACCACCAGTCATCTCCTTTCTAAGTTAATCCTGACAAACTAAAGCTAAAGTATTAACTGTACTAACCAACTATAAAAAATAGGTGTGATGCAGAAGAAATTTCAATTAGTGACACTTAACAATTTACCTATAGACCACTACTCTGCAAAAGGCAAATACCGATAGGCTTTATAGACAACCAAGTAAACAATCGGGACAGCTTTCCAATTCACTTTAATTTTTGCTGCTTTCTCAATACCAAAGGAAGAAAAGTTGAGTGTACTTCAAATAAGTCGAGAAAAATTTTGTTCCCCAAAATAAAAATGTCCACCAGCTCTTGGCGTTTCAGAGCTTGCCGATGAATTTTGGTTTCGTGGGTGCCTGTCTGTGCCAATTCCTTGTCCGCTCAAAATGTATACCAAATTTTCGTACGATATTGATGGAATTTTCTGGGATTGTGCAGGTTGCTCTCAGATGGTTCCCCATGAATTCCATTGCCGTCGAATCAATAAAAGCGTGTGTGTATGCGCAAACGTGAATTTCTTAAAACGCCAATTACGTGCGATCTATCTGTACGATGTCGTTCAAACTCGGAGGGCAGATGGGTGTAGTTTTCAAGATGGTGCCCCATGCAATGAATCACGATTGGTTAAACAATGACTATTGTGCGTGCCCAAAATTAAATTGGTTGACCCGAGTGATGAAACGCAGAGTCTAATGGACTGATTTTGATTTCTTTTTCAGGATTTGTGTGGGTTAACCCCCGGATATTCGCCTATCGATTCTATTACTGTCGGATGAACAGTAGTGTGTGCACATGCGCAAACGTGAATTTCCCGAAACATACGTTTAATAAAACTATTTTCCTGGACCATTAAAACGCTGTTTTCCTGTCAGTTAATACGTGCCGCTCGCGTCGCGCTGGACCTCGACAATTACGCTTCCCGCCACGTACCTGCTCGTAGTACGCAATAATGCGAAGTAGATATTAGTTAAAAATTAAATCGCAAACTGCATCGAACAATTTGAGTAAGTATATACGAATACGACTCATAGAAAACTAATAGGTAGGTACCGCAGAATACAGTATTAACGATTAAAACCACATATGACATCAGCTGATCGGAGTACGCCATCTTGAAAGTCGCGTATTTTACGAGGTCCATCGCGACAAAAGCGGCAACTAGCACTAATAGTTCTCCATATTATTTATACTCAAAGGTGTTTACACCCATAACTGAGGTGCTTTGACGTCACCGCTACACGAAACTTGGAAAATACCAACCTGGGATTTGAACCTTGAACCCAAGAGAACCCCTAAAGTTTGAACGAAATCTCACCGATATGGATAGCGAGGAATCACGTTTGCGTATACCTATGCACATGCTGCTATTCATTCGACGGCAATGGAATTAAAACGGGATCGTCTCACACAAACCCTGAAAATTTAATTAAAATCGCTAATTAGACTAGGTGTTTCACCTGTGTTAACCAATTTAATTTTGAGCACGTGCTTAACCAATTGCGATAAAATTCAAAGGACTCAGGATTCATCTTGAATCCTGAAACTAGCCCCGAGTTTGAAAGGAATTGGAACCATATAGATCGTACAAAATCAAAGTCATAAAAAGGGGACAACCCAAACTACAACGATTTCATAATTTCTCCCTTGAGAGGGAAAAACATTAAATCATGTTTAATGTTTTTCCCTCGCAAGGGAGAAATTAGATATAGTTTTTTAAGGTCAAGAAAAAAGAAAAGAATCTAATTAACCAAAACAATTTATTATATTTATATACATTTTTATTTTACCATTAGATATTTCCGATGGGACTCATACCAAAGTACGCTTGCATACGAGTCTGCAACACATTGGGACATTTTATGTCTTTAGTTGCAGACTCGTATGCAAGCTCTAAGAGCCACTCAGCTGATCCGGACCCTGGGCATCGTCAAGTAAATGTCCTAAAGAGGCTACATACGAAATTACAGCTTCCTAGAGTGTAAAGCATAGAAATTAGCTCTAAGAGCCACTCATCTGATCCGGACCCTGGGCATCGTCAATTAAATGTCCTAAAGAGGCTACATACGAAATTACAGCTTCCTAGAGCGTAAAGCATAGAAATTAGCTCTAAGAGCCACTCATCTGATCCGGACCCTGGGCATCGTCAAGTAAATGTCCTAAAGAGGCTACATACGAAATTACAGCTTCCTAGAGTGTAAAGCATAAAAAATAGCTTTAAGAGCCACTCATCTGATCCGGACCCTGGGCATCGTCAAGTAAATGTCCTAAAGAGGCAACATGCGAAATTACAGCTTGCTAGAGTGTAAAGCATAAAAAATAGCTTTAAGAGCCACTCATCTGATCCGGACCCTGGGCATCGTCAAGTAAATGTCCCAAAGAGGCTACATACGAAATTACAGCTTCCTAGAGCGTAAAGCATAGAAATTAGCTCTAAGAGCCACTCATCTGATCCGGAATCGTCAAGTAAATGTCCTAAAGAGGCTACATACGAAATTACAGCTTCCTAGAGTGTAAAGCATAAAAAATAGCTTTAAGAGCCACTCATCTGATCCGGACCCTGGGCATCGTCAAGTAAATGTCCTAAAGAGGCAACATGCGAAATTACAGCTTGCTAGAGTGTAAAGCATAAAAAATAGCTTCAAGAGCCACTCATCTGATCCGGACCCTGGGCATCGTCAAGTAAATGTCCTAAAGAGGCTACAAGCGAAATTACAGCTTGCTAGAGTGTAAAGCATAAAAAATAGCTTTAAGAGCCACTCATCTGATCCGGACCCTGGGCATCGTCAAGTAAATGTCCCAAAGAGGTTACACACGAAATTACAGCTTCCTAGAGCGTAATGCATAGAAATTAGCTTTAAGAGCCACTCATCTGATCCGGACCCTGGGCATCGTCAAGTAAATGTCCTAAAGAGGCTACATACGAAATTACAGCTTCCTAGAGCGTAAAGCATAGAAATTAGCTCTAAGAGCCACTCATCTGATCCGGACCCTGGGCATCGTCAAGTGAATGTCCTAAAGAGGCTACATACGAAATTACAGCTTCCTAGAGTGTAAAGCATAGAAATTAGCTTTAAGAGCCACTCATCTGATCCGGACCCTGGGCATCGTCAAGTAAATGTCCTAAAGAGGCTACATACGAAATTACAGTTTCCTAGAGTGTAAAGCATAGAAATTAGCTTTAAGAGCCACTCATCTGATCCGGACCCTGGGCATCTGATCCGGACCCTGGGCATCGTCAAGTAAATGTCCTAAAGAGGCAACATGCGAAATTACAGCTTGCTAGAGTGTAAAGCATAAAAAATAGCTTTAAGAGCCACTCATCTGATCCGGACCCTGGGCATCGTCAAGTAAATGACCTAAAGAGGCTACAAGCGAAATTACAGCTTGCTAGAGTGTAAAGCATAAAAAATAGCTTTAAGAGCCACTCATCTGATCCGGACCCTGGGCATCGTCAAGTAAATGTCCCAAAGAGGTTACACACGAAATTACAGCTTCCTAGAGCGTAATGCATAAAAATTAGCTTTAAGAGCCACTCATCTGATCCGGACCCTGGGCATCGTCAAGTAAATGTCCTAAAGAGGCTACATACGAAATTACAGCTTCCTAGAGTGTAAAGCATAAAAAATAGCTTTAAGAGCCACTCATCTGATCCGGACCCTGGGCATCGTCAAGTAAATGTCCTGAAGAGGCTACATACAAAATTACAGCTTCCTAGAGTGTAAAGTATAGAAATTACCTATTCAAATTATTTAACCACCGCTTCACAAATCAAACCGTTCTCGCAATATTCGGATCACCTGCTATGAATCAAATCATCGAAACACCAACTCAATGAAATCATCAGAAATTAACAAGCGGTTGCAATCATGTTCACAATATCAATTATTGAGAATGATCACCTGAGTGTACACAATTATTCAAATAACCATGCTCATAACTCAGCTTGTTGGCCACGCACTTCGCAGTAGTTAACATAATATGGTTGGATAAATCGAGAGCTTTCGAACGAATGGTCAACGAATTTTGTGGGATGAAAAACGACGAAGTACCATTTCCCTAGCAACGACTCGGTTGTAAGCGGAAATCATCAGAAAAAAAAACGTTGCAGATTTGCGTGTCGTGTCGGAATTCACAGAACGACCCCCAGCCCTAAAACATTAAACATGTTAAAATTAATTTTGTGCTAGTGCAAACGCTACTATTGTTTCGAATGCAATGACATTTTAAAGAGAGTATCTGAGAGCTAACCTGCACAATCGCTCAAAGAATAATAAAAAACGGACTAGATCTTAGTATAGCTTTGGGCCTGAGAATTGGAACACATACAAACATTAGACAGACAGACACAGGACCGAAATTGATCAGCAACCTCTGAAACGCAAGTGGACTTTGGAGAACAAATATTTTTTGAACGACAAAGCACGAACACAAAGCTTGGGTTGGTGGTGAGGAAGCAAAAACTACTTGTCGTAGGAGTGTACCGGTGGTGAGCAACTTCTTAGGAAGGAACGTTGTATCATTCAAAGATATAAATTGAATAAGCCGGTAACTCTCATTCTAACAGAATTAATATAATGCAGTTAGAAATCACAATTAAATCACGTATGGACATTCTTCTGCAACACGTGCGTAATCACAGAACACAGAAAAGAGCTCTAGCTCTCTTTTCTGTGTTCTGTGGACGTTATCGTAACCATAATTACGGTGAACATAACAACCATAGGGTTATAGAGTTGTAATTACTCTTATAACTACGATCAAGATCATGATTACATTTGTGATCACAGTTTTTCTGTGATTATAATCGTAATGACAACTTTTTTTTGCTATTATGAATGTAATCACAAGTTTTTAATGTGATTTTGGCCGTAAAAACAGATGTTTCCTATGAATAAGCCGATTACCGCAGTTTTCCCCAGTAATTACAATCATAATCATAATTTTTCCTGTGATTACAGCCGTGATCTTAGTTTTTCGGTGATTTTAGCCGTAATCTTAGTTTTTCCTGTGATTACAATTGTTATACGATTACGATTGTATTCACAGGATAAACTAAGATTACGGCTGTAATCACAGGAAAAATTATGATTATGACTGTAATTACGGGGGAAAATCTGAGGTAACGGGTTTACTTATAGGGAACGTCGGTTGTTATGGTCAAAATCACATTAAAAAGTTGTGATTACAGTCATAATTGCAAAAAAAGTAGAGACTACGAATATAATTACAGAAAAACTGTAATTACGAATGTAATCATAATCGTAATCACACATATGATTATCGTAATCATAACTCCAGATTCTGTGATTATAACAGTAATTATTGTAATCACAACTCAAAAAACCTATGATTGAAATCGTAATTATGATTACGATTACGCCCAACTCTGCTGTACCTTAATTTTGGTTGGTTAGTTATATTTTTTCTTTTCAAAAAACAAACAAAAATGACAGAATTCATGCGAACAGCTGCTGGATCGCTTCCGACTGCGAGGAGCGATCCAAAATATGGTTGCAGTTAGCCACTACGATTGCGCTAAGAAAAAACCATCTCCACATAAATATTTGGGTTGGCGGAACATTACCTTCTAGGCTAGGGTCGTCAGTGAACCAAAGGCCGGCCGACGAGGCTGCTTGCGAAGATCCTATTTAAAAAATAACTGGATTCATATTACAAAAACAAGAATTTCATTGAAATCCGTCTTTTGTTTCGGATAAGTGCATACTATACCAAGCCAACCCTAACTTGATTATAAACGACAACTAAACACAAATAAAACTAGGAGGGAATCAATAAATTCAAAAAATATATGTGATGAGAATGATACCCGACTAAATTTTTAAAATAATTCCGTCTCTTCTAAGGGCCCCCGCGCACTGGCAACTTTTCAGTGACGGGATCTTTATCACTGGCAATTTTTTAATCGCCGGTATTATAAATCACTCTCGCACGGCGACTAGATAGTGGCCTTTCAGCGCAGACTCACAATGGATTTCGTTGAAACTGCTTGTTAGTGCACTCATCCTGTTACGAAGAAAAAATAAGCAGAAGAAGTTTTGGGTTAATCCAGTCATTAGTTCCAGACTTCTTGATGGGCAGTTTCATAAGCTGCTTGATAGATTGAGAGAACATCCAAATCAGTTTTTTGTCCCCTAGTTCTCTCTAGCTTTCTATAAACGCTTCACACACATCCAACCACAACTTTGTATCAACTTTTTATCAGCACATTCCTTCAGACGCGTATTATATAATGCTGGTCGCTTCTCAATAGCCGAAATTATAAACTTTTCTATGCCCATCGTTAATGTATTGACGAACATGAACAACAAAACGTGGGTTCCGAGCAAATAAACAACTGAACTGTTCCGAGCGAAGCCAGGCGAGCAACTAAAAAGTTGACAGTGCGCGGGGAATGGCAGAAACCTGCATAACCCATTCCGACCGGCAATAGTTTACTCACCCTAGGAACAGGTTGCAACGCCATTATTTAGTTGCCGTGACTGAAAAGCTGTCCATGCGCGGGGCTTCATTCATCATCTTGTGTTTCATTTCAGAGTTGCTTTGAAAAAGTAGCCAGTACGCGAGGGCCCTAATATTCTTCTTCCGAACGCTGGAGGGCTGGTTGGAACTTGAGTTGGTTAGAACATATTGACGTCAAAGGGCGGTAGGCCGCTATAGTTGCAATACAATTCAATTAAATTGTTTGCCTATAGCACCTTTACGCAATACAAATAGTGGCATTCGATTTCCAATAGAATGGATAGTGGAATTGCGAATTACTGCATCTCGAATTTGTCAAATTTGTCTGGATCTCCATTTGTGTATTCCTACATTTTTCAAGGAGAGGCGCCTTGTGACGTTCAACAACAATTAACTGACATTTGAGGGAATTCACGAATGTTTAGTCGAGGTGAGGCGGACTTTCAGCAGTTTACCTAGGTATTGGAAAACTGGCAATATCGGCCCGTGAACATGGTCTAAAAATCACCTTGGATCAAGAAATTACTACCGAAAGATCGTGAACAAAACTATCTATTACTTCTTGGAAGAATAATTGGTAATAATAATTATTTATCAATTCAAGTCATCAACTCTAAGTATTCTTAATAACCCTGAAGCCAAGGAATAGTAATGCTCATCCCGGATTATCATCGGAAGCCTCTTCAGAAAGGACTAACCTCTCATCGAAGAACCTGTCAGTGCTGTTTCCAGATACCTACTTCTGAAGCCGAGTATTCAATCTTCATCCCATCTCATTAAATTCTACCTCAAGGGTGTAATAATAAATATTAAATTACAACTGTCAACTGCCTCACGTACTTGCTAGTCTCATTTCTATTGAATCTATGTGAATAGCTTTAATATTTGTGAATATCAGACATAGAAAATATGTATTTATTCTAATACGTATCGGAGAAAAGATGGATGTTTAGTAACTGCAGTATTCTGGAACATTGGAAAGTGGTAATACTTTCAAGATTGTCCTACCTGTCCTTACACTACCAAGATTTGCGTATTTTTCATTAGAAACCAACGCGAAACGGGAAAAAGGATCTGATAGAAAACCTCATACAATCTTGTTTGAAACAATTCGTTCGAAACATGGACAAGGCACATAGCAGAACTCAGTTATGTGTTCCTCAAAATATTGGATCAGGAATTACCTGCAAAATATTCAAATGGTAATTTCAAACTAAAGGATGGTAAAACAATAAAATCCTACCTACTTACACCTTACTTCCTACTAATTATCAAGTTTGCCCCTTATTTGGTAAAATCGGTAGTTCTCCTGAGTTCAGCATAGTCAATTATTATTTAGTTTTCAGAGTAGTCCAACATCCCCGGTCCCACCTGATATTTGGCTAGACCCAAGTCAAAGTTGCAGTTGCGATGATTGGAAGGGCATAGCCACCAGCCCGGACCCACTCACTACGTTCGCTCGTGGGGCTGCTTCAACGAAAATTTAACTATACGGTATGTCAAACAACTAAATGGTATGTATACAGCTTGATGTGAACAAACTATTATAGGTATATCATTAATTTATTACAAATCAACATCACATCATCATTTAAAAAAAAAAAAAAAGCTTCAAAACAAACTGAACACGAAATCAATAATAAATTAGAAAACAACGAAACTACATGAATATGCATACCTTTTAATTACAAACCTAATAAAAAAGTTCGGACTAGTAGCTTTAAAGTTAAGCTATATGCAATCAAGAAAATTTCAAATCACGATAGTACGAAACCTCAAAGTACAATTTTTATATGAAAGAGAGTTTTGGAACGATCGACAGATTTCTTTTAATCCCATTTTAAGAATCGTACATAGTTTGATGAAAACCATGAAATAAAAAGTAACCGTTGAACATTGGTGAGATCTGGGAGAAAGTGAGGGATGACAATTTACAAGACTCCTAAAAATGTAAATACTTTTCAAAGCTTCAAACCCGAACGAATGAACGTTATGAAGGTTCCTCTCATAACTAGACATCAAACACTCGAACTAAAATTCAGAGATGTCCATTTGTAATAATGTGGGTTTTCTATAATGAAATTATTAAAACCATTTCTTAAAACCATTCAAGCGGTTATTCGCGTTATTACAAAGGCAAATGCAATACTTGAACACAAATTAATAGGTTGGGATGAATAAAAAACCACTATCAGCGACAAATTAATGAGGTGAAGTGTTCAAAATTTAATACCACTTTGTCAAAATTAATAGGTATACCTACGATCTGCTTGCGCAAGAGTTTGAACAAAATCCAAATTCAGAGGAAATGATGAATTTCGAAAATCTGATTGTCCGATTTGTTGACAAAATAGGTACCTACGAGTGACAGCTGCATCTACTCTATTCTAAAAGGGTTGCATCGTTGGAGTCGTTGTTGTGCCTTTATAATATCTAATAAACAACCGTTTAGCTACAAAAATTACGAGTTTTTTTGGTCTAATATATATGACAAGGGCGTGACACAATGGAGAAGTTACCCCTTCCAAAAGTTGGGGCGATTAACCTGCTACACCTAGAGGATAACCAGGAAGCCTGTTGGCACCAGTGCAGTTACCATACGCTCAGGGGCGCAGTTTTAAAGTTCCAGTCATGCAGCATGATCGTATGAGCGAATTTTCGTAAATTATCGTATTGTATAATGTTGAATAGTTTTGAAATTTGAGCTTTTTGAATGCAAGGAAATTATCAACTATTAATCATATGCCAAAAAACGTATTCTAAATAATAATCTACTGGTCAAATAAAGGTTTTGAATTTTAACTTTTTTTGCAGCTTTAGTCGCTTTTTTAGAAAAAGTTTGATGAAATTTAAGTACATTTTTCATCAGATTTTGGGCACCAATTTTTTAATGTTCCAGTTTATAATTAATAAACTTTATTTGAGCAATATGCTGCCAAAAAATGTAACGATTTTTTTAAATCAGTTTTTAGCCATTTTCAGTGAAATGTTTAGCAAATTTTTGAAATTTGACTAATTATACGTATCCAAAAAGTGCTGGCCAACGAACTCATCCTTTCGTTTGGAAAGCTTGATTTTTGGCGGAAGCATGGAATTTTTATCTCAATCCTAAGGAGAGTTATCGTCTAGAATGATACATATATATGTACATATATATATACAGGGTGTGGTGTATCACACACGACTCGCCAAAGTACAGAGATCGATTCTAAAACTAATTTGCAACAAAAAGTTCCACCTAGACTTTTTTTTTAGAGGCTTCGTTTCCGAGTAATTTCACTTTCAGGATTACAAGGGAGGGGGGGCTGAGTAGAGAACAGGGGTTTGCATTAGGCAGGGCACAGGTTATGTTTAATCGTTAAGAGGCCCTTTTTGTCCATGGTGGCAGTGCAAGTGTAGGTGAAGGTCAGGTTGATCAACATTAGAGAGTTGGGGTGATTTCAAAACCACCTCTGCTTTCATATGACATGGAGGTGATAGAATGTAGTAGTTATACCATCCAAGGTTGAGGCGATTAGTCCGCAACATCCAGAAGATAACCAGAATGAATTTCATAACAATGGAACATAATATAATACGATAATTTTTTAGCACTAAAAAATGGTGAAATTAGGTTTCAATTATCACGCGCCAGAGTGGCGTTATGGCTTCTAACCCCCCCCCCCCACCCATCTCCCATGAACAAGGCAATGAAAACGGATAACCAGCCCAACATCTATGTGAAATAATTATATCGGACGATAGAGAGCAGAAACATAATTATGCCGAAAAAACCTTATTCAGGTTGGCAATCAACGACTCCAACGACATAGTGCGCGAAAAACGAAACTAGGCACTCGTATGACTCAAATCAACTAAATGTTATTTTCATTCATTTCAAATTTGATTGCCTTTAAAAGTTATTAAATGGAATTGCCTATATCATTACTGTTTCAAATTAACGTGTTCTGTATGGGAGAGAGTAAACAGTTTATAAATTGAAGTGTAATTCACTAATGAAAACGTTCATAACGTTATCAATATATGTCAATCAACTGAAAAATCTATGAGGTTAGAAGTTTGAACGTTCAACTTTCTAGACTTTCTAAGCTAATAAAACTGCACCTACAATATTATACCCATTTATTTAAGTGCTTTTGGTACAAATGTAACTCTGTGTGACCTGATCTCGCAAACCAGAGAAATGAACAAGTTTATTATGGAAAGCTCTTTAATGACAGTCTCAAAGGTCATTTGTGAGGGGAAACACCAACAAACTATTAATCTAGTTATGATTTGTCGTGTTTTGAGTGATGGAGTATTAGTTGATGGGAGGATAACTTGTTTAAGTAAAGCAGAACTTCGACTAATTGTGCGATACCGTGAAAGTAACGTCGCTTGCGACGATGCCTCGGTCGCTCGGGTGTCGAAGCACATTCTCCGAACCAGTGCAAACCACCTTAGAAACAAAATAATACGGAAAAGCACACAAACTATAGCATACTTAATTAATAATTCCCAACACGTATTTTGAATGAAAAACTATTAACATAAACTTAATAGGTGGGTATTAAACACCTATGAATCAATGGATGGATGGATGGATCAATCACAAACGAGGCGAATCGAATTTGCTAAGATTCGGAAACGATGTTACAAATGAAAGGTACAGCGAAAAAACGAGGAATGTAAACAATTTCAGTTTTTCAGAAAACGCAATTTAAGCTTGAAGTACATTGCAGGCATCCTTCTAATTTTTGTAATGTGATCATATCTCCATTAATGTAATTGTATGTCATTATCACAGCTAATTATAGTAGGTACACAATAAACCCAATAATCACAATAAAAGGAAAAATTAATGGTTTTTTTCGACATATTTATATGTGAAAGTTCCAATCCTTTTTCGACAGAGATTTGGTATCGAATAGTTAACGTGAATACATGATTTAAGTTTTAATCGATTTCTCAACTCTAAATTACATTTCAATAATATCATTTTTCTGACTGAAATGACTCTGTTTTCAAGGGAACCCAACGCTTTTGATTTTACGATTCAATAGAGTGGAATTGAAACTGTTTTAGTGGCATAAACACGAAAAAATTTATAACTTCGAGTTTTTGAGAGAATATTTGCTCTAAAGCAATGAACTTTTGTCGGAAATTTGTTATTGAATCGAGGTAGAAGTTTGTACCAACTTGTCATGAGATATCCTGCATGTGAAAAGGGCTTCATGTTTCCTGTTCCTTGGGATAGAAGTACAAAAATTAAATTGAAAAATCGTCATTTCAACATTCACAGAAACCCATGGGGGAAACCTGGAAAAAACCTTCAATGAATCCGTATGGAAAATGACTTTTCGAAAACTTAGTTCATTGGATTTTATATTCCATTCGAGGGAGACTAAGTAAAAAGAAAGAAGTGAATAACTTTTGCTTTAAAAGGAGGGAATGGTATCAAGGCTCCACCACAGCATCTGGAGCTGTGGCGGCTGACGGTGGGTTTCAAATCTTGAATAAGAAACAGCGTCTTATGCTGAGATGAAAGTAATGAACGAAAAAGTGGGGGAAATGAATAACTAGGCGTGTTATTCAGAAGGGATAAATAACGAGGTTCTTTGAGAGGTCCCTCACCTTGCTTTGCAGAAGATGGTCGGCCGTTCTGTTTGGAATCAACAGGAGTTGCGCCCGCTGGAAAATAAAAAAAATAAAATGAGGTTAGAATGTGGGGAAGAGAGCTACAATTATTAATAATGACAAATTATGAACGTCATTAAAAAGATCCAGTTATGCAGCATAGCCGTATGAGCAAATTTCCGCAAATTATCGTATTATATTAACATGATTTTGCCACCATAACCTGGCCAAAAATGAGACAAAATTACCGTTATGTGACATTTAGTGCGTTACGCTCCTATTTTCTGATGGTTATAGCTTACAACCAAATCGTTGCTACGGAATTGTATCTTGGGCATTTATCGTCGTACAAAAATCTAGGATTATGATGGACGATTATGCGAAGTAAGAATTCCATAGGAATTATACCAACTGATGAATCGTCGGAATTTATCAGGCGAGTTTTACTATGTGGCGATTTCACGATCTCACTTTCACTTCACTTTCTAGCGGTCATAAATGAAATTTAGCGATTGACAAGGTAACTTGAAGATGTCGCTACTCGGGCTTGATTTCACTTCCAAAGTTCTAGTTCTTAGGGAGGCGTAGTTTCATTAGAATATTTGAGACAATATATATCAATGAAAAGAAAAAAAAAAAATTACTGTTACCTAGAAAGTTTTAAGATCTTGATTTTTGAATACTTCAGCCCTTGAATTCTACCCTTTAGGGTTGATAGAAATCGATACCGAGCTTCTAGAACCAACTAGACCCTGAATTGATTTATAACCCGGGGTCCAGTAGTTTCGGAAAAAAGCTCTGGACGGCGGGCGGACGGATATTTTTTAAAATTTTAAATTGATTTGCGTTTTACTCATCTTGAAACATAAACCAACAAATTTTGAGGGGGTTTGAAATGTTTATTTCTTGGTCAATTATAAAGGTTCATTATTGAAAATAATAATAAAAATATTAGAAAGAGCTACAAATTATTACGAAATGGTTTACTATTTCTGTATTTGATAGCTCTTTAAATCACTGGTTCACAATATTATTTAATACAGTTTATGGTACATTACCTAAACATAAATACATGTACTCAGTCACTCGCCAAATGAAAATTAATGAGATAAAATAAATCAACCACCTACAATCCATAGGTGGCAAAAGTTATAATAAACTCTATTTCGTTAGTAAGGATTCCATTGGAATTACATCAGCCGAGGATCGTCATAGTTTATAAAGCAAAATTTACCATGTTCACACCACTTCTCATTCACACTCATGTTGAAGTATTTTTTTTCTGCCAAGATCAAGCACTAAGAAGAGCGAACGGATGAACGTTAAGTGATCGGGCACATTCAATTCATTGAAGAGATGCCTATCAATAACAAAGAGAATTGCTATTTCGAAAGTTTACGATATTTTAAATAATTTAGCCATTAAATTCTACCCTATAGGGTTGATCAAAAGTGTTGCCGACGATTCATGACAAACCAGACCCCTAAATTTGATTTTTACCCAAGTATATATTATTTAACATAAACTTTGGTCAAGTGGTTTCGGATAAAAGCTCCGGACAGCGAACGGATGGATTTTTTTAAACCTCGTTTTTTGTTGGATTCCACGCATCTTGACACGTGACAGGGAATCCATCATCCTCGGACACAATACTCCGAACTGAATCATTTTGCTTCAACAAATCAAGTTAAATTTTATAGGGAGGATTGATGAACTTGATTGGAAGCCGCTATAGGAAATCGTAAGACATGAGAGAAAGAGTTGGTAGAGGTAGTTAGTCTTTTACCTTCATGGTAGCCAAGGCCGAAAATAGGTAGTATATTCAGGAGAAGGTTTGAGGTTAGATTTTGAAAGTGAAGTCCGTTTTGAGTGAGCAAATCTTTGTCTGTCATCTCGACATTGATGGAATACCAATTTGCGGCCTCATGAAGATGGCTTAGTTTACCTATTTTAAAGTTGTTCTTTAATAATTCCTAAACCGTACATCCTACAGAAATATTCATGAGTAGCAAAGATGTAGACCTTAAAAAACCAAGGTGATTTGTCCCAAAAACTTTGAATTATCTCCCGGAATGAAGGAATTAAGGACAATCGAAAATCCGGCTAATTTTAGTAGGGTCTTCTCGTCTCCCCATCTAGATTTTTGCTCTTCAAAATCACCTAGCGGCCTTAATATTGGTCTGATTCAGGTCTGCCAAACCTCATTCGATTCAGGGTTAGATACTTTCTAAAGTTCATATCGAGCATATTTCGGCTGAGACCGTTTCACAGTAATGTACAAAGTAAAAGGCCGTTTTTGCGAAGTTTATGCGTAAAATGGCATAAAATTCATCAGTTCTCTGTAAGTCAAAAGGGAAGGGTCTCAACTAAAATCTGCTCGATATGAATATTAGAAAGTATTTAATCTTGAGTGGAATGAACTTAGGCAGACTGAAATCAGACTAGGTGATTTTGATGGAGAAAAGACTATACGGGGGGAGGAAAGGTCTGACCCAAAATTAGCCTGATTTTCAATTGTTGGTAATTCACTTATTTTAAGAGATAATTCAGGGTATATGGATTGAATCTTGTTTTTCTATTTTTATGCTCTACAACTTACCTACGTTTAAAAACTTATTATTCGAGAAAAACTTCAACATTGGCAAATCAAGAAAACTTTATGAGGCCGCGAATTTGTATTTCACCAATTTCTAGATGGCAGACAAAGATTTTCTCACTCAAAACGGACTACATTTTAAAAATCTAATCTCAAACCTTCTCCTGAAATTACTTCCTAATTTCGGCCTCGGCTCCTGGACTGCCATGGTTTACATTCGTGCCAGCGTCAGGAGTTTCTCAATACTCGAATTTAGAGGGATCAAAATTAATTTATTTAAGAGATAAGGCCTGTTAAATCCAAAACATGAAAAACGTAATTCAATGCTATTCTGAGTAGAATTTCCATAATTTTGATGCGCCCTGTTACATAAGTTTCAACAGTAATCTGGCGCTGCCTCGTTGCTAAATTGGTTTTTGATAAGAAGTTATACACTGTGACAGCTGAGATTGCGAAACAGTTAAGCGAAGGCGGATTCAAGTTAGGCCAACGATTTAGCGGATCAAACAACTAAGTTCAACTCCGTGATCGACATGACTGTTAGTGGCGTCGGAGTTAAGCAACTAAACCGCCAAAGTATCAAAAGGATTACACGACCGGTAAACAATCCTTACAACTTGTCTGTGAAGTATGCTTTAAACAATTGAAACACACGCGGTTAATGAGGAACGTGATTAAGGCATCTAACATCACTATAAGTTCACAATCAACAACATCAGATTAGGAAGGCTCAACAACTTTGCCATTGATAAATTCAGAAAACTCGCCAGGGGGCAAGTCCCCTGACCCCTGTTTACCTCTATTTACATACTTCAAATGAAATTTTGACGAACGGATTTTTTTTAATTCGAATTTTAAATTCGGTGTTAATTTTTTTTCTTTGTCGATTACAAAGGGTCAATGTTGAAAATAATAAACCAAAAAATTCTGGGACCAGTCGTTTTTATGGCATCAACTAATTTTGGGGTAAGATTAGAATAGTGGGGAGACCTGCTCCATCAGAGATTCGCTAGGTTTCTGATATATGGTGATGTGCCTTTGAATTTTCGTCTTTTCTGAAGTAATACTAATACAAAATGTTGTAATCAGAAGCGGAACTTGCACAAAAGAGTAATTTCCATTTTTTTTCTCCAAAATTCAGTACTTCTTATTTTTATGTTTTTGAATCACAAAAATCGACATAAATTCCCAATTGGCACGTATTGGCAGCTAATCCAAACGGATTCTGAAAGCCAAATAGTTTCACAAGCTACGAAAAAAATCATCACCTAACAAGATCCAACTCACAACGATTTAGTTCATTGAATTTAACAAAAACTCCAAGAAAAATCATCTAAAATCAATGGAGTTCGAGCAATTTTACAACACTTAACCCTCGGAGTACATACATATTTGATTGCTACGAGTACTGCAAACAGGGGTCCAAAGAGACCCCAAAGCTTTAATCTCTCACAATACCTCTAAAATGCTACTTTTAAAATGCAATTTAAATTTATAAAATTTATCAACAGGTCAATTATTGATTTAAACATTGCTAGTCAATAACTGTGGAACTAATCTACGATTTCTCTAGGATTTCCTGTAAAACAAAAATGGTAAGTTGGTTTCGACGGTGACGTCATCATAAGTAACAAACAATATTTTATCATCTGTTATTGTTTGTTTCTGAGTTGTTTGGTTCGAACTGCTTCCGCTACCTATAACTTAACTCAAAATAAAAACAAATAAAATAAACAAAACAATAATAACAAATATCCTTCAAAAGAAAATGAACACGATTACAGATCACGTTGGATATATCCACAACGTACACTTCAATTTTACAGAGAAAGTCATCCAACGTTGGTTTCTTACTTGCGCAATCGAGACAGCGAAAAAATCATAGGCGATTGATTAAGAACATAAACCTCGCGCGGCAGGCGACTGATAGGTATCAAACTATATAATGTATATACCTGGTTCAATGCTCATAGGGCAACGGTACAAGAAATTGAGCAATGAAAACTTCACGTAAAATAGGGCAGTTGAAAGAGAGGCTTCACGAGTTACCAACAGATGGATGTTTGCAGGGAGAGGGACGACCCAGCGAACCATTAATCATTTTGTATAGAAAAGAAACGGATGCAATATCACGACGATTCGCCAGACTGGAGAGCCTACACTCTCTCTCGAGCTGACCGTAGTCGAGATTCTCCATTGTCAATTTGCGCTTGAATTCCACTATTGGATCCTCTCTATTTTTGAATTTTGCTCCCTCACTACCGAAGGTAGGGAAGCTTTGTGTTTGAGCGAGAAGTCGAAATAACTTTTGTCTTCCAACATCAAAATATCCACTTGCTTGTTGCGTTCAGAGCTTGCTGATCAATGTTGGTTCTGTTTCCGTCTGATGTCTATCGTGTCTGTGGTAGATGGGGTCACGCCCAAAGCAAGACCAAGTTTAAGAATGATTTTGATGACATTTCCAGGGGTTGTGCGTCTTAGTTCCTAGACTATCCCCTATAACTTTTCTTGCCGTCGGATTACTAGCAGCTTGTGCGCTTGCGCAAACGTGATTTTCTTATATGTCAATTCATTAAGATCTATCAGTCCGATATCGTTCAAACTCTGGGGGTTGATGGTTATGTAAAGGATGATGTCCCATGTATTTTATTGCGAATCGTTGAGTAATAACTATTGCGCATGAGCATTACTAATAGCATTGGTTGACGCTCCGAGAATAATGGATCGATTTACATGAAATTTTGAATCTCTAGACCCGAACCTGCCAATTCCATCACCTTACTTACTTTAGATGGGAAATGCCGTTAAATTGATGGTACGGTATGTGCATGCGCAAACATAAATTATAGCCCTATTTTGCATAGAAAATAGCAGATATATTTCTGTTCTATTTTTAATTCCATAATTTCGATTCGTACATGGTTCATCTTCTAATTCTATAGGTCCGAGTCACAATATTATGTTACATTCTTACTGGGCGGGATCTTTGATTAATTTTTTGGATTATACTCGTACATAGATTGATACATGAACCAATAGATTTTGAGGATCGTGTGGGATTGAAAGGGAAGGATGGTGATAACCATCCCACATTCAGCATTCCAAACTAATTCAAAATGATTTATTGATGTATAATTTAATATACAAAAATGGATCCTTGATATAACATACATGATATTCCATACCTATAGAAAAATACAGATAAGTAGTTTCAGATAAGCAGTATTGATAGGTAGTAGCACTAAATAGATAGGCAGTATTGGTAGGTTGTACTCATAAGTAGTACTAGATATGCAGTATAACCTCAATCTCGTTTATTACTCAACAGTGCGAATGCTCCTGAATAAATATGGAGAGGGAGAGAACAAAAATACCGTCAAGGAGAAAATAGAACGTACGAACATCAAAAGCTCGAAAGTGAATGGAGTCCGTCATTCAAAGAGCCGAGTGACAATATCAGGTGACAGGGAAAACTGAGGGTCGGGTCTGAATGTGCAGCCCTGCTCTGCTGTATGTTATCTCTGCAGATTGGCGGTCCATCATGGTCCCCTTCTTCACTCCGCACTACACCACCGCTGTACGAACCCTCCCAGTTTGAATGAATGTGGTTCGACGCCCTCCAGACCCAAGCAACCAATTAATATTATTTAGTAGAAATCGAGCGTGGTTTTGCCAACGACAAAAATTTGACCAAAGAACGAAAACACGGAATGCTACTATTCAAGTGGCAATAAAACAAAGTAATAAACAGCAAATTAAATAAAGTCATAAACAGAAATGAAACAATCAAAGAGTGATTGAACATGATGACAAAAATTTTACCAAAGGACGATAGGAACTCTAACTATTCAAATAGTAATGAAACGCATGTGAAATCCAAGTCGAGAAAACACTACCTTTGAAGAACTTCGTATTAAACTAGTTGTGCCATAAAAATGTACGTTGGTATATGGTAATGCCTTGGACATATGTATCTAGCAGTGAACCACCATACGTGTTTCTAATCAATTGAGTCAGTACTGCAAATTTGCTAAAGAACTTACTCAGCTGATTAGACTAGACTCGATTTGCGGGTCGGAAACTTCGATTTTTGATCTATAAATTTATTAGTTTCTGCGCTCTTGAAAAATCCAGACTGATAATTTCAGCTCAAAACTCCGAATAAAAAGAAAAAACCCCGATTGAGAGAACGAATTTACATCATAGGTGGACGGCGCTATGGTTCCCTCCAGGCAGACGCAGTGGTGAAGTATTCCCCCACGATGTCATATAACATCTTTTAGATGGGTGTTTTGAATAATTCCAATCATTCAATGCTCACATGTTGTATCTTTATGGAAAGCTGTAAGCGAGATCTTTTAGCTGATGGGATAAATTGAATAGGTGATATTGCCCATTATAGTTTATCACACCCAGAGAGGTTCCGTTTGAAATTTCAGTATCTCAAGTTGAACAGGAACAACATTAGTTACAGAGCTCACTTAGCTGATTAGTCATTTCACAACCTGTAATTACATTCTACAGCACCCAAGCCTGTTTCTAGATCAGCCTCTGCCAGATAGGCCCTGTTCCAAATTTTAGCATCCCGAGTTGAATTTGAACGCAATTAGCTACAGAACTCACTCGGCTGATTGGTCATTTTACAGACAGTAACTACATTCTACTAAACCCAAGTCAGTTTCCAGTTATGCCTCAGCCAGGGAGTCTCTGTTCCAAATTGCAACATCTTAAGTTGAATTTGAACGAAATCAGCTACAGAACTCACTCAGCTGATTGGAAATTTTACAAGCAGTAACTACATTCTACTAAACCCAAGCCAGTTTCCAGATCAGTGAGGGCCTGTTCCAAATGTCAGTATCTTGATTGAATTTCAACGAAATTAGCTACCGAGCCAACTCAGCTTATTAGAGTGGTTCCCCATATCAATACTTAGCATTCCTTCGATGAAGTACGTAGTAACCAACAAAACTGAATTCCTCAATTACAGGGTTGTTTACACTGAAAAATTTCTGATTTTGAGTGTTACGATAGATTTAGGCACGGTGCCTTTGTCATACGAGTACAAAGCTAGTCCTGACGATATAACAAACGCAACATTGATTCGGCCAAACAGGCCGAATAATAAGCTTACTTACGTTCGGAAATTGATTTTTATTTATATAGACTTCAGCACAACAAGAGCAATTCTATATTCATTTTACATTTTTCTTGAATCCACCAGGTGTGCACACGAAATAACATTAAAACTTATAACAAGACTTTTTATAAATTTTATTTTATGATACATACGTATTTTACAATTGAATGTATGAGTTCGCTAACTCGCAAACGTTGCAATTAAGATTTAAAAAAAGTAATATTCCGCGATAAAAACAATTTTCGGAAATTTCAATTTCGGTCATTTCAAACAATTTTAGTAATAATTTGCTTAAATAAAAGAAACAGTCGAATTTCTATTGGGATGGTAGATTTAACACCGTAGGAACGGATTGTTTATTTCCATCTAGACACATGTGAACCATACAACATAAAGTTATCTTATAATATAGTTTTATACAACATCTTGTATGCACATCAAGACGTAAAAAAGCATTGCTATGAGTATATGCCCATGTATACGTATTTTACCATTGAATGTATGAGTTAGTTACCCCCAAAATTACGGTTCTTTACAATGGAAATGTACATGTTTTTTTAATTTTATTTATTTGATATTCTCATGTTCTTATCCCGATATTTTTTCCTTTAACGATCCTGCTTAACATGACCAAGTCCGCACATCCAATCCTACCCTGACCTCCTACATATGACGAAAATTCCAGGTACTTGTGTTGTACATGTAATTATTACTATTATGTAATATTACTGAATATGGGTCGTTCTCAAACTAGGAGCAACTATTGAGTCCCACAGGCCTTGCTCACCTACAGTAACTTTTTCCCAGAAAATTTTTTTTCAAAGGAATTCTTTGCAGGCCAGTGTGTTGGAAAAAAGTAATTCAAGTGCCATACCTGCATATCTATACAAATATTTCTGGGCATAAAAGGCCAAAAATGCAATTACCGTGGGTGTCCCAAATTAATTTTTTGCTCTACAATGTTACTTTTACCCACAATATTGATTTATGTGTGGCAAAAAGGTCTTCGTTTTCCAAAGTTGGGTTGTATAGCATCATGAAATTGATTGAAAAAATGTGCTAATCAACTTTTCGAGCCAAAAAGTGTCCCAATGTTTTGGGATAATACCATGGTTGGAACTGAAAACTTCAATTCTGACCCCAACCAACCGAAATTTTGGTTTGAATCTCATTCTGTTGGCAAGCTTGGGATCTGTTAGGGTGGGGATAAGACCCTTTCCCCTCATCCAACGCTGTTGCTGGTGGACCGCCACGTCGAAAGGAGTGCAGTCAGGAGCGGAGGAGTTTTTTCCTCCATCCTCTTCCTTTCGTTCTCCGTTTTCAAAATACGTCTAAGTTTTTGTTACTGAAGTTATTTATTTGGGTTGAAAATCGATCTCAAACAACGATTATCAATTACCATGTCTGAAATAGAGCTATTACCGTGGGTTTATTAAAATCCACGGTAATTGCATTAGCTACATGGTAATATAATTCCACTGCATTTTCAAACTTTCCAGCAATAATTATACCTTTCAGTGTTTTTATCCACACCATCAAATGCATATGTATGAGGGGAAAATGTAAAACAAAAAAATTTTGCATGACCATCAATTCGGGGAAGCATTTTAATACTAATTCGCCATCAGATGGGAGGGTTGTTTCCACATGTGGCGATTTGCTTGTTGGTAGTTTTTTATTGAAACTATGCGCACTGCCAGACAATTTCATCAAAATAAGATGATAAAAACTGTGGAAATTAGGGTCGTTACAAGGATTTTGCATTGGCGCATGCGCAGTAGCTGTTAATGATACCATAATGTTGAAATTTATATGGGATGATCAAATCGTTGTCTCCCAACTATGATCAAAATTTGAGCGAGTCAAACGACTAGGGCGTGAGAAAATGGTGCTTGGTAGAATTTACATTTGCGCATGCGCAAAGTGAAGTATTGAGTCAAGACTGGTGAAACTGATAGGGGGACCACCAACATACACCCTGTCTACGCTCACATAATCCCTTAAAATTTCATCCAAATTGGATGAAAACTGTGGAAAATAAGGTTGTTAAAAGGATTTACACGGAACCAAAGTTGTTCAGAATGGTCTATAACGTAAAATGCAAGTGGAAATTTTGGTTTTCGAGACCAAAAATTTTTTTTCTCCTGAAAGTGAAACAATCCGGGTAGACTCGGAATTTTTTTTTTTTTTTTTTTTTGAATTTTCAATTCACGTTGGTTCTTGAAGTACCAACCTTTTTTTTTTTTACTAGGTACTGAATGTTAAGAGTATTAGTTTACTTACTATTGCTTCTTAATTTTATATATTTATTATAATAGTTTATTACTTTTATTTAGTGTTATTTGAATATGTTTTCAAACAATGATTAAATTGATGAGAATTATCTTTCAAAATCCCCTTGTTGTTTGCCTTTCAATGCTGTATTCTACGAGTATAATTTTGATTCTACTCTCAGGTTTCCCAGTCAATATTTTTGCTTCAGAGTCTCCCTGGGTGATGTCATAAATGTAGGTACCTACTTCTTTTAAATCTAGTACATAATTACACAATTTAAGCATAGCTAGACTGATAATTTGGTTTCGGTGTTGGGTTCCCGTCCAACGATGGTGGACCATACCTTATTACTAGTTAGATTTACTTTAGAAGGAGATTTTTCCGTAGTCACCATCTTTTTCCATTGACACAACATGTCGTTAAATTTGGTGAATTTATAATTTCAATTCCAGCCTTCATAAAAGTACGTTAATACCCACTTACTTTGTTAAACTTGCCTACCTTATTTACATAGTTAGCTATTAAACAGCACATACCTAGGTACCGTTCTACATTGTAAAAATAGTTTTTGTTGACTAGGTAAGCTTATTCATTCGAAAAATTTATTTATATAGGTATCTATATACCTTCCTATATATACTGAACTTACCATCTCATTAACACTTCGCAACATTTTGTCTGATTTGCCTGGTATAGTGCAACGCCACTTGGGCGCTCTTTAGTCAATTAGTTTTTTAATTTTGTTGGTTTGTTGTTCAGGTTTTGCTAATATGAACCCCTATGTGATCCTACTCCAAAAGACTAAGGTTACAAATAAAAACTAAAAGACTAATTAAGTGTAATTTACTATTTTACGAATATTACCTACATATGTACGATCTTGTGTTCAAGTTTGGATCGTTTTTATATTATTTAAATTAGAGTTTAAATTGAAAAATTGCTGGATTAAAACCGTTTTTACGCTATTACCTACCTCCTAGTATAATTATCTGTTGTTGAAAACACTGATGAAATTACCATGGCAACTACAGCTATTACCGTGGACACCGAATTTTAAATTTTCCAAAAACTAGGCTTGAATTTGAGAGCTGATCTGGGTAATATGTATTTTTGCAATCAGTTGACCAAGGAACCAACCTGAATTTTTTCGAATTTTTTGAAGACTTTTATTTTTTGAAATTTCTGTGTCCGAAAGTTGCCCCTAGTTTGAGAACGGCCCATATATACATGTAAAGTACATTCAATTCTGTTTGAGTTATGACCTTTTCTTGCAGTCGTCCTGTCTACCAATTTTCTGGGGTAGTGTTCCTTCTTTCCAATCGGTTACGGTCACGCTCCCGAATTTCTCAACTCATTAGCTTTCTTTTCTTAATATTTTTCCAAAAAACCTCCTTTCTTGTATCTTCCTTTTTTCCAGGCTTGACAAATACTGTCTCTATAGTGTGGCAATACAATTCACGCATTAATTAAGTACTCGTTATTACCGCCGATATGTAGGTTTTGACGGCAAATAACCTGTTCGGCAGTACAGACCCGATCATCCCAACCAGGTACCTCATTCCGTATGGTTAAAGTAGTTTTAAAACTCTGTTTTCACATATTTTAAATCCACAGTTTTTCATCTGCTCTAAGATAGATGTTACGAAATACGAGCTCTCTTCACGAAAGTTGTTAACTGTGTTAAGTTCTACCTCAACATAACTTAGGTACAAGTGGTGCGGTCGTAGCATAACATCCCTCAGACACGCGCCTACATTCATCCCTCGTCCCAACCTCACCTGCTGTGCAGTAGCTTCATGTTCCTCGAAAGTTTACAAGTTTGCTCAAACATCCTCCGTCTAAGTAGGATCACCAATCATATGACGCTACACTCTCACGAGTAAACTGCTATGAACATACATCATGCCGAGGCTGCTCACTAATTTCCACGTTCAGCGAGACAAGGGTAAGACCAATCTGGCACACACAATTCGTCATGTTTGCTCGAGTAAGTCAAGAAAATTAATGGTTTGGAAGAGAAACGGCGGTACATGGCAAATTGTAGTACGATTAAATTCTGGTAAAATGGATGAAAAAAGTTCCAGTCATACAGCATGATCGTATGGGCGAATTTTCGTAAATTATAGTTTTATATTACATGTGGCCTTGTTTTGAAATTTGTTGCACCGTTTTCAAATTTGAGCACTTTGAATGCAGAGAAATAGTTAACAACCAATTTTATGTCAACAAAACTCAAAAAAAATATGTTCTCTAATTCAAAGATGATTTGAAAATTGTAAGGTTTTCGGGATGTTTTTACAGATTTTTCTGCAATAACTAAAGAAATTTGGGTACATATATCATCATAATTTTTTGCTTAAATTATATATTGTTCTAATTCGTAGTTGATTAACTTTTTCGGTTAAAATTCTGCTAAAAAAATATAAATTTAACGATAAATGAAGAGGTTTTTATTAATTTTTTTAGTATAGGTATATATGTTTTGGAATTTGACCAATTTGTTTTTTAATTTGAAAAAGTGTTGACCAACGAATCCATCCTTTCGTTTGGAAATCTTGATTTTTTGGCGCAAGAACGAAATTTTTATCTCGATCCTAAGGAGAGTTATCGTCTAGAATGACACACACACACGCACGCAGGCAAGCACGCAGGCACACACCACACACACACTCACACATATATTGTATCTATTTACATATATGTGAAAAAAGGAACAATAAGAAGAAATAAAAAGTGTTAAACTCTATAATCTGTTTCAGATTTGTCTGAATCAGATATCAATGAAGACGTTTTTCGGAAATTTTGATTTTTTAAATGTTTTTGGAGCCATTGCAATAGCTTCATTTTTTTTAAACGAAAATTCGCTAAAACAACTGCTAAGTTGGGAGTGATTTATATGCAGCTGATACTTCGTATCCGTAGCATATCTGTACCAATCGGGTGGCGTCTGGAGGGAAAATTCACCAGCCAACAAACAGTCAGCTGATTGGGTAATGCAAACCTATAGACTGGTACTCCTTATCGAATGCAACACATCGCAAAAAGCTATCGAGCTAAGGCTGTGTAACTTAATACTAGTAAGTATATAAAACTCATAGTACTTTTGAGTACAATTCGCGCTAGATGGAAGGAATAAGCGTCACTAATGAACGTACTATCACTGGTGCCTACTTAGAAAAGCCAGTAGTACAATGTAATTATACTCAGGACAATGAGTACCCAACCCGAGTAGCGGTCCCCGAACATGATACAAGTTCAACAAAAAAGAGAATTTCTGTCAGAACATATATAGGTATTATTAATTACCTTATTGTCATTATTGATAACTGTGGAAAAGGAAAATATGTACGAAGGAGATTGGGGAACAGCAATTGGTTCAGGTTAATATCATCATATTTCTTACAATATATAAAAATCTTTTACTAGCTTCAATTAGGTAACAATTACTTAATAATTTTTTATCGGTTGCAATTTTGTTTTATTTATTCAATTTTACAGAAAATATCGAAAGATGGAATTTTTGTTTATATTTTATTATAATGTGTATTTCATCTGTATATTATTCTGGAAACCCCTTAAACGTTAAAACAATTCTGATTCTGAGATTATTACCACTGGTTTTTAGAGTTCGTGGCCCTATCAGGCTCACCTGTTTGTGGCGGCAAAAACTTCCACGACCGAACTTCGTAATTTAGAAACAACTTGAATCGCTCCTTTTGCTTTCCCAAGTTGCTGGAGGTAGCAGAAACCAAGTTGCTTCTAGCTACCCTCCAGGCGAGAATAATCGTATAATACCTTACAGAAAAAAGAGGAAGGAGGAGAACGGATGCATTATACATGAAGCGGTATAGTGAATGGGCCATACCGACTATTGGGGCCCTAGAATACAAAGGGGGAGGGCTCTTTACTCGGAAAGGTGTGGAGAATTATTTCTTTTTTGGGCCCTCGATGAAAATTTGTTCTCAGGGAAGGGTTTCTGCGAATAGCCAATTCTCGTCGGCCTCACCACCGTAAATATGGAGATCTTTTGTAAAGAACAGTACCAATGAAATAGGTATAGTGATATCAGCCAAACTACCGATAGAACAGTAGAGGCTACGTCGATTCTCGTCAGATAGATAGAGAATATTTGAGGGCTGTGCAATTGCACACTTTGCCGCTCATAAGAGATCCTTTGTGTTGTGGTTGCGTGTGAAGAGAATTTGATTCTGACTCGAACTGCAACGTTGGATTAACTTTGGATCATCTGAACTAATAAAGCCCTAATTAACGATATCCCTATTTGGCCAGTTTTGATAACACGATAGCCGGCCATGAAATGTAACTTACCTTAACTAATAAATTCGTCTTCCTGAAATTAATATCCAGTAATTAAACCGTAGCTCTGATCATTAAACTGCCGGACATGCAGCCCGTAGCTCTTACTAATAGCTGGAGATCACAACGAGCTCTATACCTACCAAGGTGTTATAAACCGTAGCAAAATGAAATAAATAAAGAAACTAACTAAGGAGAGATTATTTTAAACTGCAAATGAAGATTGAAGAGCCAGATCAAAGATATTGTAGCTCAGAAATAATAAATATGAAACTTGTTGAAATATGAAAAACTTGTTGAGTGAGTGAGGAGGTTGAAGATAGAAGACTTGCTGTGCTTGAAAGCTAGAGCGATATGAGCTCTATGAGCGTGCGGCTTCCTTTTTATATCCTCTTGCTCAATGTACCCTCTCCACGGTATGCTCTCTCCCCTCTCTACTAGATGGAGCACAGTCGGAGGGCCATATCCTATATTATTGGAAGAGACTTCCTGGTGAGTCTGTTATAAGATGGGCATGACATACGATTTCGAATTCTATCCAGAAGCGTGGAGTTTCATCAAGGATGAAACCGGGTGGTAGCTTATGACTCCATGCCGAATTGATGGAACTTCCCACAAACATCTCATGAATTCAATGTCTCCCAGTCCCTGAAATACATCTTAAGCAAATAGTGAGGTTAGGTTATTTTCATTCATAAATACTGGATCAGTCAGACTCACGATTCACGGAATGCGGAGACTATCCCTTCATATTGGATCTATTTTATTACGAAGACAAAATATTTCATCACAATTTGTGGTGTTTCCAAGAACATTTTTTGAACTGGGAACTTTAAGGTTCAGAAACGACCACTTAATGTTTTCAAATGGTATCTCCCTTTAATTTGCTAGCGTAAATAACAAATATGACAATTTTAAGCATGTAATCATATGCTAAAAACATTAGCAGATCTCTACAACTCCGTTATAACCAAGTCTGATGTTGAACTAACTACGAATACCCCTAAAACTACAAAAAATTAGCATAAGTTAAAGTGTAAAACTCGGTTATTATTGCTCGTAAAAAATTGCGTAGAAACCGGCCCCGCATTCGTAGGTTCATGGAGGTCATTTGTCAAGAAAAGCATCGATTTCATCGAGGATAAAAAAATTTTCAACATTAGAGAAGAATTGTCTCCCCGAATCGGTGTAGTAAATGTAAAATTGTCTATACCTTCAGAGAACCGAGATTCCGATGAAGTTTTTCCGTGGAGTGCTTCTCATAAACAATATGTAATATAAGTATAAAAAAGTGTCAGTCATGCTGCATGATCGTATGAGCGAATTTCCGTAAATTATCGTTTTGTATAATGTTGAATTGTTTTGAAATTTGTGCTTTTCGAGTGCAAGGAAATTGTTAACTATTAATTTTATGACAAAAAAGTATTCTAGATAATGATCTCCTATTCAAATATTTTTGAATTTTTAGCTTTATGCTTTATGCTTTTTGGTTTGAGCTTTAAATTACCAACTTCATAGTTGATAAGCTTTATTTGAGTAATATTCTACTAAAAAAATATATAAAAACTGTGGTGAATTCCACCACATCAGGTCAACAGCCCTTTTCAGGGCTACCAAAAGGAGGTACTCACGACACAATTACATATAAAAGGCGTCGAGTTACAACTCAGCAAAATAACATATTTCGCCCGAGAGAATATGCGAAATATTCACTCACGAACGAAATATTCACAAATAAGCAACAAGCCAAACACCCACTGCAGGAGAAGGGTTCGTCAGGACAACTCACAAAAGTTGTCTTGAAAACAACAGCCCAAGGAAATAATCAATCGACCTCTACGAAATGCAAGGGCGAGGCTGGCAAACCAACTCAGCTATCATATTCACAGATTCTGAGAAAACACTATGCGAGCCAATAAGGAAACACATGGTGAACTAATGAAATTAAGCGGACCAACCAGGGGGCGGCAGGAGGCGGCCACCTCCCTATAAATACCCCGCACGGAGCCCTCCGTATTCATTCCACCTTCTGCTCTCGCTGACGTCTCTTCTCACCTCTCGACGAAGTTTCTACACGCATTCAAGACTCAGAAAGGCATATCTTCCTCTCCTCACAGATTCTCTCGATCTTCTTGGCATCTACGAGTCTAGTCATTGCACTACTCGTTGCCCAATGTAGATCTCCAGTCAGGGTACCACCCGGCACGTTTAAGACTTCGTCTAAAACGTCGCGTCCGCAGGGATACCTTAGCCGTGTCGCCCGAATCTCGCAGCATTACTCTCTTGATTGTCCGCGGGGCACGCCGGGAAATTGCACAGCTCATACGCTCCAATTTACCGTCCAAGGAAGCCTTTATCAAGGCTCGGAGAGGACCCCGACATCAAGCTGGGAGAGAGCTTTGTCGAGCGAGTCCCTCCTCTTCATAAATCCTTCATCCGAACGGAAAGGTATTTTTTATCGAGTAAACACACTCGGATATCTCGATGGAGCGAAGCCCCTCTTACTTCCTCGGGTTCGAGGAAGAAGAGCTCGGCGCTGGAACGGGCATCGGCCCCGCTACAGCTCCTTATCCGAAACTTGATACTCACTCAAAACGTAGTGACAAACTACACGGGCCAGCTCCGTGCCCAAAGCTCGAACCTCTCGACGAGATCGCAGCTTTACCTAACAAATCCACAAAGGGTTTGTTAGCTACTCCCTTACACACACAAGGGATCGAGGATTCTTTTCAGAACCTCTCGGAAGGTAGTTCTTACGATTCTACCCATATACATGAATATACTAAATATTCATCTCACGATCGCACCGCCGATCCGAGTGTTAAACACACTCCTATCCTGCATACACCGCACGGACCAAAAGGTACTTTCCAGTACCTCAATCAAACACATTCCGTCCCTCCTAAAGATGTAAATCTGAGACCGGAATATTACACAACGGTTCAGCACCCAAATACACATTTCCAAACAGCTCGAACCGAACCTGGCACCCCTCGCCGTCTACCAATGAACGAACCACGAGGTTCAACCACCCAGCAAAATGTCCTTGACAATTTCGCTCACATTTCCTTCGGAAATAATACAGGGACTAACCCGCATAACCAAGATATGGGTACTTTTCACAACGTCCCACTTGGTCTACCTACACCAAGTAGAACATATATAAATCCACTACAAAAGCAACGATGTTTAGCCTTTTTTTTTGTCATTTTATGTGATTTTTTTTTAGTACATTTTTTGAAATCTGACCATTTCATGTGCTCAAAAAGTGTTGTCCAACAAACTAATCCTTTCTTCTGAAATGCTTGATTTTTTGGCGAAAGAACGAAGTTTTTATCTCAATTCTATCGAGATTTATCGTCTGGAATGACAAATACGCACGCACGCACGCACGCAGGGTGATTCCCTCGCAGATGCAAAAAAAAAAATTTGGGTGAAACTGCATCAAAAATGGAGTAAAATGCCGCCAACTGAATATTTTTATCTCAATCCGTTCTCGAGATATGATTTTTTAAAGGTTTTTTCAGGAAAACCGTGTTTTTTTCCTTTTAAACTAAAATTTCTCCACTTTACTTCATTCAATTTTAACTTTTGACCACATTTTCGGAATCAGCATTAAATTTACTATAAGAATAGAGTACTTGGGTTCTTAAAAAGTACCATCCAAAGGCCCTCACATCAGCTCAAACATTGACGATTTTGAAAAAAGAATATTTCTGAAAATCTTTAAAACTTTACTACTCTTCCAAAACGAATCCTGGAAACTGGCAAATCTCATGAAAACTGCTTCGTCTGATACTCTTTCCAACGGTATAATCAAGTTTGCTTTTATTATGTGATTTAGTGGAGAAAATTACGTTTTAATGTTAAAAAATGTGGGTTTTTCAATGAAATTGTTGGTTTTCTCGAAAGATGACCCTCCATGAACCTACGAGTATGGGGTCGGTTTCTATGTATTTTTTCACGCTGTATCGAATGGTAACAATTGTAGATCTCTCCAACTCCGTTATAACCAAGTTTTACACTTAAAATCGCAAATGTTTAGTTTGTTTGTTACGATTAAATGTATGTGTGTTATGGGGTAAAACTAGTTAATTAAAGTGTAAAACTCGATTATAACGTAGTTGAGAGATATGCAAGAGTTTCCATTCGATCCAGCGAGAAAAAATCATAAGAACCGACCCCATACTTGTTGGTTCATGGAGGGTCATCTTTCGAGAAAACCAACAATTTCATTGAAAAACCCACATTTTTTAACATTAAAACATTATTTTCTCCCCTAAATAACAAAATAAAAGTAAAATTGATAATACCGTTGGAAAGCATATTAGATGAAGCAGTTTTCATTACATTTGTCAGTTTCCAGGATCCTTTTTAAAAGAGTAGTAAAGTTTTAAAGATTTTCAGAAATATTCTTTTTTCAAAATCGACAATGTTTGAGCTGATGTGAGGGTCTTTGGATGGTACTTTTTAAGAACCCAAGTACACTATTCTTATAAGAAATTTAATACTGATACCGAAAATGACGTTAAAAGTTAAAATTAAATGAGGCAAAGTGGAGAAATCCGAGATTAAAATGAAAAAAAAAAAAAAAAAAAAAAAAAAAAAAAAAAAAACACGTTATTCCTGAAAAAAACCTTTAAAATATCATTTCTCGAGTACGAATTGAGATAAAAATATGCGGTTGGCGGCATTTTTCTCCATTTTTGATGTAGTTTCACCCAAATTTTTGTTTGCATCTGCGAAGGAATCACCCTGTATATATATATATATATATGTATACATATAAAAAAGCGTTAAAATCCAGGAATCATTTCAGAATGCCTCAAAACAGATTTCGATGAAGAAAATTTTTGGAGCCATTGCAAGCTTTATTTTCTAAGAAAATTCGCTAAAACAAAAAATTGTATTCTGAATATTTGCTTTTAGCCTCCTTTTATCAAGTATCGACTCGGTTTCGTTGGCTCAAAAATGATTGGTTTGGCATTAGGGAGATAGGAAAGTTACCGTTGTTTCCAATGATGTCCTCATTTTTTATTTACCGTTGATTCTAAGAGAAGTTATGGCCAATTTAATGACTAAGTAGAAATTACGCGAACATGACCTTGAAAATTAAATTACTCGAAAACAAAAAATCTACAAGAGTTAACTTTTCATAAGAGAATAATGGTAGAATCGACTCTGAAATGTATAAAACCTTAAGTGTGACCACCCTGTTATTATATGAAAAACATTGAAATCCACGCATTTTCAGGGAAATTTCAGTTTTTTAAAAGTTGAGTTATTCAGCGGAAATTCGCTGGAATGGGTTGATGATTCCAAGTATAGGAGAATTTGAAAGAAATTATTATCAAAAAATGTATGAAACATTGAAGACTACAAGTTCATGAGTTAGCTGATGGAACAGGACAGTGGGACGTCGAAAATATGCGAAAGCCTTCATTCCTCATTCATAACCTTCATAACTGAAATCTGGGTGGGTGTTTGAATCAATTACAACTGTCAGGTTCAGAAAAGAGTCCGCGATTCGAGGGAGAACTGAGCGACTGTAATATTTCCGCACAAGTATATACGTATATATTCTCCTAAAGCTAACAACGTTTTTTAACCGAAGAAAAATGCGTCGGTGGGATCCCGTGGGAGAGAAATAAAGAAGCCCAAAAACAATGAGCAACACTGATAAACGATTCCCCATTGTCAACCCCGCTCGTGGAATATTAATTTTACCATTCACACCTTTCTTTTATAGCAATGCGGGCGGGGAATGCCGGATCCACCTCTAATTCCCACTACAGGCGACTCGGTACTGGGGGAGGAAAAAATGGCGAAACAAGCACGGGGTATAAATGCCACTTATTTGGAGAAAGGCTGCGGTGCAGGGGAGCGAGGAATCAGTTTTTGGAAACAATAGCAACGCGGGCTTTATCCTCAGAGCAGGGATTTAGTTTCAAGTACCGCCTTTTGAGAGGAGCGCGGCGCTTGCTCGTTGATAAAGATTAAAACATCTTTGGTGTGTTTCATTTTTGCTCGTGATGGGGGTTATTAAGGAGACAGCTCGACCATAATTGAAAAAGCGGTGGCGTGGAGTACACACATTGCTCCGAAAAGCTAACATGAGGGTTTTGAAGAGTTAGTTTATGCCAGCAAAAACCTGATCATTTACCAAGATACCGTTAATATTTTAGATTTAACCTCTATTGTTTGGTGTTTTTGTATCTGACGGGTGAATGCTTGGGGGTGTAGAAATGAAATGTTGGATTCAGACACTTATGTGCTTAGCATTAGAAATTCTGATGACCAGATTGTCCTTGCATATTCTGCACCTGATGATAGTAATAAGCTGAGGGCTTTAGAATCATTTCTTACGACAAATCAATTGGAACTGAATGCTGAGAAAACAAAGATGGTGCATTTTCGAAAGGGAGTAGGAGGAAGCACAGCAACAACCTAAGTAGGCACAGCACAAATGATCAGGCGACATTTTTCCGTAGAATGTGAAAATCAAATCGAACAATTTTAACGCTGGTACCATTGGAACACGTCGAGAATACAAATCCGTTTCAAGAGCGACCCAATTCAGTGAAATTGCAGCATTAAAAGTAAACGTGCCTTAATGCCTCCAATGTCAGGAAGTCCAATCATCAGGCGACATTTTTTTCGGATATGGAATTAAAATGAACGCGGGAACCAAGAGGGCACTTGGAGGAAACGAAATGTGTCAGGTACGATCCAATCACAACCAACACGTTGAATCCTATTACTGAGGAAGTTGTTCCCCGGACCGATTCTAAAGCTTGATTGGAGCAATTAACAGAACAATCAGAGCTTAATCGACTACACTCGTAGAGAAAGAGAGATAGAGGAATGTGTGCGAATGAAAAATGTCTGCCAAGTTGGTAGTGGCACATAGCTTCCTCGTTTACATATCATCTTCTTCCAACTATCATGAATTCAAGCGAACTCGAACGTCTAGAAAGTGAAAAGATGGAACACGATGGAATTTACGTTTGCGCATGTGCAGAATGAAGTATGCATTTGGCAACAATGAAACTGATGGGGGACCATCTACAGCCTAACCCGCGCATTCTCTGACAATTTCATCGAAATTGGATGAAAACGGTGGAAATTAGGGTCGTTACAGGGATTTCACATAGGCGCATGCGCAGTAGCTATTAATGATACAATCATATTGAAATTGATATGGGATGATCAAATCGTCATCCCCCAACTATCAAACAAATTTGAGCGAGATCGGACGACTAGGGCGTGAAAAGATGGAGCATAATGGAATTTACGTTTGCGTATACGCAAAGTGAAGTATTGATTTGGCAACAATGAAACTGACAGGGGGACTGTCTACCCCCTAGCCCGCACATTCCCTGAAATTTCATCCAGATTTGATGAAAACTGTGAAAAATAAGCTTATTACAAGAATTTCATATTGGCGCAAGCGCAGTAGTTATAAATAATACAATCATGTTGAAATTGATATAAGATGATCAAATTATCATCCCCCAACTATCATCCGAATTTGAGAGAGATCGAACGACTAGGACGTGAGAAAATGATGCTAGGTGGAATTCAAGTTTGCGCATGCGCAGAGTGAGTTATTGTGTCGAGAACGATGAAACTGATAAGGGACCGTCGTCTACCCCCTAGCCCGCACATTCCCTGAAAATTTCATCCAAATCAGATGAAAACTGTGGAAAAAAAGCTTGTTACAAAGATTTGCGGACACACACACACACCTACCCACCCACCCACCTGCTTATCTTATCCGGCCAGGCTAAGGCCCCAATGCCCTCTGAAGCCCATTTTACCCACTGAAAAAAAAGGGGAATTCAGAGCACTGTCGGAGTTCTTTAACAACTACTGACTTTTGCAGTGCAGCAGCGAACTCTGCAGATGGGCTGGGTTTTGGAGTAGTTGGTGCTGCTCGGTCGCAAAACAACAACTGCTGCCTGACAAAGTCCAGGTCAGCAGCAGTGCGGGTGACCTCCCAGCTCGAGCCCTTAAGAACGAGCAGGCGCTGGCGGCGTAAAGATGGGATGCTGGCTGAGAGAGAGACAACACACACACATGCATTTTAAACTTTTTGGAGCCATCGGAATAGCTTCATTCTCAACGAAAATTCGCAAAAGCGAAATCTTGATTACTTTTCAAATAAGAGAGTAGTTTGGTTTAGTCAGAACTCGGTTCAATGGGTCGACTGAGACCATCCGGACCGACCAACGGAATGCTTTTCTGGAGGGGTGATGGAGCTGCAAGGAATCGTCAACACGAATGTGAATCGCAGTGCGTCATTCTCATGCCGTATCAACACCGTATAAAGCTGGTTCTCCAATAACTAGAGTACGTGTAGCCAATACCCTGTACTACTGATTTATTGTATAAATCGAATAAAAACAGGTCTTATATATATTTAAAAAAAAAAAAAAAAAAAAAAAAAAAAAAAAAAAAAAAAAAAAAAATTGTATAAATCGAATAAAAAAAAAAAAATCAAACCATATTTTTGAGAGCTGTCTTATCAAAAATCAAGGGAAGAAACAAATACAACTTGAATTCTTGGAACTTGGTACGAAATAAAGAACTCCTTCAAACCCCCCCCCCCCCCCCCCCCCCCCCCCTTCATATAAATTCTAAATAGTTTGGTACGTATATCAGTTATATAGTTACTAATTTAATTTAAATCCCAACCAAGGGCGCTGTAACTTGTTGAACAGGCCGAGTTTTCTCCAACTCTCTGAACTTTAAAAGTGGTGGGCCAAAAATTCCCTTTATCTCGCTCATAAAGTAGGCAAAAATAGTTATTCCAGACCCTTCCACGTGTTTTCTAATTTGCATTTTCATCGCGCCGCACCTGTGTTTGCCGATTCGAACCCTTACCAGGGCCCCTAGAGGTAATTCTTAAATAAACGTGGTACCGAGCTAGCGGCCAAGAAATATACGAGGTTAAATGAGTTTTACCATATTTAAGCGTTATCGCCAACTCCTAACGGATATATAAATCATGGGACACGAAAAATAGTCATCATGCCTCTCGAGCCGATCAATAAATTATTGAGGGATTTGGAAAATTGGGTTGTAAATTTTATATTATAGGTAACGGAGACGTGCGACTTACACGAATACCTTCCGCACCAATTATAAATTATCAGGCGTTTCTCCTTTACGGCCTGGGGAGATACTTAAAAGTGTATTGATACAAATGAATATTTAAAGGTGACGAAGGCCTTTTGATTTATTATTTTCAATGAGGTTTCAGGGATGTGCCTGTAATCTCGGCATCATATAGTCAACCAACAACAAAGGGTAAATTTAAGGGTGGACAATTAAAACGCACAAATTATCACAAAGTTTCATTATTTCTGTATTCTAGCCTTTAAATGGAAACCCCAATTTTTTTTATTGTAGATTTGACTTCTACGTAAAATTTTATGAAGAAATGACTCGATCATCACTCGATTCTTTAAGTGCGCTTAAACGAGCGCGATTCCACTCTAAAAGTCCAATAAATGTGAAATACCTACTGAGTTTTTGAAAATATTCCATACGTAATACACGATTTTGGACTATTTTTTTGTGCTGAACCTTGTAATGATGTTCATTTATTGATATTTGCAACACCAAGTTAGGAAAACACCGAAGAACCTACATTTTAGTAAGCTTCGTGCTTTGTGGGAAAGTAAAATTTAGGTATATTGAGGCGTGGACTCGTTATATCCCCTTATTATGGGAGACGAACGGATGAACGTACAGCAACCCACATGGTCTCATTCGATTAATTGAACCTATTTGTCCTTGAATCAAACAAAATTTTCATTTTTGGACTATTTCGAAAGTTTTACAGATACGAATTTTTATATTTAAATACTTAAATACTTCCGTTTTTGGGTTGATCGAGAGTGATGCAGATGTTCCTGGCACATCCCGGCTGTTGTACCATTTTTGAGCCAAAATTCACTAAATTCGGTCCAGCAGTTTCGGAAAACATATCACTTTTGACAGATGATATACAATTTTTTCGAACAGTCGAAGCAGAAAGCGATGTGAGCATTATATAGAGAAACCTAAACATTTTGTCAGCTTACTGTGTCTTGAATGGGCTCACACTAAACGTGGCAAAATGTTGTAGTATAACATTCACCGCAGATATGTGTACCAATTGTTGCAAGTTGTAGTATAGGCGGGAAGCCGCTTGATAGATGTAGGAGCGTAAGGAATTTGGGCGTAGTTTTTGACAGTGAGCTGAGCTTGTCAACGGATAATCGCTCTATGTCTACGGTATATGATGGTGCTCTTTGGCAGATTGGATTTATGACAAGGACTGCAAAGTTATTCCGAAATCGAAACTGTACAACTTTATGTTGCCTGTAAGAAGTTGTGTCGAATTTGCTTCAATACTGAGGAACTCTTTTCTATATATACATTGATCCGGTCGAAAGGGTACAACATACATTTTTAAAGCATGTTTTTTATAAAAGGGTAATGAACGTAGATATAATTACGGACAAATCGAAGATGGAATCTCAAGGGATGAAATCGCTTAATTGCTGATCGACGGAAGGTTAATGGAGTTATCTTCCTTCATAAATATTATTGAACGGTCTGTACGACTTTTCCAGATTTGCTTGAGTTTTAAAACTTCAAGGTGCTTTCCTATTCCACTAAATCAAAAGATTTATCTACGTCTCACTTTACTAGAACAATTATTATAATTTTTTACAATTAGAATATTTTTATTATCCATGAATTACATACGTATGAAGTACATATTTTTTGGTGTGAAGCCTTAATTTTTGCATCTTTTTTATCTCTACAACAGATTATTTATTAATTTAACAACCCATGAGTTGGGATTCAGAGGTTAACTAATTACAGACTTACTGAGATAGATTTTGGTTTTAATATTGTTAGCGAGAACAATCTAAGAAGACAATCATTTTTTTTTTCAGCTCAGTGAGATTAGATATATTTAGTATGTGTGTGTGTGTGTAAGATTGAGATAAAAATCAGTTTTTGTGGGGAAAAAAAAAAAAAAAAATCAAAACGAAAGGATGAGTTTGTTGGCCAGCATTTGAACACATTTAATTGGTAAAATTTCAAAAAATGTACTAAAAAAATCACTAAAAATGGTCAAAACGGCGAAAAATAGTTAAATTTATATTTTTTAGCAGAATTTTAGTCAAAAGAAATTTATCAACGACGAACTAAAACATTAAAAAAACGCTGCAAATTATTTCACAAAGGTTTATTATTTTTTCAATTGAGTATGATCATAGTTTTAGTTGGCTAGCGTACGTCATAAGGCCCGTCCAGACTCCTCGGCGTATCCTATTTCGAGTTGCCACAACCTATACTTCTATAATTATATACGCATGTTTATATTTCTCGATTTGAGCTCCAATCTATTCAAATAGTTATTGTCTTAATAATATCATTATCTACGTACGAAAAGTCGAGAGGATATGTTATTAAATATGCGTAGGAAAAGCTTTGGTATTAACACACAAATATGACCTTGAAGGTCACAAGGTGCCGCGGCGCCGGCGCCTCCTCTCACTCCACCGCCCGCTCACCCCCCCTCACCACCCACCGTGACCCCCTGCCAAGCGTGCCAGGCGTGCGCGCGTAGAAAAACACACTTTTTCGCCCGTTTTTGGCCCATAGCATCTATGCGAGTAAAGCGATCGGGATGGTTAAACGTTAGGACCAACTAGACCCCAAATGGAGTCTATGTGCGAAAGAACGGGTTTTTTAAGTCAATTCTTAGGCCTTTTATGGCCCGGACGGCGGACGGCGGACGGCGGACGGCGGACGGCGAACGGCGAACGGCGGACGGCGGACGGACATTTCAAATTTGGATTCTACGCACCTTGAAACGTAAAGTGACAAAGTTTGAGGGGGGGTTATAAAAATTTTTTGCTACACGATCACATAGGCTTATTATTGGAAATAATAAACCAAAATGTATGCACATATTAATGCTGAAAAGTGAACTTGAATTTCATTAATATTTGCCAAAAAAAGAAAAATAAAAAACTGCAAAAAGCTAAAAAAAATCCTTTTTTTTTTTTGAATTGCAGGATATTATTTAGAACGAGTTTTTTCTGTCGAAATTTGATTGAATGCCCTATAAAGCAACAAGCACTGTTACATCCATGGGGCGTTTCCTAGATATTTTCATTATGAAACAATAAGGTGGAGTCAATTACTATAAATTTTCATAAGCCCAACGGTTGAATAAATAATCAGAGCCTTAATAAAAGCGGTTACTGAGAAAACTATAATCTTCTTGAAGACGAGCTGAAAGTGAATTGAAGAGATTCTCGAAGAAGTAAAAAAGGGACGAGCGACTCAACGCCGGGAGGAGGAATGCTGTAAATAGACGAGCAACTTCAATCAACGAATTGACTTTAATCTGAGAAATCGTTTTGAACTTGGGTCAGAATTCATTCATTAGGCATTCTAAGAATGAGGATTTCAAGGAGGTTAGCAACTGGAGACGGCCCGAAAGAATCTGGCTGGGCTGATCTACTTTTTAGGACGTTAGGAAGCAACGAACTACTGTAGTATAATTCGTTGTTAGGAAGCTATGTCTTATAGGCAAGTCTTCGTTGATAAGAGATACGCCTATTAACTGGAATTGATCAAAGGAAGTGGGGGACAACCCAAGAATGAGACAAAAATAATCGCATTTAAATCCGTTTCAGACTATGCTTAGACCAAATCCGTGAAAAAGAGAGAGAGAAAAAAAAAAAAAAAAAACACGTTTGTGTGTGTGAATATATGACAAAAATTTTGTCGACGCTGCCAAATTTTACCTATTCATTCAAGAGCAGCCCAAGCAACAAATCTGGATCGATTTTCGTGATTCTTATTTTTTCCGTTACTAATTCGATATAGTTTTGAAATGTATGTCAGGAGTTCCAAATTTCATCATGGGAGGGGGTCAATGAAGGGGGTAATAGGTACTGATAAATCTTGATGGTTTAACTATTCTCGTCCGATTTTCGTGATTCTTTCTTTGTTAAACTTTGAATTCGGTCTAGATTTAGATCGTATACCAGGAGTTTCCAATTTCATTAACGAAGGGGGTGAATGGAGGGAGTAACAGTAATAAAACATGATGTCGTAACTATTCTCGTCAGATTTTCGTAAAACATTTTTCGTTCAGTAATTAACTTGGTCTAGTTTTCGAAGGTAAAATTCGAACTGTAAGTTTTATGATGGAAATTCACTGTCGGTGGAGGGGGATAATGATGGGGGAAAGGTAATTTTGAGAAGCCCTGGTATTTTTGTATTTTCTATTATTTTAACTCTCATCAAAATGATATACAATACACTTATAGGGACGACCCTGTAATGCATGCATTACTACTTACCAATATGTTTAAGGTAAAAACTGCGCCAAGATCTCTCCTGTCCAACGGTGTAGTCAATTTTACGTTTACTATGCTAATTAGGGGAGAAAACTATGTTATTCTGTCGAAAAACATTTTTTTGTTTATTCAATAAAATCGAGGGTTTTCTTGAAAAATGACCTATAAAAATACGAGTTCGAGGTTGGTTTCTACGAATTTTTTTGAGATGAATCAAATGGTAACACTTGCAGACCTCTCAAACCCCGTTATAACCGAGTGTTACACTTAAGCTGACTAGTTTTCCCCCCAAAAACACATAAAATGTATCAAAACAAATCAATTTATTTGCGAGTTCAAGTGTTGTGTGAGTGCGTTTCAGGTTTTCACAAAGCTTTCCATAGATATTTTCGTTTAAATTATGCACACTATTGCAATAGTCAATTATATATATTTAAGTAATTAAAACTCTCATATTAGCATATTAAATAATGATCTTTAATAAACCGGGAGCCGAGTAACGGAATCGCTTGAATGTGTGGGAAGTTGGATGGAAGGAAACGTAATGAATTAATAAACTGCTCGGAAACGGCTGGCAATTAAGCAGGCACAGCGGAGAGGCGGAACAGAAGGAGCTCCAGGACGATCTTTTTGCTCCAACTCTAGGAAACTAAAATTAAGAAAATTATAGTCTTGGGATATATTCCGAATATTCCTCGAACCTTCGACTCCTATTCGAACGGAGCGATATACTGACATTTGTGTCAAACTGAGTTCAACTTTGAAGAATAAATATTGTGAATAAAACAGTTAAGTGTCTTAAGGAGGCGCCGGATGGTATACAGGGTGTCGCAGTTTCAGGCTCACCACCGGCTAGGATTCGATTCTACTACTATTTTGTGACTTTTTTTGTCCTATAACATATATTTTTCAATTCACTCATAGACCACTTTTTTCATTTTTTAGATTTTTTTCTCGTTTTCTTTTCAGGTTTCGGAAATAGAACGAACGCTGCTACAATAATTGAAATTGGTCAATTATTGGCTGAGGGAAGTTGAATAAACCGTTTGGTCGTAATTTGAATTTGGAGGGAGCTTTGACACATTTTCTAGATTGGGCAGAGTTTGCGTGTCTACGGCTAGGTATCACTACATTCGAGTCACTCACCTTTCCCGCTCTTTTGGTTGGAAAGGCGCCAGTCTGTTTGCTTTCGGAGACCTTACGGTGTCCCCTTAACACATTAGCAACTGCTCAAAAATGTGAGAACCGCCTCAGAGACCACTATCTTTTCTAGGAGTTCTTCAATCTGGGCCCCACTTGAGTATCGAATTTTTTTTTTTTTTTTTTAATTACTCAACATAATGGGAAACAACTCTTGTTCTATAATAAACAATGCAACGGGCTCTAGATTGGAGTAGAAATATCATCACATACACGCCCTGACACCGTTTGGCAGCCAAGCACCGGAATAGTAGGAAAATTAAGTACAATAGATGATACTCGTAATAATGATAATGGTGGCACGCCATGTGGCACCATGAGTGTGGTGCCATACCACACTCATGGTATGGCATGCTGGCATTGGATCATAGTATAACTAAATACTGATTAGAGCCTATTCAAAAACTTCCCAATTTCGTCCATAAATGTCTGAAATAATATCGTTATTTATTGGTAATTAAAATAGAAGCGGAAGTCAGCAGGTGGAGGGGTACGAGCTAAATCAGTTCAGACGAATTCGACGAAGTTCAGGTAACCCACTTCAATGAAAAAACGGAAGAAGAACGTTGTCTAATTCCAGAAAAATAAAGAGATACAATGTTAAATGGATTTCGACGGTTAGTTCATCATAAGAAACGAACAATAACTGAACATAAGTTAGAAAGGACACATCAGCCTATATAGTCTCTGGTGAGGGGATATTGAATCCCGTATGTCCAGAGAAAGGAAAGGGCATGAGGTACAACCAAAAGAGTATACAAAGTGAAGGGTACTGTAGCTAATCGGATGAAGTGACGGGAAGGGGAAGAATTACTCAATCTGGTTCCAACAATGGGATAATTCCAAGCGTTTCAGGAATCGATCAATCAATGGTGAAATACACTGAGGGATATCCTTATTTAAACATTTACTAGACTTGTCACTTCTGATAATTTAGAAAGTTTCCAGTTCATTCGACATACCTCCCTTTGAACAAAAATTAAAAAATTCTAAAAACTGTCTATTTGCCAAATCAGAATCTTAACTATAATTGGATTCCCTAAGATGATTTGCCAATTCAGATTCATCTATATTTTCCCTGAAATCTTATTCATGTTCGTCTATTCTTCCCCTGAATTTGCGGATTGACCAGGATGTTTGTAGCGGAAAGAACACTTTAATTTATGAATCCCACTATTATCCTGAACACTGATTTTGTCTTTAACGGACCCTACTAAAGCTTCAAGACTATTTTTATTTTTAAAACGCACTTTGTAACGCCTCGATGATAGAGTTTTACCTATTTTATCAGAAATTTCCCCATAATATGGTATAAAAATCCATTGTTTTTATTCCAAAGTTAATTTTCCTTGGCCGAATGCGAGACTTTGTCCCAACTCTTTTACCTCAAAAACTTATCCCTCACGGTATCATTGAGAACTCCCCCGTATTCATTACTTGCTGCTGTTTTTAATAACTGTTTTTTTTGTTGATAAATTTTGTTCATTCATTGGAGTAGATAGTGCACGGTTGATCAAATGATCATACTATGGAAGGCCGCTTGCTTAAGCACTAAAGAGTGATTTGATGTACTATCGATCAAATCTCCTTTGATTCGATATGTAACTTTCCGATATATTGAAAAATTATTTGCCTTTCGTTTTCAAAAGATATAGTCAGATCAAGAAAATTGAGTTTATTCCCACCGAATTCGAGAGTGAATTTGATAAAGGGATCAAATTCATTAAATCTTTCGCGAAAAGAATTTACTTGTCTCTCTGTTTCTGTCTAGAAAACACATATCATCCACTTACCTATACCAATAGAAAAGGATATTTGAGTTAAATTTTTTAAATTGTTTTAAATGTTTGGCTGAGGAACATCGACGATAAACGGAATAGATGAAACACCAAAGAATTAGGGTAGCCAATTGATGTACACAGAACCGCTATCTCATACGGGACAAATAAACCCTAGTGATATACGTACCTAATAATTTCACGTTTTTTCAATGGGATTTTTCCTGGCGCTGGTGACCTTTAAGGGGGTATAGAAGGTCAATTGAAGGACAATTCAGTGCCTGGCATTTTGTTCCCAGGGTTTCGGAGACAGGAAGGGGCCTAAGGTTAATTCAGGGGTGGCCATTTAATCATCCGCCTTCCCTTCAGACGCTCACCGTCGCTCTGATACTAATTGCTCCGCAGAGAAACAGCTTTGGTTTTGATGGATATGGAATTGTTCCTTCCCGTCCAAAACTCTCACAGATTACCTACCTATTTACTGACCAAGTTACTGGTGTGAACCTACTTTTATGGATGACCAAAAGTTCAACATGACCTTACGTGCAGATTTCGGAACAAGCCAAGTGCAACCAGCCGAAATAATTTTGTCTTCCAAAACCAAAATGTGCACTTTGTTATGGCGTTTCAAAGTGTGCTGATCAACAATCTGTCCCAATTCCCTGCCACGCTCAAAACTATACCAAGTTCGCACATTGCAGGTACGTGTTTAAAAAAGATGCACAGTCGTCATATATTAATAATTCAAAACTAAGAGACCCGATCTCTTTCTCTCGAGAAATCCTTCCAGTCACCCTGTATTCAAGGGTGATTACTTCAAGAGAATCGACTGTTAAAATCCGAAATTTATTAAAAGGAATGAGAAGAGTACGAAGAAAAACTTGTCTTTTGAAGGAACTCGAAAGAATTTATAAACATTCGATACTTTTGAAGGCCAACGGGCGAACTGGGTGAACAGTAATTGAGAATCAAGTAATTGAGAATGAAAGACCAATAACCTTAAAAGAACGTTACTTTGAAAATATAATTCCTAAAAACATTCTAATAAACTTAAAACTAGATAGCAACATCAAATATCCTCGATAAATGATCAAACGTCCTCTCTTCACAAATTCTGCCCTAAGTGAGGGAGCTTATGAACATTAACTAGCGAACCCGAACAATTTAGGGGTACTTACACAACAAAAGGAAGCATTACACAAAGGTAGCAGCGCCAACTTACCTGGAAAAGAACGGAAAACCAATTAGATAAAGTTTGCTTTTTTCCTTAATGGAAAACTTCCAAGAACACCCTCACTGAGAAGTTTGAGAGACGGTGAATTAGCGCTGTCAACGTCATTTGGTCCTTAACTTTGCTACTGTGTGGAAAGTATTTTCGGATCATTGAGAATGTGTTTCTTGTCAGTAATTCTGGCGTGGTTGGAGGACTTCAACAAGGATGTCGGTTCTGCTAAACTTAGTGCGAAATAATGTTTCCGAAAACACGTTTTCAGCATTTGCGAGTGACATTGATGGAACAACATTGAAGAACTCAGGCAACCCCACACACAGTGTTTAGAGAATAAAAGATTTTCAGAAGGAAGAACTCTTAAAGATTTTCTAATATCTTCGAAGGTACATACAAATTCGAAAATTCCCAAATGATATCAGATATGTTACACCGAAGGAAATAAGAGAATTAAGGGTCTTTGTACTAGTAGGTTATGGGCCATTCAGAGAAGCATTCGGCCCGCTCAAAATGTCAAGGATTCCATAGTTTTAAACAAGAAGAATCAAGCATGTGGAACGTGAATATGTTAGGACACGTGTCTTCGCACCGCGTATTATAATGGTCATCTGATTTAATGTGAGGTGAAGCCACTAGAGCACTCAAATTCTCCACTGAATAGCCATTTTCTCGCAGCTTTCTGGTTCACCTGGCGTATTTCCGTGACAATTGGAAGTGAATAGTGTGACGCTGCTCCTATTAAGCAGGGAGATTCATGTTTTCAGTACTGAATAAAGAGTAATTATGCACTGTAAAGCTCATCAGTCGGTATATATGCGTGGTATTTTGGTTCTCAATTCTCCTAAAATGCATAAACAATGGCAAGCAAGGTTGGAGCATAGAAAGAAGTTTTGTAGAACATAGGACACAAATTCGAACAGGGAGGTCGAAGAGATCGATTGATTGCAGTGCCTTTTACTTTGGAAAATTCATAAAGAGACGTGCGTTTCGTAGAGTTTTTAATAAAAGCTGATTTTTTTTTTATTGGTAAGGGTGGAAAGATACAAGAAACACCATATTTCCACCCGTATCCAATCCTTCCTACTCTCACTCTACATACTTGATGTGGCTGCTTGTGATTCCGAACGTTTTTTTCCCTTCAACTTTTATTCGTAGGGGTTCTCTTTCTCTTGTACAACGTGAGATGGAGTTTTCAAGGAAAAGCCCGTAGTTAAGCTTAAATCACCCAGGAGAAGAGGAGAGTCGAGGGGATCAATGAACTCCCTCCATCAAATCGTTTTGGAAGCAATAAAAAGTTGGTCCTCGCCTTTAACGACCAGCTTAATGCAGGAGGTCGGGAAGGAAACTGATACCGTCCAGGTGAGCATTTTTAGTGAAGGCTTTGAGAAAATCCACTTTGTTTAAACTTCTTTTCTTTCCTGGGTAACGAGCTTCTTGATCAGAACGATCAGGAGTATCAGAATACACAATCACAGCCCATTCAAACGATTTCCAATTCCCTCTCCTTCGTGAAAAGGGTTCAGGTGGATGAACGAATGCCCGTGCCCGCTTTCATGAAAAACCCAATCTTCGGTTGTTTACACAGTTTAAACAGGGCCCGGTTGTTCTATACATCGAGAAAAGGGATGATTATTGTAAGTAGATTGAATTCAGTTGCTACTGGAGAGTTTATGATGAAATAAACTGAAGGACTGAGATGTAAGACGGTCTTGATGTGAAATGTAAGGTAATGTACGGTGAGATGTAAGATAATGTACGGAGATGATGTATGGGGAGACGTAAGAATAATCGTGAACTTGATAATAAGAAACTATACAGTCAAGCAGCCTGATCGAATTTTCGTAAATTATCGTATTAGGAATATGTTTCTACAGTGTTTAGAAATTTGTGCACTTTGAGTGCAAAGAAATTGTTAACTACCAATTTTATGGAAAAAAACTAGTTCTAGAAGTTCTAGAAAATACCTATTCTGTGAATAAAAACAGATTATGGATTTTCAGGTGTTTTGGATTTGTTATCGATTTTCCAGATAATACTATTAATTTGATAAATCATATCATTTTCATCGTAATTTTGCGCAACATTTTTTTGATGTTCTAGTTCATCGTTGATAAACATCTTTTGAATAAAATGTTGTTGAAAAATATAAATCTAACAGTTGAAAGCCGATTTTAATGCTCAGAAAGTGCTGGCCAACAAATTAATCCTTCCATTTAAAATCTTGATTTTTTGGCGCAAGAATGGAATTTTTGTCTCAATCCTATAAGGAGGGTAATCTTCTGGAATAGTATATACATATGAGAAAGTTCGAGTCATGCAGCATGATAATATAAGCGAATTTTCTTAAATTACCACCTATCGTATTATAGTATTTTAATTGTATTGCAATTGGAGCAATTAGAGTACAAATAAATTGTTTTAAAAAAAAATGGCAAACAACCTATGCTAAATAGAATTTGGCAATTCAAAAATGATTTTAGATTTTTCGCAGTTTAATTCTAGTATGTTTTTCAGCATAATGTGCAAAATTTTTCAGTGTTCTAGTTAATTAATCTGTTACATGCGCCAAAAAATCAAGCTTTCCAAATGAAAGGATGAGTTTGTTGGCCAGCACTTTTTTAACACATCATATTGGTAAAGTCTTCTAAAAATGTGCTTAAAAAAAAAAAAAAAAAAAAAAAAAATCATTGAATACTTAATTTTAGCTGAATTTCAGACAAAACAAAATTGTCATCAATTAACTAGAACATTGGAAACATTTTTTTTTTTTTTTTTTTTTAGCACATTTGTAGAAAATTTACCAATATGATGTGCTCAAAAAGTGCTGGCTAACGAACTCATCCTTTCATTTGGAAAGATGATTGTTTGGTGCATTCAACAGATTTCGTCCAGGCCGAAACCCGCACAATAAATAACGGAGGAGAGGTGTGACAGCCCTTCCCCCAATAGCGCATAAACGAGCTGCGTTTCAAACGTGGATGCAGTCGCGATCAAGAGGACGAGGTTATCCCCAATCGCGGCATCTCGATAATGCGAGAAGAAGCGGCGTTCAACCCAACGCTGAGCGAAAGGTAGGCGCACTCTCTCGAAAATGACGGGCACTGTTACACGCAAGAACGGGATTTTTGCAATCAAATTGAAACACAAATTGATTCAAGCTAAGCCAAAAACAGAAAAACAAGAAAAAATTCAAAAAATTCATGCTCATGTAAACACGCTACCATTGATCCACTGGCGTTAAGGAAACCGTTCATACCAAAGATTAACCAAAGTTCAAACTTGGCTTCAATAGAAGACAATTGCGGAATAGTTCGGTAACTGACAGAATTCTGAGGATGCGGAATCTATTTTTATTTCAGGGTTTTTGCCATCGAGTATTGCATATTGACCACAGATGACGAGAACGGAAACAAAATTGACAGGAAAAGCCATAAGCCGTAAAACAAGTCGATTTTGGTAAAAATATAATTGATTTAGTACTTAATGCATATGCTTCTGCATAAGACCTTAGGAGTGAGGGATGTGTTGCGCACTAGAAACGCTAGAAATAATAAGAGTATTTTTTCTGCCATCTTAGCATTCTTGTTGAAAATTATAAACAACCGAAAAACGAAGAATCGGAACGCATGGTGGTTTTACTACTAAACAGGAATAACGTGAATTCCGTTGTGTGTACATGCCGCTATTCCATGTTCTTCATTCCACCGGCATAATTATGTATATTACTTCTGCCCACGGTAGGCTAGCTAAGAGTCGCTTGTATGACCTATGAAACTGACGGAAAAAGATCCCCATTTCTAGAGCATCTTCAACATCAGGGACACCAAGAAAATTTCCCAACGAGTAAAGCGTGGAAATTCGCAGCTAGAAGGAGCCTGTTTAAAATATGCCTGCTTCCCTCCACCAAATTGAATCAGAAACAGAAATTATTGATAGGGGAAGATACGTATTATTATTATCGACTACTTGATTGGAAGGCGAATTCTAGGGGGCTGAATAATAGGCAGGCTAGGTGCGATATTTTTTTTCCATGAACCCCTCACGAATCGATAAAGGTTATTCGATTTTGATCTCTTCATTTTCTCTCAGTCGATTGTTTGGGTGTTGAACTATACAACACAACTTTAGGGTTGTTTGAAATCCGCTTGAATTTTAGCACTTTCTATTTCTGGTTGTTTCTCAATTCTTGTTTAGTGTTTCATTTTGAGTTTTTAATGGATGGAATCAGTGCAAGAGTGTGAATTGTAAATTATCAAGAAAATCATTTGGTTCGCAATCTCATGAAATGAAGTGCGAAGTTATCTTGATTGACAGTGTTCCGGTTGCGCTCCCATCGTTAACTATTCCTGCTAAAGAAAAGAGGCAAGGAAGGCTTTTTTTTTAATCGTATTTCTTTGCTATTATAGTCACAGTGGGTTATATTTACCTGGTAGGCTTCACTAATGCTGAAATTAAACAAAAAAGGGAGCCAAGCTCATATGAGCGCATCATTAACTTTTATAACATTTGGAAAGTCAGCACGAGTTAAAATCCTGTTAGACAAACAATAGTGATCTGCAGATTTTGCGTTTATTTTTTTTTTCCAAATGAAAGAAGATTTGATTCTGTGAATTTTGACACGATCCGCACGTTCATACAATGAGTACAACACAAACGAGGAGCAAAGGATTACCGACATGACATCTTCCCTGAAAAAAGGGCTAACAGAACACAACCTGCTCATTTAAATAAAGAGGGTCTTGGAGGAATCAGACATACACATATAGAACTCAACTCAATAACACAAACGACGAGTCAATATACAAGCAAAAGGAGGAGCCCAAAGTGCAATATACTGCTAGAGGCTTAGGAAAGGAAAAGAAGGAGGATATCTAAAACAATGAAACTTGACGAACAAAACAGCAGGAGAGGCGAAGAAACACCATCAAGAAATCCCAAAAACAACTGGACAAGTGGACTACATCAACAAAAACAGTGGACACACATCTCACTGAGATAGATCCAAAATTGAAGCAGCGACAAGAAGAAGAAGAAGGAAATTAACGTTATTCAGATATTGCTGCATTCCGAATTCGTCATCTTTCCTATTTTTGATTGTCACTTTCATCGTGCCTAGTTCAAGTTAGTGCATTATTGTGTCACATTTTAGTGATATATCGTGTTATTAGCTCATCCAATCCGTTTCCTTTGTTCCCGAACTAGCAGCTACGCCATTGCATCATACGTACCCTTTCTTGTGTTTAAGAACAAAGTTATCCAGACGAACGAACAAGGAATCCATACTTCATCGCTCCACACTTCTTTGCATACAATCCAAAAGGAGCTTAATGAAACTCAATTGCATGGAGTTAGTAATCCACGATGAAACCCATTGGAAATCCATAAAACAAGGAATCCATACTTCATCGCTCCAAACTTCTTTGGATACAATCTAAGAGGAGCTTAATGAAAGCCAAAAGCATGGAGTTAGTCCACTATTAGGAACTTCGAACACATGCGGCAACTAGAAACAGTAAAGCCGGCGAGGGATCGGGAGATGAAGTTAGTTATATAAATCTTGACTTCAACCACGAGTTCCGAAATTGAGCGTAGGCGCCGAAGATAGGATATCTCCATAGAGACAGAACTTTGACGGAGCTGAAGCAAACATGCACAATCTCAAGGAAGGAAACAAAGTCCATTGAAGAAGGAAAAATGAATAAACCAGTGCTAGAGAACCACATAGAGTAAAATTAAGGGTTGCAATTTAAAAACACAGTTGTGCAGCATGAATATTTGTACAAATTTTCGAAATTTCACGCATTAAATGTTTTTCCCCGGCTCGAATGAGCTTTGACAAACTTCAATCGACGCGATATTAAGATCGTTAAAAGTGATTTTGAAGGGCGAACTTCAAGAAGGGGGAAGATACAACTGACCCTAAAGTGGCTAGATTCTTGAGTTATTGTTTGTAACTTCCTTATTTTAGGAGGGTTTTTAGGGTTTTTTGTCTGTAGAATTGCTTTGTTAATGACATATAATGTCTTTACTTTGGCACGTAAATTCGAAACGAAATGGTGCAACACGAGAACCCGTTATGCTATAGATGAACAAAGGGGGCTTGGTCGCTAGGGAACGATGTATACCGACTTTAACAGCTTGATGAGTTTCGTTGCTACGATTTTGTCTACCATCCTAATTAGCGTCCGAGTGTTAAAGTAAACGAAAAATCTATCAACGTCTAATAATGTTATCACGGAGAAATACATTGAATCATCAATTCGTCTTTCAGTTGTCCGAAAACAAATCACTCATAACACAGGGTAACAAAAAAAGTAATGTCGAGAAACAAAGAAAGTAACAGTGGACGGGGGGGGGGGGGGGGGGGGGGGGGGTGTCGCTGAATCGGAAAATGAAAGCCGTTTTTCCAGATTGGCTCGAATTTTAAAGCTACAGCCTATACGCCAGTTTTTCTCATGTTCAGTAATCTGAAATATCACGACTGAAAGTTTTGCACCGGTTTTCCAGGTTTAACCTATCCTAACTTTATGTTTCTTGGGGAGCTAAATCCGAATATGAAACGGGATTTTAATTATCTAGCTTCGCCAGGCGCAAATCTTGTATAAACCCAGTAAAAAATCATCGCCCTAAAGAACGTTTTTTAACACATTAAAAGTTATTTTTCTCTAAAACGAAAAATGATAGGGAAAAAAAAAAAAAAAAAAAAAAAAAAAAAAAAAAAAAAAAAAAAAAAAAAAAAAAAAAATCGGTTGCAAAACTGAGTTCTACCCTATCAATGGGGTCTGTTGTTAAAATTATTAAAGGTTAAATAATAAAGAACTAACTTCCCAATCATTTATCACTACCTATTGGAGTGGTACCTGTCCGGCTCCTGAATTAGTATTTTTAAATAGTTTGGGTTTTATTAGAGAATTATTTTTATATCAATAGTTACGAATTTTTCCGAACCCTCCACATCAACAACTTTATTTAATACATCAAATCAAGCATGGTTTCCACTAGCAACCAGGATGTTTACTAACTTATAATAATAAATTATATGGAGGCATTTCCACTCCCCAACACTACGAACTAAATAACTCGCGACGAAATTGTTGAAACCCATTTCAAAACGGAAGTTAGTAAAAACGTTGTCTATTTCCATGAAAAAATAAAGAGTTACAATGTTAAATCGATTTCGACGGTTAGACCATCGTCAGTAACAAACAATAATTCCTTCGACTGTGACACTCCACATGCCCTGTAAAAAAAATTGGCTGGCCAACAAACTCAACCTGTCTTTTGCCAAGACGAAGTTTTCTGCGATGGAACGAAAATTTTACGCCGTATTTCAAAGGATACCGTCTGAAAATACATCCCCCCCCCTCTCTCTCTCTCTCTCTATATATATATATATATATATATATATATATAGATATAGAGAGAGAGAGAGAGAGAGGGAGAGAGAGAGAAATCTATATAACGTAGAAATCTAGGATTGTGTTCATTGATGTATGCAATGGATTTGTACGGGGTTTCCGCCCCCTCCCTCGAACACTTTAAAATTTGAGGCCATCTAAATAGCGCATTTTGTCTTTGAAAATTCGCTAAAAGACCTTCTTACTCAGAATGAACAAAATTTTCAAAGTACTAGTTTAAGGTCAAACAGCCAGTCGATGTTATCCTTGTGGAACATGTGTGAAAAGTCGTGGATTCCGTACCATTAACATATACCTAACATTACAGGAATGAATTGCATAATTCAGACACAAACTACTCTGCTCTCCATAGGGAACGGCTGACCGAATAAAAAATTCAATCTGGACGTTCCTTGTCGTGGGGTCAACCCGCATTCTATCGCCGGCAAGTAGATTTGATTCGAGGGGCGTGAGGGCGAAACCAGCGTTCCCCCATCAATAGCTTTACGACGCGACTTCGAAGGTTGCAGATCGAGGTGCCGATGGGGGTTTATCGGACTTCCCACCTGAGCCGAGGTTTTTTATTTACCGGCGAATATTGGGCTCGGGGTTTGAATAAAATAAAATCGGATGATCGAACAAAGTAAGTTATACGTAGGAAAGCCCGGCACTCCAGGATGTAGAGGTAAAACCGCCAAACATTCAAATTAGCGATAAAATATTATATGTTGAATCCATGGTCATAAGTGTTTATTCAATGCAGCGGTTGAGGCTGACAACGCAGCAAACTATCACACACATGTCAATTTATCTATCTTATTTTTTCTTATTGATTTGAGCCTCACCTCAATCAGAAGGTACATCTGAATTACATAGCCCTTCTACGCAGATTACAGGTTTATAGATAACCCTATTAAATTAACTCTATGGTGCATTGTCTAAATATAAGTCAAAGATCGTTCAAGTAGACAAATATAATCGAAAGAAAATAAATTAAATTATACAAACAAAAAACTTCTCTACCCCGCACAGTGTTTAGACTAATGTTTCAGGTGAAAAAAGTAAAAATGAAACACAGCGGTCAGGAACTAGACAAAAGTTCGGCTACGATGCCGACGAAAACCCATGATGAAAAACGATACTTTGAAGTACCAGAAAACCAAAAATTCAAACCCCAAAATCAAAGCGGTGCATCTCCAAAAACGGCGCATGAATTGAGAATGTATCGGTTACAACATTTTTTGACGTTCGATTATGACCCACGCGCAATACGCTCCGTCCACTAGTTATCCGGTAAACTGGCAGAGGGCGCCAGTTTATTTTACTTGATTTTACTTGAAGATAAGTAAAAATCGAAAATTTCACCGAAAATGCTGTCGCCTGGTTAAGAATTGTACTAGAAACATGCTAAAATGGTCGGATAATATGCTTTGGCATGTTCTGAACATGATTCCGTTTTTTACTATACTTTTCCGCCTATGATTGCTTCGTTTATAGGCCATAAAGCTCAAATTAATAGTAGGGTAATAGACAAATTCACCCTAATTTCACCGGAAATTATGTCGCGTTGATAATTTAAGGTTCTGAAATACCTTGTGCCGATAAAATTTGGTATTTTCCAGGATGTACAAAGCCGTTGGTAATTTGGCAAGGACTTGGACCGGCATTGTACTTATTCGCTTAACGACCCGATACCATTGTACAAGCTTTTACACATGACCGATACCGCTGACAATATTTAACCCTACGCTCAAACGATCCAATCACAGTTCAGACAATTCAGAACTACGAATTTGACCCCGGAAAACCGATGGAACTAAGGAATTTTACAGAAAAATTGGAAAATTTTAGCTATTTTCTCCATTTTGCCGCTATATTTGGCAAATAAGTACAATGCCGGTTCAAGTCCTTGCCAAATTACCAACGGCTTTGTACCTAGTATCCTGGAAAATACCAAATTTTATCGGCACAAGGTATTTCAGAACCTTAAATTATCAACGCGACATAATTTCCGGTGAAATTAGGGTGAATTTGTCGATTACCCTACTATTAATTTGAGCTTTATGGCCTATAAACGAAGCAATCATAGGCGGAAAAGTATAGTAAAAAACGGAATCATGTTCAGAACATGCCAAAGCATATTATCCGACCATTTTAGCATGTTTCTAGTACAATTCTTAACCAGGCGACAGCATTTTCGGTGAAATTTTCGATTTTTACTTATCTTCAAGTAAAATCAAGTAAAATAAACTGGCGCCCTCTGCCAGTTTACCGGATAACTAGTGGACGGAGCGTAAAATAAATAAGTTTACCGTGTTCAGCGCATGCGAAAACCCATAAATTGACCTAAAAAAATTGAAATCCGTCCGTCAAATCATCACCTCGGCACCAATTTAGAGGTTGGTTTACGATAGCGGTCGATAACTGGCCAAAATCGACCCAGGTAAAGTGATTAGGATTAATATTTTTTGCTAAAAATTTAGGAGTGTCATCCTGACATACCGAGGAAGCAAAAAAAAACAATGGGGACAAGAAATTCCAGAACTTTTTTTTTGTTTTGAACCACTCTATCGTTGCGCGTGGGTCATAATCGAACGTCAAAAAATGTTGTAACCGATACATTCTCAATTCATGCGCCGTTTTTGGAGATGCACCGCTTTGATTTTGGGGTTTGAATTTTTGGTTTTCTGGTACTTCAAAGTATCGTTTTTCACCATGGGTTTTCGTCGGCATCGTAGCCGAACTTTTGTCTAGTTCCTGACCGCTGTGGGTTTTTGAAAAAAAAAAAAAAAAAAAAAAGTCTTTAGTACCCAGGGTAATGTTCTCAAATCGATGATATTTATTTGGAATAATCCTCTCTGAGTAGCTCTATGTCCACACTTGAACGTGTCAAATAGAAAACTACTGCTGGACGCCTAAGGACATTATTCTTCTGAAATCTAATATATGATATAGGTATCCTCTACTTCTTCTGTCCATCTTGGCTTGAAATGTGATGTTTCTCCTGAAGGACTTGACGAATAATATACTCAAGTTTTGAATATTAAATTCTATCTCATCCTATCAGAAAACGGATATTGAAAATCAGTGCAATCAGTTGAAAAAAGTTTGAGTACCGGTTTGTTAAGTCTCGCCACTAGAAGCATTCATTACAGAACTGAAAGCCGAATTTGAATTTTCAACGCATTCAGCCCGCAAACGGGATGAAAATATTGGTTGAATATTGATTGAAATATTAAAGATCTGAAAATACTGATTTTCTCTTTCTTTCTTGAAACACGAAAGCCGAGAGAAATACGGTGATTTATACTTTTCTAGTTTCTAAAAAATATAAATTGAAATTGAGTATTCCGTGGTTTTTATTAAAGTTACTGCAAAATTATCATCCATTAGACCAAAATCTTCTAATTATTATTTTTACCATTAAAAATGTAAAAATATACTTTATCATCAATGAAACAATTAGGCCTCAAAATGGTTTTTATGTGTCAATTTATCTTATTTCTATTAGTTTTCGCTATTAGATAGGTGACAGAAATGCAATATATGAATTACTTCGATTTTCGGGGTTTCGGGATTTATTCTACCAAGACCAAAGGCCTCCACTACTTGAAGGGCGAAAAGAGTACTGTAAAGATCCCCTTAAGAGGAGCGAACTAATGAACGTACAGCAACCCGGATGGCCTTATTCAATTAATGAAAATAATATCAACCTCTATTAAAATCAGTCAATAACTTGGTGCTCCGCGCGTCGCCAGGGGGAGAGCCCCCTGGACCCCCGGTTACCTCTTTTTACATATTTCGAATGAAATTATTGAAACACAGAATGTGTGCTCACGCGTTTCACATAAACCCGTGAAACCCACATATAAAAATTACACAGATTTTGCGGTGTATCTTATCACTATTATGTCAAGTTGTCTTATTTATTTATCACCAGCGCAACGACTCACCACCAGCTCAATGAAATCATCAGAAACTAACAAGCGGCTACAATCATGTTCACAATATCAATTATTGAGAATGATCACTGTGTGTACACCATTACATTATTCAAATAACCATGCTCATAACTCAGCTTGTTGGCCACGCACTTTGCAGTAGTTAAACATAATAAGGTTGGATAAATCGAGAGCTTTCGAATGAACGGTCAAAGAATTTTGTGGTATGAAAAATGACTAAGTACCATTTCCCTAGCAACGGGAATCATACGAAATTGTTGCAATGCATTTTCGTTACACATAAACGTTTCGTTTTCGGTTGGAGATGCCAAGGCTAAAACACATTCTGTGTTAAAATTGTACGTGATTTTTATTGAATTTTTGTAGAAAATGTAAAAATACAAATTTTTTAAAACATGGAGCATGCTTTCTTTCCGCTAATTCGGGAATATTTCATTTTGTATTCTTAGAGTTACGATGTTGCCAAATTAATTTAGCCTGCCGCCAAGCGGCACAACTATAATAAAGATTACCTCAACCAAGTGACAACAAAACAAGGCTTACAAGCGGCACAATAATATTGTTGACATTTTATGTCTTTACTATGGCACATAACTCAAAAAGTGTGACGAAGAAAGCGTTATGAAAAATTTCTAATGATATTCACGGACAACCGATTCGTTGCTACGGAACTTTAACTTCGCCAGTTATCATCGTACAAAAATCGTTCACCACTCGTTGGATAGCTCTCGATTTATCCATCCATATTACATTAACCACTGCGAAGTGCGTGGCCAACAAGCTGAGTTATGAGCGTGATTGTTTAAATAACTGTTTACAATCAGGTGATCATTATCAATAATTTATATTGTGAACATAATTGCGACCGCTTGTTAAACTCTGATGGTACGAGTCTGCAACTAAAGACATTAAATGTCCCAATGTGTTGCAGACTCGTATGCAAGCATTTCAAGTTTCTTTTGATTTCTTTTGATTTTCACGTACAACCAAGCCGTTGCTGGGGAAATGAAACTTTAATAACCTTTTATAACATCGCATTATTGGATTAATATCTTATAAATAAATTTAAAACCACGACATAAATAGAAGAACAAGAACGAAAGCAATGCGTGATAAATCGAGAGCTTTCCAACGAATGCAGAACAATTTTTCTCTGATGAAAACTAAAGAACTCTCATTTCCGCAGCAACGGCTTGTTTGCACGTGAAAATCATAAGAAAAAATTTCGTGACACATTGCCGTCTTCCAACCACGTTTCCCAAAAAAGTGACACTTTTCGCCAGTAAGCTCAAGGCTAAAGCATGTTCCATGTTAATTTGCTGCATGAATATACGTTTAGAGGTATTCTTAAACGACTCCTGGATTTTACCGCTATTTCATATAGATACGTGTCATTTCAGATGATAACACTCTTTAGGATTGGAATGAGAAATCCGTTGTTTCGCGGAAAAAAATCATTCTCAAATCATTACAACGTGTTCATTATTTTATGGCCTGAATTCATTAAAGCCACCGTTCAAAACATTTGTTTGTAATTCAATAAGTCTTGGAGGTTTAAAATCTGCGTCAATTTATCATCAGAAATGATCGAAATTATGGGAAAGACTGCAATTATCGCATTTTCAATTACGAGTATTACATTTTCCTCCAAATATAATTGTTATGATGTTATGTAACGTTCTCCGATGAATATAGCATCGCAATTATAAGGTGAAATATTTTCTGTTTTGGTCGATTACAAAGGCTCATTATTGAAAATACTCGTTATAAACCAAAATGGAATATTAAATTCTGATAAAAGGACAGGTGGACAGTCATTTTTATTTCTGTGAGACCCTTGGTTGTTCTTTAGTAACTAGTTCATTGTTGTATTTGTCTGAAACAGTATTAGGACTGGCTTCGTCGATTGCAAGAAGAAATGTACTAATTTCATGTGTGCCGAAGATATATGTACCTACCTCGGATGTTGAAGGGTCGAAGTGGAGTTGCACAGTAGAGATGCACTAAATCTGATATCTCATATAAATTAATGGAGTTCAAAGCGTTGGTACTATAATTTATTAGCAATATTTTAGAAGTCATTGAGGAAAAGAGAAAACTATGGAACGTGGAATGTTACATTTCATTCTTCAAATGTAGTTAGGCTGTAACTGTCAAAAAATCCTGAATTTACTGCTGAGGTCATGAAGCAATAGAATCAAGAAAATATGCACACAAAAAATTATTATGCAATAAAATTTTCGGCGTCACTTTACGTCACACCTAACTTTTATAAAACACACTCTTTGAAACTCCAGTGCGGGAAAAAGTTGCGAGAAAACAGTTGAATTATTAGTTGACTTTGAGAGGAATGTTATTTACAAAAAGCGGCTCGGGAAGTTGGAGGCGAATGCGGCACTTTGAGGGCTCAAGTGAACTTTGCCGAGAATTGAAAATGTTCTTTCTGGATAAAATGGGGGAAGGCGGAGAACCAGACTCTGACTTCAGGAGGGCTCGAGGAAAGGGGAGGTTATACCTACCAAGCTGGAAGGTAAATAAGAGAGCTTCATAAGCCACAGGCAAACATCTGGCATTTGTGTAAACTGCTCATATTTGCTCTCTACCGAAGTGCATGTTTTCCACGACGTCAAGACCGCAAGCGCTAACATTAAGAAAATAATCATTCAAAATGGAGGAAGGTACGTCTTATAATATCACATGATAATATCGTTCTAACATGATTCATGAACAAAGGTTTTTCCAAGGCCCTTTATAGATTTACAGGTGCCTTACTCGAGTGGAGTCTCTTTATATCCAAAGTCATCCAAAGCTAATTTGCAGAGAGTGGTTTAAATTTATCGGTTTCTCACTTATGCTATTTGGCGTACCCGATTAACGTGAAAAGTAGTTTTCGCTTGATAAAAACATTGGAAACCGACGGAATTGCATCCAGAAGCCTGGACAGAGAGCAGAGAGGAAGAGGGATATAGGTCCTGGAGAAGGAAGAGACTGAGACTATAAAACTGCCTGCAAGCCGGTCGGGAGCGGGGACCGGCGATTCCTTCCCGACCTCCAAAAAGCATGGCGATTCCTTCCCCTTAAAGTGTTGGCGATTCCTTTCGGTTACTCAATTCCTTCCGCCATGCAATCGGCGATTCCTTCCCGTTACTCAATTGCTTCCCGCCCAGGTTTTGGTTAGTTTTGAAGTAAAAATTAACTCTTTATAGGACTAAATCCTTTATTGCACAATTAAGTAGGTACTTACAACCCAAATCAAAGTATTACAATCACCAAGCATTAAAATCACAATAATCACAAAATAAAAAATCCGTCGTAAAGTTCACGTCTCAATTTCATTGCTCATAAATCCCCCGGAATTTAACACTGACCCTTTTAGCAAATTGGTAAAGGTCATCGTCGCGAGTTTGCCAAGCAATGAGTTGCCGGATCCATTTTTTTTTCTTTTTTTTTCTTACTCTTGGGATTATGTTGGTCGCTGTCATAGGTCTTAATGTAGATTTCGGTTTGATTCCAACCAGATCTTTATGAAAAGTACATTTAAAACTATAAGTAAAAATAACGGTGCGAGACCAATCTCCATCGCTCCATGTTCTGATAGTTTATAGGTCAATGGATTTTCACCGGTTCAGGTTCCAACACATTAAATTTCAATTTTGATTTTTCAACTCGCTAGAAACACTTAGCATGAGTTTCTCCTCGCTAGACTAACCTACCACAATTGTTTGCACGCATAAATCACATCATTATGATAAACTGTAGTTTTTAAAGATTGAGATACTTTTCGTTAGGAAAATCCCAACTAAGCACACAAAGAGAGGGTCAGGACCAAAATATCACATAGTTCGAAAATTCTGAAGCATAGGTCTCTAGCTAAAGTGAACGCGAAATACGCTATATACACGCTACTGGTCTGCTAGTGTCACAGGAGCATGCTGCTAAATTTTATTAGGTGCCCTCCACTTTATGAGGGTCACGACCAGGAGAGGATCGTCAAACCTTATAGCATCACAGCAAATATGCATATATATAATGTGCTCTAACGGACAGCCTGATTTTCAGCAAGGAGACCAATCTTATAATGCTGATAATCCGCTATAGGTATCGGCCTTATTGGTTGTTTTGTCTCACTTCCTGTATGTAATAGCTCATTTCCGAAGCAACAACTACCTACTCGGGTTTACCAGTAGCGTTGTATACAAGTAGTGTCAGCCTTAACTCAAAATGTCTTAGCATGTCTTGCCAGTTTGTCTGTCTTGTTTATCAGAGAATATCAACAGATATATTGAGTTTATTACGGTACCAACACTTTCAATGGGGCATTCCAGTGGGTCGGGATTTTACATTTTTGACCCCAACTTCGGATGACCTTCGAAAACCCCCTACTATTAACTTTCAACTAATAATTTTTACAGTTTTGTCAAAATAACGGATGGATAGGTTGCTGCGTGATCATAACTGCAAGGCTGTGAGTCCCCCCCCCCCCCCCCCCCCCCTCATCATGCAATAGACTGGGGGGTCGAAGTCCTAAGCTGTATGGCTTTGCAATTTCCATAAGACACGTTTTCACCCATTTTCGATTCGACAGATACTATGATTGATATATGATTGATACTACTATTACATTAATCAGCGATGTTAAAATATTTCTACAGGGTCTATCCTATCATCCTCTCATTCCCTGGGATTACTTTCCGAAACGTGACTTGTTCACTGTTTCATGAAACATCATGAAAATTTTCATGCAAGGTGTGTTGTGACAGATGTATTAATAAAGGCTCGATAATATCAGTCCTTTCAAAATACCAATAAATTGTATCATAGATAAATTAAGCCATTCCTCAAATAGACACGAAACGATAGCGCGAATCTTCAGAAAACAGCTCAACATCATGTTCGCCCGATCCTCTTCCATCTCGTCCACCATTGGCCTGTTGTGAGATCGCCTGTTATTTATGGTGCACTTTTTAAAGGTTAATTATTGAAATAATCCTATTTCTTTAATAGGATGATACCCCGAATTTTCTACATAGAATTATATCATTTCGGTCGAACACACTTGAGTCATTTCAAGAAACAATACTAGGAAAAGAGAGAAAGAAAACACTGTTTTTGCATAATGGAAGAACTCTTTTGTTGAGAAGCGATATAGCTGTCAGTTCTCATTGTAATCGCACTTGGGAGCCTCAGAAACACATCTCGTGGCTTGAGGCCGTCCACGGAATTGTTGTTTCAAACCGTCGCTGTTTCCAGATGATTAAAACCGTACAAAAGGAACTAATTCCGGCGGACTTAAGACGCCGCCACCGAGGACACAAAAAAGTTCTTTTTTTCCCCCTCCAAGTTTTCCTTTTTTCGAACGAGGTTTCATACAACAATGGTGCCTTTTATTCTTTTTTCAATGCAAGGGGCAACGCGCGCAATATAGAAGTTGAAATCCGTTACGAGTTTCAACTGAACCAATTCAAAACGCTCTTATTCACTAAGCCTTCAAAATGAGCAGAGGGAAGGGAAAACTAAGTTTTTTTTTAAATTTAGAATTATGGAATATACTTACACAAACATAAAAAAATGAGTAGGTAAAGTACGAGGAACTTGGAAAAGTTTTTATGAGACGTTTTCTTTCCCGAAATTACTTCACGTGTGAGGGAAATAGAGGATATTGCTTTATTGCTTCCCTACTTTTTAACATGAGTTTCGATATAATATCTCAATCAAAACCACTTGAGAAGGCATGGAATTATCCATAGGGGGTTAACCCCAAGTTGAGAGTTATACCTGAAAAACGGCAGGGACATAACTGGATTAGCTCAAAATCCTCCAAGGTGGAACGGGCACGTAAAGTTGGCAACATTATAGCGCCACGAAATAGTGACAACTTGGAGTGATGATAAATGAAAACCTAACGTGGAAAAGCCATGTCGAATTCCATGATAATTATTAGACGCTCAGTTACCTTGATAAAATCGTTGCAAATTATTACAAAATGGTTAATTATTTTTGTGTTAAATAGCCCATCTAGGCAGATGATTGGTCTATAATTAATTATTGAAAATTCAAAATAAATGAAATAATAATCTATACTATTTATAAGAATGAAACTCCGTCTGTCTGTCTGTTTGTCTGTCGTGTCTATGCACGGCCAAACGGCTGAGTGGGCCGGATCTACGAGTGGGGGGATCTTCTTGGGATTTTCCAAAAGTGGGAGCGAGCGAATTTAAAATTGTTTAATCCCACCCGAACCATGGGCCGTAGGGCGGGAGGGGGGCCGAAGTAAGAATTAATGTGCGCTTTTTGGACTTCCCCGCTTCCCCTACCCCTCTAAACGGCCGTTGACAATTCCGGAAAAATACGGGTTTCGTAGGTTTTCCTACGAGGAAGACGACGGCGCGATCGGATCGCGAAAAAAGTATCGGGAAATGCGTCAAAAAAATGCGAGAGTACGGATCCGTTTTCTCGAAAAGTCCGCCGAAAAACTTGGTTTTTTCCGATTAAAATATACCCCATAAAGGTACGTTTTTCGGAACGGTTTTCGCGGGCGAAATACAGCTTTGGGTCCGCCGAATCTGAATCCGAAATCGGATATCGAAAAAAGTGAAGGGCAGTCGGTCAAATTGCGAGCGGAAGCGAGCAAAGCGATTAAAATGATTGTGCCGTGGACGAGAGAAGGCTCAAGAATTGACGTGAAGGGTCACAATGTTGCGAGGCGAGCAGGTATACATAGGTACCTACCTTGCGAGCGAAGCGAGAGCCATTTCAAATAATAAATACGGACTTTGTCCTACACATATACAGGTATACCTTGCGAGCGAAGCGAGCAACATCCCCGAATAAACTTTTTGTGGTTCCACGTAGTTTTATAAGATTTAATTTGTTTGTAAGAATTCCCAACTGAAAAAAACGTCTGCCAAGTTGGGTGGGCAGTACAACATTCCCTAATAAACTTTTCGTGGTTCCACGTAGTTTTATAAGAATTAATTTGTTTGTAAGAATTTCCAACAGAAAAAAACGTCTGCCAAGTTGGGTGGGCAGTATAACTTCTTCAAGCGAGCGAAGCGAGCAGCATCTCCTACAGAAGTAAAACCTACCCTTAGGGATCTACCATTTGCGAGCGAAGCGAGCAACATTCCCTACATACCACACTAAACTTTTCGTGGTTCCACGTAGTTTTATAAGATTTAATTTGTTTGTAAGAATTCCCAACTGAAAAAAACGTCTGCCAAGTTGGGTGAACAGTATAACTTCCTCAAGCGAGCGAAGCGAGCAGCATCCCCTACAGAAGTTAAACCTACCCTTAGAGATCTACCGTTTGCGAGCGAAGCGAGCAACATCCCCTACACACGTTAAACCTACCCTTAGGGATCTACCATTTACGAGCAAAGCGAGCAACATTCCCTACATGCCACACTTTGCGAGCGAAGCGAGCAAAATTCCCTACATGCCACATTTTGCGAGCGAAGCGAGCAATTTAAGGGGGGGTCCGGGGGGCTTGCCCCCCGGCAGGACGTGGAGGCGAGCGTAGCGAGCCGGAGCGTCTAGTAACTAATAATTGTTAAAATGTTGCAGTTGCACTAATGTTGTTGCTTAATAATTGTTTCGCGTGTCTTGTGAAAACAATCAGTAAAAACAAAGGATCTTTAAGAAGTTCGACATTGTTTCCCCACCTTTGAAAAGAAACTTGAATGAAATGGAAAAAATATCAACAGGAATTTTCCAATAGAAAGAAGCTTTTCTATTTCTGAGAAACGGGATTGGCAAATATAGGTAGAAAATAGTTTATAAATTTTAAAGAAAGTGTAGGAGAGAGCAACTGTCCTAGAAGAAACGAGGGATAAAGAGGATTTATAAGGGATATTTCAAAACTACCGGCAGTTATAGTCACGCTCAACTACGAAACCGTACAACAGAAGGACGCAACAACTCAAAACAATAAAAAGGAACTTGTCACTGTCGACTCCTCAACAATTATAAATCTAGCGATAGTTACGGTACCACTGAAATCGATCCACGTAAATGGAGGAATTGGAGCAAAAGGTCGAAAGTCGTTTCAAAGTCGTAAATTTAGCCAGCATTAGCGTTGGAATCAGCTACGGAAGACCAGGAAAGGAAGAAGAACTACTGGCAGAGCGTGGTATGGAGATAGGGATTGCGTGTCCAGTTCAGCCAACAATACCAAAAGATCTTGATAAAGGGAGTGGATTCAAAAATAGAAGCATGGATCGTACCTCGTGCATTCGAGAAGCTGCAACGCAAATACGCCACAGAGGTGTACATTTTCTGTATTAAAGGTCAATAATGATTCGTACCCGGGATCTGTAAGATTAAAGCCCGATGCGCTACTCACTCTGCTACCTCCTGCTTGTATCAATCAATGCATTTACCCCAGTCGGTACCTGGAGGAGACCTCTAGGTTGCTTAGGTAACTGAAGATCTCCTTAAGGGGACCGACTTATATGATCGTACAGCATCTCGGCTGCTCTCATTCAATTCATTGACACCTATTAAAATCAGCCAAAAAATCTCAAATTTATTCCTAAGGGGATTTTGAAATATTGATTTGTTTACATGCCACCTGGTAAATGTTACCTGTGAGGCCTGACTTATGTAAAACATTGTTTCAGTCAATATACAGATGGGAAACCGATCAGCCCGTAACCAGAAGCCTGGAAAGTAAATCAGAAAGGGTAGAGCCACAAGCCCAGGAGAAGGGTGATCCCAACACTATAAAAATGCCCGCAGGCCGGACGAGAGCGCAATTCATCTCTCGCATTCCAATTCGTCTTGTTCTTTGATCAAGTTACCTTCCATTGCTTCTGTTACCTTTTCAAGCCATTGTCCCTCAGGACTCTGAATTTTCCAGTCTTCCAGTTTATTTCTTAACTACCAGAGACGTGCATCTAATTGGGCTCTGGCGCTTCGTCCTTCTCATCCAAGTACAATGGTGCCCTAAAATATCAGGCTCCTGCGACTTACTCCTTCCTTCATCTGGATATCATTTACGAGGGTGCTCTTGAGCGGGCTCCAGGTTGATATCCAAAATTTAACTCACCTTCCTATCATTTGCCCGAAGGTGACTGGTTGCTCTTTAGGAAATGATCTACCTCCATATCTCCAAGTCCTCATAGTTTGATAGGGCTTTATTACCAGTTCAGGTTCTAACACACTCAATTTTCCCAAGTTCAATTTCATTTTTCAACTTTTAGACTCACTTAGCACAAGTTTTTCATTGCCAGACTCACTTGACTTAATTTCCATTCTACTCCTTGAATTTCTCTCGCACGCTCCAACCACGACATCACCCCATCGGATTGACTCAAAATGATACGTAAAATAGATATAATAGGCATTTTTGTAATAACTAATAACTTTCTGGAATCTATATTATTTATCTTGAATTATATAAATTAACGGATTTGGAGGTGGGTTACGATTTTGTTTCCCCAGTTCCTCAGTTGGTTGCAAAAGTCTGAATAGAAATATTCAAGAGAGATCCCTATAAATCATACACGAAGAAAGATTTGCTTTCTCTGTAACCCCTTTTTGATTGCAACTTAAACTTTAATTCTAGAGATGCAGGTGCAAGTAATTATTATAGCGCAGCGAGAGCGCCATTTCGGGGCAGCCTTAGCTTAACCCAGTAGCGTCACGAGGACTGATGGAGTGCACACCACCTGAGAGTCTGGTAATAAAACAGAAACACCGCTCATGAATAATGCAAGAAGCCCGCTTAGGCAGTGGGTAACACGAGATAGGCGGAGCGGACGATTTGAGTCGCTGCATCCAACGACTGCGGCATTTATGTTGTCGCGAGGAAACGGACAAAGTCAAACTCACGGCAAGACAACGAAGATCGTTTGACGACTATCTCCTTAGTTGGATTGGTTTCTCAATCCACTCGCTTCTCAAGTAGGAGCAACATAATCATTTTAGAAGGGGAAAACAAAATATTTTCACAAAAATCTAAATTACCAGTCGTACATTAAATTTTAAGCCTCAACACGTACGCACGCTCGCGTTCGTTATTCTTCCCGTATAATATGGCTCTAAAATCGGGGGGGGGGGGCTGTAAATTTTACACAAAGGTTATTTTTATTTCTCCTCCAACACATGGCAAACCAAGGAGAGAAATTCTCTTCAAGAACTCAACTGTGGATTCCGGTAGGAGGAGAGATTTTCGACAAATTTACATTGAATTTATGGGGGGAGGGGTGTGTGTGTGAGTTTCAGGGCAGCCTGTATATTAAATCCAAATACGCCAAACACAAGTCAAACAATAAGTATATATTTGTTTACCATACATTCTTGCGAGGATTGCAGCATTTGTTCCATGGTACTCACCTGAAACAAAGATATTAATGTCAATGAAGTCAGATCAGTGCACACGAAAACAAGGCAACAGATTCAAATATGTCTGCAATTAGGGCAGAAAATAAAAATGACTATAGTACAAAGATAAACAGTACAGATAACAATAACTGTAGCACTGAATTATTATTATTAGTATTGAAGGTAGTGTGCTAATGGTCTAATGGAAATTTATTGGGGCTCCATAAAGCCTAACCCACTTAATTCCAGACAATGCCATACAAATTTAGGCGCCAAAAAGTACTGGTCCTGGTAATTTATGACGGAAATTCGCGCACACGCCGAGTACTACGACGATCAAGCTTGCAGGGAACATTCTGCAAGATACAGAACAACCTCTGAAAATTCAACCAGATCTGAATTCGCATTTGGCGGAGTGATTAGCAGTTACCGCATTCTACACTGAATTCAATTCATGTAAAATACCTTGGGTTATTCTATAAAATACCTTTTGATTTTAATCAAATTCTAGCCGTAATAAAGAGAGAAAAGGATGTTTCAAGAAATTATGGTTTGCGCACTGTGGCTGCGAACATGGACGCAGAAGATAGCAAAACATTTTGGAAAACAATGGATATTGTGCACCGATCTTAAACAGAGTCCAATCGTATGAAAACTTAACACAGAATCAATTTTAAATAAATAATAAATTACTTTTCTAATCCCTGGATATTCGTTATTGACTCGATCTCAGCGCTACACTTGTCACGGGTGACCTACATTTTTACCGGTTGGTCAACGAATCGAATCCATCTCTGGCAGTATTAGGAATAAAGAGATTTTTTTTCTCGTGAACTGCTGAAAGGCACTCCCAAATGAAAAGTCTTTCTCAAGGGTCCCGTAAATGTAGTGTAATTTCCCTTCGATTGCGGGGTCGTTAGAACGCGCTGGAAACTTCTGCGGAGGAGTCTGGTTCTAGCGTTTGCGGGTCCGATAACGTTCGATCATTACCAGCCTATTCTCCCTGGTAATAAATTCCGAGTTAACACTCGGTTAGATTAAGAGGTGTTCGAATAGTTCTCGGTGGGTTAAATGGATTTCCGATTGTTTGGTACGTCGCTTTGAAGGGAGTCGAGGATGCAGGTAGAAACGGAGAAGATAAGTAGGGCGTACAAAACGAGAGAGAGAAGCTGTTGGATTTAGTTTAAATCCCTAAAACCTACCCCTAGAAACAAGTTCCCTGAAAGAAAAAACTATGTAGACAACGATACAAATCTATGTAGTTTCCGTAACTGGAAGTCGATATTCAAGAACTTCTTTGGAAGAGGAATCAATTGAAAACATGACATCCTAGAGAGCTATTTATTTCAGTAGTACTATAGTAAGTGCAGCTATTTTGGCTATTGTGATAAAGGAATACAGAATAGAAACTGCCATGCAAGGCAGCGGACGTGTTCTGCTGAAGGTACAAATGATTTGTGTTTTTCTATAGAATTAAGGCATCATTAGAGCCTTAAGGATGACCATAAGAAGTGCCAGGAATAAGTGGAGGTGTGTGGAGGAACTGCTGAATTTTGAGATGGAACAGAAGCACCCAGTCCAGACTACTAGAAGAAAAAAGAAGACGACCATGAATTTATCATTTAGGCACTCTACAACTCCTTGGAATCTGTGCTCTCATATTCTTTATTCATGCGATTGAAGCCAAATTTCATAATCTTTGGTCCAGTAGTTTTGGAGAAAAACTTCGTACGTCGCGCCGCAAACAACTCAAGTTCACCTCCATTCTTATAAGAAATTTCGCTCGGATCCTGAATACGCCTCATGTAGACTACCTGAAATAGCTTCATCAACCCAAGGAATAAATTTTTGAATTTTTTCTCACATTTTGACCTATGGGACTGATACGTATATATTTCTTTGTACGAAAGAAAAGTTGTAGAGAAAGGAATTATCCATCGAATGAAAGCACCACCAGCTCTCTAACTCATTCCCTCAATTTTTGGCGATTTTTCGTAGTTTTAATTATTTACCGTCGCCATGGAAATCCTCGACAAGTGAGTCAATAGCTGGCGGTGTTCTCGTTGATGCATAATTCCTTCTACTACAACTTTCCTTCTGTACAAAAAATTTTTTCGAACGAATCCACTCGTTGATTGATAAGAAGTTCACGCCTTTTGGTAATGTTTGAAACGGCGCTGGGACCACAGCTGGTTGGCTGGTAATGGAATGGGACTCTGAACTAACAAGGTTCGCCACTAGGAGCGCTATGGGGCGAAGGACCTAAGGAACATAGTAGTTGACATGACTTTTCCCTCGTTGATAACTTGCGTCGCTCCTTTTCGCTCTACAAGTCGTCCCCCACACCATCAATCTGAAGCGCGAAACTGATAAATCATAGAGAGAAAACTACTTATCGTAGGAGTAGAAACTTCATAGGATGGGGTGGTCTTATTCCATTCAAAAATAGTTAAAATACCTTTTTCGCACCCATGGTTAACACTCATTAAATTATTAAATTTTATTTTTCGCTGAAGAAAAGTTCATGGCCGGCGGAAGGTACACACCTATGAATATGTGCAAATCTTACTTATTTAACGTCTGCTTTATCCTTGCTAAGAAGTGGATGTGGGAGCCGGCTAAAACTACCTATTAGTGACATCACAGTCAATGGTATATCATAGTCAAGAGCCTAAGATTATGAGCATGAGTACTTGGAATAACATTCCCTCTGCATGTCAAGTACATGAATCTATAACTAAAAGCATGAGCACGAGTATTTTTATAAAATAATTTTTTTTTAAGGAAATAATTTTGTAATACTTTTTGTTGACACTTTTAATTGAAGGAGATTCTTAATTCACTACGAACCTTTATTGGGAACAGTCCCAACCGAATTTCAGAAAACGTATCATTTGGTGACTATAAGCTATTTGAAAAGATAGTGAAAAGCGCGATAGCCGACAAAATGGTTTTCCAGAAGTTTCCCAGGGGCGGCGCTTCCCATCACTAACCGAATCGACAGAGCGCAACGGTTTTCCGCGGAAACGTCCCTATGGAGCGGCCTTCCATCCTTTTGGGAACCGCTCAGCTGAGGTGAACTGGAGAGGGTGGAGAGAACCAATTTTGATTAGGTCGGCTGTAGAGAAGATAATTGGTTCCCGAACCGAAGGGCCGAACAAACGGTGAATTATTACTCCTACTCCATTCCACCACTTTCCCGATATATATTCATCTCCTTCCGCCCTCTCCGTCCACAAAGCTGTTAACTCACTTTGCATTGAAGGGCTAAGGGTTAGGGTAATAACCGGGAGCAATAACTTTTGTTTCTCCGATGGTCGAAATCCGATGTTTATGACCCAGGGAGTCCGAAGCAAATCCCTGAAATGAAGCTGTCAGATGCGTTCTATTGCCACGTTATATTATGAATTCTGAGGTAGAATACGTTTAGAAAGTGGATCTTAAAACTTGGATGAAATATAATGCATCTCTGAATGATTCTTGGAAATTAGCGAGAATCGGTAGGTACACGCAAAAATAAATTGTACAATTACAGCACACATTTGCAGTCATGATCACATTCAACGGAAGGAATAATGGTATCTACTCAAACGATTATAATAACTTCCCAAACAAAAGGTATTAAAGGAAAAAAAACTTTCTAGACAACCAGACCAGGGGCGGCCGGTGAGGGGGGGGGGGGGCATCGGGACATTGCTTCAGTACTTTCGGGGAAAGCAATTCATCGCTTCAAATTAGAATGGGAATGGTAGCGTTTAGCTCCATGCTGAGGTTTCAAGGTGGACGCTAGAAGGTATAGGTTTATGCCGAAGATCCATTACCAACAACAAAATACGCAAATTGCTACAGCAATCTATCGAGAGAGAAATTTCGTCGATTCAGGTTAGATTGTGAAGGGGTATGTACAGGGAAATAAAGGACAAGGAACGGGAAAGAAAGGTCATAAAGGGATATTTCTTATGATATTCGGGGCCTTGCCCAAAGACAGTGTTTCCACTAATCTAAAGACCGTAGAATGAAATTTACGTCATGAGTGGTTTCCACAAGAGGAGTTTCGGTTTATTCCATTAGCCAAACTGATTCTCTTCTGGTTATTTCATGATTCAAGGAGGGAAACCACTTCTAGTTTCATGCCTTCTTTTACTTTGTGATATCTTCCCTACCATCCATGGTAAAAGTTCTCTTTACTCCATGGCAGTGGAAAACTAAAGTGTAAGACGTAAGAGCATGGTTCAGCTCGTAGGTTACAAGTTAATTCTTTACTTTTTATTCTATAACCTAGAATCCTACTATTTATTCTGATTATTTAAATGTAGAAATGTGGTCATAATTCTCTAATAAACTCCCAGTTCCTATACTATGCACGTCTTACCTTTGAATAAGGATAGGTATATTGTATCTTATTGTTGTATGTTCAACAACACCACCTGGCGCCTGATCCTGATGGATTAAGGACGATTTGGGACTTAAGCTAAGTTTCCTGCACATTTTATTCCACATTGTCGTCTGTACTTATAAACTTAGTTTTTACTTACTTGGAACTTGGTAGCAACGTTTTAAACCAAGTCAAAACTGGCGAATTTGCAATCGAAATCCTCTACAGATCGTAATTATGAAGAGAGGGTGCTCATTAAAAGTTTGGGGAGAGACATCCCTCATTCGAAATTAACACAAGTTGCTAAAAACGGGTAGGGAACTCGTAAATTCAACCCTGAAATTTATAGCAAACACGAATGGATCACTGGGTGCCCTAGAAAGAATGCTCTGTTTACTTTTCCTTGCCTACTATTAGGTGGAGATGGGTTGTGGACTCAGAACGGCGTGACTGATATAAAACATCTGGCAGATCGGATTAAATCTCACGAGTCTAATTTAAAGAACATCTGAATAACATCACAAAATTAGCTTTAATTGGCCGAGCTAACATAGCTATACAGTTAGATTCAGCTCATCAACCTGCTATCAAGAAACACAATGAGCAGGTTGACAGAAATCGATATAAACATTCTGAAATTATCGATTGCATGAAGTTTTGTGGTCTTTATGAAGTAGGATTAAGAGGCCACAATGAGAGAGATGTTCATTGAACCGACGAATTTGTTCAGGGCTTGGTAACAAAATCAGCCAAAACTGATGACATTTTGAGGTCACACTTGGAAAAAGCTACAGTGTTCAAAGGAACCTCCAAAACCATACAGAATGAGTAACGAAAACATCTCAAATCAATATTTGTAATAGAATATTGATCATTCTGGATATGTTGCATTAAAGAAGAAGGTTATACATAAGTGAGTGGTGGTTGTGGGGTTAGACAATATTTCTATAGTCTTTTGAAATACCCGATTTATGTTTCATGTGTTTAGATCAAAATTAATTCACACTGAAAGCAAAACAAATGGAAGAAAAACCTCAATGATCTTCTTGACTGGCAAGTAGGTAAAATTACGAGTATTTTTGTGCCCCACTCCTTTTGCAGACGACCGGCCGCCACTGAACCTGACGCACAGTGCATGGTCATTTTCAGGGCAGTATATGATTCCTTATCAAGTTCATTGCTTAGAAATCAATAACTTCATTCAGGGCGTGCACAAACATGAATTCCGTCAAGCGTAATTTTTTCACATTCTAGTCGCCCGATCACGCTCAAATTCAGAGGGCAGTTTGGGAAAACGAATGTGAAATTCTTGTAACAGGCACAAATTCTACAATTCCATGAAATTTTCAGATACTGAACCGTTTGGACTGTGGATGCGGTTTGTAAAACTTCATGCAGATTCCACCAGTACGCATAACTACGATTGAATCTTCATTAGAATATCTAATCCATGTGAAAGTAATTCATCATATACGATTAGTAAATAAACATGGACTGGAATTTGTGAGACAATAATTTCTACTCCATACCATATAGGATGCCAAATATTGAATTTTGATTTGACAATTTATTCGGAAACTGACGGCTAAATTAGCGGTTGACGAGATGGAAGCTTGGATGACGAATTTCGCTGAATCCTTCCGAGTGAATTGGAGAACGATGCATCAAAATCACGTCACAAACGCTGCCACAACGATGATGTGGACAGATAGGCTTGCGGCTGAAACGGAATTACGCTGAGGCTGCGACACAACGTAACGTCGTTACCGTGATTGGTTCAGAAATTCAAATCAGAGCGTTTTGATGGCGGAGTTGAACGATTATCAACTATTGTACCATTGTTCTGCAGAGACGACATATTTGCTCGGCACAGGGCGGACAGCAAACAATCAAGCGAACCTCGCTCCAAAAAATTTCCGACACTAATCGTTAAGTGAAGTAGAGTTTGAAATAAGTTCCTGAGTTTCCAGGTAATAAAAAAACCCTCGATGGTAGTATGCGACTCATTCATGTAATGTAATATCGCTACTAAGTCTATCTATAGATTCAATATCGAGAAGCAAACAATTTTCAACGTAGAATATGTTTTTATGGAGGCCTTCTTGCCAAAAATGTTCATCTAACAACGACGTAAACAATGGCACGTAACAACGACATTCACGAGAAGGCTAGTGTGATTCCCAGGGCTAATTTCTTTGCTATTCAACCTATGCACTTTACGTTTTAGACCACTGTGAACAACTTTGGTTTAGTGTCCGTCTATCCGTAACTGATAATTGGTCTATCCGTGCGTCCGCAAATCCTTGCAACACGCAGAACTTCTACAGTTTTCATTATTGTGAGCCGTAAACTAAAAAATTCACCATGACTTCGCTTCCACGAGTCGTTTCATTTGTAGAGTCTACCATCATTTTGAACAGATGAACAGATGTTCAGCAAATATTAGTTTGAATGAATCAAGTGTGAAAAAGTTTCCAAATAACTTCTTCAAGCTACCCTTGATAGAATAAGTTGAGCCGCACCAAACATCAACTAGAGAAGCGATGTTAACAGAATTTTGCATTCGTACAAGTGAGGGGAATTAGCAGAATGGTTCGAGCGGTAGAAAAGGACAATACCATGATAAAATGCCAATTTCACATATAAGAATTAATGTAACATTTAGGTGTTATACATAATATGTTTGTTTAAGGATAGAGCGCTTTTAAAATGAGCGACGAAGTGAGGAAATGATCCCAAACGAAAGAAGATGAAAACCAACAAACGCCGTCAACCAACAAAGTACCTACATTTCCATTATTCATCACTCTGGCACTGTCAAGATAAGAACGGGGGAGGATAAAGTGCCCAACGTCAGCTTTTAAAAGTGACAGGTTGAGTTTGAGTGGAGTGTATATATTCCTCGAAAGGAATTGATTCGACTATATCCCGCTTGGTTGGAGGCCGATAGGGAAGATCCCAGGCGTGTTGTTTTATTTCTTTTTTACCGCAAGAAGGGGAGAGCGAACGGCGTATTTTAACGGATAAAGAGGCACCGGAGTGTAATCCGCGGTTTGACGTATTGACATAAATACGGTTCAAACGGCGCGCAACACCGACATGCGGATTCCGGGGAAAATGGGCTCCATCACGTCAGATGAGGGATTACCTACGCCAAAAACCACTTCGTCCGAGAATATGGTCAGTTGAGTAGCAGTTATATGTTGAAAATAAATCTAAAATTACGTAAAAAGCCGCCAATCGCATATTTTTATCTCAATCCGTTCTCAAGATATAATTTTTCAACGGTTTTTCAAGGAAAATTGGGTTTTTTCCTCTTAGACTTTAATTTTTCCACTTCAATTATTCTTATTTCAACTTTCGACCACATTTACGGGATCGGCGTTAAATTTCCTATTAGCTTGGTGCACTTTGATTCAGAAAAATCTCCACCTACAGACCACAACAGCAGCTCAAACTTAGACAAAGTTATTTTTGTAGCTGTTATTTTTTCCACTAAACATGAAGAACTATTATACTTCAATTGAATTACATTTATAACAAGTTATAATAATAGTAATGATAAAAAAAGATATACTAGAAAAACGACAGTGAATTATTAAATTATTGTCATTATTATATTAACTTCAATTTAAACTTGAATACGTAAGTTAATCCTCTATGTTACGTATTTCCTCATGCAACCATAAGATGTAATGAATTTTGGAGTGCTCAATCCAAAAAAGAACTCGGATTGTGATTATGTAATTTAATTCATTACTTTATTCTAAATCCTTACTATGAACTTATTTCGATTCCTTTAAAATTATGTTTCACAATACATAGTCCCCCCCCTATTTGGTGTTTTCACACTGTTCGGCGCATTACAATATTGAAATTCAGAATTCCGCAATTAATAAAAATACATTTGGAAATCACCCTCTTGATAATTATTGATTAATGATAAGTTTAACAGCGTTTTTTGAGGTTTCACAAGCCTATTGTTGGGGGAAAAACAGAGTGTTTCTTTAGCTCTTTTAGGCAGGTACCGCGTGAATAAAGTTCATTATTTCGAATAATGCGCGGGTTCGGATCCAGCTGGTTTCACATTAAATGCGTAGGAAGGTAATTTGTGTGCTACTGATTTTTTCGCGCGAGAGAGAGGTAGAGATAAAAAAGAGAGAAGTGAAACAATTTTCTCTCCCATCGGTGGCAATCGGTTTAAATCCTGATTTACTCGGGGTCATTAGGGGCCAGGAAATTGCGCTCTCGACCGAAAAGAGGGGAGGACCCCGAGAATTACAACTGGAATAATCCTTGTAACCAGGAAACCCCAGGAGCAACGAAAGAAAGAACGGAGTTAAGGACAAGATTAGCCCAAGGCAAAGGTGAGGATATTTTGGGGGAAAAAAGTAAACGAGAGAGTGGGGTTAGTGATGTAGATATTAGCCAACGCAAGAGCGAATAGGAGATCTCTCCGTGAAACTATATTTATCGATATTATTTTACTTCCTACAAACAAAACTATGATAGGTTGGCTTTAGCGCATGCTAAATCAACAATAATATTTCAGAGCATTGTCTGAATATTACAGAATGAGAGAGTCTTGAATGTTATTGTTATAGAGCGTGTCTGCGTCATTGATTTTTGCTTTTCAAAGAAGAGCCGTTAGAGCTATTTCTGGGTTGCATTATAGAGAAGACTGTAAACCTGTATTTGTCTAAAAAAGGAATAATGACCATTCCAGCATTCTTTATTAAAGAATGTTTGATATATGTGCATAAACATGTGGATCGGAGCGTTACAAATGCCCACTGCTATGAGACACGAAATTCTAAGATATTGCTCTGCTGTTTCTTAGAGACTCTGCATCTCGACCGTCTCTGCATAGGGGACCAACTGAGAGCTTACCTGCACAACCTCTTACCATTTCATCAAAATCGGTCTATTAGTAACGGTGTTAAGTTTGTAATAACCAATTTCAGGTAGGCGCATGCGCACATGCACTATTCATCGGTGGTTGTCGAGGGGGTGAACATGGGGGGCTCGAACCTTGAAAATGACAGTAAAATCTGCCCATAACCATTCGTCAAGGAGTTTCGCTTGTGCCAAGCCGTTTTATTATTGCTCATATGCATTAGTAATAATTCAGACAATCACGAGAAAATTCATAGAGCACCATCCTGCTACATATACCTAACTAAACTACTCCCCGAATTTGATCCAAATAGTTTGGACGAAATAGGACCAACAGATAATGAGAAATCGACGTTATAAGAAAATCACGTTCGCGCATGCGCACAAGGTACTATTGTTTCTCAAGAGACTAACTAGAAGCTAACCCGTGCAATCGCTGGAAATTTCATCAAAATCGGATCAGAAAGCTCTGAAGCATAAAAAACGATGGGAAATTGCGATTTTAGAGCCCAAATTGTTTTTTTGACTTCTTGCACGAATACAATACTTCTCTACCCTTGATAATGAGGAAGCAAAGTCATAAGCAGGCGTTGGAAGTCTATGTAGGTATGAGTGCACTACAGTATATATGTGATTTCAAGGCCACTATGACCACAAGTTTAATAGAAATAAAACTTTCCTAGTCATCACAAAAAGAAAAACCTTGTAGCGAAAACCATAATAATTATTCGCTAGAGAACCAATTCGAAAAAAGAGTGTCAGGTACCTATTTACTAGCCCACAAAGTGATGTTGAAACTAAGTAATTAAAAATCACACCACAAAGTAATTTGTCTTTGAGATCTACGTTGACGTCTTTAATTAAGGACTTTCGCAGAATACAGGTTTCATCGTGCTTTCAAAGAGAGCTTTCGGGTCCCAATTGAACGAAATTTGAATAATGAGGATAGAATCGTATACCAACCACATTGAGAAGTATGAACACTGAAAAAGGGCGAAGCGTAGTAAATGTAATTCAATATTCAACTAATTGCGAAAAGGGAATACATTTTTAATTTAATATGAAATGATAAATTTCAGGCTTGAAATGAAATGAGAAGAACATTTTTAGAACTGGAGGAATCCTTTTAACCCAATATTACGAGTATTCCGAGTTGGTGAAATGGATGGTTCAAGTTCAAGTATTTTTAGATACATCGATCGAACTTGTAACCATTTCACCCAGATAGCACAAATTTATACTTAGGCGAACTCCTGAACACAGTTGATTTTAACCTGAATGAAATGTGGATTATCCATTTAAAATTTAGTCGAATAATTAGTAAAATTTAGTCGAATAATTAGCTTGTGTAATTTAAGAAAAAAATTAAAACCTGCATATTTAAAAAAATCTTTTAAATTTCTTCCTTGATGGGAAAAACAATAGTTCATGATATGTCTAGTACTTATTGCTTACAAGTACCAACTAATCAATAGTATATCTACCATTTAGTGCCTTCTTTTCACATTATTAGTTCATTATGGCTACTTAACAATATTAGGTTACAACAGCTGATAATCAGCTTTTCTTGACACTACAATGGCTTAGGGATCATGAGACGTGAGAAAATGAGAGCATTCCAAAAAGTGGCGAACGGTTTTCCTGCTATGAAAACTAAGGGAGTTACACTTCTCTAATAATGCATTGGTTGTACGTAGAAATCAATAGAAAATAAAGCTCCCTGTACACTTTTTCGGGCTAAAAAAAGTTACACAATTTTTTCAAATACCCCAGCTAAAAGACAGATCCATGTCAAAACGCATCATGTCAAAACGCATGGTAAGTGGGCATGGCTTTAGCTTCTGACTGTGGATAGATTTGAAAGCAAGTACGAGTACATTGGAGGTTAATTTGCACGATAGGATGTTTATTTGGATTACGATGGTATCTATAGTGGCGAACTTAATTGATAAGAAGGCAGTTATCAAAGCGGACTGACCATCCAGAGTTCAGTCCTCAACAGCTTTCCAGATTTGGGTCGAATCGAATAAAAATTATGGATAAAATTATGCGTGGTACATGACTTCAACTTGTGTTCAAGGGCATTTTCTCTTATGGCATTGAGCCGCATGGACCGAAACCTTATAGGGCATCATACGAAGCCCAGCCCGCATAATATCCGATATTGTAGTCAATATAGGATGAAAATTGAATCAAAAGAGACGGCGCTTGCGTATGGCCTGTAATCATGATCCCTGGAAATCTAGCCGGAGTTGTGCGAAACAATGGACTTGTGCGTTGCAAGCACAAATAGGCTGACAAGTTGCATGAATTTTGTTAAAAACAACAATATTTTTCTTTAAAATTAAGTCGAAAGCAATAAAATGAATGACTGTTGGACAGGTTTGCGAACGTAAAAAAATGTCAGAGGTCGAATTCTGGCATTCCAACTGCGAATGAATACTAAAGCATTTTTGGTTAATCGAATGCTGAAATATCAGCTTGTATTTTGGTACAAATAGTAACTTACAATCAATTAACACCTAACTACAATCCTACTACCTAAACCTACACCTACCTACACCTAAACTACAAACCTAACAACAATCAATCAACACCTAACTATTAACAAAAAATGAGGAAATGTAGCAGGAGGGGTTACAATGGAGTTTATGATACCAAGTAACACGCGTTAATACCTATCACATTCGATCGGAGGCGACCAATTTAGCGTAAAAGAACTACAAATATGAATGGAAGCATGAAATAATTCATCTCAAGGAAAATCGATTGTTGCAATGTTAATCAGTTGCAATACAACATTTAGACAGTTGCTATTTTGACTGAGGCAATCAGCCCCCTCACAGTACATGCCTGGGTATATTTTTTTTTATAGGAAATGCTTATACTGATGCTTTAATCCCAAGCAGAGCGCTTCTTCGTCCAGTTTCACGTCCAAAGATATGACGTTACTGAAATGCTTTTATGCGTGCTAGAAAAATGATACAATCGTTTGGTCTCTTGGGCTACCGCAGCTGCCACGAAACGCGTCTGTGGCACGTTTTTGCCAGATCACGAGCCACGATTACCTGAATGGACATCTTCGCAAGATAGGGGTGAAGGTCAATCCAGGCTGCTCCCCATCCAATTGACAGACATGAATTCGAACCACCAACCATTTAACTGCTCTCCACTTAAGGACATCATTCACCCTGGGGATGTGGGGAAAAAGCCGTAGACGCTGAGGCCGCGTGCAGGGCTGGTGATGGCCATTCTAGGCCTTCAAGGTGTTGGCCCATAATGGTACCGTGGGCTGGTGGGGCCGGGTCCAACGCTACTAAGACCATCCAACTTCTTTACCTGAGAGGCGATGACTCATTCTAATAGGCGATCCCTCGCCAGGGTTCCCTCAAGGAATACATTGACACGGGCGACACTCCAGCACTTACATTTAATTCCTGTCTTCCCTGTTCGAAATAGTGATTTGAGAAAAATATGAGACGATCTTGAGATGTCCCCACCCACACTCATCGGAAAAAAAGCACATTTCAGTGAAGGATTATGGGGAAAAATGGTAACTATCAGAAACAGTGTATTAGGCGTGTAGGAAAGGATGATTCATTCGAGAATAGAAAGAGATTTTATTTACTAATAGGTCTATTTGGTATAAAACATTACATTATTTACATAAGTTTTTATTTATTTTATTTATTATTATTTATTTATTTATTATTTATTTATTTATTTATTTTTTTTTATTTATTTATTATTTAATTATTAAATAAATTATTTATTTATTTATAATTTAAATAAATAAATAATTCATTTATTTAAATTATTTATATATTATTATTTACAAATTTATTTTGGCAATTATTTATGGGAGAAGAGAAAGAGATGTCCTTTAAAACCCAAATTATGCACAGAGGGTGTTGACTTTTCGGTTCAACCTCTTTTTACCCTTCAGCACATTATTTATTCTTTTAGTATAATTATTTATTAATACGTTCGTTGAGACTGAAACAATGTACTTAATAGATGTGAGGTAGTTGAGTCCCGATTCACATTCACTGTCATCTATGAGATCATTAAAATATAAACAATTCTGTTTGGGTGTTAGGTGTGAAATCCTGTCTGGGTATTTTTATCAACCAGGTTTTCTTCAACTCTTCATCCCTAGGGAAACAAAATACGCTCACTTTAGAACATTTATCATAGTTCCCTCTGCAACCAGGCACGAAAGACCTGAAAGCCATCTTAATACTAACTGCAGTACTTGTAAAACTGATGTGAAATCGTAACCCCTCACACTACGAATAGGTATAGTATGAATACTCATGTAAAACCTCAGATATGATCTACTTGAATGCTATAACAGAAAAGATGCTTATCTAGTGATATTCACACAACGGATACCCAATCAGATTAATGGAAGACAGGCCTGAAAAAGATGACTCAATAACAACGCCTAACCAATATAGGTAGGCAAGGACGGATTATATTTCTGTGGTCTTCGGAGAATGATAAAACGTTTACTTTAATACTCACCTTTGATACAACAAACTGATTAGTGAGTGTAAAAATACCCACAAACTCTATTGTTGGAACCTGATTCCAGAAGAATTCGGTGTGGTGTCATTGCCCGCTTCCTTCCCGTACCTTAACACCTAAGTGAAAAGTTTCCTTTTTTTCTTTTTTTTTTTCCTGTAGTCCCTCATAGAAATTTGCATTTTTTTTCCCCGATGAATGTGGGTGGGCATATCTCAAGATCATCTCGTATTTTTCTCATATCAATATTCCAAACAGGGAAGACGGGTATTAAATGCAAGTGCGGGAGAGCCGCCCGCGACAATGTATTCCATATGGGAATCCGCGTGAAGGGTAGCCTACTAGCATGAGTCACGTTTTCAGATGTGCGGCCTTAGTAGCGTGGGTCCCGGTCGGGCCCCAGGCTTTGGCTGCTACCCAACTGAGGCTGGATTCGCGGGGGTAGTGGTTGGTTTCATGCCCCTTTGTAGCTTCCCTTGGGTTACACCCCAAACCCCTCCGCATCATTGAAGTCCCCTTCCCTCAAGAGGGGGCACATTAACAAGCAAAACGGTCTATACGGTTTCCAAGCGAGCAACTGTCATTTGGACATGTGAAATTGGGAAAAACATTTTCAACCGACGACACCAACTAGACGAAGCATGAATGAAAACCCATGAACAAATTTCTAATAGCACAGAGGGATCCCAAATAACATCAACGCCCATCTCAGGGCATATATGCGATAATAAGAACAACACTGCAAATTCTGATAGCATTAGATTAGTATTACATAGCCCTTCTGCACTGAACGCTGGTTTGAGAAAAGAGCTTTAGGCACTGAATTCAAACACGGACAATTCATTCATATATGCTAGTTGACGATGTAATACAACGATTCCTCAAGAAATTATTTTATCCCTAAAACTTTCGTGGGGCGCAAACTGTTACTTGTAGAGCAATTATTGTTCTCATTCGATTTAATAGAATTTTATCTATGATAATCGAAGGAATCCTTCCGATTAAATAAAATGAGAACCTCTCAACTCCCATTTAAACGCGTTTTGAATGAGCAAAGGTGTTATTTCTTCAATTTTTAGAGAAGAATTTCATCCCTAAAAACAATACTTACATCCAAGTACATCCAAAGATTTTTATGGTGATAAAGAATAGAAGTTTCCATTTCAAAAAATAAACCAGGTGCTCCTCTTTATAGAAAAACAATGACTCATGGATATGTTTTCGGGTAATGAATGTACTTGAGTCAATGTCGTAAATCAGCCTCTCCTAATGTCCCAGAGAGTCTCCCTATCAAAGTTCAACTTCCTACAGTGAACAGGAGACCATTTAGCTCACTCAGCTGATCAGGATCGAGCCCGTCATATCAGTTGTCACTTAATGTACCAGGGAGTCTCCCATTAAATTTCAACTTCCTAGAGTGAACAGGAGAGAATTCGGCTCACTCAGCTGATTAGGATGGACCCCGTCATACCAATTGTACTATCTATCCCAGAGACTCTCCCAATCAAATTTCACCTTCCGAACGAGTATCCCTATAACTCGCCTTCACACCAAGCCACATTAATATACATCGAGGATTCTTTATACTTCGTTAATGACTTTGCTAATAGTACATCAAAGCTAAAGGTTCAGCTGCTTTCATTTTCGGAACGGTTTAGGTAATGTAAGATTTCTTCCTAAATTGAGATCTTTTCAACTAGTGGTGAACCATTTACGCCGAATGAAAACTGAGGGAACATTTCCCTAGGAACGGCTCCGTTGCAAACGAAAATCATTAGAAAATTATTCCCGCGTAGATGTCGCGAATTTCAGAATGACCCCCAGCCCAAAGTTAAAAAGACAATCGCGCAAATTCGCAACGCCCAATTAATCATTTACATAATCTAAACTGAAAAATTATAAAGAATTACTTTGGGGCAGCCTTTTCGTTTAATAGTAAAGGGAATTAAATGGGGGGTGCGTGTTCAGTGGTCATCCTGGGCACTATAAAAACTGTAACTGTAACTGAAAAAATGTATACTATAAAAATAGGTAAAACTGTGTAGCTTATAGAAGGTAAAATTTTGTGTAGTAATATTCAGCGTTTTTATTTTGATTCAACTCGTTCAATCATTATGTTTAATCATTATGTTACGTTGTTAGTTTGATTCAATTTCAAAATCATTAGAATATGATTCCTGCGTAGGTGACGCGAATTTCGGAATGACCCCCAGCCCAAAATTATGACCGAGTTAAAAAGTCAATCGCGCAAGTTCGCAACGCCCAATTAATCGTTTACACAAACTAAACTGAAAAAATATGAAGAATAACTTTGGGGCAGCCTTTTCATATAACAGTAAAGGAGATTAATCGGGGGTGCGTGTTCAGTGGTCATCCTGGGCACTATAAAAACTGTAACTGTAATAAAAAAAACTGTGTAGCTTTAGAGATAGAAGGTAAAATTTTGTGTAGTAACATTCAGCGTTTTTATTTTGATTCAACTCGTCAAGAAACTGTGATAACAGCTAATCGATTTTCCCTGTATAGGCGCGACGAGAGGGTGAACCTTCTGGGAGTTCCCAGAGAGAAAACTTTACTGATAGTAAAGGAAATTAAACGGGAGTGCGTGTTCAGTGGACATCCTGGGCACTATAAAACCTGTAACTGTAACTGAAAAAGGTGTATACTATAAAAATAGGTAAAACTGTGTAGCTTTAGAGATAGATGGTAAAATTTTGTGTCATAATATTCAGCGTTTTTATTTTGATTCAACTCGTCAAGAAACTGTGATAACAGCTAATCGATTTTCCCTATATAGGCGCGACGAGAGGTGAACCTTCTGGGAGTTCCCAGAGAGAAAACTGGGTCCGAAGATCTTAGGAAGGGAGGAGTGGGGTTACTTTTAAGCCTCTAGAAAACGAGGGGGACACGGGGGCATTAAGGAGTCAGAGCCTCAGCCCTCCTAAAAGGAACAGTTATTGGGAATACGGGACTCCGGGAGAGACGACCCTCCGACCTCTATGATACTCCCCTTGACTCCTGGTGTAGTAAAGCAAGAGCGAGTCTTCCCAACTTGCCAGGGTGAACCAGGGGGGCCATCGATCGCGGCGCCCCCGCCGGTTGGGCGGCCGGGGCCGAAAGAATAAGCCAAGGGTGTCTAATCAACCCAAAGCGAACAACACCGCAACCTATAACAATTCTACAAGGCGAAGGAATCCTTCCTAAGTGCTAGCATGGCAAGTACCTACACCTATGAGTACCGAACAATAACGATAATAATTCATTTTCATTTGCAGGTATTACCAGGGTTAATATTATGAAATTGACTATGGAGACGCAAGATAGATTTCTTCACCAAATATAAAACACAAGAAATTACATCAAACTACGGATATTACCCTTCAGATATTGGTTCAAACTTATATAATGAGAAATACTTGGTCCGGATTTATAGAACGAAGTTGTCCAATCAATCAAAAGGGATCAACACCGCAACATCTAACAGATGTTCGCGGGGAAGGAATCCTTCCTAAGTGCACAGCAAGTACCCACACCTATGAGTACCGAAACCATAACGATTCTATTCCGATTCCCCTACATTCCACGGAATTCCAAATTACACGCCAAAGAAATGTTAAAGGGAAAATATTACGAAATTGACTATGGCTATGGCCAATATACCTACGAAATTACATCAAACTACTAATTTTCCCCTTTAGTCATTGGTCAAACTTCTATAATGAGAAATACGTAGACCGGAAATATGGAACACAGTTATAATACCGCAACATACGAACAGCCTACAAACAATTCTGCACGAAGAAGGAATCCTTACATAGTGTAAGTGTAGAAAGTACCTACCTAACCATAACGATTATACGATTATACTCGTATTCCAATTCCCTTGCATTCCAAGGTATTCCGAATTACATACCGAGAAGAAATATTAGGGGGTTTTTGCAGTTTTCCATCCGAATCGTTCAGCTAAGTCGTTGTACAAAAAGAGGTTTTTCAGCGCAAGCAAACCAGAAGCCAACCACTGAGCCGTACCGTACGAATAGGGGAGAATCTCATTCGGGAACTTCAACATGATCAACGATCAAGATGTACATACCTATATTACAAACATGTACCTACCTACCTGTACCCATTACCTACATATGTACGATATTTTACACTTTTTTCCCTTGGCCAGTTACGTTTCGTTATTGAAGATGTGGATACATGCTAATACACAACAAAGGACAAGGACAGCCGTTTCTGTCTCTATCTATTTTCTCTGTAATGTAGCACAATCCCTACCCATTTCATCAAAATCGATCTATCAGCATCGGAGCTTCGTCTGTAACAACCAATTTCAGGTTCGGCAGGTGTAACGGTTACCTATTTCAACAAAATTAGTAAAATGACATCCTGAGACTTGTACCCGAATACCCTCGAACGAAATCGGACTGATGGTAGATCGTGAAGTTTTAGAATCCATTATAAAGTATCAGCCTAATTTAAGTTAGGATGAATCCTACAAACCAACCACCTTTTTTGAAAATCACAAATATTACAATGCGCATGTCATGCCATCTTGAAATACGAACTAAAAAAATTGATTATAGCATTATAGGTTATCGTCATGGAAGGTTACATGCGTATTCGGAGCTGTATCCGGTTTCCCAATACGACTCAGCGTTGCGAAAACTCCCTCCTATCTCGGTTAATATAACGAAATTGGCTAGGGTATATTATTCTGCATCTGCAGATGACACTGAGAAATACCTAGCCCTGAAATATAGGACAAAGATGTCTAATAAACCTAAAAGGAATAACAGCGCAGCCTATAACATTCTACAAGGAGAAGGAATCCTAACAAAGAGTTAGGGTAGCAAGTAATACCCAGGACCACCGAGGGATCGGATTGTATTCCGATTCCTCTACATTGGAAGGTATTACAAATTACTTACTGAGAAGAAATTATACAGGGGTTAATATTAGAAATTGACTATAGCTACGCCAAGATACATATACAAAGTACCTGCGTACCTACCTACAACGATTCTTCCCCGATTCTACTATACCTATCTCAAGTTATTCAGGTTGACATCAGATACAAAATCAACTATGGGTACCAAGATAGATTTTCTCCATAAAATATACCATATATACACGAAAGAATTGTAAAATACGGATTTTTTTCATCAACTAATGATTCAAACTTACAAGTTTAACTACAAAATGAAATACCTAGTCAGAATATATAGAACAAAGTTGTCTATAGAACCCAAAGGGAATATCAACCCAAAGTACAAACGAACGAAGTGTTACTATAGCAAGAAGCAAGTACTTGCATAACGTACAAATAAGTTATTTTAAGTCACGAATCCAACATCACCTCAATCAGCTGATTGATGTCAGTAGCTAATATGGTTCGTAAGCAACTGAAGAAACAAATTTACAATGGAGCCTCTCTGAGTGCAGGGTAAAAATGTACAACTTGAGATCTCAAATCAGCTTAGTGAGCTCCGGAACTAATTCAGTTTCTATTCCACTCAAGATTCAGAACTTTGGAACGCGGCCACTCAAGGTAAGGAAAATTACCACGAAAAATCACTTCAATCACCTGAAGTAGTTCTGTAGCTAATTCAAGTTCAATTAACTTAAGACAGAAGAAGATACAGAAATTTGGAATGGAGCCTCACTCGGTGAAAGTAGGTACTATTTTTCAGGCAGAACCACAAAATTGATTAGAAGCATAAATGGTGCACTACTAACATAAAACAATAGTTGGGCAATAATGGTTTGCTTATTTAGATAAGTACCTACGTAAGGGGCCCGAGTGTTAAGGGCATTCAGTCATTCACGAAATCAAACGTAAACATGCTCCGTCACTGTCCCATTCCTGAAAGCTAAACACAACCCCGATAAAAATTAACATGGGCGAACATACGACATGGGTCCCACGCAATTTGCATGTTGTTTGCCCCCACTTGTTTGCTAATACAAGCCGTGAACGGGTAATTTCCTTTTAACTCATTTAGCGAGTATGGCTTGCGAGCTTCCGGATTAAATTTACTACCCACTAGCGAAAAGGGGAAGGTAGGAACGGGGACGAGTTAGTCGGCGGTATATTTATCATCATCCTTAGTCTTCGATCTCCATTACGTTAAGAGGATCGTGTTTCTAATTAGAAGAGAAAGCAAGTCTACACAGAAGATGGTTCAATTGGAGAGGCCAAGAATACCAGCAGCAAATTTAGGCACAGAACATCAAAGAGCTTTGGGGAGCAAATGCGATCTGCATTAGGATTTAGTGTTCATGTTTTCAGTTCAGAAAAAACTACTAGAGCCGACGTAGCGATATAAAGATAGTAGAAAGTCTCGGATCTATAACAAACATTAGTAACGAAAATCTAACTAATAATCAAGGGAATTGCTGTTGCAGGTGGTCGGAGGTGATTTCAGTTATACAAGTGATATTAACAGGGAAAACAGCTATTGTATGCTGAGCTTCAGATTCTGGCTGCCTTAGAAACTAATTTATCGAGAAAAACCATAAGAAACACTTACATGGATAAATTAGAGGAAAAATATATATAGGAGGAAATTTTGTCAATGTTTCACAATATTTTATATGGGAGGAGTATTAAAGTGCTTGATCCCTGCCCCAAAAAAATAATTTTGTTTTTGTTTTTGCCATCCAATTAATAGCAGCCTATGAGCATGAGCAAACGTAAATTACTTATTTCGGCGATTCCTCAGGATCTATTCGTCCGATTCTTCCAAATTTGGAGGTTAGTTGGGTATATGTTCCAGGATGGTGGGGAACCATGAATTCAACTAAATCATGATTGGTTGAGTAATAAATTCCGCGCATGCGTTAAACTACACTTGGTTGACATAGACTCCGAAACTGATGGCCCGAGTTTTATGAAACTTACAGGGATTGTGCGAGTTTGCTCCAATATTGTATTTCGCCGTCGAATCAATAGTAGAAAGAGCGCATGCGCAAACTATTTCCCGACACATCGATTTCTCACGAATTTGGTGGGTACTTGGGAACAAAATCTCGGGTCCCCTTGAATATCGTTGCGAAAGATTGTTACAGACAAAACTGAAATTAATAGACCGTTTAGATGGAAGGTCAGGTTTGCTGGTTATTTCTTGGTTAGTTTTTTTACATTTAGCACACCCTACCATCAATCCAACGGCATTCATCATCCGTACCATCATCCCGTTGGATTATTGGTAACCGCTATGCGCACACCCACACACGAATCACAGCTTTATTTAGCGTACTAGCATGTATAAAAAAATATTACTGTTCTAGCTCGCATTCATTTTTTTTATTCACAATTTCCTGTCTTTACTTTGGCACACACCCGCAAAAAGCGTTACTTTAAGGATCGACACTTTTCAGGGGTGCTGAAAATTTCAGTTGATTCTCGCTTAGAACCAAATCATTGCTACGGAACCGTACATCTTTGCCATTTTTCATCGTACAAAAATCGTTGGCCAGTGGATGGAAAGATCGCAGTTCATGCGAAAATCTTATGCTGCCAAAACCGCACCGAAAAAAACACCAAGATAAAAATAAAACAAACAAACCATCAAAAAACCCAGCCGAAAGGCCCATGATTGGTGATAGATAGATAGTAGGTTCAGGTTTGGAGGGTGATTGGCCATTTGTTACCAGCCTGTATCAATTATCACCAATCATTACCTCTTTGTTGCTAACAATAATGATGTGATATAGCAGTAACCAGCCAGGCTTATTACGAAGGAATGTGGTAACCGATACATGAAAATGTCTCCTGTGGTTATGGACTCGTCCGCAAGCTCACTTATATGGTTATAGCTTACTTTTCTATTTTTGTTTCCAGTTCTTGTTCCGGTCGGCATTATTTCTTACTCTTTCAAGGGAGGTAGCGGTGCTCCAACTCCCACTATGATTGCGAATTGGATCAACGTTCTCACCGGTAAAGACTTCTTCCATTTTTCGGCTCGTGAGTGGGCCAGTCTCTTTTCGAACGTTTTAAATTCATTGCGGAGAACTCCCTAACAAGAGCAGATGAGAGGAGTGGATAAGAAGCATCTCAGATCCTCGGCTGCTTCCTCATACGTCCCGTACTTAGTACGCGCAGCCACTGTGGAGATCCATTCCTGAGATGAGTAATAGGGGGTATCTGCATTTATGATGTGGTTGTCTAAGAACGACAGCCTTTCTGTCTCCCACAGACATGGAATCATTATATGTTTGCAATGAGGGTTGGATTTCAATGTTCAGCGCACACGATGGATTCGATTCCGATCCTACCCCACGCTAGTACATTCGTTTCGTACTGCATTGTGCCCTTGGATTATTAGGCCATCCCTCCTACAGTTAGGGCGTGGGTGGTGTCCATAATCTCCCCATAACCGTCGCATCTTAACCATTCGTTAAAGCAAGGGTATCCACGAACTGACTGCATGACAGGTCTAGGTTGCGAATGGTAGAACCGTTATGGTAGAGCCATTGGGATGCAATCCCCCCAACTATTCATCGTAAACATCTTTGTTGTCCGAGTCGTAAGAAAGCAATGGCTTCGAGGCTTCGTGAGGTTTCTCTCTCTTTCCTTTGAGCGCTTTCTTGGTTTGGAAGTGTTCTTCACATACCCCCAGTACTCGTTGCCATCGAGAAGTGTCCCTAACCTAACTGCATATATTGATACTTCGTCTCTAGGGAGGATAGGTAGAGATGAGCAACCATAAGAACATGGTTTTCAATTGCTACTTCACTACATTTTACTGGTAATTCCATTAAGTCATGCTCTTAACGATTTGAGGATTGCTGGTGTTGGACCTCATTTCGATTTTGACTAGGATACCTTCAAGTAATTGTTTACGTCCATGTTATAATAGGTAATTGAGGAAACTATACTGTATTGCCTTGGCAGACTTTTTTCTCTATTTTAAAGAAAAGTAGCACAAAAAATAACATTAAGGTAGCTAAATAGGCGTATTTACCGCACCAGTTTGCTTTCGTGATTTGCGACACTGGGACATGGTACTTACCTAAAACAAGAGATATCAATACAATTAACACATCAGATCAATACAGCACGAACGATGCAGAATAGTAGGTAGAAATTTAATTTTATTCAATCAATAATCGCCTGAATAGTCTGTGGAAATAAGATAAAAATAGCATAAAATAAAGACGTAAAAATATTAAAATACATGAAAATAGGTTAAAAAACTGTGGTTATCGCTATTTTTGTAAAAATAAACGTTAGCGCATACGCAGGAGCTATTAATAATCCGGAGGTAACAGGTAACGTATGAGAACTAAGGAAACCTTGATAGAGAGTTTAAATAAATTAAAATTTTTGATTCGCATTCATGTCTGATTGTTGTCCGCCTACGCCAATTTAATTCATAACTTTATTTAAATTTGTTTTATTTATGTTTGCGTTTATTTTGTTTTATTTATGTTTTTATTTACCTAGTAGGCCCACTGGCCAGAAGCTACACGATAGTTGATATGAAGGTTTGACGACCAATCTGATGTTTGACGACCAATTTTCACATACTGGGCACTTTGAACAGCTCGGGAAATATTCGTCAAACAAAAAAGTCATAAAAGTCTATAGGTTCAAAATCGCAGATCTAATCAAATAGAGCCCCGCTGTGTTCGGTAATTATCTCAAATTAGGTATATGTTATTTCAGATCTCAATTTCTTATAAACTTTGGATGTTTAGTTGTTTAATCTAAAGTAAGTACAAATATACCAAATCTAAACTTAACCAGCTTAACTTACAATCCGACAGGAAGAAGCTGCAGACTAATGACCATATTGTTTAAGGGAATAGGAGAAATCAGAGAAAATTGCCGTCATCCTCTAAAAACTGGCAATGATTACATGAAAAAGAAAGTTATTTGTGGAAGTCACGTTTCTGACGGTTGAGATTTACCGTCACGGAAGCAATGAATCAATTTCAACACGCAGCGCCCAGAAAACATGAAAATATTGTGCGCTATGCCAAAACAATAACGGAACCAGAATAAGCTTACATAACTAGGTAAGTAAGATGCATTAGGTCCTACCATGTGTGATAAATAAGAGGGATCTAAAAATGGTCGTATTGAGAATAAGTATAGAATAATCTGAATTCGGAGCTGAAACACAACTTCTGGACTCAACAGTGAAACCTGAAAACACTAAACAAGTAGACTCCAAGAATTCATAAGAGATGACGTCAGCTATGTTTTCGGATTGATCCAAATATTATTACAACGTGAGTGAGCTAACGCAACTCAGTTTTACGATTTAACTTACAATGAACATTTTTTCACTCCTTAAAGTCAACCCCACCTTCGGAAACCCCGGAAATGGCGTTCAGGTAAATCAGATTCTACCTCAACACGACAAGTATCTTTTGATTATAGCTTGAATTCTCCCCCCCCCCCCCCCCATTACAATACCCATAGTGACAGAACTACAAACCAATCGTAGGTACGCAATGCAACACTAATGTTTCGTTAGTGGAAAAACATTGTATGTTGCTTTCCAGTTTGCCAGCTGCAATTTCAATTTTATTACTTTTCACAATAATCACTCTCGTGTAAAATTGAACTTCCGCTACAAGCAACGTTTTTCCAGCCATCTACGGTCGTTACCTACTTTGTTGTTCAATTTCTTTCCTTTTTATTATTATCATTATTTATTGTCCCTAGTTTCTTGTTTTTGATATGGATATCACATTCGTAAAGAAGTAGGTAATCAAAACAACAGAAAACTGATAAAAATATTATAGGAACACTTACATAGTGGTAGAAATTTTTCTACTGTTGAGTTCTAACACAACTTTCTATTATTTTGTTTCTCATGTCCCACAAAGAACTATTGTAAAAAACCAGACTATGTAATTAATTTATTAGCGTGCATCGGAATATTAACAGAGAGAACGACGAAAAAACTACGGAACAAAAAATGGAGATACCACACAGTAGGTAATTATCATCGTTATCATTGTTTACATTCGCTGGCGTGACGTCAGTTCGGACGAAAAAAACAAACTACATTGCTGTGAAAAATTAAGGGATCACTTTCGAAAAAACTCAGTTCCATATTTACGGAAAACTAAAAGAAAAAATGAAACGTTTTTGAAGATTTTTAAAATTGTTCAGCATGAACTCAGCTTTTCAATGTCCTTTGAATATTTTGCAAACCCTTGATGAAAGAGACCACTTGGGCGACCATTTGTTTGAAGACGCGAGAATCGTTTGTTTTTAAACAAAATGTGTTCTTGGTTAACTTCAGACTGGACCATTCAATTGAGCTGGGATTTGGGTTAAACTCTTTTTCTGGATGTCTATTTACCGAAAAGTGAGAAGTTGTCTCAATAAACAGGTATTTCACGATCCGGCCCACTCAAATTAGACCAAAAAGAGGCAAATAGGAGAAAAAATTCATAGTAAAGAAATTTCTTCACCGGGCTCTTCCTTCACACGTAGTAAATAATATCTCAAAAGTCCCCTAGTATGGGGGTGAGCTCGAGGAGGGGGGGGTGTTTTTCTCATTTTTTTCGACTTTTTTTTCGGTTTTTTGCCTATAACTCGAAAAGTAAGCGTTCTAGCGACTTGTTTACTATTACCAGAATTAAAGTGCATAAAATTTCCTACAATTTGCACTCCTGAATTTATTTTCTACGATTAGGCGTTCCGCCGCTAGAGCGCGTTGAAAAGTAGGTATCATTTCAAAAAATCAGCAAAAAGGCCTTTATGCGCTTTTTACGCATAAATCATTCGTATGAAGCCTCTTCTAGGTGACTTCTAATACATAATGACTTGTTTTCAGAACGTCAGTGATGCTCGGACAGTGACTCGAGCACGTTTTTAGCGAATTTTTGAAGAAAATTATTAAGATATTGCTTTCGCCTCAAAATTTGTAGAATGTGGTTTTTTGAAAAAATTTATGCAGCAATCCGTTTCAGGCTATTCTGTATCATATTCTGAAGTTTAACTCATTTTTTAATGTATGTACCTATGTATTATGTATATATGTATGTATGCATGTGTCATTCCAGACGATAACTGTCCGTAGAATTGTGCAAGAAACTTCAAACAAATTTTAAAATGTTAAGGACACAAAACACACCGAGAGTACCAAGAAAAAAGCAGTGGCGTTCTCCCATGCGGTCATAAGTCCTGTTTGTCCTCGTTCATTCATTTCTCCAATCATGCAGCATTGCGTTCTCATTGCGTTCTCAGGGGTTAGAAGTTAGACAGGCTGATGCGGATGCTGACTCAACTATTCTACAGTGTGCCTTGGAAAAGGCACAATCTGGTCATCCAACAGCTATCATTGGCGAAGACGTAGATCTCCTGGTTCTGCTCATAGCTTTGGCTCCCAAGGAACAGGATATAAAATTCTTCAAACCTGGGAAAGGGAATGAGGAAGGCAGAACATACTCCACAACAGAGCTGCAACACCTCCCATTTGCTGGTAGCATTTTAGTCGTACATGCATTTGGAGGCTGTGACACAACCTCCACAATTTTCAGAAAAGGGAAGCTGACGATTGCCAAGCTCTTAATGAAGAATCCCTCACTGCAGAATGTCTGTGAAATTTTTTATTCCCCCACTTCTACGCAGGATGGGGTAGCGCGTGCCGGGGAAACAATGTTCCTAGCCTTGTACGCTTCAACACTAGGTGATCTGGATAAGCAGCGTTACCTTGCTTTTGTTAGATCCACCATGAGAGTGAAGCCAGATCTCCTCTCTTTACCACCTACTAGAGGATCTGCCCGACATCACTCATACAGAGTCTATTTCCAAGTGCAGGAATGGCTGGGCAACAAGTTGGAAGCAACGAATTGGGGCTGGAGTAGGGGAGACGATGGCTTCCTCAAACCAATCCCAACTTTGGATCCACCAGCAACACCTGAAATTCTGCAGAATATATTTTGCAGCTGCACCAAAAGCTGCGGTAGTGGTCGATGTGGATGCCGCAGAGCTGGCATCTACTGCTCAACACTCTGCTCCAACTGTTCAGGTTCCTGCACTAACAACCCACCACTTGCTGACGACGGTTCATCTACAGAAGATGATGAAACAGACATGGAACCATGATATTACCCACTCAACTCATATGCCATCGCAATGTAAGTTTCATCCTAATCATATGCATGAACTTCATCTATTTATCAATATAAGGTTATATGCACCTCACTGTATTCTGATTTTGAATTTTCAGTTTGACTGTGGATGATGAGCAGACACCTGTGAATATTGATGAACCCTTCCCTCTCCCACTCCTTTTGTGATTATTAATTTAACATGGGTTATACTGTACGTTCAGATTAAATATTTTTTGGTGAAACACAGCTCATTTTTTTTAGTTCCTTTTTTTCTTTTCTTTTTTAGAGCCACTGTCATACATCCGAAACTGAGTTTTTACGACAGTCATCCCTTAATTTTCCCAGCAGTGTAGGTAGGTCGCTCAAACCTTTCTGACGTTCACGCAAGTATTCGGAAGAATCGGTCGTGCTAAAGTAACCACTCTCATTTAAGTGCGTAGTTTGTTTGTTCGGGCGAATTCGTACGAACGAAATTCCGTCAGAATAAGCATCCATAGAGTACCCTTAGCCTAAATCGGCTCACCCAAACGGTAAAAAGCAAACTTCTGGTGTGTACTGAGCCTGACATTCGAGCCTGCCTGCACGTGGACAACCAAACTGACCGTAGATGAACCACCACATTCCCGAATCTCTCTGATGTAATCGTGTTTTCCGGAACCCTCGGACCGGCTTTTGATTACCAAATCGCTCGTGTCTTCCCGTACGTAATAAACTGCCGCCCTTGTTGTTCTCCCCAGAACCCCGGAAACACACTTGAAAATTGACCTCATTTCACCCAAGATTTTCCTCATTTCCCGGCAAACAAGCCCTGGGAGTGATACGCAGTCGTTGTATACACGCCAGAGGAAGCCCCAGACGTTTGTTCGAATCCTATTCAGGCTTTTGAGCTAAGCGCCCACTATCTCCCCGCCTCTCCAATTTAATTAAATTCTCACTGAACCGCAACTCCCTCTTTCCCATCCTCTTTGGTCGGATTATTATATTCATTCCCCCTTCGGAAGCCATCTTCCCGTCTTCTGAAGGGGGTATTTTTTTATAAAGGTTTTTCTTTGAGTCTGTATACGGAACTCTCTCGCAGTAATAGACCGCAGAATTGTAATGGGATCTTTCTCTCTCTTTTCTATAGTAACTCGACCTTTAGTTATCTAATATTGTGTAGGAGAGGCCTCAGTTACACTCTGCCGTGATGTTCACACTTCCGCATTCTCGGAAGTGAGGTTAGTACGAGTAGCAGTAAGATTAAGGTTTGGTCTCTCAACTGCTTTGCTCAAAATTTGGGTTGTTTAGGTCTTGAGATTCAGTCTGAAATTACACCACGGTCTAGGCCAACGTTTCGGTATATTTGTATACCATCCTCAGAGCTGCAAGGAAATGCACCAGAGGAAGTCACACAAGCATTACGTAGTCAGCAAAACAAACATACAATGTAAGTATGCATATAACTAATTGAGTTATACAATTCCCAAGCAATGGACCGGTTGTACGTGAAGAACTGCGGTTTTTTGTTTGTGTATACTTTAAATGTGAGAAAAAACGTGACGTTAATTTTGGTTGACCACCTCGTAGAAGACATATCCATATTCAAATAACTTTTGGCTGACATTGGACCGAACACAGGTACATAGTTTCAAAGAGGTAAAACGAAAAATTCAAGTATTCAAAACATTATGGGGTTCTTAAAGTACTAGAAACGTTGACTCAATTTCGTGCTACTGTGAACTTGCTAATGACCAGGGGTCGAGACTAGTTTAAACTCAACGCAATTTAAGCGGAGGTTGTACTTTGAGCCTGGTGTACGGGTCCTCTAACCAAGCTCAGTTTTAGTGTTAAAAGAGCTAAGCCCAGCTCGAAGCTAAACGGTCAAGGGGGGTTTTTAACGTTAATATGAGATTTACACCTTGGAAAACGTCAACAGTGCAAAATTCAATGTAGGTAGGTACTTTTCACTTTTTTAATAATTGATTTTGCAATATTTTCTGTGCAGTAGTCAACAAATGGAATGAGACGCAAAACATTGCATAATTATTTAATTTCGAAAACCATGAATTTATTCAGCTTTGTCATCCAGATATAAGCGGTAAAACCTGCAGTAGGTTTTCAACAGTTATGATGATTAAACCCATTCCGCTTCAGAAATAAAGTCTGCAATTAGTTTCTGCTATTATGAGCTTCCTAGCGATCGTTCTTCAGTTGCTCATTTGTCCGACTTTTTGACGATTCAAGATTTTTTTTCATCTTGACCTTGATTCACGAAAGCTGTCAAAACTCTTCGAACTACAACTGCAGTAAAATCAAATTTCCTATCATCCCGAAGTAAAATAAAAAGTTTTAAAGCCAAATGGGTGAAAAATATAGCATTTTCAAATTTAATTAACGGTTTTCCGAATCAAATTAACTGGTTTCCGTATCAAATTAAAGATTTTACAAATCAAATTAACGGTTTTCCATATCAAATTAACAACCATCACTATGAGAGTCAGAAAAATAGATTATGTGGATCGATAGACGTGAATAAATCCACGCTATATGAGCTTCTTTTACATGATCGCAAGAATATAGTACAACACTTCTTTTTAAAAATGTTTTCTGTGTGATTATGAAAGGAGATAGATGAATCCAGCTGTGAGAAAAATTGTATACATATTGATAGAATAGTTTCCGAGCTCAATTCCGTCAAACCTTTGGTAGGCGTAGGCCATAAACGGGCACCATACATACACTATAATAGCCATTCAATTCAACATCAACACGGTTCGGAAATCCCTGAGTTCACTACAAAATACAATACCTGCATAAATAGAAAATGGAGGCTTAACTCCTGAACCAAACAACTTCAGAAAGGGTTAGATTTAGCGGCCCTCAGCAGTTATATCTTGACATGAAAGCAGTCAAACAGCAAACCCAACCAAGGTGGGCTCGAATAAAATCGGAGAGGCCAATATTAGGCGGTCTCTCCCTTCGTGAATTGTTAACGTTTCCGCTGGGACTTCGGCTTTTCGGACCAATTTCTTGCTGCTCTCTCCCTCTGCTGCTATAATGGCAAAGTTTCGCGAACAGGACAATGCGGTTCACGGAGGGTCCATTAAGAAGGTGAAAGGGATAGGTCGGGCAATTGGGCGGACTTAATTAGTTCGATTCCCTTCCAAAAGGTGGAATCTCCGCAGTTACGTGTACGTCCAACCTTGTGGGATAGAAGTTTGAAAAGAGGCGGATGGCGAGAGAAAGAGGTGGAATGGAGATCGTATATAAAGGAAAAGTTTGCAGGAAATGGTGCGAGCACGTAAAAGTAGAAGTAGAACGATAGCCGAACGAAAACGAATTATGACATGTATCGAAAATTCGGACAAGAACATATTAGTTCATTCTCAATGTTATGGTGTAAGTTTTATTTATAACACAATAAAATACGCGAGGTATATACGTGGAATCTTATCACGGCATACCTTGCTTTAGTCATTCATCTCACGAAATTGAATCCTATAAATAAAAAGACCAGTACCGTTCTGTATATTCGTACATTTATTGAAGAGCAAGGAGCACACATTACTTACTCAACACCTCGAAAGGTCAAATTTATGTATTTCTGGAATTCTCTGGGTAGGGATTAAAGACTCAGAATGAACCCATACAAAAGCTAAACATCTTTGAGGACCAAGTAAATTCAATAAATAAGTGAGAGAATAAACAAAAATGTGAACATGAAAATTAGTGGCAATAAAAATCTGGGTGCAGGGTTGATAATTTCTGTGGAAGAAAAAACATTTTACCTTAGCAATTAACCAACAAACCTAAACTGACGGTATTTGCCCAAACCACCTCCATTGCATTACGACATCCCTGCTGCCCCCCTTTCGAATTGCAGGGTAAACATGGCAAGGAGGAAATCAACAGAGTGAATCCTGTTCTACTGTTCTGATCAGCTGATTGAGATTTGAAACAATTTTCTTCCCTAAACAACGTAGCAACTTGCAACGTTGCAGCAAAGTTGCTGGCAGTCTATGAGACAAATAAAACAATATAATATAATTAAAACGGGTGGAACTAGCCAGGTCAGCATGGTTAGAAAACATCTGTAAGTTAGTGCAGAGACTCAGGGAATGTACAATGATTTTTGTTCTTACATTTTCGAGATTCGAGGACATTTCCACAACACGTCAATTTACTAGCTGACACTGCATGAGATAAACTTTTGCTTCCTCACTCACACTGGATGACATATCCCCATTTTCGTAGGAGTTTGACAAATTTGTTGTCTTCTCAGGTTGGAATCTGAGGAAATGATATCCCCTGAATATTAGATAGAATGTCTCTAGAAGCACTGAAAGTTCGTAAAAACAAATATTCCAAGCAAGTATATTTTGTTGCAATTAGTGATCATTGCTAAACAACAAAATAATTATACCTTCATCACTCTCAAAACAACTCAAGCAGGTTCAATATAGAGGTTTAATAGCTCTCACAATATCGTGGACAATCCGAAATGTTTTAGATCTAGATTACACGCAGAATGATTCCTCGGACTAAGTAGGTAGACTTTAATTGTGGCATTTCTGTGCGGAATCATGAAGTCGTCAAAACAAAAGAGGTGAATTTATTTAAATTCTACTCTTTTCTTCGTCATAAAAGTTAAAACTTCCATTGACCCAATCACGTTAAATTTATTCATTCTGATAATAGCGATTAATATATAATATGTAAGAGATATTAGAACCTACCAAATCAACCAAATTTTTTACATTGCCCGCAACAACAGTTATGAGACTAGTGGTTTTGCACGGATGATAAATATTTACCTGTGAACGCAATCCAATTCAATTCAGCATTCTACGAATAACTAAAACGACCACGAATTTATTGAAGTTTTTAGACGTGCTATCCCACGTATTTGGTGATATCATCACTTGACTGCGTCTGTGACATTTTGGATCACCTAAAAGGATTTCAAACAATTCTATGTGACGGCAACTATTGAAAACTATATCAAACTCGATTTATCATGATTTGACAACTACTAACGTCTCAGACGACGACGTTGTACTGTCGTCAACGACAACTTTGAAAGCTTATATAGTGGTTTCAGTCGATTATATGTGGAGAAAACTATTTATAACGATACCAAACTCGATCTGACGACGATATCACCAAAAGCTATACAGCTGATAGCGGATGTCTAAAGAGTCTACCTACAAAACTGCAAGTTGATAGCTCCAAAATTGAGGTCTGCAGCGCAAAACACAGACGCACGAGCGGGCGCACATACAACGCACACCACACACGCGCGCGCGCACACATACACGCACACGCACACAACAGTGACAAATGGTAGCCGAGTCAAAATAGAGACTTATCTCGTTCGTCAATAAATCGCTAAACTTATCAACCTTTAGGTTTCAATATATGTGTATAGACTGTAGCCTAAAGGAAGTAATGAAAGGCGAACGAAAAGGAAATGAGAAAAATACGTCTCAGATTTCGTTATCAATTGAAAAATGGTTTCCAGCCGAAACTGTATTTTACTGAGTTGATTACAGCATCAGCCTATGGGCGCTTTCAGGAAAGGAAATGATCCGAAGCCAAGGAAGTAAGAAAACTGGAGGGAAGAAGAGAAGTAATGATGAAAGCCTTATAGAAGATGTAAATAATACCACTTGGCAAAGTTCGGGCTCCAGAGTTTGACAATTCAGATAAGAAGGGCGGGTGGAATGTTAAATACAGTGGAATATCTCGGGAAAGCGGAAGAAGGGGTGGGAGAGGTTATTTTCAGCAAGGGACGAGAGAGTGGGCTAATTACATCCTGCAAAATGGTGGATGGAGAAGGGAACGGCAAAAACCGAGCTCTACCCGGTATCGGGGACGACAGAATGATGACGAAGGGATGGAGCAGGGTAGATGGGATCCATAAATCCAATGGAGGGGCAAGAAAGTTCAGGAAGGGAATAGAAAACGGCCAGAAGTGTGAGGACGTAGGAACCGGTGGTTCTGATAGTCTAGGTGTTTACTGAAAAATTCTCTTTCTATTCTTCGTTGAACGTTCACGTAAAACTCAGCTTAGTTCAACAATCTCGTGTTTAAAGTTGTCGGTACATTGGTCTTATATATAACGTCAGGATCTGCGATGTAGACTGCACATACGTGTGGCGTGAGAGGCAACCTCTCCATGACTCTTGAGCTGCCGTAGCTCCATGACTCAGAAGAACCTATAGCACTTCACATGGTAGTATCTGTTACTACTCTTTGCTTTCTTCAATTCCCATGATGGGAAAAAGTGAGGTTACTAAATGTTACCAGACTGTTAACCTTCAACTCTTGTCTCACACAGATAGTACTATACTTTATACAATAAATGGTACATCAGTTCAAAGTAACTTTTCAAAGGATTTCTCGTCAACAATAAGGACTGATTTTCTCCATTCAGCGTTAATTTCTTGACGTTGTTATTTTGTGATTTTGTGACCTTCATCAACATAGCTGCAGACGTTCAATTTAGAAACCTAGACACTTAAAACCCACGTCAAATCTAAAAATGAATTAAAATTGAAAGGAAAAGGATAGGATGCGATAAAAGGCAACTGATAGGATGGAATTAGGAGAGAAAACCATGGAGATACAACAGCAACTACGAGAGCTTCAATAGTAACAGAGTCAGACAGGAACTACAGGAGGAGCTCACTTTCTCCTTGCCTTGCCCACCCCATGTACTGTCCACATGTCCATGGATCGTGACGTAATAAGACTTTGTGATGGATATACGATACTTCCCATTAATTTAATGAAATTGCCGCTCCTGAATTTATATTCGGAGCATCGTAGGCTCCCGGTCATCTCTGGGAGTTGCGCGTTACTTGCCTCAACCCATAGAAAGATAACTAATCCATTTCATCACCTCTTTGTCACACGTTAAAGTCCATTCCAATAGCATGTGGGTCGATGAGTCTGCGATTCAAAAATACAAGATTTTCGAGTTTCGACAATTTTTTTCACATTTGTGTGAATTTGTGACTACTAAATCCGCATATTTTCACACGCTGGGTAGCCTATCCGAAAGGACATTTAATGCCCTTTCCAACGGTATCATCAAATTTGTATTTACTCAATAAGGAAAGGAATTATAGTTAATTTTTCGATGTAAGACTGAAAACACGAAAAAAAGTCTATGAGGCACTTTTTGTTGAAAATTAGTTGCAGAATCATCCCCTAGGAGAGTAGTAACCAAAAGTGTTGACACCCTGTATAGTACTAAAACTAAAAAAAGAGGAAAAAGAGGTTCAATCTCAACGTACTCAGTCTGAAACGAGTCTGCCGCGATGGGAATGAAGCGAATAGAAAGGAATGAGCCAACTGCGTGCAGCAACGATCTCAGCGCAATGAACAGGTACATCAGTGCGTTTCTTCGTCCTTCGTAATCGATAAACAGTAGGAAAAGGGTTCCCTCCTCTACCTACTGCTCGGCATACACAGTACACAACCCCCTCTCCACAGGAAAAAAAAAAAAAAAAAATCAGGACCGATACCTCTTTTGGAGGGTAACGCAGTAATGGTGAAGGATGGAGGCTTATTTGTGGTACGTCCGATTAAATGGTGAATAAGATGGAAAAAGGACAGAAAACGAACCCCGCTTTTACCAAGCGTTAGGGAAGGATGTCGAAATGGCAACGGAAGGGTGGGGGAGAGGGGTTTGACTGAGGATGCGATCCATAAATCCAATGAAGCGGGGAGAAAGGAAATATGGAATAGCCCGGGGAAGTACCGGATCGCCGAGTCAGGCCATTTGTGTTCGAAAAGAGAGATTGGGGGTAGTAGGAACGTGCAGGGGAAATTCTGACTTACAGGGCGTGAGAGCCCTTGTCTGCACAAGTGCATAAATATCCATTCAGTCCGGAAAGGATTTGGCCCATATGTGGGAACGACGGTTGGGCGACATAATCATCAAACACACCCTCACCCTTCCAGATGGCCTTGCAGCTCATACAAACTATGAAGGATGTTTTAGGGGCTATAAAAACCAATCCCGAAGAACATGAGTAATACAGGGGAAGTATTAAAAAATGTATTGCTCTAAATACGATAGATACGAGTTGAAAATGCTTTTGAAGCATATTGGTAAGTAGTGCAAGGATTACAGAGACGTTTTTATGTGTGGTTGCAGTCGCAAATCTAAATTACAATTTCTTCTCCATCCCTCCACCTCATTATCAATCCATCACCAAAATATAATACACAAATTTTTCGAACGTCTAGGCTCGAGTATTATTAAGCAAACAAAAAATTACGAAAATATAAGGGAAAAATGAAAATGTGATTCATCAGAATAACCTCTTCAATAATGAAATTAGAAACTCCTGAAATAAGTTTCAAAACTAAACCGAATGCTCAATTGAACAAAAAAGTACTCACGAAAATAGGTTGAGAATCGTAGTTTATGCAGCGCAAAAACTTAATCTATAGTCAGTCCACGGACCAGCAGTGGTCCGCAAGACTTTTTAGAAAACTGAATAGCATCCCTAGGTAAACATATAAGTAGGTGAGAGGAGGAAGAAGACTAACTAGTAAATACCTCCTTATTTGTTTCTTGACCGCTGTGTTATTGAATCGATCTTCGTCACTCAACGATTTCTCGCGCACCAAGGTCACTAGTTAATCATACTATTTCTTGTATCCTAAGTACTGTTTTCTTTTCCGGTCATTGTTATTAAAAGTAGGTATTCCTATCAAATTAATCCGTTTTTGGGGATGGCGCAGAAAAGTTGATAAAATGATGACTACTCGACTTCTGGGATTAGACGCACTTATAGAAGTTAGCGTTGATGTGAAATCTCAGGGTGTAATACATGCGGTAGTGATCTTCTCCGATGGACGGATGGCGCCCTGAGCTAGCGAAATTGGAACGAAATTTGACGTCAGTGCCTTCTAACCTATGCGCTAAATCGTTAGACTGCTTTCAAGGTCAAGTTATGAAGAAGAAAACTTGACTAGGGCCAAGTGGTTAGGATTTGCATAAGGTAGAAAAATAATTTGAAATGTCATAATACTGTTATTCATTAAAAAATTTCACTACTTAACATAGGTGAAAATGTAGAAACTCTGTCATAAAGTACACTGTGATTAAATTCAAGTGGACCGCGGAAATTGCTAGTCCTTGTAAGTGGTCCACCACTTCAAAAAGGTTAAGAACCTATGGCTTAAAAGGACCCCCCCCCCCCTCGCCTTCACATCACGCACTTTTTTTTTTTTTTTAATAAAAACCCTCAAAGGCGGAGGGGCACACCATTAAATTGAAAAAATAAACAACACACTCACACACACTTTTTCCCACATCCGTAATGAAATTGAACATTTTTGGAATAGTCTAAATTTGGGATGGAAAATAAAAAACCACAAAAATCGGTTAAGAACGGGAGTCCCATGGGTGTGAAAAAAGTTTAGTGTAGATACTGAGAAGACCCCTCGAAAAATCAAAGCGCGTGAGTGCGGTTGGTATCAAATTATATATTTACAGTATGACATGATAATTTTCAAACGCTACAAATTTCATCACCAAATAGCGCAAAAGGCGTGAAGGATTCGCGTCTAGGAGGAGGGTACTTCATGACGGATATCAGTTGCGAAATCATATTTCAACGTGAGGATATTGATGGGGATATCGAATACAAACTGGAGGTCGATACAGTCAAAAGGAATGTGGAGAGCCATAGAGTTCCGAACGTACGACTTAAGGTTCATAATTCTCGTGCAGCTTCATCATTCCAGGATTAGAAGACTTGAAAAACGTATTTTTCCCGTAATAGTACTCAAGCGAGGAAGGAGGAAGTGCTTAAAACAAGCTAGGAAGAGATAAGCTCGACATATTAGGTCAATACGATGGGTAAAAAATAGCTGGTGCAGTCTAGACACGCAAGACCCAGACAGTGAAAAACCACCGTGTAAATTCAGCAACGGTTTGACGCATAAATAATTTCTAAGGCATCACCTTGAAACGTCAAAATGCAAAATAAGGCAGCAAAAGGGAAGAATAACCGTAATGGAAACATGAAATGAATCTTCACACACACAGAATACCTGATCAACATTATCGTTGGAGATGTACGGCGGAAAAGACTAAAATCAGGAGAAAGATAAAATGAATTAAAAAATGTCTACCAAGTTGGGTGTAGCAAATAGCTTCCTGGTATCCTTAATATGAATGTATAGATCATTGTTATGAATGATCTTCAAAAATTCCATAGTGAACCATAGTAAACCAAGATGTAGCGTAAAATGTCTTTATAAATTTCATCAAATCGTTTGAAAACTGTCGAAATTAAGCTTGTTACAAGGATTTGTGGACACACAATAGATAGAAAGAAGAACACGGAAACGAATACTACCCTAAGCAAAGAACACATCATCAACCACTTCAATCGCGGTACAAGACATTATAGTACTTTTTGAGCTTCTTTTGTACGTAGGTTATCTGGCAAAACATTAAAAAGTTTCACAACCCTATAGTCATAGACTTATTGGCTACAAGTCGATTTTCTGAAAGGTAGTTTAATGAATTTTGCATCCAATCTCTAGAGACACCATCTTCCAAAAAACATGATTCATTACTATAAACTGATTTATGAGTCTTAATTAGGATGATTTTATTCAATAGGCGTTTCGATGGAAGGATTTGTAGCTGTCTAAATGATTCTAAAGAAGGGAACCTCATCTTTTTTTTTTCAACAGAACTATTTCAGAAGAGTAGAACTACTCGTATTTCCTCAACATCCGGAGATCCCACATAATAAGAGGTTGTACAAAGGCAAAGTAAAAACGTCTGCCAAGTTGGGTGGGCAGTAGGTACAGCTTCCTCACATATTGTTACATGGACGTATAGAATTAGTTGAAGAACCAAGTACAAGTCCACTTTATAAGAAATTAATGTTTGCGCATGCGCACAGACAACTATTAAACTAACGGTAATGAAATTTATTGGGGAACGTCTAGGAGCTAAACCGCAAAATCCTTGAAAATGTCATAAAAATCGGTCCATTAGATTCGGAGTTTCGCGTGCGCCAATCAACATTAGATTCGCGCATGCGCAGAGGTTATTACTTTACCAATCGCGATATAATTTATAGGGTATTTCTCTAGAACATATACCAAATTACCTGCCGAGTTTGAAGTAAATCGGACCAACAGATGATGCGAAAATCGACGTAATGAGAAATTCACGTTTGCGCATGTGCAGACTACTGTTGATTCGACGGTATTGAAAAAGATAGGGAACCGCCTGGGAGCTAATTCACACAATCCCTGAAAATTTCATCGGAATCGGACTGAAACTTGGTATAGTTTTGGGCGTGACAATGATTTACCACAGTCAGACAGACACACAGATATCAGACCGACACGGAATCAAATTTGATCAGCAAGCTCTGAAACGCAAAAAGCAAGCGGAAATTTTGATTTTGGAGAACAACATTTTTTTTCAACTTCAATCACGAACACATAGCTTCCCTACCTTCGGTAGTGAGGAAGCAAAAGTCTTATGGCTCCCTTGGATAGATTGCTTCTCACCTCCCGACCTATGTAGAGAAATGAACAATGTTTTAGTTCCTAGCTTGGCCGGTAGTTTTTTAAATATATATTCACCATCAACCCCGGGGATCCTTCGGTACACGTGAATACTGCAGGCAGATAACAGATTTTCCAGTGTGATTTGTTATATGTATTATCATTGGTTCCATACACATGCCATTTAATCCCCACTCTAGAGTCTCTAATAAATTTTATTCGGTTTTCTGTTAATTGCTGCAATTAAGGTATCATACAGCATCAAGATTGGTACTCCGTACCAACTTATCATATTACGATATCATACAATTAGCTGATTCATTAGATAATCAGATGAGCAATTCGAACTGTTCGACCTTCCCGAAGTGTATTATCATCATTGACATAGCTTGAATTATGTTAAGTTTAGTTTTGATGAATAAAGCATGACCGTACGTAAGGATTTAATAGTAAGTAACTATTTAAAACTTATTAGCTGACAATGATTTACAATGTAAGTTGCGAGATAAAAGCCTCATTTTCGATACATCACCGAGCATGGAAGAAGAATTCTTGCTTGCAAGGCTAACACGTTCTTGAGCGTCTTCATTAAAATTCCTTCGCAAAACAACGTTTCTTACGCGCTGTCTTCTAGCTTACAATGCAGAGCAGGCGACAAGAACGGCGAGCCATAATTCAGTTCGGTACGCTCACCCTAATATTTTAGAAACGGGAAAGCAATTAATCAAGAGATGTAATTTGTAAGATTGATCATAATAAGAAATGGAGGTTTTTAAAAGATTTTTAAAACCAAATTTCCAAACAAAATACGCTTATCAAATAACCATAGTAGTATGAACGTGTGTGGAACAACATCTAGTGCCGAAATTCAAAGTTATTTCCCTACAAGTTCATATTATATTCAATTTATAATCGAATATTTTCCGCAAAACCAAAATAATTTTGCGAGTTTAATTATACTGGCATGGTTCAAATAGAATGAAGACCATTAAAAAAATAAATAAATAAATAAATAAATAAAATAAAATTAAAATAAGTAATAATGATTTTTTTTTTACTAAAAAAAAGTGTCTTCGTCTGTTTTTAGCGAATTTCTGTAGAATATGTCCACCTTTGTATTTGCGTTTTAGAGCTTGATGACTAATTTTGGTTCCGAGTCTGCCCTGTCTTTCCGATGTCCGTCTGTCTGCCTGATGTAATTCTTGTCACGCCAAATCTATTCCATGTTTCAGTCCGATTCCGTTGTAATTTTCAGGGCTTGTGCGGATTAGCTCCTAGAGGGTCTCCTATAATTTTCAATGCCGTCGAATCAACAGTAGCTTGTGCCCATGCGCGAACGTTAATTTTTCATAACGTCGATTTCTCATCCTCCGTTGGTCCGATTTCGTTCAAACTCGGTAGGTAATTATATTCTGGAAAAATGCCCTATATATTATATCGAAATTGGTAGAGCGATAACCGTTGCGCATGCGCGAAACTGTTATCGATTGACACAGGCGAAACTCCGAGTCTAATGGAACGATTTTGATGAAACTTCCAGAAGCTTCTAGACAGTCCGGTCCCATATAAATTCCATTGCCGTCGCACAATCAGTAGCCTGTGCGCATGCGCAAGCGTTAATTTATCATAACGTCGATCTCTTACCATCTATTGGTCTGATTTCGTTCCCAATCAGGGAGTGAATGGGTATGTGTTCCAGGAAAATTCCCTATGAATTATATCGCGATTGGTGGAGTAATTACTATAACTCATGTGTATATTAGCATGCATTTCATGGTCTTAGGTTGTGGTAGACTCAGGTATAACTAGAAATCCACCAACTCCGCCATATCATGTGTGATACTCGCCAACAAACTCCCTGTGTTCGTATTAGTTTATTTCGTTTGTTTTTCTGTGCTTATGACGGAAGTTTCATAAACGAAAATGAATCTAACTACCTGTACACCAGGTACTAGGAGAAATAGCAGAGAAATAATGTAGAATGACTACATTACAGCCCCAGATCAATGTATATATTTCTCAACTTTTAAAAACTGTAATATTTAAGAACATAAAGGCTCACTGCTACAACGCGTTTTCCCTGTCGCGGGTATCACCCATTAGGGAACTATATTTCTTTCATTTATAGTAGGTGAATTGTTTTGTCATATTTTCAGAAATAATATACATTTTTATTCAATTTAATTTCAATAACCTTCTGGCCAATCATACTATCCAAAAATCTTGATTTTATACTAGTGCTGACAAATACTACAACTGTGACACATCACATGCCCTATCCTCAAAAACCGATGTACGAAACTGATTCGTAGGGGTTCCCCGCCCCCTAACCCCCACATTTAAAATTTTAAAACCATCTAAATAGTTCATTTTTTCTTTGAAAATTCGCTCGAATCTTATAATTGACAGGCCGTTACGCTATGAAAGGGCGAACCCTTTTGCGAGGCGCAATGCGTCAAGTTTTAATAATGTACTAAATACTAAGTTTCATAGACAATTGATCAGCGTCGATGGACCATCTAAAACAGAAATACTAAACCTTTGTGTTTTTTATTTGTTTACATTGTGTATATTTTTGAGGCAGACTTCGAAATCTCCTTAAGGATACGGGTTATAGGAGAATTGAAAGATGAATATCTGAGTCCTAAGCAAAAATCCCTGAACTGGTTATACCCAGCTATAATGGTTAAACCCATAACATCATCCCACTCCATCGGCCTCTTGACGCTGGGTGATTGGCGTATTTTAATATCCTCAACAAGACCCTTTTGAACAACGAGGTCCTCCAAGTTGATGTACTTTTACTTGGAAACTCTTTCCGCCGAGTTACCTCGTATAGAAGTTTCCTACCCTTTTTTTACGTGATCTAACTACAAAGGAGAACTTTATTGAGGCGCCCACAAAGGCAAGTGGATAAAAGATATTTAACGACTTGAGAGTGACACAATGGACGAAAAATAACGAACGTTAGGCCCGAGAAAAGCTGAAAAGGAGCCCAATTTAGAGGGTTCATGAACGAACTGAGCAACGAAAATACATCGAGTTCGAGTCGGGCGGCATAACCATATGGGTGACTCAAGTGTGGAACGTGCTTTTACCGGGACCTAAAAGTGAAAAATGTCACACACATAAATATTGTCAAGAAAAAACGAGGCAAGTAGCGGCGAGTATAATTTCTTTGCTATTCAACTTATGACGCTGGAATTTGGAATGGAGGACCCTTGGAACGCATGCAAACGAATCATGAAGTCTACAGCCCCCAAGATCAGCTGAGTTAGATCCGGAGCTAAATTCTTTGCTATTCAAGCTATGAAGCTGAAATTTGAAATGGAGGCCTTTTGTGACGCATACAAACGAATCATGGAGTCTAAAGCCCCCCCAGATCAACTGAGTTAGTCCGGAGCTGAAACCTTTGATATTCAACCTATGAAGCTGAAATTTGGAATGGAGGCCTAGAATCATTAAGTCTAGAGCTACTCAGATCAGCTGTGTGAGCTCCGAAGTTAATTTCTTTGTTATTCAACCTATGAAGCTAATTTGAAACACAGAAACCTTGTAACGAACTTAGGTCGCCCCCAGAGGTGAAATGCGGCCTAAATCCGTACTCATAGAGAGAGGGGGGTGAGACAGTACCATAAGAGATACAACTCATACTAATAGCATATGTGCTATGTTCGGAGAAGAAGATTTTCCGGCTCTCGGATCCTTATCTATCGCCAAACGCAGCATCCCAAGAACTCGAGGATGACGCCCGGCGCGAGAGCGACGGAAGTGCATTCTCTTGGATCTCACGGGAACTGTCAGAACCTTAGGACATCTAGGAACGAGTCACGAAGTCTGGAGCCCTCCATATCTGCTGAGCGAGATCCGGAGCTAAGTTCTTTGCTATTCAACCTATGAAGCTGAAATTCTAAATGGAGCATGTTCCACGTTCCTCCAATGTTCAGCCGACGCTCAAGGCGAATGCTAAGGGGCATCTGAGGTCTTCCCAGCGGGGTCAAGGAGCGGAGCCTCTTGCGAAGCGCCCAGGGCCGAGATAAGATGGAAACATGTATCTATATACATAAATATTTCAGGATTCAAGGAATTCGGTCAAACAATTGTCGAAATAATGGGATCAAACTCCAGAATAAACAGAGCACAGTAGCTACCCGTGTTAAACCAGTGAGAGATATACTCCTTAAGGAAACATCTCTACGTCGCAGGCTTGTCAAAACTGATACCCCTGTATGAAGGAGTTAAGTAGATCGAATTTCATGCATTCTACGGTGAAGGAAAATACTTGAAAATAACAGAATGAAGTTTGAGTGGTTGTGAAGTTGAAGGTCTTCGAGTCATCGAGGTTCAACCCAGATGTACATGATGGTAAGAGACGGAATATAGATAATACTAATAGGTACATTCCTACATCAAAGACTTTTCAGGACTGAGATATTTCTTAAAGGGGAAAAGTGGATCGAATTTCAAGGATTCTAAGGAGATGGAATCAACGTCAAAGTAACATCAAAGAAGTTGCGTGGTTGTGAAGTAGTGAACGTATAAGCTAACGAAGTTCATCCCAACAACAGTACGGTATTCTCTTGAACCTTCGGATATTCATGTGATGTTCAAGCAATACCTTCGGATGAGATACTGCGATTTTCTCTTAAAACGTCTCATCTCAATCAACGTCTCTGTTCCTCAAAACCTTGGTAGGTATATTCCAAGAAAGAGAGACTTGGATCATATTTCAAGAGTTTGAAGGGAAGGGAAACAGTAATACCGGTCTACAGTAATTACAGGACGAATTCGGGGTATCGATTCAAGAGCTCAGAAAGTTTCTCCTAGAGATACAATTTATTTTCGAGTTATTCAATTTTTGAGATTTTTTTTCGTGTTTTTTTTTTTTTTTTTTTTTTTTTTTTTTACTTTCTGATATTAAAAAGGCCATCGTTTGGATTCATTGTAAACTCAAAACTAAGAAAACCGTTAGAAAAAGCAATGAATTTCCTATAAACATGATATAAAATAACTTTTTTTTAATTACTCAAAAAAAAGACATAGTACAAAATTAGAAAAACATTTCAAATCTACGTTTTTTCAAATTTTGTGCTTCCAGTATTTCGGCGGGTGCTTTACGGTAAAAAATTCCTCTAACAGTCAGCTTCAGAACGGTCTAGTAAATTTTACTGTTACTTTGTTAATGGGGCGAGAAAAGTATGTTTGTATGTTGATAAACATGGTTTTTTCTATGAAATAAAGGGTTTTTGTGAAAAATTACCCTCTATTTAAATTCGAGTCAGGGGCCGGTTTCTACGTATTTTGTTTTTACGCTGAATCGAATGGTGACACTCGCAGATCTCCAAAACTCCGTTATAAAAGAGTATTTACCCTTGAAAAAACATAAAGTTGAGCGTAACAAATGAATTGAAAATTCGCGAGTTTAACGGTATAACTCGGTCATAACTCAGTTGGGGAGATCTGCGTGACCATTCGATTCAGCTTGAAAAAATAAGCACAAACCGGCCCCTAACTCTTAGAGGGTCATTTCTCACAAAAACCCTCGCTTTGATGGAGAAAACCATGGTTTTCAACATACAAACATACATTTCTCGCATTATTAACAAAGTAAAAGTAAAATTGACTAGACCGCTCAAAAGCTGACAGTCAGAGGAAGTTTTTTCCGAAGAGCTCTAGCCAAAAAAACCTCAATACTGGAAGCAGAAAATCGGAAGAAAAAATGTAGATTTTGAATATTTTTTATAATTTCGTACTCTAGTTTTTTGATGTATTTAAAATTACTAAAAAACTGTATTTTATATCAGGGTTATAGGATAACCAACGGTATTTCTAACGGTGTTCTTAGTTTTGAGTTTACAGTGATTCTAAGGGGAGTTACGGTCGCTTCAATGTGATAAGCTACAAATCTCGGAAAAATCTTAAAAATTGAATGACTCAGAAACAAAGCGTTCAAAAATAAGCTCTAAGAGGAATTTTGATCAGAAATTAGCTCTGGAATCGATTCCCAGAGTTTGTTCTACAATTACTACAGACTCCCTGTATAAGCGAGGTCTTTAAATGGTCGCATAATCCAGTTTAATCCCGGCAATATAGAAGCACAGCACTCATTTAATACAACCTAGTGATGGTGGAATATACTCCGGGGCACACCCATACCTCCCTTCTAATTGAAATAGGGATATTACTATGAATGAGTTAAATGTATCATCTTTTAAGGGTTCTAGAAGTAAAAGCAACTTCAAGATTGTTTTTTTTAAGTTCCTGCCATGTAGCAAAACCTAATGAGCAAATTCACTTCAGGCATTTATTTCTTCAGATCTTTCTACATACATGTAGAAAGCTATAGAGCTAACAGTACAGCATATGTTATCCAACTCTATACCCAAATTTCTGATGTTATTGCTAACATAGGATTGTTAATGAAAACTGAATTGTATGCTACTCCATGCCTTGAGAATGGTAATAAACTTTACCGAAAATTTGGCAAAACAAAATCTGAAACAAACTGAACGTCAAGAAACCCACCTCTATCACATACATGATACCAGTAAAAAACTTCCCAACTTCGTGCAAACAAAACGGTCTGATTGACGATTGCTTGGAGATAAGAACAAGACCAAGTTGCTCCAGTAAAGAGAGGCTCATATCATAGTAACTAATGTGTTATGAGGCTATGAACCACCAGGGCTCAATATTAGAAGATAAATGTTTCAGCACAGTCAACATGAAATTTAGATTACATTCTCAATATTTATTGTTACTCCTAAGTTTGGAAAAGGCACAATTAGCCGAAATGTGAAATCTAGTCTGTGATGTCCATCTCCGTTAGTGAAGTTTCGCAGAAAATTAAGCAATTGCAATAGTTCGGAATAATTTAAATAACTCTTTTTGAAAAATTTCTACTTTGAAACCCAGAATTTCAGTCAAAACAAAACGATTTTCAACGATTGAAGGGGGCATAAAGAAATTTTAGCACAAAATTATCTCAAGATATTAATAATATTTGTGGAAAAATCTATTGTTTTTTATAAACAGAAAAAAAAAAAAAAAAATCTGAAATGACAATATGAAATCCAAAATGTTTTTGATATTGCCAAATTTCATTTAGTATTAGTATTTTTGCCATAAAATCGCTTTTAAACAATTTTTATCTAGGTACTCAAAAAGGTGAAATGTAAATACAAATTAACATATAATAATACGATGTGTAATTTAGAAAAATTCGCTCATACCATCATGCTGCAGGACTGGTACTTGTTTTCTTATCTATACATATACATAAACCACCAATAACGTTAAAAGGTAGAAATCGTTTTAGAACGCCATGAAACGAATTCTATGTGAAAATGTGAAAATTTTCAATATTAATTTTTGACACCATTTCAATAGATTCATTTTCTATGTAAATTTGCTTAAAAATTATCGCTATAATAATCGTTGATTATGACAAATTATCGAGGTTTAACCGAGGGAACGTAACTTCTACTTGACTTGTAACTTGTAGTTCTAGCTTGTACATGTATTTATAGGCTGTACTCGTACAAGTTGCACTAGTATGACAAGTGACTTGATGCGGTACCGTATAGAGAGGCGTCTGACTACTCGTTAAAAGGTAGAATTTGATTTAGAATGCCATGAAACGAATTCCACGTGAAAATGTGAAAACTGTAAATATTAAATTTTGACACTATTTCAATAGCTTTATTTTCTCTGTAAATTTGCTAAAAAGTATCGCTCTAAAAATCGTTGATTAAGACGAATTATTTATTGAGGTTTAACCTAGGGAACGTAACTTCTACTTGACTTGAAACTTGTACTCCTAGCTTTTACATGTATTTAGGCTGTACTCGTACAAGTTGCACTAGTAAGACAAGTGACTTCATGCGGTACCGTATAGAGAGGCGTCGGAGTACTCGTCCTCCTCTTCCTCGGCGTCGTCTTCGGCCGCGAGCTGATCCCGGAGGGAGATGATGTAGCCGAGGTAACCGTGAGCCACTGCGCGCCGAAGAGTCTCTCTACACAACTCTGAGAACATGGGGCCATGGCGGGTTGGGAACGACTGAAGGCGGCGGAGGCGGTCGGCCGGAGGGGCGGTGGAGGGGCGGCAGGAGGCGGCAGCACCCCTTCCCCCTCCCTTCCGCAGCCACTTCCACTCCGTCGCTCGCACCCTTTCATTCCGCCCTCAACCACCATCCGACGGTTTTTAGGGGTTGAAAAAAAAAAAAAAACTGGTGCTTGATCAGCAGGTCATGTTCTAGTATACACTCTGTAATTGATCGAAACCACCACAAAAAGACCCCCAAAAAAGCTCACCTCATGCTATGACCACAAGAGAAAAAAATTGTAATTTTATCAGCATTATGTTCACGTGAAAGCGTTACGACTAAAGGGTATCTACATTTTACCAAGTGCTGACCACCGCTTCAGTGGGGGACTTAAATATGTTGGATTTTCACACTTCGATCTTAGATTCGAGTTCAGCGCACTTGAAAACATCCCAGATTTTCAGCTAAAAAGACCGTTTGGTTTGGCCAATACACAGGTAGGAAGAGCTGAGGGAGCGGGGACTGAGACGTCATAGGGTAAATGAATTTCAAGGGCCGTTTTAATGGTCAGATACCCATCATGTAGCACTTTTTCAGAAAGCTCTCGCTCAGATCGCTCGAGCAAATAAAAACAAACCAAGGAAATTACCCATTGATCTTTCCTGATTTTCATGTTAAACCAATACATATTTTAGCAATAAAACTGAAGTACTATTTCGAATCTATCACGTATTTCGTACAATTTATCATAAGAAATGGGCGTGAGAGAATCTGAATGGTTTATTACCCACATAAAAAGCAGACCTACATGGCAAATGACAATATTGCATATTTGCCCATTATGCTTGAGAATAGCGATATGTGTGAGATCTGCGTTTTACATAAATATCGTACATATTATTTTCAATGATCCTGGTTCATCTTCAGCTCTTCATCAGCAGCTGCTGAATACCAAAATCGAAACTAAATTCACATTCATATAATACTGTAAGTATAAACCTATAGTGTGTTTTAACAATACCACTCAAGGGACTTTGAGAATGGGCGCCTAACTGCATTACTCACCTGAAACAAAAAGCAATAAACTCCATTAGACAATACGGCATATATAACAATTTAGTTGGAATATACAGCACATTCTGTAATTATTTCTGTCATCTCCTGGCGATATAATTTGAAACCAGATTCAAATTTGGACCCTTCGATGACGAATGACCTCTCCGAAAATCAAGGAAATTATTTGATAATTCTAATCGAGATCACTAACAAAACTAATATGAGCACTAATAATTGACATGACAGATGTATTAGATAAGTGAGTACCAAAAAAAACATATAGACAACTAATATTTTAAAAAAAAAATATAAAAAAATAATAAATAAAAAAAAGACTTGGAAGTTGTTGAAATGAATTTCCAAATTTGCACCTCCAACCGCTAAGTAGCTAGGAGCCAGACGCGTAACACACGGGTTAGTTGTCTCCTTCCTCATCCTCCCACTCATCTTCTACTTATCTGTCTGATAATCTACCATTGCCCTATTCATGTTAGAATGGCAGATAGGTAACTCATAAACAAAGATGAAGAAACAATTAACGAATGTTACGGACGATTCGTATGAAGACGTAGGTTGAGGTGCTTGAGCGGGGATACCGGGAAAGCCTCCGTTTTACTAATACCGGACTGGTGAATCGGTACACTTTTCTCCCAGAGCGTTGGTTTTGGTTGGTGAATAGTTGGCGTTGGATTGCGTTAAATTTCTACACAGTATCAATATAATATATATTAGGAAGTCTATTCCTAGAAAATTGTTAAATTTCACCAATTGGCTTCAGTATGATTTTTTTTATCTCCGAAAGAATGGGCTGAATCACGGATGACTTTGGAAAGTCGCCGAAAACAGAAACATCAATATTTTTGTAAATCCTTGGCACAGACTGAACTTTATATAGGATTTATAATAATGGATACTAATTTGATAACTAAATTAGAACCCCACGGTACGTGTACCGAAAGAACCAGACTTTTTCAAAACTGACAACCAAATTCTGTGATTTATATATTATTTTCCAAATTGTCTGAGTTTGATCAACTTTCTGTGTGAAAACCTAGCATATGTTCTAAATACGTGGTAAAAATTTGAAAGCATTCCAGCTCTCGAGAGCGACGATATGGAGCTTTGAATTGACTGTCCACTGAATCGGAGGGGCTCTGATCTGCTGTGGAACCTCTGAGGCTAATTTTATTTGAATTTTCGACCAACAGTTATTTTTCCCCCCTTCTTGTCATTTTTTCTAAATTTTTTGACATTTATGATAAAGCGTAAAATTGGGGGTTTCAGAGCAGGTTGGCCCGTTTGGGAAGCGCGAGGCAATAAATAAAATTAAATATAATAGAATAGCAGTAGAAAGAAATCATAGAATCTAATAATGTCATCACCGCCTAACAAGAAACGGTACGTACAACACCACATCTTTAGCCTTTCATCAACACTAGGTTGGGAACTAAATCACTCGCGACGAAGTTGTGGAAACCCATTACAAAACGGAAGTTAGTGAAAAAACGCTGTCTAACGTAAAAAGACAACGTTTTTCACTAACTTCCGTTTTGTTAACACTGGGTTGGTCTGGATGAGCAGGGGCTTGAAATAATATATTCTGAACGCTAACACCGCGGTTGAACGGACCCCCACTCTTTGAATTCAAAAGACTTTTTTCTCCCTTTGATGATGAAACGTCCGACTACTCATTATTCCTGCGCGGAAGTGGCCATAAATTTATAATACGTGATTAAAATTAAACTCGTGGTGCTGCTACCTCTTAATTTCTAAAAGGCGAGACAAATTGGTTAGGGGTTAATATTCTTATTATCAGTATTCCCCTAATCAACCAATTGCCCTATCGTATAGCAACGAAAAGGAGCCGAACCATAATTTACCAGAAGGTTTATAATTCAATTAATATTAATCAATAAAGTTTATATATAGAATCAAATACATGAAAGTTCAAGGAGTCAGGTATACCCCATTACAAAGGTATCGGGTGACAATATATAAGTAAATGAGTACAAATAATTATTGAGAGAGTTCCTAGTAGATCCGTCGGCCTCAATACGTCGTGCGGTAACGAGGACCGTTAGGGCGAGCGAACTGGATGCTAACCACAGCTGAGAAAAATTTACTGCACCTTTAAGTCACGTCAAGTCTTTTACGGATCAAGATGTAACGCTAAATCCATGGAAGGAGGAAATTATCGCTTTTTTTCTATGCTTTCCTACATCGCCATTTCAATAGAGTTTACGAAGAACTGTTAAATGTAAGCGTAAAAACCGAGCGGGAGCGGGAAAGGAGTGTCAACTGTCGGGGGGGAAAAGCAACGGAGGTTATCGGCGAAGAAGGTTATTTGAGACGATTACGTTTTTTACTTGATCAATGACTGTCAGTTTCTTGTCCAGGCGAAGATGAAATTGATGTAATGATAATGGAGCAGCAGCACAGATTGGGTCTCAGGCTTTGTATTCTGGTGCCGGTGATGGCAGGCGAGGCGAGTGGAAAGCAGCCATCCATTCCTAGCCAATGCTAGCAACAAGAGCATCTGAACACAAGTTGATAAAGTCCGCATTTTATTAGAATCCTTCCAGAAGTCCAGCAGGACGACCAGGGACATCGTCCAGTTCAGCTGAGATCTTGAGAGTAGCATTGCAAAGTAAAACTCTCAGTATGGTTGGAATTTGGTTTTGCAGGCAACGGAACAATAAATCAGGAAGAGTCTAAGGTTCCTCTGCAACATATGCAAGAAATCTCGCATGATTTCCATAAATGTCTACAGTGTTTACGGAAGAAATTAACTTTGCCATAAAAGGAGCAGCAATATGGTACCGTCCATATAATTCTATATCTATGGACATTGCCACTCAATTCTGATGCTCTTACAAAGAAATAGCTACATTGAGATGTTGCTTCTACGCATTGAATCTCAGTAAACAAAACGCTTCTCGATAAGGCAATCTCTAGCCCTTTTAAAAGGGCTGCATTTGGCGGTGTGATGGTTTGGAACTATATCAAAAGAATATTGAAACAGATGGAAGTTGGCAGCTGAGATCTTATCTGATGTGACGTATAATTAATTAAGAGTGCTCCAACAAATGGTGAACGATTTCTATGGTGTGGAAATAAGCAAGTTACAACTATAGACATATACAAGGTGACCCAAAAGAAACCCCCCCCCCCCCTCCTCCCACCAACCTTTTCCCACGGTTTTTAGGATATCTAAATGAAACTTGGAGAGCATTTTTTGGGTGCCTGAAACTAGGTTGTGAACAAATAAAAATCAAGACAAAATCCAAGTTTTTGGACTACCCAGAGGGCGGGAGTATTGGGTACGTAGAAAAATTGCTTTGAATTTTTTTTGCCCAATGACGCCTTATTTTAAAGATTTTGTTAGTGTTGAACACGATGCTGAAACGTATTCCGTTCTCGGATTAGAGCTGATGAACCATGAAGAAGCGCGATTTCCTCCAAAGATAGGCGCGGACAGGCAATCTGAGAACGGAATATAGCAATTCTGGTTTCCGGATCGTGTTCAGCACTAAAAAATCTTAAAAATGTGCTGTCATTTGGCTAAAAATTGAAAATGTTTTCTCGAAGTACCCAGTACTATGAGCAGTCCAAAAGCTTTGGCTTTCTTCTTGATTTTTATTTGCTTAAAACTTAATATCAGGCACCCCAAAAACGTTTTTCGAGTTTCACTTCGATAACTAAAAAATTGTGAGTGGGCGCGGGGAAGGGTTACTTTGGGAAAACAGATATAATTTCATAGGTCTATGGTAACAACTCTATTGCAACGATTGGTTGCACATGAGAAGCATACAAAATTAACCGATTTTCGTAACATATTTTCGTGGCTGCAAGGAGAAACGAGGTCTTAATTAATCTTATAATAGTAATTTAAAATTTTTGAGTGAATGCTCGTTCAACTTATGTTGAAAAATTGCCAACACGAAGTACACAAGTGCCCTAGTCCGTTGAGTGGATAGTTATGATGTACCAAGTTTAGACATTATCGGCCCTTGTAACTCGGGTTCCATCGAGCGCTTTGATCCTGCGAGCTGAGATAATGGACTTGATTGCTTCCACCATAGTAAACTTGGGAAGTTCCCTGAACCAATTCCCTCGGCTGATGAGATTCATAACTCTTGCTTGGAAGAAACGGTAAGGGAATTCAATAATTTATTAACTATTTCACCATTGATTTCACGGAGGACCAACTGCTTGAAATGTAGTATGCAGGGTTTTCGTGGTGAAATTGGGTGTAAACTTCAGTTGAATGCTGGACGAGGCAAACGCATTTTTCGAAGGGGAAAAAATTAAGTTTAACAAAAAGAAAAAATATTATGGAGGAGAATAATACCACAGTGGGTCAAAAAAAGGCTAAGAAGTCGATACAGAATCTATAAGATATTAATACTCGTCACAGAATCTTACTCAATGGCAATTTATATATACTATGAGGAATATCAAATATAAATATAGTTATACGAAAAACCCTTTTACCCTAAAAACACATAAAATTGAGTATAACAAATAAACTAAAAACTCGTTAGTTGAAGTGTACATCTCGGTTATAACGGAATGGGGGAGATCTGACAGTGTTACCATTCGAATCAGCGTGAAAACATAGTAGAAACCGGCCACAAACTCGTATTTTCTTAGGAGGTAATTTCTCGATTCCATAGAGAAAAAACTGTGTTTCAACAAACAAATACTTTTCACCCCCCAATTAGCAAAGTAAGGGCCGGTTTCACCAAAGTTTTTAATCAACGTTTACTCATTAAACCGAAGATCTTAGCTGTTGAACAATGATATTCAGTTTCTCCAACTCCAGTTCAGATAAATCAATGATCAAATGCGTCCACAGAATGGTTGTCGTTCAAAAACTGGAGAGGTCACCTTATTTAATTTTTCTCGCCCTTTTTTTTCAATTTTCAAGAGATTATGAGCTTAAATATTAATCAAGCACACCGTCCCTCAGATACACATTGCGTGTTATTCGTTATCGATCAAGCTGTATAATTTGAATTGCGATCTAAGCGAACTCTGATTGATCAGTAATCCATTTGAGCTTGACGAAGTTTGGAACCGAACTTGAGCCGTTGGGAACACAATGCATATTACAGGAAGAGAGACCGGGTTGATGGGAGGTTCTCCGAGTACAGTTGAATCGTGCGCCTATCAGCGTTATCGAGAATCGATCCGTCCCAAGGCGTTAATTTTCCACCCTGAACGTGAGAAACCCTTAAGGGGATGTTTACGTAGCCTGCAGTTCCCGGGTTTGTTTTCCTTTGTTCGGGTGCAACTCCTGATCACCCTGCGAACTCCTATCGATCCCCTCGGCATTCAGATTAATGAGAGCCGCCCTCCTCCGGCTCATCAAAGCTTGCAAATTGTCCCGCCGTAATCGCGAATTCTCCGGTTGAGATGCTGAGTTCTGGTTCATTATTTGTTATTGCGAGAATACCACCAGTCTTTTGAATCGGATTATAAAAGAGAATCGTATTTCTCTGACATTCCCGTTTCAAGGAAACTGTAAATGAACGGACGTCCAACTCTAGATGAATTCGTAATTCCACACCTCCTATTGTTCGAAAGTTTCAATCCCATGGATAATCACTAACCACAAACTAAACAAAATCAGAACACATCTGATAATTAAGAGCCTCTAAGAGCAGGATATAAGTAACACAACGCAATACGTCCAGGCATTAGGAACCAAAAAAGTGCCAGTCATGTAGCATGTCGTGTGAGCGAATTTTGAAATGAAATTATTCTTCATTTTCCTGATCAACTCTCCTGCAATCGAAAATGCTACATTATTTGTTAGCTTTTAAAGGAAAGAAAAAAAAGCAGATAGGTGAAGTAAGTATTGCATGAATACACTAGCTCTACGTCAGTAGACACCAAATGGTCCAAACGAGAATACACCACCCCAGAAAGCAAATGAACTGTCACACATCGCAAGTAATGAACCGAGCATATATCATTTTGTCAAACCTAGTCCTTAGGATATGATGCAACTAGCCATACTTCAAATATCACGCTATTTCCATCGAAATCGAATCAAGATACGGTGGAGAGGCAGGATTGATTGATCGCCTTCAAAATTGCATTCAAGCGTAGGAAATGTGCGAAGTTGGCTGTTCCTACTCGACGACGACAATGCATATCCCGGACTGTCATTGATCCGTGATATATGGATAGTCCCAGGGGACTCCCGGATGCATGATCTCAGCCAAGACAATTCATTACCTGTAGGCGCGGTGACGTTAGAACTTTCGACGGCATCGGTAAGTAATCAAAACTCTATCATCAGGTGCCCGAAACATCTAACACATTTAATCTACAGAGACTGAAGATGCATGTAGGTTTAAACGTTTCATGTACCTATTGGGTCAGACACCAATCACAGATGAAGGCCGGTACTCATATACAGGGTGCGGCAGAAAGAGCTCCCCGAAAAGGAATGCTAATATAAAAATAATGTAGCTAGATACAACTTTTTTTTGTAATTCCTAAATTCTACATATAATGCTGTTTTATTTTACGTGGTTTTAAAAATTATGTCACATAAATGCTGCCTTCCACCGGCGATGCAAAAGTTTAGTCTTTCACTTAAGTTTGCAATAACCCTTTGAGTCTACTGCCAGTAACCTCTGATCGTTACAGTGCCATGCTGAAAATTTTTCTTGTGATCTAGTTACTCTATCTTGTAACCTTTTTGCTGAACATGGAGAGGAAAATGTGAGGTTCCAGCAAGATGTAGCAACAGCCCACACCTCCCGTCGTTCTCTTGGCATCTTTCATTGCAAACTTTCGTGAAAGACTAAATTTGTGCATCGCCGGTGGAGGGAAGCATTTAAGTGACATAATTTTTATAACCACGTAAGATAAAACTGCATTATAAGTAGGATATAGGAATTACAAAAAATTTGTATCTAGCTACTTTTTTTTTAAATTAGCATTTCTTATCGGGGAGCTCTTTCTGCCGCACCCTACATTTAATTCCCTAACTTATTACTTGCTTTTGTAACAAGGAAGTATGGATTGAAATTTACTCAAACCTTCAGTTCATTAAAAAACAAATCAAACGTTGATTTCATAGGACCCTTTCTCTATATTTCCGTCTCATTATTATAAGTTTCAAACCGATTCATTCATTTTATATTTCCAGTTTGAAACTTGCGATACATTTACATTCTTAAATAAAAATAGTTTTAATCCTAGGAAATTTAAGAAACCCCGCCCTCTCCTACTACGATGACTATGATGGCTTAATTTTTTTTTTTTTTTTTTTTTTTTTCTTTTTTTTTTTTTTTTTTTTTTTTTTTTTTTTGCTACTAAAGGATAATAGCGTTCATTTTGACGTAAAATGCTTTTCACGGAGACCTTCTTGCGAAAATTTTCATCTAACAATACAACGAATAAATCCGAGGCAAAAACCTTTGCAATGCAGTTTCAGCTACGTAGTTTCTACTATAAAGTGTGAATCCCCCTAGAGGGTTATTAGAATTACTCATTGGGGAATTAGAACCATCATTGGAAATAAAAAGGGACAAAAACACAATCCAGACACGAATAGGTCACAGTCAAACAATGGGGCAGGTGAAAGACATAATTTGGAAAGACATTTTGATTAGAGTAATACTCAAACCAATCAAATTATACCTATGATTTCAAATTAGTTCGTGATTCTGCAAAGAGTAATTTTATAACTTTACACTAAAAGGAAAAAAGTTTGAATTACTCAACGTAACCACATGAACGACTTTCCTTTTTTACGCATATGTGTATAAAATTGCTTCGAAATTCGAGAACTTTTTCTTAATGGAAATTGTTAACGATCACTTTTACGACAAAACTTTTGTTTGTTTGTAATAACATCCTGCAATAAAATTTTTGAATTTTTATAATTTGCAGTTGTAATTTATATTTAGCACATTTTGATGTAATTTAAGTACATTTAGAGCACAATTTTTATGCACAAAGCTTCGGATGTTCACGCTGTTAGTTAATGAACGTTTCCTGTATATATTCCACTAAAAATAATAACTGACACTTTCATGTAATTTTTAGTAATGTTCTACGTATATTGTCATTTGAAAAATTTGCTATTTCGTAATGGTGTTGTTCAACGAACTCAACCTTTTTTTGGAATGCTTGATGTTTAAGTAGTAGAACGAGGCACAAAACGACACACAAAACAACTGATCAAACACAAAACAACTGATACCACCTTCTCCGAACCTCCACTAGAGCGAACTGGCGTCGTTTCAAAATCTCAATTTTAAGGAGAATTAGCGTCTGGAATCACTAAAACACATTTATTCGTTGTCTAAGAAAATTCGCTAAGTCGATTTGAAAAAGCTCGTCGAAGAATAAAAAGACAAAAATGAGATGGTTTCCCTTAGATGAGGCTAAATAATGGAGGAAACCGTCAATGGCACCTCCTGCTACCTAACTACCTCTCCGATTTTGAATTATCTCCAAGCCATTTTCCATACAAAGAGAGCGTTTATTTTGACGGTATTAAACCTGCTGGTAGCCTCGAGCTTGATTGAAGAGTAAATACACGTTCACACCGTTGGTTAATTGACTTTTGTCGTCGGAGCCGTCGCTTTTAAAAGCTTCGAATCAAGAAACGTGTTTGCAGTAGGCATCTGGAATAGTAGTCGGTGTTTATGATGGGAGTGAAGTTGTCCAGTTCAATATCTGAACCCTCGGGCTATTTGGATTTTCCCCGATTCGAGTAACAACGCTAGAGTAAGGGATTTACAGAAGTCAACCCAAAGCCGGATTAAAACAGTTGCTAATATTCCAGACTCCGTAATACGAACACAACTACTATGAATTAAATTTTCTATGCAATCAAGGGTTCTGTTTCCATCGCATCGCAGTGCAGTAATGTCGGTAAGAAAATTAGCGGCGGTTGAGGCCACAGCTCATTGAAAATTTGCCGGGCTAAGAAATTGACAGAAATGATATGACAAATATGAAAGAAATGTCGGATACGGTAAGCGGTATCCGAGGTAAAATCATGACAGCTGGCGTATGAGTCCGCAATCCCGGGGGACATTTCATGTTTCTGTTACCACACTCACCTTTATAGTAAACCAGCCAGGTTGAAATTTTAATTTCACAGGGTGAAAATGAGAAAGTTAAGGTCACTCAGCTGACCGGGTAAGAGCCCCATCATTTCAATAGTCTCAAAGAGTCTCCCTATCAAATGTCAACTTCCTAGGCAAGAAGACATTTCATGTTTCTGTTACCTTTATAGTAAACCAGCCAGGTTGAAATTTTAATTTCACAGGGTGAAAAAATGAGAAAGTAAAGCTCACTCGGCTAATCAGGAAAGAGCCGACATTTCAATCGTCTCTTAATGTTCCAGAGAATCACCCTTCCAAATTTCAACTTCGTAGGGTGAACATGAGAGAATTTCGCTCACTCAGCTGATTAGGAACGATACCATAATTCCAACTGTTTTCTAGTGACCCAGAGAGTCTCCCTATCAAATTTCAACATAGTGAACAGGGGAGAATCGAGCTCACTCAGCTGATAACGAAAGAGCCCATCATTTCAATAGTCCCTCAGGCCCGGTATCTAGAAACAAAGGTAAAACTAGTGGTAGCAGCCCTGGGAGGTATAGTCGAGGCAAAGGGTATCTAAGAAGCGTAACTGAAACACAAGGACAGGTTAGGGCAGCTGCCCCTGGTATTAGCAACCAGTTTTACCTTCTCCAGGCGAACATTTCGTAATTGGCTGGCCGGTAAACTAAGTGGGAGGGTAGCAACGCTCGCGGTTTTATAGGTACTTAGTACGCACGAAAGTTAGCATCACCCAAACCGCCGGTCAACTGTTTTACGTGAGCCTTGATTTTCCAATGTCCCTAGAGCTTACCACGGCAAACAGCGTAGGTACCCCTGCAATCACAGTTGTGGCAGGGGTACCCAGGGTTAGAATGATAACCACCGTTCTAGTTACGCCTTAATACCAACAACGCAGGGCTAACCCCTGTTCTAGATACCCGGCCTTAATGTCCCAGAAAGTCACCCTATCGAATTTCAATGGCCCAGGCGACTTTTTCAGAAGCTACTATTTCCTAGTACCTACTCAACAAGTAGTGCCTTCTTTTCGTAGGAAAACTAATTTCCTAGGACAAGAATCAACCAAGTTATGTTGCTGAGTACCTTGTTTACCGACCTTTTTTTTTTCATCATGCTCTGCTCAGCTACTGCACAAGGTTCGGGGTAAGGTTAACAATAACGCTTTTCGAATTTGTGTGCCAAAGTAAAGACATGAAAATGACAAAAAATGCCTTCATTTGCTGCAGCACTCAGAGTTTGGCCCATCATGGATTCGTTTTCCGCTTTGCACTGACGACGGATTATCCGGCCGGATCCGCCCCGGCTGTGGTGTGCTCGTCCTCGCAAACAATACACTAAACCCAAAGAATGAGGCGCATTTTTTCCCCTTGATGTGGCCCGTCCCGCCCCGGCACTAGTGTGCGATTACCTTAACACTGACTAACCTATAACAACACAATTATTGAGCAGTAAATGTGTATAACTAGTCGAGGTGAAGTTCATTCACCAATTACTGACAGATGTTAATTTAGTGTAAAATAATATAAATGTTGTAACAACTTGTAAAGTTACATTGTATGGGTCAAGGACCTGCAACAATAAAGATTGATTTGATTTGATGATTTGACTAGCCGATGTTTATTATGTATGTATGGTAGAGTCCGAGTACTTATGTGCCGGATTAACACGTCAATTAATGGATTAACAACAATTCTATTGAAATCAACCAACGGTAAATTTCACATAACATGCACAAGTGGAGCAATATTCATATAATACCATAGTTGATAAATATTTATCAACTGCAAAATCTTACTTTAAAAAACTCCTGATAATAATATTCGGGCAATTGGAAAAAATGTAGTTATTTTACCCTAAACCTGTTGTTCTTTAATAATTCCTGAACCGTACATCCTACAGCAATATTTATGAGTAGCAAAGATGTAGACCATAAAAAAGCAAAGTGATTTGTCCCAAAAACTTTGAATTATCTCCCGGAATGAAGGAATTAATGACAATCGAAAATCGGGCTAATTTTAGGAGGGTCTTCTCGTCTCCACAACAAGGTGTAGGTATTTCATTGACGTTGATAAAGGTATTTGACATTATATATATTAATACACTGTTTCAATTTAGCATTTCAAATTTAGTTATAGCGAATGCTGATTGTAACCATTTCTTCAACTACCACTAATATGAAATACGAAGGACTGCATAGCAGATCAACGCGGCCAAGGCAACGGCTTCTGTTTTGGGGCTAAATATTCTCAAAGGGTACGTGAGAACAAATGTTTGCGAACCGCTGGGCGAAGAGTAATCAAGACCCCCGGCCACCTCAGGGACCCCCAACACCAAACAAATGACAGTGGTTAAGTTAAATTACGTCAGCCTCTGGGAGCTTCCCCTCCGTTTTCCAGCGGAACCGGCCTCTCCGACTTCGGTGAAAGATGTGTTGGAAGTCAGCAGAACCGTTTTCGGTGACTTCTGGTAAAGCCGTTTGTAGCTGGTGGTAACCGGGACGTTTTAGGTCGGGGAAAAAATATCCCCACCACACCGTGGTTCGACAGAGCAATATGAGCTTCGAGGGTATTCTCGGCAGACGGGAAAGAACGTCACATTTCTCAGTCTATTCGCAGTAAGGCACAATGGGTGGATTATAAGTTGGCGGGTCCAGGGAAAGAACGATTCTAGTCATCCAATACAAATTTAGAGAAAAAAGCTTTTGAAATTTTCACAATTCATTTTGGAGTTAAACAATGAAGGAAAAATAGTTTCTTCGATATTCTGCTTTGGAATAGTGCATTGAACGAAATCAGAGTAGTTAAAATTGTTTATAAAAAGAAAATATAATTAAAATAACACTTTTTTAAAACAGAACTTGATCATTGTTCCGTAACATCATATGTGCGTCACCTATCTCCCGTGAGGGGTGACTAAGCTCGTTATTTCCCATAGGCTTCAGGGATCTGAGAGGTTTGCCAGTGACCTACTTCTAGGCATAACTACCTCAAGACGTGAAAAAAGTGACTAGAATCGTTCTTTCCCTGGACGATCCAGTTGGATTTTTTCTTTAGGAATAATTTTTAAGTTAACAATTTCAATACAGAAATAGAATTCAAAATTTCAAAACAACTCAACATAAATTTTTATTATACAAAAGGGGTTTATTCAAGGTAATTATTAGGTGTTTAAAAGTTTATTGTTTCGGTATGGGATAGAACTTCAACGCAGATCAATGGTCTGCAGAAAATTAACAACCAAACTGAGACTGTGATGCATTATCGAAATATAAATGGACGATGTAACCTGCCAAAAGAAAATGAATTGATAAACTAAAGAAAAACATATCAAGAAAAGTGAAAATTTGGTCGCCGGAAGGATTCGAACCCCATCCGCCCGCGCAGCAGGCCTTCCACTGTACTACCAAACCTTGAATGAAATCATGGCATCGTCCGATTTTAACACATAGGCCTGGACTAGATATATTCCCTTCTTTATGGGAAACGAACGCTTTAAGCAACCCAGAAGGTCTCATACATTATTGAACCTCTTTATCCATAAATCAAATAAAAAATGCCCTTTTATAACGAAAGTTTTTGAGCTATCGAATTTTTAATATTTCAACCCTTGAATACTACCCTTTGACGGACGGAATTTTTCCCCTCATTCAATCTTTGGAATCTATTTATCTCGTAACGTAAACCAACGAAATTTGAGGGGGGGGGGGGGGGATTGAAAAAGTTTTCTTGGTTAATTACAAAGGGTCACTATTGAAAAGAATAAACCAAAATTACGATAATTCGCTCATTCAATCATGTTTCAAGACTGGATCTTTTTCAAACAGTATCATTCTAGGTATTAGCTTTTAGGCAATTTAATAATTTTAAGGAGATTTTTTATAGCTAAGAAGCATATATTGAATTACTTTCCTATTAAAAAGATTTGATACAAATCACCTTTTGCCATGATTCAATTGGTCACTACCAAATGTAGGAGAAACATAGTATTCGTGCAGAAAGTTGTATTCCTGTATAAAATTTACTTTTTGCGTTACTCAGCGTTCTGAACACATGTCGCCCCTTTCCCTCATTTGCCTGCCCACGATCAATATCTGCCCCGAGAAAAACAAAAGATTTTTGGGCCGACCGGTTCATACTTTTCATTAACTATTCTTACTTAAAGTACTATTTATTCAGCCACAAGTATCCTAATGTGTTCATCTTGAACAATAGTAAACTATTGAAATATTCAAGGACTCTAGCTTAAATCAATACTTGTGGGGGTTGTTGAAGTCCAAGTGCTCAAATATCTACCAATGACAGAGTCATTAACTTGGTTTTGATCAAGCTTTAATCGGCTTGGAGGACTATGGAGAACTGCCCTTTGGAGGCATCCCTGGTTTCAATGCACTCTTTGTAGCTCGCATTTAAACATATGATTATATTTTATGGCATCATTTAGGTTCACCAATGATGATGTTATTCACAACGCAGAATTTGAGTCTATTGCGTCAGAGAACCAGTACCGGTGACCAGATATTATTTGAATACACAATTGTAGGTAATTTCCCATTTTGTTGACCCAACTAACCCTCAGGTGATTCTGTTAGGCGCTTCTCTAAAAACCGTTAACATTCACTCAGCGCCTCCGCTCAGTTTACAGATGGAGCTATTACGGCAGTTAGCGGCTATTAACCCCGTTCACCGCGTTGAAACTCAATTACTTTGTTTATGATGTCGGCATTCAATAATAGCTTAGTTCAGATAGACAACAACATTGCCTTCAATATGCCATCGTAGTTTCTCATAACTATTATTATCAATTACAAACGTTTTCAGTTGAATCCCCTATTCAATTAAAACAGTTTAGGTTTCTCATGCGAAGACTTTAATAGATTGTCGTGTAATGAAATACCGTTCTTCCGAAACCAAGTGAGAAGGACTAACAGAACCAACAAATCTACCTTCCCCAAACTCCTACTTGACTGAGTTGAGAAACTCGGAAACAGCTGGTCTACCTTCCCCAACTATCCACCAGAGTAGTGCTAGGCATTGTTCCATCACTCATTCTCACACTTGACAAGTGACTTGTTGCAGGCATGTTAGGTGTCACGCACAGAACAAACTGATCTACCTTCCCCAAACTTCTAGTAGACTGAGTAGAGGCACTCGGAAACGGCCTACTGTCCCCTAATATCCTCCAGTGTAGTGTTAGGCATTGTCTCATCACTCATTCTCACACTTGACAACTGACATGTTGCAGTTATGTTGGGTGTCACACACTTCTAAAAAAAGGCACTCGGAAACTAACCCAAATATCTTAGGCATTATTTCATCACTCATTCTCACACTTAACAACTGACTTGTTGCAGGATCATACTAGGGTGTGACTTGAGTGAGACACTCGGGAACAGTAGATGTACCTTTTCCAAACATCCACTAGACTGGGGTGGCATTGTCTGACTCATTTTCACGCCAGAAAACTTGATGTGTTTAAGTCGTCAAAGAACAACTTTCATGTGTGGGAATTTCTCATTTTTGATCTAAATATCAGATTCTACGCCCCTCTAAAATCCTAGACTGCAGATTTTGAGCTAAAAACACCAAATGGTCCGAACAAAATTTTAAGGAAGATTAATTTACGACATAGGTACAAGGCGCTGAAGTTCTTCCCCTAGGCGGACATCGCACAGTGTTTCGACTAATGTGTTTCAGGTGGGAAAAAGTCAAGATATACGTTTTCTAAAAAATTCTACAGCATCCACCGTGGTTGGTAAAGGTCTCAATTCGATTATACTTACTTGAAATAGCCCTCTGTAGGTAACTCTGTGCCCACGCTTAACGCAAAAAATAGAAAACTACTGTGCGGAACCCCTAAGGACATTTTCCCACTGAAATCTTATATTTAATTTTTTCCCTTTCTTCTGATCATCTTGCTTTGGACTGAAATAATTCACCCGAAGGTTTTAATGAATAATATTTTCAAGTTTTGAATATGAATTTTTAATTTCTATCCTATAACCAGAATCAAATTGTTATTATTTTTAGGAAACTTCATCAATGAAATGATTAGGCCTCAAAATAATGTTTTTCTTCTCTATTTATCATATTTCTATTCGTTTCCGCTATTAGTTAGGGTAATAGAACCGCAATTTTCATTACTATCGATTTTCGCGGTTTCGGAATTTTTTCGGCCAAAACCCCTAGGATCGAAACACTGTGAGTCGGACAGTATATCCACTGATGCGTTTCAGGAGGAAAAAAGTCCAAATAAAAGCTTAAAAAGAAAAAAAAAACATCTTCAGCCACCAGGGTGGAAGTAAAAGTCTCAAATCGATGATATTTACATGGAATAACTCTCTCTGGGTAACTCTATGCACTTGAACGCACCAAATAGAAAACTACTGCGCGGAACCCCCAAGGATATTATCCCTCTGAAATCTAATATTTAATTTATCCCCTTCTTCAGATCATCTTGGTTCGGACTGAGATGTTTCTCCCGAAGGTTTTGACGAATAATATTTTCAAGTTTTGAATATTAATTTTTAATTTCTCTCTCTTCTTATGAAAACATGGATAAGGAAAACCAGTGGTATAAATTTATCAGTTTGAAACGCTGCAAATTATTACACAAAGATTTATTATTTCTGTATTAGATAGCCCTTCTATACGCAGATCATTGGTCTTCAATTATTATTAAGCCCCATATATATCTAGTAAATGATCAAAAATTGGCGCATCTGCCTCCATAAAGGGTTCACACATTTACAGCTCAGGATTCCGCAATTTTACGGTTTATAAGAGGTGAATACTGAACTATTTTCTAAAACTGTAAAAACAACAAAACGAAAAACTTGGTGAAACGGCAGGTTGAAAAGGAAAGAAATGAGAGATATTGATGACCGAATACTGAACCCGCTTTTCCTGTTTAAAAAAAAATGAGGAGTTGCGATTTGGGAACGCTAATGAACTTTTGAAAAATATCGAAATTTATGCGAATCTAAGAGGTTTGTAAGTAGGGACCCACCGAGAACTACACCCGGAACTTAGATACACAACTTTTTTATTATCATAAATAAAATGCATATCAAGTGGCATCTCTAGGACATTAATGCTGCATATGAATCCAGTCTTTAGTAAAAACGTAGATTACAAAGCGATAATGAATCAACTAAAAAATGTTTTCCAACTGTACCATTATGGAAACTTTGTAGGGGGACGCAGCAGTGTAATACTCACCTGAAACAAAAAGCAATAGGCACTGTAAGACTCAATGGAAAATTGTGAAATTACAAATAGGTAGAGTTACGAATACCATATAATAATAGATGATACGTTTTCGCCCTCTATATTTCCACGCCAGAGTGCACGTCAAACTGAGTTAGTACAGAACTAATTCTGTCTCATTCAGATATGCAGTAATTATTGAAAAATTTCGGGTTGAAAGTGGTAGCTACACCACTACATCCAAAATATGTCATTCGCCGCATATCATTGAACTTCATCCTTAATATGTCATACATCCGCGGACATGTGTACCGTGCGCGTACGATCATCCGTACCTCATTTGATTAATTGAACCAAGTTCTAACTAAATCCAAAGAGAAAACTACTTGACCTTTTACTAAGCCGAGTCTATGAAATACTGACTTTTTAAATTTCTTCTCCTATTTCAATCCATAATGATGACAAGATAACAAGATGATCCTCGCTCTGACCGATGTATGATTTTTGAGTCTAATACTTAGATCCAGCGGTTTCAGAGAGAGAAAAAAAAAAAAAAAAAAACTTGTGGACAATATATATTAATTGGTATGCAATTCTTAGGCCGACCCCCAATAATTTTTTATGTAACGTCCCCATATAAAATGTACGGGGACGGGAAGCGCGAGGTCGTGGGTTCGAATCCCAGCCAGGCTTGGATTTTTTTTTTTTTTTTTTTTTTTTTCCTCGTGAGACGAAGGTTGTGGGTTCAAATCCCAGCCAGGCATGAAAAAATTTTTAGCATGAATATGCTTTAGCCGTGACCTAACTACCGAAAAATGTCCCACGAGAGTGCAACGAAAGTAGCGCCAATAATTGTGATGATTTCCGCTTACAACCGAGTCGTTGCTAGGGATATGATACTTCGTCGTTTTTCATCCCACAAAATTCGTTGACCATTCGTTCGAAAGCTCTCGATTTATCCAACCATACTATATTAACTACTGCGAAGTGCGTGGCCAACAAGCTGAGTTATGAGCATGGTTATATGAATAATTGTTTACACACAGGTGATCATTCTCAATTATTGATATTGTGAACATGATTGCAACCGCTTGTTAATTTCTGATGATTTCATTGAGCTGGTGTTTCGATTATGTGATTCATAGCAGATGATCCGAATATTGCGAGAACGGTTAGATTTGTGAAGCGGTGGTTAAATTATTTTAATAGGTAATTTCTATACTTTACACTATAGGAAGCTGTAATTTCGTATGTAGCCTCCTTAGCCTCTTTCTATAATAAAGTGAATGTTTACTCGCGAGTTTCTATTAGGAGATCATCATCTCACAAGAGCTCAATCGTCGTGATCATTTCTATAATGAAGTGAATGTTTACTCACGAGTTTCTATTAGGAGATCATCATCTCACAAGAGCTCAATGGTCGTGATCATTTCTATAATAAAGTGAGAGCGAGGAGCTAAAACATGATTCCATGTTTTAGGATTGATGGCAGAATGATAAACAGAGTTCAGAGGCCGATGGGGGGTCGGGTTCAGAAAATCGACGAGGAGTGAGTCGTGTACGGCTAAAGCATATTCATGTTTTTTAATTTTAGCCGTCAGGCTCAAAGGAACTGTGGCTTTTTTCCAAATTTATATCAATTTTTTTCGCATCGTGGGTTCGAATCCCAGCCAGGATTGAACATTTTTTTATATACAAATTTTTTCAGGCTAAGAATTGCATAGCAAATTATCCTCGTTTTCTACGCAGTAGAAAAGAGAAAAGATCCGGCGAGGCGCGAAGCGCCGAGTATAGATAAGGGGGGTCAAGGGGGGCGAATATATATATCTTCTTACATGGGGGAGTATATATATCTTAAAATGTAAACCAACAAATTTAGGCAGTGAAGGGATTCACTTCCTTTTCGATTACGAAGGTTCAGCGTTGAATTAAATTATTAACCAAAACAGAAAGAAAAATATGAAAAATCGTGGCATATAATTAATCCAGAACATTGATTTTTAAACAAACTTTGGTTACTAGAACCATGAGTTTTCCGGCCAGTAAAATAAGGAAAAATCATCTGACTAATTAAATCAAACACTTTATTTTTAGGACGTCTCTCAGAACCTAGTTCATACAGGCAAGGCTTCTTATTTAGAACCTATCAACCTGTTGGAATTGATCCAGGTTGGTAGGGGACAACCCGAGCATGAGGAAAAAATTTCCACATACAAATCCGTTTCAGACCATTCTAAGACCGAATCCGTGAACAAAACCAAAGGTGTGTGTGTGTGTGACAAATTTAGGAAATTATGACAGGAGTTTAAAATTTCATACTTATTATAGGAATTCGCGGTCGGGAGTTAATAGGAGGGGCGGGGGGTCAAGGTATTATTGTGTTTTCTCTTATTTTAACTGTCACCAAAATTATATAAAATCCATTCATGGGGAAGTCCCTGAACGTATGCATTACTTACCAATATGTTTATCGTTATAGACGCATATCACCAATTTGTATTTAAAAACCGCTATCCAGAGCAAACAAATCATAAACATGTTTTTGTTGCAGAATGAAATTTAGAAGAAGTTCGTTTGCCATGATACAGAGAATGCCATAAATGCGTTCTTATTCAAGGAAGATCTGTAATACAAATCAGGAACACATTGAAATTCGCTTTAAAGGTCATTCTACGCGACTGACATACCCCCCCCCCCCCCCCCCCCCCCGGTTTAACTGACTAATATTTTACTTATTCGTTGTAGCACTTGGTGTTTCTTGCGTGCGCCCTATAATAATGTACGTGTTCTTAGAGGGCCTAGATATGCCGAGTGCGCCACAGTATGACACATAGAGCAGCTGGAATGTGAAGATCGTGGTAGCGAACACATCACTTTCGCACGGAATAGCAAACAAGGGGTATTAGGGGAAGACCGAAGCGTCCTACAAAACCAAAGCAGCTTATCCGAAGTCTCAACCCTAGCGATCATCAATCACGCAACGGTATGACTTCACCCTCTGCTCATTTATCTCTAACCCATGTACCGTCCTGTCTCTTCTGTCTGGTAGCAGCGCTTTCTATTGGGATCAGAGTTAAACCATTCAGTCGAATAATTGGGCTCCGTAAGGTTCTTCAAGCATTGATTGATTAACCGTGTAGTGAACTAGTCAATCTACTCAATCGAATTGATGAGTACTAAAACAAATTAATAAAAACTTATAATTCCTGAATGAAACGAAATCAAATGGTAGAATGAAGCAGATGGGTTTTTAAAACTTATCGAATTGAGCAAGATCCCGTTATTGCTCCAGACACATGAGTTAGGTGCAAGCTGGTGAGAGTACTGATTGACATCGAACTAGAATGAGCTGACCGACAGATCTTTGATGTGGTTTGGTAAAAGGGTACACAGCAATTCACTAAAATAGTTTGGCATCTGAATGACAAAGCGCCTGACACAAACACACACACACACACACACACACACACACTCGTATATTTATACGCACACACTCTTTTATATATATAGGTCGAGTGTGGTAATACATTGCATTCCAAAAAATCGAGAGACCCTTTAAGAGAGAGAACCTTAGGGAGGGAAAAATAATGTCAACATGAATTTAAATGAAACTAGTAATAATAAATCTGGGTGTTTGTGCTTTGCGTTATATGACAGTCTTCAAGGCATCACAGCACCAGGCAGTAAGGTAACGGATGAACATCTAAGTAAATCCATTTACATCCAAGTAAATCTACTCCAAACCGTTCAGATGAATGAAGTTGTTTGATGTAACATTTGAGACGGTAAGGTAATATAAAACTAATTTTAAGAAAATTATTTCTCGTATCTACTTAGTGCAATCATGATTAGATAGCCGTACTCTTCGTGGCTCTGTGGTTGGTTATTCCCGTTTCAGATGAGGGAGCCAGTTTCTGGCATCAGACGACATTCCACCGAAACCAGAATCCGAGAAGTCCGGCCTGAAAAAATCCGATGCCCATGCTAAACAAGAGGGAAATATCTACCGCGCCGAGGAATTCATGCTAGAGGATGTGCCTATTCCGTGATAATCTGAGAAATGCAGCAGAATTAGTAATAGAAAAAATGTTATGGCATATCATCGTCAATCGGTTTTCATAACCTCTGGGATCGATGTTATCCGTTTTGGTTGATTATTTTCAATAGTAAACCTCAATATATATATATATATATCTGTGTGTGTGTGTGTGTGTGTGTGTGTGTGTTTTCCCAAAAGTGACCCCCCCTCCTTTTATTAGTCCACAATATTCAAGAAATCAAAGTGAAACTTGGAGAGAGTTTTTGGTGCGTCTGATACTAAGTTTTAATCAAATAAAAATCAGAAAAAAACCCAAAGGGTTCGTGGAAATTCTGTTTTCCATTTTTCGCCGGGTGACACCCCTTTTCAAAGATTTTTTAGTGCTGAACATGACGGTGAAACCGGAATTGCGATATCATACTCCGTTCTTGAATTAGAGTTGATGAATCATGAAGAAGCGCAATTTTTTGCAAAAGATTGGTAGGTACTTTTAGATAGGTATACTATTAGATTGGTACAGATAGGGCGTGAGGAATCAGCGTCTTAAGAAATTCACATTTCCGCATGAGCAAAACTAAAATTCATAGACACATGAAACCCCCAAATCTAATGGTCTAATTTTGATGAAATATCCAGGAATTATTAATAATTTCCATTGCCGTCCGATCAATAATGCCGAGTGCGCATGCGCAAACGTGAATTTTTTGTTTTTCGATTTTTATGAAATTTTTAGGAATTGTGTGAGTTAGCTTCCAGATGATCGCCTACAAATTGCATTGCTTTACACTAAGTAGTAGCGCGTGCGCATGCGTAATCATGAATTTCTGATAACGTCGATTTGACCGTAATTGTTTATTTCAACCAATTCAATTCGTTCATGTTACAATTAGTGAGGAAGCTACATATGCATAGATGTCTTTCGGTATAGTTGTCTTTCACCAGTGGCTTCGTCTACGTAGTGAGGTTCAGAAATTAAATCATAGACCCAAGTTAAATAATTATCTATAAACAAGTGATCTGCGTAGTAGGGTTGTCTAATTCAGAAATACTCGTAATAAACATTTGAGTAATAATTTACAGCGATTTACCAGTTATTGCCCATTCTCGCTGGAATAAAATATATTCAGAACAGGTACTGAAAGAGGTATACCAAAACCGTATTAACTGTCGGGTTAACACGGAGTGAGGCCTCGCACCTAGATTGTATTGATCATTGAACTACCAACTTGTTGATGTTGAAACCATTGTCTTCATCTTGGAGTTCTTATTCAGAAAAGAGCTGGGACTTCATTTACCGTTATGTGCGAAGGGGATCTAAATATTAAATGAAATAGATTGAGGTAGCGGTTAGCGTGCAACTGGGGAAGCAGAAGGTCAGGAACACTGCAGTATCAACTTCCTTCCCACCGTTCGCGAACCGTTTTCGAGAAACCTTGCGGATCTGAGAAGGAAAGACCGCTTCCGCTACTCCAGCACGCCGGAATCTCGTCAGTCTGAGAAATCTCACATAGTCAGCATGTGATATTGAAGGGCGTTATGAGTTGGCATACTATCAGTGTGGTCAAGTACAACCATTGGTGGTTAGCATAATAAGTATACATGTTACTACATGAATGCCATTACCGACATGTAACCGTGGAATTCAAATAAATATCTCTCTCTCTCTCTCTCTCTCTCTCTCTCTCTCTCTCTCTCTCTCTCTCTCTCTCTCTCTCTATATATATATATATATATATATATATATATATATATATATATATATATATATATATATATATATTCAAGTCGGGTGAGGCAATAAAGCTTTGTCATTATCTAGTTGGAATTTCAAACTTTTGTCTTCAGATTCAGATTCCGCGCACTTGAAAACCACCATAGTAACAATATTCAGTTCAAAAGGCTGATTAGTTTGGCCAATTAACGGGTAGGAAGTAGTGCAAGGGAGCTGAGGGGTTCCCTCAGGCGAGCGGGGGATGTGACGTCATCGCGCAAATGACTTTGAAGGGCCGAATTACTGGTCAGATACCCATCATAATGCGCCTTTTTGGGAAGCTCTCGTTCGGATCTTTCAAATGAGCAAATGAGAAATGACCATGGAAATTTCCCCATTAGAGATCAAACGATAAGAAGAAATTATTGGAACAGATACTGATATTGATATTGGAACTGATACTGATATAGCATATTATTAGAACTAATGCTGATATTGAAATACTAATACTGACCAGTGCATTGTTTGTCCCATAGAAATAGTTAGATTAGATCAGACATAAATAACCCTACAGAGCTAACATCCAACTCAGCACTCAAGTTCCAATGGTTACGGGGGGGGGGGGGGGGGGGGCAAACAGCATCTAGCATCGTTTCAAGTTAGCGCATGCGCAATGAACCAGTGAATACAAAGCATGCATATTTAACACTAACGGCGTGTGCGCACTGGCCACTGGTGATCTACAACAACGGTGATTTTCACAGTAATCACCATTAACTACAGGTCAAAATTGTTCAAAATATCAAAATCGGTTTGAAATTTAGTTTAAAATAGTAACCAAAACACTCGACGAAGTTGTGGAAATCCATATCAGTACATAACATTCAAGTGGATTAAGTGAATACTCAGACTATTTCCGTGACTGCGGAGAGTTATGATGTTGGATCGATTTCGACCATTAGTTTGAGGGTTGACAAGTGTTTATTTTTCGTGACTTATCTTGAACAAAAAATTAAACAAACTCATACAAAATCTTATTAAACTTCAAAATCGATTGATAAGTTGTTCTCAAGTATTACCTCCGCAATTTTGAAGGCTGGTAAAACTCTCATTAGAGCTACTGTTCAATGGAAACCAACTTGAGCATAACCCCATGACCCTATCAAAATATGAAAATCAAATATGTTTATGAGGGAGTTATGTCTAATATGAGATTTTACAGTTGGATCATGAGCAGTGATTTAATTTATCTAATTGGTATGACAAGCTGAGGTATAATCGGCACAGTTGGATTTGCTACCTATTTTCTTTATTAGGCTAGCTCACCACCGAAAGAAAGAAAGCTTTGTCTTGTGTTGTCCTCAAAAATCAAAATTTTCATTTGTTTTCGTTTCGAATTTTTCTGACAAATTTTGGTTCCGTGTCTGTATGCGCCAACTTCTAAATATAATTTTGAATGCAAATTAGCAGGAAATCCATTAAAAGGAGCAATATGCCCCATATTGGACAATTGCACCAATCCAATCAGAGTTTCTATTGGATCTTCAGAATTTTCTCAAACTTTCTCTTTAAATTACTAACTATTTTCGGCCTTGGCTCCTGGACTACGTGGAAAGGGCAGCCGTTACACCCCGCAAAGGGGAGACTCAGGGACTACGATGTCACACCAAGTTCATCCTAACTGTTTTATGAAGAAACCTAACAGGGTTTCTAGCAATAAAATAAGTAATCACAAACTTTCAAGAGCAGTGAAGCATATTCCAACCAACAATTTCGATAGAAATACGTCATGTTTGAAAATTTCGTTGACATTGAATCATAGAAGACCTAATTTGATCAGAAAAAGGGATGCAAATAACAATATTGATATTTAAAGATAATTATGTACTCTATTTTCAAAAGTGAGGATGATCTTCCATGATTCGAAGGCAGAGCTGAGAGATAATGAGTGTAGATGTAAAAACGAAGATAAAATACTAAAAATTACAGATGTTGCCTACCGTCCATTTCTAATGGTGGAGGAGAGAGAGATCACTGATTCGAAAGTAGCGGAAACGGAGGAATGTCGGTCGCTCATCCACACCCATGAATTCGAGAGACAATAGGTCCGAAGTAGTTAGAGAAAATCATCACTTCCTGAACTCATAACCGATAACTCAGGAACCGAGCTCGTATGTTATTGCTAAGAAGATGTGGTAGACACCTAGCCTACTGCACCCTCCGTCTACGGTAGGAAATACTTACTGGTAGCGGACCAGAAATAGCGGGGCACCCCCAGCACATGGTAGTTGAACAGGACGGGTGGGTTACAAGAAACACGGTGTGGGGTGGCGATGAGCTCCCCTCTTATGTTCACCTGACCAGATTTTCAACGTAACAGCTGTTTTTATTTTACCCCAGAAAAAGACCTAGTGAAATATGCCGTTGCGAGGAAAATTTTGATTGGGGGAAGAATTGTTCGGAAACTCTACCAGGAAGTGGGTTTAAACTACATATGAACCCATATATACGTTTCACAAAACTGTAAGCAGAGAAATAGGCAGGTGAAATGCAGTGACGTGTTAGATAAATTGAAAGTTACATTTCCCTTTACAGTAAACGTCGTTGAGTGAACTCAGAACGAATAGAAACGCGAAAATCAGTTACCTAGTAGAGTAACTGCCTTAGGCAGTGTCCTACGTGGATCCGCCGCGAGCGTCAAGCCGCGCGTTAAAGACGAGTGTCAGTGCGTTGCCGCGTCATGCCGCGCGGCGGAAAAAAAAGGTGTCCTACGTGGAAACGCAAAAACGCTTCGTAGTTTAGCAAGTTAACCTGTTCTGTTCTCATCACTTGTGTTTTCAAGTTCATTTTTTCAATTTGATTTTGCATTCATGCCGTCGATCAACAAGTTTGAGCTGCTGACCAGCTCAACGGCTCTTTCCTATTATTCAGCTGTAAATAATAGAAAAAAAAGGAGACTGGCCGAGGAAATACATGAAAGTCGGAGGGAGTTCGGTGAATTTCATTGCTTATACTCCAATAATCTTAGAAGAGTTTCTGAAGATTTTGTGTGATAATCTTAGATAATGAGGTTTTATCATACATATAAAAAAGACCTTTCAATTACCACTAATTTCAGTGATTAATTTAGATCAGTGATAATTTAAAGGTCTTTTTTGTATGCTAAAACCTACTTATAATCCAAATTGTGGGAAAGTGAATAACACTTTAAATCATATGCAAGAATGACAGTAAAAACCTTCGATTACATCGTGAACAAAATTAAGCATGAATTGTACCATTTATATTCAACAAGAATTTTAATTCGTTAAGTACAATGATTTAAAAAAAGGATTACAACAAATATTTGGTAGACTCCAAAAGTTTATTAGTATGGCAGAATAATAGGAACTACCTACAAGAAAGATTTCCAGAAAAATTGCAATAGGTAAATATACTCTGAATAATTAATACAATTTACTCACATGAGCATGACTCAAACCTTTTTACGATTGTCTTGGAACACTAGACAATATATCTATTGTAATTTTCTTCGAAACTAGGTATCTCCCGATAAAGGTGTATAATAAATGTAACAAATGTAGAAGGCCGTTTCTATATCAGCTAACTCCATTATCACAGAAGGAAACGTACGGAAAAAGTACAAAAACAAGTTCAAAATGTCGAAAGAGGTTAGAAAAACATCATATAATCGCGTTTGACGCGCGGCGAACGCGATAAAAATCAAACTTGTTTGAAAATCAAACCGAAGCGTTCAACGCCGTCGCGTCGCCGCGCGGGCAGGGTCACATGACAAATTTCGCCAATTTCATTGGTCCGCCATTTAAACGCGTAAACGCCTGAACGCATTGACGCGTGGGGCAAATCCACGTAGGACACTGCGTAAGAACGTGTCACACATTCTTTCGTGAGGTCGAAAATGACGTCAAGTGAACGCATGAGGCGCTTTCTCAAATATGAATTGAGAAGCCGAATCACATATTCATGTCATGATTTTTTTTGTAAAATTTTGTATCCCAACCCGTCTTTGAGTAATAATCTTTCAGTATTTTTCCGAAAAACCTCGTTCTTTTCCTTAAAAACCCCGATTTCTCCACTTTACCGTTACGATTTATTGGTGGGAGGGGGGATATTCATAATTTTCTCAAAAGATTGGGGGGAAAAACTAAAAATCTATAATATTACTCATTTTCTCAAAAGATGAAGAAAAAATTAGGGAAACCAACGTATATTAAATGCTTGCATACGAGTCTGCAACACATTGGGACATTTTCATGTGTGTTTTCTTATTATTTTCTTATCATTAGGGAAAAAAACTGGATTCTAGAGCCACTCAGCTGATCTGTAATCGGTCAGTTGTGTTCAGAAGTCCCTCAAGGGGCTACATACCAAATCTCAGAATCGTTGGATCATTAGGGTAAAAACTGGATTCTAGAGCCACTCAGCTGATCTGAGATCGGTCAGTTGCGTTCAGAAGTCCCTCAAGGGGCTACATACCAAATCTCAGAATCGTGGGATCATTAGGGAAAAAAATGGATTCTAGAGCCACTCAGCTGATCTGGGATCGGTCAGTTGTGTTCAGAAGTCCCTCAAGGGGCTACATACCAAATCTCAGAATCGTGGGATCATTAGGGAAAAAACTGGATTCTAGAGCCACTCAGCTGATCTGGGATCGGTCATTTGTGTTCAGAAGTCCCTCAAGGGCCCACATACCAAATCTCAGAATCGTGGGATCATTAGGGAAAAAACTGGATTCTAGAGCCACTCAGCTGATCTGGGATCGGTCAGTTGTGTTCAGAAGTTCCTTAAGGGCCCACATACCAAATCTCAGAACCGTGGGATCATTAGGGAAAAAACTGGATTCTAGAGCCACTCAGCTGATCTGGGATCGGTCAGTTGTGTTCAGAAGTCCCTCAAGGGCCCACATACCAAATCTCAGAATCGTGGGATCATTAGGGAAAAAACTGGATTCTAGAGCCACTCAGCTGATCTTGGATCGGTCAGTTGTGTTCAGAAGTCCCTCAAGGGGCTACATACCAAATCTCAGAATCGTGGGATCATTAGGGAAAAAACTGGATTCTAGAGCCACTCAGCTGATCTGTAATCGGTCAGTTGTGTTCAGAAGTCCCTCAAGGGCCCACATACCAAATCTCAGAATCGTGGGATCATTAGGTAAAAACGTCATTTCTGATGGTCATAATCATCGTTGTGGCCACTTGGGACAATTTTCGTGAGCAATTTTCGTGAGCAATTTTCGTGAGCAATTATTTTCCGTGACGTTTTTTTAGTTTATGTGCCAAAGCAAAGACATGAAAATGTCAAAAAAATTAACTGGAAAATCTTGCGAAGAATTTTCCATTCAATAAGTAGTTTTTACGACTGAAAAATAAAATTGAGTGGAGAATAGAATTTTTAGGAATCACGAACGAGTTTTAGATAGATAAGTTGGAATTAGGAGTACCATTAGCAGGGTTATAAATTGAGCAGTTGATAATAATATGTTTCAGGTGGTTGAATAATAAACATATTCGCTTACATATCTTAATGGGAAATGCAACTGACACTTTCCTAGTGTTACTGATTATCTTCTACATATATCTAGGATATTTTATAACTGGTAGATCTATCATCTTGATGACGCATCTTGTCAATTATCTTGCCAATACAGTATGTTATTGTCGATGTTTTTACTCCTGATTTACACACCATTTATGAACAAAAACTACGTTACTGTAAATTTTTAATGGTAATTGGCAAATAGAAATTTGGTGGTACTAATATTCTCTGCGGTAATTCTGAGCCGGCGTTTTCACATTTTCGTTGAAAGCCTCAGTACCAACTGCAGTGTGGTGGGAGTCCATACTGTACAATAGTAGGAAGATAAGTTGTAAGTTGTGAGGTTTTGTATGACTTTTTAAGTGGGTACCTGGTTCAAATATTTTTACTTACAAGCTCCATACGGATTACGGATTTACATCTAATCGGTAATGCTAACCGCTGTCAATGGCAAATTCCGTCTTTTAACAGAACAAAATACAGATTGCTGACCAGATTTAATCATTGAACTCGCAATTTGAATCGGTCAATGATACTCGGCAATGAATTCTTTGAATTCATGCAGTGCTGTTAATTGAGGTAAACAGAAGCTCCAAATAGTAGTTCTCTTTGTTCTCAAGCTTTATTAATAATTTTGGGAACTTCTTTCTGGAATGGCCTTTACCATACATATGTACGTACATTTCTTTTTGGTAACTCTTTTTTAAGTACATCCTTAATATCCTCTTCCAGAAGCCCACTTGGGAGAATCAGTCGTGGGCCATGGCGAGGGCAGGCGTGGGGGTGAATACAGCTCTGGTTCACCTCGTCCCACTGATCGTACGCTCATGGTCAAGTGGTCCTCAGAGGCCCGGGCTGCTTCTACAAGCTCTATCAACATCATCTGAGTCAGCTTTTCCTTTTCCTCTTTACACTCACCGCTGAAATATCTACCAGCTTCCTCGCTTCAACTTTGTTTATGAGGTCACGTGAAAAAAGTTGCAAACAGTGATAACGCAGGTTTTCATTTTAATTTCGACCATTACACACCCATTCTGCGACGCTGGTTCCAAGGTATTCTTCGAGTAATATTGCTCATTGACACAATATTACTCCGTGCAAATTTCTTGAATGATTTCAATTTTACAGACCAATAGAGAACGATCGAACACAAAATTAAAAGTGGAGGTAAACTTCACGGATGAGTGCACTTGGAACAAACCCATGCACGATTGCCTCGACTTTACATACATTGTGCGTGAAGATCTAGAACGTAGCCGTCAGTACATTTTTCACTGTTTTTTAGACTTGTCATCATATATCGTTGACGATTGTAGACGATAATAGCTGATAATCACTTTCATTCTATTCAACACGTCAAACACCATCGAAATCATACCAAACACGTCTTTCTGAAGTGTTTAGTTCGACGTCGTCGACATCGCCATCACATCGTTTCGCCAAAAACTATACAGCATAAACCCGAACATCCTTGAAGTTTACCCAACAAATTCCAAGTCGATAGCTTCAAACGCTGCAAATTATTACACAGAGGTTTTTTATTTCAGTACTCTATAGCTCTTCCACGCAGAACACCTGTTTATGTTATTAAACGAATCATTAGGTAAGTATCTAATGTGCCTGCAAAGGGTAGACGCCTACGTAAGTGAAATTAATAATATAAATAACACCTAAACTTTCCTTACACGAGCTGATGATGCAGTGCCGTGAATTGGCAGATACGATACACTATCAACTTAGTTATTTCACCCAAAAAATCATATGATCGCTGCTCCATTATAGCTGGTAGTGCGAGAACGGTAAATCGTACGGCTGTCTGGATGATTTCATTCGATTTGATGGGAAAATACATAAATGACAACCAAAAAAACATTCCTGTCACCTTAAAAGTTTTCAAGATCTCGATTTTCCAATATTTCAGCAATTAATTACTTTTTTAAATTTAATTACCATTAGGGTCGATCAAAATTGATGCCGATGTGGCATGTGACATTCCCGGCCGATGTACTATTTTTCAGCCAAATATTATAAACTTTAACCCAGTAGTTTTGGAGAAAAGCTCTGGACGGCGTACGGACGATTTTTTTTAAATTCGATTTTATATTCTATGCATCTCGAAACGTAAACCACAAATTTTTATGGGGGGGGGGGGGGGGGGGGGGACTTTATTTCTTGGTCGATTATAAAGCTTCATTATTGAAAATAATAAACCGAAATTGTGGCCTGTAGCGCGACACTGACTGAGAGCGACAAATAGAGACATACTTTGGTCGTAAAAAATTGACAAAATTTTGGAGTCTCGTTAGTTTTGCAAAACATATTTTTCGTTAAACATGTTATTTGTTTGCTGGAAATTGAAAAAAAAAGTTTTTGCAAAGCACGAAATCTGGCATTCAAGTAAGCAAAATTCCAGGAACAAGTAGAGAAGAGATGATCGGCCCACAATATGTAATTGGTCCATGTTATCAGGAAAAGGGTCACGTGAATAATAAGCTTTCGGTTTATATAACACCATCATCAGGTCTTATAGCAATCAGGACGGTACGTTTTAGGCTCAGCACAGAAGCAATAAAACAATAATACACAATGGACTCATAAATGTGGGGCCAAAATAAAAGTATAACAGCAACCACTATTAGTTAATTAAATCTATAGGATGTTTCCTGTTGGTTTGAGTTATTTATACAGGGTGCTTCAAAAAAAATGTATACACACTTTGAACTTCCATAGAAAATTTATTTACCGTTCTACAAAGTTAAATTTCAGGAAAATAGAAAGCTGAAAGTCCAATGTAAATGAAACATAAATAACAAATGTTAATACTGTAAAAATCTATAGTTACCAGCTGCAGTGAATTGATGGACTCCTACAGAGAAACTAGGGATGGTAAAAAATAATCGATTATTTAAGGAATCGATTAATTAAGAAAAAAGTAATGATACTTTTGAATTATACAGGGTCCTTCAAAAAGTAATGATACTTTACTTTTTGAAGCACCCTGTATAATTCAAAAGTATCATTACTTTTTTCTTAATTAATCGTTTCCTTAAATAATCGATTATTTTTTACCATCCCTAGTTTCTCTGTAGGAGTCCATCAATTCACTGCAGCTGGTAACTTTAGATTTTTACAGTATTAACATTTGTTATTTATGTTTCATTTACATTGGACTTTTAGCTTTCTATTTTACTGAAATTTAACTTTGTAGAACGGTAAATAAATTTTCTATGGAAGTTCAAAGTGTGTATACATTTTTTTGAAGCACCCTGTAGTTTGGCTCTAACTACATGACGCATTTTCGTTCAAACCATTATTACCTCAGCAACCAATGCCCTGGAATGCAAAAATATATTTCTTGATATATCGACATTCTCATGGTTTTATCGCAGATTTTTTTTGTAGCAGACTGGATGTTGTTATTACATTGTTGTATCCTGTGCTTTAGACTTATATTTCAATACTCATTACCGTGTCCTGTATTTTGACACATTAGAACATGATTGATTGAATCAACTATACTATAGTCTCAATTAACATTAATTTATATGGTTATTGTTACACTTTTATTTTGGTCCGGCATTTTTGAGTTCATCGTGTGTTATTGTTATTGATTTAGTATTGTTTCTGTGCTGAGCCTCAAATGCATTGGTATACGTATTGTTAATTGTTATAGGCCCTGAAGATGGTTTTATATAAACCGAAAGCTTATACATAAGGACTATTATTCACTAGACCGTAACGTAAAATAAATCCGAACGCTCATATTGCAACCAGCATATCGAAAATGGCCATAAAACAGTCACGAAATCGTGAGTTTTATCGTTCAAACTCGACCTCGATGATACGGAAGTAAATTAACGTAATTTCCAACCTGTCAACAGAGAAGGCACGAATTGGAAAGAATGTAGGCAGTTAATGGGTAACACAATACTGCTATGCAAAGTTATTTTTCCCGGACTGAAACTTTTCTCTCCTGAACTTAAATGAATTTGACCTCCCTGCTGAGTGGGTGTTGAGCTCACGATTTAAAAGCTCAGCCTAACGAATTCGTCGGAGTCAAATATCAGAGTTTCCGAGTGCTTCAACGGTGAAAAATGAGTTTGGAAAACCTTCAACTCGTTTCAAGCGAGTCCACACTTTCTCGGTTCTCTAATTCTGATTGTTTCAATCCCTTGGTTTCATGTGTAACATTGATTGAAGTTATGAAGGAAATTTAATTCTCTTAAATTTAGAGGCTTTTACTATAACTTGTGTGAATTGGCGATTGATTTCCAGCAATAGGTTGGACGCGCTACAGCCTGAGCGCCTACTCGACCGTCGGTGTACATTCCTTTTCACCCGTCCTACACGAATTCATATATTTTTTTGGTCAGAAAGAGTCGATCCACATCTATCGCTCGTGTTTTCCATTGTTGAGAAGTTCTCTCTATGGAGAACTAATATGTGAAGATTGAAAAAATTTGGAAAATTTATCTTTAAGAAAATTCTATGAAAGGGATGGTTTCCTGGAATACATCACTACGGCAAATCCTGGTGACTGAAGGGGTTGTTGCTCATCCAACGCTGGAATGTTCCATTGATGGAGTTGTTAGGAACATCAGCATATAGAAAAAGGAACGATTTCCTGGAATACGCCAAATGAGGCCAATACTACCGCCTTAAAGGGTCGTTGATATGTAAATTTGTTGGTGATCCACGACTGGCCCTGATTGAACTAAGATAGTACCTACTACGTTGTTGGTTGAAGATGCCTGTCATAAAAGCGCGTTGTCCTGATCGCATTACCTGCATTTGTTTGGAAAAAGCACAGATAAACGAAAGAAGTAATTGTACCGTTGACGGTTAAAAAAGGGTCGTATATGGCACTGTTTTACGAATCCCCCCCCCCCCCCCTCTATCATTCGTCAAATTTTATTCAACTTTGGGGGGTACTTGGGTACAAGACTCCGGCTGATATCCCGCGAATTTCGTTACGATTGGGTAACGCATCGCAAATGTGCAAAACTTAAAATTGGTTGTAACATACGAAACATTGAAACCGATGAAGTAATGGGGGGTACCAAAATGATTACCCAATTGTTGTAATCATGTCATCAACTTCACGCACCACGCATGGTTTTAAATAAATTGATATTGATACATAAGCGGATAAGGTGGTGTGGATGGCACTCGATTAGGCTCCCATAAATTCAGTTTTCATCATACTCGATACAGATTAAGGTAGTCTACCACTAGGTAGTCTTTTGGGGAAATACTTAATAGGGCTCGAATTTTCTCAGGTTGTAAACTATTTACATACAATTACATTCAGAAACAAAAGTTGATTTTACAATTAAATTAGGTTTTGAGAAGAAGTTTTAAATTGGTGTTTTATTGCAATGTTCGAATTTTTGGTCAGATTTTCGAAATTAATCCTATCGACGAAATTATCGAAGTTCAAATCTACGATTCGATAAAACAACGATTCGGATTTCTTATGACAGTTTTCAGTAATCTCAACCCACTGTTGCATTACAATAATGACATGTACCAACATTTTTCTTCTCGCCATTATGTTTGTTTCCAAAACTGTAGTTTTAAACTGAAAATTCTTACAATTCACCGTTGGGCGATTGATGCCTCACCATGTCTTACGGTGGAGAGAATATTGGGTCGAGGGAATGGAAAACGAAACCTGGAAAAGGACGTAACTGGATACATATGACACCTACTTCTACGGGGACAAATAACACTAGCCTGGTTCTGGACGTTCATCAGTCAACGTCAAGACGGGGAACAGTTGAAGTGGTCAAGCGGTGGGTCGGAGGGTCAAACGGCAGGGGGCGTAGGCGGGGAGCTATCATTCTCTTCCGCCTGGGAGCTGATGTTCGGCTCTTCAGCAACTTTGTTTCAACTACCCGTATTACCTCTGTCCCACAAACGCTCAAAGTCCTTTCCAACCCTAGCGGCTTACAACTATTGGGGTAAAGCTAAGTAGTATTCTGGTTGCATGCGATGAATAAATTGAAACTGTAAATTGACTCCAACGGAACGACGTTGGAAGTGGATACGTCATCCGACCTAATTAGATCCTCAATGGACGTTAGACCCCTCGTGGCCGGATTTATTTGTGAACCATCGCTTCCTATCTAATAGCATACATTTAACTGTCGCTCCTGATTGCCATCAGCCCACAGCACTTATACCCAGACCACGCATGCCCGCAGCTTCATCTAATCACCAGACCATACAGGCCCGTAACTAATAAGATGATAAGAAGAACTAAAGTGAAACTATAAACTCAATAATGAGAAGTGATCGGATATGTAAAATGAATGGGAAAATATTCGAACTGGTGAGTGAGGTTTGAAGAGAGAAGTCAGTTGCTCATTGAGATTGATAGATCAGCGAGAATGAAAATTAAGCCCAAGTGCGAAGAACTCCCTCGTATTTGACAACCCATGTTCAGCTTTTCAACAATTTTGCTTCAACTACCCGTATAGCTAGGATGAAATTCATCAGGTACCATCTTTAGGTCCGCATCAGTGCAATCCCTGATATTTGTATCAAAATCGGAGTTAATGTAGTTAATAGCAGAGTCACAAGGATCGAGGGATACACAGACAGCTAGACACCTAACCAGAATGGCCGGATGTCATAAGCGTTAATCCGCAAAAGCGCTGATTTCCGGGAAACATGGATTGTACAAAAGCGCGAAAAATAAGGTGCAAAAGCGCGAAAATCTGCATGCAGTTTTAGATAACACTGAATCAATGTCAGGGATTTTTCCAGTTGCAGCGTATTCAAGATTCGCGAAGGAGGAACTACTCCTATCCATCACAAGTTTCGGAAGGCATGGAAGAGGGTGAATGCAGGGGTAGTAATAACCCCCAGTCAGATTTTTTGTCCCCTACTGTGACTTCTGTCTAGTTTCAGGTTTATCGGGAGTTTCAAATTTCATGCTGAAAATTCTATGATGGCAATTTAATGTTGCTGGAGGGGCCAATGGGGGAAGGTTAATTCCCAGACATCATGATATATATATTTTCTCTTATTTTAATACTCAGCAAAATTACATACAATCCATTCATAGAGACGTCTCTGTAATGTACGCATTACCTACCAATTAGTTTTTCTCGTCTTCTTGGTAGGGCTGACGTAGTTAAATGTCACGTACGTCTCAGCTTGGAATTTCACAAGGACATCGATGACGACATGGATGGACTAATGTGGAGAATGAAAATGTTGTTTCAAGTGACGATGGTAGGATTCGGGCCGTTGGTTGTTCATTGAATACTACCACCCCCCTACCCAAAGTACACGCAATTACAACTATTAGCGTTTATGCAAATGACATCCTGCCGAAAATTCGCGCTTTCATACTCCTCCGAACCAGAATTATTCAGAACGGACTGAAAGTAAAATGTAAATGTGAGTTTTTACTTTGGAAGACAAACTTAGACTCCGAAGCAAAATGTGAAGTTGTTGATATATATTGTCGTTTGAACCATTCAGGAAATATAATAAAATATTGAATCTACTCAGTGAGTTCTAACATAACTTATCATGTGCCGTTGTCATCCAACATGCAACCAAAGACTTGCTATCAACCATATTTATCTGTGTGAAGTTGCGATTATTGATGAACTTGGCAACCTCGTTGTGCCTTTTCCAGCAAGTTCGAATATCTTTTGGCTACATGCATGTATTCACTGAATACCACACAGGTATAATTCCTCTCTCATTCTAATATAAACCGATTCCATAGACAGAATGAAAGTTTAATCTAGCGTACGATGCGGTGAACTCTTCATTCCCAACACATAAAACGCGGTTAGCTGGCTCCCTTGATAGTGAATGAAGCGAGGATCCGAACGAATCCGCACGGGGGCCGATTTAACAATTCAAATTCCTTCAAAGTCCTCGATTCCAAAATTACAATTGCAAGTGGGCACTGCTCGTCTGCATTTGCATAATCCTCACTTTGGACTTAGCCCACCTTTTTAGTACTTTCCAGCTTGAATCCGTAGGCCTCAATCCTGAATAATGAACGAACCATCAATTCACACTTATTCTGCATCTTAACGTGCCTGTACGCGATTTCAAATTGAGGCGACTTAGGGAGGAAAAATGCAACTTTTATAAGACGATGCAGACGTTGAAAAATGAGCCAGAATACTTAAATGTGTGTGAAAAAGTTCCTGTCATGCAGCACGATCGTATGAGCTAATTTTCGTAAATTATCGTTTTATGAAGTTAAATTTTTATGAAATTTGAGTGCAAAGAACTTGTTAACTGTCAATATTGTGGCAAAAAATCTAATCCTTAATAATTATGAGCTATTTAAAAAAAGATTTTGGAATTTAGCTTTTTTAAAAAATGGAAATGTGATCAAATTCCAATAAAATGTAGTTCAAACGAACATTTTATCTCTCGTTTATCGATAGTAGAATATATACTGCATATATGTCAAAAAATAGCGGCTGAATAAACAATAAAAACTAATTTAGAAACATTAGTGGTACAGGGTCGAATCGATCAGATAAAATCTGGTTCGAGTATTTTTTTTGGCACACGAGATAGGATCTAGGTATTTTGGAAGACACAATACACATTGAAATTTTAACAAAACCTATTACTAAAAAACTTGGTTTTGAGAAAACGTACACAAATAAAGGTTGTTAAAGCTAAACACGGTACAGATACTATTTAGTAGGGAGTTGCTGTAGGATTGATGTGAATCGTGAAGCTCCAAACCGAATGGTAGTTAGTATTTTTTCACCACCCGGCTGAACACATTATTATGCTAAAACACGGCCATCTCACTGGCCTTTACATCTGCACAACACATCTATTTGCATAATTATGAGCCGCTGAGGACAGATTGTGGCCTAGCAACGGCATTACTTTTTCGCAAGAGGAAATACCAACGGATCATTCTTCAAATATGGAGTTTCTTCAAGTAAAGGCGTTAAAAATCCATTAATTATAGCAAGTAGCATACCTAATCGTTCAACATTCAACTTCAAGAGAATTCAAGAGCAACTGCGGTAATAGTTCGGTAGTGGAGTAGTTAGAGCGTGGATGACAGGGATGTACTCTCATGATGACCTCTTGATTCCGAGTTTAGCACAAAGGTAGCGGAAATATTGTTTTCACTTTCAGAAGAATTTTTCAAAATCTAAATTTGAAATTTTCATGTGCATTTCAAGTAAAAACCACGTTCGTTCCATATCAGACGACAGGTGTGTCCGTGTATCCACAAAGCTATGGAACAAGCTTATATCTTCCACAGTCTGTATCCAATTTTGATGAAGTTTTCAAGGAATGTGCGGGTTAGGCTGTAGGTGGTCCTCTATCAGTTTCATATTCCCAAATCAATACTTCACTCTGCGCATGCGCCAACATAAATTACATCAAGCACGATTTTCTCAAGTTCTAGCGGTCCGATCTCACTCAAATTTGGAAGACAGTTAGTTGGAAAGAGACAATTTAATCATGCCATGTCAATTTCAACATGATGGTATAGTAAGTAGCTTTTGTGCATGCGCGAATGTGGAAAAAACGGAAGTTAGTGAAAAAACGTTGTCTATTTCCACGAAAAAACAAGAGTTACAATGTTAAATCAATTTCGACGGTTAGGCCATCATCAGTACCAAACAATGTGTAGATTTTTCTTTTGGGAGGTGTAATCGTCCAGTTATATTTCGATAATGCACTTTAGACTCAGTTTGGTAGGTAATTCGATTTGGACCAGTGTTCTACGGTGAAGGGCTATCTAATACTGGTTGACTACATACGGGGTTTAATAATAATATCATCCCAAAGAATCGAAAGAAACCACCCAGGAGCTGTCACTTCATATTTGCTTTCCTCCTCGAGAGCTGGAACTTCAACAGGGGAAAATTCATCATTGGATACATTTTTTAAATATTTTAGCGTAAAATTGCGGGGTCTTGTAATGAAAGAGTGTGAACCCTTTTCGGAAGCACGATGCGCCATGTACTGATCAAATATTACTAACGGGATTTAATAGTTATAGACCAGTGTTCTGCGTAGAAGGGCTGTCTAACACAGAAATGATAATCCATTGCGTAATAATGTGCAGCGTTTTTTTTTTAATGGTGTTAATGCACATTTATACACTCACACTTGGACAGTCAACGTCTTTATGGATTTGTTAGATATTGGGAAAAGAATGGTAGCAAGTCTAAAGCGGTAGACCTGAAAATCCCCCCATGCATAACGATCTCTAGACATACGTCATAATCTTTCAAAAAATAGATGGACTCTGAAAACATAAATAAATAAATAAATAATTCTGAAACTGATCAAAACGTAGCGAAATTTGCTCATATGGTGATGCACCATAACTAGAACTTTTTTAAATGTATTTCTGGGAATTCCGGTTCGCATCTTGAATTGTGAACTAACAAATCTTAATTTATTACTTATTTTATCGTGTTATTTTATTTCAATTTTTTATTCCATTGCTGATTCCTAAGATTAATCAATTTATAAATAAAAATCAATCATAACTAAACAAGCAAATCTTATGAGAAGAAATTATTATCGGAGAAACTTGAGGAACAAATTTCCCTGCAACCAGTCCCTGAGCGCGTTTCACAAATCTTGTACGAGAATTACCAGGTCAGCTCATCATCTTATTGAGTGTTTGGTAAATTCTAACATTTATCACAAGGGTTCCAAGTGTTGGACCAGTTCATACACCGATTGTATTTAACAGGAATACGGAGCAAGGGGATATATCGAACGGAAGTAAGACAAAAGGGGGAAACCTGGCTGAAAAAGAATTTCGGAGGAGATAAGACAATTTATTGGATGAGAGGAGCGCAATAACTGTCACGGGCAGCTGAAACCCCGAGAAGTTGCGTAAAAATTGTGGAGTCGGGAGAAAGGGGGAATTTTTCTGAAGGGTTTAGGGATTGGATGTTGAAACACGTTAACGGGGAAAAGTGTTAAAGAGATTGTGGGGAGATGTAACAATATGACGACAAACTCCCAACTGAGTAAGTAATACCGTTTCCAGAATTTATTGCACGTTGAAACGAAAATTATGTACGTAGGTTATGTCATCTCTGGATGTTAGTACTACGAAAACTATTTCATTGAATATCATGAACATCCAGGAAACATAAAAATGTGCATTTCACAACTACCAGCAAAATATTATCCAGAATCCATTAATTACAATGCATTTTCACAAAATAGATGACATTTCAGAAACAAAAATGAATAAATCCAAACAATTATAAAAAAAACGGACGGTAGACCAACGGTTCTACAGTAAGATCATTTAATAATGATTAATTTTACACATTATTAGTTCATTATGGTTACTTAGCAATATTAGTTTATAACTTAGCGTAACAAATCAGTTTTCCTTGACACTACAGAGTCTTGGGGATCATGAGATGTTGCGATTGTCCTGCTATGAAAACTAAGGGAGTTACACTTCCCTAGCGACGCATTGGTTGTACATGAAAATCAACAGGAAATCAATATTTCCGACGTGACGTGACGGTCGGAAAATGGAAACGACCTGTTAATCATTATTAAATTATAATAACATCTTGCTGTACCAGTTTTTAGCGATTTTTGTACACAGTGACTATGTTCACACAGGCTTATTCATGGTATACCTAGAAACTATCTTTGAAAGAAAAAGTGGCAAGTTGCAAAAGTAGAATTTCACGAGGGATATTAAAATTATTTTTATTTTCAAGTATTCTGACCACGTTTGGGAAGTAAAAAGCACCCCCCCCCCCCCCCCCATCGCACCAAATCAAAACTTTCACACGCACCTCATGCATTGGACCTTCCTGAACACGCCTGGTTTCGAGTTTGATTGAATATAAGTATATCTAATGATTAATAAGTTAACCTTATATCGGGAAAAAAGTTAGGAACATACAATCCGATTCAAACGGTGAAGATTCAATAATAAATAGCTCCAAGAGTTTGAACCAGATTTCAATAACATTTCAGCTTCAATGAATTGAATGAGCGGTTAGACGGTAACCCATGAGTTTCTCAAAGCATTCTCTGCGCATGCGCTAACGTATAATACAAGTAACACTCATGAACACTTCAGTTTCCGTCGTTGAAGATCTCAGGGATTGTGCGCATCATGCTTTAGAGGACCCACTGTGAATTTTACGGTAAAACCCATGTAACATGCATAACTATAACTCGTGGTTTTCAAGACAAATTTCCAAGGATTGTCCGGTTTAGGGTCGAGATGTTCGTCGTTGAATTGAATCGTCGGTCCAGATTTGAGGTAACAACTGCACATGAGCAAACATAATTCTTGTATCTGCTAACTTCTGCAGTTTCCCTCCGATTTCTCTGTAATTCTCAGGTCAGTTGGGCAGAGGATGGTTCCCTATGGATAGTTCTAGAATCCATTTGATTTCAATGAAATTCTCAGGGATTAAAGGCGAAATGGCCATCTCCCGATTTCTTCAAAATTTAATCAACTTCCTTATCAACACATTTCAGTGATCCATACAAGCGATGGATATCTATGTTTCACACCCAACAAGACAATTGTTTCTTTTCTTTTTGTAACTCGCACTTGATTATTCCAGTTTGAGTGTTTCGAGAGTTCTACTTGCGAGAATATGTAAGATAATTTCTTCTTGTTCTTTTTCCTTTTAGCAGTTTTTATCAAGTAATCTGCCAGACAGGGAAAAGTGCTCTGGGGACGGCAGAACTCTCCTCTTCACGCGTGCTATAATAAAATGTTGCCCAAAGGGGCTTTTAGCTCTCGCCCTTCCTCCTTCTTTTGCGATCCTCCTACTACGAATGCTAATATACCGGAAATATTACGCCGTTCGTCTTATAATACGTAACGCCGCAAGGGTTGAATATTTAACCTCAAGAGACGTCTCTTTCATTTTTATCGACAATTTTAAACATTTTGCAATCTTGACTATGCCCTGCGCACTAGTTTCAAGAGTTGTATTGTGTTCGGTTCAATCGAATTTCCAAACGTGAAATAGGACGTTATTTCCACCAGTATTCGAACAAATTTAAAGGGTGGAAATTTTCTCTCGAAAGACTTGAACGCTTTTTATCAAAATAATATAATTTTAAATCCTCTTCCACGATTTAATTGATTTTTTGTTTGGACAAATTTTCGTAAAATGATCATCAACTATATAATGCAGCCATGAATACTCATGCTCAAATACAATAATAAATCCGCTCGTTGGATATGACTTGAAAACAACTTATAAAGTAGATAAAAGTTAATTACTTTTTAAAAAAATATTTAAAAAAAAAAAAAAAACAGAAATCCTTTTTGGGATGTGAATTGAACCAGCCGAATTCGGGGCGCAACAAAAGAGTTGGAATTTCTTCATTTGTGAAGGTTGAAAAAATAAATTATACGCTCGTTTTTTTATGAAGTTTAATTCAAAAAATACGGATAAGGCAAAATTGATCAAATCAATGGTTAACAATGGTCTAAAACAAGTACGTTGGAAACTCATAGAGGTTCATCAAAAATGTAAGTACCCTTTCCTGCAGAATGTCGTGAATAAATTTGTCAATGTTCTAGTTCATCATTGATAAACTTCTTTTGAGTAAAATTCTGCTATAAATATAAATAGTTAACTATCCATTTGATGGCAAAAAAAAAAAAAAAAAAAAAAGGACGACTTATTAGAAGTGATCTCGAGTGTAGAGGACAATCCTAGTATGAGGGAGAAAAAATCGTTTCAGACCATTCTAAGACCATCGTTTCCATTCTTTACCATTCTAAGACCAAAACCGTAACAAAAGAAATCACATTTTCATCCCACAATAATGACATACGAAATTATGCTTGTTGATGTTAAGATAGCGCATGCGCGAAAACCACCAGTGAGTCTGGAATGATGAAGCGGATTCGGGACCAGCTACTGCCTTGAATACCGTTCAATCCCTGAAAATGTCATCGAATCGAATAAAAACTGTAGAAATTATGCTTGTTATTAGAATTTTAGGTTCACGTATGCGCAGTAGCCACGAATGGAAAAAGCATCATCAGAAATGCTTGCATACGAGTCTGCAACACATTGGGACATTTTCATGTGTGTTTTCTTATTATTTTCTTATCATTAGGGAAAAACTGGATTCTAGAGCCACTCAGCTGATCTGTAATCGGTCAGTTGTGTTCAGAAGTCCCTCAAGGGCCCACATACCAAATCTCAGATTCGTGGGATCATTAGGGAAAAAACTGGATTCTAGAGCCACTCAGCTGATCTTGGATCGGTCAGTTGTGTTCAGAAGTCCCTCAAGGGGCTACATACCAAATCTAAGAATCTAGGGATCATTAGGGAAAAAAATGGATTCTAGAGCCACTCAGCTGATCTTGGATCGGTCAGTTGTGTTCAGAAGTCCCTCAAGGGGCTACATACCAAATCTCAGAATCGTGGGATCATTAGGGAAAAAACTGGATTCTAGAGCCACTCAGCTGATCTGTAATCGGTCAGTTGTGTTCAGAAGTCCCTCAAGGGCCCACATACCAAATCTCAGATTCGTGGGATCATTAGGGAAAAAACTGGATTCTAGAGCCACTCAGCTGATCTTGGATCGGTCAGTTGTGTTCAGAAGTCCCTCAAGGGGCTACATACCAAATCTCAGAATCTAGGGATCATTAGGGAAAAAACTGGATTCTAGAGCCACTCAGCTGATCTTGGATCGGTCAGTTGTGTTCAGAAGTCCTTCAAGGGGCTACATACCAAATCTCAGAATCGTGGGATCATTAGGGAAAAAACTGGTTTCTAGAGCCACTCAGCTGATCTGGGATCGGTCAGTTGTGTTCAGAAGTCCCTCAAGGGCCCACATACCAAATCTCAGAATCGTGGGATCATTAGGGAAAAAACTGGATTCTAGAGCCACTCAGCTGATCTTGGATCGGTCAGTTGTGTTCAGAAGTCCCTCAAGGGGCTACATACCAAATCTCAGAATCGTGGGATCATTAAGGAAAAAACTGGTTTCTAGAGCCACTCAGCTGATCTTGGATCGGTCAGTTGTGTTCAGAAGTCCCTCAAGGGGCTACATACCAAATCTCAGAATCGTGGGATCATTAGGGAAAAAACTGGATTCTAGAGCCACTCAGCTGATCTTCTGGGATCTTTCAATTGTGTTCAGAAGTCCCTCAAGGGGCTACATACCAAATCTCAGAATCGTGGGATCATTAGGGAAAAAACTGGATTCTAGAGCCACTCAGCTGATCTGGGATCGGTCAGTTGTGTTCAGAAGTCCCTCAAGGGGCTACATACCAAATCTCAGAATCGTGGGATCATTAGGGAAAAAACTGGATTCTAGAGCCACTCAGCTGATCTGGGATCGGTCAGTTGTGTTCAGAAGTCCCTCAAGGGCCCACATACCAAATCTCAGAATCGTGGGATCATTAGGTAAAAACGTCATTTCTGATGGTCATAATCATCGTTGTGGCCACTTGGGACAATTTTCGTGAGCAATTTTCGTGAGCAATTTTCGTGAGCAATTTTCGTGAGCAATTATTTTCCGTGACGTTTTTTTAGTTTATGTGCCAAAGCAAAGACATGAAAATGTCAAAAGCCGTTATTACTTACAATGATAGTGGTATAGGGATGATAGGTATGTCAATATGCGAAGAATAATTTTTCAACCAGTCATGTCACGAATGGAGCTGTCACATTTCCAATAACTTCTCGTAGCAACCCTGAAACCTATTATCTTATGCAAATGCGAAGATTCAAGATGCAAGGTAGAGGTGTGGAAGGGTAAAAATTTTTTTTTTTTAAATACAGAGAATCGTGAGTAACGGAAGTTTACTGGTGCTTGCAATCTAATCAAAAAGGGTGGTAATCAATTTGTAATTAGACAATTCAAAAAAAGCTCCTCTGCTTGGGACAGTTATGTTTCAGGCTTCAGGGAAGCAGCAGCCTCTAGAAGCTCTCGATTTCCTTTTCCTCAACCACTGAAATAAGCCCGAGATTAACTTATAACTCAACAAATTATAACTGGATGTAACTTAACACTAACTTTTAGCATTCTACTGAATCGAGAAGAAGGTATGTACCCCAAAAAGGTTGGCCCTAAGCCGTTACAAACAAAACAATTGGAATTTATTATTGGGGACACTTTACCCGTCACTCCTGTAATCTCAGACACTCTGTAACTACTGCTCTAAACCACCAGGTCAGTCTTTCCACCAGCCTCTAAGCCGGTGATGTTAGTTTTACTCTTACAGTTTCTCTCATGCCAACTCCTTGTGAACCAGTAAAATACGATACCAGTATTCTGGCACAGTAATATTTCATGCTCAGGCAACGCAGAATCCCTCAGAATCCAATTCTACTCCGCTCTTCCCATCATCAGTCGATAGAGCTAAAGAATAAGTTGTTCTGCGGTAGGATGATGCTCAGCTCATTGATATGTTAAATGCCTGACTGAGGGGAGGACTGCAGCAACTATCAGCAATGGCATTAAAGCCATTGGTCTGCTTGTTGACACGTTTCACGTCTTTAAGACGGCCCGTGATTCAAATCTCGCAGGGCCGCAAGATCGCATTTTTTGCAGAACAGCGAGACGAGCAAACGTAGTCATGGCCGTACATTAGGGAAGCTAATAACGGGTGGTGGAGAGATTATCAAATAATTACCTAATTTGATATAACCGAAGTTCCTATTATCATCTGAGTGAGCTCCAAAAGAATTCATTTACTATTCAACCAATGAAGCCGGGATCTTGTAAGCATGAAACATGATCTTTTTATTTTTTTTAAATCTGAATCTCAAATTTTTGTACGACGAAAACCATCAATTAACATAAATCATTCTTGCCCTTTGAGAAGAAGAAGGTATATTTCTGATGTGTAAGATACATGAGCCTAAAGTTCTTCTGACCAGGATGGCAGAATATCATATAGCAGTACCTTCTCTAGACACCAGGAGATTGCTCTGCACGCAGGGTCGATGTTCTGCTCAACAATTACAAATTTCGTGTTAGCCGCTGAACTGTTTGTTTCGATGACCAAGACTATCATTTTATCAACACATAATTCTTACACTTGATAAGCAGAATGTATATTTCTGGTGTATTGAATTCTTCGTTCACAGACACAAACCTTCGGTAGTGAGAAAACAATATCGTCATAGGAACTGTAAAATGGAACCTTACGAAGATCCCAACGCAGAAACGTGTTGCGAGATGAATTCAAGTAAGTATACTACTTCCATGCTCTATAATTGTCCTACACTCTAACACAGCGTTCAGAATAGTTGCGACAGGTCACTAATACGCGCTAAAGAACAAGAAGTATTATCTATTATGGAGATAACCAAACATCCAGACGCCAAATGACTTCAACGCAGGACTTAACTTTAATTAAATGTCAGTTGTGAAGACCCATTTTGTCTAACCGGGTCTGAAAAGGAGCGTTTAAACTTTTTCCTCAGTTCCCTTCGTTTGTCATTTCCACACGAAACGACCCAGGGAGATGAGGCATTGCCGAGACCTTATCTCCTGGGCGAGGATGATTTTACGCTGGTCTTGAGAAAGTCAGGTAGTCCGCTAATGCAAAAAGTGGGAAACTTTAGACTTCGAAGAATGCGGTGTATAAATACAAATTTCAAGAATAATGTGAGTGGTTAGGTAGGAAGTTAGCTTTCAAAATTATAAATTCCGAACAATCCATTCTAAGCTCCGAATGATTCAAGTAAAATATATGATTAACATAAGTGACTTGAAAATGCAAACTTAATGATCTTGGAACTTGAAGGAAACTCAACTAGGGAAAATATTTACCACGCAGGCGAGGCAAGCAAACTTTATTAGCATAAGCGAGTAACAAAAGGATCAACTGCGAAGGGTCGCATAATCTAATTAGCTACTTTTATGTCAACTTGTTCCAAGCGTTTTGGAGTACCCAAAATGAACCCTCAAATTTCAAATTTGCGATTTCCTGCCGCTCTATCCAAAATATCATCATGCAAAACACCGAATGAATTTAACTCACAACCTATCCGTTACTGAGGAAACATAACTTCCCTAATTTCTGCCACAAAAAAATTTGTTTTCACCATTTAAATACCTAGAGAAAGCACTCGAGGAAGCCCCCACCCTCGAAGTAATGTTAAGAAGTAATGACTCAAACGCAATGCATAAGGGATTTTATAGGGGTCAACCCGCTCAATGTCCATAATGTTATCAAAATTGGCTGTAAAGTGTCGGCAACGTCGACATGTATGATCATTCTTGACGTCATATTAACGGTGGAAATTTAGATAAATTATATCTTCCTCCAAAAAAAAAAAAAAAAATCGAGTATGGCCTAAAGAAGGATTGTGACAACTCACATAGTTATATTTTGTACTAAAGTTTCTAAAAAATCCTCAAAACGAAGAAAGGCTGAGAATCTTTTAATTCAGTTTTTACAACAGAAAACAATACAAGCATTGAAACAGCAGAGTTTTTTGGATAATAGCTTATAAGGGTAAATCACAAATTTAACGTGAGAAATTTCCCGCACAAAACTGCGGCCGAAAACGTGCCAAACCGTCAATAAATTGTGTAATAAAAGTTAAGGAAATAATCAAATTCAAGATTAATAAAATTGGTTTTCATGAAAAAATATTATTTAGAAAAAATTACAATAAATAGTGGTGAAAAACGGTCTGGAAAATAGTCAAATTTTCGGCTTGCAATCAAGTACTATTATTCTCAAGATAATAATAGACAAGTCATTGATGACGTTAAAGGTTATTTAAAAACACGGAGAGGTTGGGGTAGCCGTAAAAAAACATTTCGGTGGATATTTTTTTAGTTTAATTCATGAAAAATCCTGTTTTCTTGAGGTTATGAAATCAAAATTATTGTGATCAACAACCATACTTCGTAAATACTAAGTTTTCACCATCGATGTTCAGGTTGGCATGCTCTGGTACCTAAACGGAGCAAATAAGGTACTTTTGTTCCCCAGTTCTCTGAGTACCGTTCGGTACTTGCAGGAAATTTCAGCCCGGGACTTTCATCCCAATGACTGAAGGAAAGGATTTCCTGCCCGTTACAAGGCTCAAATCCAGTTGAGTCCCATTAGCAAGAGAATGGAAAAGCATGGTGTGTCCCGCTGGGTCAAATTTCATAATTGGAGGAGGGGTACAACTGATAAATTATGATGTTGTAACAATACTCGTCCGATTTTCGTTATTATTTTTCTCGTTTTCTTGTCCAACTATGAATTTGGTCTAGTTATGGATCGTCTGGAGTTTCAAATTTCATAACGGGAGGGGGTGAATGAAGGGGATAATACTGATAAATCATGGTGTTTTAACAATTCTCGTCCGATTTTCGAGATTTTTTCCTCCCCAACTATGAATTTGGTATAGTTTTGAATCGTATTCCAGAAGTTTCAAATTTGATAATGGGAGTGGGTGAGTGGAGGGGGGGGGAATAGCAATAAAGATAATGTTTTAACCAGTCTCATCGGATTTTCTTTTTTCTCCTTTTCTTTTCTTTTCTTTCGAATATGAATTTTGCCTAATTTGGGAAAATATGGCAGGAGTTTCAAATTTCATGCTGGAAGTTTTATGATGGAAATTAATTGTCGGTGTAGGGGTTTAGTGAAGGGGAGGTTAATCCCAAGAAGTCATGATATTTTTGTTTTTTATCTTATTTAAACTCTCACCAAAGTGATATAAAATCCATTCATAGGGACGTCCCTGTAATGCATGTATTACTTACCGATACGTTTTCAAGGTCATTTCGCAACTACACAATCGGCAGTGAGCAATGTGGTCTAGGCTTTCGTAGCATTGGCTATTATGTAGGGGGCCTAAAAAGCATAAATATGATTCACGTCACGAAGGTACTTATCCACCCTAGACCCTTTGGAGAGCGCCCTGGTAGTGAAAAGTTAGTAACACCCTAAAGACTCTCATTCCATGGTGGGTTCCCAGATAATACAATGTTTTCATTTATATGATCCATATTCTTTTTTAACGTTTAAAGTTTGAAGTATTATGTTCTTGTTTTACAGGTCCCATTGAGTCTTTGTATCGTACGATTTAATCGCATATTTTAAAGTTACAATAGCATCACGTGTGCGTTGATCTAGACCAAGTTGTAGTTCATCCAACTGCTCCCTTAAATTTGACAGAGCCACCAAAAATTAATTAATTGATACAGTCCTACATATTCCCCCGCGTCAGACTACTCTTCGGAAATTTTGAATTTCGTTGATAACTTAAATTATTAGCACATAATCCTTAAAAGGTAAGATTCCAGAGGTCAACACGTAAGGATACTACTGAAGCTAACATTCCTTAATTTACTTTATTTTTGTAGCCAAAGAGAGCAGGTCCTTTGAATTTCCCAGGAAGCCTTGTATTTAATATTTAGAGGTGGAAGAACTTCGAAGCAGGCAGCCGAAAAAGGATATGTTGAATATTTGAAGCCCACACGGACAGACCTGACAGACGAACAGGAGGGATTGGTAGGTTCGAAGCCAGGTTTGCTAGCTCAGATAAAATTTATAAATGGTTCTAGTGGATCCACCAGTATTACCATGTTTTAATAAAACCACAGGAGTGTAACATTTATCTGTCTAATATTATAGGCACGCAGCATTCCAAGACACTACGTGACAAAATAATCACCATCTTTCAAATACCGCGGTTCAAGCTCGTGCCAACAAACGCATGTTATGATAGGTGAAGATGCAGCTTGAAAGCATAAGCCCCAAAGTACAGAGCACATGCACACAAGGCAGGCACGTATAACAATTGGTTTTACAGCACAATTTATTTTCAGCAGAATGGGAAATCCAACCATCTAGCGTCCGACTATGTGTAATGAAAATTACGTACAATAGTTTGTTAAAACAGAGTTTTGAATTTATCAAACTTATATACAAAGGAGGGGAAAAAAGTTTCAGTCGCGGAGCATGATCGTATAAGCGAATTTTCTTAAATTATCGTTTTATATTATGTCACATTGTTGTGCAATTTGAGCAAAGAAAATTTTTAACTACCAGTTCAAAAGCAAAAAATCTAGTTCTAAATAACATTCCGCGAGACAAAAAGTATTTTAGAACGAGAGCTATTTTTTTGTAGTTTTTATCGACTTTTCAGCAAAATTATTGAAATTTGAGTAGGTACGTCTTCAGCATACTTTTGTTCAAAACATTTTTGATGTTCTTTTGAAAAATATAAATGTATCCGTTTATAGCCGTTCTTATCGATTATTTGAACACATCTTTTGAAATTACAATTTAATGTGCTCAAAAGTGCTGGCTAGCGTTTTTTTTTTTTTTTTTTTTTTTTTTCAAAGAGTTAAACTTTTAGATTTCTAAGAGTTAAACTCTTAGATTTTTAAGATGTAAACTCTTAGATTTTTTTCTTCATAATGCCTCAAAAAGGATTTCAATGAAAATTTTTATTTTAAAATGTTTGCAGCCATTGTACTAGCTTCATTTTCTACAGAAATAAATTGTAAATTAACTACCAATTTCATGGCAAAAACTCGTTCTACAAAATTTTGCGCATTATATTCAAATTATATTAAAATATTCAGCATAATTTTGTGCGTAAATATTTTGATGTTCTAATTAATCGTCGATAAACTTTTTTTGTCTTATCTTTTTTGTTTTTCGCAATAGCTTCTTTTTCTACAAAGTTTTGCGAAAATCATCAGTATACCACACATAACGATGACTAATAATATCAAAAAGAAGACTTCTATATCCCAATGCTCCTGTAAAGCGAAATCAAAGATATTGGAAGGGTTTTCATAGAGATATCAAACTTGATATTAATTCAATGCGTCCAAGAATCAAAAGATTTCCCGTTATTGAAGATTCTCCCTTCACGGAAGGAGTGAATCGAGTTTCTCGCGAGGCCATTGATCTGCTTACTTTCGCTATGTGAGCTGAAGCATCACATCATCGCTCGCGGTTTGCTATTCATGGCCTGCACCCAGGTGAGAGGAAACCGGATGTTTTATTCGTCAGATCCCTAAAGACTTATCACTTGGTGCAATAAAAAGAAAATACTGTAATAATAAATGAAGCAATATAACAATCCACTTATAGTAACGGTGCATTAGAATAGCAGGTAATAAGTCACCGACGCAACATTATCGAACGTATGATTATGCTCTTTCAACACCAATTTTCGAGCGTTTTACACAATTATTAATAATAACTACGAGGTATAAGGTTAATAATTCGTAAAAGGTTAATAATTTAGAAATTACTTGGAGCTCATTTTTACCCCAATTCGATTATACATTCCTATGCGTTAGCATTTCTAACGCTCAACTTTGTTGTAGAACCGATTCTAAGTAAAATGTAGCTATAATATATGAATGTTCAATTTTCAACCATTTTTTAGCGGATTTATGTAGAAAATGAAGTTATTGCAATGGCTCAGAAAACTTTAAAATCAAAATTTATGAGAAATTTCTTCATTGAAATCCGTTTTGAGGCATTATAGAACGAATCCCATTTGGTGAAAAACCTCCATTGTAGTACGCTTTGTGGAAATGTGTAAGAAAAGTCCAATTTCTGGACAATTTGTCGGTGTTTTCACAAGTTGGTGGTGCAAATAATAATAAATGAACATCATTACGAGGTTTAGCACGAAAAAATACTCCTAAATCATGTACTACATGTAGATGTGGCAATTGAGTATCTTCAAAAAGCCAGAATTTCACATTTATTGCACTTTCAGAGCGGAATTACGTAGTTTTGGAACGGAATTGCGCCCGTTTGCGCGCACTCAAAAAATCGAGTGATGGGTCATTTATTTATAAAATTTCACGTAGAATTCAAATCTGGAAAAAAAAGTTCCCATTTGAAATAACGAAGTTGATGTCAATTGCGCACGTTTACGCACGCGCGTTATGCGCAAAATGGTAATTTTTGAGATCCTTGAAAAACATGCAGATTCAAAAAACAAGAAAAAAAATTTTTACCTAGAAAATACGTTTTTAGAGGGGAGTATTTGTCTGGTGGAACACCCTGTATATTGGCTAAGTCCCTACCTTACAAGGAGACACACGGTGTCCTTACGTATACGGCAGAGGATGATTTGGTCTCCTCCGTATCGGTGAAACCTTTCTAGGCCACGGAATTCGGTTCATTCGACGCCCGAACTGTCGAAACGCCGCCTGGGACTTCCTAACATGGTCGTGCCCCGATATCACGACCTCTGCATGCCTACCTCTACATTCTTTACACGCACTCGCAATCTTCATGTTGATCAAACAAATATGGAATACACCAAATATATTTGTGATTACATAACATAAATTAACGGGTCCGCTGACAAGGTGCCTCACGAAGTGTGAAAACGCAGCAAATTATTACACAACGGTTAATTATTATGTACTTTACTTATTAGTCACACTCGTGTTGACGATTTATATCACTTCCAAAACTCAATGCCCTCTGGAGCACGAACAGTTGATCTTACTATGCTCTGGTTGGTATCACTCGATTCATTGAACTGAGTACTTTATTAAACGAAAAGAAAAAAAAATCTTCAGTTACACTACATTTTGTAATATATTATCCTGCAAATTTTGTCCCATAGAACTGATCGAAATGTATGCATTGAGTACTTGTACATAACCAGCCAATGTAGTACATATGAGGATTGAGCCCCGTTTCGTAAACTTTGGTCCAGTTACGGAAAGTTTTTTTCTGCGAAGTTTTATTATTAAAAACAATAAACGGAAAAGGAGAATCTACAAGTTACATCTGGTGTAAGAACCAAACCAAACAAGTGAATTGAGCAAAACTGGAAAACCAAAAATTGATACTTGGCAATATTTTCGAAAGGGATGATATTGAGTAACGAGAAGGGTAAATCCATCCGAATCAGCATCCTAAAATACATCAAAAACTATAATAAACACGTAATTTTGAGATTTGTCGTACGACATCGTCGATGATGGCTGACGACAGTATTATCGTTGCTATTGAATTTGATTGCCTTGAAAGTCATCTCATTCGATTCAAAACGTAAAAAACTATCGGAGTCCATAACAAACACGCATTTCTGAGGTGTTTTCGGCTTCTTCAACGATATCGCCGTCAAATCGTGACGGGTGAGCACCAAATAATATAGGTACGGCATATTCCGAGTAAACCACACCTTTTTAAATGGGATTTGGGTTTCTTAGAATTCATACGGATATATGTCTCCCTGGGTTCAACAAAAAAAAAAAAAAAAAAAATGACAGAATTTTGAGTTATACGCGGTATAAGAGCTGAAAATGGTATACTTCCTTAGGCCCTTATATCATAAATCAAAGTCCCAGTCTTGTCATTTCATGTAACATGAATGTATGAGCGACTTCTCGTAACTTATCGTAGTACATTGTGTTACACTGTTATGGAATTTAACTACCTCGAAGGAAAAAAAAGTTAAACCAATTTTGCAGAAAAAAACGCATTATAAATAAAACACAATATTTTAGATTTTCTGAATTTTTCTCGAGTTTTCAGCAAAGATTAATAAAATGTCCTGTACATTTTTTTAGCATAATTTTGTGCTCGTTTATTTTTAATTTTTTAGGTCATATTGATGAATATGAACAACACAATTCTAACTATTTGTAGCAATTTTAGTTATTTTTTAAAGCACATTTTATTGGAATTTGACCATTATGATGTGCTCAAAAAGTGCTGGCCAACGAACTCATCCTTACATTTGGAAAGCTTGATTTCTTGAATTTTTATCTTGATCTTGAGGAGACTTATCGTCTGGAAGGACATACCTATTTATATACTTGAAAAAGCGTTTAACTCTAGGATTCGTTTCAGAATGCCTCAAATGCCTCTCTTAACGATGAAATGTTTCGAAAATTTTGAAATTTTTGGGACCGTTGCAATAGCTTCAAATCCACATAGTCTACGAAAATTCGCTAAAAGTAATTTTCCCCGCAATTTTTGAGATATCAAAGTGAAACCTGAATCGTGTTTTTGAGGTGCTTACTAAGTACTAAGTTTTAAGCAGAAAAAAATATTTAAAAAAAAAATCCGAACATTTTTTGATTGACTAAAGTGGGTAGTACTTGGAAAATGTAGGGAATTTTTTCTTCCTACCTCCTCCCCTTAAAAGTTAGTTAGAATAACTCATAATTTGGAACACTACCCCTGAGACTAGCTAAAATAGAATGGTGCATTAGAAATGAAGGTCCTAGCCAGAAAACACGATTAAATATTTGTATTAGAGGCTGAGCTATCCGTTGTAAGAAGCCTTCAATTATTTTATCTTCCAGCGCAGACGAACCCGCTAAGCGGATTTCAGAGATGGGAAGAACAGTAGAGAACTGAAGAGAGAAAACCCACAAAATTAATTCCGCTTTCAAATGAATTCTCGTCAACCTCCTGCCTGTCAGTCTTCAGTCACATTAAAAACACTGTTATTTTAATGTCATTTTAGAGCGATATTTTCAAAATTTTACGGGGTATATTAAACATTTTCAACTTGACATCACTAAATTCTTTCAAAATGTGAATAAGTTATCGATAGCTTGAAAAATATTAAGAGATATTTTTATTTAGATACATTTGCGATTATAGATATTTTGAGGGATTTTCATGGGAGTGATATTGCACGATTGTTACTGAATTGATAAGGATAATGTAAGCATTATTTCGACTTCGTTCCGATTTACACGGCTGAGCTTGTTGTAATCCAAGAAGCTATGAGATATACTGTGCAGCTTATTCCAGAACGGGAGAAACATGTGATAATTCTGACAGATTCACTGCCTGCTCTTTCAAAGCTAAGTAGAACTAAGATAGGTTCTATCTACCATGACTACCACATCTTTAACAGCCCATCCAACCAACATTAATTATCTGCTATGGATCTTTGTGTGCTCCATGACTAGGGATTAATAACTCAGCGTGATTCGGCGACCACGTCAACCAAGTTGTGCTTCGAAAGCTCTTGGGATCCTAAAGCCCACCTAGACCTTGATAGTCCACTCTGGAAGGTAGTAGAAAAAGGAAAGTGCGCCACTCGAGGCCCTCGCGGCCATTCAAAAGGTCTGAAATTCGGGATTTGATTAGAGCATCCCCTTCTTTATCTGTGAAATTTGAATTTGGAGGTGGTCCGACAATTCTGGTAGGCTTGAAGGGTTTAGAAAATTAGAAGATGAGGTAGGGAAGGGGGTAGAAGGCAGCCAAAAAAGGGTTGCCCCTTGATTCGGAGGCTCAGGACCAAGGTAATGTTGGCACGGGGGGGGGGGGGGGGGGGGGTTAAATTGACAAATTTTGAAAAATTGGTAGTTAAGAGCGGACAAGAAAGCCAAATGTTACAAAAGGAATAAATTAGAGTTCGCCTCGGAATTAGGGGCAGAACGGATCCTTAGGTAAGAAGAATAGGGCGCGAGGAAGTAGGAAATTTTGCCCTATAACCCTAAGGCGAATATGCGTCATATGCCGTCGAAACGTGCAGAAATCCCCCTCCCCTCCTACAAAATGAAGGATCGAGAGTTGACGCATTTTGCAGAGCCTCCTGCACTGTTAAAATTTAAATTTGGGGCAATCCAACAATTAGGAGACCCTGAAAATTGATGATTTATTGTCATTCGAAGGATCGTTGGAAACACTTGTACCTTCAATGCCAAACACCTACAATTATTCTCAAAACCCTCTCACGCCTACTCTAATTGTCGGACCGCCTCAAAATTTAGATTTCACAGGTAAAGAAGGGGGTACTCCAATCAAATCCCGAATTTCAGCATTTGTGAGTCGCGCACTCTTCTTTTTCTACACCGTCGAGAAAGCAATTTCCCACCTCTAAAAATCCCTGGTTCGTCCAATTATGGAGTATTTTGCTGGAATTTGAGCCCCTCCTAACGCCAAACATGAAGAAAATTAGAAAGAGTTCAGAGACGTTTTCTACATTACGCACCCTTCAAACTGTGTATCGAGGACTACCGTACTTCACCATGTGACGAAAGCAAGCCCAATGTGTTTTTAGAATGTGTTTTTAGCATAAATGATTAAACAACAGAATATATTGACCTCTCTTATTTCCCGAGTACAACTAAGCATTCCAGTGTATAATTCCCACCTCGCCACTTTGTTTTGAAGTTCCGTTTCAACCAACAAACTGTCACTATATCGCCAACCTCCTAGAAATTCCAAGATTGACCAACTATTTTCTCAACGTCGCACCTCTAATAAATTGCTTCTATAATTCATACGATTCGTTCGTATTTTCAATTCCAGGATCATCGAAACTTGAGAGGTAAGAAAGTCTCGTTAATTTTGTTATTCCTCGCCACTACCACCTCAAATATTGTCGTAGTATGTAGATCATTTACTTATCTTGGCTAGGACTGTTAATTCTTATTTGAGAGTTTATCTCTGCTTCAGAGTGTGTACCTTACAACAGTTTGTTATACATACTTATATATATATATCGCTATATATATATATATATATACAGGGTGCGGCAGTGAGGACGGACGGTTTTAAAAAAATCATAAAATAGTTCATTTTCACTCAAAAACAAATTTTTGATGCGATCAGATTCGCAAGGAAATAGCATTTGAGACAGTCAAGTGTGAAAAATCACATCAGGCATGTGGTGGCCGAAATTGTTTATGCAGTGCTGGAGGTGTTCTTGGGCGTTATCTCCAACATGCTCTCTCAACTTGGGCGACTTCCACGCTAATTGCGTCCTTCAATTCGTCCAGAATTCGGGGCTTGTTCTCGTATACTCTAAGCCTTGAGGTGTCCCCATAAGAAAAAATCGCATATGGATAAATCTGGGGACCGAGGAGGCCAATGAACATCGCTAAACCTGAAAATAAGGCGACCAGGGAAGAGAGGGCGAATATCGTCCATTGATGCTCTGGCTGTGTGGGCGTTGGAACACGTCGCCGTCATAATTCAGGGAAAAAGAAGTTGGTGATCATTACGACGTAGGGTTATGTTGGAGAGAGTCTACACGAACTTCCAAGAACGCCTCCAGCACTGCATCAACAATTTCGGCCACCACATGCCTGATGTGATTTTTCACACGTGACCTTCTCAAATGCTATTTCCTTGCGAACCTGATTGCATCAATAAATTTGTTTTTGAGTGAAAATTAACTATTTTATGATTTTTTTAAAACAGTCCGTCCTCACTGCCGCACCCTGTATAATTTTTTTTTTTTAATGAATCCCTTCCTTTTGGCAGCCGAGAGTCAAGCTTGAACAGGCACCAGAGTGCCAAAGAGGAGGGCACTCGGTTTCTGATGGTTCTTATTAGAGAAATTATTAGTGATTAGGGTGATTATATGGGACAAACCGGGAAGTGGGAGTAAACATCACATAATGGGGGGCCAACCCATATTGATTACCCAAGATCTGCTACCTAGAGATAGAATCGTCTTTAAAAGCAGACATTGGATAGAGTCATTCATAGTGAAATAGTCATCAGAGAGGAATAGGAAGAAAAAACTCACACTGACCTACCCACATAGTGGGCGCAAACGCTATCCCAACGCTAAGTAATAACCGCCGAGTTCCAACTCAAAGGGAGGATAGAATGGTGAAAAGAGGCCCCTATGTATTGGGAAAATTCCCGGGATTGTTGGCGAGATTCCATATTAGGGGTGGTGATGGTAAGGGAACGAGAGGGGGAAGGCTATCGGCGAATAGGGCACTGAAGGAGGGGGTTGGCTCTTTGACAGAAATGCACTGAACCTGACACGAATCCGGATTATATAGGAAGATTGAAAAACAGGAACTTACGATATTAACCTTTCGAGCAAACAAGATCTGCCATCGGCCCTTGAAGACCCTGATGGAAATCAGAGACGTGATGAGAGAAGACAATTCTCTGCGGGAGGAGAGGATGATTTTGACACGTAATGATCAATGTCATAATCAATAATGATATCAGGGACTAGATCAGCTCTTAAGCTCTTAAAGCGGTCTTACTACTCGGTGATATACCTGTAAATATAAGCTTTGTGAGCGCTCCAATTAAGCTGAATTTAATAGTAGGAGCTTGAAGAATTTTTCAAATCAATGAGGGTCAGAAACAATCGTACAGGTAGTTAAGGTGTGTCCTGTAGTTTTCACATACCTTTGGTACTAAAAACGTTCTCGTATAAGCGATTGTACTTATTTATTTACATCAGCTGGAAGATTTCGAAGAGAGCTTTACAAAAATGTGCAAAATGAGGGGTAATGGGTGATTGGAAGCGGCCAAAACTGCGGTGAAAAGAAAGATGAATGACATCATACGGAAAGACCTCACCTCTGAGTCCGACAGGTGTGGAAGAGGACTCAGTGCTTCTCCCTATGTCATCAATCTGATTTTTTTTCCCCCCCAACTTAATGCTGAACATTGCTGTTGGCGGTATTAAAGAGCGTAGAATCCGATTCTTGAATCAAAAATGAGAAATCCCAACATACGAATGTTGCCCATTACGTCAACTTGCTTAAAAAATAAACAAATGAGGTTAAGTTGGGATTTCCCTTATAAAACCACTCAATGGTTAGAATAACTACGGGTTAGCCTTCTAAGGTAAGACCTAACAACGATAGCACGTTAGGAAATATTCGCACATCTGTTAGATTTGACTCCATAAACTATAAAATTCGTAAAGAAGGCAGTGAATGAAATCAATAATTGTGTACTAACCTACAAAATACTATTCTTAAATTGTATGTTACTAAGGATAGAATACTTTTCATCTAGATCGAAACAAGAACATCACAAAGCCCTTGAGAAGTTGGTTGGGAATCGTCATCAGCATCACTTACCTGAAACAATAAATACACGAATGATAAATTATGAAGGAATAATCAATCACAATATTCTGGAAGGTAACTATCAAAATGCAGGTACCATGACAACTTATAAACGATAATATAACTTTTATTCTCCGTTTCTCCTGGGACACATAGGTCCCTCAGGTCACGCAGCAGCTTACGAAATTGGGATATATATGTTCCAACCGGTTTTCAGCGCTAATGAATGTGGGACACTATTGTCCCCATCATTGTTTTCAGTTCGTTCTAACTTGTGAGTAGAAAAGTTACGATAATAATCAGACAAAAAGGATTAGGAAAGGCAGGCATTCTTTCGTTCATTCCCGTTCATTAGATCAAAGGACATTGGGAAAAAGCAAAAATGCAACATCGACAAAATCTCACCTGGTGAGAGGCATCACACTAACTCCGACAACGTTGATAATTTACGGCAATTTTTAAACATTTTTAACTCATTTTTCGGATTTTAAACGACATTTACCTATACATAGGTTATTTTTAAGTTCAGGGACGTATTAGATAGTGAATTTATCAACGGAAAGAATAAATCATAAAAATTTGGTCAAAATATTCGGAGTTGTGGATTAAAAGTTGGAAAACAACAAAAATCGCAAATTTTTGGATAGATCCCACATTAGGTGTAAAATTTTTCTTTCTTTAGAGTAGCGAGGTCGTTGTGGTCATTATCAGTAGACTGGCAGGCACATACATACCTACTTTTATATGATTCATAACGATCTGTTGACAGTATTGGTACAGATACATTTGTAGGGGGAATTCGAAAAAATCTTTTTCAGGCCAATAACTTAGCTTCTATTTTAGTACCTAACCCTTTTGGGGTATTGGTAATTTTTGGTACGTTCTTTTTTTCGCAGAAAAATTAAATGTGAAAAACAGATATCTAAGCCATTATTGAAAAATCGAAGCAGTAAGTTTTCAGTTACTGCGAAAAAATTTGTCCCACCAGGTTCTGTTTGGGAAATATATGTCCCAGCCGGGTTGAAAGGGTTAAATAGGTCATCTACCTGTTAATCTGCAATAAGTAAATTAACTGTGAAAATCGAACGAGTAGAATCCGGTTGATGGATATGAAATTCGTGTTTGGCAGAAGTGTTAAGCACGAATGCGAATAGGCGCGTGGGCTGTAGGTTACGGGTGTGGCTTCCCGCCTCCATTAATTGCCTTGATAAATTAGTTTCTACATAACTTAGATTTCTCTTTTTCCCAACGTCCGATTGCTCCGATCAATGAAAGGCACCTCATTGGAGCCAGATGTCATGCGTCATGTTCACAAACCGAGAGCCAGCGTATTCTCTATGCACTGACAAAGTTGCAACTTCTACTTCACGAACAATTGAATCACCAGTTAATTTGCTTATTGGATTTATATAGATAAAGAGTATCCAAGATATATACAGGGCACCCTGCATAAGGTGGTCAGTACTTCGGGGTTTATTTTAAAGCTCATTTCTGATCGATATTTCCTTCTAGAAAGTTTTTTTAAACGCTCAATTTTCCAGTAATTTAATTTTAACGATTTATATCGTGTTTTTGACCTTTTGTCACTAAAACTATGATAACTCCCTTAATTTGCTGTGTAAATTCAAATTTGAGGAAAGAGCATTAAATTTTTGTTGTTGTGGATAAATGCATTTTTTGAGCTATGTAGGTATGTATGTCAAACCGATGTATGTCATTCTGTTTGAGTCAGATTCCAAGAGCAACATGCAGTCCCATCGAAGTGCTAGCATAAATTCGATTACCTAACATCTATTTTGTCATCCGAAGTGAATATCCTCAACTTACTCACTTTGGAATTGTTAGTAAAATGTGTGAGTGGATTAAACAATACACTAACTCGGCCTATCATGAACCCTCGAGGGGAACTGGCAGGAGTTCCAAGATGGACATCCAGTTGATATATTGAGTAGATATTTTCCCATATTCCCAGAAATTGGAAAGCGACTATGGAATACCCAAGCAGCTGGAGAAGACAAGAGAAGGTTTTCAAACAAATCCCGATTACTCACTGGACATGTGTTTGCAGCTTGCAATTCTTTTTAAGTACATGAACTGTACGTGAACTGCAGCCACATCAACCAAATAGTAAAAATTCCGAAATCGGTTTGCTTAGCAGCGTATTATGTAGAAAAATGTGTTTTGCCATAGAATTGATAGTTAACGATTTTTATGCCCACAAAGTAGATAAGTTTTCATACAATTAAACATAAAAAAATTTTAAAATTAACAAATTTAAAAATTAAAAATTAAAGATTTGTTAATTTCAAAATTAACAAATTTAAAAATTTTTAATTTCCATATGGTCGAGCTGCGTTACTGGCACTCGTTTTACACAATGTTATTTCTAAATATACACTGAATAATTCTATAAATTTATTGAGAAAGGTCCGATAAAACTGTAGTATACCCACGTAGAAATTCCGAAGAAAAACAAAATAAATAAAATTCATTTTCAATAGCGCTTGAATGACAAAGAGCGAATCGATGGATAGTGGTACAATGGTTCAACGATTGTACGTATTTATGCAATTCGTACTCCGATTAACACAATATATAAAACTGAGCCTCCAACTCGAATCCATTATCTCATTTTTATTCGTTACGCTAATTGAAAAATAATAATCCGAGTGGTGGATTTCACCGTTGTAACGGGCAACTATGATCCCATTGCACCGGATATTTAATTTGCGATATGACGACTCTCTGATATCATTCAAACTTATCAAAGCTTTCAAATCGTTCAAACAGAATTAATCCCCATCACAGCTAATATTACGTTATCTTCCGCCAATCCATTTCAGCGGCAGCTTTGTGAAAATATGCGGTTTTCAGCGGCCGATCCCGACGTTTAAGCTGCGGGCTCTTCTCTTTAATCTTCCTCTCGTTCCCAGGAGATTACCGCGAGGCGTTTTATCACCTTTGTAGTCGCAGCCTCCGAAATTGGAGGCCGTGAATTTAAGCGGGCTTGTCGAAAGGGAGAAAATAAATTCGCCGGAGCTTTTAAACGTTTCGCCGAAATTAGTGGACCCAGAAGTGAAGATATATTGACAATATCAGATTAACTAAGAGGAACTGTGTAGGGGAGCTGTATACTAAACAGTAGTTACGCCTGCACGTTACTAAATAACTTATTAAGCAGAAAATACACTTTAAGTAAGTAAGTAAGATTTTACCACAAATCAGCACCTTACAGTATATTGTTGATAAGTGTTGTGCCTGACTTGTATCAGGATTTTAGTCTCTTCCAATAAAACAAGATACGGGGCCCTCAGACTGAGCTGCACCTAGCAGACAGGAGACAGTACTTGCTCTGGAAAGTGGGAGAGAGGAAATAAAAAGGCAGCCACAGACGGGGAGAGCTCATACTGCTCTAGCTTTCACACACAGAATGTATTCTCTCTCTAACCTCCTACCCAAGTTATTTCATATTTACTCTTTCCCTGCTAGTATCTTTGAGCCGGCACTCTAATCTTTATTCGCAGTTTAAAGTAATCTCTCCTCAGGTAGTTTCTTTATTTATATCATTTTGCTAAGGTTCATCCAGAACCTAGGTAGGTACAACCAAAGTGTAATTTCCAGCTGTAATTAGCGCTGTGGGCTTTAAATCCGGCAATCGGGTGATCAGAGCTATAGCTTAATTACTAGCTATTAATGTCAGAATGGCAACGGTGTAATTTTCGGCCATTATATAGGTAAGCTACAGTCTGTCCAGTTATTAGGGTAGGAGGCAAAGGTGTAGTCAAATCGGGCCAAGTAGTGATATTGACAAATTGAGGCTTTATTAGTTCAGATGAACCACAATTCACCCAATTGTGCACTCGCAGTAGCTATTTCATTATTTTCACGTACCCATCATTAAAATTCTTCTAAAAAAAAAAATATATATATATATATATATACATATATATATCCTTTATTTTTCCACCAAAAAATAAAGTGTTTCAGAAAAAAAAAGTACAATTTATCCCAATTCATCTTTTGAGTATATGCGAATTTATTAGAAAACTAAGTTCTTTAGCAGTGCAGAACAGATTCTCAGAAACAATGTTGTGGCACTCATGAATTCCGATTACGAGATTGGAATATTCCACTCACCCAAGTATTATATTATATTACTAGCAGATTACTCGACCCTAGCGTGGATGTGGAGTAGAGATTTATAATTACTTTAACCCAATTGCTAATACAATTCAGTTGCTTTTGTTTTATGGCGATTTAGCTTTGTTATTCATTTAGTTTGTTGTAAAATATAAATTTCAGCTGAAATGGTAGAAAGGGCCTGAGGGCTCTGATTTTGTCAGATTTAAAATAAACAGTCAAAAGGAGAAAATTTAACTCACTCGGGTAATTAGGAAGTAACCCGCCAATCTATTCGTCTCCTGATGTCCCAGTGGAGCTCCCAAACACATTTCACTTCTCACATTTCTATTTCATGGGAATTATTTCTTAGTGTGATTATTATTTTTGTACATTGTTCACCAACCTTGTAACGCCGGAAGGCTTATACAAATAAACAATTTCATTTCACTTCATATATGCAGGGTGAACCAACACCGTTAATAGAACGGTTGTGCAGCAGTGTAACAACTGAGGGAAAATGAAATACTTTCCTAATGAGGTTATTGTTTACTCGGACGACTTTGTTAGGCTTTTTCCGATTTCGGTTGTTGTGGGAGCTTTAGAAGCTTTTAATCCGGTTAAAAACCAAACCAAAAACATGCTAATCGTTTTACTAAAACCAACACATCCCGAACGTAGCGTTCAAGCGTGACCCCCCCCCCCCCCCCCCCCCCCCCCCCGGGCGAAGATGTACTACGAAACGCTTCGAGTCAAATCGTATAATAACCCTCGTGGGCGCTGAGGGTCGGTGAATACCGAAACCAATCAATAAAGACCTCAAATGAAAGTTTAGACTATGATAGTACACCGTATTTATTATTTATACCTAGCATATGTTATTAGTTTCGTAAAAAGTCGAGTTAGTACCCCAACAGCGAAAATTCAAAAGCTCCACTCGCCTGAAGAAATCAATCCAATTGAAAAGAATTGCAGGTTCTTTCCGATAATGACACATATGATAGGAAAATATCATTCTCATCGGTCAATTTCACTTGTCGATCACCGCCGTTTCGACGAAGCATCCGTCAAGCTCACCATAAACGGACGGCTGAGCGGTTAGAGGTGAAACTCTTTCCCAAACCACAACTTATCGTTTCTCTTTCTCCTACGATTTAGGGCAAGTCTCATTAACGGAGCGTAAAATATCACTGAAGGAGCCTTTCACTCATCCGGAGCGAATCATAGTGAACGGCGTTGCCGATTGTTTGCGTTTAAAAGAACGGAAACACCCAGAAATTACTAGTTAACAGTTATGCGGAACAAAGATACCTCAACTACAAGTCAGTTGAATCAATTGAATCCAACACTAGCGATGTTTTGGAAATTGGAAGGGATAGGTCACAATTTTGGACATTTTTTTACGCTCCAAGTCAAGCTGCAGTTGGTTTACTGGAATCAACAAAATCTAAGGAAACCATCATGATTCCAACCTGCATAATCCATGATGAGATGATATGTAAAAATCTTATGACCATTGTACAAATTATGATTGTTATAAGGATTGACTTACGATTATATATACACAGACCATACAGCAATGCGTTTCGGGGAAGTCCCACATGACTAGCAAGTGAGTATAGGGAGCGATCATCATGTTCTTGATGATTATGATCTTACATCGAAAGCGCTTACTCCTTGTTCTCTACTTGCTAGTTACGACGGACTCCTCCGAAAGGTATGTAATGATAATTTTACCCTTACAACTAGCCGAAATAACCCATTCGATTTTATATCATCAACATTTCATCAAAATCTAGGATTTTCAGTTTACGCATAGGCAGACGCCACGTTGATACAGCAACGATAAATTCAATGGGGATCATTAAGTTCCAACCAGCACAACTCCTGAAAGTTTAATCAAACTCGGTCTATGAGTAATTGCGGACTATTAAATGGAAAATGTCCACTGTTATTTGTTATTTTCTCAGCAGAAATATATGGTAGAGCTTTACAAAAAGGTGCATGATGTGTATCTGAAGAGTAATACAGCTTTTGGAATTCATTTGCACTATGACGTCACAGCTCAGCTTCCTTGCTCTACTACGTCACGAGTGGGTCTTCCTACCGTTCATTGGCCAAACTAAACGGTATTTTGTGCTGAAAATTGCTACTAGGGGGTTTCAAGAGCACTGAATACGAATCAAAGGTCCAAAGCGTGAAATACCAACAGATGAAAGTTCATTATTATACAAAGACACGCAACCAGAATGTTTCACATGTTTCGAAAGGCGTCTAACGTAAAATTCACAAAAAATCTGATTTTGAAGATTTTTATAACCCTCTCAGACAGTCATCAAAATGCTCCTGATACCAGAAGACTCGGAGGCAAAAACGAACTTACTTACCTACACTCTGAAAGAAATTATGGAGAAATCGGAGTCTCCCATCAAAGTAAAACGGAAATAACAGTTCGCACGATATCAGATCAAAATCATTAAGATCAGCCGAACATTATGAAAGGAAGGAGCTTCGAAATGTATTCAGTTAAGTTTGAAATGTTTTGTTATCAAGCATTTTTGAAGGTAGATGGTAAGGAATTGAAGAACTTTACCCCCCTACCCCAAAATAGTTCATGTAGTTCAGACATGATATTGGAGTCGGTTTCTTTTTTATGAAAGGAAATCGGAGCTTCTAGAAGCACACGAACAATATTGGGCACTCAATGTGTGAAAGATGTAGAAAATTATTCGAGCTGAGTCTCGCGACGTCGCAATATACCAGATGGTTAAAGGCCTCCGCCTTCCTGCCTCCGAGAGTTCGTCAGGTGGCTGGGATGACGTCATAACTCACGGTCCCCGTGTGCGATTACCTGGAATCCGGTCTGCCTTGGGAAACCTTGCGCGGCTCCTTCCCTTGCATCACTTTTATGTAAATATTGTTCCACATCAGCTGTAACTGAGGCACATACCACCTTGTCATTCTAAGGTCATACGAGTTTTAGTCCTAGTTTTGGAGGAAATGGGATATCATTAATAAAAAAGTGTGATTAGATTTTCATAGGAATGAAATTTTTCCTCCGCTCACTTAAAGGGCTGATTTCGTCAATATTTATAATCATGTTTAGAAGATCAATGTTCCCTAATCGTGATTGGTAAACCTGCTGGATTTCACTATATTCGGTTAAGCATTGATCATTATTAAGGTTTGTTTTAATCTAAAAAATAATGCCACAGTCCTGACAGTAATTGGGATGCCTAGCACCACTGGAGTAGCGGTTCATACCCTCTATCCCAGCCTACCACCATTTGTGATAGTAAAGAAGAGGTCACAAGAAGAGAGCAATAGAAAAATTAACGAAAAATTATGAGGTTATATTTTTTTTAAAACCACTATGGGTCAAAAGTTGCGTATTTCAAACATTGGTAAACGTTTGCTTTCTTTTGAACTTGATAAAGTGATGCGATAAGTATGAGTTTGTGAATCATCGAACAGTACAATCCGTTTGCCGGCGATGGATACTAAACCAGCAATACGTCTAGGAATTGCAGCTGTAGTATGTTCGGTTTTTCTCATTGTCTCTCCTTCAGTAAGGCTGATTATGATGTCACAAGGGTTGAGAAAATACTTGAAACACTTGCCTTTGAGACTGTGAGTATGATTAAGATAGGTGTCTGTCAAGTTAGGTAAGGCACACAAGCCTCGTATCCGTAACATGAATGGATGTATACATCATTGAAATCTTTTATAATCTTGCAAAGATGAACCATAGAATCCCTGAAAATGTGATCGGAATCGGATGAAAACTGTAGACATCATGCTGGTTACAAGGACAATACGATGGCGGTAAAATAGAAGGAAATAAGCTATGAGACAATGAAGCTCGAGAGGGTTTTGCGTTCGCGGATGCGTAGTGAAAACTACTAATACTTAACTGAGCCTAACCATCCTCAGCTTAACCTGCACATTCTGGGATAGTTTCAGCAAAATCGAATGGCAACTGTAGATCTTATGCTTGTTGCAATGATTTCACAACCAGCAGTTGTGTTGAAAATGGAACACGAACACATGTCATGGATCACATGTCTTTAAATTGACTATCGTCCGGCTTCGAGCAGGATCGAGGATTATAAGGTGAGAAAATATTGCTTGATGGATTTTACGTTTGCGCATGCGCACAGTGGAGTATTGATTTGTGAGCAATCAAATTGATGGGGAATATTTACAGCCTAACCCACACTTTCCTTGAAAATTTCGTCGACACAAAATGGAGGATATGGAAGTTAACTGTGTTGCAATGATTTGCAGACACACACACACACACCCAGAAAAAGAAAGTGGAAATTTCGATTTTGGAGAAAAAAATTGCCTCATCTCCCGAAAGTGAAAACAATGATTCTGTTACCTACAAGTAAACTCGGAAGCAATGGGGAGATTGCTCCGATTTTTATGATGTTTCACTGCCACACACATACACACACATGCTACACACACACACTTATAAATTGGTCGTGCGCCCAACCATGTGACAGCTCATTTCAGAATCAAATGACAACTTTTAATGGGAACGCTTCCTTTACTTTCTCCGGAGACATAGATGATAGCTTATTAGAAAAATCCAGATTTTTTAATAAAACAATAACAACATTACGTAATGGTCACGCCGTTACAAATGAATATACATATCTTTCGAATTTAAAGGCTGTAAACTGCCACTTGTAACCACTGTGAAGGAGTCGACACGAACGAGCATATAATGTGAGAACAGAGCTTACCAAGTTATCCTATACAGTTCTTCTCCCTTCAACCTACGTCACCTCATGGGTTTGAATGACAGAACTCAATGAATATTTGTATTAATTTATTCAAAATATCAATCGGAGTATTTACGCTATGTATTATCTTAAATATTTATCTCAATTAGAACCTGAGCATTATTAGAACTTTATTAGAATGATATTAATTGGTAAATTTTCTTTCAAACATTGTAGGAGGAGAAGATTTGATAACAACATGATTTATTTTTTGGGTTGACAGTATGTTAGCCCTGGCTCTAGATATGCAAGTGACAAGAATGTAGATAACTTTATTGTCCGACGTCCAAGATGGATGAAAGAACGCAGAGATTAACCTGAGATAACAGTGAAAGTAGGATAACACAAATTGCATAACGAAAAAAGACGAGTAAACGGTTCTGCCGTACGCGCTCACGCACGGCAGCCGGACCCTTCTCAGTCTAACGAAGACGGAGCTCGCATGAGGAAGTAGATCACAGACTTAACGAGGGCGTGTGCTTCGAGCAGAACAAATAAATGACACAACGGGGATGGTACGACCGTTCCAGAGAAAAACATTGGGATCAAATGTAAAATGCGTCGCTTATGGAGTCAGCAGCAAACATAATGGTTTCGTGCAAGTGACTAGGCAGCTGATGTAATCAAGTACGGCTTGGTAACGGCTCAAGGGAGTACTTTCCAGTAATTTGGGGTTTTTTGGTACGTTGTTCTCAGCCCCTGTTGGACCGATTTTGATAACTTTTTACTTCTATTTTGTTCGTCTACTCTTTTCCTTTCATTGGAAATTAAAACGTCAGTACAAACCGACCGGGAACCTGTGCGTTGCTCCATCACCCGATAGCTTTTTTTGATACATATGCTTTAGGCTACATTCAGGGGCGAGGCGTGACTTTTTCCCACACTCACCGCGAAAATATTCCCACACCAATGATTAACCTCAAGAAAAATTGTATATGTAGATAAAGATAACTTAACGGTGGAAAAGGATATAACGAAGAATATAGGTAAGTCTAAGCGAGCTCCTAAGGGCTTACTCAGCAGATTGATGATAACGTCATCAGGTGCTGGAGTAGACATCATGAGTATGAGCTGCACTCATCAAACGTTTCCACATTTGCGATCAATAACACAGAAAAACCGGTCGCTGAACTTTCAGAGAGATAAGGTGAGATGATAATATGTTAAGAATAACGGGTTCCCAGGTATGCTGAATTTTAGCGAAAACGCCCAAGATGCGCCAATATTTGTGCATTCGAGACGTAGCATGAAAACAAGACCCGAACCCCCTTCTAACTCTCCACACTTCCGCCTTTCCATGCTGCCATTCAAACTGTTCAGATCCACAAGCTTCATGTGCTTCCCCCAGAGAGCATGGGGCACCTGTCCTGTCACGTTTTCAGTCTGGCCAGCGGCTTCCGACCCCACGATTTTTTTAAACATCAGAACTGTTCCAGAACTTTTTTATTTTTATTATTTTTTATTTTTTTAATTTATTTTATGTTTTCTTTCTTTTTTTTTTGTCGTTTGATCACAAAATTGAAATAAAAAGTACGGCCTTTAGATTCTGCTATTCATTGCTGCATCTTGCGAAGACTGGACGTTCACCACAGGCACTTTCGAGATTCTACAGATAGACCTTAATATCCCAAACAAAGATAAAAAACAGAACTTCATTAGATCTAATAGTTTCAGAGAAAAATGCACCAAAAGATCGAAAAATGCTGTTTGAAGTAAAACGCGTTTGTGTTTGTCTATGTTAGCGGCAAAGTGTATAATCCAGGCATTATGTGAAATGCCTAGGCATTTCACATAATGCCGAGTCATTTCAGGCAATGTATAAAACTGTTTCCAGATTTGAAACTTTACCTAGGCAATGTTTATAATTTGTAGGCATTTCATGGAATGCCTAGCGGGGCTCAGGCAAAGTATTGAATAGAACTGAAATATCAAAAGAAGTACGTATAATTACTCAACTGTTGTACTCATATTTCAGGTAGGTTATTAGGTCAGGTCAGTAGCAAGTCAATTTTTGTTCGAGCACGACGTGCAGCCGCATTTTGTGTTGCAGCTAACTTTATTTTTCCGACATTTGCAGCGGTTCGTTGAGCAGGACTTTGCGCAGGCCGTTTTTGTCTTCAGCGGTTTGAGGACGACGTATTTTGTGAGATGGTCTTGATAGGTCATAATAAATTTGTACTCACCATCCGGATTGGACTGAAAATCGATTAGGTCAACCTGGCACCTGGAGTTGAATTCATTAGATAGCAGCGGCTTTACAACTAAACCTTTCTTTTTCTTATTTCGCTTCAACTCACAAACTTCGCATAAGGACAAGAAAATATCGACTTCACGGTGGGTCAGGTTTTTGTACGAAGTCTTCAATTCACTGATCATCCGGTCTCTGCCTCCATGTCCAAGAGATCTATGGGTTTCCATGAGGATATCGAAAATTTCGCTTTCGCGAACGTAATAGAGAACCTGGTTACTGTCTTTCATACGACCTCTATGACGTCGTATCTTTTCAACAGCCAGTAGTCTCGAGGTTCCTTCTTTTTTTTCCTCCAGATTTCACGGATAGCACTTCACTTATGAGATCTGAATACCGTTCATCACTTAAAAATTGAGAATTCTTCTTCACTTGTGACTCACACATTTGTTCCGCGAACATTTGTTTCATAATTGCATCGCATGAAGACGAGGGTTCTTGCCCTAATGCCATTCTGACCAAAACTAACTGAAACCGAACTGCACCGACGGTCGGAGCTCGTTTATCTATCCCTCTTCCTCGTATTTTATACTTTGCCCGGAGATTAAACACACTGCCGAGCCCACTCTCGGCATTGTATACAATGACTAGGGAAAGTAAATAATTATTCACATTGACGACCCTCGTTTGTCATTGTATGAAATGCCCAGGCATTCTATAGAATTCCGGATTATACACTTTGCCGCTAATCTATACATTCCGACGTTACCATGACATTTGTGTCCCCGATCAAGCTTTCGGCACTCTGGAAACAAAACATAGATCATTTTAGATGTGTGTTCTACCACAAATATTGTGTCTAAGAAGAAGGTAATGCTCCGGCTACCAGTAATTTCCCAGTTTTTCATCAAGGTAGGGACTGAATTGAGACAAAACAGCTGTAAGCGCTTTTCCGGATGGTTGCTCCTTCTCTAGACATTTACAACTTCTTCCGTCGATGCAATAATTGAGTGCCATATACCTAAATCTTCAGAATTAAATAAAGACTAATATTTATTTTAAAACGAGTAAATAAAAATGCTCATTTATTGATATTATTATTTATTTATTTATTTGTTGGTGTGTACTGAACCTCCTTGAAATATTGGATAGTAAGAATTTATACATATATAGAATACACATAGGTAAACGTTTTGCATGATATATCAACAAATAGCTATCCACAATTTACGAGCTCAAGGTAGGGTTGATATTTACTCGCGGCTACGAAAACGACCGCCAAGTTGGGTGGCCAGTATAGCTGCCTCACTTATTGCAACATGGATCGACAGGTTTGGAGGAATCAATGTTCCAAAGTATTCATGCATGCTCACACAATTCAATCTCACAATAATCAATCCAACTGCACAATCAATCTCTGAAAAATCCATCAAAATCGGATGCAATCAAACTATTATACTTTTTTGAACGTTTTGACAGTTTTCCTGCACAAAAATGTAGGTACCTCGTCAATGTTAAAAACTTGCGGTAAAAATGATTATGGAAGATGTCAAAAATTATGACACAAAACAAAATGTCAATATCGCGGCTGAAGAAATAGCTGAAGGAAATGAAATGAATGAAATTTTCGACAGTATCTGCTGCCCCTCCATAAGAAATGACTTATTCCCCACCTTATCGACCCATCTTCTAAATCCAATTTATATCCCACTTTAATCGTGGAATAGGCTATTTTTGGCATAAAAACACCATTGTGTATGCACCTAGAGCATTAAATATTTGAGATAGTTGCGTTTTAAGTAAACTAGATATATAAAACGAGTAATATTGAGGGGGGGAAATCCCGAGTTTTATAGGTAATTTATGAGTAGAGAGATATACCAGATAAATTCCTTTTCAGCCGTACCCTTGATATGAAGTAGGGCGCTGATATAATGAAGAATACCAAATCAAGGTCGAATTCGGAGCTTTGCCTAAAATATCTTGAAACAAAAACGATTTCATAAAAACGACAATTTACAATTTATAACTGGTCAGAAGGCGTTGTCACCATCATTACCATCATACGGATTTCAAAATCCAAATCAAAGAGCAGTGGATAACGGAAAAAATGCTCAAACCCTTTTCCTGTTTTTCTTTTATATTTTCTTAAAGCGAAAATAACATGAAAAGAGGCGAGGGAAAGAACAAAACATCTTCAAGCCTTTAGGTTCATTCATATTCAACAACGCCTCAGGCTTTTGGGCTTTCTCGTCACACAGGAGCTGCTCAGTGCAAAACAATGGGGATTAAACACAACATTCTCCAAGTTCGAGGAACAAGAAGTTTTCTTCTCAATTCGTTAGGAGCTGAGAGAGAATTTCCCGAGACACGACTGGATTATTCATTTTGTTTGGTCCCTCTGGAGCCGTCACCTGCTCGGTGGTAATGCGGCAGAGACAGTAGGAAGAGTACGGTCGAGTACTCCAGGTACTATGGCTGGAAGTAACTAACTAAATAGAAAAGTCGACGACATTTTTAAAAACAATTAGGTACTTTCCACGTTCGAAATAAACGAATGGTTTGGTTTATTGTCCTAAATTAAATTTGCCCATTAGGGCATGCTGACGACAAGAACTTTGATAATTCTATTTAGAGCATTACTGTATATATTATGCACTTGGAGTACTTCCAAAACAATGGAAATCTGTCGTTATCTTATCGCATACTGAACAAGTCGAGTGCATCAGAAACCTCAGAAAATTTGGGAAATCACCAAATTTGAAAGAAACGTACTCATTAAAGGAGAGTACAGATGGAGTCAAATTTCTTAATATGGAACCAATCTTCATTTAAAAATAAAATTATTACGTTGTTAACACTAATTCATTGTCACACCCAAAACTATATACATACGAGTATTTTAGTCCAACTTACGAAATTTCTCCCTCTGACAGCCGTCCAATAACTTTTCCCATTTAAAGTTAAACCTATGACAAACATAATTGTACTATTAAAGTTGATTACGTGAACAAATACATCGTCCAACAGCCAGTTAACCCTGTTCACCAACTTGGGAAGGAATGCAGTTGTCGATACTTTTCCGATTTTAAAATAGGTACTTGTTCTTTATAGGCTTCTACATGAACATTTCGAACAACAAAGCTGTATCTGCCAACATAATGATACAGACAACGAGTAGGTTTGTGTTTAAATAATACGATTTTATATAAATGATATTGTCAGTTCAATAACGAATTGAGTAGATTGGTAGTAGAATTTGTGCTGGGTACCCACTCAGATCATGGAAATGACAATTTGATGAAGCAGAGAAGGCACTCAAAACGAACTTTTCCACGAGGCCTGATTAAACAAACTTGATGTAGGGAGAAGAAAAATTGAGTGATGAGAAAAAATATGCGTGAAAAAATACGTATAGACATACGCGAAGAGCCAGCATCTGCAGTTGCTTGCTCTAGACACTGCTCTACTTGTTAACGGGGGGAAAATCATACAGGGAGGACAAAAACTCTCTATTATCAACTACCAAACACAAAAACAAAAATACAACCAAATTTAACAAAGGAATTAATCAAATCTGAGAAGAAGCAACTCACGGAGAAGAGGGAAGGGTGCTTCATCCGTCATGGGTCCCATTAATTTTTCTACACCCGAAACTGTTCTTAGACAATTCTATACATCCATATTAAAATGAGAGAAGAAGTTATGGCAGACCACAGAACATAGAATAGCTATTCTATTCTATGTTCTGTGTGGCAGACTTAGTAGATAATCTCCTTCAATCTTGATAACCAATTTTAGCCTTCATATATATATATATATATATATATATATGTAATAAACTTAATTTGATATGAATTTCACAGATAAAAAGAAAAAAGAATGAAATTTATATCAAATTAAGTTTATTACATAAATAGTTCAGTAGAACAAGAACAATCAAATGCATATATATATATATATATATATATATATATATATATATATATATATATATATATATATATATATATATATATATATATATATATATACACATGAAGACGCACAAACTTCAGGGATCGCTTCAGAATGCCTCAAAACGGATTTCAATGAAGAAATGTTTCAAAAATTTTAATTTTAAAATTTTCCGAGCCATTGCAATAGCTTAATTTTCTACGAAAATTCGCTAAAAACGTGTCCGTCATGACTGCCCTTATAGACAACAAAAGAAGAGCTAATCGGTTAAAGAGACTGCTCACAAAATTTGGTACTAGTCCCTTCAAAACAAATAATAATGACCTTCGAATAATGCAAAGCAAAAAGTGAAATCGTTGACTTGTTTTTTAAAAAAACACCAAGGTAAACTGGCAAACCATTAGTTAATGTAAATGCAAATTATTTCTGCAAGAAATTTCCATGCCTAATCAATGAGATTCTTTCCACGAACAAAAACCTCAAGGTTGGTCTCAACTGTTAGCCGAATAATGGGCTCCTACATAACAAAAAAAAAAAAAAAAAAAAAAAAAAAAAATTTTGTGTAAACAATACATTAATTCTATTATTACGGCTACCAATGACACGATCGCTACTAATTGATATGGGATGGTAAAAATATATTTTATAGACAGCCCTCCAAATTTGAGCGAGATCAGACAAACAAATAGGCCTTGACAAAGTAAGGTGTAACGCATATAACGTTTGCGTATGCGCAGAGTGAAGTATTGATTCGTGAAAAGAAAAAGAAGACAATGATAGAGAACACTCTACGGCCTGACCCGCAAATCCCCTAAAAATTTAAGTAAAATCTCATGAAAAAGGTAGAAATATCCACAAAAGTTAGGCAAAATTGTCGAAAACGTAAAATCTAGAGGAAATTTTGAAGGTGTTTTTTCAGAAAACACCTATTCATTCCCTCAATGAAAACAATGATTTTTTCGAGTATGTCTGTAACAAGGAAAAATCATAATCGATCATATAATTACATATATGTGCGAAAACGCACATCCGCGCATATTATCACATGTCCGCTTAGTTTACCCCGAAATGATTAAGAACGTACGACCCTAATTGCGTGCAGGTTGTGAGAGTACTGATTCAATGATCAATACATTAGCACATACAAATAACGCTCATGGGTAAATGTAATAATAATGTAGCTCATAAATGCATTGTGGAGGGAACCCAACGGCAGACTGAGCTAACGTCAAGCAAATGAAGAGAAAACTGCACAATTCATCAACAAAACAAAAGTGGGGGAACGCACGCTAACCTTCATTCGTGTCCTGTGGAGCTTAGGAGATTATTGGTGTCCAGAAATGTGACTTTTCGGTTCCTCCTGGGTGCTGGTACCGGCGGCGAAGGTATGCGAACAGGTCCCAAATTCTCTCGAGAGAGCGAAGACACTAAAATACCTCTGAGCAGGTTCAAATCCTCCGGAGGGATGTCAGCTCGCCCGTCTTCGTCACCACCCATGGCAGCCGAAATATTTTAAAACGAAACACTCGCGAATTTCTCACTAAAATTTAAAAACACCGAGACACCACAACCTAACTTCGAGGGAAAAAAAAGACCTTCCGCTCCGAAAGTACAATCACTGACTGACTATCCGGGGGCTTCAGACGTCCTTGGTGACGTCACTGCCACCTCTCCAGTGCTTCCCTTTCCTTCTTCTTCATTGAAACACTCCCATTCACACATTCACCTGGCTCTGTCTTTCCGTTCGAACCGCAGCTCATCTCCGGCTGGTCAAACGAAGAAAAATGCGCTGGATCGCAAGGGAGTTACTCAACCATCCTTATCTTGCAAGATACGTTGCAGGATTTGCCAACTGAAGATTATAAAACCTCAACGTGATAATTGTTGACTGCGTTACTTGAGATGAGAAAATAAGGTGCATCAGCAGGATACCGAAGGCGTGAAAGATTACAGTGTAATGTCAGTCGGATGACAAAATGTGCACTCGCATTTCACGTTTTGGAACATTCAGAACATTAGAACAATTTTGATTTTGTGTCTGTGCACCTGCGTATTTATTCCATCTTTCCATCTTATTTTGATGGCATTTTCAGAGAGTGTGCGGGTTAGGATGTAGACGGTTCCCTATCAGTTTAATAACTGACAAATCAATAGGGACTTCAATTTATGCATGCTCTAATACTAAATTCATTAGGCTTGATTTTCTCACTTCCTGGTGGTCCAATCTCGCTAAAAATCAGAGGGTAGTCGCGGAAAGATAGCTCAGCTCAAAAACCCCACAGCAATTGTACGTGTAAGATCGAATGATTAGAATCTACACATTCGCGAATGTAATTTCCCATTTTGATGAAATTTTCGAGGGTTTTCAAAAATTACTAGGTTCTACTGAGTATACACTAAATTAGAATGCAAGTGTCATTTTCTCAGGGTCTCCTCGTTCGATCTCGGATGTTAACCCCATACGAATTTCATCTCGATCGTACCACTAGTGGCAGCTGAGCATGCACAAAACTAAAATAGTCGGGCTAACAAGCCCGACTATTACAGTCTACATCCGATTTCGAAGACATGTTCAGGAGTTCAATGAACCTAATCGCTCACGACTCACTGGTAGCTTTTGCACATGCTCTAGGTATCTGACTATCAAACATTATTTTCTCTTAGCCTCATTGCCTATTCGACCGATTTCGCTCAAACCTGGAAGACAGAACTGAAAATACGATGTGGTCGCCCCATGGAAATCCATCAGATTGTATTACTATTCATGCAATTTATGCAGATCACCATTAAACAACAAATACTAATATAATAGCCTTAAGTTTTATGGAGCATCCATTTTAATTTACTATTCCCAGAATCGCAGGAACCTGATAAGGAATCGTTAGGTTACGGATAAGAGGAAGTATTACGTGCCACACCCAACATTTTTAATTTTTCAACACAATCAATTTTATTTGGACTTTTATTCTTTTAAGTGAAAGTAGATCCTGAGCCTAGAAGTAGAATAGCAGAACTAGTTAGTCACGGCTGTGTTCGTAAGATAGCAACCTAGGATAGGATCGACAACTGGAAATGTGCCCCTCTTCCTAGGAAAACTGGACATTCGGTTTTCAAAGTGATTTTCGCCCGGACACCTTGTTAAACACCCGGACTGTCCGGGACAAAATCGGACACCTGGCAACCCTGATCTGCAGAGTTATAAAAAGCTCGTTCAGTTGTCGAACCCAGCCTCCGTTCCTTATTATAGTTTCATAACTCACGTCGCTTTTGATGAAAAACGTATATGCATGGGGGGAGGAATCCAGAATCCCGAGTGGCAAAAGATGAAGGAAAGGTCGGCCCCCATGGGCAACACCCTCGGCAAACAAACTTTCGAGTTGTTGAAGGGAGAGCAGCAATAAAACGTGAAAAGCTCCCAGAGAAGAACAAATAGCTTCACGAAAGAAGCGACACAGCACGAGTCTCCCGTCGTTCAATATTACCGTTTTCCCATTTGGCCATGTGCTCTTTCTCTCTCTGTTTTTTTCGTCACCAAACAGAAAGAAATGTCATCAATAGACGTCTATTCTTGCCACATTATTGGAGTGAATGCTAAATAAGAAAACGAAGGAAAAAAGCGGAAATATAAAATGAAGAGATGGTTAACGATGAATCTTCCTTGCTTCAGACCGCGCAGCATGGCCATAGCAACAAAATTTCGCAATTCTTAAGCATTATATTTCTGTCAATTGTATAAAATTTGTTACTGGCTAAAAAAAATCTACATAATATTCTGCTGAATATACAAATAAATACATAATGGGATTTTAAACTATTTTTTTGCACCGATTTTATAACTTATTTGAATTTTCAAACTATTTTATAACTTCTTTTTAAGAAATTCAAGTGACAATTTTTCAAAATTTTGTGCAAGAATTTCTTAATATTCTACTTTATAGTTGGCTAACTTTTTGAAAGCAAAATTCCAGCACAGTAGGTCGATTAAGAAAGAAATTAGCAACAGAGGGCTCCCAGCTGTACATGCGCCTCCACTCCATACCTTGCAATAGTATTATAATGAAGCGAATTCGGGAAAACTACATTTCCAACGTTTTTGGATTTATTGCAATGAATACATTGCTACATTAAAAAAAAACCCTTAAAAAGATTTGAAATGTTTGTTTTAGAATGCCTCAAAACAAGAAAATTTTGATTTTCAAACAGTTTGGAGCCATTGTAAGAGTTTCCTTTTCTTCGGAAATACGCTAATAATATACGAAAAGTTGCAAGGCGATAAGAACTGCTTATAGCAATCCGAATTTCTCATTTTATTGCATTTTGTCACCATGGCTGAGAAAATTGCAATTTAAGCTAAAATTAGAAACGCATCATCTACTCGAGAGAACTGCATTCCTACCCAGCTTCATATAAACAGCTTCAATGTTGGACGGTACTCAAGATTGTAATCCTGCTCACCTTGTCATTCTATATGGTCGTAGAAAGTGTCTATACCAGTACCCCCTACCTGTGAGAATGATTTCCTTGACATTCAAGAGACTGCATTACCTACATTCTTCTCCCGATTCCATCTACGGCGAAGTCAACACACAATCAGTGAGAATTGTGAGACGCGGAAAAATCGGGATATGCCGGAGTCCGTGAGTCAGGGTTGAGCTGGAGACACGAAGATGGAGGTTACGACGACCTCGTATTTGGTCGCGGTGATGCCCAGATCTCTCTCGTGAGTAATCGGTGAGTCATCCGGATCTTAAATGGAAATTCAATCATCCCGCGCTTCATAGTGCAAACCCTAAAAATTCCTCAAGAGCGAAACAACAGTAGATGAGCGACCTAATTGATATTGATGTTAACATCAAGGTCGTTTGGATGATCGGACTGAAAGTCAAATGAAACTGTAAACCATAGATATGATAGCGCAAAAGGACGACAGGACCGACCTTATTCATCACAAGGTCCTACGCGGAAGGGAATCACGAATCTTCTCAAGACAACAGTACCTAATGAATAACACTGTAAATATATATACATATACATAGCCCATTCTCTAATTTTTGAGGTAAAGCACCTGCGTCTTCGAAAAAATGACTAAAATCCGAGGAAATTTATGTAATTTATGTAAATTTATTATTATTATTATTATTATTATTATTATTATTATTATGTAGTATTTATGTAAATTATTATTTATTATTATGTAAATAATGTAATTTATGTGGCTTTTCACCGATTTTTGACGCTTATTCATCAGTTTTTTGAAAATGATTGTACAAATTACACCACTTGGCGACCTGAAAAAAATTGTGCTATTACTTCGACTCTATGCGTCGAATGAGACCAACAGCAGCTCTGCTCTAGAGGTGTAATAATACCGATGCAGGTATAGTCCAAGTAATGGCACAATTTTTTTCTGGTCGCCAAGTGGAGTGATTTTTGTACAAACATTTTCAAAAAAGCTGTAGAGAAATAGTCAAAAATCGGCGAAAAACCACGTTTTTTAGCAGTTTCTAGGCAAAAGGCACGTTAAGGAGGCATTTCAGACCAAAAAAATCAGACGCCAACATAAAAAACGGGCATCGGTTTCGGATTCAGCACCCTCGAAAACCTCCAGAACTTGTACCAGAATCGTGGGAACACGACTTTGATTTTTCGTGTTTGGGGACACAGTCAAAATGAGTTGAGGGGGAATATGAAAATGATTTGTGTAGGCAGCATCCACCAACCCTTCTTGATGGAAGCCTGTCCACACGAATAATTTTCTACATCTTGATTCGGCTAGAATATTTGCAAGTTCAAAAAATCCCACTTCTAATACATCTAAATTTTATAAATAGGACGAAACTAGGACTAGAAGGATCATCTCTTGACAAGTGAAGCATTGTGGAGCACTGGAAACCACTCGAATTAATAATCTTTACAAACACATAATTGTATAATGATGCCTAAATTATTCCCCTAAATATTTTATTGAACATATCTTAAACAACAACACAAAATCTCTATCAACTATCTTTCCACCACTGTACATAATCAAATTTTTACAGCAATAATACAGAGAAAAATACGTAGTAATTCATATAGGATAAAGTTTTTCGAATTGTCTGGTAACTAAACGGGCAGCCTAGAACTTTTCTCGAAGCTGATAACAATCGCTGACGATTGCTGTACCATTTTTGGCGCTCCATGGCAATATGAAAGTGATCTTCGACCACTGTACATAATCAAATTTTTACAGAAATAATACAGAGAAAAATACGTAGTAATTCATATAGGATACAGTTTTTCGAATTGTCTGGTAACTAAACGGGCAGCCTAGAACTTTTCTTGAATCTGCAAACAATCGCTGACGATTGCTGTACCATTTTTGGCGCTCCATGGCAATATGAAAGTGATCTTCGACCACTCCGCACATGTCGCACTCTTGAGATGTTGCTCTTCCGATTTTTTAAAGATGTTTTCCACGAAGGCCGTGGTTACTCCGCGATCTGCATGCCGTGATACACAAATTCCTTTTGAGGTTAGAGGCTTTGTGAAACCAACTTTCTCCGTTCGACTGAGAGGCCAAACTCCTATAAAAGCTCCTTTTGTGCCACATGAATAAAGTTTCTTCCATTTCCCTATCATCTCAGAGCGGAGAAGAAGTCAGATTAGCTGTGGGCAACGATGTTAATCATCCTGGAGTGCTGAAATGTAGTGCATAGTCTCTTGGAAAACAATGGAAGTGATTAGGAGGAAGTCAATGGAGTCAGATCAGCTGTGTGAGTAACAATGTTAACTTCTCTCCTGTTCATCCTAGAGCGCTGAAATATGGTGCATAGCTTCTTGGAGACCACTGGAAGTGGTTAAGAGGAAGTCAATGAAGTCAGATCAGCTGTGAGCAACGATGTTAACTTCTCTTTTTATCATCCTAGAGCGCTTTTTCATGTATATAACTAGGTATGTCCTTCCACACGATAACTCTTCTTAGGATTGAGATAAGAATTCCGTTCTTGCGCGAAATAAATCAAGCATTTCAAACGAAAGGACGATTTCGTTGGCCAGCTTTTTTTGAGCACATTAAATTGGTTCCATTTCAGAAAAAAAGCTGAAAAAATCACTAAAAATAGCAAACAATCGTTAAATTTATATTTTTTAACAGAATATTGCTCAAATTAAGTTTATTAACTATAAAATAGAACATTGAAAAATTTATGTGCAAAATTATGCTGAAAAATGTACTCAAATTTCAATAAAATGTGCTAAAAAATTGATTAAAACTCCAAAAAAGTTAAAAATCCAAAATTTATTTTTGAATCGCAGAATACTATATAGAACGAGTTTTTTGCCATAGAACTGGTTAACTAAAAATGTCTTTTCCTCAAAGTCCTTAATTTTCAAAACAATGAAACATAACCTAGTACGATAATTTACGAAAATTCGCTCATACGATCATGCTGCATGTCTGGAACTTTTATCCCATCTAACTCGACGACAGACGTATGAATTTAATTTATAAGAGAGAGGAATTCTCTTAATGTTCACGCGTACCAACTGAACGGAGAAAAATACAAGCGGAAAGGTTACATATTGTTGGAAGAAGACGGAAAAGTGATTGACGGTTTTCCCACCTACATTTTTCAAACCCATCATCAACTTGGAGGAGTTTCAAGGTAATTTTTCTCCCCGTCAGATCTGATAAGTTTGCCTCGTTAGTTTCACCTACGATGCGGCCCGTCCGGTTCAGGCCTCCGCTGAACCATTCAAGCTTTTTACAAGGATGATCAATATCTTACTAGGTTATAAGTATCAAATGTAATCGCACATGATGAGCGCGTCTATGTTTGGAATGGTGATTTCTTTCTTCTCGATTAATCAAAAAGTTTCGAGAACGCTTTTAAAAAAGCCAATATTTTCAAAATCAGCATTCCACTTTGTAAGCTAAACTTTTCGAAATATCACATTAGCCAACTTAACATAAATACAATTATATTTAGAATTTGAACTCTACCAGCTGATAGGGATCTTATTTCCCAGCAATCACGAAGAGATTCCAGTGCTAATTTCACCACTTAAGGTCCAAAATAGAAAAAACGAGCTTGAATGAAAAAACGTTGCAAATTATTACTGATCAGGTGGTCCTTCTTCGATTCCACGAGTATAAATTAGATTAGAAAGCCCTTCACTGATATATAATTATTATACGTAGTCCTTGGTACATTATCAAAATACAACTGCACAGACGTAAACATTTACCGAGCAAAAATTAATGAAATGAAATAACACACCTACAATTTACTAGTCCCTCTGCACGTAATATGTCGACATTGACGAAGGCATCCACCAACTGAAAATTAATTAGATAAAATATATCACCTACCTACGCTTCACTAGTCCATGTACAGGTGACAAGAGTTATAGGAGTAGGGACAAGTTATTGAGTTATAACCAGGGGCGGCCGGTGAGGGGGGGCATCGGGACATTGCCCCAGTACTTTTGGGAAAATAGTCACAAACTAGAACGAAGCCTTTATAAATAACTCAAAATAGAACAGAAAAGGCTCCATGCTGTGGCTCGAAGGTGGATGCTAGAAGGAATAAGTTTATGCCAAGGATCCATCTACCAGCGAAAAAGTACGTAGATTGCGATATCACTCTATCAAGAGGGAAATTTCGTCGATTCAGGTTAGACTGTGAAGGGAAATAATTGGGAAATAACGGGCAAGAAACGGGAAAGAAAGGGCAAGGAACGGGAAAAAGAGGTCAAAATGGGATATTTCCTATGATTTTAGGGGGCCGTGCCCCAGACAGGGTTTCAACTTTTCTAAAGACCGTAGAATGATATGTACGTCATGAGTGGTTTTCACTAGAGGGGTTTTTGTTTATTCCGTTAGCCAAACTGATTCTCTTCTGGTCATTCCATGATTCAAGGAGGTGTGAACTAGTTTCATTTTTTCTTTTACTCTGTGATATCTTCCCTACCATCCATGCTACAAGTTCTAAACTAAAATAACAAGTAATTGTTGAAGAAGTAAGATTCAGCTACTACGTTACATCCTTACTTTTCTATTCTATAATCTAGAATCCTAGGTATTCTTCTTTTTTAAATGTGAAAATGTGTTCATATTTCTCTAATACATTCCCAGTTCCTATAATATGCACGTCTAACCTTTGAATAAGGATCGGTATATTGTATGTTAGTATGTTGAACAACAGCACCTGGCGCCTGATCAGAATAAGGATTTGGGACTTAAGGTAAGTTTCCTTCACATTTTATTCCACATTATCGTTTGTACATATATATTAGCTTTGTTTTTACTTACATTATTAGAAGTAGGTAGCAATATTTCCACCCCAGTCAAACACTGTGGCGAATTTGCAATCAAAATCCTCTACAGATGGTAATTATGAGGATATGGGGATTAGGGTGTTCATTAAAAGTTTAGGGAGAGACACCCCCTCACTTGAAATTAACACAAGTAGCTAAAAACGGGAAGGGAACTCATAAATTCAACCCTGAAATTTATAGCAAATACGAATGGATCACTTGGTACTCTAGAAAGAATGCTTTGTTTTGTTTCATTGCTTAATACTAATATTAGGTGGTGATGGGTTGTGGAGTCAGAATGGTGTGACTTGTGACTGATATAAAACATCTGACAGATCGGATTAAATCTCACGGATCTAATTAAAAAAATCTCAATAACGTCACAGAATTAGCTTTGATTGGCCGCACTAACATAGCTAAACAGTTAGATTATGCTCATCAACTTGCTATACTAGAAACACAATGAGCAAGTTGACAGAAATCGATAAATACTTTCTGAAATTATTGATTGCATCAAGTTTCGTGGTCTTTATGAAGTAGGTTTCAGAGGCCACGATGAGAGAGATGGTTCATTGAACCGAGGAATTTTTCTGGGCTTAGTAACAAAATCAGCCAAAACTGACAACATTTTGAGGTCACATTTGGAAAAAGCTACAGTGTTCAAAGGCACCTCCAAAACCATACAGAATGAGTAACGAAAACGTCTCTGATCAATATTTTCAGTAGAATATTGATCATTCTGGATGTGTTGCATTCATGAACCATCCCCCTCCTAGGTTCATGGTTGCATTGAAGTAAAAGGTTATACATAAGTGAGTGGTAGTTGTGGGGTTAGACAACATTTCTATAGCCTTTTGAAACAATTTTTAATTGACGTATGACGTCACACTCCTATCATTTCATCATAATTTAATTTGAGTTCTTTAATATTCCTTCAGAATTACTTCTCCTAAGTAGTTGACTAGTGCAATACAATCGAAGCCTTGATAATTTTTAATACTTGTAATAATAAATTAGTGTAGGTGTTTTTCTTGTTAGGATTGACGATAAACAGCCAGTTTTTTTTTTTTTTTTTTTTATTGGTCCTATTGCAACGTACCTACGTCCATAATAATTTTTCTCAACTCTTTCCATGTTAGTTCGTTACACCTAGTTCCATGAACATAATATCCATCGTAACCCAATAGTATAGTATCCTCACCAGCATGTAAGCCACAACCAACCAACAAATACGCAGAAACGTTGCAATAGGACCAATAAAAAAACTGGCTGTTTATCATCATTCCTAAAGCCGGTTTCACATGGAGCAGTACGAGCGTAACAACCGGAAAGACGGAAGGCTGGAAAACCCATTGGAGGGGGCGGCGGAATGCGGCAGGGTGTTCACATGAAGCGGCACCTTGGTGAACGGAATCATAACCTTCCTACTGAAACCTTCTCTGATCTGAAACCTCTACTTGCGGTTATCAACATTCCTGTCCAATGAGCTTGCGCTCCGCTCGACGGAACGCGGCAACGGTATAAACATTTCTACCGCCGTCCGCAGACCGCCCATTCCGGCAACATGGCAGCCACCATCCTCAACTGTTGTCCCAACAGCCAATCAGATTGCGTTCAGTCTCTCCGTCTTCCGGACATACCGCTCCATGTGAAACCGGCTTTAGTAAGTAAGTAGGTCCCTATAAGATAGTAGCTTTGTTTCCGCTGCTGACCCGAACAGGTTCAGGTCAAGTTGCGCTTGCGCAGTGAAGAAGGAGTAAGATAATGGCGTTTCCGCAGTCCCTCGGTTCATATTCGGTGCAAGATGTCCAGTGTTTCCGCTGCTCAAGGAACATGATCCGAACATGAACTTCCTGCTCCGCCAGAAGAGGAGGTGCAGCTTGCTCTTTGGAACTTGAGATAACCCGATATATCCTTCCTCAAACTTCTGTAACCATACACCTTACAAATTGTGGTTTCCTTTGATTTCGTGCCTATTTTCGAGTCAATTGTTCGTATTTATTCAGGTGATTCTGCGATTTTCGCACTTTTAAAAGTTGTTTATTCCTTTATTATGTTCCTTATTTCTACTACTAAACTAATGAAATAAAAATAACTAAATATTCGGGAGTGAATCACGAGAATGTCGACGTCGAATAAGAATGGAAGAATAAGAATCAGACACAAGGTTTTGCTCATGGTTTTGCTAAAGTACCGCTAACGGGACTCCATTTCATGGATCTTCGTGTATCCATGGTTACTGCATCGAATATGTCCTTGAGCGTTTCCGCTGCCATCTGAACTGAACAGCCATGGAGGTGCGCTTGCTCTGCACTTGCTCTGAACTGAACCTGCTCTGGGGCAGTTGTGGAAACAAAGCTAATATTTTTAATTTAGTTTATTTAATTAATTAATTTATATTTATTTATCAATAATATTTAATGATCATGATTTATTGTCCATGGAATTTGACATAACCCAAGTGAGATTAATGTTTCATGTGTTTAGATCAAAATTAATTTACACTGAAAGCAAAACAAATGGATGAAAAACCGGGATGCTCTTTTTGACTGTGAAATAGGTAAATATTTTTGTGCCCCACTCCTTTTTCAGACCACCGGCCGCCACTGGTTATAACAAACTCAATTTCTTGAAGGCCATTTTTACGATGTTCCACCAGTTCTGATTCAAATCCATCTTGATGATCTTTTCAACTGTCAAAGTTCTAGCCCTTAGAAAGAGGCAACGGATGAACGTATGACGTTCCGGGTGGTGTCATTCGATGATTCTTTGGGATGATATCTACCAATAACAGCCAAAAAACATTACTCCTATATCAAAAGGTTTCGAGTTTTCAAAATAATAAACCTTTGGGTGCATGCAGCGTTCATTTTGTTCAAATTTAACTGGTGATCAAAATGAATCTCTACTCGGCTGGCATTAGGGTGTGTGCGTGCATGTGTTCCGCGCTACAGTCTACAATTTTGGAGGATTCGATTAGAAATTTGGTAGGTACTATAAAAACCACAATTTCGGAGCTATAGATTTGGAATTTGGTAGGAAGTCTCTAGATATCAGTAATTACGTGTATAGCTTTTTGTGGCAATACGACGATCGTCGTCAGATCAACCGTAAATTGAGTTTGGTATCGTTTTTAATAGTTTTCACCAGTTTTTCAAAGTTCGCAAGGATCCAGGTCAGCGGACCAACTAGTTAGGTTCACTTTTTTACCATTTCGGGACACTACGCACAATTCAGATTTTTTTTTTTTTTTTTTTAATTTTAAATTTAAAAAATCTTTCTGAAATTCCAAAAATTGTAGCTAGTGCTCCTGGTTAAATTTGCTAAAAGTGCCCGAAAATCACCAAATTTTCACAGAATGTGTTTCAGGATGTATGGAAACAAAATCTAGTTTTTGTTGAATGGCGTAATAATGAACGATTCAGGCCAAAGCACATTTTGAAGTTGCACATCAGTATAAAAAGTGAAATGTTATGAGAATGCACAGGCTGGCGCACGATCTGACTTTAGATTCACATTCTGGGGTCCTAAGTAAACACACAGAAAAAAAAACTCCGAGTAGTCACGTGAATACCGCGACTTTTTTCCATTTTCTGATTTTATCAGCTTTTTGGATCCAAAAAATTGATGAAGGCCAATTTAATAAGAGAATATTTTTAATGTCTTCAGATACATAGCCGGAATACAAACCAATAGTGGTTTAAGGCATAATTAATATGAGGGGCCTGCCACGGCAAAAAAAAGTACTGGTGGAAATGCCGATCTTCAGATTTTCGACCCCCTGCACTCCTCCAGACAGCTCGAAACGACAAAACCAGTATTGCTCGTTGTTCATGTAAAAGATCTGAACAATGAGAACGAATATGGTGTCTTATCGGTAAGCGTATTTCATAAAGAGGGCAATACGATCATTGCTACTTTTCAATGATCCGGCATCGAAACTAGACTTTTGAAGGTTTCAGCCTGTGGTACATCGAGTCATTACATAAGACAACGCGCATATGGATTGGAACACGTAGAAACTTGAGTTTTGTCGTCAAAATTACTGGACCATGTTTACTATCAAGGTCTACTGACCCTTTTATTTACTTTTATTTGGGAAAAATTAAGACCCAAAATAATAAGCTACATTTCAAGGTCTAGACCTTAAACAATTTTGGTTCCATGTCCATTCATTTGTGTCACACGCATAACTTTTACGGTAATAAACTCATTTTGATAACATTTTCTAGGATTACAACGGGTTCGGACTTGATGGGTCTCTATAAAAACCATTTTTTAACAACAGCAAATAAATTCTAACTGTTCAATTTTCGCCCCCATAGTTCACCAACTTCCTCTTTCAGCAGTTTTAAGTTTACTACCTTTATTGGCACTTCATTGGAATTCTGTTTTACCCAATGCTTCCTGGCAACATATACCCACAAACTTATGGGGGTTCACATGGGGTTTCCATCTGTGAAGTGCTGACTGCATCATTGATACTATTGACGAATTCACATGATCCGGTTTGTTGGATTATGGTTATCTATTTCCAGAACTAGCTGATAAGTATAATGTATGAGTTATTACAAAATAACCTGAGCTAAGCTTTATCATATTACTGCCGTGGGACTTGCAGTCTGCATGGGACAGCATTGAAAGTAATGAGAGCTTGAAGCAAATATGGCTTGAAATATGTCCCTTCATATTACAGATCAGTATTATTTTGTTCTTTGAATACTGGACGAGATAATTTGTAGTAGAGCTGCTGGGTAAAGAATCAGCAGTAAACCGATCGGTTAGACAAGTTTTTGATTTTTCGAATTTCCGCCACATTTTAGCGTCATCGGCCTCACTTTGCGGCGTCGGTGACCCTCTATATAGGAAGCGGAATCACTCGGAAACAACCGACACGTTTCTCCTCTTGAATTTGGAAAGAGCTTGGGCGTGTACCCGTGGGCGATGAGGGTTCGGCCGAAGCTTGAGTGCTCGAAGGAAGACTGTTAAGTTTTCCCCGGTGGGAATTCGTCTTATTCAGTGATGAAAGTTATTAAATCGAGAAATATCGCTGGGAGCTTTCAGAATCAATTGGTTCGATGGAAAAGTTTTTGTCATTCGTCTTGAGTTTTTATTCCCAGCTGTTCGGGAAACAAAAATATCTTAGTGATCTCACGTCAAAGAAACTTTCCCACGTCTATCACCTTCCCAGTTATATTCAACATAAAACCTGCCAAGAAACTTACATCTGCCGAATTCGGTGGGGCACCTTCGACGTATCAATAACATGAATGTAAAGAAGGATAATATACAAAAAATATCAGAGAAATGATGATGTGTGATCCGAGAAATTTTTAAGTGATATTAGAAGATGAACATTCAATCCCTGAAGATTTTACCTGAATCCTAAGAAAACTAGAGAAGACAACGGTTGTAACAAGGATTTGAGATTTGAGTATGCGCAGTAGCAACTGATTATATACGATCAAAATGAATCTCATATATGAGCTAATTGAATCGTAATTTCCCAACAACTTTCCAAATTTGAGAAAAATTATACAAATAGAAATGGGAAAATGAAGCTCAATGACTTTAAATAAACAGATAAAATATAAACAGATTTGACCTCTGGCAAGTTGAGCTCCCTTTTCCCTAGCACGATCACAATATATGATTCTGCACAACACTCAATGCATATTGTAAATTCCCCCAATTAACACATATCAGTGATTTATGTACATGTGCACCATAATTTTTGGAGGAAGGACGAGGTGGCTGAGTACCACACCCAACATGGCAGTATTTTCAATGGTAACTAACTGTATTACTGCCTACTTATCAACTTTCATTAGAACCACAGGTTTGAATGTCACTGTAACCAGAGAACTAAAGTGAAAGCCAAACGAGAAGAAAGCGAATCTGTATACGCTCAACATGCGTCATGATTGCGTTTTCATTGCTCCAGAGAACCGTTATAACTGATGGGTGTCGTCCACGGATCGAACACCACCCTAGAAATGTAGGAATACCAAAGCCGAATATAGCGGGGTACAGCCGTAGGACCAAATACGAATATTCGCATTGTAGGTATGAGCGATGGTTCCCTTACATTCCGGAAATAACTCCGTTCGGACCGCTTTACATGTGAAGCTAAACGTCAGGGTCAACAGAATGTTCTGTGTAAAGCCACCCATGCGGGAAAGACGACAGTAATTCATTTCGGAGGGGTTTATTGCGGCCATCATGCGGGACCTCGACCCCCAACATTTCAGATTATAACGGGAAATTAGTAAAACGGTTGTACGCTCTACAGTTGATGTCAGCGGGTCAAATATCTGGCTTATATCACACTACAGGAATTTAACGTACCTGAGAAGGTACTCAAACGGTCCTCAATCTCCACCCCATAGAAGATACTCACCTGAAACAAAGGAAAAATCTGTAAGTATACGGTAATCTACTAATTTAAAGTTCCAGTCATGCAGCATGATCGTATGAGCGAATTTTCTCAAATTACACTGCTCTACAAAAAAAGTGACCTGAAAGTTGCCGGCCTCATTTTATCATGGATGGGGTTTTCGAGGGTGCTGAATCCGAATCCGTTGTCCATTTTCCCGACGTTTTTATGGTTTTTTATTACAACTTTACGGTGTATTTTCCTGGTTATCACGAACTTCATCCAAAAAAATTATAATGGGGCTAGATTTGTAAGAACTGTTATGTTGAATCCAAATATGACCCCAATCTCTTTATCACATTTATCCAAACCCTCCAAATCCCAGAAAACCCTACTGGAAAACTGTTAAAATAGAGTGTTTTGCCTATTTATCACTTACATTTTCGTTTTCGTTGACTCCAATGGACCTGCCAAAAAATATCGAAGGCAATCTTTCAAAAGTTTAGACTCTCCTGCGTCGAATGAGACCAACCGGAACTCTAAAAAGTTGTAATTATCGACGTCACTATTTTTTAACGCTAGACAAATGGAATATAGATTAATTCATAACATTGGTATCTGTTTTGGCTTGGTGAATTATTGCAATGGTATATTTGTATCACATTTCAAAACAATTTGGTTTCTTCTGACCATTACAAAAAAGCATTTATAGCATCTACGAACCGCTTCCCCACTCAATCGTATTCTATTTGTCAAGCGTTAAAAATCGTTTGACGTTTTGTCAAAACGTTAAAAAATTACGACTTTTGAGAGTTCCGGTTGGTCTCATTTGACGCAGGAGAGTCTAAACTTTGCAATTGCAATTTTTCTCAAATTATTCTCCCAAAAGTAAACTCCGAGTTTTATACAAGAAATTCAAAAGAAGTATTAGTTCAGATCATTATTTTAGAAAGGCATCAAAATAGCACTTATCTAATTTCAAGAATTGTCGAATATGAAGTAGGTATATTATACATTCGTTTTTTAATAATACACATTGTTTTCCTTCATTTGAAAAGAATGGATTGTACTATTTCATTAATATTTCTAATTTGCGTGAAATGTGAACAGTACATTTTCCCCTCTTAAAGGTTTTGCCCACTGATAGAACTCCCACGAGGAGCAAAAGTTCTATGAACTTAATCCTCGGTGGGCAAAGATTAATTATTTATTATTCAACTGTCTTTTATTATTTGTTGGTCACGTAATAAATTTTCTCTCGTATTTCCTCTGCTAATTTGCCAATAAAGCTTTGACTCTCCAATCAATGTGGATACACCCATGAAATCCCATTGAGGTCAAATTGTTCAAGTTCAGGCTGTCATTCACGAGTTTCAAGTTTATTTATTGTTACTCGGTAACAAATCAACCTTTGTTTAGAAGACGATACGTTTCACTAGCCCTCCCGCTAACACGAACCCTGTATCGGAAATCGGGTTGATAAGACGGCGCCGGTGGGGCAGTCGTCCGCTACCTTCTCCCTTCAGCACCTCGAGATCCTTTATTGGCTTCTCAGTCCAACTCAAGCTCTTTTATAAGAAAGATTGCGAACCCACGTCACTGTTTGATCAGGATATTTTGCACGTGGAATTCGGAGTTCTGGTTTTTCGCAGCTAAGTACAAGGCATCGTGGAAAAACAGTTGTATACTTGTGAATCAGTATTTTCTTCATCCCGTATGCTACGTATATAGAAAAGCAGTACATGATATTTACTACAGACCGGTGTGAGTTTATGCACTCATTGTATACCAACCAAAACAGGTTTGGTTAATTTTCTTCTACTCGAATGAACTGTATCTACTCTACCAGACTTTATTTAGAAATACGATTGATTGGCTGTTGATGAATATTTTACGAAAGATCCATGAACAACGTATGAAATAATTAACTTGAACACACTGGAATGCAGTTCACGAATCCCAATAAGATCACCAGGGAATGAGGTGTACAATACCTCAACTTGTGACAACTTGACCACCTATTATAAAGGTATCTACAAGGTCACAGGTCCCAGGTGATCCCTAACACTGTAGAGGGTCTCTGATTCTGTGGCATTTCCTCTCACTGAATAAGGTCTACAATGCTGAGGCTTTTTCTCACGCTGCTCTGAATACAAATAATTCCTTCTCACTGTACAGTTTTCAGATTCCGAAGTGATAATAAAACACTGAACAAATTCTCCAATTACGAGGGGATTCCTAAGACCTTACAAGGTCTCTGATTCCGAGGTGACGGGAAATGTTTAAAATTACGGATTCACACTTACTGAGAACTAACCGGTTCCTGTGTACAGCACGGACCCACATCTACGGGTCATTTTAACCGGGTCTATTATCCAAATGTACCTGGTCATTTTTTACATAGCGATTCCCAAAACGTTTCAATTCAAATTTCAGCAATCAAGTTTAGAGTTGTACCTAGTTAATTTTTCAACTAAGCTCTCAATATAACCCCCTCCATAATATATAACCTTAGTTGCGTTAAAACTATTCCCGACCAACATTTCTGCAGTTAATAAGACGTTTTGAATATCAATTTTTGAACATCTGTCTTAACGAATAAAACTGCTCGGTTAAGGTCTCAATTTCATTTTACGTGATTGAGCAACACACACATAGACACAATTATTTTTATATAATAGAATAGATTATTAGTGAATTTGTGTCTCAGGGCTGCCGTTCAATTAATCAAGTTGTGACACAATTCACAAATATTCCTTCTATTTAGGACCCAATTAACCCTAATTAGTCGTCGAATGAAGGAAAGATTATAAAACATTCTTTCAATGGATATATTACCTAAAATAAACACACTAATACTGATAGTTAAGCTGTATAAAAGAATTGGTTACAAAACAATGGAAACGCACACACAATAAAGATATGTGGCGTAACTTCCGAAAACTTCCAAGTAACAAGTCTCCCAAGGGAGTGAAGAAAAAACGAAGGGGGCTCAGTGGTGACACTAGCGCTCTCTACAGCTAACAAAGGCGATCAAAACAAACAAGCAGCTCGCCTTCTTTGACATAATTTCATCTAACGAGAGGGCAGAAACAGATAAGATACAAATAAATTGGCTGTTCATATCTGAAACTTTGTACTGGTTTCACATATACTTGATGACTGAATTAATTAAGGATTGGTTTCATTGTCAAATTGGGAGAAATCGTAGTCGGATGGAGTGCGATAACACTAATTTTGATCGACGACCGCTGAAGAATCCCCGCATCTGGGTAAACCTACCTACCTCAAGCCTTGAAGACCCTCGCATCGCGTAGGAAGTTCACCTACATGAAGGACAGTCGGTTAGGGTCGAGTATGGGAACGTCTGCCTTGCCAGAGCCCACACACCTTTCATGGAAACAATGTCGCTTGTTCACTTCTTCGATTCCAGTACGAATAAGATGGACGGCTATTGTTTAATGGGTAATTGTTGTTTACCAGTTCCAAAAGAGCTCTATTTCAAATTACAGCACCAGAGGTCGATTATGAATGAGATTGACCTCCGAGTCCATTCAGCAAGTCAGTGCGATTCCGTACCTTCTAATTGAATTCTGTATGTCCTAAAGGAGCACCATTCCAATTTTCATCACCGTAGGTTGATTAAAAAATGACTCAGTCATGCAACGTAATAGAGCGAATTTTCAAAGACAAGTTGTGGATAACAATAAATTAGGCGATTGAATTTCTGATCATTGAGGCCAACCATGTCCTAAATAGAACGGTGGAGATACCCTTGACAAGAAAATTTTAGATCACGCAGCCGAACTCGACAATGTGGTAAATTATGGGCATTTTTCACTATTTTCTCACTTATTTATGAATCTTAGAAATCTAGGAGTGGTCGCAATTGTCTCAGCTCTAAAAAACACTTCGACTGAGACACCCCACATGCCCTATTGTCAAAAACCAATTTTTTAGCATTTTTTGGGACACTAAATTGTAAATTTGAGCCTGAGGTTCTGCAGTGACTGGGCTGGCCAACGAACTCCATAGTTTAAGGGAGTTATCTTCTGGAAATACACACTAGAGGTCTTCAGTTGATTAGTTCACATCCCTACCTTGTAAATATATCCTAGATATCCCAAAGGAACGCCATTTAAAATTTCAGCACTACAGGTAGATCAGGGAATAAATCAGCCTCAGGGGTTCATCAGTTGATCAGTGCCCCTCTATACACTGTAAATATATCCTAGATATCCATTGTAGGAGTTCCATTTCTAATTTCAGTACTACAGGTAGATTAGGAAAGGAATCAGCCTCTGGGTTCTTCAGCTGATCAGTGCCTACTTAATATATTCAATAGTATTCCAACGGAGCTCCATTTCAAATTTCGGCAAATTGATGAGGAAAGAAATCAACCAAAGGATTTCTTTAGCTGATCGGTGCTCCTCCATACATTGTAATTGTATTCTCTGGACATTCCAAAGGAGGGCCATTTCCATTTTCAGCAACGTAAATAAATTAAGGGAGAAATTAGCCTAAGAGGTCCTTCAGCTGATCAATGCCTCTCATTTACGGTGACTGTATTCAAGATGCACCAAGGACATTGCAAATGTCAGCATCGAAAGTCAATCATGAAAGATTTCACGAATTTCTTGAAAGATTTGCGTATTATGGTCTGGTGAAAGGATGACATCGTCATCAATTTAGGAAGAAATTGGTATCCAAGAATCGTTTCCGGAACTTCAGAACTAAGAACAAATTAAGGAAACCTCCTAATAATAATATGTGAATAAAATGTTCTATAAGTCCCACCCGCGCATCGAGACGATGTCATACCTGACGCGCGGAGAAATTACGGAGATAGAATTCGTGAAGTTTCTTCCTTACATTTTTGCTAAATCCCAAATTCAAGTAAAAAAACTGAAAACATGAAAACGATTGATGGCAGGTGACGACGATTGAACAAATCCGAACTTTTGGAGCGTGGAAATCGCCACTAATGAGGCGTGGAACAGTTCGCCTCTTCGTTGGTGCGCCCTGGGTATTGCTAAACAAACTGTAACAGTGACAGTAACTGCGTGAAAAACTGGGTCGTGGTGTAGGTTGCAATGAGCACCAGGGACGGAAGTTTACAGGGTCGCACTTTGAAGAAGCGTTCCTATTTTGAGGGGCCACACATCGCACAAACGGGTCGGAGTTTGACAACTCCGCAGCTAAAGTGTCATTGTTTTTCCCAAGTATCTACCTAATTAATTGCATAAATGGTTTGCAAAAATTGATACGTTCACTTGATGACATTATTGAACACTCGATAGAATGTGTTACACATGCTTACTCTATTAGAAACTGATTTTACCGTTGCTATACGATTTAAATCTACTCGACAACGTTTACTGTTCACTCAACTATTATTCAATGGGTATTCATTAGAAACGTAAGCATAAAAAATCTTGCAGACGAGTCTGCAAGACCTTTAGACACCCCCCTCTTGCTCCCCTTTCTCGTTGAGAGAATTTCCCTTTCCATTCAGCCCATCATTTCAATCGTCTCTTGATGTCCAGGAAGTCTCCCCATCAAATTTCAACTTCCTAGGGTGAACAGGAGAGAATTTCGCTCACTCATCTAATCAGGAAAGAGCCATCATTTCAATCGTCCCTTAATGTCCCACAGAGTCTCCATATTAAATTTGAACTTCCAAGTTTCTTTCCACTCTAGTGGTTGCAATAATGTTTACAAAATTAACTGAAACCTGTATGTAAACAATTATTCAGACAACCACGCTTTACATCGGATTGTTGGCCACGCACTGCGCAGTGGTTAACATAATACGGTTTGGTAAATAGAGAGCTTTCCAACGACTGGCGAACGATTTTCGTACGATGATAAATGGCTAAGATGCAGTTCCGAAGCAACGATTTGGTTGTAAGCGATAATCAACAAAACAAGCGGCATTGTTTACTACATTCATTAATACTATTAATAAATATAAAATTGCGACATAAATAACATTAATGAATATAAAATTGCGACATAAATACTAAGATCAAGTACGAAAGAAATGCGTGATAAGTAGAGAGCTTTCCAACAAATGGTGAACGATTTCTGTCCGTTGAAAACTTAAGAAGTTTCATTTCCCTAGAAATGGCTTGGTTGTACGTGAAAATTATAGAAATCAACTGTAACGCTTTTTTATAAGGCAACGCTTTTTGAGTCCATGTGCCAAAGTAAAGACATAAAATGTCAAAAACACCGCGGGATCAAATTTGAACATGTAGCCAATTGTCCAACATAGTTTCAATCCACCATGAGTCCATCTATCATAATAATTTATGAGTTGAATTACACATACAAGGCAATGAAAAGCGAACAAAGTTACGAGACAGCGAATATACCTGTCTCTTAACAGAGTAATATGACGGAAAATGAAATTTATGACAATATGACCGGATTCGTATGCAGTACACGGCTGGGACAAGTATTTGCTGATGCTAGATATTACCAGAGATTTATTATTAATGGGCGGGTGCAGTTTGCATAGACAGTATATTAGGTTTATATTAGATTAACTGTTGTCATATTATGGATGCAGGTGATATCTGAAGAGGGATGAAGAGAGATTCGTGTAGCATTATAGATAATTCCCAAGCCAAACAAAACCCTCCACTTCCCCGCGGAGAAGTTTGTTGAGTGACGATCATTTCCGGCACATCCCACGGTTAAAATATTCGGGGCACGAGCAAACAACGAGGATGAGCGTCAACAATGGACCCCCACACGGAACTGTTTCCAAATATAGAGGGGACCATGGATACGCAAGTAGGGAAGCGGGCAGGTGAGTTGAGGAATCGATCCGCTGAGATTGTGGTCAGCAACGATTCAGAGAAAGCCATTTAAATCGCACTCCGAGACTTCTCCATGACATGACCTGGATCGCTCAATGGATCACTTCAGATCACTCGTGCGAACACGTGAAGGAAACACATTTCAATAACAGGGTGGCCCCCGAATGGATATTTGAAATTTCCCGGATATTTCTCTGAACGAACTTCAGAATCCCCTGACAAAAAAAAAAAAAAAAAAAAAAAAAAAAAAAAAAAAAAAAAAATACAAATTCAAATACCTACTGTTTTTAGTCAATTTTACGAATTTTCAAAGAAAAATTGAGCTATTTAGATGGCTTCAAAATTTAAAAATTGGGAGGAAGGGGGCAGGGACTCCTACAAATCCATTTCGTACATCGAAGAATACAATCCTAGGCCTAGATTTTTAACGTCGTATATATAGGGTGTATTCCCAGAAACTTTCTTAAAATACGGCTTAAAAAATTCGGTCCTTCTTAGTAAAAGACAGGTCGAGTTCGCCAAATTAAAATTTGAAATTTACAGTGTCTAAAAAAATCTAAAAAATCAGTTTCATGACAATAGGGCATGTGGGGTGTCACAGTCGAAGTATTTTTCAGCGCAAAATCGATTACGACCACTTCCAGATCTCTAAGATTCACAAAGTCCTAGGTTATGTATATAAACTAGTTGTTGGGACTCTCAATGGATCAGTTCACATCTCTGCTTGGTATGCTCCCTAGTTCAATACTCTGCTAATTTTTCCCACACATGGTTTACTACTAAGTGTTGTAGTAACCGAGAGCCAAATTACTATTTGAACAGTTTAACCACCACTCTTTATAATTATTTTTGACATTCGGATAACCCACCTATGAAATAATATGTAGTATGATACAGTAGACCATTCCCTGCCATTTGGTGGTTTTTGCAAAATTTCTTGACATTTCCCTGACTTTGCCCGACGCCAAGGATTCCCTGACAATTCTAGGTTTTCCTTACTTCTCCAGTTGGTGGCCACCCTGAATAACAAACATGTTATTAACTGCATGTAATACAGGGACGCACAGTGGTTCAAAAACCCAATCTAGCTAGACAAAATTAAATTTCGTCGTTGAAAGTTATGATCCCAGTAAGGATTGATATGGATTCTAATAAGTCAGGACTAGTGGAACTGAAGGGCGTCATCAATGGAAAATGTTCATGGTTATATTTGATTTGCTCAATAGAAAGATCTGAGAGAGTGCTTTCCAAAAAGGTCCAGTATGATGGGTATCTGATCCGTAACAGGTCTCTTGAAATTCATTTGCACGATGAAGTCACGTTCGCTGATCTTAATACCCGCTTATTGGCCAAACTAAACGGTATTTTGAGCTGAAAATCGGTACTTGAGGGTTTTAAGGTGCTCTAGATCCAAAAACGGGGTCAAAAGTGTGAAATTACATCACATGAAAGTTCACCATTGTTTATTACCTGACGTGTCAGTATGTACTGAGGAATGCGGAAAATTTACAATTAATAACAACTTGTAAAGATTTCGCTTCAACAGATCAACTTGATATTCAACCTGGTTCGGGACACGAGAAATCTTTCACAATGATCTACATATTTAAAGGTGAGCGAAAAATTATTGATTACGTAAATGGGTATCACTTTTAGCATGAAAATAAGTACATTTTTGGATGTTTATTATTATAAAGTCCTGGTAAATCTGAGTAACTCAGACCTGGAACAAGAAATACATAGGTGGGGTGCCTACAAAATAATCAGATTAAAATCGTTTGGCTCCTTTTGCTTTTAGTAAGGTTATTTGTGTTTTCCAATACCTACAAAACAATGTACTGAGCTGCCCTGGTCCTAATGGATATTTACATTAAGGATACTCACACTAATGTTTGGGATAATTCCCGCCCATTTTAGTTATCTCAGATTTTTAAAATCCTACATTTTGAACAATGGGCAAAAAACAGGTTTTAATTTATTTAGTTTATTTTTTATTTTATTTATTCATTTTTGTTACTCGTGAAGACTTTATTTCCGATCCATCATGAGGCATTAATTTTCCTTGCTTTAAAAATCCTACAAGATTAACGAGCGATTTTTTCACAATTCAAACGTGCATATCTTAAAAACTACAACTGATCCTGGAAAGAGAGTTTCAAAATCGAATTTAGCACACTCAAAAACCGTCAAAACCTGTTCTTTCTTTTGAGATGAGGTTTAATTTTGTCTAGCTAGACTGGGTTTTTGAACTACTGAGGGACGTCTCCTTCAATGGAAACCAGTTTTTAGGACATCCATGTGAAGCTAAGTCATACAGAGAAAGGCATACAAGGGGGATGGCCTATTAGAATAGATTCTAGGGGGTGTTGGACAACCGAAGCTTGAGAAAAAAAAAAAAAAAATTATGGAACTCAAATTTGTTTCTAAATCTGGATCTAAGGCCGAATCCGTGAAAAACCAAGGTGTATGCTTATGGGAGGGCAGGTATGTGTGCTTGTGTTTGTTGGGCGAAAGCCCAATCACATAATGAATAACAAGTTTCAAAAAAATATGATCATTATGTAGGTATGCCACATAAACGAAAGTGATTAATTTCAGAGGTAAACAAACGACCAAAATAATAATATGAAACAAGATCAATTCGGTGATTCTATGAGAGCAATGATAACAGAATAGCATGAACAAAACAATCGGCTATGATCTTTAGTAATAAACCACTGGTAGAGCTGAAATTAAGATCGATGGTATCCCCGGAACTGGCCGATTGTGGTAGGTATAACTGCATTCTTGTGACAGGGATATTGCGCAGATAATTAATCGGTGTAATGTAGGTAAATGTAAAAAGGAGCACAACCCGGTGGAATAAGAGGGAGCTTAAAAATTGTTTTCAAGAGATAAAAATTTCTTAAATAATTTTGATCCCAAGTTTATTCTAGTTCTGCAACCAACCTCGGAAATTTTCAATATCATGACGGAATGGAGGAAATGGAGGGTTGATGACGTAAAAACTTTTCTTTTATTTGACAAATTTTGCCGATGCTACCCAGACAACGGTTAGCCAATTTCCGTGGTTATTTTGTTCAATCTCTATTCTAGTCTAGTTGTACAACAAATATCGGAAATTTTGAATTTGCCGTCTAGAGGGAGGCTGGAGGTGTAATTACCGAGGCAATTAAGCAATTAAGCGCTGCCCTACAGTTAGCTTGTCGTTTCGCCTGTTAACAGCTTTGTTGACTTGTTTCCCCAGTTATTTTCCTACGTCAACTGTTTTGTCGACGACTTTAGGCGTACTTAACTAACTTCCCTTCCTACCTTTCGTTCTTGTGAAGGTAAAACGAGCGGAAATCAGAATGTAAACACTGGCTGAGACGTAAACAATCATTGAGGCCAAATCCAGGCCAACTATAATTTTAGGCCAAATGAAGAGAATAGAAAGAGGAGTGACAGAGGGAATTGGTGAGAGGGGGGCGGGAGGGACTGAACAGCATTCAGTGGGCGTGGCGCCAATAGAGGTGCAGCAAGATGAAGGAATGCGGCATTTCGTTCCGCCAAGAGGTTTCTCAAGGCTGCCACACAGCAGCGCCAGGCGACGAAGTCACAGCTCCTGCCATCTGCCGGGAGCTTTGACAACTCCGAGAGCCGATGGCCGAGTTTCGAGAGACTACCGACAGGTAGAGCGCAGTGTTTCGTTTTGAGCAGATCTGCCGGGATCCCAGAGTCTGCGACGTCTAGGCCGATTCTCCCCCAATTTGTCGAGAAATCGAACCCAGGCGATGAACGAGCAGCAACAGGTGTTGTAGCTTGTATATAGGGATCGCGCAATATGAGGTAATGAAGGCCAAATCGTGCAACGTTACATCTTACATGCTTAAAATAATAGTATAAAAACCACGATGATTTCCAATAGCCTATCAATACAACTCTTCGAGTAAAATTTCGGTTCATCAGCTGTATTTTAGGACATCAAACGCTTTCTTTCTTACATCTAGATTTTTAACATTTTTCTATAACCTCTCAGAGCTTTCCACCTCGACTCACAAACTGTAGTACCTTCCCCCAAAAAAGGACTGTGAAAAACCTCTAAACATATTCCGGTTTGAATACCCTCAAATATTTGTAGAGGGTATTAATAATTTATTTATTTATTTTAGTATATATCAGAAGGACTTGATAAATGCCAAAATTTCCTTAATAGCATGTATGTGAATTGTGATAACATCTAGTTGAATTCATTTATTATTTCCTTCATTATTATGATCTCAAAGTTTTTTTCTTTTTTTTATTAACACTACGAGTTGTCAATACTTTTTAGGACGTCCCTCTGAAGCTAAGGCTTCGTTAACAAGTGATATATTAGTAATTATATAGAATCCAGTCACAGGGAGGTCCCTGTAAAGCATCCATTACTTACCAATATTTTTTACTGCAATAATAAGTGGGGGTTTCCATTTGAAATAACTAAATTAGTAGGCATAACGCGGTTGTATGTGCATTAATTGAATATTCGCGATCTGTGTGTCTCACAAATACGGTAGATATGATATATGATATTGATCCAGCCGTTATTGTAGCTGTGGGTACTATTGACCAACGAGCGATGAGAACTTCATCTAATAAGGAAACTGATGTAATCCCAGAAAATTTGATCGAAATCGGAAATCAGCGAACACATACAGTCGAAAAATACCATTAGGTCGCGGGAAATTAATGTTTTAGGGATTCAACGTTTGCGCATGACCGAGGCTCCTGTTACTGTTATTCCGTCAGCGCTGACTTGTAGGGTACTAAGACCTAACCCATCGCTCGTAAGCTCTTTTAGTTTCATCAAAATCCTATTAAAATGGTGGATGTTGAGTACGTGGAATTCGTGAAAAGCAAATAGAAATTTCGATTGTGGAGCAACCATATTTTGTGACCTCACGGAAATGTACGTTATAAAGAGGAAGAAGGACACTAGGAGCAGAATAAAATTACGACCACGAAGAGGAAAATTGATAAAAATGAATGAAAGGAAGTTGGATACCTAAGAAGTCATTATAGAGACGTGATCGCGACGATCGGTGTTTGCTCTGCGGCTTTTCGTCATCGGTATGACATGTTTTATTTTTTTGACTGTCTACTAGTTGACCGCAAGGACTCCGAATGATACGAATGTGCGTGCAAATATGTCGAGAACAAACTCGATGTAACAGTTTCAATGCTATACCGAGAGACGATCATTGCCAAAGTTATGTGGCCACAAATTGGGATTGTAAAAATTTAGAACTGGTAATAACCTTGGGAGAATTGGAGCCAAGTAAGTAAGCACTGTTATAACCGTAATTGGAGGATACCGTTATTTGGATTATACCTAAATACTACTAATAATTACTCCATAACACGGAACGTATGCCTGAGAGGCCCAATGCGATTTTTCAATTTCGATTTATCATTTTCAATGATGAACATTTGTAATCGACCAATAAAAACAAATTTTTAACCTCCCTTAAAAATTTTTGCAATTAATTAAGACTGCAATTAGGCGAGTATCACCTTCAGTGACCTAAACCTCTTAGCAAATAGGTTACGAGAGGCTTACAAATTTACTCCACGCGTTGCTGGGACTGGGAAGCCTACGTGACACAAGATTACCATTATGCCATGGGTTGTTGGGCCTCAAAAGTGCCATCAGGACACTATGTCATTTATACCACGAAAATTCTCGAGTCTCGTGCAGGATATGTTCAGTGTTTTGTAGATGTAGTCGACTGGATTATTACTGTTTGATGAGATTAACAGATTCGGACAGAGCGATAAGGCGTCTGATCGTAAATCGTAAGTTCACCTCCGCCTGTCTGACTAGATAACACTCAATAATACGATTTTATATCTCGCTTCATACGTCTCTCGCTTCCTCCCTCTGTATCTCCAAGTCCTTACACATGGATATTGGTAATATCATTACCTGATGATTCTGTATAACACACTATTCTCACTCGTGTTTCTAGTTCAAGCGAATATTTTCATGAAACTTTCGAAAATTGATTTTATTAATGAAGAATTAGGAGTTAAGATTACAGTTACGTAAAAAAAAGTGCCTTGTGATACAGGAGGATGAAGCATTCCGTGCTCGGTAAGAGATGTGCTTTCAATCTTCTATGTGACGATTTCTTGATATGTTCGTTCTTCTGCTGGTAATTATAACCCAACGAGATGTAGTAACGCATGTAGTGTAGATGAAGATTACCGCGGTTGTTCAGGTAATTAGGAGTTACTAAAGGATAAGTCTCTACTGCATTAAATTATTCTTATCAAATTATCAAAAGCTTTTGGTAGCCTTATATACGGAAATCTCCAATCCCCCAATGTAAATTCTACCTTACCGAATAAGGATAATAAGGATTCAGCCGGAAGAAAGCAAAACACCATAACCTTATTCGCAAATTTTCGCTATTTTCAATTGTTCATAACTCCCATATTTTAGAAGATAATTTATAGTTCTTGGGGTCAAACAGTCGATATTTCATGCATATCTTCATAATACGTGCGTATCTTCATAAAATGTTCTATAGCTTCCATATTGTTTAGGAATTATTGGAGATAAAACTGGAAAATTTTCATTTTTGGACAGGTCTGCGTGATGCCGCTATTTGCACGAGTTTCATGATAGCAGAGGAAGATTTTATCACTCGTAAGGGACTCAATTTTCAGTATAATCTTTCACCTTCTCTCAAAATTGTAATGGTTTGTCGATAGTGTGGTCCATGGAGTGAGTATAAAGGAGTGAACTACAATCAATATTCTAATAACTAGGTAGATTTAGCTTCAAGATGCAAAAATCACCGACCATCTACGTCAACTGCGCCTCCGCTATATTGTTTTCACCTCATGAAGAAGCCAGTAAAATAGAAACAAACGGCAGTACCTAATATTCGGGTACGTGAGAAGTGAAAGTTTTGTGTGATTTGAAAATTTTATCACAGGAAAAAAAGGATTGGACATACTATAACTGTATTGAACAGTGAGTTTCGAATTAACCCTGACTGACATTCATCAACCTAAAACTGATATCCTGCCGTGAAGCCTTCGAATGGAATTCTCACCTTGTGCCAAGAAATGTCACATTCTCAAGTTTCTAGTATATAAACATTGAAGACTAAATTGTCAATTTATCTATATTTACTAAGCCTGCATATTAGCTATTTATATTTTATAGAAGGAACTAATATTCATATTCAGTGTTGCTACCAAACTAATAAAATTACTATAAAACGAACACTCGTTTTCGGCCTCAACTACTTAGTTCAGTCAAATTAAACATGAAAACACTATATCGACTAAGGTATGATTCCCTCGAAATGAGGTTTCTATTTGACGTTTTTTTTTTTTTTAAATCTCAAGGGACCAATGTAGGTTCAACTAATGTTTTTCTCACCTTTACACCTCTCTGAATAAGCCCACATAGGTACTTTCAGTTAACTAAAATGTTGATATTTTTCATTTTTGTTCATTACTCGAATCTACACCACCACGCCGACAGCGCTAATCTGCATAGGCTGCTACTAGAAAATATAATGAAGGAAGAACTCCCTTCAACTCTAAAACTAACTACATACACACCAAATTAAAGCTCTGAAGAGGTCAGATATATGGCGAAAGTACTTAGCTACCTAACAAATAAACAGCTACCCAAGAGAAGCCAATAAACATCTTCCTCAAAACCTACTATCTCATTCTTAATCGGTCGGATCATGAAGGTAGTTCAGTTTGCTTCTCCGGTTTACCTCACTTTCTATTTCGGACCCCCAGAGCCGATGTCCCTTTGTCCCCAGTGGAACGCAGAAAAGAAAATAACAATTATCATTATTATTAGGATGGCTCTTCGGGAGGCCGAAGGAATAAAGCCAGTAGAGCGTTGTTCGTTGCTGTAGCCGTCGACCAGTTTCTCCTTTTCAGAGGTTGAGGCCTCCCTTGGCAGTGCAGACCGCAACAACTGGTTCGGAAACGAGACCACAAAATCATCTCGTGAAAGTGGTGTAAAACGTGAGCCGGTACAAGGTAAACACTCGGCTCTGAGTGTTGGTGTCAGGTATTTGTCAAGGGAAACGATTCATTCGATGTACACCTACAACCCACGCTATTATAAATTATATTTGATTGAAAATTGTATTATAATTTGAACTTTTCTCGCAATGAAATTTACCTAACTTAGATGAAATTCAAAGATATGAGGCAGTGCAAGCTATATTGAGAACGTGGATGTGAAAAAAGTGGATTCTGGCAGTTGACGTATCATTCGAAAAAAACTTTTTCGAAAGGTCTTTTCCCCCATTTTTCGGCAACTAAAGAAAGCTAAATTTACGACGGATATTTATTTTTTCCACCTAGTTATTTATTTATACGGCTAGTGAGTTAAAGTATTGGAAAATGCGTGGTTATGCCTTATAGAACTTATAGAACGCCTACTCTGGGTATTCAATGGTTCCAGAGCCATATAATCGCTGTGAATCGGCGAATTTTGGTCATCCTTTCAGTGAAATGAAGAGGAAACTCGTTGTATTAACTACAAAACTGTTGGTCCCTCAACGCTGAGCCACGTATGAGGCCTAAATTTCAGCTGAAAATCGCTGATTTTAGACTATGTGTAAACTATTATATTGAAAAAGTGAATGTGAATTGAATGGTTTGTATTCATATTAAATGGCTAAAACTTGTTGTGTATAGCAACTGAAGAGGTGTTATTGTGTGTTAACAGGTTCTAGTAGGTAACTATGAATTAAATTCTCATGTGCTATGTTGGGTTCAAATGATAATGGTTCCAGAGTCATGTATACAGAGTGTTTCGCTCTTACTGTACCTAAGTAAAACGACTGAAAATGGTGTCGAATGCCGTCACCGTGCATTTCTATCTCAATCCATTCCCAAGATATAATTATTAAGTTTTTTTTTTTTTTTTTTTTTTTTTTTTTTTTTTTTTTTTTTTTTTTTTTTTTTTGAAAACCACTTTTTTGTCATAAAACCCGCGTTCTTCCACTTTTAAACAACTTTTTTCAATTTTGACCACATTTTCGAATTCAGCGTTAAATTTCCAATACGCCTAGCCACATTCATAATCAAAAACGAACTCCTAAGAACCGTAATTGCAGTACAAACTTTGAAAATTGAAACAAATTAAGTTTCTGAAAATACTTGTACGTTAACTGCATTTCCAAAAAACGTGCTGGAAGGTGTAGAAATTCAGAAAAACTTGGAAATTTAATCAGCTTTTTAACTGTATGGTCAACTTTGCGATTCCTTATCAATTTCATTGAGAAATTCAAGTTTGAACGCGAAAAAACAGTAGACTCCTGCGAAAATACCCGCCAGAGAATTAACAAAGGGATTCTCAATTGTCTTGTGTTTGCCGTTGTAGTGATATGATTCAGATTGATAATTTCAAAGATATCAGGGCACACCCGATGAGAAGAAGCCTATTTTGAAATCGAACTGTATATTCCCGGATGGCTGCCCTCCCATTCCCATCGTAAAAGCAGTACACATAGATTACATCCGTGTACTCCTCACAACTTAACGCTGACATGACTTGAAGAAAACTAAACATGTTATTGTGAGTAAATATGTATCGACTTCAACATTCGTGACATTTTATTTATCAACAATGACGATATAATGAGATTTTTGACAAGACCTTTTCTAGACACCGTATCTTGTAGGAGCCTACTGCTTTTTCGCATTCAAACTTCGATTTCCCCATGAAATCGATAAGGAATCGCAAATATGACCATACCATTAGAAAGCTGATTAACGCTGCAAGGTTTCCAGAAATTTGACAGCTTACAGCACGTTTTTGGGATTGCAGTTAACGTGAAAGTATTTACAGAAACCTATTATTATTATTATTATTATTTTTATTTTTTTTTTTTTTTTTTTTTTTTTTTTAATTTTCAATGTTTGAACTGCAATTGTTTACCTTAGGAATTCGGTGATGATGAATGAGCGCTAGACGTATAGGTAATTTAACACTGAATCCGAAAATGTGGTCAAAAGTTGTTTTAAAGTGGAGGACCGTGGGTTTTTATGGAAAAACGTGATTTTCGGGAAAAAATCATCATGGGAACGGAATGAGAAAGAAAGGTGCGGTTGGTGGCATTCTACTCCATATTCAATGCATTCTTCTTCTTTTTTTCTTTTTTTACCAAGTGCGAAACACACTGTATATATAGTTTACATCATTAGGGAGTTATGATGTAAAAATATGTACCGCAATTTACAATGAGGGATCTAATCTATACTGCGATTTAGCGAGAATATGCACCAAGTTGTGAGAATGGTGGACTAATATTAATATCTAGGAGGCACAATGAAGTGAGGGACACCTTGGGAATGCTGATGTCAACAGCGTGGGGCAATTGTGTGGGACAGAGAGCCCATCATTGAAGAGGGATCGGCGACCAGCCCAGGGAGTGCGAGGGGATCTGGCATGTAGAAGAGTGTGGGAACCACAGGGAACGGCGTCATTTTACGTCCGAGTTGTCGACTCCGAAGCCCTCTCACATGTTTCCCGCTGAGTCCTCTTGATACTGACATCAGCAGAACCGGACAAGAAAAAATATATACTTGGACGCATGTGAAGCTCGACACGTTTCATTCACTCCTTTGGTTTTCAGAGATGTCCCACTGAGAACATCGATATACTCATCTGCCACAGTATTTAGTTATTGAGCCTATATGGGCGAATAATGGCTTTAATAGCCATGAGCCTAAAAAAGGCAAATAATTCTCCTAATAAAGCAACTCTTCTCAGCTATAACTCGATGTTTTCATTTCTTCATCTCCACTCTCACAATATTAAGTAATGATTATTGGAGTAATTGATTAAATTCCAGTTACTTTTCTTAAAATGCTGCAAAAGCATACTTATATTATTATTGTTTTACAAACAAGCTAATCCACTAGTGTTTTGCCAACAATTACTTCAAAAGTAATCGCCATTGCTATTGCCATTCCTGTAGTAGTAATCGACAGGTCAATTCCGTCTACTAATTAAAAGTAATGGTAATGGGTTTAATCCGATTGCGCAAATAATCGAATTGAAAAAATAATTACCATTTCAATTACCCATAACAGGAATTAGAATAGGTAATGAGAATGGAATTATACTCGCTACAACCATTCCCATTACAGGAATTGGAGATGTGCTCCTTATAAGCAATCACATTGCCACCCAAAGCCCCTCAGTCACTTTTCACACTTCTTTGTACAATATCCTCAGTTCCAATTACATCACGTCAGGTTTCACTCTTACGTCATTCAAGAAAGCCAGAGGGGTATTAGCTGGAATGAGCGAGCACCTGAACATGTAGTACCAAGCAGTAGATGTTACTGAAGGGTTTAGGTAGTAATGTTTGATTAGCCATTCCGATTCCTGAAATGGGTAATTGAAATGGCAATGACTTTCTTCAATAACCTAGTAATGGTAATATGAAAAAAAAACATTAGAACTTGTAATTGAAAGTAGGAATTGGCAAGATGATTAACATTACAGAAATGGTAACAGTTTTAGAATCACATTTTTCTGAAAAGTAATCAAACTTTATTTGGTTGGTTCAGTGGAGGCAGTTGTTGCTCCTCTGATGGCCGGATTTGCTGAACTGCTACAAGATGTCTGGGTGCGTCCTCAGAGTGACATTCAAGGTTATAATGAGGACACGCATCGCGTTTGCAGTAAATCGAGCTTCAAGTAAAAGTCCGAGAGCCCTGCGCACAAAAAAAGGTGCTTTGGATGTGGCGAGGCCTTGAGTTTGGCGTAATAGGAAAAAGAATATCGTCTTGCCAGGAGAAGGAAATGTTTTCAGACCGTGAAAACAAACGTAGCTTCTTCCAACCCAGAAGACTCCCACATAAATGTAGATCACTTGTAAAATTTGTAAATGAAAATCTTCAATTTGTTAAATGTATATATTATGAACTAACTGTATTACTATAGGATTGTGGCTTCACAAAAAAGCACAACACTCATTTGAGGTTTGCGTATAAGCTCCGCCCAGCCGACCAACTATCAGCGCATTCCCATAGCGCTGCATCTCAAGTATATAAGGAGCTTCAAAGCCCGAGCGAGCTTCCATTCCATTCCGACCTTACTTTTTTAGCGAATAGTCACACAAAATGAAGTTATTGCAATCGCTCCAAAAAAATTTAAAAACCAAAATTTGTATATTTTTATAATCACACCCAGTTACTGTTCCAAACTTATAGCGCACGGTGGTATTGCTCTGCTGAACAAGCACTTTCTATCCCAATCTACGGTGATATTGCTTCACCAAGCTGAAACTCCTAAGGTACCTTCTCAATACCTACCTCCTACCTCACCTACTTTTTTCTTTTTTTTTCTCCTCAGTCAATAAGGAATTTAGAGCACAAAAACTAAACAATATAAAGGGTGTTCCAGATAAGGTGGTCAGTACTTTTAGATAAGGTGATTCTAGAGCTCATTTCTGATCGAAAGTTCCGCATAGAGATTTTTTAACGCTTAGTTTTCAAGTAACTTAATTTTCAAGATTTTTTTCTCGTGATTTTTACTTTACGTCACAAATCGGTCATAACTCCCTTAATTTGCAGTGTAAATTCAAATTTGAGGATACCGTGGGAAAGAGCATTAAATTTCCCATCGGATGGAAAACCTGACCTTTCTTTTAGAATTAGGATTTGAGACACGAAAAAGCCCTCTGAAAAGCTAATTGTACCTAATTTGGGAAACGTTGAGTTTTTCAATCACAAAGTGAACTTTTACTCTGCTAATTAGAGGAGTTATATCAATCTTAAAAAAAAAAAAAAAAAATTTTTTTAAATCTAGGGTTTTCTTGAAAAATGACCTTCTATAAAAATAAGTGTATGGGGTCGGTTTCTACGTACTTTTTTACCCTGAATCAAATGGTAACGCTTGTACAACTCCTGAACCCCGTTATAACCAAGTTTTACACTTTAACTCTCGAATTTGAGTTCATCTGGTATGGTAAATTTCAAGTGTTTTTAGAGGTGAACTCCTAGAGGTGAAAGCCAGTTTGTTAGTGAGAAGGGTCTCTGCGTAAGGAATTCGACCGTTTCCTCTTTGCTCGCCCTCAAGTGGTAGCATGGAACAGGGTTAGAGTTCAATTCGCCATCATCCGAGCAGTGGCCATGAGGATGAACGGGGAACAAGCAGTGAGCATAGAATGAATCTTTCTATTCTCTCTGAGAACAAGGCAAGATTTTAGGTATTGGGTCTTGGGATGAAAAATTAAGAAATCTTGAAGAAAGAAATAGCGTATTCCTTTCACAAATATATATATATATATATATATATATATATATATATATATATAACGAAATTGAGGGAGTTATGACCGATTTAGTGACGTAAGGTCAAAATCACGAAAAAATCTCAAAAATTACATAACTCAAAAACTAAATCTACTAAGAGGAACTTTCGATCAGAAATGAGCTCTATAATCACCCCCTGAAGTACTAACTACCTTATCTGAGACACCCTGTATATCAATCTAATAAAGGGGTACTCTTTATGTTACGTTAGCAAATATTTAAAGACTGATTCCAAATTAATTATCAAGATCAAGTACAATCAATATTAATTATAGCCTCACTATTAAGCACAATCAGTGAAACCCCACTTTACAAGGAAGGTCTACTAATTTTAAGTGTTAATGTAAATTGTAAAACATCGCAGAATTATTGATTGAATGAAGTATCTGTCAACAATATACCTATAATCACATGGAAATCGCTGTATAATGACCCAGGGTTTGGTATTCGTTTCCCAGTAATAAATAACTTTGATGGCAACATCAAATGACCATAGAGGATGATATAATTAACATACAATCACTCAGTCCTCCGGCTAAGACAACTTTTCTTACATTCTGTCGGTGAAACTCCTACAGAGAATGTTCAATGACAAAGAAGAACACCGACATTGAAGACATTTTTTTTTTTTTTGATTTTAAATTTTTTGGAGCCATTGCAATACCTTCATTTTTAACGAAAATTCGCTAAAAATCATGAAAAATCGTGAGAAAAAAAAAATTTACATACATTTGACTGAACTGACTGTAGGGAAAAAGCTATGATAAACTCGATTTCTTGAAATTCAATTTCATTGAGAAGCTGATTAGATCGCCTTAGTTTATAATTTGGTAATTTTCAAGTTCACATCGTCAGGGTTCATTTTTACTAGTTCTCATTCAAACTCGTGTTTACTTTCCTTTTTCAAACCAAAGCTGCCTTGAAGGAGAACGAATATAAGAATGTACAGTAATCCAGATGGTTTTTTGAAGTGGAATCTATTTATATATTTAAAAAACACTACTCTTATAGTCTATTACATTCTTGAAAAATAATAATCTATAGAGTAATAACAAGAAGGAAAGTAGGCACGACCTATGTTAAGTAACAGAAGGCGCCAGCGATGTATGAAACTGTAATAATTACAATTATTGTAGGCATCGGGATGCTTTTATACGAGAAGAAAATACACAGAATGAAAAGCTAGCTTATTAGGAGAAAGTTCAAATTACTGTGATTATTCGACATCAAAGTTCTACATCCCCAATTAGCTATAGATGAACTGGGTCCACCGATTCAGAGTTCTAGTTCACTGATCCTGTCGACGTATATCTGATAAGGAATGATAAAGATGGGAATGGCCTTCTGCTCTTCAACAGCGAAGCTCTGATTATTAAAAGGCTGGTAAGATTACACCTCCCGGTTGCAATAAAGTGTGGGAAAAAAGGAGTTCACTCAAAACGATTCAAGGTTTACCAACCTGGAGAAGAAAGGTTTAGAATATTGGTCCATAAGTTGAGAATACGTAATTACAGGTTGTATTTCATATAGAGGAGAAATAAAATTATACTAAAAATAAATAAATTGATTGGAAATTAAATTTCAAACTATAGTCTACATATTTTATATATTTAGCAAAACGGCGCTCCGCCTTTCACCTTGAGCCTCGGCAATCAATTGGAGGAACGTGGAACACGCTTCATTTCAAATTTCAGCTTCATAGGTTGAATAGCAAAGAAATCAACTCCGGAGCTCACTCAGCTGATCTAGGGGGCTTCGGGTACAGGTCATCTCGTCCGAAGTAACAGGATTATAGTTGATTATAGTAAGCAGTTGTTCAGTTCCCTAATGAGCCCCCCTCGGGTGAAGGGTGTGAGGCATGTGTCAACTCGTCCGTCAAGAAGTCAGACCAGTACAGTATCAAACCAGTGATAACTCGACTGATGCCCAAAAACCAAAAAGTTCGGCAATTCGTCAAATACTTGAAGGCCACTTACACTACTCCTCAATCATTGTTCCCACCAATTATGTGGGCACAGCGGAACTCCACCTCCTGTAGGACAACCAACGCCTGCGAATCCTTCCATTCTAAATTTAATAAACAATTTAACTGCAGCAAGCACCCGAACATATTTGCATTTGTGGAAGGTCTGCTTGATATTCAGATAGACAGTATGATAGCTATGAACAGTGTTAGTGAACCGGTACGCCCACGTAAAAAATACCAAGATAAATTGTATCATATCGACAGCTACATTCAGCATTATATTACGGGTCAAATTACGCGGGCGGAATATGTGAAGAAGATGTCGTCCCTTAATAAGCCGGTATTCTGATTGATGCTGGAGAACCTACGATGAAGAAGTGGACATCACTTTGAATTTTATATTAAGGTTTGTCCGTGTTTTATGTTTCTATGTTCGTTATATGTGGCAGCGGACGAGCTGACATTACCCATCCAAAGCGTGATGTCAGCTCGTCCGGAGGGTAGGATTAACGAAACCGGACGCATACGCTGTGGCTCGCCCCAGGTGATAAAATCCCCAAGCACCTCATTCCTATTGACTTATCGTTTAGGAACTCTCTGTTGTAAGCTGGTTCGTTGGTTTACCACTGGAATTCGGAATGGAGGCTCCTTGGGGCGTCTAGAGACGAATCATGAAGTCAAGAGCCCACCAGGCCAGCTGAGTGAGATCCGTAGTTAAGTTCTTTGCTATAAAACCAATGAAGCTGAAATATGGAATGGAGGCTTCTTGGAATATTCCAAGAATTTCATGAAGTCTGAAGCCCCCTCTCACTCAGCTGGCCTGGTGGGCTCTTGACTTCATGATTCGTCTCTAGACGCCCCAAGGAGCCTCCATTCCGAATTCCAGTGGTAAACCAACGAACCAGCTTACAATAGAGAGTTCCTAAACGATAAGTCAATAGGAATGAGGTGCTTGGGGATTTTATCATCTGGGGCGAGCCACAGCGTATGCCAACCTGATAAAGTCAAGAGGCTCGAATTAGTGTTTTATCTTAAAGTGACGCTACTTATCTTCGAGTAACGCAGAACCACCAAGGGGATTTTCCCGCCTATCCCGTGTGTTCAGTTTCCAGCATTTTCTAAGTTTCCTAGTTCTTTTCTTATTCACGGAAAGGTTTCGCAATTGCAGATTTTGAAGATGTATGAACAAGAAAATTAATATAATTCTCATGAATCATGAATACCAAGAAGAAATTAATATCACTGTTATCGGTGTGTAAGGTTACTTTGCGATAGGGAGGAAGACAGGAGATAGGTAGGTTCGAGATAAAGCGTCTTATGTTTAGGTGAAATAAATTTGCCTTACTGGAGATGAGGCGCCTCATCTCCCCGCGCATGCGCAGCAGTGTTTTCCGTTCACATAAGGCGCCTCATCTCTATTCCCTATCCCCTTAGGAACTCTCTAATATGTTGAATAGCAAAGAAATTAGATCCGCCGCTGTTTAGACTCGTTTTTTCGTGTCTGTATGTTGTAAAACTTTTCACTTTTAGGCGCGGTAAAAGCGTGTTCCAGGCCAAGTTAGGTATGGTATGTAGTTTACTCATATCCATAACTTGAATGTATAGGTCATTGGAATGTATTAAATAATCTTAGAATATAAACCGGGAAATCCCTGAAATATTCATCGAAATCAGATTGAAACTGTAATAGCCGTGTTTGTTACAAATATTTGAGGTTCGAACATGTGAAGCAGTCACTAATGATTCGATCGTGATGAAACTGTTATGGGGTATTCGAATCCTCATTTACCAACCACCAATAATATACAAAATACTGATGTATAACTTTGTAAATATATGGCGTTTAAAAATGAAAAACAAAAGTTGGGGACGAAATAATGCACGTTGCCTACTTGAAAAATTCGGCATACGGTAATGAGCTTACAAACAGGAACCTAAGTGAACCTGGTCGTGAGTGACCGTAGGCCATATTTCATTTAGGCATTTGTATTGTATTGAAAGAAATGATAAATATGGTGGGTAAGTCTCTATAGACGTGGAGTAGGCCCAAATTTACGAAAAATCAAGGTAATCATGGGAATTCATATTTAAAATCGAAGAAATTCGGTGTTTTCAATGTTTGCGTGTATGATTTTCAGGGGGGAAATGGTTGTGATGATGAAAAGGTTTCAGAAGATCACGAAGATCTATCAGTTCGGTGCATACTAAGACAACATGAAGGTTCATTATTTATAGTGCCAGAAAGAAGAACGTTGGAAAATATCCGAATCGCAAGAGAATCTCAAAACTCACATACCTCAGTCGACATCAGACCTTAATGTAGTCACGTAATTTCAACATGAGATCTGAGAGAGCATTACCCCTAATGTCAAGTTACATCTTCCCTTGAAATCCCGACACCATGTCTGGACTCCCAGCAGAGGCTCCCGGGCATGTTCACCAGTCCTTACGTAGCAGGAGACAATAGGCGCATAAATCAGGAGAGGTGAATCTTATATCACATTAGGGCGAATTGGAAGGTGAAGACCCCCTTCACACTGAGGCATTTCACTCACGGGAGCATCAACATCTCCTCAACGATTCCTCAGCCCCACCTTCATCTCACCTTGCGTTACAATCACTCAACCGTGTCAACTGCTCTAATGACGTAATGGTAGATCGTGCAGCAGGTACTATAGCTCTATACGTATAGAGTGGTTCTCTCAAGTTGAGAGGAAGCTAGTGTAATTGACTGAGTGATTTTAGAAACAGCTATACAAAAGAGGGGTGAGCCCTATGATAGGATTCGACATTGTATGTACCTGTGCAGCGGGTTTGATTATTTTCAACGATATGACGCGAGATTATGTGTGGCTTCTCTCTTGCCTAAACTAACGTTCAATCACATAATCGTTCCAACTCCATCAGTCAAATAGAAGTGCCCTATTGATGAATCACAACGTTCGTGCTGCATCTGTTCGATATTACAGCGGATTTCGAATAAGCTTCTTTTTTCTTTTTTTAAAACTTAATGGCTAAGAAATCGAAAGGGTCATTAGCGGCAACGAATAAGCTATTATTAGTTGAAAGGAGGAAAGTCAAATTCGGCAAAAGATTTTCATCTGGATTTCCGAGAATTCTTGCGAATATGGAGAATGTGAAACATCAACGAATATCCAAAAAGTTCAGTAATAAGTTTCCGAAAAATCCATTACGCTCTTCGCGTAAATATTATAGTAAGTCGACAAAGTCGTTGACAAGTTCAATCTAAAACGAGAAACTAATAAGTTACGTAAAGGAAAAAGAACACCACGCAGCAAGAATATTACGGAAAGAAGTTTAGCTGATCTGACTACCTCGCGATCACTTCAGTAGTCCCCAAGATGCTGTGTACCAGATTTCAGGGCTCTGGTAGTCTGTCGAATTTTGTTCTGAAGAGAAATAACGGAATTATGTGACGGAGTTTCGTAACGCAATTTTTTGTGTCAGTTTTCATACTTTAGAACTCTTATCCGTCGACTATAAAACTTGCTGTATGAAGGGTAAACTAATAATGAAATACAGAATGGTGTTTGGAATCTAATAACGTTTGGCAAATGGAAGTCGCGGGCTTTTAGATAAGACATGTACGGTCGCCATGATTTCTAAAGAAAGAAGATTATGTAAAGAAATATGTTAGTCGTAGATTTCAAAAAACGTGCTCCGGATTGTAATCCATATCTAGAATCGGACGAAATCACTACAGGCCTCTCACAAAGTATCACCACTTCATGCTTCCTGGGATGACAACTATTGACGGCAACCATCCGTTTACATTTTTCCATAAGGTAATAATTGAATATTGATAATAATTTATGGCAGCCACCTTGATGTTGGTCATCTCCCAATCAAACCGAATGGTATATATTCACAAAAAGAAAGAGTACAATGTTGAATCGATTTAGCCATCGGCGGTTAAGCCATCTAACAAACCATAACAAGAAGCACTCTAAATTTCAGTTTATACTGTCGCCGGTGGAAGGGAAGTTAAATAGCCTATAGGCCAATAGAGGTTAAGGGAGGGTTCACTTTCTGGGAAAGGATAAGGAGTTGAACTGCGCCGAGGATGACATTAGGAAAGTAGGGATAATCCGAGGAATTTTACGAATGAAATAAATGGAGTACTGCGTAGTATATCTAATCATGCAGACATTTACTAAACCAATAATTTTTGACAGGTCTGACAGAATTTGGATTGAAACCAAAAGTCGACTGCTTTAGACAAAATTTAAGAGACCTAATTAAGCTCAAGAACTAGTAGTGAGCTTCTTGTGACCTATTAGATTTACGTGTGTTTTCAAGTGCACTGAAACTAGATCACGATTAGTGAATTGCTTAAAGGGAACAACTTGGAATTGTCATTTGGCATGTTTGTGACCTAATTGATTTACGTGTGTTTTCAAGACCACTGAAACTAGATCACGATTACTGAACTGCCTTAAGGGAACAAATTGGAGTTGTCATTTGGCATGTTTGTGACCTTTCAGATTTACGTGTGTTTTCAAGACCACTGAAACTAGATCACGATTACTGAACTGCTTTAAGGGAACAACTTGGAGTTGTCATTTGGCATGTTTGTGACCTAATAGATTTACGTGTGTTTTCAAGACCACTGAAACTAGATCACGATTACTGAACTGCTTCAAGGGAACAACTTGGAGTTGTCATTTGGCAAATAATTGGCGCTCAACGTAGCTCCGAATTAAGGGCAAACTACATGTCGAAGAACATGCAACGTGCGTCGCTCTACTAAGGAAATGGGCCAGGCAGCCAGGGACCGGGAACCGTAAAATTGAATTAAAGACTCTCACGAGGCTCCTGCCAGTGGTAAGAACTTTCTTTTTCAGTTAGCACGGACCCACAGCCCCCGAATCATAGGAACAAACAGATATACACTTCATCTAACCCATGTCATGTTTCTGAAAACCTATATTATATTTATGTAAATAAATCGGCTATAGAATAATAATTAATGGTAAATTTTATCTATTGTATTCCATCAGCTGACAATTCATGACGAGAGCTTTTTAAGAAGGTGCAATATGGTATCAGTTGAGAGGAAGAAGTCAAAACTGCGCCGAAATATTGGGGTTCCTCAAGGGCGCAGAATCCAATTAAACGATCAAAAATGAGAAATTCCTGCACACGAGGGTTGCCCATATATAGCTAAACCAGATTAATATCAATGCCACCCCATCCATTCATTTATATTGATCGAGATTCTCGATGTGGGTCTGTTTAAGTGAATTTTCGAAAAGTATGAAGCAATTGCGACTGCTCCGAAAAGTTCATCAAGGAAAACCGTTTTGAAGCATGATGGAACTTTTACTGGATTCCAACGCATTTTCACAGAAGTAGATGTCTGTCTTTCCCGACGACAACTCTTTTTACGACTGAGATTTAAAAAAATTGTTCTTTCGCTAAAAAATCAAGCATTCCAATATCAAGAAAGGATCAGTTCATCAGACAGCACTTTTTGAGCACAACAAATTTTTCAAATGTTTAAAAATGCGCTAAAAAAATTACAAAAAATTAAACAACGAAAAATGCTAAAATTAGTTAAATTGATAGTTATTTATTAACAGAGAACCTATTACTCGGGAAAAGTTTATCAACTACCAACACTGTAACCAAACAGATTGTGCACAAAATTTTTTTTTCTCTCAACAATTGAAATTTGTTAATAACAGAAATTAAACAAAGCAATGAAATACGATCCCTAATCAGTATCGATTTCTTGAATATTAATATATGGAAAGCGGACAGACGGAAAGACTGACTGGGTGAGGCAATCTGGGAAAAATTGAGAAAAGATTCAAAAACTGAAAAACGGGCAGTGATTCTGATTAATGTACAGATAGACAACTTGACTTTATTAAACCTACATAAATAGCTGTAGAGTTATTGGAAGTGACAGAGTAAAATTGGGGCTTGCATACATAATCCCGAAGACAGTGCGAGCGTGGGAGGATGAAATTTCACAAAACTTTTCTGGTGTATTTTGAATAAAAAACATCGTACTTGACTAAGTATAAATGATAAATAATATACCATGGATAAATAAGTTTATATGATCTTCACTTCAGTTTATACTTGAATATGGTGACATTGAACATGTTCATTCAAGCTTTTCTTTTGTTCATTGAACGGGTCACCGAACACCTTCACCTTTTCCCTGGGCGATGCAACGGTTGTTTTCTGGTAAATCTAACAACCCAACCATGACGAATTTTACGATTATTTGCCCTCGCCTTGATATCGTACGTTCCGAGAACCGAGATTACGGTAACACCCAAAAACAGTCATTCAAATATTCAAGTCATTACATAAACATAATACAATATGATCGGTGTGTTGCCATCCATTTACTAGGCATGCTAGGGGCGGTTTGAGAGGGATGAGGGATGTTTGTTTGGCTATTACTCATCATAATTTATTATGTGGACGTCCAACAGTGTAGGGAAAAAAGTTGTGACGTCTAATAACTAATAGCCACAACTAAATTAGTTTCCACAATGGCAAATAATAACTACAACTAATTATCAATTAGTGATTATTTTCAGAGTAACTAATTCAGTTACCACTAGTAACTGATAAATAATTTAGTTACACAATTTAACTATTATTAGTAACTAATAACCAATTAATTTTTAGTCGTTATTCGCGCGAAGTCCCGGGCATGACGTTAAACTGCGACCGTGGTGGATGGCAGCAGCATCCACCACTATCGGGATGAGGCTCAGGTGATATACTTGCCATGATGGTTCTTTCCGAATAGCCAAAGGCGCCTTGTAGATCTAACAAGAAGCGGCTTTGACACTGCGAGGGTAGGTCGGACTCTTCAGCTCTTTAGCAGCCGACCTAGGGGAGGGAAACCCCGATCAAAAATGACCTGGTCCTCCAGGTTGGGGGTTGGGCGTAGGGCTAACGACCCTACCCCGGAAAACTCACATTGTTACGAAAACAGACAGACAAAAGAATAGCAGATTGATATTTCGGCACGGACCTGGCATGTCTACGGGTAACACAAACGGAAAACGGTATAAGGAGCTGCAATTGGGCTCTTGGAATGTCCTATCTTTATACAGAGCGGGAGCTCTGAGACTCCTATTAGACCAGCTTGAAAAATATAAGACTGACATAGTCGCCCTCCAGGAGATTCGATGGCTCGGCCAGGGCATCCTGAAGAAGAAAGACTGGACCCTGTTTTACAGCTGCCACGAGAAGCAACACGTATTTGGTACTGGGTTTGCTGTAAGGAGAAGGGTCAAACACTTAATCATGAGCTTCAAAGCCGTATCCCCAAGAATTTCTAGTTTGAGGGTTAGGGGGAAATTCTTTAATTACTCCCTCATCTGTGTACACGCCCCCACAGAAGTGACAGATGATGAAGAGAAAGATATTTTCTATGAGGATCTGGAGAACACGTATGACGAGTGTCCTTCTCATGATATAAAAATTGTCCTTGGTGACTTCAATGCTCAGGTGGGGAAAGAGAATGCTTATCAGCCTATTATCGGGAGATACAGCTTACATGATGTAACCAATGAAAATGGAAACCGCCTCATCCAGTTTTCGGCTGCCAGGAGTATGGTTATTAGTAGCACCATGTTTGACCATAAGGATATCCATAAAGGTACATGGACTTCCCCCGATAAAACATTCTGTAATCAGATAGACCATGTTCTGATCGATGCGAGGCATGTCTCAGACATCCTTGACGTAAGATCCTATCGCGGAGCCAATATTGATTCAGACCACTTTCTGATCCAGGCAAAACTGCGGGCAAGACTATCAAATGCCAAAAAAGCAGGATTCCAGAAGGCAAGTAAGCCATTCAATGTACAGAAACTCAAGGACGGAGTTACTGCCAAATTGTACATTGAAAAGGTCGAAGAGCTGCTGAATGAGCACCCTGTTTTGCCAGGTACTGACGATGTAGAATCCGAATGGGGAGTGATAAAGAATGCCATTAGGTCGGCGGCCAAAGAGGTGCTGGGGGCAGCTGATCCTCCAAAACGGAATGACTGGTTTGACGAGGAATGTAAAGCCTTGACAGATGATAAGAATAAGGCATATCAAAACATGATTCAGAAGAAGAACACGCGCAGGTCTGCAAAGGAGTATAGCGACAAGAGAAGGGCTGAGAAAAAGATGCACCGCAGGAAGAAGAGAATTAGTGATCGAAAGGAGATTGAAGATATAGAGAAGTCTTACAACAATTGCAAGGTCAGGGAGCTGTACAGAGGTATCAATAAGAAAAGAAGAGGGTTTAAGCCAAGGAACACTGTGTGCAAAAGTGAGGATGGTGAGCTTCTCACTGATAAGCGGGAGATTTTGGATCGGTGGAACCGGCACTTCAACCAATTGCTCAATAACCCACAGCAAAGTGTTCCCGACCCAGCTCAGCCTCAAGATCACCAGCAACTGGTTGAACCACCTACGATTGAAGAAGTTCGAGGCGCAATATCCAGACTCAAAAATAACAAAGCGCCGGGAAATGACTCCATTAGTGCAGAGATGATCAAAGTTGGGGGTGAAGAGCTGGTTATCCGTCTGCATAGGTTGATTGACACAATTTGGAATAATGAAAGGATACCTGCTGACTGGGAAAATTGCATAATCTGCGTGATTCATAAGAAGGGAGACCCTCTTGATTGTGGAAACTATAGAGGAATTACCCTGCTCAATCTCTCCTACAAAATTTTGGCAAACATTTTATTTAATCGGTTGCTGCCTCATGCTCAGAGGGTTGTGGGAAGTTATCAGCGAGGATTCATGCCAGGAAAATCTACAGTCGACCAGGTCTTCTCCCTAAGACAGGTGGTTGAAAAAAGCGTAGAGTTCCAAATGACTGTGCACCACCTCTTCATAGATTTTAGAGAAGCCTATGACAGTATAAACAGGGAGAAACTCTACGCTGCTCTCCGTGAATTTGAAATCCCTGAAAAACTCTGTAGTATGGTTGAGCTAACCATGAGGAGCACTACCAGTAGAGTGAGGATCCAGGGCGATTTATCAGATGAGTTTGGGACTAATGCAGGACTGCGACAGGGTGACGCACTTGCTTGTCTACTCTTTAACCTGACGTTAGAAAAAGTAGTGCGACAAGCTGGTCTCAATACAAGAGGCACCATTTTCTATAAATCCGTACAGTTACTCGCATATGCAGATGATATAAATATGATGGCGAGATCTGTTAGGAGTTTGGAGGATGCCTTTGAGTCCCTGTCCCGAGCGGCGGCAGAAATGGGTCTATTAGTAAATATGGATAAAACCAAGTACATGATTACTGGTCCGAAAGGCAACACAAGACTCCCCGATACCATAACCCTCAATGGTTCAAGTTTCGAACGGGTAGAGATGTTTTCTTACCTCGGCTCTGCAGTGCACATGGCCAATGATTGTTCAGTTGAGATAGGCAAGAGACTTCTATCGGCAAACAGATGCTATTTTGGTCTCCTCCCGCTCCTAAAGTCCCGGACGCTCTCAAGAGGACTCAAACTCACCGTGTACAAGACACTCCTTCGTCCAGTTCTTGCATACGGATCTGAGACATGGGTAATGACGAAGCAGTCTGAGAACAGGCTCGGAGCGTTCGAGAGGAAGATTTTGAGAAAAATCCTGGGTCCAGTTTGCGAGGGCGGGTGCTGGAGGCGCAGAAAGAACGAGGAGATATACCAGCTATATGATGATATCGATGTGATCAAGTTTGCGCCCTGAGATGGGCTGGCCATGTCTGGAGACTGCAAGACGATGACCCAGCTAAAAAGCTCCTATGGAACCAGAGGGAAAGGACGACCAAGGCAGAGATGGATCGATAATGTGGAGGAGGATACAGCCAGAGCCGGGTGCCGAGATTGGAAGAGTGTGGCGAGTGATAGGGTTAAATGGAGGACTGTCTTGAAGGAGGCCAAGGCCCACCCAGGCTGTAGAGTCAATAAAGAAGAAGAAGAAGAAGTTATTCGCGCGAATAATAACTAACAAGGTAGTCTGTATACAGATCTCATCAGAGATCTAAAATATAAATAACAATAAGCTGTTCGTAGTACTAAGCCATAATACAAGGTTCTATTTTAAAGAGTTGACTAGAAATTGAGAGACATCTAGATTTTTGAGGTAGGTACTAGTTGGGGTACGTACAATTTAACTTTTCAAGTTTGCTAATTAATAGGTCTTGCATTATACAAAATTGCTGTTTCACCATCTTGCATCTAGCCCGTAATTAATGATATTACAATGCTGTAACCGATGTTATTAACCATTTCCCACAATGAAATGATTTATATAACGTCTACAACATATCTAAGTTTTGAAAACTTCCACTTAATAGAACTCTAACCACAAACTAACTGTATTTCAAACAACCAACAAGTACTGATGAGTAGAAACTAGAACAACTTGACCAAGCCCCATACTCCTGACCCATTGCCTTTCCACCATTACCTTCATAATTTTAATAACATTGTAATATCATTAATTCCAACGTTTGTTAAGTCGCATAATGTAGGTGCCAGTGTTGGGTATCATGGGAAACGGGAACCCCGAGTACTTAATTGGCTTGGACTTTTTTAAGTTCAACAACATTGAATGACTTTTTAATGCATCGTCGGATCTACATTAAGGCCGTGTAACGCAAGGGTATTCTGCTAGTATTATTATGTTATAGAAAAAATCAACCTATTCAATAGAAACGTCATCGTAACCACATTACCACATATTACGTAATTATAACCTGTTTCTCAACGAACGTAGGTACGTAGCTAGCGGAAAATCGTATGACCACTACTTAAGGTTGCATTTTCGCTACCCAAAACATAACGCATTTGAGCAGTAAGGTCCATGGCTAAAGCATGTTTCATGCCAAAATAAATTGTTGAATACCTTCATTAATTTATGCTCGCGTTTGATATGAAGTTTTAATAAAGAATAGTTTTCAAACCGAATATCCAGCTTTCTAAGATTCCTATAGTAAAACCATTTTCCCAGCTTGTTCTCACATGGACTAATACCATATACATCACTCTTTACTGCTATCAAATGTGTATCAGGTATTTCTAAGAACTCTTTAGTTGGCTAGATCGATTCTCCATTCCTTCATTGTGCAAGGAATCGGCACTACTATACTTACGAAACTATCTTTATTTGTATCAAACTGCAGATTTGGAGTAGTGAAAGACGAACTCACCTGAAACAAAGAGACAATTCAATATGAGTACTTTGAGTAAATACTTTTTCATTTTATTTATTTATATTTATTTTATTTATTTATTTTTATTTATTTATTCCTACGCCTTAGCCTTAGACCATAGGCATTTAGGCTATTCGGCCTCTTGCGTCCAAGTACAACATTGAAATCCTCGACCAGTTTGTTGGTTTTATCAGGTAGGAATGTACTTCTAAAGTGCTCAATTGAATGATGAAATCCAACGAATATTCGAAAAATAAGGTATTCGTTGCAAACGATGCAAGTTATTACACAAAGGTTAATTATGTCTGTATTAGATAGCCATACTACGCAGATCACTGGTCTATAATTTTAATAAACCCCGTTCATAGCATATTTATCACCGAAACTCGAGGCCTCGCCCCTCCAAATGGGTTCACTAAATTACAGCACCAAGACCCCACAATTTTACCTTTTAGTAAAGTTAAGGAACAAAACAATCTGTGTCTATGCAATATGTCCACCAAGTAGAAGGGTTCCATACACTGTATATTGATTTGAAACTAAGGTTGTTTTTCGCACATAAAATACTTAAATACAATTAAAATATTTCACTAGGTTGATTAGAAAAGAAAGAGGTAGCTAGCTATCTAATGTGTCTGCATAGGTGTAGACGCCGACTGAAGAGAAATTTATAAGATTAAGTAACACACCTAAACTTTCCTTACACGAGCCGGTCATTGATGAAACTTAGTTCCTCAAAAAAATCATAGGGTCGCTTTTCCATTATAGCTTGTAACCAGATGATTTCTTTCAATTAGTAGGGAAAATATATGTTAATGACAAAAAACAAAAAAGACTGATACCTTGAAAATTTTCGAGATCTCGATTTTTCAATATTCCAGGCCTTAACCACTACCCTTCAGGGTTGATCAAAATGTATGCCAATGTTACCGGTATATCCCCGACCGATGTACCTATAATTTTTCAGAAAAATTTCATAAACTTTGGTCCAGTAGTTTTGGATAAAAGCTCTGGACGACGTACTGATAGATTTTATAAATTCGATACTAGATTCCAAGCATCTTGAAACGTAAACCAACAAATTTTTAGGGGGGTTAAAAAAATTTTCCTGGTCTATTGCAAAGGTTCATTATTGAAAATATGAAACCAAAACTGAACTATATGAATAAAATCTAGCTATTAAATGAATAAATAAAAAAACCAAATTCCAATTCAATGCATCATTGATATAAATAAAACTACAACGAATTATTAAAACGAATGATTTCTTCATTTGCGTATAATACCCGGAGAGGCTGTCACTGTCAATTCGATCAAACTAAGATTGCGTTTGGCCATCAGTAATTTTCCTAGGAGGAAATTGTATTTTATTTCTCTATATTATATAGGTACCTGCATAATCATGATTTTCAGCATAATCAGATTTACTTTTGATTACCCAAATCTTGGAATGAGTTCAGTATCATCGTGTACTTAAGATATATCTGAACACTGTGTTATAAAATTATAATAATCAAAGAAATTTTGTTCTTGTTTCAGTCTTAGCGACAGTTTCTGTTGCTATTCATGGTCCTAGGTAAGTGCACACATTTTTGGTGATATAGGAAGGCAAGTTTTAGTCGTTTAGACTCTATTTTCTGACAATGAGGTCTTTCATAGCAGAACTACCTTTTATTTTTTCAACTTCATAAAACTTGTGATGTATTCAAAATTATGAATTAAGGGGGTTTCCTTTTCTTCCAGAGGATATAGGAAATTGTTTTAGAATATTTCAAATTTAGTTGGATTTTTAGGCGGGTAGGCAGGGCTGGACGCAACGGTATTATTTTGGTGCAAAAAAGAGAAATAACAAACTATAGTAACTTGAAGGATCCCACGCAAAGTAAATTTTGTAAAATGAAATTGTGAAAAAATACAGGTAAGTTTTCATTCATATTTTAACAAACCATTTTCCCGACCAAGGAGTTAGAACTGAGTTTTAAATGGATAAATGATTAACCTGTCGGGAAAACATATGATCAGGTCGTAAACTTGTCGGGATAGTATCATATCCTCAAACTGGCATTCAAGGTACAGAAAGAAAGGAGTATATTTGTAACAAGCTTAAAATGTCCTTCAAAAAATCATCAAGAACGGTCTCTTGCCAGAAAAAAATCCATTTGTGACCAATCATTTGAGATCGTCAATTGGGAAACTGAGCCCCCCGCGATAATTTCGAGCGCTATTCGAAAGGGAAAGGAAGGTTGCGCGACGTCTCGCTCCAGCAGATAGCTGTGGTAGCGAGAAGATCCTGTCATTCTACGACTTTTTACGCCGACAAGTGAGTAGGTACGTACGTGGGTAAAACGAAATGTCACGCGAGGCGAGGTGTAGATACAACACGAGCACAATCGAAGAGATATGTGCGCTTTCTTTCATGTTTACATAAGGTACGAGTAGATAGGAACAGGCGATGAGGGTACGAGGTATCAGCTAGGAATGTTATGTACCATTAAAATTCCATAATCAAAAAAGCATTAAAAAAACTCATATCCTAACTGGAAGTACCATAAAAGCAGCAACTTAATTTATACAATGAATTTCTCAATTTCCGGGAGAATTTCCTTCAAAATCGTTTTCAGTACAATGGCAGAGAGTGAACAAAATACATTGACTAGTTACCCAACTCAATGTTACCCAAGGGAATGTCGGGTGCGTAAGGAGTCTGAAAATTAGTTTTGGTTTAATATTTTAAAAAATTAAACCTGTATTACCATCCCAGAGAAAACTATTTCTAATCCTCTACTCCTATCCTCAAAATTTGTTGATGTACATCTCAAGATGAATGGATTTCAAAAACCGAAAAACTGCTTCCGCCTGGCGTCCGAAGCTTTTCTCCCAAACTACCGGACCAAAGTTAATAAAATTTGGAAAACATCACGAATCGGCCTGAGAAGTGGCCGAAATCTCGGGATCACTGCCAATTAACTCTAAGGGGTAATATTAAAGGGTTGAAAATACTCAGTATAGCTCTCTAGAAGAATCTGGATCCTCAATGCATCATTAGCTTCAAATCGTCAATTCATTCTCTGCTAATCATGAGTTGGATCGATGAACATGTGTCGTATCAACTCATAATCGACAATGCAATCCCAAATAAATCGGCTGGATCTTCAGAGTGCAGCGTCGGATTCAAATCGTCAATTCACTCTTCGCTAATCATAGGCTGGATCCACGAAGAATTGCAGTACTCATTTCTAATCGTAAATGCACTCCTTACTAAATCAGCTGGATCCTCCGAGTACAGTATTGGCATAAAATTGTCAATTCATTCTCTAATAATCATGGGGAGGATCCATGAAGGAGTGTAGTATCCACTTCAAAATCATAAATTCATTCTTCACTAAATCGGCTAGATCCTCAGAGCAGCATTGACTTCAAATTGTCAATTCATTCTCTAATAATCATAGGCTGGATCCACGAAGGAGTGCAGTATACACCTCAAAATCATAAATTCACACTTTACTAAATTGGATGGATCCTCAGAGTGCAGCATCGGCTTCAAATCGCCAATTGAGACACTAATCTTATTTTGCTAACCAATGGCTGGATCCACCTGGAAGAGTAATATACTCCTTATAAACGTGAATTCACTTAACTAAATTGGGTAGGTCCCCATAGTGCAGCTCGAAACCTCGAATAATTTACTCAAGTGTCGAAAATACTCAGCACAACTGTAAATTTAATACTTCTTATGAAAAAACAAACACATATTTCTTGAGTGAAATATCGCAAGATTCTGTCTTTTAGTAACCTAGTAAGTAGTAGATACTTGGACAGTAGATATCCAATGTACAACGTGATGAAGATATGCTTCATTAATTCTTTTGAGTATTGCTTCGTAACTGACCATTTCATTGCCTTGGGCTGAATAAAATTGAGCTGCACAATATTTTTTGAATAGGAAGGGAAATGTCACAGCCGCTCGTTTTGGCTAAAAGCCAGGGTCGGATAATTTGGCTCGACCTCTGAGGTTGAGACGCACTAGCAACTGCACTGACCCTTTAAATTCCATATATCACGAGCGAATTTCATAATTCAATAATGAATTGCCAAATTACATTACTATAATATAGAAAACTAAATTATCCCTTAAAAGTTATTTGGTTTAAGGACATTTCCATGTAAGCGGTATTCGAAAACGAATAGAATTAGTTTTAACCCACTGATCACCCACAAAGTTCCCTAGTGACAAGTACCTATCTCGTCTCATTTTACTGTAATAGAGGAACTGTAGAGTGGCTTCCACTATTGGAGCTCAATGAATCATTAATTGCCTTTCGTGGGGAGATTCATAACCTAGTACCGGTACGTTCAATGTAGTTGCATGTTCAGTCGTAGTTTATTACTAGTTATTAACACTGACTGTTTTGTGTGCCAACTGGTTCGTGCCCTCATATACGTAATAACAACGATCCGTCGTAAAAACACATCTTGTTGACTCAATTGCTTGATTGCGGCACTCATATTCCTGGAGTAGACTAATCGAATCATATTCGAAATGTATTGTGAATTCGTTTCATCCCAGTACTTAGAGAGCCAAGAATCAATTCCACTTATTGCAAAGACAGCCCTTCAAACAGCTCTATACGACACAGTTATACAATCATTCCCAGTTTATTGCAATATCACCTCTCGGCAAAGTGAGTTGCACAAGCTTCCTGCCATTCCTCCTGATGGCCTTGATCCTTCAGTTGGCCACCTGAGTTTAGTTGGTTTAGAGATATTGCCCATTTTATCATGCTCACTCTCTCCGCTTCTACAAACCTGCAAGTCCAAAACTTTCTCGCCCGTTTCCGTCCCAGTCCGGTCTGTCAGGGTCGAGAACGTTTTTCAACATGCACAGAATGCTGATCCCCGACGTGTTGTTAATCTGAACCGAGTTAGAGAATGCGTACATCATCGTAACTGGAGAAAATAACATCCTTTCATGTTGTTAGTGACAAAATGGAAATTAACTCACTCGATCGCAATTAATATTTACTTCACCAGCAATAAAAAGTATTAGTTGTTCGATTATTATTCTACTTCCGAAAGGGCTTCATGAAAAATTAATAAATTTGAAAACACAATTTCAGCTGCATGCTGAAACCATACCAACGACTTTAATTACATTAAATCAACTCCAAAGTGCTTGAAACTGACTTTAATTAATATACACATTTATGAACTTCCATTACACAGCATCAGCCCACTTATGCATCACCTTACAGAGTGATAATAAACATCACTCATTATTGAGAAATTAATTTGCACCAACCGTGAACGAGCTGACTCTTCAAGTGCTCAGTAGTAGCAGTGATTTGAAAGCTGGGAAGCGGTAGGTGTGATTAATCTAGCAAAATGATTTTCTATAAGCATGTAAGTATACAATTTCTAACTAGGTTTTTATTGTGATTAGAAACAAAAGGGAATGAATAATTTATTACAACTGTTGGGTGAAAGGAAATTGTGAGGTTAATCTTTGTCATGATAGTGGTTGAGTAAAAGCTATTTTTCATTACAAGTGGGTCCGATGACTAGATTCTTCACGAATTTTGACAAAAGTAGAAACTAAAAAGGAACAAAAAAATATTTTTGGGATTTTTCGCCCGATATCGTCGATTGGTGACGATAATAGCGTAATGATCGAATCGAAGTGCTTAGAAAGTCGTCTCAATAGACTCAAAATGTCAAAACTATTGAAATCCATACGTGTCTAAGAAGTTCTAGAGGCTACAAAGTAGGTTTTAAAAATAAAAAATAGAATAGCTTTACTAGGAAGATCTTATATCAACATTATTTACTCTAAATCAACATGTGACAGTTATTGTGAATTATAATTCCAATACATGCACTAGTATACTGGAACTCCATGAGAAGTTCTTCTTTACTTTCTCCTCTTAAAAACCACATTAAGCAAATGCTCTTCTGACAGCCTCCTATTTTCATGATATTTTACTCTATACACCGCTAATTGAGGACACTCACACACAACATGTCGTGCAAGTATCCTGCGCTCCCATGTTTCATAAAATAAAAAAGCATTTTATACGACCTTTATAGTCCATGGGCACAGGATACAAACGAGAACGTTCTGTTGAGAGAACGCGGGATTGCTGGGGTTGCTATGGCCGGATCTCAGGGCAAAAAACGCATTCTCTATCTTGTGAAACACTTCCTCCATGCGTAGTGGACATTATTTTACCAGTTTATATTGTTACCCATACTAGACACTAGCCATAAAAAAGGCTAAGTAGAAGAAGAATATTGCGCTGTTTTTAGCGAAACGCGAGTCAAGAAATAGAGCAAACAAACCAGTCCAGTTATGTCGAATTTTTCATAGTTAAGTAATTACCAAGTCAATAAATTGTTGGCATACCACTCAACTTCACAGCTACTCAACAACCAACAAATTGCTACCATAAGAATCACACCTAATTCGAATACAACTACTACCATGGTAACGGCTAGTAATATGAATAGAATTTTTAGCACCGAACATAGGATGTCCCTTGATTCTGTGCAAAGTCAATCCAAATCGGAATCCCGTTCCTGTCAAGGAGTTCCTTTACTGGTAGATAGCGAGTATCCAGGGGTAAAGTGTGTATCCTGGGTTGATGGAAAGCTGTTGTGCATTAGGTCATCATTGCGCTATTAGGAGGCAGAGGCCAGGATCTTCACCGGAAGACGCCTCCGTCGCTCCCCACCGAGAAGTTTTGCCCCCTTATCGCGTCCGTTGTCTCATTCCTTCGCGGTGAAAGCCTGTCTTGTGGGGAAGGTGCGGTTGTGCTGGGGGTCAAAAATCCGCTAAAGGATACTTGGCACAAGCGTACTTTTAAAAAAATACCTTGTAACTTGGACACATAAAATTTGGCGAAAAAATGTGACTAAATATATGTATTATTATACGGGACAGTATTCATTCAAATACCTACCGTGGTATGTGATAATTCACTGAAACGTGAAATACGAAAAGCGTATGTCCAAACTATCAGGGCAAGAATATCGCAGTTATATCCAAGAGATACGGACTTTGTGGCACAGAGGGAACGGTACTTTAGGGTAGTATATCGATAAAATGTCTCATGCATAGCGCGTAAATTTTCCTTATTGACCATAAAGTACCTCGGCTAGCCGCCCATGTGCAAATGAACTTCCGATTCTCGATAAGGCGCCTCATCTTTCTCTTCGTATCTCTTAGTAATTCTCAAATATTCACGAAAAGAACCGGGTCACAATAAGCGCTGAATTTTCATTTAAAAGAAGGCAGCCCAGTTGGGTGGCAGAACCGTGGAAATAAGCACAGACTACTCAAGGAAGCAAAGGGTAATTTGATCATGGGGGGGGGGGGGGGGGGGGGGGGGGGGGGGGGAGACATTCGACTTCTTGCATGAACACAAAGCTTTCCAATCTTCGGTAGTGAGAAAGAAAAATCTGAGACTGAATAGGATTTTTACAGTAACTAAAGTTAGGATCCTATGAAAGAATGGGCTGAATTCAGAAAGAAAATCTCAAACAGAATAAGAATATAAATTGATTCTCGTATTACCGCCACTTTTAGACAGGTAGGTTTGTCATGGCCACACACCTAGTGCCCGGGCAGTACAATAACAACAATAACTGAACGGGGAGTTGATTCTAGATGATAAATGGCCGATCGCTTTGACATCGGAATCTGACAAAAATTGGGTGAACCCCCTTTCGACGAAACTGCAAGGAGTACAAAATGTAAAGGAAAAATCACTTGACCTAGTCTTGATCCATCTCTATTGAGATCATCCACAAGAATGAGGTTCCCTTGCCACATAATTTTTTCTTTACATTTTGCACTCCTTGCACTTTCGGGGGCATTCGGGTCCGGTTGACCTAATTTTCGTCGGATTATGATATCAAAGCTCTAAGCCGGTTTTCACCTACAATCAACTCTCAGATCAGTTGATATTGTCCACTAGTTGCCCATCGTATAGCCCGATCACATAAGACCAATTGGTCTTATGTGATCGTTGGTACACCCCAAGATAGGTTGAGTCAGAACCAGATGGTACCTCGAGTAATACTACTTAAAGGTTAGCATCTGTTCTTGTCTCCCAAGTAACATCCTCTTCGGTATATCCTGACTCACCAAAGAGGACTGGCTCCAATAAGTGTTCAAATTCCTTTTTGCAATAATTAACTTATAGGTGAAAAATCTCGAAACCTCACCCGCAAGTTTAAGCGACTGAGCTCTTATATTTCTGAGGTCTACCGATATAGAGCATCTCCGCTACATGTAACGGATAGCCCATTTATTGAGAAGCGGTGTCTTTACTTCGGTCAATATTAACTTTGTTAGTTTGATGGAAAGGGTGTGGTCGTACCTACTCGAGGTAAGTAGGCGGACCAACCTCATTCGGTTGATTAATGGAGGTAAAATGAGTCGGTCATGCAACCAACGGTCCCTTAATGGTCTCAACGTAAAGTACGAGTACCTAATATATACAACGTCCCATCATCCTGTTCAAATATGAATATTTAGGCCGTTCATTCAACTTCTTTGTACCCGTTCCTTCCATTTCTATTCGTCTGCTTATGATCGTGATGATAGCTGGACACATCGCCCTGTGGCAACTTCGAAGATGTACCCAGGGCTGTTAGTGGAAGGCAGGGTAGGCCTCCGCCTAAGGGCCCCAATCACAGGTCGGGCCTCGGCAGGTAGGAGCTAAAATAAAGTTTTTAATTATACAACCTCATGATGATGAGTTTAGGTCCAGGAATAAATATGTATCGCTGTAGTTGCTGTTGTTGTGCGTTGATGTCTAAGTGTGTGTGTTTTGTGTGTATGTTGCATTTTGTTGTGTTGTTTGCATGCATGGATGTATGTATTGTTTTGTTGTGTGTTTTGTTGGGAGTGCGTATGTGTTTGTGCGTTATATTGTTGTGTTGGTTGTGTACGTATGTATTTACCTATTTTACATGGGTGGGCGGCCAACATAATTATAATTTATCAATATTACACATTACATTTTTTATTATACACATCATAATTTTAATATACCTAGATAAGTATATACAGAGGGCGAGGTAGGTCAAGTGAGCCCCCTAAACACGAGTTCAACTTTGGTGTGCTATAAAATTGGGGACCTTGAAATTTTTTAAGAAAAGTTTTTTTTCATTAGATTCTGTAGCCGTTCCTTGATCAATTCGTACTTCAAAACATAAAGAAGGATTGTCTTAAATTTAGCAGGATGATTTTTCCCACACTAAATGTGGAGAAGTTGGTGTGTCGGAGCAAGTGAGTTCACTGTTTTTCGATTCCAGTATTCTAATTATCTACCTATTTGTGAACGCTATTAAGTAGGAAATCTAATCAAAACTATGGATTTATACAAATATAAACGTTCAAAACATATAAACCAGTACTAATTTGTATACTTTGTTATAGCAATTCTTGGGGAAAATTTTAATATCCTCTTGCCCCACCTGCCAAATATGTATTTATAAGGGCACCCGGGACAGAGGTATCCTGAGGGCTAGAAATGGTCCTGGATGTACCAACGCCACTGTGACCAACAGGAGATAACAGATGTGTACATAATATGATATATTTAGGTAAATGAATAGTTCCTCAGATGTGTTAGTATCTAGCGAAATCCATTCGTCATAGATTAAGGTGGAGATATTCAGCGCATCGCGAGCTTTCGAGCCTTTTGCCCCTCTGGATCTCCAATTTAATACATTTTAGTAAATCTTACTAAACAAAACGCTTTATGAACAAGTTACCTTCCTAACAATTAGAAGGGTTATATAGACGGTGTATCAATTTGTAACTGTATTTGTTTATGGCATATACGAGAAGTATGAGTTGTAAATTGGCAGTATGAGATGTGGTGTGACGTGTAATAAATTTAAAGCTTAATTCTATCTGAATGCCCGCATAGACACAATTTAAAACGAATTTTTCGGTCGTCATTCAAACATAAATCATGTCAACCCACCAAAACGAACATTGTAATGTTGCATTCCTAAACCAAAATACTTTTAGGTAGATTCAAAAATCAAAAATTTCATCAGTAATTATCGGTTGTAGTTGGATTTTGTCAACCACCAACTATTAACGCGTAAGTACTCAAAGCCATTCTCGCGCGACCCAGAGCTCTACGGAAAAAAACGTATTGTGCAAGATCTGGCTGTGAAATCGCCATAGCTCAACGTTCTCACGTTATGGAAGGTCATTAAAAAACATTTAAACCGCACAAAAAGTAAAAGAAAAGGAGGAAGTTAAGTTAGTCTATTCAGTTCACAATGAGGTTGTTGAATTCAACAACAACAACTCCACGATGTATAAATCTAGAATGTAAAGGTCACCCGAAGGTAAATAATGGAAGTGAGTAATTCAAACCTGTTCTTCTATACTCTAATCAGGGTCTTTCAAACCACACGTAATATCAATCACGTGAGCAACCGTAAAATCCAATGTCAGAGCCACACTCGGATCTTTTTTGCCAATTTCCGTTAAGATGCTAGCTGGTTTACCCAGCGTTGCCCAGGTTATGGACAATAAAATAGGAGGGGGATTCAAACACCAGAACGGGGTTTCTCCCTACCTCATCATCATTCTTACCCGAAAGTTTCTCAGGGGCTCAGTATGAAATGTACGCATTGTAAGCGAATGAGGAAACTAAAATAGCTTTCAGAGCTCACACAGCTGATCGTGGGTGCTCCCGATCCTGTCATAATCATCCAAAACTCCCACAGAGATGCCGTATGAGATTTCAGCATCATGGGTTGAATAGGAAAGAAATTAGTCAATGAGCCCACACAGCTAACTGAGAATGGGTACATCAAATTTGGGCAGAAGGTTCTTGTGGTCTAAGTATTATAGGTACTTTGCCCAAGGTTCATGAAGATTGCATTGAAATTATGGGTAAATAGCAGATTACCCGAACGTAGCATGGTACCAGTGCCTACTTCACCAACTCGTGGTTAGCTACACATTTGCAGCGAGGGGCAACTGTTTGAGTTAGAGTTGTGTACCAGTGCAACAAATGAAGGTAAGTAAACAACTTCGCGGACGACGTTGTTAGCCTGTTCCCAATTTAGGGATTAGAAAATTTGTTAAATTCTAAAACCATAACCTTTTTTCTATCCAAAGGCAGATGTTGAACACCACTAAATAAAATTAAAAAAGGAATAACATTTAAAAAGTGGGGGGAGGATGCCCAGGTTTACTTGAGGCAAGCTGCGCTGGCCCTGGGGATCAAGATTGTTGAGGAAAGCGGAGGAGAAGAAGGATGAACCGAAGTTTCCCGACAAAATTACCACCGATCTAGTAAGAGCCCCAAAGGGCGCGAGTGATGATACCAGGGAGCTCTCCTGCCGAGATGCCCAACTCGAGTAACTCCGTGGCACTTTACCCTCACCAAACGCCGCACCATGACACAGTCACAGCCAAGACCATGATATTGTTTGTTGCCAATTCTGTTTGCTTATATACTGCTTGCGTCAGGTCAGGACACATACTTATTTTAGCCCACCCGGTTCGTGGAGAACACCGATCAACAATATAGAATTGTATTTACGTTGATTACGTTGAACTCTCTGAAGAATTTCAGTACCATCGGACTAATAGTACTGCAGTAGAGAATCAATATGGTAATTTATGAGTAAGTAATATAAATTAGTTTCAACAGCTTCGTCTCAATTTATCTCTAATTAGCTCTACATGTCCTTGTTTCAAAGGAGGAAGCCATACTGTCCGGCTTGATTTACTAAATGAACGTTAAGAGTCCAAGTTGTTTGAATCAAGATTTTGTGGTCGATTCAGTAGACAAAATTTAATAAAAATAATGCTGCAGCAGTTATAATTCAAATAATTATAGAAAAATTGTCTTTGAAACAGCAATATAATATCAATGATAGCGTGAAACGTTCGGGTGAATTTGCCACTATAAGAGTTCACTCGGGATCAAACACTCACTCACCAATCCACGTTCCACAACAACTTGTTATCTCAATTAGGTATATGTAACTTGTTATACACCATTCGAGTGGTAAGAAAAAAATAATTAAAAATAAAGAGAGGAAGAGAGAGAGAGAGAGAGAGAGAGAGAGAGAGAGAGAGAGAGAGAGAGAGAGAGAGAGAGAGAGAGAGAGAGAGAGAGAGAGAGAGAGAGAGAGAGAGAGAGAGAGAGAGAGAGAGAGAGAGAGAGAGAGAGAGAGAGAGAGAGAGAGAGAGAGAGAGAGAGAGAGAGAGAGAGAGAGAGAGAGAGAGAGAGAGAGAGAGAGAGAGAGAGAGAGAGAGAGAGAGAGAGAGAGAGAGAGAGAGAGAGAGAGAGAGAGAGAGAGAGAGAGAGAGAGAGAGAGAGAGAGAGAGAGAGAGAGAGAGAGAGAGAGAGAGAGAGAGAGAGAGAGAGAGAGAGAGAGAGAGAGAGAGAGAGAGAGAGAGAGAGAGAGAGAGAGAGAGAGAAATCTTCAGCTAACACCTATAAAGACCTGGATGAATGGAATTAAATTGCAGGCAGTAGAAACTCCATGGCCTGCTACCAACCAGTTGATTTGAATCTGCAAGTAGAACGAGAAGGACCAATTATAGGACAAAAACCAGTTTAATTTCACCTCCACGGCAGGTAAACTCCAATCGAACTCAATCAAAATCCCAGGGGGAGCAAACACCGTTGATAGCCAGACGTCTGAAGAGCGAGAAAAACTTGTGAGCAGATTCCGAAAGGAACTAAATAATATAATTCCAGTTTTGGGCGGGGAAAAAAAATCAGCTCAAAAAATTCATAATTTAGGGATGGAGTTTAAAAAAAAATTAGCGGTGACCCTCTGGGACATTAGGGACGATTGAAATGACGGTTTCCTACCTGATCTGCTGAGTAAGCTGAAGTCTCCCCTGGTCACCCTAGGAATTCGAAATAAGGTAGAGAGACTCTCAGGGACACCAAAAGCTATTGAAATGGTTCAAAAAAAATTCAAAATAAAAATTATACACACACAATTACACACACACACAAATATATAAGCGTTGAACAAATGAAACATAAATTAAAAAGCTTTAAACTCTAGGATTCGTTTCAAAATGCCTCAAAACGGATTTCAACGTAGAAATTTAAAAAAATTTTAACTTTAAAATTTTCCGAGCCATTGCAATAGCTTCATTTTCTACGAAAATACGCTAACAAAAAAAAAAAAAAAAAAAAAAGCGCCTGAAGGCTTAAGCGTGATGAGCGTAGAATACGTTTTTCACCTCCATTTCAAATTTTAGTTTCTTAGGTAGAATAGCAAAGAAAGTAGCTCCGGAGATCACAAGACAATGATAACACTAGTCTTTTTGTATACATGTTTGTTCATTGTCATTTTTCGTGTCTTTGTAAGATGATTTCTTTGGCAAGAAAGTCTCCGTAAAACGTATTCTAGGTTAAAAAGAAAGTTCAACAAAAACAGTTCGCAAGAAGGTCCTACGGTTAATTTTGATTCGCACTCAAGTCTCACCGCCTCGCCCGCAGTGCTCGTCTAGAGGAACCGGTTCGGAGGATCAGGTCATCATCAGTATGAAGGTTTCAACTTGGGTAGCGGTTTCGAGATTTTTGCACGCGCATAAAACCTACAGTTAAGAGAAAGTTTGAGGACAGAATTTATAAGAGCTGAAAAAAGGCAGGTTTAATAGCTATCAAGGCCTATATTTTGGGGGGTTTACGTAGTTATTCCCCTCTTATTTTTCTTACTTGACATTCGAAAAGTCTTGCAACGTCCTCAACCTTAAGTATTTGTTTCACAAAAGTGCATGTAAATGCATAGAACATTAGCGAATCCACCCGCAATAAAACCGTATATAGAGGGTTGTTTAACAATAAAAGCGTATTTATAGGGTCATTTCCGCTAGTAGTAACAGTACCTTTCGGAGGAATCCGTCGTCACTAGCAAGTCGAGTACTGGGGGAGCGCTTTCGATGAAAAGACATCATCATCAGGCCGTCAAACAGCTGAAACTTTTGGACCTAACACATTACTGCACACAATTTTCACAGTTTTCATCCGATTTCAATGAAATTCTGAGGGATTGTGCGAAACAGGGTCCTGATAGTGCCCTATGGATAACATCACGTTCTCTCATAAGTAGCCTCTAAGAAAGCGCAAACTTCAATTTATATATTTAACGAACGGGCAGTGCCCAATTACAGATTCTGGGAAGGTATTGGATAATATTAACGACAGGAGAAAATTTATAAAATGAGCCCAGCAATGTCACACCTCTACAAAACTGGAGTGCTCATTTTCTGTTTTTTATTGGCGTAATTTCTTGATTTTGATGGCCGCCCTAGCCGCAGGGTGCCTCTGTGTCTCGTTAAATTGCATAATGTATGTAATTGAATGTCACCTCCAACCGAACACAATCCCTTCGTAATATTTTATGTAATGCGCCCTCGCGTACGTGTCTCGAACGTATTGGCCCTATTCACAAACCCCCAATGTCCACATCAAGATAGGCCCCGCACTATTGTCGACCACATCGCCGTAACCCCCTTTGCCGTTCTTAAAGAATGGAGGGCAGTGTGCGTTCCACACAACGCCAACCCGAGAGGCCCCCAAACACTTGCAAGCTCCCTTCAAAGGTGACGAAAGTGTGGAAAGCCTCACCGTTACATTACTGCATAGTTGGAAGCCTTTAAAAAAAGAAGAAAAAAAATAGGATGGAAGGTGAGAAGAGGGTCTTTGCCTCCTCTTGTGGTGAAAACCGTGGATAAAGCGTTCTCTGATGTAAAACCCTGTTTCTCTTTTTCACGGTTTGACAGTTTTGCCTAGAGAATAGTTGCGTCCTCGGCGATTTTTCAACGGCGCCCGCCTTTACAGGAGCTTCCGCACCTTTTAGACCTCTTAATTGTTATTTGGCGCACTGCGGGCACTCGGGAATCGACACCGTGACCGAGAAACGTCCTAGTTTTTTCCGTACCCCTTGCATCTCCTCTCTATTGGTACAAAGTATAGAGCGAGGAGGAGCATGTGGTTACTACTTACATCGACAATTAAAGAAGTGAGGAGAAGAAGACGAAAAACACATTTATTTTCCGGTACGATACATGAATATTCATATTCTCACAAATGTAATAGGTAAAACATGCAGAAAAATATGATTTGAACAAAATGTATTACGAATAGGGAGCACGTACGTCTGGCGGTGTGAAGTCGCCAAGTTTGCGATTTGTCTTGATAGCAAAAAATAAAATAAAAAGAACAAAAACATAAGATCACGATTAAGTGTACATGCAATATGAGTCCACAGATGTAGAATCGATATAGGGCTCCATCAACAGTTGCATTCTGCAACTAATGCTGCCCTGTATTACCATACCAGTGAGGCGAACTTTGCCAAAGCCATCTTTATAATATCGTTCATATCCAACACACTACATCTAAGATATTAATTTGATCTTAAACTGCCTAATAAGTGGGCAGACTCCTAGGAAATGAGGAGTATCCTCTTGTACTCCCAATCCGCTGAGCAAGCATATCGTGCAAGGGTCACAATCCTGGAAACACGCACTACGGTCAAGATGGATGAGTGCATTAAATACTTTGATTAAATACTTATCATTCAATGGCAATAACGCGTGTTCACTGCTCAAGTAGCTAAGTCTTGGACTTGGCAAGATTTACCCTCAGTCCCCATCTGTTATGATATGATTCCAATGCTCTGAGGAACGGAGCATAGTATTTCTCGAAAGTGCTTAAACGCAAAGTAAGGAGACTGCATTTTTCTTCTGATTTCCAGAAAATATATTCAACGCAGGAAATCCACATAATCTCAACTTCCTAGAGTGAACAGGAGAAAATTTAGTACACTCAGATCTGGATGAATCCCGTGATTTTATTCTTCTCTTGTTGTCTCAGATACGCTCTCAAACTACAAAAATTATGCAATTTAACGAAACACTTAGGCACCCTGCAGCTGGGACGGCCATCAAATCAAAATCAAGGAATTGCGCCAATAACAGGAGAGAATTTAGCTCACTCAGCTGATCTGGATGGAGTCCGTAGTTTCACTCGTCTTTTTTTGGCTCAGAGAGAGGCTCTTAAGCTTCTAATGTGGTCAAGAGAGATGGATCCTGTTATTTCATTCGTAACTTGTCTCATAGGGCTCCCTATCAAATTTCAACTTCCAGGGAGGAAGAGGAGAGAATTTGGCTCACTCGGCTGATCGGGATGGAACCCGTAATTCCATTCGTCTCTTGTTGAGAGGCTTCCAATAACATTTAAATCTCCTATGGTGATTGGTGAACAAAGAATATTTCATGGATGAAATGTCATTCCGTCGCTTGTTGTCGCTGGGAGCCTTTCCACCAAATTTCAACTTCCTTGGGTGAACAGGAGAGAATCCAGCTCAGGTGACATTCCCGTGACTCAAAATCGGTCTTGTTACGCGAAAGTTTCTTGTGCGCCAGAGCAAAGATATGAAAATTTCAATTAGGTGGAATTCTCTAACAGCACATACACACACATGTGAATTAAGCATGTGGAGTAGTGTCCTAGCACGGCTGGAGTTTGGTTTAGACTACCCATAGTAAGTAGGTGATGTCTACCTTCGGAATTTCTTTCGATGCCAACCAAAGCTCGCGTTTCACTGTTCGACAGCCGAAACGCAGTCAACGCAAGGGAAACCGCCGCAGTAATTCGTGCGACCGCTCCGCTCGCCTCGCATTCGAGGTCGCCAAGATAAAGAAGGCAAGAAGGTTCTCTATTAGGGAGATTCCGCGCTTTTTGAGCGGCTGAGATGCGATGAGAACAAAGGCCCAGAACAATAATAGGGTACCACATTCGAAAGGCAATACGCCACACTACATTCTTTCGGCCCTGGCATTAGCCCGCGGAATCGCGTTCAACTTGCGTCAGTGGAACGGAATTGAAATGTCTTCCTCAGCATATTATTTCCTAATATACAAAGGAGAACTCATAACTATTCGAAATTGAATTCATTTTATCCAATAAGAACCCAACAATTTCCGAATCGAATTCAATTGTTCCCAAGGTTCTTAAAAACTTTTTACCCACTGTGCTATAGTAATGAGTGTAGTAATTCCGAAAACAATACTTACTTTTCCATACAGCGGAAGCTCAAAAATGTCGCAGTTTGAGTTTGTTATAAGAAAAATAGCTTAGCAACATACACCAAAATAACTTTACATAGTAGACACGTAGTGTCTAAGCCCTAACTATGTCTAAACGTCCGGAACCATTTTTTTCTTTTTTTCTAAGTGTCTAAACAAATCTAAAAAGATGTGAATCTATTGTGCATTATGAAAAATGAGAATTCGGAAGTGGTCGGCTATTTTCGGGTCCATTTGGTTTGCTATCAATAAAGACTAATCAATTAGTATACGAACAAATCTGGTAACACTGCTTTGCGTAGACATTTCTTGGATGTGCTGTGATGAGTGATGTGCAAGTAATCACGTGTAATTTGGGATGCTAACAACGACATCGAAGCTTCGTTCTCAGTGTGCGTTCTGCGAGTTCGGAACGGTTCTGGGCAAGCGCAGTCGAGTTTTGTCGTTCGCAGTGTCAGAACGCCCAGTTCCGAAACGCCAAGTTCGGCGTTCGCAGTGTTTCGCGAACCCAGTTCCGAACGGTTCTGACAGTCCCCTTTTTTTAGTTTTTTTCGGAACTGTCAGAACTCGAACGTAAGGACGTAGTTAACGCATGTGCATGTCACAATTTTCCGGATCTCGTGGAGTAAACAACTCTCTTCTTCTTCATCGAAATCATACTTTAGACTCTATACGTTAGTATAAATACCTATTCTATGATCGAAATGTCAACTAGCTCATCAAGTTTGGAAAGCGATAGTTTCGACGATGGTGTTTGGATGGAGAGGATAAGGCCGAGATTGAAGTTATATTTGGATCTCGTCTACATCCACGAAACTCAAATTTTTTCAAGTATACTCCAAGATTCAGTACACAAAAGATGAATGAGTGAGAAAACATAGCAGTTTCGCGCCATTGAAAACAGCAATAATTTAGCTTAGGTAATTATTATTGCGTGTGGATCAATGTCCATGATGTTTCGTAGGGTGGAGGGCAAACGTATTGCATAGGTCATGTCGTGGGCCAACCTAATTGCAGGGAATGTTCACATTATCCGGTCACTGACACTTCCAAACGCGGCGATGAAAGAGGCACGAAGGTGGACACGAAGTGAATATAATGCAATCAATACGTGAAATCAATAGCACGAATACTTCCTAGTAACACCGTAATAACAAGGTGCATATTCCAAACACATCCTTATCAATTGTCGACACAAAGACGGTTAAAGTATGATTCAATCTACTATGATATAAAATTACTTATGAAAATATCAACAAACAGATAATATTGTGGCGAAGCTCAACACACTTTCCAACAAGTAATCAAATTGTTATTTATGGATTCCAGACACTTCCCAAAGACTTTTAGGTGCGAGGGTGTTGTGCTAATATTAATTATGACGAATAAAATAATTTTTTTCATCAGAGTAACCATGCATGGATTCGTGTTAGATCGTGCCTAAACCTGGAGTAGGAGAGTTCTAGATAAAACCTATCGAAAGTAGATAGGGAAGAAATGAGCCTCAAGCTCACTCAGCTGATCTAGGTGGTCCCAGAGGTTGTAACTATACCCGGTTGTCCCAAAGGATGATCTATGCTCAATTTATCACATTGAGCGCAAATTATACAAGATCTGGTACATGTATGTTTCATCTGTATATGTATACAGCTACCATTCTGAAACACCCTCTAATGCTAAGAGTGGAATGCTTGGATCCTCATGCTTGTTTGAGAAGCATCAGTTCTTATTTGTTTGTCTTACTTTACGTCAGCTGATCTTAATGCAGTTTTGATCTAGCAGATTTGATTCTGCTTCCTCTTTTTCTTCACTACTCTAATACTCAGGAAGAGTGATTTAAGGGGAAAATAGTGCGGTCCCTGAGGTGGTTTTTATTCTTGGGCTGGCGCTCAACGTGATTAATTTCAGCATCGTATATCGATTAAAGATTAAATTCAGGTAATATTTTGTTAGAGAGCACTTTGTGAGAGAAAGAGAGAGAGGGGGGGAGGGGGAGAGAGAGAGGGAGAGGGAGAGAGAGAAAAGAGAGAGAAGGGCAACCTAAAACTATTGTTCAGACCTATCAAATACGACTGTCAATAAAGGTTTAAACGCGAGTACTAAGAATGAAACATTAAATTCCGCTTACAACAGCAATCTTTATATAAATTTAACTTGAAACTTAGGTTAGCGAAACAAAATCTTCCATAGAATTTGATGTAGCTATTTGAAGAGTCTAAAACGTAGGCAATAGATGGCTGCCAGAGGAACATTGTTGCAACGTAGTACTAAGGGTGAAAGTGAGGAAGAACTCCTAAAGTTGATTCATGGTGGTAGCCATTCTTACTTAGAGAGGTATGAGGTTGGTTATTTATTTTAAAATTGTAATTTCTATAACCTTCATATAAGTTTAAAATGGAAAATTAAACATTAATTTAATTTTTACAATATAATTTATCTTATTAAGGCTATGGAAATTACGATGAATTTCCTCCTTTACTTGAAGAACCTGATGCGGCCCATGATGGCACAACTAGTGTACCTAAACATTTCGACAACTGTAAAATGAACCATACAATTTTTGGGACAAGCCAACCGCCTTCCACCCTCACCTTATAACTCCTCGAGATTTTCCAATAGTGTAATTCAGAATTCGAAAATTCATGTTCTATTATTGACAAATGACAAGTGTACATCTATGCGAAGTATTATAATACTTGAGGAGTGACCATTTAGAATAAACCCTTGCGTATTTCTATGATATGAGATAAGTACATTGTACAAGACCTGAAACAACATTAAATAGATTTGATTGGATCACAAAATAAATCAGCCACAGAGATAACTCAGCTGATCTCTGAAGTTTTGTACGTTGAAATTACATTACTTTTCCGTGGAATTATTTTTATTCACTATTATTTCTCAATTTCAGCAGAGTAAATTGAATAGGAAAGAGGTTTGCTCGACATTTTCAATATCCGTGCTTAACTCTTTTTATAACGGCGATTTGGGAACAACAGCTACACTTTCTTTTGAAATTAACATAAAAGGGTCTTATTTAGCGTCGCTGTAGAAGTGAAGATCCCCCTAGTATTTATTTGCGTTAAGTGCTTACCATAGTGTGAGCCACCAACTAGCTTAGAACCATCCAAAAAACAAACATACCTGGAACAAGAAAAAAAAGTGTGATCATTACCGAAACCTAAACATTTCAGAACAACAACAGAGGCAGACAATTATTATTCAGGAAACAGTATAACTACATAATAATTTAGATAAACAGCAGCCAAAAATGTTAGACTTCAAGATGAAATAGCATACTAGAAGAGTAGGATGGTAGAAATGATTCCCCTGTAAATCGAAAATATATTTTTTCGGACTTTGAACGATGGATCAAGATATTGACACCCCCCCCCACACACACACACATCACCCTTCGGAATTCCTGAAAAATAAGAAGTGAACAACACGTTCTTATGGATATATATGTAGAGTATTATCACCATTTTCAGCTTGTAGCTCCCTAAAATGACAAGAAAAATATCTACAGCTCAAAATGAATTTGGGGGATTCTAACGCTAGTTATTAACAATGCGAAGACATCACATCTAATGCTGGATAAAAATAGACAACAATTTCAATCATTAGGTGTACGCCTGATTCAAGGACCATATAAACGAAACGCGCACTTTAGAGAGCGAAATATATCTCATTGGCTCACTTCCAAGTATTTTCTTTTCTGGACAAACCTTCTAGTAGGTTGATTCTAATCTTCGTAGTCTACTTCATGAATTGCTGGGCAGCCCATAACTTTGGCATTACACCAAACAGTGTGTTCTACCTACCAGTCATTTGAAAACTCGGAACGCCACAACTCACCAAATATTTATGGCAATTATTTATTACCACCAGCATAGGAGGCTGTAAAAAGGTAAACATTTAGATAACCCCCACCCACGCCGTGTACTTTCAGAATAAAGATATCAAGAAATATCTAACCATAATTCCATGAAGCCAAAATGAGGCAAACTGTGGTAGATGGAATGGCGAGTGGGATTTAACAATTTCCACACACTACAGACGATGTACGTGATGTATCAAGGTACCTAGATTAGCGTCTAGTTTGCAGCTTGGATGGCTGTTTCTAGCATGCCCCTAGTAGTGGTGCTTGTGGGAGGATTTGTTCCGAAACTGGGCAATTGTTTATTTAACCGTTGTTTTTCTGTCGAGATTTAATGCAAGAAACATTATCAAAACAGAAATTGTTCACAGATGTTGCTCCACCAAGTAAAATATTCTTTTCACCAGTTAACAGCGTTAACACTTCCATCATTTTGCATAGTCACATATCCCAGATTTGTTTAGATAGGTATGTTTTAAACGTAAGGTCACAGTATTAAGAAAGTTTTTAGCAAAAATAATTAGTCCGATTTCATAACTCCTCCCTAAGCCCTTCAAGGATTTTATATTATTAACTAATCATTACTATATTTACTACTATTTACAAATGCAACTAAATATAAGTATTTGGGTCTTTTTAGCTTCTTCCTGCATGATTTTAGAATAATATACACCACTGCTTTCACCCAATAGGTAACCACTAGTGAATTGATAGAGACAATAAGAACTCCCTGTAATTTTATAAAATTAAATCTCTTTTGATAACATGCATCAACTGCACTAGTATGTAGGTTAATTGATAAAGAATCTTCAAAAACCATTCAGTAGGTTCTACCTTCACGTTGTTTCATCACCATGTTTGAATAAGTAATTTGAGTTAAAATTAGAGATGGGAATGGGCCCTGAACATTCTTTTGGCGTGAATTCGCTTCGCCTGTCATCCTTTCCGTGCTCATGTATCGATCTTAAGCGCTGACCCTTAGAATCTGTTACTGACCACCTACCAACCCATTCGCCTACTTGTTAACCTTTTGGGGAGACTGAGTTTCGATCGTTCTACTGAAGAATCGACCCTTTGGGTTTATTCAACTCTTCTTTGTCTTGGAATTTCATTGCTGAGTTAGTAGTGAAGGAAAACTTGATGATCAATCTGACAACAGAAGCGGGCGAGACAAGAAGGAATTTCTACCCTATTAAAATATTTATGCACTCTGGAAGGATATCGTACCATATTTTCATTTACTTAAGGTCAGTTATTAGTTTTGTTAATTTTTAATTTTATTTAAATAGCTTTTCTATTCATCCCTTGTAGCAAGGTCCAGAACACAATGATCCTGATAATGCATATACATCAACTGACCCCCCTCCTCGGTGGGTTGTCGTTCCAGACAAGGTCTCGTCCCTGATATTGTACCTGAGAAGAGCCGATGGGCTCTACTACAAACTATGGTATCTTATCTGTAATATATCTATGTACATATAGTCATTTATTACATATATTTAGTCATTTCTATACATCATCTAGTCTTTAATTGTTGCAGTTTTTTATTCGTTGTACTGGTTGAAAATTCCATTCCAATTTAGGAACGAGATTAGCTACAGAGCTCACTAATCCTATTAGAGCAGTATCTGCAGAACTGTTCTTCATGTTGCACTCTCAACTCACAACTTCTCATTTGCACACTCTACCGCATCCTCAGAGCCTCAATTGCAATATTCAGTATATTAACTTGATTGTAAACATAATTAGCCATAGAGCTCACTCAGCTGCTCAGAGTGGTTTCTCAAGTTATACTTGAGTCTATCTCAACCAAATGTCTGTGTCATACTCATCAACTGTGTACTGTGTCAAATAAATATAGAGCTACTGAGCTTACTCAACTGATTACAGCAGTTCCTCAAGTTGAAGTTATACTCTACCACACCCAGAGGTTCCGTGACCAATTTCAGCATCTTAGGTTGAATAAGAACGAAGTTAGCCATGCAGCTCAAACACCAGATCAGGCCCATACTTCAGGGTCTATACATCGGAATTGCATTCTACTTGTCCCTGAGAGGCTCCATTTCACATTTTAGCATCATAAGAATTAGAAATGAAAATAGCATCAGAGCTCACTTGGCAGATTTTGCTAAATTAGCTTTTATCAGCCATAATTCCCATTGCGATTCCAGCGATTTTTCAACAAAAAAATCGACAAATCCCTTAACCAGCGGTTAAAGCGAAAACCGGCTAACATTACTCATTGATAGTATATAAATATACCAAGTGTAGATAATTGATTAACCGAGAGGTTGAACAGAAATATTATATAAGGGTAATAAGTACCGATGTATACATCACGATTTGATGATAATAGGTTTTTCAATGAGAGGGGAGAGGAAGTTTAAAAAAAAAAAACAATTTTTAAACCTTACACTAAAAAAAAGAAACTGTCCTCCCACGGCCTTCGACATATTGAGCGATTAGAGAGATAATTGGTGATCAAAAAGGGGACGGAGAAAAGGTGATTTCACCTTGTCGTGACCGAACGTACATCCAAGAAAATTCGAAAGAGGAGTCCGGGGCTGGAGGAATTCATTAGCTTCTAGAGGAATATGATTTTTTGCAATATTGCAATAATCTTCGATGGTGTAGGATATTGGAGCGACGGGAATGTTCAGCTAATGTTTTACATCTCATAGACTGGAACATCAACTTATGTGCATTCCAGAACTGGCAATACGATCGATTCGAAAATCGGAACCACGACATCATGATGCTGAAATCTTTCGTGATGCTCTTTACAAACCTCAATACTCTCATGACCTTAACGATAATATATGACATCAAGATGATACATTGAATACTACAGTATAATGACCCCTCGTGGAGCAGATTTTCCATCCATATGAAGCTGAAACATGCGAAAGACCAATTGCATAACTTTCCTTTCATACTTCAAGTTGATGAGCAAATAAAAACTAACTTCTAAGATCCTTGGTCTGGTACCGCGTTATCGAAATACTCGTACAAGTTTTAAATGAACCAGAGCCTAAGATTTCGGAATATGATCAAAAGAATAGGGAGGTGCATCACCTCTTAAAGTAACACCTGCTCGTTAGTTTTATTAAGGCCGGAGCTCTAACCGGTACGCCTACGTGTTGAGAGGAATGCTGAGCCCTACTTGACAATATACACAGATTCTCACTTCCCAGGCCTAAGAAGATCAGAATTCTTGACATGAAATATGGGTATTCACCGACGCATTGTTTACCACTATCGAACAAAAACCACTTTCTGTTTGTCGTTCTCAACATGTATTGGATAAAATTATGTCAGTTATCAACTGAATTATCTTCAATATATTAGGAGACATTGTCCAGTTGCTAGATGAAGGGCAATCCTTATTGAACAATTATAAAGATGATCTTCAGATAATTGACGCATTGTAAATATAGAGAATATAAACTGAACCACATTGTGGATATAAATGTTTTCTGACCTTATACAGATTGACAAAACTCAATGGTTCGATTCACTTCAATAACGGATGGGTAATCTTGGATAAAATAGATGGTTGATGAGCAGTCCGGTAGTCGTGGGCTTCCTCTTTCCCCGTGTTGTAATGTGCTCATATTTTTCGTATCAAAACCGCATTTTACTTTTCAGATAATACAGAATAGCTTTGGTTTCGTGTGTGTTTGCATGACAATACGTCCGCTATTCTTGTGATGCTCAAATTAATACAAAACATACAGTCCAATTTTGATGAAATTTCAAGAGATTATGGGGTTTGGATCCTAATAGTCCCATATGAATTTTAGTTCCTGCGTACTCACAAAAGTAAAATCCTTGTACCTATCGCAACTCAACAGCTTGCATACCATTCCAACGAAATGACGAGGAATTGTGGTACAACTATTGGCTAGGTGGTTCATCGCTGTCAGATCAAAAGCAGTCTCTGAAAAGGTGTGCAATCAGGAAATTCTGGTAACAAGCACAACCTCAATGCTTTTCATCAGTCTAATATGAATGTAGTTAGACTCGAAATGTGAAGATCTTGCAATACGTCTTTAAAAAAATTAAAATGGTTCGTTTCCATTTGCAGATAGTCTCATCCATATTAAAAAAGTTGATGGGCATAACAACTGTTAAACATGTTCTGTCTCGTTCGAACTATGTTAAAGGCATGTTTCTTCCAATGCATTATAACAATAAACTATTATACGAGTAATTTTGTGAATTTTGAATGTTTCACGTCTAGGGCAAAACTCAAGACCAGGTATGGCGTTGACTGATGACAACTTAGCGAGACGAGGCTCGGTGTAGGTAGATGATTCCAGCTCTATTTCAGAGATAACGAAGCACTCGTATATTATGAGAAATGAGAACCTCTTGCATCTCACCAGAACTCGCTCTCGCCTGCCCTATATCCTTAAAAGCCTCGATTATATTCTCTCCTCGGAAACATTCTAGAAGTCTTTCATGGCGATTAGGTATGTCAACCTACAACTGCTACTGTTTTGAAAATTATTTTCGTAAATCAACTTTCACTGATAACTTCAAATACTTGTGGAAGTCTGTACACAAATCATAGTAATCTTGGAAAGGGGTGACCTCGACCTTCAGGTTTCAACGGACCCAAATATATTGTACTGGATAATATATTGTTGTATTGGATAATAAATATATTGTACAATATACAAATGAAAAAATATTAGCAGTATAGTTGATTGAAAGAATTGGCGAGAATATTGAACAATTCGACTATTAAAACTAAGTTCTTGTATTGTTTTTTGTTATTATGAAGAAAAGAAGGACTTTTAGAATTCGAAGTTGAGAAATGGGAATGTAAGCGACAATTTTTGTGGATTTCGTCAAAGAAAGCTATTAAGAGACACGCTAAGCCTATTACACAAAATCTCCATAAAATGAATAGGCATTTGTGTTATCAAAACCCTAAGAGATTAATCACTATTAATTAAGCTATTCTAATCTACTATCCGCTTGATATGAGCAAGAGGTAGTTTGCCTTTTTTTCAGTGTGAAAACTGCTACGCCAATATCCACAGGGCGAGCGCTGAATTGTCCAATAGGAGTCCAGATGGAAGAAGGGCATAACAAGATCCGGGACGAAGCGACAAGTAATGGCAACATAGCGTGAAATGGAGTTATCACAGAACCAACTATGCCCTTATTAGGGAAGCCCACATCGGTGTTTTTCAAAAATCCTACAACACAACACATTATCATGTAGAAGATCCTTCATTGAACTGGTGCGAAAGCATGACGTGTTTGATCCTCTTGCAATAAAGGCTATTCTGTTTATTGGTCCATTAGCCAGAATCAATATATATTTTGCAAGTATCATTGATTTTACCATCATTCTGGTGACATCATTCCCCATGATGTGGTACTTGACCACCTAGTTATTCGAACAAGAACGCTCACAAGTCAGAATCGTCTATACTACTTACTTAGAGAGCTATAAGAAGTGCGCCCACCAAATTTCGAACGACAGGATTACGAATCACGAATGAGAGGGAGATCGTTATTTATGGCATACTATCACTCGATAATGTGGAACTTTCGTATGTTGGAATATCGCACTTTTGACCTCAGATTCGAATTCAGCGCACTTGAATACCCCCAGCTGCTCAGATTTTCAGCTCAAAAGACCGTTTCGTTTGGCCAATAAACGGGTAGGAAGATCACGCGTTATGTCGTAGTGCAAGGGAGCTGAGGATTCCCCCAGGCAAGCGGGGGCCGTGACGGAATGTATACGTGATTTCAATAGCCGTATTACTGGTCAGATACCCATCATATAGCACCTTTTTTTAAAGCTCTCACTCAGATCTTCCTATTGAGAAAATGAAAAATAACCATGAAAACTCCCCATTTCAGGAAAAGGACATGCGACGACCTATCCTCAAAAACTCGGTAAAAGCTGACTTGAGTAAAAAAGGAGTTTATCACTAATTCAACAAATTTCAACAGATCATAGGCTGCATATTGATCAAGATTTTGCAGTGTTCATCCAACTCGGATTGAAAAAACTCTCATTGAAAGCCGTACCAAACAAGAAATCTTCACATAACTGTGACAGCTGAGTGATTGAGGAGTTAGATTAGACCATAATGTAATGCGAATGAAAATATTAGAGCCCCCAAGATATAACTGCGCATGGGCAGTGGCCAGAGGCAACTTTTATCCGAATGTGATTGAATTCACAGCAGACTATAGATCCAAAATTATACCATCCTTTCTTGTGGATGGGGAAAATCGGTGGAAACTACGTATTATATCTGGCGTATTTCACAGTTGCTACCATGGCTACAGTAAATGTAAATTTAATTAAATGCAATGGGCCAACACGCTCAACTTCTGAAATCTGAATCAAAGTACGATCAAAGTACAGAGTCTGAATCAAAAGAGGATTTGAGGACTAGCACGGCCAAGCGGCTGAACCGATTCCGTCTACGAGTGGGAGGATCTTCTTGGGTGTGTCCGGTGGAGATCTACCGTTTCCAATCATTCTACCGATTAAGCATCTATACATCCCAACCCGACAGAGCGAAGCGAGTGAGAAAACTACGCTAGTATATAATAATAGTATTTTCCCTCCAAATTCAATACCGAGTCTTCCTCATTGTCGAAGGACACAGGGGAAAAATCAACATTCAGACCACCTGCTAAGTGAAACCGTATCACCAAACGTTTCCTGAACCCAAAGGTTCCCGCTCTTATCACGCATTCAATAGTTAAGGAAACAGAATTGATAAGAGGGTTCGTTGGTTCAGTACAACGACTTTGACATTCAGATAAGACTATCTTATGAACGTTGAAGGATGGCGTCCAACCTTCGCTGGAGATGTGCACGGAATGAGATGTACCGAGTCATCGTATCTAGAAACAGAAAGAACTAGGGTGACTCATATCAATCCAACGAACTTGGATCAATCATTTCTGTTTGTAGAATTGGTTGAAACCAGCCAATGCGATTTCGCTGAAGGAGAAAGAGCCCCTTATACATTTTATATATACAGTGAAACTTGGATAGTTCGAACCTCAAGGGACCAGTCAAAAACTTCGAATTAATCAAAAATTCGAATTAAAGAAGTTTTTAATAAATTATATTTTAACAAATTACAGTTCAAAGTAAAGTACATACAGTAACATTGAATACTGTATTGACCAACAGAATATTGAACAATAAATATAAAGACTCTTGGAATGGTACTGAATTAAACTGCAACCATAAAAAAACAATCTACTGTTTTTCAAAAAAGGATGATATTTTGGCCTGTTTCCTTGAATTAAGTCTCTCGGCCATTATAAAAGATTCCAACGCATTCAAAGAGTTGAAGTATGAATCACTTACATCAATTCGGCTTTCAAAAAAACGTCTAAGTTCTTGTTGAAAATTCGAATTATCCAAAATAAAATTCGAAGTATCCAAAATAAAATTCGAATTATCCACGATTTTTTAGCATTGTTTAAATACAAAATGCTAGGGACCATGAAAAATATTCGAATTAAAGAAGATTTCGAATTAAAGAAGTTCGAATTACCCGGGTTCCACTGTATCTTGATACATGGCGTTTCAGAACGATACTCAAGAATAATGAGAACAAGGTGGTCCAATAAGCTGTAAGGAAAGTAAAAAACTCAAATAATAATTTAATTTAGCTCCAATAAGACTGTAAGACCAAGCTTCTGTATCGTCCAGGAGCTCAGGGCCAAAATCTTGACTGATTTTACTATTTGTATATCACATACAAACTGATGAACCTCACCCCTGAGGGCAATAAAATTGTTGCCTGTCACCTCAGACTAACTGGAATGCAAAATGGCGGTCCCACAAAAATGGTTGAAGATGAACATTTACGACATTTTCTCGTATAATTCCTGAACAGTGCATCCTACAGAAATTTACATACGCAATAAAATTTTAGAGCATATAAAACCGAAATGTTGTGACCCGAAGAACTATAAATCATCTCCTAAAATCAGAGAGTAACAAGTAAACGGAAATCGGACTGATTCTGTGCGAATTCTCTCCTCCCCTGTCTAGAGTTTTGCACCTAGCGATTTTAATGTTGGTCCGATTGAAGTCCGCAATAAACTCATTTAACTCTCAAGATAAATAACTCCCACGCTTTACATCGAGCAAGTTTCTGCACAGATCATTTTCTCTTGACTTAAGGCATAAAACGCCGTTTCTGTGTACTTCATTACTTTAATTACAGAGATATTTTGAGTGATACTGGAAGTCGGTATGAAAGGTTCTGAGCTAAAATTTGCTCGATACAATCCTTGGAAAATATTTAATCCTGAGTCAAATTATCTTAAGCCGACTTCAATCGGTACAATATTAAGGTCCTAAAATAACTTACAGGAGGGCAAAAGTCTACATGGAGAGAGGAAAGGACTCGCTAAAATTATCCTGATTTCTGAGTAAGTTACTTCCTTATAGGAAATTCAATTCTTTGAGTCGAACCGCTTTATTTCACGCTCTAAAACTTTGACGAGTATAAAATTTCTATTAGAGACACGGTTTATTGTTTTTGTTGTTTTGATATGGAAGGCACCAGTTCATTACCTCAGTTTTATATTTGTTATACTAAAAGTAAAATGAGACATTTTTGGCCCTGTACTGGCCTGGAAGAGTAGAATATTAAATGATATACATAGGCTTTCATTCGGGCCAGCAGATTATTATGTAATTGAATTGCGGAAATCGTCACTTAGTAACAAGTTAGTAGCATTAATTTGTAATTCAACCATATGTGACTCGGCAACCAATCAACATGAAATTTTTAATAGTTTTGAAAAGGCGTTGTTACGTGCACTAGTTTCCTCAATAAACGCTGAACGGCTTATCTCATGGGATCGTTTATTATAGCTACTAGTTGATTATAGATCTGTTTAAAACGGCAAAAAGTTATTTCCGTAGAGCTACATTCCATCAACGACGGTTGCAGGAAGTCGTTTGGCTTTCTATACTTTTCCTAGTTACAGCAAGATATAAACAACTTTTGTTGGTATAGGTTGGTACGTAACGACACCAAGAAGTCGGACACCCCAGAATATTAGACGAATAAATAAGAAGTAATAATAAAGTAAGAAGTAAGAAATATTAGACGAAATAATTTCATCAGCACCGGAAAGTGAAGGAACAACTGCAGTTTCAATACTCTATTTTTGAATAGGAATGAAAAATGTGTCACAAATATTTTGCTGGGTAGAGGTCAATGACATAGGGATCCTTTCAGGTTCGCGTCTATTTCGCAGAAAGCTGGTGTCAATTAGTTAGAGGGTACTCGAAAAACAAGAAAAAAGGTGAGGTTGGAAATAGTATTTAACAGAGCCGATACGGGGTAAGAACGAGTTTCAAACCGGTTCCTTCGATTTGAGCTCGTTTGACATTTTATGCACGGTAGCACGGTTGTTTATAACAAAACAAGAAAGTTGGAAGATTAAAAAACTAGGAAGACAATATCTCAACTACAGAATCGCCAAGGATGATGAGGGGAGCTGAAGGACGAGATGTGAGTCACGGAGCGGACAAGGTCCTCACCTAGGAGATACCTCATTATCCCAGAGGGTTTTCAAGGAGTACGTACCGCAACAACGCAACGTAATCGGGCGAAGGCAAGGGAAACCCAAGGAAGTCGAAAAAGGGAAGACGATAGTTCAAGGAGGACTCTCGGTTTCTGCGATAAAAATCAACAAAATGGAATTGTGAATTGAGGTAATGTGATTGAGGAATGAGAATTAGATTCACCGCAAGGAGTGATTTACTGAAGGGGATACATCAATGATGCCACATATCAACAACACGTGGCCGTTATACTATAATAATATGAAATGTTAGTCCTTTGAATGTAAATAAATTGTTCACTGCCAGTTTTCTGACCAAAAAACTCGTACTAAATAATATTCTGCGGTTCAGGAAAGAGTTTGGGTTTTTAGCCTGAATTGAAACTTTTTTCTTCGATTTTTTAGCAAATATTATAGAAATTTAAGTACCTTTTTCAGCATAATTTTTTACATAGAATTTTTTAGTGATTGAGTTCGTTGTTGATAAATTTCATTTTTTACTAAAATTCTGCTAAAAAAAAAAATATTCATTCAACGATTTTTTGCCATTTTTAGTGATTTTTTGAAAACCTTTTTTGAAATTTGACAAATTTAATGTAATCAAAAACTGCGAAACTTCGTTTGGAAAGATTGATTTTTCGGCGCAAGAACGGAATTTTTATCTCAAACCTAAGGAGAGATAAAAACGGATTTTGACTACAACAGTTTTGACAATTTTTTGATTTTAAAATTTTTGGAGCCATTGAAATAGCTTGATTTTCTACAAAATTCGCTAAAACGTACAAAATAGGAATTAAAATTTAAAAAAACGCTGATTCCTTTTTCTGATTTGTGCGAGCGCGTTCGGCGAATAGTATCCCCCTTCCTCAGGATCTGTAATTTATCAAGACTTAAGAATGTATGCTCACTAAGCATCATACATTCAACAATTCTACTCATGTATTTACATATTCTAACAAGAAAACACCCAGCCGATAGATGATCCAGCGCCAGGCCAAAAAACACGCATTAAACGAGGGTCCCACCCGAACTACAGGCTGGAGGACGTTTTAGAAAAATTTTTAAACGCTTATGCACCCTTTCAGACACATCCAAGAATAGATTGGAGAGTATAGTCGACAGGAAAAAGGAATATTCCTAAAAAATTCCCGATATTACAAATCCGTTGTCATTTGACTGAACTATCAATATGATATCAATATTGATCGTTTTGAGAGCTTACGGTTGGCAGTGAATTGAGTCGAGTAGTTCACACAGTGATATCCGAGCCCAAAGTCACCATTACAGAGTCAATAATTCGGGAACGGAGGAAATAAAATCCAGGTTTCCGTTGCTTTTACGATGCTAGCATCGGTCATAAACAACGCCGGCAGAACTCGTAACAAAATATTTCACGAATACGCAACCAAAAGAATCAATTTCAGACGGCGTGTTTTTCAGGCTTGAATTTCAATAAAGCTATCTACTTGGTACCAGGTTATAAAAGTGAGGTGTATCGTACATTAAATATTTAGTTGTTTAAGCTTTGCTGAAAGATTAGTATATTCGTAATTTCAACAACTTATGTTTAGCTTCATCAAAAAATGGGGGAGGGGGATTCTGAACTTGTGCCCAATCCCCCCCCTTGGGTAGTCCGAAAACATGGGATTTTTCTTCTGATTTTAAATTGTTCAAACCTTAGAATCAGGAACCTAAAAAACTCTCTCCAAGGTTTACTTCGATACCTCCAAAATTGTGGGGAAAAGTGGGGGGGGGGGGGGGGGACTTTTGAGACACCCTGTATAAAAAAATCGAGAATAGCGTTCGACCTAGCATTCATATTTCTGACGGGAACTGTCACAAGATTACGACTGATCGGATCCATCCTTCTTAAAACAACTCAAAGGTACTAAGTAAGTACGAGAAAATTTGAAGGTTGTATACACGAAGGCCAAATAATTCGTGAGTTATTGATTGATGAAAATAATTTTTTGAGACTCTCCGAATATAAAGGATGAAAAAATCAATTTTAATGCTATAATCAGAACTCGACCTGGCTCTACGGACGTCTGAGATAAATACATAATTAATGTGTGAATTTAGTTATACTCGTACATACATATTCGGCATTTCCGAATTGATTTAGATCATTTCCAATTAATTTTAAACTTTTTCCTCATAGATTTGGACCTTCTCCACATTTAATTAGAAATTTCCCCGGGACAAAAATGGAAAAAGTCTAAATCTACGAGGAAAATGTATAAATCTGTGTCGAAAAAGCCTAAATCTAAGTGAAGAGGTCTAAATCAATTCGAAAATGCTATAATCGGATGATAAATGAACGTGATTAATACAGCAGCTCGAATATTTTATATACTACATATAGGGTGGATATAGCTTTGTCCTACAGGTATACCTTGCGAGCGAAGCGAGCAACATCCCCGAATAAACTTTTCGTGGTTCCACGTAGTTTTATAAGATTTAATTTGTTTGTAATAATTCCCAACTGAAAAAAACGTCTGCCAAGTTGGGTGGGCAGTATAACTTCCTCAAGCGAGCGAAGCGAGCAGCATCCCCTACAGAAGTTAAAACCTACCCTTAGAGATCTACCGTTTGCGAGCGAAGCGAGCAGCATCCCCTACAGAAGTTAAACCCACCCTTAGAGATCTACCGTTTGCGAGCGAACCGAGCAACATCCCTAAATGCCATACTTTGCGAGCGAAGCGAGCAACATTTTCTACATGCCAGACTTTGCGAGCGAAGCGAGCAACATATCCTACATGCCAGACTTTGCGAGCGAAGCGAGCAATATTTCCTACATTGCCACACGTTGCGAGCGAAGCGAGCAACTTAATGGGGGGTCTGGGGGGCTTGCCCCCCGGCTGGACGTGGAGGCGAGCGTAGCGAGCCGGAGCGGCTAGTTATTTATAAGAATGAAACTCCGTCTGTCTGTCTGTCTGTCTGTCTGTCTGTCTGTCTGTCTGTCTGTCTGTCGTGTCTATGCACGGCCAAACGGCTGAGTGGGCCGGATCTACGAGTGGGGGGATCTTTTTGGGATTTTCCGATAGGGTGTATAAGCGAATTTAAAATTTTCTAATCCCACCCGAACCATGGGCCGTAGGGCGGGAGGGGGGTCGAAGTAATAATTAATGTGCGCTTTTTGGACTTCCCCGCTTCCCCTACCCCTCTAAACGGCCGTTGACAATTCCGGAAAAATACGAGTTTCGTAGGTTTTCCTACGAGGAAGACGACGGCGCGATCGGATCGCGAAAAAAGTATCGGGAAATGCGTCAAAAAAATGCGAGAGTACGGACCCGTTTTCTCGAAAAGTCCGCCGAAAAACTTGGTTTTTTCCGATTAAAATATACCCCATAAAGGTACGTTTTCGGAACGGTTTTCGCGGGCGAAATACAGCTTTGGGTCCGCCGAATCTGAATCCGAAATCGGATATCGAAAAAAGTGACGGGCAGTCGGTCAAATCACGAGCGGAAGCGAGGGGAACCGTTTAATATCAGAAATTAATCGACCACGGGCCGCCGTCACACAACGTTGCTTACCTGAAGGGACCCTCACAGGGGGGTTCCCATTTGCACTTCTACGCAATACCTTGCGAGCGAAGCGAGAGCCATTTCAAATAATAAATACGGACTTTGTCCTACACATATACAGGTATACCTTGCGAGCGAAGCGAGCAACATTCCCGAATAAACTTTTCGTGGTTCCACGTAGTTTTATAAGATTTAATTTGTTTGTAAGAATTCCCAACTGAAAAAAACGTCTGCCAAGTTGGGTGGGCAGTACAACATTCCCTAATAAACTTTTCGTGGTTCCACGTAGTTTTATAAGAATTAATTTGTTTGTAAGAATTTCCAACAGAAAAAAACGTCTGCCAAGTTGGGTGGGCAGTATAACTTCTTCAAGCGAGCGAAGCGAGCAGCATCCTCTACAGAATAAATACGGACTTTGTCCTACACATATATACAGGTATACCTTGCAAGCGAAGCGAGCAACATCCCTAATAAACTTTTCGTGGTTCCACGTAGTTTTATAAGATTTAATTTGTTAGTAAGAATTCCCCAACAGAAAAAAACGTCTGCCAAGTTGGGGGGGCAGTATAACTTCCTCAAGCGAGCGTAGCGAGCAGCATCCCCTACAGAAGTTAAACCTACCCTTAGGGATCTACCGTTTGCGAGCAAAGCGAGTAAAATTCCCTACATGCCACATTTTGCAAGCGAAGCGAGCAATTTAATGGGGGGTCGGGGGGCAGTATAACTTCCTCAAGTGAGCGAAGCGAGCAGCATCCCTACAGAAGTTAAACCTACCCATAGAGATCTACCGTTTACGAGCGAACCGAGCAACATCCCCTAAATGCCATACTTTGCGAGCGAAGCGAGCAACATTTTCTACATGCCAGACTTTGCGAGCGAAGCGAGCAACATATCCTACATGCCAGACTTTGCGAGCGAAGCGAGCAATATTCCCTACAGGCCACACGTTGCGAGCGAAGCGAGCAACTTAATGGGGGGTCCGGGGGGCTTGCCCCCCGGCTGGACGTGGAGGCGAGCGTAGCGAGCCGGAGCGGCTAGTGAATTTTCCTGCGAACGACAACGTGTCGGATGAGGAATGCCACAGTTCTGAACAAGATCTTGCGCACAGCACCTGACTCAGATGCTTGCCACTAAAGGTCAAATATACAACGCAACTGTTCATTATTGAGATTATTATTATGCGAGCGGCTTAATAGTGCTATAAAATCCTGACCTTCAACTTACCATCCACGAAGACTACCAACGTTTTTCTGTTTATCAACCCAAACTCCGATCATAATTTACGTACCCCAAAGGAAGATTCCAGCGTCACTAAAAATCTTCCTAAATTAATGATTATTTTACTATTATTAGTAGCAGAACTAATTCAATAGATTTAGTACTATGAAGCTCGAATCATGAGATTTAGTAGTATGAAGCTCGGATGACAAGGGACAAATCGCACAGCCGAGAAAGATTTTTCACTGACCGAAGACTCGGTGCAAAGAAAATATGGTCTATGGAGATTTTACCTCAGGATTCAGGATTTTACGGAGATTTTCTTATTTATACACACAATTAGTCCTGTTGTCAACCGAACATAATCCATTTGTTATGCCGAAGGCTGTGTAATCGGATATGGAAGAGTTGACCTCTGTTATGGCTTTGGATTTCAGAGGAAATTGAACGGAGCATTACAGCTGATTGGCGAGTTATGACACATATTCTACTGCCTACTCGAGTACTCGGTAGTTAAGAAGGATTTAAGATTTAAAAAACTTCATTGTCCCTCTACGAGCACTGTGTTAAAACGTAATCGAACTTCGGTCAATAGAATTACCACTTCGATGAGTGCTTAGTAACATGACAACTGAATAAGGCAGTCGTGTATGTCATGTCTGCATACGTACTTTGAACATGGATTACCACAAAACTCATATCAAATAAGATCTGTTCAAGTATTTCACTGGTTAACTGGAAGGTTACAGCTCAAAACGGATTGATCAATCAAAATGAATACCAGAGGTTTTTCCCAAAAGTGTATTCTATACCCAGTTGGTTAGGTACACATGCGTGAGAACTGTTGTAGCGTTGAATCATTGTTCTTGGCAGAAATAAAAGATTTAAATGAATTCTTAAAAAGATTACTATAGTCATGAATCCGACAAAATAAAACTAAGAACAAATTGAATACCAATAATTGAATAATTATACAAAAGTGACGGGAGAAACAACTTAGGGATCCTAACACTGAATATCAGTGGAATTCGATATTACACGATGAATGCGAGAAAAAGTTAAGCACTCATTTCTCTCATTGACATTGAATAATGTGAACGGCGTTGGGTTCAAGGCCTAGTCGTTACTTCACACCGTTGTGTAATCGATTTTTACTGATACCACGAATTTATCGGAAATTAACCATTTAGTAGAAGCAAGGGTTCGACAGGGACGATCCTAATTGACTCATGCCCTAATGTAAACTCTATGAGCCAAGTGGAGATATATCAGTTGATCATCAGTTGATGTAAGTAGTATTGAACTGAAATCGTGACCGAAATTGAGAATGACTGCAGAACATCCACGTCAGGAAACTCTGGGTACAACGTAAACACTCCTTTTTGAAATTGTGACATGATATAACAGCTTGTTTGGCGAGTGGACCGCACTCAGAATTTTGAATACTTTAACTCAGAAATTTGAAAAGTTCAACGACAATGCAACGATTAACGGTTGTGCTCCCAACATCCTCAAGACATTTTTCATGCCATTTCTTTTGGGAAACATGATTTCTACAAGGGTACAGCTATTACGGGAATAACCCACCCCAAGTATGACGACTCCAATATATATAACCTCATAGTTCAAAAATAACTAATATTTTTCCCCAGATGCAATAGATTAAAAAAAAAAAAAAAAAAGATATCACCCCGAGATGAAATTTTGAAAGGAATCGGACAGATGAGGGATTGCAAAAAATCGATACTACGGGAAATTTACGTTGGAGCATTCACATACGCTTCTGTTTACCTGGCCGCGATGGAATTGATAGGGAAATGTCTAGAGGTTAAGCAGCACTGATCGGTCCATTTGTCTCGATGTCTCAACCTGTGTCAACCAATCTTAGATTTGCGCGTAAGCAATAGTTATAACTCAAAACCGATCGTGATAAAATTCATCGGGCACAATTCTGAAACATACCCACCTATCACTCGAGTTTCAACGAAATCGGGCCGGATTTTAAGAAATCGGCGCTAACACATGCAAGTTAGCGCAAGCGCACACGCTACTAATGGATCCGAAGACAAGGAAATTTATAGGATGCCGTCTAGGAGCGTTTCATCAAAATAGCACCAAAACTTAGTAGTTTAGTTTTAGTCGTGACAATAATTGTCACTGACTCACATACCTAAACAGACTAATAGACATGGAACCTTTATTGACCAGCGAGCTCTGACACGCAACAAGCAACAGCAAATTTTCATTTTGGAGGGCAACAATTTTTTCGGCATCCTGCACGGTGAGAACACACAGTTTTTCCATCTTCGGTAGTGAGTAAGCAATAGCTTTAAATTGATTTTAATATCACATCGGTAAAAGTGCCTCGATTTGTGTTTGGAGGTATTAGGAAGCAGTGTACCTATTGTTCACATAAAAATTAGATAAATATCTCATCCACATCATCTTCAATATGCCAGCTAAGTATATATTTGTGTAATAATCCCATGATCCATTAATTAAGGAATCTTAAAAAATTTCTGAAATCATTCAAATTAAACCAATTCAGTATTATATGCCTAAATCTATTACACAGCTGGTATACAATCCGACGACCATTACCGCGTCAAACGCATCATTTCAATTCATCTCATCATTTCATGTTCCAACTACACGGAAGTTTTGAAACAGTTTGTTTGAGTGTTGGAAACAGTTTCTTACCATTGGATAGCAACTTAATTTTTTCCACAAATGCAGTAAGGACAAAATATAGGCTAGGTACTTGTATAGATCAGGTGATAAATATAAATTAGATTCAATGTAATTTCGACAAAAGATGCCCCAATTTTTCTAGGAGATGGTAACAGGCGGTCTGTTGCTTAAGTTAGAATTTGATGAACATCTCATCCTCTTTATCTTCAATAAAACAGCTATCTGTACGTAATGATCTCATACATGAATAAGGAAGTGTGCAGTGATCATTCCAGACCAAACCATTGCTGATAAACAGGTGGTAAGTATATAATTCCACAACCAGTAGAGGGGCATCATATAAATGAATTCTATATAGTATTTCAACGGGTTTGTGTATCCAGGTGTTGGAAACAGTTTCGTAGAATCGGAGAGCAACATTATACGAAAACCAACCTGAATTGAACAGATTTAACTCTAGTATACAACATACGAACTAAATCACTCGCGACAAAGTTGTGGAAACCCATTTCAAAACGGAAGTTAGTGAAAAACGTTGTCTATTTCCACGAAAAATAAAGAGTTACAATGTTAAATCGATTTCGAAGGTTTTAGGATTTCGAATAGTTATTGTTTGTTACTGATGATGACCTGACCGTCGAAATCGATTTAACATTGTAACTCCTCATTTTTCGTGGAAATAGACAACGTTTTTCAATAACTTCCGTTTTTCTAGTATATAACCTCATATCTCATACATATTGATGTTTTTCCTCCAAGTGCAGAAAGGATAAAAATACAGGCCTTGTATTTGCATAGATCAGGTTACAGCTGTAACATGCTGTAACAGTGTATTTCAAATTTCAAAATAATTCCTCATCCACGTTATCTTGAATAACCTAGCTAAGTTTGTATGTATGTACACAAAAATCCCATTATCCATTAAGGAACACTGTTATTGAAACTAAACCAATTTTATTCCATCATCTATCTCACCTAGTGCATAATTTCAGGGCCAGCAGCGTGGTAAACCAAATATTTCTATGTAGTATTTCAACTTCAATCAATTCGACTATACTGCAATGGACCCTTAGGGAACAAGTTTGTTTAGGCGCTGGGAACAGTTTCGAAGCATCGGACAGCAACATCAATCGAACTAATTAGAGTTAAGTTACTTTAACTAAAGTGTATACTTCATAGCTCATGCACAACCAATATTTTTTTCTCCAAGTGCAGTAAGGAAAAAATATATAGACCAGCTACGTGCACAGATCAAGTAACAACTGTAAACTGATTTCAATATCATTTCAGTTAAAGATGTACTGATTCGTGTATGGGGGAAATAATAGACAGTGTGTTGCTCACGCCAAAAGTTGATGTATATATGTATCCACGTTATCTTCAATATACCAGCTAAGTATATTATGTATGTAACAATCCTATGATCCTATATCGTAGAAAGTTTTGCAATCATTCAAACTAAGCCAATTCAATATTTAAACCAAAGTCTATCACAATTACAGAGCTGGTATCCATGTAATACCACGACCACTAGAGGGCTAAACAATGATTTCTATGTAGTGCGACATACTCGAACGACACTGCAGTTGACCCTTCATGTCAACAAGTTTATTTAGGTGTCGGATACAGCTTCGTAACTCCGGACAGGAACATCACACGAACTAATGAGAGTTGAGCAACTTAAATTATACACCTTATCTATACAGTAAACAACTCATCAACCTACATAGCCAGACGCTTCCTTCCGGTCCATCGCTGAGCAGGTGAAGGCTGAACTGAAGTCCTGCCAAATCCCTTTTCAACTGCGCGCTATCCATACTCAGAACACAATCCGGCAAAAGAATCAAATGGTCAAGTCCCTCTTGGGGCCCGCTCAAGCTCTCGGCTGCCAGCATAGCCACATTACCCGAAGATGGTTTATACCGAGTGGCCGGCTTCACTTTGGCTTTCCCGTTTATTTTCGACTCAACGACAAAAACGATTCATTCAAATTGATTTTCCTGCGCGAGGGTTCACAGTCCAAGTGGAAACAACGCGCGATTTGGCGTTTTGTTTTGAAGTTGACGTAAAATGACGTCACGGGAATGTGAAAACGCGACGAATATAACAACACCGCCGCACCGGGATTCTCGCGGTCTACTGACGGCAAGACGGCGTCGGACCTGCCTGCCAGCCAGCCTCTCCCACCCTCCCATAACACGTTCGCCCGCTCGAAGTGGGTTTTTAAAAAGGAGACTTCACAACTCAAACACAAGAGCGATAAGAAAACCGTCTGATACGAGAAAAGCATCAGCAATTTAAAGGGGGGAGATAGTGGGCAAAAGCCGCAGAGGGAGACCTAGGACACATTTTAGTCTATTATTTTGATCAATTTCAAATCGACCTAGATAAAAACTGTACATCATTTACAAGTTCATTATCCAAAATCGCTGCAAATTATCACACCAAATGTTATTATTGACATGGATATTTCTTGGCTTATTCCAAATTTCCTTCCTACAGCAATAACTGTCACGCTTAATTTCTATACTTAATAGTTCACAGACAACCAATCGTAGCTAGGGAGACTATAATTTCTCGATTTCCCATCCCACAGAAATCTTTCACCACTCGTTGTAAAGTTATGAATTCCATATCATGGTTCCACATTCCCATCTCTGCAACTCTCCTGAGAAGTCCTAGTTACACACTTCGTTGCGTATACGGACTAAGATGTTGTAAATGATCTTAAAAACCAATGCATCCGAACAGCGCAAATGGCGAATAGGCGGGATGGTTGGAGGTAACAATTTATTGTGTACGAAATGTTTCCAAACAGTGTACCTTATTGAGAGCAAACCGAATGGACCAAAAGTTGGCCGGCAACGTTCATCTTCAGTTCCCCTAGCAATTCAAATATTCACACTCAATACACATTTATCCACTCGCGCCTGTATCGGGGAAGGTCGCATTGCCTCCTTGCAACATGATCACAATTTATCAATGAACCAAATCAGCTCAATACCGAATTAGGAGCGAAATTCAGAAAGGAAATTTGGGTAAGTCCTTCCATCTGTGCATACCTATAAACCACACCCAATAAATTGCGAATGGTATGAACAATTACGGTGCCATAAGCGTTGAAACATTAGCCTCTGCCTACGGTGCTGAAATTTCCAGCCGTCTGAGTAAAATTATTGTCAAATCAGCTCAACATCGAATTGATAAGACAAATACGTCAAAGGAATAAGGGTAAGTGGTTCCATTCATGTATCTCTATGTGGTGTATACAGACAAACCACACCCAATGAATCGCGAAGGGTACGAACATTTACGGTGCCATAAGACAGCCATCACGAGTAGCGTTGATACGTCAGCCGTAACCTACGGTACTGAAATTTCCAGCCGTCTGAGTAAAATTATTTCCAAGGGTGAGTTTTTAGCTGTCTGCCGCATATCGTAGTATTTGGAGTCAAATCCTGGCTAAAATTAAACTTTGTTACCTATTTGTGGTTCAAAATTTAGGTTTGTCTTAGAAGGAAAGAAATTTAGCAACGTAATAGGAACTCCCGCTGTTGCCTCCTGTTGACAAACTGAAATTCCCAAACAACCAAGACCTGTACTCATGAATGCCGATGTCTATATAACTTTCGCGGTAAACGTGACTTCGAGTGAAGATGACGGCACGCATTTACGTTCATATAGATAGGTACTTATATTTTGAAGCACCAACTCTGTTCATAACCGATGGTAGCACCCGCAAATCACATAAACGGATTAGGTAAAAGAAAACCTTATGAATAGCGTGAGGGACGACATAACTTTTTGTACTTATTAGATAGCCATTCTACGCAGGTCATTGGCATACAGATAATTATTAAATGAGTCTTGGGCATTATCTAAATATAACATACGTTGCCCAACTAAAAGCAGAAAAAAAAGACCAGTCCTGCAGCATGATCGAATTTTTGTAAATTATCGCACTATTATCATGTTATATCGTTTTGAAAATTGAGCACTTTGAGTGACTGGAAAATGATAATTACCAATTTTATGGCAGAAACTCGTTCTAAGTTTTATTCAAAGAGAGATTTTGGATTGTTAACTTCTGTTGGTGTTTAACTGATATTTAAGAACATTTTAATGAAATTTAAGTACATTTCTCACCGTAATTTTTCACCGTATATATATAAATTTCGAATTTTATTTTATAGTTATTAAACGTTATTTGAGCAATAATATCTGCTTGATATTGATATATAATCTGCTAAAAATATAAATTGAACAATTTTTAGCCGTTTTTTGCTAGTTTTACAGATTTTTTCAGCACTTTTTTGAAATATGACCAATTTAATGCGCTCAAAAAATGCTGGCCAACGAACTCATCCTATGGTTTGGAAAGCTTGATTTTTTGGCTCAAGAACGGAATTTTTATCTCAATCCTAAAGAGAGTTAAAGAGCGTTAAACTCTAAGATCTCGTTTCAGAATGTCTCAAAACGGATTTCAATGAAGAAAATTTTCGAAAAATTTTGATTTTAAAATTTTTGGAGCCATTGCAATAGTTTCATTTTTTACAAACATTCGCTAAAAAACTCATCAGTGTCGGGAAACCTAGCACATTTGAAACATCACTATTAGTGACATTGAACTACTTTTTCTTCTTTCTGGGGAAGAACAGAGGCAGGCCTACATAGCGATCAGAGTCAGAAAATTCAAGATCAAAAATTAAGGCAAAAAAATTGAAAAATTATTCATTTTACAGGACAGTAAAAATCGTGTTGTACAAAAAATGGACCAGAATTGCAGTTTTCCTTGCACATTTCCATAAAGCACAAAGCGTACTAAAATTTAGGTTTGTGGGTGTTTTCCCAAGTTGGTGATATCAATAAATTAACATCATTACGATGTTCAGCAGGAAAAAACACTCCAAAATCATGTATTACATGTGGCAACTGAGTATCTTCAAAAACTCAGTATTTCACATTTATTGCACTTTAAGAGCGGAATTGCGCGCTTTTGGAGCGGAACTGCGCCCGTTTGCGCGCACTTAAAAAATCGAGTGATGGGTCATTTCTTCATAAAATTCCACGTAGAATTCTAATCTACAATAAAAAATGGGGATTCCCATATAAATAACAACGTTGATGTCAATCGTGCACGTTTTTTCATTTTTGAGATCTTTACTAAAAATATTAAGATTGAAAAAAGAAAAAACATTTTTTGACCAATTATTAAAGATTTTATCGTGGGAGGGGGGGGGGGGGTTCTTGGGGACACCCTGCATATTGTAAAAATAAGTTTAAACAAAATTGGTAAAATACAAACTGAAAATAACTATAAGTAATTCATTTAAATAATATTTGGTTTTTGGAATTTAATTTTAGTACCAAGGTAATTGTATGAACTTTTAGTTAAATTGACTTTATTCAACATAAAGTGCCTATTTACTTTTAAATTTAGTTTAGGATAAAGCTCGTTAGTATTTAATTGTGCTCTATCATTAAAGTGCTAAAATGGAAACCAAGTCCTAGGATGGAGCGCAAGAACTGGTTCCATCATCAATAGAGGTTCCAGGCTATAAAAGGGAGGACATAGAGTGGAAGTAAGTAATGGAACCAATAGCGAAATTCAGAAAGTACGAAAATACACCCTACTCCAGGGCATATTCTAATTCACCAAGAACGGGTTCATCGAAGGCCCATAGTTTGACAACTATTTCCAAGCCCTTTATTTAGGTGTTAAACTGTGGTCATGGAATACTGATGACTGCAGTGAAAGAAGTGAATAGATGAAGGGAAGTACTGACTTAGACGGGAACGTATGAGGGAATCTTGAGAGACCTGAGAACAAAATAAGGATTTAATATAGGTAGAGCCGGGGTTTCCGCTGATCAATATCCGATCCCTAAACCTGTGTGTGGGCCCATCCCGCAATACCTATGCTCTAAAAAAATAGGTGGTTTCTCTCGCTGCTCCTTCAAGTAACGAGGAACTATGTGCTTCGTTATTTCCAATACGTAGCAGAGTTTTGAAGGGAAACCTTGCGAAATAAAACCCCGGATAAATTGAGTTATTGGAATTTAGTTGGTAGCCGAAAGTTGATACCCTGTTTCTTTACTCAGTTTACTCGAAGTTTTACAGAAGAAAACGTTTCAGTTGTGTAGCATGGAAATATGAGCGAATTTTCGATTTTTACGCATTATAAATGTCAACTTTAAAACGAGAGCACACAAATTGTTAACAATCATAATTTATTATTAAAACAAAAAAACATCCTAAATTATATTCTACTTTCAAACCAACTTTAGGATTTTAAATGAAATTTTGCAAGTTTTATAGATTTGTTACCACATTTTTATGGAATTTAAGTAGGTACGTTTTTAGGCACAATTTGTGCACAAATTTCTGACTGTTCCAATGCATGGTTGATAAACGTTTCATTATAATTACACTAAGTTCAAGATATTAAACTGTTGTTTGCTATTTTCAGTGATTTTCCAAGCTTTCCACTTTATTGTGCTCGAAATGTTCAGCACAGCAATCTCTTCTTTTTTTTTTTTTTTTTGGGGAAATTTTCGGAAAATTGTAATCCTAATTCTTTTGGGAACACTGCAATAGATTCATTTTCTTTGAAAATTCCCTAAAATCATTGATAATTTGATTGAAATAGGGATGGTTGAAGTAACAGGGAAATCTAATATTACGAATTTATTATTATCCAAAATTAGAAACGAAACGCATCTTCAGTACCGCTAATACTAAGGACAGACGAATGAAACAGAAAATATTGGGTGAGAGGCTTCACAATACTTTTTCAACTGGAGTTCAAACTAGATGGGCGCCAGTCTGAAAATCATGAAAAAATTGGTGTGCGGGTGCATGAAAAGAACTCATAATGCAAGAAGTATCCGTAGTTATAAGTTGCAGCCTTGAAAGTTGATAATATTACGTTTCACTCAAAGTTCCTTCCAATATCTTATCTCATTAATTATTATAATTAACTATCCGTAGTTTTAAATTGCAGCCTTGAAGTTGATAATATAACTTTCCTATCAAAGTTCCTTCCTATACCTTATCTTATTCATTTGTTATAATTAAATGAAACTGATTACAAAAATACTAAAATACGAGTCTCAGTTGTTAGCACATTTTAAGGGTCTTCTACTGGCCCTGTGCATGGTTAAGGGACGAGAGAAGGTCTCAGGCTGGTTTAATTGGATCCTTCACACACGTGGAACGTGGAAGGACCAGGAGCCAGATTCGCATATGGCCGCAAAAGATTTTTATGGCCGATGATCAATGCCCACCATAGTCTAATGGCAAAGGAACGTCTAGAGCTCTACCATTGGGTGATGTATACATGTGTGGGAAGAGTATACGTATTGCAGGAAGCAGGCGAGGGACTCCCGTGTTACTGGGACAATGATACATCGGGCTACAGTTTGGACGGTTTCTGAAAAGGTCATACTGAAGAAGCTTGGATATACGACTGAATGATGAGATATTAAGTGGGGCGGGTCCTTTAACAATGGATTCACGAACTTACAGGGTGGATGAAGAAACCATAGACAAGTGGAAATCTCCGTCGATATAATGTCGAAATGGATGCAACGTCAACTTGCACAGCGGTGATACGCGATACCAGTTACAACCCTATATTTACAACATCTGAGTCAAAAGGTCGACATTAGCAAGCCAATGAAAGAACAAGAGATTGCTCTTTTAAGGGCTATTCCCTGGATTCAAAGAATTTTTTCCTTTTGGGCATGTTGGGGATCAGTCGGCTGCATATGCTGACGGTATTGCTTGTGGTATTGGTCTGTAGGAATTGAGACCAGAGCGATGATATTGGTGAAAGAGCTGGTGTATGAAGGTTAGGGGGTGAAATTGTACACCAAACAATAGTAATGATACTTTTGTTGGCTTGAAGGGGGGGGGGGGAAGACTGACAGGATCTCAAGTGGTCTGGATAGATGGGAACAGAACAGACTGACATGATTTCAGAGTTTTAGTTTTTCTTAAACTAACATGTGCCTACTTCAGAAATAATAACAAAATCAATAAATAATAAATTCTGAACAATCATGGTCATCATGATCACATCCCCATCTCCTAAGATAAAAGTTCAAAATGTAGTTGAAGAAACGAAAATTCCGAACCAAGCTCATCAATTTATTTATAAGGAATGGATTGTCAGGTTATTGTGAAAAACTTTAGCCGTTAGAATCCATCGTATTATCTGAAAGCTAAACGTCAATTTATGATAACAATAAATTTAATTTTGACGAGTGGTACGCCAATCCCATCGTGGCCGAATAAACACGATAAAATGAAAAATAGTTTTTCCTTTGAGAATATATTGGAAATAGGAGAGTTCAAAGAGTTTTCCTTGCCAAACAGCAACGAAGTCATAACAGGGTCATGGGTCTCCAGTGGGGGCGAAGAGAGAGATATTATCTGGATCGGCTAGTTGGATATAAGACATTCTTCTTTTCATTTCCTTTCATTATGATAGAAAGTTGAGCAAGAATCCCAGGTCAATTCGCCAATGAGTCAAAACGGAGCGGAGTAGCGAAGTCTGCTCAGCAAAGTCAAAATGAGGAAGCTGCAACGAATTGCGACAAAATCAGGAAACTATTATAATACCTATCTATATGGATTTTACAAACATACCTGCTTGATTAATTCACATTTTTGCGTAATTATTGCAAACATCATATATATTAAAATGAAGAAGAGTATCCTTTAATGTTAGTCGATAAAAAATTACTTTCATTAGGAAAAAGCGAATTTTATTGCATGAAAACTCCAAATACCTCCAAAAAGTACAAATGAACACTCAGAATCTCGACAAATTACATATTCTAGTTACTTTGCAAAGTCTGGATCGATTCGGAAAGTCAAAAACCAGCATGAATAACTTTCATTCTAAAATTCTTCAACCAGCATTGAGTGTACTGGGTTTGTTCCGTTTTTAGGCCATTTCCGACCACTGTGCGGCGTCCCATCGATGTAATAATCGAAACTCAAAAGTGTAAAACGAGTCAAAATTCGGGCCATGGGAGTGATTACTTAATGCACCCGACAGAACATAATTCCAAAAGGGAGAACGAAACTTCTTGGGAAACTGACGGCAGCTTTCCCTCGCGGAACAAATCGGCAAAACAGTCGTCCACGCTTTTACTTGTTATTTGGGTGGCTGTCCATTCTGCCTGAACGGTCCTTCACCTACCTCCGCGTCCACGAGGGGTTAGATAATGGCCGAGTATCTTGTAACAATGTAATGAGTTCAATGAGCAACCCTTAGTCCTCACCCCCACCGGCAACCAGAGCCAACCTATAACAGGATACGACAGCAAGACTAAGAACAGTTCAAACGCAAGACCATGGGGGAAGGACCGCCGAAAATTCCATGTCGTGTATGTGACCTCATGACCAAATTGTCATCTGATCTCATCCAACCAATTCATAAATTGTTACTGAGATTTTTAATATGTCTAGCGATCGGTATGGCATACTCGAACCATATCATCAAATCAAAAGGGTATTTTCGAAAAATACAGGCTTGCAAGCATTTCTTACGTTGACCTTAAAACTTCATTTATACTCAACATGGCAAAAATAATGGAATTTAAGAGTTATCCATTTAGTCGGTTATTCATCTTGTAATAATGTAATTAGTTCAATGAGCAACCCTTAGTCCTCAACCCCTCCGGCTTTCAGAGCAACAGGCAACCGATAACAGGGGAGGAGGGAGGGAGGGAGAGAGAGAGAGATTTGATATGATTTTAATAACGTTTATTTATCTCCATAATAAATTTATGGCTCACTGGCCCTCTGTTACAATTGTGGAGAAATACATTTAATTAATTAACATAAGTAAGCTAAACTTAGTGACATTTGTAATACAATATTCGTATTATAAGAATTTGCTCTCTAAGTCGACTTTGCATACCTTAATCATAATATCAAATTGATAGAGCATACTCGAGCAGTTCTTACGAACATTTCTTAGTTGACATTAAAAATTCTTTGACTCAATAAAGCAAATATGGATCTTAGGAGTTATCTGCTTATCGAATTTTCTGTCGTATTATCCCTGACATTTAAGCTCCTCTTTTACGCAAATGTACCGCCAACAGTCAACTACACACAATACCGATTTCGGATAATTTCTTTCAATAGTGAACCAGTGTTATTGATCGAGAAAAAATATTCCACACTTTTTTGAAATTTTACCAATTTAATGTGCTCCAAAAATGCTGGCCAACGAACTAGTCCTTTCGTTTGGAAAGCTTGATTTTTTGGCGCAACAACGGAATTTTTATCTCAATCTTAAGGAGAGTCGTCCGGAAGGGAAGGACACACACACACTAATATGACATATATATATACACGCATGAAAAAGCGTTAAACTCTAGGATTTGTTTCAGAATGTTTCATACCAGATTTCAATTAAGAAAATTTTGATTTAAACATTTTTGGAGCAATTTTCAACGAAAAACCGCTAAAAGGACTCCTTTTACCCAGCATTCCCTTCTTTTGCAAAATTTACAAGGATCGATCACGACAAATTGCTCTTGACGTCCTTCATTCACCCAAAATGTGAACAGGAACTAACCCCTTCGTTAAAATGCGCGAAACCCGCAATACACTCATGCGATGCTGGCTAGAGGGAAAGATCCTACGAGGCGAAGTGGTGGATAACCACCCCACCTGCAACAAGGCCAGTCGCCAGGGAAAGAGGGCACCACGCCCCCCTGGAGATCGATCAGTAACCCGGTCAACCGTCATTATTACGTCAAGCCTTCAGCCCAGCAGAGGGATCTAATGAGTGAACGGATCGAGGAACGGACACGGTTATTCGAGTGATTAGCCCTAATGGAATAGTTTCGTTGGGGTAGCCACGACCACTCAATGAACATTCGAAAATCTTGCCACTTAAATTTAGTACCACCAACTCCGCGAATGAAAACATTACAATTTACTCTACGACTAAATTATACTGTAATTATAAAGATTTGGGATTGTGAAACGCTGAAAATCAACGTTCGGAATCTTCAACAACCAAGATACGAGTACATGCAAAATGTAGGGCGAGTTTGGGTACAACCTACAAATTTCTTTATTCCTGAATTGGTAATTTCAACTATTAAAGGGGTATAAAGGGGGACCTGAGGATTCCAAAAGGGGTACATGTTTTTTGGCTAATTACACAATGCTCACATGTATAAACTTGAAGTTGAATTTGAATAAGTGATTTTAGTTCATCCTTGATGTATGGAAGAATCAAAGAAATTAAATGAGTATATTAAGTTCCAGAGATCATTGATTCAGGCCTCGATACATTATTTTTATTGTGCTGAATAACGAAGTTGAAACTTGCCAAGGTCTACGTGAGCCCAAAAATTATATTAAAATATTTTTAAAAATTTTAGTAAATAAATGTAGCGTTTTTTTAACAAAGTTTTTTTTTTTAATTCTTTTACAACCAACACGTTTGAAAGTTATAGATTGAGGGTAAATTATCTGTTTTACTTGAATTTATTAGTGAATTTATTAAAATAGAAAAAGTAACCTCTCTTCAGAAATTCCACAAGAAGGACCTGTCACTTGTTGATGATTATTCTTTCAAGAATATGAAAATTGTTCAAGATGTGAAAGAGACGGGGAACAAATCTATATACGAGACGGAACTACAGGCATCAGGCAATTATATTGCGAATTTAATTGCTGTTTTATTTATCTTCTTCATGGCTTATTCTTGATCTCCCCCACTAACCAACCCTCGAAAAAGAGGATCATCTAGCAGCACTGCCTATATGAAATATTTTGCCGAGAGCTTTTCAAAAAGGAGTAATATGAAGGGTAGTGGATGATTGGCAGTGGCGAAACAGCGATATTAAGACAGCTGAATAACGTCATAGGTTAAGGAACGATCTCTCCTCGACCTCAGTGACCTATGACGTAAATTCAGTTTCTGGGCTTCCGTGATCGTAACACACACATATACACATGCATGCATATGCTAAAGCACCTGCTAATTCAACGATCACGATTGAAGCTCTGTTCAGTGCCGAAGCTTTGCACTGTTGGAAAAACGGAAGTTAGTTAAAAAAACATTGTCTGTTTCCACGAAAAATCGTGGCATATACAACTTTTTTTCACTAACTTCCGTTTGAAAAGGGTTTCCACAACTTCATTGAGAGTGATTTAGTTCGTATTACTCTGTTGGCTTGAGAACAGACATCATGGTGGCCTAGTGTGCAAAGGCTCTTTGGGTTCATCACATCTGTCCGGGATTCCAACACTTCATGAATGTGTCAGCAGTTGAAAGTAGTGGGGATTGCAGGATACCTGCAGGGTGTTCAAAAGACTTAATCCATCCCACATTTTTTCCAACCTATCGACATTTCACAGACATGTAACTTTTGGAGGAGTTGCTCCCTACATTATGATGATATTTGAATAATACACTCTTGTTACGGTACATAAATGAGTTATAATATGCCTTCCTTCACACGACATTCAGATAGAAACGTAATGTTATCTGGTTAAGACAGGCTGTTGATAAAAGGACCGAATATAATTACTCAATCGTCTCATTTCAAAACTACGTCGGATGTATCTCGAGCATTAGAAAAACTGTCGACAAATCTAGCCAAAATGACTAATACAAAATTCAGGAATACATAGTGTATTTCGCGACGTGAATCAGACCTTGGTAACCCCACCCTAGGCAGGAGGGCATAACCGTCAGCCTGCGATGCGATGGGACGAATCATGACTCACGAGGTCCACTTTTGTAAATGGGGGCGTTTGACGATTAGGGCAACCAGCGGGGCAGAATATCAAACCAGCTCGGTAATGCACCGCCTCTCGTGAGAGAGAAGTTGCCTGCGCAGAGTTAGTCATATGAAAGAATGTTCCCAATTAGTTATGTGCCGCACCCACGACGATAACTTTTCATTTTCAAAGGAAATTCGGAAGTAGAACAGAAAATATCAACAGGGAAAGACACAGTCTACAAAACCGGCGTACAGTGTTGTACACGTGGAAAAATACCCCAAAGTTGATCAAAAATCTCCGAGTGCTCAGGAAATTGTTATTTTCCGCATAATCGTAATCTATTCCCCTTATATATATATATATATATATATATATATATATATATAATATATATATATATATATATATATGAAAAACGTTACACTCTAGAATTTGTTTCAAAATGGATTTCAATGAAGAAAATTTTCAAAAATTTTTATTTTAAATTTTTTTGAGTCATTGCAATAACTTCATTCTCTACGGAAATTCGCTGACAACAAATGTATGCATAAAACTCAGTGAAACTTGGTTTCTCTTCGTTTTTGCTAAAATGTCGTTGTTTCTAATGAAAAATTTGCCAATTTTTACGCAGAACCGATTTAAAAATTCGGTGATGTTTATCATGTTCAATGAACAAAGTCCTTGAAAAATCCCTAACAGAGGTTCCGTTTCAAATTTCAGCTTCTTAGGATAAATAGCATACAAATTGCCGTTGAAAGCTCAATCAGCTGATTGGGGCGGAACAGAAAGTGAAATCATAATCTACCCTTTTCACAGAGGCTCCGCTCCAAATTTCAGCTTCGTAGGAACATAGAAATTGGATCTTTTGAATCACAAAATCAGCTAACACTGCTGATTATCAATGACGATTTTTGCAACGACTCTATTTTAAATGACTAGCTGATCATTTCGCGACCCATCCCGTCAAATTCGGTCCAGCCGAGCTCGATTTAAACCGTTATTACGAGGATAGGACTTTAAAAAAGGCCTTTCATTCCTTTTTTTTTTTTTTTTTGGACCACCCAAGTTTCACCCCAGGAACTGGGGCTTCTTCAGAAATACGAAAATTAAATTCAAAACATCAAATTTTAAATTTTAAAATATCTGTCCTTTTCTTTTTGTGATAAAAAGTTAATTTAAAGTTATCAGTTTATAAGAATCAAATTTTAAATTGTTTACCTTTACATAGGTAACTATGTTTTTTCGTATGCTCCACCTAGTTCGCTGGTGACGGAGTCCCTCAATCAAATAAGAGTAAATTTTTTTCCAAGTTTTCAGGGAGAATTTGAATCTTTTACCTTGAACATTTCTAAAAATATTCTTTTTTGAGATCAATAAAAAACCAATTATGGTCCAAAAATGGACAGAAAGGCCATTTTCGTAAAGTCTTGTAATAATTTGAAGTGTCCAAATGAAGAAACGGTTACGAGGATACACATACACACTTACATAAACGGACAGAGTGAACAGATAAATGCGCTAATTTTTTTGGAAAATTAAAAATTAAAATATTTTGCAAAATAAGCTTTGAGTAAGCTGTTTTTAAATTAGGTACACTATTATTATTGCAACAAAGTCAAATTCATGCGGCATGAGTTAATGATCGAATTTTCAACGAATTATTGTCACCAATTTTTCGCGAATATTGTATTATGGAAATTTTGTATATTTAGTAGGTACTCTCATATAGGAAATTTTACACTGATTCCGATCATAGGATCAAGATGCTAATCTACGAGTATCATAGATTTGATATTTATATCATAAGTACCTATATCATAGATTTAAGATAGTAATTCCTACTGAAACCTCAAAATGACTTATTTTTTCAGATTTTACTGTTGAATTTTCGAAATTAGACTCTTTGGGGGACAGAAATCCCTCCCTGGCCACTTTATATTGAGCAGTACGAATGTCCTCACTAGGTGAGTGGGAAAATTAATACGCAAATTAATTCGATTAATAATATTGGAAGAACAACAGGCACCATCTGCCAAACCTTCCCCTTAATCACTATCGTTATGATAACAAAAAATCGAACTCGGGTATGGAAAAGTCGGGTATCCATTTTTGTCAGATTGTGTCCATGAACTCTCAATTAAAACGCTACATTTTTGTTTAAACAATCGTGAACTCTTTCCATTTTCTCACACGCGCATTTTAAGTGTTCAGGCCCGATAGAACGTCCATTATACAAAAAATGCCAAGCCCAAGCAATTTCAGTCAATAACTATCGGACAAATGATCTGCACCTAGTGGAGAGGGTAGAACGTTCAGGAAAGGGAAGTCCCCAGTGGGGTCCAACATATACGTAAGACGGCTGCCCGGTCGGGAGCTCATATTGCTCTAACTCTCAAAGCAGCTTGTTTCTCTACAAACTTTCTTAGTATCTCTCTTCATTCATTAGTTAATGCCACGGTGTCACAGACTCTAGGTACCACTTAACATTCTTCATAAACCTACTATATTCCTGAGCTATTAGATAAATAATTGAGCTAAGATATTAAAGTAGATAAGGTATTTGACTAGGTCAGCTACGGAATGGTAAATCTGGTTCAAAGAGCAGTTATTAGGAGGCAACTGTACTTCAGAACCTGCTCATAGGTATTCGTCCTTAAAATTTCACCTGGCAGTGGTTATGAGTCAAATAGGGCTTTATCAGAGGTTTCACGATCCACCAAATCAACACAATTTCATTTTCAATCAGCACGGAACCACAAAATGTAATAATTTGCGGCTAGTGGTGGTGCGCAACCAGCACAGGCTCCAGTCTCGTCTTTGACAGAAAAGCAAGTCAGGGTCATTCCATGTCAATTCAACACACCCAATTTACCTCACCATTTTAGATTTTGCTCAAATTTGGTATACTCATAGTAATTGTTGAGACTAAGAAAAATACCAAATTTTAAATTTTTATCTCAAACCGTTTCTTAAATATGGCTATGTAAAACTTACAAAATCTTGCCAAAAAACCATGAACGGATTTTATACTATTCGCTCTACGAACTGTCCTAATTGAGCTAGAGAGCTGGGGGAGGTCTCATTTTGCAGCTTTTTTTATTCTCTTTCCAGTGATATACAACAGGACATAGGTTCTAATAACAACAATTTTGTCAAAATACAAATTAAAATTTTGATTTAATTTTTTTCCAAAAAGTACATTATTTAAAATTTTCAAAATATTCCTATAAATACTTAGTACTGTTGTAAACAATGTGACAAAATATAAATATGGGGTGATGATGGGTTCATTGTTAAAAAAAAATATTCCTGACACTAGTTTTCCACTAATAGCCCGGTTTTGACTAAATAATAAACATATTACGTACTTTTACCAAAGAGGTGAGCTATTTAATTAAATATATAAAGGAATACTATGTATAAAGGTAAAAAATATCAGAAATATTAATTCAAAATACTATTTTGTTAAAACAAAACCAATAACCATAGATATATTCCAATAAAAATTAAGTTATTTAGGTTGTTTACTTTAATTTTATACAATTTAAACCAAGTTAAACAAAGCCTATTAATTAGTAAAACAATAATCTTGAACATTTCTATAACAGTAAATTTGAAAAAGGTATGAAAATAGTCTACTTGAATAGTTATGTAATAATTCTGGTACAAACAAATTAATCAAAATTTACATAATATTGTACATATTTATGATGATGAAGTAGGTATACGAGTAAATGTAACACAATTGGTGCAGTACTAACGATAATGTTTAAACAACTATCTAGATTAACACTAACCTGAGGAAAAATTAAGTTTTGAGTTGACAGCAGTTTCCCTAAACATTATCTCAGTTTACGGAATTACATTTTGTAAAAGCCAGTTGGGTTTTCGCTAAGATCGCTTTCAGCTAGATTTACTTTTTTTTTCTACTTTTTTTTACTCTTAGATACATTTAGTTACCAACTCGTATACCAACTTCATCATGATAAATATGTACAATATTATGTAAATTTTGATTAATTGTTTGTTCCAGAATTATTACATAACTATTTAAGAAGACTATTTTCATACCTTTTTCAAATTTATTGTTATAGAAAAAATGTTCAAGATTATTGTTTTACTAATTAATAGGCTTTGTTTAACTTGGTTTAAATTGTATAAAATTAAAGCAAACAACCTAAATAACTTAATTTTTATTGGAGTATATCTATGGTTATTGGTTTTGTTTTAACAAGATAGTATTTTGAATTAATATTTCTGATATTTTTTACCTTTATACATAGTATTCCTTTATATATTTAATTGAATAGCTCACCTCTTTGGTAAAAGTACGTAATATGTTTATTATTTAGTCAAAACCGGGCTATTAGTGGAAAACTAGTGTCAGGAATATTTTTTTTTTAACAATGAACCCATCATCACCCCATATTTATATTTTGTCACATTGTTTACAACCGTACTAAGTATTTATAGGAATATTTTGAAAATTTTAAATTATGTACTTTTTGGAAAAAAAATAAATCAAAATTTTAATTTGTATTTTGACAAAATTTTTGTTATTAGAACCTATGTCCTGTTATATCACTGGAAAGAGCATAAAAAAAGCTGCAAAATGAAACCTACCCCAGCTCTCTAGCTCAATTAGGACAGTTCGTAGAGCGAATAGTATAAAATCCGTTCATGGGTTTTTGGCAAGATTTTGTAAGTTTTACATAGCCATATTTAAGAAACGGTTTGAGATAAAAATTTAAAAATTTGGTATTTTTCTTAGTCTCAACACCTACTATGAGTATACCAAATTTGAGCAAAATCTAAAATGGTGAGGTAAAATTTAAATTTAAAGTGTGTTGATTTGACATGGAATGACCCGCCAGCATAGTTGCAAATCTAACTTTATTTTCCCAAAAATACAGATACGAGCAGGCCTATTCAAGACAACCAAGGAGTTCAAGGACTCCTAGGAGTGAGTATACCCAATCCCAAGTTTTTCGTCCAATCTGAAATACAAGTGGTAAACATGATATAAATATGAAAAAGCGTCAAAACCCAGAAATCAGAATGCTTCAAAACGGTGCCCATGAAAAAAAAAATAATAATAATAATAATGAAAAATTTTCAATTGTGAAACATTTGGAGCCATTGCGATAGCTTCACTATTAATAAAAATTCGCTAACTAAACATTTTCGATTTTGAAGGGCAGATTATTTTGAATTTCCATGAATACAAAGCCACCCCCAGCAAATAACTATTTTAGAGTGAAAATAAATAACTATCAGGACAGGAAGAAATGAGATTAATATAACGGGTTCTTCCGCAGCAACGGCCGAGTTGAATTTCACGGTTTCCACAAAAACCTGACCGAATAAACGAAGATAATCCTCTTAGTTGCGTAAGGTGACGTAGCGAGTTTATACTGGATCATGTATTTTCTTTCGACATAATGAACTGGGGGAAAGGTCTCGAAACCTTCGTAGAGCTTGTTAGCAAACGGATCTGCGACATCCTGTTAGCATCCTAGAAGCTGCAAGAACTGTCACAAAAGTAGGGGGAAAGGGTTGCAAACATGCGGTCAGCGAAAAATCAAGTATAGACGACTAGCGACGCTAATCTCATTGATTATTTTCTTCCCAAAGAAATGCATCCCATCTCCATCCACCAATAACTAAGGTTTACGAAAAAATCAATAGGGATCTAGTTTCAAAACATAATTTTGCTTCATTATTTTCAATAAATTGTAATCGACCCCCCCACCCCCCGTAAACCAACCAATTCGCAAGTTCCTTTAAGATATGTAGATTCCAAAAATCGAATTTTAAAAAATCCTTCCGCCCGCCGTAGCCATTCGAAGCTTATCTCCGAAAATTCTATAGATCAAATTTAATCCGGCTCAAAAATCGCGGACCAGTGTTCTTAGCATGACTTTCAATTTTCCCAAAGGTGTGTAATTTAAGGGTTGAAATTGAAAAAGAAAAATCCGAAAACTTGAAATAAAAGGATAGTTTCTTATTGGTAAAGACAGTTTTCAGTTCAATGAATTGAATGAGACCAACTGGACGATCTATCGTTGGAGCTCCAGAAAATATTAAAAGTTAGAAGGAAAAAAAGCAAAAAAAATCGTTTGAGCATTGAAATGTTTCAAATTAACTTAAAAAGTAGCCTAAAAATTTCATCAATGGGTCACTGCCTAGTTATTATAATACTTACAAATTTTCTATTTTTCTCCATGTGTTTTGTTTGTTTTTGAGCATCAACTTTAATATATATATAATACTTACAAATTTTCTATTTTTCTCCATGTGTTTTGTTTGTTACTAATTAAATTGTTGTATAATCAGTTTTTATATATTTATCAACTTTACTATTTTATGTATATATATATATGAATATATATATATATATATATATATATATATATATATATATATATATATATAATATATAAATGAATGAATAAATTAGGAAACGATAAAATTATGCTTGATGTAATTTACATTTTCGCATGCGCATAGTGAAGTGTTGAATTGAGTAGGTACAATGAAATCGATACAGAATCATGAACAGCCTCACCCGCACATTTCCGGAAATTTTTATCAAAATCAGAAAAAAACTGAGGAGATGGAGAAAATTTTACAAGGATTCCACATTTGCGCATATGCAGAAGCTACTAACGACACAATCATGTTGAAATTGATATGGAATGATCGAATCGTCTTCTCTTAACTATCCTCCAAAGAGGAACGAGATCGAATGACGATTTCGCGTGATCTTCCTACCAGATTAGTAACAGAATGGCACTAAAAACTCACTCACTCACTAAAAAACGTATTTGAAAAATATAAAGAATTTTGTAGCGTTAAGCAACAAATTTGGGAATCCCCATAAACAATAGAGGGCCCATTCTGGGGATAACATTAGCCACATACTGTTCACTCATTTATAGGCAAAAACTAAACATCTTTCGAATTGATAATTGGTACTTGGGGGTTTTCAAATTGTTATGCTGATTCCGAGTCTGAGCTCAAAAGTGGGTAAATTTCAACAGATGAAAGTTTCTGAAATGGTCGAATGGTTCCAGATTATGGCTTTAGTCTCAAAATTGTGTCTATCTACCGATGCTAATAATTTTACTCGAGGTACAAGGCTGAAGGATCGATTATTTTTTGAGAAACCATGATTTTCAGTTTTTTATTACCATTTTTTCTTGGATGATCGAAACCAACAAACCACAATAATATTGGAGGTTACGACGTCCTATTTGAAAGTCAGGAATGATGAGCGGAATAAGTCACTCAGTGTGATTGGTGGGCGGCGGTCTTGTTGCCGGATGTAAACCAGTCATTTGAGAAGGAAAATATCAATTTTCCAATGACCTTCGCGGGAGTAAGGTTCCAACGTTTGTTAACACAACGGTTAATAATATCTTAACAATTTATGTCTTGCGTAACAATTCGTCTCTTGTGCCTCGATTGCGACCAAATGGCTCAACCGATTGAAATACGGTTTTTTTTGTTGAATTATCAGTGAGTTCGGGAGATGAACAAAAGCTTGGATTAAATGGGGAATATAAGTGTGGTAGAAAATCCAAGTTCTGCCAGTAGAATGTCTAACAGAAGAGTGGAATACTAGTTTCTATCCAGTTTAAATGAGTAATCCTCTACAGAACACTGGAGGGGGTTTGAGAATAATCAACGTTTGATTATACTGTCTATACGTGGGTCCTCATTTCATTTTTTGATAAATTCAACATCCCGAAAGACGTTGGCCGGGTGAAATTTAAAATGACATTTATTTTTACCTAAGCATATAACCTGAAGAAATGAACTGTTGAACATAAAATTGGTAGTTACCAACGTTTCATCCACAAATAGTGCTAAAACTTAAGAAAAACGTGTGATGAAAAATTGATTAAAAACACAACTTCTCTCGTGAAGTCATGATGCACTGTTGAGTCTCGTTTATTGCTCATCATTCAGTTTGTTTGTTTGTTTGCGTGTTGTTTTTATTTCTATTTTGTCACTAGTAAGTCCTCGGCAAAATTCAAACGCTCCTTCAACAGGTGCTAGGGGTGTGAAAAAATCGATGTTAGAATCGATTAAATCGATTTTTTGGGAAAATCGAAAGAATCGATTTTTGGGGAAAACATCGATTAATAATCGGACTTTTTGGGTGGTACTGTTTTAAGCCACATTTTAGATTTTATCGTACAAACGAGGTGTTAAACTCATGATCGAACGAGATGACGCGAACTTGTCATCAACAGCAACGACTAATAAACTCATGATTGATTCGTCACGTTAGCCGTGACTAGCAATGAGAATGAAACAACAACATGGTCAATGATTACTTATCAGTTTTTCAAATCTATGTTGTTGTTATTCGAATCCAAGCGGAGGAAAAGCTTTTTTCTGTATTTTATTTGACTTTAAAACTTTTCTTTTTTTTATCAATGTTAATAGTGAAATTTTTCGTCATCCTTTCTCTTTCTCAATTTAAATTGACAATATTGAAGCATATTGACAATATTGAAACATATAAGGACACATTCACAAGACAACGAGTGATAAATCAACCAGATTTCCACAGTTTCATATTAACAAATACGACGAAACATTCCAATCTCTAAGGTACCCTTTGGGATGTTGAAGAGGCCACAAAAAAAGGCAAAAAACGAAAGTTCGGAAGTACCGAATCACTAAATATAAGCTCTGACGAGGCCGATAATGGCGGAAGCGCTTAGTAATAAAACATTTTAAAAATTTGAGAAGCCTACTGTGAAACACACCCTCAAAAAGTACTACCGCTTAGAAGTTCCTCTATATGTATAAAATTTTTAAGTTTTCGAATGGTACAATTTTTTTTTTAAATACATTTTATACCTATTACCCAACATTATTATAAATTTTCATTTTTTATGAGTGCCTTTTTATTCACCTTGCCTTATTTGCCCAGACAGTAGAGGTGTTACTGGGCATACCAGGGTTCATCCATGGGCATACCATGAAGTGCTCTTCAGAATTACTTTAAAAAATCAAATTGAGCCATTGAATTAAAGAGGTTAAATTTCATACGATTTTAATCGATTTTTTGTCCAAAAAAATCGATTAAATCGAAAAGGGGGAAAATCGATTTTTTCACATCCCTAACAGGTGCCAAACAATTGAGACATATCCCTACATACATTAAAAAGCTTTTCATCAGACTTGAGAGCACACAATGAATATTTCAATGCTAGTAGTAGTTACTTTTAGCTAGCACATCTGAATCATGAACCTTGATGAATATGGCTTTTTCTCAAAGGTTATTACCCAAGATTAGTCCATTTAAAAGCCAAAACGTCGCAAATTAACTGTGTATGACAGCTTGGTATCATATTTTCTCTTTCTTGAATACCGATCAAGAAGGAACCAAAAATATTGATACCTTCGGGAATCGCAATGAACGGAGGCGGCACAGCCACGCTGCGTCTCGAGCAGCACCACATGGAGGCTCGTAGGGCAGGTTTGCTCTGGTTCCGTCGCGTCGGCGGCCACGATACCTTCACTATGGAAGAGGCGGCACAGGGGGCGAGGTTATCCTGGGAGAGGTTACAAACCAATCGATATCCATGAGATGGGGAAGCTCGGGTAGGCGGCGAGCTGGAGCAGTCAACCCATTCATTTCGAGACACTCGAGGGGGTGGCCACTGACCTCGTCTCGAGGCAAAGTTATGCATCAAACTAATACCACGACAAGGATGCGAAAACATTATTAATGTTATCATCAGCAGCGTAGCTCGAGCCATCAACCAGGAATATCGCACGTACAACCTAGCTAAAAATAATCTTTATGTATCACGCATTTAATAAAAATCAACGCCCCTCCTCTATCACACCACCCGCAGATACGTGAATTAGAGGTTAATACATCAATACATGAAATTACCATGAATGAATGAGATTATAGAGAATAATCGGAAGATATGTAACTACCATTATGAATTTTGGTGAGATAATGACAAATTTTAAAGATGGTTGTAATACAATAGAAACCGTAGAGTAAGTAAATAAGTAGTAAGTAAAAAGTAGATAGATAGATGGATAGAAATGTATTCAATGAAGACACAATGCATGTACATATGTTGATAATACAAATTCAAAACTTAAGCAACTGATCGAGCTTACTTCCAACGGTAGCTTGGCCCGTGTTGTTGGACAAGGTCTAAGGTCTAGAGTAGAGGTGTAAACCCTTCGAAATCTACGGAACGATTTAGCAGTTTATAACAGTTTATAAAATAAATTCAATTCTAAGAAATTTGACACCATCCACACTCTCCTACGATGAGTAAATTTCATTCTATGATTCTTCAACGTTTGCAGCACTGGTGACGTCACACTGGGCAGGTGGGTCCCGCCCGCGCAAGAGAGGGCTTTGACGTCACCAGTGTGCGAAACTCTGAAAAATCATAGAAGATAAACTACTCATCGTAGGAGTGGGGTTGATGCCAAAGCTCTTAGGATTGAATCTTCTTCAATTCAAAAATAGTTAAAGTACCTTTTTCACGCCCATGGGTATCGCTCATTTATACCCCCTATTCTTATCAGTTTATTAGTAGACTTTCAGGTTAGAAAAAAGGCTGAACAATCTTTTTCATACTGAAGAAATTTCATTTTTATATTTCACCAAGCTGCTAACTCGCAAAAATCTTGGTGGTGCTACTGCCACGAAAAAAGTTCCCCAGAGTTCCACTCTTGAACAGAGTGTACTTATTGTGGGAGACAAATACACTAGAAATGAGAGAAAAAAGTCGAAAATGTGTACGAATCGAGGTTTTTGTGATTTTTATCCCTCTTATAACCATCAAATGCACTTGTGCAGACTGAATTGAATAACGAGACCCGTAATCCTCCTCAACCCCTATGAGGGCTTCCGCAACCCCTAAAGTATTTATGAGTCCACGAAATGGAACATCTTATCCGAGATTAAACATTAGACAAACGGCAGATTCGGAAGACAGACTACAAAAAGAATAAGCGATCTATATTATTAAGGCTTACCACAGTCCGAGCCAAGGCCCATGAATTCGTCCATAACACTCACCTGAAAGAGGATATTTATTAGGAAAAAATAACCAAGTTGAAATTAGAACCATAATAATACCAACATTAAGACGAATATAGAATTGGTTAGAATGTTGCTACTAGCCGCCATGAAATAATAATGAAAAACTTATATTTCATTTTTTTAATTTAAATTTTTCACAATTGAAAGTAATATTAACCATACAGCCATGTCAGCTCAGTTTCACGGCGCCTTGTCTGTAGTCCCTAGGAAGTCAAGCAACTGCAATATTTTGGAAATAAATTATATTTTTAAAAAACAGCCGCTCTCAAACTATAGAACCGAAATTTATGAAATTTGGCTCAAAAATCACACATTTGCCGCATGTACCCGAAATCTTTCTCTCACTGTCAACTAGTCCGAAAGCCTGCAATTCATCAGCAAATCGAAGAAAGGTAGATTTTCGCGATATTTTGATAGATTTTATTCCAATGTATCGAACGATATCACACGGAGGATGGCATATACACAGGGTTGCTAGACTCGAAGAAGCTAAATACTGCACATGTTAACCGAAACATACTGTAGAAATACTGTTGAATTTTCCATTCAAAAATGCTGTATAATACCGTAGATTTTAATAGCAAACCGTAGAATACTGTAGGCAGTTCTATTCAAAAACACCTTAGCACAGTATATTATGATGCTAAGCCAGAGCTGCTAAACACAGAAGATGATGGCCTAAGAGGCTTATCCTATGGCTTAGGAGGTGGGGAGGGAAGGAACCTCTGGAACAAATAACCAGTAACAAAAATAACGTTGAAAAACTAATATTTCTCACAAAACACTTGTTCCACTTTACCCCGAGGACTGAAGGAACAAATATACTGAGACAGTATAACACTTTGTCAAGACTAACGAATAACTTTCGAAATGAACGTCGGAATAGAACTTCACCTCCAAAACAGGTAATGACAGTGGATAACAATCTTAAATTGGTACAATAAAAGAAAGGCTATGATTTTCGTTACGATGTTCATCATTATTTTAATTTTCCTTTTCAATCCACACAAAAAAAAAAAAAAAACTAGAAAATTTACAAAATTCCGTAGAACTGTAAAGAAACTGTGCATTACCACCCTGTAAAGAAACCCTGCATATACACCATCCGTTCGCTACCACATGGAAACCGTAGGGGTAAAGTTGAATTATCTAGGTATTTTCATTTAGAAGAGAAAGCAATGAATTTCTTGATCGTGAAGGTGCGGATGTTTTCCCAATTTGAGAAGAATTGGAATGAAATACTCTTTGAACGCTTAATTGCAGACATAGCTCAGAATATCTGGTCAAACTGTGGGGGAGCCATTCCCTCACTATTTAATGAAAACCAGCTCATAACTGTAAGAGCGAGCAACAATTTGGTGGCGTTTACAGACAGACAAAAGACGGTTGAATATACAAAAGGAACAAATTTACATTTGGGTGCGAAAAATCTAATATCTTGACCAGAAAAATAAAAGAAAAAGAGCCAGACTAGTCAGCCAGACCCCTTCGGTTTCTCTGTGATTACAACGACTTTCGTCGTCTTCGGGTTCCCAAAAGCGCAGTTATTTTCCAATGGGGAGGTAGACATCCTGCTGCACCTAAAATAAAGCTTCTCGCTCGAGAGGTGGATTTTATGTTCGAAGTCAAACCAGAAATAGTCCATGTCGAGAGGGGAAAGGGGAGTGCTATTTCTCCAGAGCCGTTTACTAGAAGGTTGAACTTGGTGTAAGCCAATAACACCAGCGCTTAGGAATGTGACCGACGAATCTTACACACAACCCCCCCCCCTCCTCAACCACCACCACATTGTGTACTTTACAATTGGAAATGAAAGGAAGGCTTTGAGGGACACATATGTCAATTTTCGGTCCGAAAGCATACATTTACTAGATCTAAAATTACAATGAAGACAGACGTATGTACACACCTCTACCTACCGAATGAAACACCTACCTACTTGTCATTTTATACGACACCTGCAGAAAATTTAATTTTTAAATATCAGAGCCATTGCAATAGCTAAATTTTACACGAAAAATCAGCAAGGTTGGGGAAAAGACGCAGCGGGAAAAAATAGTGTGGCCGTGGCCTCAAACTCGCTCATTCTCCCCTGAGTAGGTACAAGGAGAGCTCAGAATGCGCAGCAAGCAGCTCGCCAGGGGAATGATTGGCTATTCCCGCGTGGTTGGTTATAGGCTCAAAGATCCGAACTGTCAACGCAGCAGTCTAGATGCTGAGTAATATGACACCCGATTCGATAAATCGGTAATTTGTGTAAGCCTATGTTCGGAACTGTCTCCTTTACGTGGAATCAGTTGAGACATGTAAGAAAGAAAATACGATAGCGAAAGCACATTATAGCCCAAGCAAATTGGGAACAATAGAGGGAATACATAGAGATTCCAACCTATGTAATTCAAATTTCTTCAGGTGTCGCGGAGAAGGTCCTCTAATGAATTTATGATAAATGAGCTTAAAATAACCCTCCCGCTGGGGGGGAGGAGTAAAGGTCCTTTTTAGCGGTTTTTCGCTCATAACACGGAAACGTTGCATCCTATGTGAAATGTCTTGAGATAAAAAAATGAAGCTCACTAAATTTGGTTCTAATTTTAGAAACCACTGTTTTTTTCCAAAATTTGTAAATAAACTAATTTGGATTGGAACTTCCGGGCGCGCGCTTTTTATTCAAACCGCTCGCCTGTAAAAAGTCATTTTTAAGCACATTAGATCCATTTTATCAGGAACTACGCAACTGATTGGGACCAAATTTTTAGAGGATATTCTAGTCAGTGGGTACCTTTTACAATGACAGAGAGTTTTGTTGAATAAAGCCAGATAACACCCCTCATATAACCTTTCTTTTATTTAATTTTTTTTAAATTTAATAGTTTAAGCCGCACCTCAACGAAGGGTCATTAGCGGCATTGAACAGGGTGTCTAAAGGGACAGTGAAAATTTCTGTAGATTTCTGTTTCGAATGAAACAAATATAGTGTAGAGCACTGCCTCGAGTTTGAACACCAAAGCCTGACGACCGAGGAGAAATAGATAGAACCGATTCAGAAACCAAAATATTTTTGTCTTCCGCCCTTTTTATTTCTGTTGATCCTGGCCAAGCCCTCTGAACGCTCACTATGTCCCACCTCTCAATCTTCTTCTTGTTTATTTTAGGTTTATCTTGAGATTCTCCTCTTTCTATTGTCAGCAAGTCAATTTCTGTCTGTTCGACAGGTCGTGTCAATTATTTGACGTTGTATGAATTTCCAGAACTTCCGTTTAAAGATATCCATGATGATGAAAGAAATTTAAAATGATTAGGCTTCAAAAGAGTTATCCAACAAACTTATGCCTTTATTTTTTACGATTTGTTGGCAGAAGAACGACATCACGACGACGTTTTTATCTCAATTATATGGATATGAACGTAAATAAATTCATATTCTAAACATAAACGTGAAAATAAATTTATTAGTTAAAATTTCTGTGCTCAATGTGTCACATCAAAACATTTCGCCAATGCCAAATTACGATTGAGAGATCAAGCGGAATTTCATCTACAGCATGCGCAAAGGCTACAATTATTGATCCGTATTATTTATTGAAATTCATGAATAGATATTCAGAGCTAATCTAACGAAAAAATGCATAAACATAAAGAAGTTAGTTAACGTGAGGAAATAATTATTATAACAACGAATAAAACTACGATTCAACTTGAAAAATTGCATTAAAATCGAATCATGGAAGTTCCATATCGACTCACGTTCAATTAGGGTATTCTTTTCATGGAAAACTTTGATTAACTCGATATTGATACATTTGTTAGCCTTTTTATACACGACTTTCTCTCAATTTAAACTACGCTGGAAAACTGAGATTCCCAGGAAGTTTGTTGTGTAAAGCTTTTGACAAGAAGCTTATTATTTTTGGACATGTTAAAAAAGTGTGAATTCAAGGAAGAAAATGGTATTAGAGTGGTACATTTTTTCTTGGTTGACTCAGATCTGATTTTAAAGAGTAGAAGGCCGTTTTTTGAGACTGAATGTCGAAAAGACGAATAACAAAATTATGGAAATACCTTTGGACGTAGTATTTTGAAAATCAAGATCATGAACAAAATTATCAACATTCAACCATGAACTGTTTGTAGCAATTTAGTTGGTGAGCCGTTTTCTCGAAGTGGTGAGAGTCAGGACGTGGAACACCATATATACTTACATGAAAAACATGAATTCAGGAAGTTTTCAGATTGTACCAAAATGGATTTTCATGATAAAAAAATTGAAAATTGAACCTACTCCTAAAACTTTGGAGCAATCGCAACAACTTCGAGCAAAGTCTTTCGCAAAACAATTGCTATGAAAAAGAAAGGAAAACCACTTATGGTTATTTCTGCAGAGACATGCTGGAAAAAATGCGAGGAGAGCGCAAAAGACAAACTTTTGGAAAATTAATCGGTCAATATTCATAAAATGTATACAATATAATATATTATACCGATCATAACACAATGGGTGAAGTGAATAAATCCTAAGCATTTGCTTAGATCAGTTGCTAGCTAGCAAAAGCAAAAGGTGTCAGGCAAAAGGTCCAGGCTCTAGCAAATGACAACTTTCATTTGACAAACATTATGCTAATACTAGGTATCACATGCTTCAATCAGGTTAGCATTTGCTTGAGATTACCCATGCGTTATCATGACGCACGGTGACAGCTGCCTAACAACGGCCTTTCCATCTCTCCCACGTCCGTGTTTCTCGACAACCTATTTCTCTGGGATCGTATTTGCCGCTGTCGAACGATGGATCTACAAGTCTTTGGTGGTTACTATATAGAAACAAGGGTCCCCTAAAAATCTTGATAACAATCACGTTTTACTTCAATCTGGAATCGCTCCTCCTCTTTAAGCTTTTTTCACTAATCATCATTTTAGCTCATTTCATTATTATTTCCTTTGGTAAAGGCCACCATCTGGGGGGCAAAGAGACCGTCGACCGAGCAGACCAGGGGAGTAAATGATGCGTGTCTTTGCTCACATGCTACCAGATATTTTCGCTTTTTTTCCTCCTCAGCCCCAGCGAGGACCCCCGCAACTGTGCGATCGATGTATGAGGGAGCGTCAGTGTCAGAGACACGGACATCGAACAACGCTTCCCTCTGTCGATCCCACACGCCACGGCATGCGAGGTCCCCTCTGAGGCCTGGTGTGGTTGGAGATGGTTCAAGAATTACTGGTTCTTTGATGACATTGCCCCATGCGGATGACATGAGCTCACCTACAAGGTCTCGTATCTCATTGTGCCTTCGTGTAATTAGTCCCCCCGTTTTACAGTTCAGGGCATGTTCGAGATTGAATTCATGATTGCCACACCCATCACATGTAACTGGCATCTCTACTGGCTTTCTCTTGTAGCGGATGGCTAAGGCGTCTCGAAATTCGCAAGCAGACAAGTCGTAATTGTGCTTTTTTAATGGAAGGGTGGAGAGCCAACTTGACGTTTTTACTTTCGTTGTCTTCAGGATTGCTCGTCCTATTGCTCTTTGCCGTTGAATTGGGAGCTTTTCCAATGTGGTGTTCAGCAATTCGTCTTCTGCCTGGTGTTTCTGTCTTCTTGCTCCTTCCTTCGCCTGCCTTAGTGCCGCTAAGTGTTCGCTGACTTCGAACGGTTGTCCTTGTCGTATAGCTTGCTCTAAAACTGTCGTGCCTGCTTTGGAAGTCATATAACTCTGATTGACTGAACGCACTGGATCCGTCCATGCCAAACCCCCTTTGTTGACTGGTAGAGAGAAGAGGTCGCTTTCTTCAGATGACACATTTCCTCCTAGAATCGATGGCATGAAGACTGATCTAATTGAATTTCGCAAGGGCATATATGTGTTTTCTTCTCCTCCAACCACTCGCTGAACGAACTGCCATTGGAATTGAAATGATTTTATGAAGGCAGTATGCGCATCTTGAGGCTGAGTTTTTCCCGCAGTGGCTAATTGATTCACATTCTTCACCCAATTCTCAATTTTGCCTTTTAAGTACTCCTGCTTTCCCTCTCCAATATATCCTCCAAGGTAGCGTTGTCCTGTCACTATACGGATTCCTGTTCCATGAAAGACCCTGTTCGCGTCCTCTAAGTCTTCAGGATGGACTACCAAAAAGGATTTATGACCTTGAGGATGGTATCCGATATTAGGACCGAACTCCTGCAATTTCTCCCACCATCTCTTCAACCCGTCAAAACTCCCTTGCGCCGCCGAATCATCTGCATACCAGCATTGTTTTACGTCTGGACATTGATCTTGCAAAAGGTCAATCAGAGGTAGGGTTGAGATGCCATACAATAACATTGCTAGGGGATCGCCTTGTGTCACCCCTTCTTTACTGTACAGTTCGTGTCTTCCTCCTTTCATCACCAATTCGGCATGTCCTTTATAGGAATTATATAGGAATCGAGCACAGCCATTATTATTTCCTGAAAAATCTATAAAAACTGAAAGCTATTTTTGGCGTATAAGCTCAATGGGCTTAATGTAAGAAAATATAAACGGTAATTTAAGCAAATCCGCTCGTACGATCATGCTAAATGCTTTTTTCCGTCGAGTCCTCGCCGAAGAACGTAGAGGTTTGCCCGGCGATGTTGGCTTCCTCGAAACGAAAAATTTGCATGAAGTGATTTCCGAAACTCGTACGCCGATCGAAATACACTTTCCTCTGACGCGATTGCACAAATTCGGCCATACCTAACTCATACAAGGATAACTTAGCTTCACAGAAGAACTCTTCTAAAAATGCAACAACTTCTACTAACAAGCTGCCTCTAAGTAGAAAGAAAAACACCAGCAACTGCTTGAAAAAGTAAACAAAGCTTTATTCACCTGATTTTAAGCATTACCCAGGTTGATTCTAGCAAAAGGTCTTGTGCTAGTTTGATCTTGAGCATTTGCTTGAACAGGTTAGATTAGCATAAGCTTTTTCTATTCTTATTCAATTAATTTCTACCTTTTTATTGAAAAACCCCCAAGTATTAGCATTTGCTTGGTTTTATTCACATGATCCAATATCCGAGAAAACGGAATGGGGATTGAGCATATAGGTGTAATCATCACAAATATGCAGTTTCAAAATGGTGTAAGTAGTCGGAGAGGTAGTTGTTCAAATAACCAGAAATAGCCGGCCGAACGAGTTTCAAAGCTCGAAACACGCGAGTAGCCACGCTAAAAGGTGCTTGCCATTATCGACCGTGTTGACCACAGCTGCGATGACTCACAATCATTCGCAAGAAACGATATCGGTTCTTTATGGATCGCAACGTCCAAGTTCAAGGCAATAATGTAAAGCATTGATTCGTTGTAGCGGTAAAAATAACGGTACATAAAGAAAGGAATGAAGAATTCGACAAATTCGTCATTTGGTTTTCATTTCCTACGTCCTTGCTAGTGTTGAACAGTTTATCAATAAATCAAAACTTCCGAAATCTGCCGAAAATCGTAGGTAAACACCCCTCCTCCTGGTTCCTTGAACATTTCATAAAAATCGGTCCATCAGTCTCGGAGTTTTGTCTGTGTAGATCAATTTTAGTTTTGCGCATGCGCTATACTTATTACTCCACCAATCGCAATATAATTCATATGGAATTTTCCAAGAACATATATACCTATATATCTACCACCCGAGTTTGAACGAAATCGGACTAACAGATGATAAGAAATCGATGTTTTAATAAATTAAAGTTTGCGCATGCGCACAGACTACTGTTTATGTGACGGCAATGAAAGTTATAGGGGACCTTTTAGAAGTTATCCTGCACAATCCCTGAAAATTTCAACAAAATCATTCCATTAGACTCGGTGTTTTGCCTGTGTCTATCAATATTAGGTTCGGAATCGGACTGAGACTATGTATAGTTTTGGGCGTGACAAGGATTTACCAAAGACATACAGACAAGCAGACAGACAGACACGGAACCAAAATTGATCAGCAAGCTCTGAAACGCAAAAATCAAGTGGAAAATTTGATTTTGGAGGACAAACATTTTTTTCAGTAGCTCGTAACTGTTTTCTAGGTGTCCCAAAGACGATCCATTTCAATTTTTTTCACCGCAGATCGATTAGGAAAGAAGTTAGCCACAGAGATCCTCGTATTAAATCTAAAGGGATTCTTCCGAAAGGTACGTAAATAATAATCAGAGATCCTCAGCCGATTAGTGTGCCTCCGTAACTTGCAATTGTTTTCCAGATATCCCAAAGATGCTCCATTTCCAGCACCAAAGGTCGTTTTAGGAAAGAAATTAACCTTAGAAGTCCCCAAACTGATTGTCCCTGACACTTGATTCCGTAATATGATTTCGTGACCGATTTGCATACAATTTTGCTGCGGTCAGGCGCAAGGATGACTTCGATATCAATAAGAAGAGGTGTTAAATTCCAGGAATCGTTTCGAATGCCTCAAAACCAATTTCGATTTATAAAATTAAAAATTTGATTTTTTCAATTTGGGATCCATTTCCAAAGCTCATTTGTTTCGGAAATTCGCTAAAAGTTCGTAGCATATGAATTAAAATGAATAAACAATTCCAGCTCCAGAACTCATTGTTTGGTGGGGGCTTAAAACAAATTGGGACTCCTCCAAGTCGGCAGCTATTTCTGTGAGTCTCTCTCAACCTTTATACGCTTGGAGGAGGTTTCACCCTTGACTCCACTTCTTTATGGTCAATGTCAGGTATCCTTTTCCAAAGGGTGAACCGGATTCTCCCAACGGAGACAGACGAAGGGCACAAAATAACTTTAGTAGATCGGGAGCCAAGTCACAGAACGCTTCACGTTTTGAGTCTGTCATTCATTCAGTATTATAATTAGACGTTTTAATATCGGCAAAGATGACAACGGTTTATCATTTCTAAGTTGATTTTCCGTTCTGAGCAAATCAAAATCCCACCACGAATATTTGACTTACATCATTGGTCTTAATGTCATTGAAATCTAGTGAAAATGTAATGCGTGTTGCTATAATTTTACATATCCCCCGAGCGCAACGCTAAGCAAGTGATGAAATCCTAACTGGAACATTAGAAACGTTTATCAAGACCACATAATTATTATTGCGGGAGATAAGAGATATACATGATAAAAGAAACTACACACGCTAGATAATGTGTATAATAATAAAAATACACATGAAATGAAATGAACGCTCCTCTAAAATTACCGCTAGTTGAGATTTGTGATGAGCAAAACTCGAGATGAGTACCCAGCAAACCTGAATTGCAAAACTCAGTGGCGCCAAGCCACGCAACCCCCGGATCCAACAAGTAAATGACCTCCTGCCCACTCAAAATACCATCTGGTATAGATAAATCTAGTCTACCAGATTTACGCTTCTTCCCCAACCAGGTCCATTCTAGGTGTTTGGCAATGACTTGAGCCTAGAAAAGTGAGCAGACTGACTGCAATGACATCCAACTTTAACTCTCCACTTAGCACTGTAACCATTAACTATCCATCTCGTCCCCCCACCCACTAGAAGGCAAAGTACCTACCACCTACTTGACGTCTACAGCAGAGCAGTCATGTGCCACATGCCACAGATTCCCAAGTTTACTCTGGAAGAAATAATAGAAGATATCAGTATTTTTATGATTACCTTAAGAATTCGTACCAATGTGGTTACCCCTGTGGTGTGAAAACCCGTTAGTATCTTCCAATGTTGTCATGACACTCATACCAACCATTATGTTTACACAAACGACATAGCACAGTTATGGCGTGTTGCTCCATCAGGCGTCGTCTGAGGCATGGAAAGTAGCCGAGAACTCAGCAGCAGCTTGAGAGCATTTGGTCTTGTTTGATCTAAAGATGCCAAATGGTGTTTGACAAAATTTGGTTGCTCACAGAGAAGGAATGCCAAACCACTAGGACTCAACATGAGTAAAAACATAAGTACAGGGTACAACACGAGCGAAACCTAGAGCGCACATCAGAGCAAACTTCTCAACCTAACTCCTGATACCCATCCAGAAAGCCTGCCAATGACCAGCCCTTGTTGTGTTTTCAATGGAGCCCTGCGAATGTTATTGCCGCATCAAGGTCCATACAGCTACCGGCAATGGAGGCTACACCCAAGATATCAAATTCAAGGTAATTCCAAACTTCCAGCATCGACTCCTCGGCAGGTCGAGTTGCATTTGAGACACTCAGCCAACCACAAAATGCTCTAGAAGTCAACAGCTGGGTTGTCAGTACCTTCGAGGAATGGCGAGTTATAATTAATTGAGGAGTTAACTTTGTTTACCTATGAGTATATATATATATATATATATATATATATATATATAATCCAACGCATGCCCTAATCGTATAAGATTTTTTATAGTGAACATTGTTTTATAATATTCCTCAAGTAATTAAATCGCATTTAACTCTTGAGTAAATTTCATTTTTACTCAAATTACGAAGTAATGTACGTAGTATTATCTTCACGTTTACTCTTTGAGTAAATGCTTTGGGGCTCGCCACCCTTAGTATCAAATGTAACATCTAAAGCCAAAGTTTGAGCTGATACTCTAATTTACTACTTCACATGACTACATGCAATCGTATTTAGTATCATTGTAAAAAGGCCGGCTACAGTAAAACATCAAATTGGACATCGTCCAACTAGAATTCTGAAGGATAAGTTGGACACGAGTGATGAAACTCGAAGTCGTGAAACTGTGGTGATGGGGGGAAGGGGCACACTCATTGCCACCATTTATCAACATTTAAATTATGAGACACATTATGAGAACACGGACCTTCATTTAGACACTGAGCTATAGTAGGACAACGGATCAGAAGAGAAGAGCGCGCCCTGCAACGTAGTGAAGAGGAACCGGAGTTAGATGCACCCAACCTCAACCAAATTCTCGTTTACAATAAATAAAAGCCAGAGAAAAGCTATCCTTGGCCCACTTCTCCATTCTACTGTATGAATAATGCAAGCTATTCGGATCGGTTAGCAGAGGGATTCGGATCTAAAATGGCCTCTCGCTAACTATCGGGAGGATGAATTAACAGGAGATGAAAGGAAGGGCGAATGCGATCTCGAGATTTTAAGGAGGAAACCTCCCACGATTTATCTAACAGGCTTTAGCCAGCCTTCAGAATCCCTGCATCCATACTAGCTCACAGACATACACATGCATGCTTAGATAAATGTAGAGGAATCGTTTAAGGTAATAAGTGCAGCGGTATCTACAAATTGCGTGTTTCGGAAAAGGTTTCTCCAATCGCATAACCCTCCATTTCTTTGGATAGTTGGGAATGTATTAACTAGGTTATTAAAATGGAAGTACATAGGGTTGTTTTTCGTAACGGGTAAACTGAGTGCTTTCCAACAAATAGACATTGCTGACATTGTAGACGTAGACTTTTGTAGACTGTAGACCTAGACACTGCTGCGGCAGAAAAATTAATAGCATTCAACTTTCCCTAATAACGCATTTTTGTACAAATAGATTTGTGAAATCATTGGAAAAACTGTGACATAATGTCACTAGAAGGAGCCTAGATTCAATTATAAACACAATTTAAAATAGATTTCCCTCTTCATAAAGTAAATATTTACTACATAGCATGGGGATGTGAAGGGTTCCTTATGTAGACTCTGTGTGCTATGTTCCTTCTAGAAAAGCTCGCCATAATTTAGTGGATCGAATTATTAAGGACTAAATTCCAGCAAGTAATTTAACCACGCTGTACTGTTATACGATAGCTTCGTTAAAACCTTAATAGCGCAAAATGTATGCAGGAGTATCGTGCCTCGGTTATTCAAGGATGGGATATCTCCAATTACTTCATCTAGCACACTAGAGAATGTACGTTCAACATCGTGAGAGTTACAAGCTCTTACTTTGAGACGGGAACGATCACAGGCTATATGTAGATATGTATATGAAAGCTCATGAAGAAAAGCGAAATATCAATCAGACCAAAAGATGAGATAATGGAATTTGAAAATTTCATAACTCCATGCCTTTCAACACTACACAGAGAATGTTAAGATGATTCCTACCACTGGTTCTTTATTCGTGTAACAAACCTGTTCAGCTTAAGGAACGGATTCTGCAATACAAACATTCACTGTAGCCATCCTGAACTCAGTGGGCAACTAACTTCACTTACTTAATTTTATTCTATTAGCTGAAAGATCTTGCCAAGAGCTTTCAAAAAACAAGCAATATTAAGAGTATAGGGCGATTGGAAGTGGCCAAACATCGATTAAAGAAAGCTGAATGGCGTCCATAGGGGAACGACCTCACCACCGTGCCCGCCTGGGAGAGAACCTCAGCACCTTCTGCCTATGACAAAAATTCATTTTCTTTCTATCGATTTGTTTTCCAAGGCAATTGGAGTTCCGAGGTGAAAATTCCCAGGCCGGGCTTTTCATTTTAAGGGCGCAGAATCCGATTCTCATATCAAAAATGAGACATTCCAACACAAGAAATTTGCCCAGTCCTACTGCAGATTGACTTTTCGCTGTTCCTCCAATTTTTCTCTTCTATACCAATCAGTTTCAACATGATTCTATCCTTGGTTGCAACTGCGCATCCACGAATGTAAAATCCTTGTAACGAGCACAATTTTCATCCTATTTTGATGAACATTTCAGGGAAAGTACAGGTAGAGGCTTCTTATCATTTTCATTGTTCCCACATCGATACTTCACTCTGCGCATGCGCAAACGTAAATTTGATCAAGCATTATTTTCTCATTCACATTTGTCCGATTTCGATCCCAAACTCTATTTTCTTCATAGAAGGTCATTTTTCAAGAAAACCCTAGATTCATTGAAAATACACTGCCAAGGACATGGCACAGAAGCTTCCTCGTGGCCTTCACAGTATGTCACCATTAAATTTTTAGAAATGACCGGTTCACCATAATCATGACGTTAGAGTGCTGGGCAACCAAAAACTAAAATCTGTAAAATCTGACTTAACTAAAATCTGTTCAACATTGAAAAACACATCTGTCACAAGAAAAATACGTTCACGCACGCGATGAGCGTATCACTGATTCAGTCATGATGAAACTGATAGGAGACCATCGCGGGCTAAATCCACGTATCACTGATTCAATCATGATAAATGCTGTAAGGGGCCTCAAGGGACCTTCCCCGAATCATTCCTGAAAATCTAACCAAGATCTCTTAAACATTGACGGATTTATGAGTGTAACAAGAAAATCTCGTTCGCGGGCGCCCAGAACGTATTGCTGATTCAATCATGATGAGACTAATAGGGAACCATCTAGGGCTAAACCCACACTATTCCTCAAAATTTCATTAAAAACCAACCGAAATTGTGGAAGTTATGGCTGTTACGAGAAAATGTGGACAGACGGACGGACGGACAGACACGAAACCAAATTTGTTCACGAGAACATGGAACGCAAAATGCGAGTGGAAATTTTGATTTTGGAGCAAAAAAAAAATTTTTCATTTCGAAAGTGAAAACAAAGTTTCCGCTGCCTTGCAGACTCGGAAGTAAAACACTGTTTTTCAACATTAAAACACAGTTTTCTCCCCTGATCAGCAAAGTAAAAGTAAAATTGAACACACCGTTGGAAAGGTGAGATCTCGGCGCAGTTTTTCCCGTCTCCGGTGATAAAATGTAATGGAAGACTTTCCAGCTCTGGCGCTCCGAATTTTGACAGATTTCTCAAGATTTGTAAAATTTTAACTTTCAGCCGGATTTCTCTCCCATTAAAGCTGCTTACAAAATTTTGAATTGGTATCAGGGTGTTAGGAAATTTAATGCTCTTCCCAACGTTGTACTTATTTTCTGATTTTCGATGTAATTTGAAGGAGTTATGGTTATTTTATTTATACAAGGTTGATAACACGAAAAAAATCTTAAATATTGAATTACTCGAAAACCGAGCGTTTAACAAATCTTTAGGAGGAACTTTTATTTGCAAATTAGTTGTAAAATCGATTGTTTCTTTGTGTGAAAGCTGTTTCGGAGACTCCCTGTATTCTGCTATAGAAACATATATTTCATTTTGTCAAAATGAGTATTGCCCGTGCCATGAATAGATGAAGAAATTATAAGTAGAGGGAGGTAAGTAGGTGTAGGTAGTAATGAAACATGAGTCAGTTGTTCATACCCCACCTCGAGGAATAGAACCGTCACCTTTGATCCGAAGCGGGAACCCGACGAGGCACAACATTACAAATCGCGAAAAATGTAGACGCGTTTAGTGGGAAAACTCCGGTGGGAAAATCGGAGCCTCGCTGGGGACAACGGAGGTCTAACTAGAGGTTACTCGCTGACCGGATGTTCGGGGACGGACCGGCCGGAAGCGAACCCTCCCACCAGGCCGGCCAAGTCTAATGATCAACCGATTTGACTTTTATCTGCAGAGGGTCCTGGTAATGACGGGGGGGGGGGGGGGGGGGGCTTGATCATCGTTAACGTGACAACACTCATGGGAGCATTATTAAAGAATATGCAGACGTTCAGGGTGTAAACGTCAAGATTAAGGAATCCATTCTACAACTCATTTCCGACATTAAATTTATGCTGAATGAATCAAAGCACTTTAACCACAGCGGTTTTCTTCTGCTGTTAAGGATTATTCTTTTCCTTATAACCCGAGGTCGTTGTCACTTGAATAACATTAAAAATTATCAAACAAAACCAAGCAGAGCCGCCCATAAGAGCTTTTTGATATCTGATTTCTTGTCTTGATCATTTTCTGATCATTTTCTTAATCTGATTTCTTTCTTGTCTTGATCATTGTTACCGTGACAACTCTCATGGGAGCGTGTTAAAGAATATGCAGACGTACATGTACAGGGTATAAACATTAAAATTAAGGAATCGATTCTACGACTCATTTCCGACATCAAATTTATGCTGAATGAGTCAAAGCACTTTAACCACATCGGTTTTCTTCTGGCTGTTAAGGATAATTCTTTTCCTTATAACTCGAAGTCGTTGTCACTTGAATAACATTAAAAATTATCAAACAAAACCATGCAGAGCCGCCCATAGGAGCTTTTTGATATCTGATTTCTGGTCTTGATAATTTTCTTGATCATATGTTTCTTGTCTTGATAATTGTTACCGTGACAACGCTCATGGGAGCGTGTTAAAGAATATGCAGACGAAAAATCATAGAAAGAAAACTACTCATTGTAGGATAATGCAGATGATATCAAAGTTCTTAGAATTCTAATAAATTCAAGAAAGTCATTGAAGTCTATTTCGACTCATTTCAATGTGTGGAATAACCTTTATCAGCTAAGCGAGCTGTGAGGCTAATTTATTTCAAAATCGACCTACGATGATGAAATTTGAAACGGTGTCCTCTAGGAAGAAAATTACGATATCAGTGCACCGGCCCCCTCCCCCTTCACTTACGTATTTTGCGAGGTTTTTACGGTTTTTGCTTTTCACCCCGTTCATGTTTTTCTAAAGCGTCCGAAAGTGACTCAAAGTAAAGTCAAAATTGAGGGTACCATTAGAAAGATTACAAAAGTCCCTATCATCTTGGGAATCACAAATCATGTTTCAGATAAAAATAAAGACAAAAAAAGAAACATTTTCAGAAAATACATGAATAGGTTTGATATTATTGTTGGAAAATACAAGGTATTAACCAATAACCAAATTACTATAGCGATATGTCCGATGATATTTATCGTTGACCCCCTCTCCATTCATTTAAAAACAAATTCCGACCTAGGATTTGAAATCTGCATATAAAAAAGGAAAAACTGGAGTTTAATTATTATCACGACTGTCGGCACCACTCAAGAAGAAAAAGTTTGTCTGATAGTTTGTCCCTCTCTCTCCTCCCACTATTTGAACCTCGAAAAGATTATTGTCCTTGTATAATTAGCGTTTTTAAATAAGTCACTAATACTAATAATTGTAAAACCTATTCACACTTGCATATAATGGTTTTGGTCACCGAAAACAAAACGTCAGTAATTAAGATCACGCTGAACAAAACTCCAAATTTCGCCATTTCAACAAATATGTATTTACATGTCATTAGCAGCGTCCGTTCATTAGCGAGGACTAGGACGGAGAGCAAGAGGTAACCATGGCAACAGAGCTACTTAGAATGGCCTTTTCTTTTCCTTTATCTTACCGATTGTTTTCGGGATAGTTCACACATAGATATATTTTTTAATTTTTTCAATCTAATAAAATCCACACTCAATCAATGTCAGCAGAAAATATAACGTAAACGAGGGGTTTCCCCGATCATGACAATGTTATGAGTGGATCTTATTCTAGGTGTTAGTCTGATTCCAAATATACCCCATCTTCCAATAAAAATAATGCATTATTAACGTTTTTCTGGCCAATAACTGACCAAAACTAATTGATTCAACATAATTATACAGGGTGCGGCAGAAAGAGCTCCCCGATAAGGAATGCTAATATTGAAAAATGTAGCTAGATACACAATTTTTTTTAATTTTTTTTTTTTTTTTTTTTTTTTTTTTTGTAATTTATAAATTCTACATATAGTGCAGTTTTATTTCACGTGGTTTTAACGGAGTTTTAATGCTTCTAAACACAAATCGTGTAATTTAAAAAATAAAAACACCCTAAGCCAGCATACTGATTATAATAATGAAGGTGAAGCATGGGAAAAAAAGATACTACTATTATGAGTTTTGTGAAAGAAAAAATTAATAATAAATGTTAAAAAACTGCAGTTAGACATTGACTCACGAAAAAGGAATGTTTTGAGTACATACTTACACATATTTCATATTGGTAACTAAATTATTCCACAATATGTTCAGGTGAAATCGCGAGAATAACTCAGAGAATGAGGAAAAAATTACAATATTGGTTTATTATTTCCAATAATAAGCCTATGTGATCGTGTAGCAAAAAATTTTTATAACCCCCCCTCAAACTTTGTCACTTTACGTTTCAAGGAACGTAGAATCCAAATTTGAAATGTCCGTCCGCCGTTCGCCGTCCGCCGTTCGCCGTCCGGGCCATAAAAGGCCTAAGAATTGACTTAAAAAACCCGTTCTTTCGCACATAGACTCCATTTGGGGTCTAGTTGGTCCTAACGTTTAATCATCCCGATCGCTTTACTCGCATAGATGCTATGGGCCAAAAACGGGCAAAAAAGTGTATTTTTCGACGCGCGCACGCCTGGCACGCTTGGCAGGGGGTCACGGTGGGTGGAGAGGGGGGGTGAGAGCGGGGGGTGGAGTGAGAGGAGGCGCCGGCGCCGCGGCGGTGGGTACGGCGTCGGCGTTCCTTCGAGGCATGAATATGTTTTTTTCAAGGTCATATTTGTGTGTTAATACCAAAGCTTTTCCTACGCATATTTAATAACATATCCTCTCGACTTTTCGTACGTACTTAGATAATGATATTATTAAGGCAATAACTATTTGAATAGATAGGAGCTCAAATCGAGAAATATAAACATGCGTATATAATTATAGAAGTATAGGTTGTGGCAACTCGAAGTAGGACATGCCGAGGAGTCTGGACGGGCCTTATGACGTACGCTAGCCAACTAAAACTACGATCATACTCAATTGAAAAAATAATAAACCTTTGTGAAATAATTTGCAGCGTTTTTTTTTTTTTCAAAACCTAGAGTAGTTAATTCGAATAAATAAAATGATAACGAATGCCAAACAGCCAAAAGGACTTATCGAAACGCCGGATTCCGCAAGCCTAGAACTTTTTATAAATTTGGTTGATACGTGTCCGAGTCATTTCAGATGATAACATGCATGGTCTTAGCTCAGAAGGTTATTCCAAATTATCGACCGACAGGAAAAATAGTTAGCTAGCTAGTTCAATACTCAGAGGATTTTTCTCACATATGGTTTACGACTAGGTGATGTTATAACCAGGAGAGAGAAAGACATATCTATGTCACAATGTAACAGCTTGAAGCGTTGATAGTATTCGAACAGTTTAAACAACACTTCTGATAAATATTTGTCATGCGCATACCTGTCTACCTATGATATAATATGTATGATAAAGCATGCTGTTGAAGTTTGATTGGTTGGTAAAATTGGAGTTGGAACATACCTACCTAAAATAGCTGCAAATTATTACACAAAGTTTTGATTAAACAAATTCCCTGACATTTGGTGGTTTTTAGCCGAATTCTCTGAGATTTCCCTGACTTTTCCCGATGCAAAGAATTCCTTGACGTTTCCAGGTTTTCCCTGACTTTTCCAGTAGGAGGCCTCCTTGATATACAGAAATTTAAGAAAAAAGTTACGGAACATGGTAAAAGGTAGGTATCAACACTCGTTAGGTAAATGATCGAATATATGAAACGAATCATGATGATTCTATAGAAGTAAGAACATATATTATTTCCTGGCATAACTTCTTAACAAACTTTCGAACAAGGTAGGAAACGGGGATGAATTAATTTCACGACCCAGCACTCACGAGTGAGAGAGAACGGAGAGGAAATACCTTCTCATCCTAATGATGTTTTCAGTCAGGTACCTACTTGTTCCTTTGTTGGAACAGTATTGGTACATATTTTATGGATTCTATCGCATCATGGCCACAGCATCAAGAAAGTTGTGATTTTCCTGGTACTTACGCTTTTTATTTTATTTTAGGATAAGACAGCAAATATGGCACTCATCGCCGCATTGTGTGAGAAGTCAGTTGATTGACAAGAGCCTGTCTATCACTATAGGTGACCTGCACTACAGGTGGGCTACGGGTAATCTTCAAGGACCAGTTTACCAAAGAGGGGAGTGACTCCAAAGACGGAAATTACACCTCAAAAATAACAGTTAGATAACTGAATCAACTCTGAATCATTTCTTGGTGCTCCATTTCTTGTGTCAAAAGTGACCCTGGCTTATCGCATAGAAAAAAGAGTACAAGTACCTAGTACATCTTCTCCGAGGACTACCAACCAACCACCCTAATCCTGGTGCTCATTAATAGTGATTCATAGTAAGTGAAAGTGACTGATACTTCGTTGGAATTGAAAATTGGAAAACGAATTAGAAGAACAATTCAAAGAAAAAAGATTGTAAACACCTACCAGTCATTCCGGCGAGGTTAAACTTCAAAGCCAGACATTCGCAACAGAGGAAGAACAGGGTCCGTGGGGGGGGGGGGGGGGTGTTCTGCAACTTTTCGAAAAATAATCCACAGTGGACTAGTTTTCCACTGGAGTAATTTTCCACCAACAGGCAAAACAACTAGTAAACAAACTAAGAGTACTTAGTTTCAGGCATTAGCGCCAGAAGATATTCTGACCCATAGATGATCAGATGGGACAGCACTACCTGCAAGTGGACCGCAATCTGGTAAGCCGCGATGCCTGGTCTGCCCAATAGTCCTAGAAAAAGTATTGAACGGCAGGAATGCCAAACACCTTATATGTTCTCATCTACAAAAATATATCAAATTTATTTACGAAAAGCCGAGACTTAACTCAAGGGTCAATAATCACAGGGCACCAGTTGTTACAAGAAATAACTATTGGTCAGTGAGCCACTCTGCCACGACGCATAAATTAAGCATTTTTCGATTGTTTCGGCATCAAATTCTGAAGATCACGAAACCTGAACATTCTGGAAAACAGCAATGTTTTTGGAGCTCCACCAGGACTAAATATCAGGCATTAACTGGTTAACTTTTCTCCTTGGTAAGTATCTACATCTCCCTGCCAAAGTGACAATTTCCCAAAACATCTTCCTTGTAAGGTACTGTGAAAAAATCATAATAAGTCGAAATATATAATTTGTTTTGTGTTGTCAGAAAGTTCCAAAACGAATTTCCATGACGACAATTTTCGAAAATTTCATCTAAAATGTTAAATCCATTGAAAAAAAAAAAAAAAACTCCAATTTCCTTTAAAAAGTCGCATACAAAATAAATTATGAAAAAAAAAACTTATTATATTCATTATTACGATGGATTGGAAGTTGAATTTGTTTCGAAAAACCTATAAAATCTATATTTCTGCTACTGGATCGCAGTAAAATCAAGAACATAACAAGTTTATAGTACGTTACTAAATAAGTACAACCGGCCATCGGGCAAAGACCAGGAAGCCATTCGACAACGGAGTGTGCCAAGCGGTTTCGTCTTGGGGTCACGCACCGAACGGCAACGCTCTATGACTCTCAAAAGAGCAATGCACGCTTCTGCGCTAGGGGCGCAACGAACGGGATACTTTAATAACACACATTATGCAAGAGGAAGCTTAAAAGAAATATTAACAAGACCACGCTTCTTGAGTGTTGATAAACCCTAGTCATAAAACCAAATAGGTCAGATTGAACGCTGAAATTCCTGTATTATGAATAGGTGGTGATAGGCAAGCTGCCGCTTGGATCCCTCCGAAGGTTTTCAGTAAGTGCAGGTTTGGGACTATTCGAGAACAAGGCAGTTCCGGATTAAGACCTGGCCAAATTAGCCATAACTAAAATAATGGAGCTTGTTCACATAATATTGTGTCTGTATTCTTCATTCAAGTCAGTGTTGGCAGACCCCGTCGCACAAAAAGAGGTAATGTATATCTTAAAAAGGGGGATGCTCTCATGTATTCATTTGTAGTTGAATTTAAATAAATGATTTCAATTAATTTTAATAAATTATTTTATGCTTGATTTATGGAAGAATCAAAGAAAGTAAATTATATTAAGTTTCTGGGATCATTGATTCAGGCATTATTTTTTAATTGATTCAGGCTTTTTTGTGTTTTAATTATATTAAAATATTAACAAAAAATAAATTTTAGTAAAAAAGTGTTGCAAATAAATACATTATTTTCTGAATTATTTTACCACCCCCACGTTTGGAAGTTAGAGCTAGAGGTAAATGATCTGTTTTGCCAGAATTTACTAGTGAATAGACCAAAATACAAAAGTAATCTCTCTTCATTAATGGCACAAGAAGAGCTTGCCACTTTATGAAGATTACTTTTTTCAATAATATGAAAGTGTTCAATATTTAAGAGATCACAGGCATCTACAGGCATCAAACAATAATTATATTGCAAATCAAATTGCTGTTTCATTTCTCTTCATCCATGGCTTATCCTTGATATTATTCACTAACGAACCCTCGAAAAAAATCCCGAAGACACAAATACGGGTATGGATAGAGCATGGAGCCCTCACTTATGTTTGATTTCACCTTTCTCAAGTCCCCAACTCCTGATGTACCAACCTCATTTTATCTAAGCATATAGTTCAACGAGTGAAAATCTGGCAACACTGATTCGAGAAGGTACTTTGCGATTGATTAACGTACACACAACTGTACAGCTACTTAAACAACTATTCTTTCACAGATACCATTCTATACCAAATACTGATCATGATTAATACATACCTAGGATCACCAATGATTACTAAGAACATACTATCAAGAGTGGATTTCCTTCACTGCTCTATATTGAGCTTGAAGTTGATTTTCTTTTATTATTGTTTCTAAGAATAAATCTAATTTTCCAAATAAATTAAGAAAACTAGAGTAAAAATCAAATTCCTACAGTCTCACATGATAACATAGGGATCGTATCTTGGCAAACTACTCGAAATTGTTGTACAGACCTGCAACAAATCACTACAAAACAATTCACAATTACCTAGGTACCGGTTTTAGAAATTTCAAGTTCGTCGTGAGAATGTAAAAGTAAATGAACAGTGTTGAATGGAATGTAAAGTGTGAACTGCAACGAGGAGAACCACAAACGACAGGAGTTGATAGTATCACCGAGAGTGCTAAACAATTAGCGTAGGTAACGTTAGCAATTTCTGGAAAAATTTCCGAATCAAAACGAACAGTCGGAACTCTATCAGAACTTGGTGCACTCCGAACACAGAACTGGAGCGCAGCGAACAAAGCTGTGATGACTCTCCGTTGATGCAGTACGATGTAGCATTCTCGAACAACGACGCTTCACTATATCAGAAAAACTTATCACTTCGTGAAACCTAGCTCGAGTAATAAACCAATGTAAAGTCACAAAAATATACTTTAGTCTCACGCATTTTCGCGGCTTTTAATAACGTCCGATCCGTTTCTATCCTCTATGCGGGAAATTAAAAATAAGTCCGCTGAACGATTCTTTTCAGAAACAATAGCTATGTTTGAAACCCCATAACTATCACCTTGCACATCTAATGATTCAGATCGATACGCAAGCATCGCACTTTTTTATACTTCAATAAGTTTTACAAGTTTAAAATAAATTTTACGCACAAGTTTACAATAAGTTTTACGCAATTTTTTTACAATAAGTTTGATGTAACTGCTTGAAAAAGAAGAGAGAAATACCTTGAAAGTCCTGAAGGGATTGTTTTGGATTTTTTCAATATTTTTCTCGTGATTAGCCCACTCTAAACCTTTGAAATTTTTGAAAACTTGATACATATTCTTATAGGAAATTTTACGCTGATTCCGAATATAACACATGTTAGTATGTTGAACAAATTTTTGAATTTTCACCCCTAAGATGTAATCCGATCATGCTGGCCAACGAACTTGAACTTTCGTTTTGTGTCCTTAACATTTTAAAATTTGTTTGAAGTTTCTAGCACAATTCTACGGACAGTTATCGTCTGGAATGACACATACATACATATATACATAAAAAAATGCGTTAAACTTCAGAATATGATTCAGAATAGCCTGAAACGGATTTCTGCATAAAATTTTTTCAAAAATTCACATTCTACAAATTTTGAGGCGAGAGCAATAGCTTAATTTTCTTCAAAATTCGCTAAAAGATGCCTCCAGAATTTTGGCCAGGTTTTTTCGATTCTGCCCCACAGTGCCACCTGAGATACATTTTCTGGAACTCTACTAGGATGTCACCCTGCTTGCGGAAATTCGTAAGGGTTTGCAGGTCGCCTCAATGCAGCTGCTGAGCAGCTAGCTAGGTGTGGTCAGGTGGTTATTAACCCTGATAATTGTGTCTTTGTCCCCATCAGGTCGCAAAACAAAAAATGGAGGTGGTGGATGAGGAGCAGTGTCATATGAAAATATCCCATCCTCGCTCAATCCGTGCCAGGGGTTCGGTAGTGAGTACCTGCCTTGGAATCGACTTCATGAGGGCGGAAAACATTGCTGCAAGGCAGAGATGGGCATATTCGTAATCGTAAATACGAATAAATTCACAAGAAACCTATTCTGTGAATAAGAATATTCCTGTATTCTCAGACGTGGATACGAATACACTTGTATTCGTACTCATTTATGTGAATACGAATATATTATCCACCGTGCCGCAAACCGTGTGAACCTTGGTGAAGCACATATGGCTTGTGCTATCAAGGCACACAGAGAAACGCGGCTGAAACCACTAATCACGTATCTCAGCGTCATCAACATCAGCTTCGTTTGAGGACCAATTGGAGGTTCCTATGGCACTTTATTCCATCCACCTCTCCCTCCTAAACCTAACTCAACTCCACGATCTCGGACCGATATTTGGTAAAACTGGGCGACACCCCAACAAAAACAACAAATTTGTGTTTGATGCATCATTTTCAATGATGAACCTTGTAATCCACCAACATGGACAATCAATCCCCCCCTCCAAATTGTTTGGTTTACTTCACGTTTCTTTCGAATGTTACAAGCAAACACCACTTCCCCTTATGCTCAGGGAATTGCATGAAAATCATTTTTTGGCACACAAAAAAAACCACAGCAGGATCGTATTCCGCTCGTCGCATCATTCAAGAACGATATGCCAATACCAACGTCACTATTACAAAAGCGAAAAATCACCCACTTGACCATCCAATTCGTAATCGTATTCATCTGAAGACAAAAACACAGTGTCATGACGGTGACAAAAAAACATCTTGACATTGCTGTTGGATCGAACGATTTTTGATGAAATTTACAGGAGTTACTCCTTTCAAAAGTAAAATTTTATATAATAACTCTCAAGCAAGGAGAAAAACCTAAACATGTTTCAAGCAATAAAACACGACTAACTATATAAGCACTATATAAGCAACCATAAAATACTAAAATATAATCTACGTTGATGTTGATGCCCCCTCCGCCTATCGAAAAAACAAACAAATTAAATAAATATAACTTTTCCTACAACATAAACAATTTAAATTCTGACATTGGGGGTTCTCAACCAATGATAAATTCTTGGAGAGTGGAAAAATAGGAGTTGTTGTAAAAAACGAGATTTTCAGTCCTCAAAACGGATCGATGGATTCTGATGAAGTTCACAAGAGTTACTCCTCCCAAATACTTCATCCATTTCCTGTTATGCCCGGAGAAATACTTTGAAAGTGGATTTTGGAAAAAAGCTGGAAAAAATTTTTAACCAATTTTTGCGGTTTATTTTTTCTTTCTTTTAAAGATAGGATGGCAGAATTGAATTTATATTTAAAAACCACACAATCAGTTCAATACTGTTATTCACTCTTATCTCGTTAAGACGTGACCTACAACATTAGCAACCATAGAAAATCAAAAGTAAGAAAAATTGTAAGACGTATATCGTAACAGAAACTTGTTTTCTCTAAAGATTATGTTTCCTGGAGGAAGGTTTTTTTTTTTTTTTTTAAACTAAACCCAGGTATTAAGGGAGAGAGAGAAAGAGATGAGGTACCAGAAATCATTTTCAATAAGTATAAAACCTTCCTGTTTTATGAAACTTCCATCAAACCCTTTTGGTGTAAGGGTGTTGGTTATTTCACACCTCAATTCCTTTATTAGGTCATACAGCACAACATTTCATTCGACATTTCGAAACGTCGTAGATGGAATTACCATGTACAACAGAGCCGGTTCTCCGTCCAACCAGAAACGACGGACTTCACATTCTGAGCAAATAATAAACAAATGTACATGAATAGATGCGTAATTTGAAAGCCTACCTAGATCGACAAGGTAAGAAGCGACGACCATGATCACTCATCAACAACACATGACACAGGAAAACTGACACTACTGCGAAGCTGGTTCACTGAGTGCTCACTGAGACGGCTCTCAACTGGGTTGTGACGTGACGGCTTGTTGGACAGTCTTACAATGGATGGCTGCCCGGACTGCACTACGAAGACGGGAGGGGGCCTCTTCTGCCTTCTCAATTCTAAATATAATTAACTTGAGGATGCGGGAGGTTTCCTAGGAGGGAAAGGTTTCCCCCCACGTCTGAAAGAGGTTAATACCGCAGACCAAACCGAGTGAGAGAGAGAAGTATAACACACAGCAGGTACGTTTAAAAAATCATGACGGAAATCTCGATATCAAATTTAGTGGGTGTGATGAGTGTGCTGATCCATAGCCCGTTTTTCTCATCTCAACAGTATTTCGAGATATTGTTCAATTTTTCCAGTTGTTGCTATCTAAGAATGTGAGGTTTTGTTTCCTATAGTATCTGACCTCCTCCATCGAACGAGTCGCTGTATAACTTAGTTTACAGAGCTACTGTAGTTAAAAAAAAGATTTTTCGTGATTTCCCCTACGTTTTTGGATGTTTTTTTTTTTTTTTTTCACATTTTGAAGAGAGTAAGGTAAGTAAAAGTAGCAGACAAAAAAACAGACAAAAAAAATCAAATAAAAGGATCGTATAGAAGGGACTAATAGTGATGGATTATGTTTATTCATATGTATATATTTACGTTTTTTTATTCATGGCGTGTAGTGTAGGTCACGTGTGGTTCGTAACGTTAGTTGAAAGAATCAAGACAACTTTTTTGGTTGCTCCTTCATTATCAGTGCTACTTAGCCGCGATTGGTCATATTAGACGCAGAAAATTCTCCCCTAACGTTCTTTTTTTTTTTTTTTTTTTTGCTACTTCAACATTTTTCAAAATCTTAAAAAACCATAAAGGGCGACATCAAGCTGAAATCCACATTATTTATTTTTTATGTTTTGCTTCTATCTGCAATATCTACCAACAAACGTAATCAACAGAGTGATTCGAATCGAGAGATTAAAACGTCTACCAAGTTGGGTGGGCAGTCTAGCTTTCTCACATATTGCAACGTGAACGAATAGAATTAGTTGGAAAAAAAAGTACGAGTAGAAATTATTGATATGATAATGTTTGGAACTCAAATTGATGGAACGTCTAGGAGTTAAACGAACAATCCTTGAATATTTCATAAAAATCGGTCCATTAGTCTTGGAGTTTTGCCAATGTGGATCAATTTTAGTTTTGCGCATTCGCTATAACTACTCCACAAATTGCGATATAATTCACAGGAAATTTTTCTGGAAAATATACCAATCTACTCCCCGAGTTTGAACGAAATCGGACTAACAGATAATAAGAAATCGACTTTATAATAAAACAAAGTTTGCGCATGCGCACTGACTACTATTTATGTGACGGCAATGAAAGTTATAGGGGACTGTCTATCCCGCACAATCTCCATTTTTCTGCAACATATAAACATTTACCAACCGACTTTGAACGAAATCAGAACAACAGATAATGAGAAATCGACGTTATCAGAAATTCACGTTTGCGCATGCGCACAGGCTACTGTTGATTCTACGACATTGAATATTATTGGGGAACGTCCAGGAGCTAACCCGCACGGTCCTGAAAATTTAATCGGAATCCGACCGAAACTTGGTATAGTTTTCGGCGTGACAAGGCTTTACCACAGACAGACATCAGACAGAAAGACAGACAGACACGGAACCAAAATTGATCAGCAAGCTCTGAAACGCAAAAAGCAAGTGGACATTTTGACAAAAAAATTTTCGACTTCAGTCACGAACACAAAGCTTACCTACCTTCGATAGTGAAGGAGCAAAACTACGGGAAACAACACCTACGAACAAAGCAACGAGGAAATTGGACAAATTAGATAGTTCTTCAAGCTCTGGAACAATTAGTTCAATAGACGGTGCAGCCGGAAGAAGTGATAGAGGTGAAAGTAAGACCATAAAATCATATTTGTTTTAGAATGTTTCAACAGGTGGTGACCTGGCTTACCTATTGAGTAAGGAAAGCAATTGCTGATCTGTGAATTTAAGAATCTAATGTGCACATACGAGTACAACTTATCGGTTATAATTAATAATTAAATTGTACATAAAATACAAGAAAACACGATTTAACAATCACATTCAAAGTTGAACTCATTTCTTTTTATTCAGTTCTTAAATTGAACAGTTGCTAACCTTTCAAACAAATGCTGGTAGTTTAACTAGTGGGTACAGTACATTCTCCCCCGGACGTAGAATGATCATTGCTCCTGCAATGACAAAATATCTCATTTTTCTTTACATTACTTTCTGGAGCTGATCTTCATCCTCATAAACAAGAGTCTTTGGTGTTCCATTCATTAGGAGTACTTTCTAGACGAAGTATGGACCTTCAACAATGGGAGTTTTATCGGCATATCCATGTTGTACAAGAATATAGCTTCCTGGTTCCAGTTTTGGAATATATTTGGCATGACGTTTATCGAAATACTTTTTTATTCTCTGATGGTAAGATTCTTTTTGTTCAGACTTCCACAGAATTTCTTGAATCGTGTCACTTGTGATTCCAAAATGTTTATCTGCTGGGAAACAGGATGAAGTTCCAAATACTTTACGTTGAGGCGAACAACCGATACCAGAAGAAAAAGATCGATTCAGGTGATTCACAGCTGCTTCAAGACATGCCTTCCAACCACCCTTGAATTGGGGATAAATGGTGAGAAAGAGATTCAAGTCCCTTATTTTCCTCTCTGCAAGACCATTCGCTGACAGAGTGATCCCATGGTTGGCAGCAGATTTCTTGAATTCTTGCGATGTGAATGCCCGTCCAGTGTCAGTAATGATTCTTTTCACTTTTTTTAGATGAGGAAATGATTTCAAGTAGTTGATAACTGCTCGAGAACTTTCTTTCATGGATTTTGCATAGCAATACACGACGTTTTCGTCCACGGTTCCAAAAATGATTTAGTGGTGCAATTACTGTCTAATTTTTTTTCGAAACTTCTGTGAAATCCAGGTGTATAGCTTCAAATGGCGTATCTGCTAACTTTGGTATAATCATAATATCCGGCTTAGTTCTTGAATTTAGCCTGCAGGGGTAGGGCTGTTCCCCATTTCTTGAGAGAGCTAAATACCAACCCCATGAACCAGATACATTCGCATGGTTCCATGCATGCTCACCCAGCTAATTCCCGCCGATTCCAAGGGATTCTGCCTTCATGAGGCCCCACCCAACCAACAATACTGACAGTCATTCGGGAGAGGAGTGGGGGAACTGCCACCTAAGATCTCCAGATCGGCTCCTCGAGACAGTTGATAGTCAGCCTTAATATCGATCTGAAGTGTAAGTGAGTTGTTGAGAAACAGTTGTGAGACCCACATGTATATGACCAGTGGCAAGGTTTCATCCCCAGCAACGTGTTTCCGAGTTTAGTTTTGCCCTCGTATTAATGGCAACATATTTCCCCAGTCTGGTCTGATACTTCCGACCAAGTGAATAGCAATAGACTGAGAAACTTGTGATCTCCCCCAGAACGTTTTCCCCTGTGGCAACGATTTGTCTCCTGTTCCGCCTCATGGATGTCTATGAAAGCAGCACTATGAGTAGTTAGTAAGCTTTTCCTACATTGGTCAATGCATTAGGTAGGGCAACCTCCTTGAACATTGTTCAAAGTAACTTTCATTACTTCTTGAGTTTCTAAAAGAAACAAACTACAGAGTCTTTATCGTAGCCCACGGCCAACTAGTTACGATAAAAGTAATTCTCGTAGTTAACTTTCTTTCCTTTCTTGTTCAAAGAAACGATTTTCAAGAAGTCACTACCGACGCCCTCGAGCAAGTAGGTTTGGTAGCTGTAATACTTGGTTCGAAGAAACCCTCCTTTTCTTAGCTGATGCTCAAGATGCTCAAGAGCAAGTAGGGTAGGTCGGCAACTTCTCTCTTACGACCTTGTATCGAGAAACCTTTCTTTAAAACCTTTCTTTTTGGTCCACCACGTGGAAAGCAATTTCTATTTAGCAATCTTTTTGTCTCATCTTGTTGATAAGTAATGTAAAGTCGTAATGTATACATCGTAGACCCCATGGTAAAGAAACCTTTGTGTTAGCAACATTTTTCCAAAAGAAAGCATATATTGTGTTCAGGGACCAAGCATATATTAATACCACTTTGTAACGTATATTATCCGACAGAGTAACATCTTTAGAAAGCAACCTTTTAAACTCGCTAAAAGCAACCATTTTTGCAAAGCAACGTTTGCAAGTTCGAAGCAACTGTTTTATGAGCTTTCGGGTATCATCAATTCTATACACACAGCTATACACAACAGCAAACACTTTATTAACTTAGACAAAGCATAGTCAACTTAAACCAACTCACCTACACAAACTACTGAACTTAATGAGTCACCTCCATGGCTCTCCCGCCAGATGGATGCTAAACCACACATGGAGCTTTATAAATACACATGGAGCTTATACATGGATGACAATATCCAAACAGCAACTTTTTCGTTCTCAAGTAAAGGTAGATCCTCTTATAGTAACGTATTCCGCCTAATATCTGCTAGAGCAAGTGCTATCCATAAGGAATTTAGGTGCCCCCCCCCCCTCTCCCAGAGGTGCAATAGGGGGCCTAAATCCTCATAAATCAGTAGAGGAGAGTAACACGCATCCCGTCAGAGAGATACCACCCCTACTAATGAGCCTTTAATGAGCCATGTTCGGGGAAGGTTCATTTTCCTTCACCAGGAATTCCATCCAACGCCAAACCAGCTGCCAAAAATGATCGAGAACAGCTCGTGGTTCCCATTGATTCCTCAACGGGACACCGACAGCGCTATCTCTGGTGCTCTGACGGGAGCTTGATGGGCCTCTCAGGAGGTAAATCTGTTACATATCCAAAAGTCAAGTTTCAAAGAAATGATTTTGTTGTAAGCAACGAACATCTATCAGCTGAACCATCCTCACAGTCACCATCCTAGTAACAAAACTCGCCCAGTCATTTCAATTTAGTTCAGTACATGTATAGCAACATTTACATACTAAGCAATACCTTTCTTTATATGTTATATTCATATCTTGTCCGAAAAAAAATGAGGAAACATATATGTCCGTTTACAGTAGCAAGACTTTCCATTCGCAACTACTGGCTCCCTCTGACAAAGTAGCCAACATCTACTTGCTAGAAACACCTTTCCATGGTGTGAAGGAAATACTGACTCACTTTCTCACTGAACAAGTTAGAGCAATCACCTTCAGCGTTTGCATAAAGGAACGTAAGATCAAAGTAAGAGTCTTCAACTCTTGACTCATTCGGAGTCACACCTTGCTATACCAATATTTCAGCTTAGAAGTAACGCTGAACTTCGCAACACAGACAATGAGGCTTCCAGTCCCGACCAAGGTAAGTGTTCCTGTGCCGATTTCTGTCTGTGTATCCATAAATACGTTTCTTCCGCTTTTCTTGCCAACAAGTCCCTCCCTAGACCCTCTTCCTACTCCTCCTCCTCTTGCCAGGTCCTCTTTTGCTACTTGGGAAACCTCTAAAGCAATGTTTTTCGTTTAACTTCATTTGATCAAACTACCCCTTCCTCTAGCTTATTGGAGACAGCAAGCACCTTATTTACACAAGTGTTTCCTCTCCAATAGCACAGTAGTAACGTTGAGTTGGAGATAGTCCATTTTCCCGGCAACTCCATTCTTGCACACCCCTTATTACAGGTACGTCCCACGTAAGCAATTCAGCGGGGTTTCCAACGAGATCTGCCCCTCAAGCAATGATATTGTGGCCAGTGGTTTCCGAGCCCTCGGCAACTATTTTCCATAGTATCGGGATCCTCTGTGCAAACTACCTTTCCCTTCACGTAAAGTAACTTTCCTACCTTTCCATGTAGAGTCCCGTTGCTTTTTGTATCCCCCCAAGGTAACCCCTGAATCTACCAGCTTACACATACATACATAGACAAAATGAATAAAGTGAATACAGTGTTCTAAGTGAACAAAGTGAATAATGTGAATACAAATGAATAAAGTGAATGAATACCGACGCTGTAGAAAAAAGCGATAAAAAGAGACAAGTGAATTCATTGTTATTTAGACAGACAAATGTTTATTGAAAAAACTGCTGCATATCTTTCATACGCTTTTACCCACAGTGTGGGGCGAAAACTCACAAAATTAGGGTTTTGGGAATTTTAAATTGGTTAGTCAACCTACAAAACGGGCAATCACAACTAAGATCCCTGTCCATCATGTGAGGGCTTTACTGTAGCCCAGTCAAATTAGACCAAAAAGAGGCAAATAGGGGAAATTATTCACATTAGAGAAATTTCTTCACCAGGCTCTTCCTTCACACGTAGTAAATCATATCTCAAAAGTCCCCTAGTATGGGGGGTGAGCTCGACGAGGGAGGGGTGTTTTTCTCTTTTTTTTTCGGTTTTTTGCCTATAACTCGAAAAGTAAGCGTTCTAGCGACTTGTTTACAATTACCAGAATTAAAGTGCATAAAATTTCCTACAATTTGCACTCCTGACTTCATTCTCTACGATTAGGCGTTCCGCCGCTAGAGCGCGTTGAAAAGTAGGTATAATTTCAAAAAATCAGCAAAAAGGCCTTTATGCTCTTTTTACACAGAAATCATTCGTATGAAGCTTCTGGGTGACTTAGAATACATCATGACTTGTTTTCCGAACGTCAGTGATGCTCGGACAGTGGCTTGAGCAGGTTTCATGTATGTCTTTTTTTTCTGTTCTTCGTTTACATCCTGGAAACTGAGATAACCATAACATATTTTCAGCACCCTGGCCAACTCACTGTGAGTTATCGGTGAATATATATGTATGTAAAACACAGTGGCTCTAAAAAAGAAAAGAAAAAAAGGAACTAAAGAAAATGAGCTGTGTGTTCACCAAAAAATGTTTAATGTGCAGGTGCAGTATAACCCATGTTAAAGTAATATTCACAAAAGGAGTGGGAGGGGAAGGGGTCATCAATCTTCACAGGAGTCTACTCTTCATCCATTGAGAATCACCATCCACAGTCAAACTGAAAATTCAAAATCGGATTACAGTGAGGTGCATATAATCTTATATTGATAGTAGTAGTAAAGTAGACAACCATTCCAGGTTGGGGCTTTTCGTCCGACTGCCTCGGGCGTCGCAGACGTCATCAGTTGTCCTCCAAATGGAGATTCGTTCTGATGATTTCGCTTAAAGCTACTCATTGCCTCGCCCTATTGAGTGGAGAGGGGTTAACCGTACAGAAGCGCGAAAATTACTTGGACGTCTGACCCTTACCTGGGCGGTCACCTATCCAAGTACTCACTACGCTCGACGTTGCTTAACTTCGCTAATTGCATGAGAAACTGTTCATTGCAACGCCTAACCCGTACGGCTCTTATATTGATAAATAGATGAAGTTCATGCAGATGATTAGGATGAAACTTACATAGCGATGGCATATGTTTTGAGTGGGTAGTCTTATGGTTCCATGTCTGTTTCATCATCTTCTGTAGATGAACCGTCGTCAGCAAGTGGTGGGTTGTTTGTGCAGGAACCTGAACAGCTAGAGCAGAGTGTTGAGCAGAGGATGCCAGTGAATTGGGGCTTGAGTAGGGAAGACGATGGCTTCCTCAAACGAATCCCAACTTTGGATCCACCAGCAAGACCTGAAATTCTGCAGAATATATTTTGCATCTACACCAAAAGCTGCGGTAGTGGTCGATGTGGATGCCACAGAGCTGGCATCCACTGCTCAACGCTCTGCTCCAACTGTTCAGGTTCCTGCACAAACAACCCACCACTTGCTGACGACGGTTCATCTACAGAAGATGATGAAACAGACATGGAACCATAAGACTACCCACCCAAAACATATGCCATCGATAGGTAAGGGCCAGATGTCCAAGTAATTTTCGCGCTTCTGTACGGTGAACCCCTCTCCACTCAAGGGGGCGAGGCAATGAATAGCTATAAGTGATATCATCAGAACGAATCTGATCCTCCATTTGGAGGACAACTGATGACGTCTGCGACGCCCGAGGCAGTCGGACGAAAAGCCCCAACCTGGAATGGTTGTCTACTTTACTACTACTATCAATATAAGATTATATGCACCTCACTGTAATCCGATTTTGAATTTTCAGTTTGACTGTGGATGGTGATTCTCAATGGATGAAGAGTAGACTCCTGTGAAGATTGATGACCCCTTCCCCTCCCACTCCTTTTGTGAATATTACTTTAACATGGGTTATACTGCACCTGCACATTAAACATTTTTTGGTGAAACAGCTCATTTTCTTTAGTTCCTTTTTTTTCTTTTCTTTTTTAGAGCCACTGTGTTTTATATACATATATATTCACCGCTAATTCACAGTGAGTTGGCAAGGGTGCTGAAAATATGTTATGGTTATCACAGTTTCCATGTTATAAGCGAAGAACAGAAAAAAAAGACATACATGAAACCTGCTCAAGCAACTGTCCGAGCATCACTGACGTTCGGAAAACAAGTCATGATGTATTCTAAGTCACCCAGAAGCTTCATACGAATGATTTATGTGTAAAAAGAGCATAAAGGCCTGTTTTGCTGATTTTTTGCTTACTTTTCGAATTATAGGCAAAAAACCGAAAAAAAAGGAGAAAAACACCCCCCCCCCCCCCCTCGTCGAGCTCACCCCCCATAATAGGGGACTTTTGAGATAAGATTTACGACGTGTGAAGGAAGAGCTTGGTGAAGAAATTTCTTTACTATGAATTCTTTCTCCTGTTTTCTCAAATGTGACTGGACTACTATGTCAATATTTCTTAGAGACCCCAAATATTGCAAAAAACACAAACTTAGAGTTTTTACCCCAACTTACCAAACTTTTGATTTTACACAATTTATTGAATAAACTTGATTTGTTAATTCTGTTACATAAGAGAGTTATCCTTTCTATTTCCAAAAAACGTCTCCCCAGGGTTAATTTTTAATTAAATATGCTGTGATAATTCTAGACAAACAACTGTTAAGGGTGTACACAACCATTTTTTGATTTGGGGAAAACATCTAACCACAATATTGTTTTGCAACAAACAAGTTCGTCACCAAGCCAGGAAACTAAGGATTGAGTGTAAGGGGTGCAATTCTTATGGAATGAGATGTTCTGGCACTTATCAAACAATCGCTCAGTTCTTCGATTGCGAATAGCTCTACTACATACATTAATAGCAAAGCCATTTGATGAATTTGGCGACATGAATACATGATCATTGGCATTGGAGGAGCATTATTAAAATCCATCATGAGATCATCAGGCAGTTTCACAACTGGATTTTGATGAGCGTTCTCATTTGTAGGTCTCCTTTCCAACCAACAACTCCATAGTCCACTCAAATGAATTCAAACCCAACTTCATTGATCGGCATTAGTCAACTATAACTAAGCTTGGAAACAAAAACCTGGAGCTTTCGAATTTTTTTAGAGATCTCTCTGAGTCTGGGACTCCCTCCTAAGGGCATTCGCATTATCTTCTAAACCGATGCCATTAGGTGCTCTTTTTACATGATTGGCTTTGTCAAAGTTCCAAGTCACCATTTGCAGAGTCAGGGGAATAGTACAACCACTTTGGTCTACATCAGATGGAACCTATATTTTGTTTTGGTGGTGGCTCATCATAGAAAGGGGCATCTGAAGGGATCCCAGTAATGTTGGATTGGGCTATGATGAGGTAAAATGTTGGTTGATAATTCATTCAAATAGCTTCTGGGCCTTGCCTAACATTTTTAGAGACTATGTAGAAGGTAGATACAGACAAGATGCCATCTCATCAACCTCTACAGTATGTGGGGATATGTTCTGGTGACTGCCACCAACAGCTACAAAATACGCATATGCACACAAACACATTTTTCAGGAAAAGCGCAGTGCATCAGAACCTCACTTCAACCCGGAGATTATTTCAGCAGCTTGATTGCCTAACCTGCTAGATCAAAAATTTAACAGAGTCTTCACCTGTTTTACCATCAGATCAAGATAATGTCCTCATCCAAAATTTTAGAGATGATGCAGAAGATAGATACAGAGAGACAACCTCCATCCCTGTGGGAGGGGGGGCCGGGGATGAGATCTTATACACCCTTACAGTATGTGGGGATAAGTACTAGTGATTGCCACCAAAGGGTACACATATACCACATGCCCCAGAGCATCCAACCGACCTGACCAGAGGTTATTTCAGCAGCTTGATTGCTGCATACTACTGCTGCAAAGTGCAACTGGACCACCAACTTGCCTTAGTAGTGCGAAAATTCAACATTCTTCACCTACTTGATATACCAATGGATCAAGAAAAGGTTTTAACTGTGCTCATGTCATGTGTCATGTAGGAAAGTTTAAAATTCGTGGATCTATAAAATTTGCACTTCCTGAACAGGCATTCCTTTGAGAAAAGGTTGCAGGGTTGTTCGACCTCCCAATATGTTGAATTTCTTGTGTGTCTAGCACATGGAAGTTTCCCTCTGATGGGAGTAACCAGGAAGATCTTCATGGGCAGAATGGAGCGTAAGAAATACTTCACTGAACTCCAAAAAATTAGTGTAGGAAACTTTGAGGTCAGCAATCCCCATCTTCCTTTTTACACCTGTGTTATGCGTTCCTTCTTTCCAGGACACACCCAGCTATTCTCATATTCATTTAAAAATGTCAAAACATCCATCTGTGCGTTTATATAAATTTACCTCTTAGCACAAGATCTTCTATCTCTGCTGAGGAACAGCTAGGGGAAAGACTGCATTGTATGACGAGATGTCGATGGTAAGGAATGGTGTTTCTAGCAGCATCTTCATAGTGGTTGAGCAAGGCGAGCTATGGGTCGTTTCCAATGTTTCTGAATGCATTTGAGTCTCTCTCCAAACTTGCCAACTTTTTCTTTTCAATTTATTTTTCTCAATTTCCAACTTGTGAAGCCTTTCTAATGTATTTTCCTGTTAAGGATTTCGCGAATAATAGTTCTCAATCCCTTTTTTGCTCAGGCAGAACTTGATAAGGAGCTTAGCTGGAGATTGAGGATGTGATTGGACGCTCAGATAAATTCGTATTCTCATCTTGGACCAGTTAGTATGTTTAGAAAAACTGATTTCTTCTTATTCTTTCTTCAGCAACCGTGTATCCTCGAACGAAATAACCAACCAAGAAAAAGAAATCAAGATATATATATATGTATTTTTTTTTTTCTCTCTAAATCATCTGCTACCATGTCTTTCAAACTCTTTACCGAGACAAATTTGCCTAATAACACTTTGTTAGTTCATTTATTGAAACGAAATTTTGAAACTGGACTCCTTCCAGATAACTTTTCTAGTTTAGTCCACTAGTTAACAAAAAATGTTCCTTTTGTTATCATTCCAAAGGTATCATCTCTGTTCAAACTACATTACAGGCCTATGTTGTTTGAAACCTCAAAATATCCATTTTTCCACCTGTTTTTACCCATAAAATTCTTATGGGGTGATGAGACCGCCAAGAGGAGTACAACTGGAACCCGAATATACCCAATATGCATTTTTTAGAATTTCAGACGAACCAAGCATAAATAATAGCAACAGGCATTTGAAATTTGGGATGATGTAGAAACGTAAAGGGGCCAAGTCTCTTTCACCCTGATTGAGCCAATATACGATTAACGCTAATGGGACGATTCGAACTCTGGGCTTAATCTAATTAGAAGGAATTTTCTGCATAACTGGTTAAATTGTACTGAAAACTTGATGATCCAGTTACCGATGCCATAACCTCGACGAATCAAGAGGTAAACGAATTATAAGCGTTTTGTAATCAAATAATGGGGCTCAATTTCCTCATTTTCATTATTAGTATCTAAGATAATAATGAGTGATGTTTTATATTTTTGAGTGAAAGCAGATGAAATTATATGAACATGAACACCAACCATCATTCTATGATACTTCAATTTTTGAAACCACGTCGTTTCCTCTTTGTTTTGCGTTTCAGGGTGAGATCGATTATGTTTCCGTGTCTGTCTGACTGTGGTAAATCCTTGTCACGCCCACAACTTAAATGTTCAGGAATTACAACAGTTGACCTATTGGACGGTCCCCTAAAACTTTCATTGCGAATCAACAGCAGATGTCATGGGCCACACCAATTATTATTATTATTCATTATATAGCCAGTACGCATGCGCAAACGTCAACTTCATACAACGTGGATTTTTTATCATCATCGATTTTGATGGGTTTATGTTCCTGGAAGACGCCCTATGGATTATATTGCGATTGGTTGTGTAATATCTATCGTCCATAAGGGGACAATTTATTGAATCTCCCACAACTGAATTGAATTGAACTATTTTCCTTCTGCAACTAAAACTGGTTGGCACAGGCAAAACGTCGAGACTTATCAACAGATTTTGATGATATTTTCAAGGCTTGTGCGGGTGAACCGTCAGTCAATCTCCAATCAATTCCATCGCCATCAGATGAATAGTAGTCTGTGAGCATTTGTGGGTGCGTAAACGTAAATTTCCTTTTACGTTCATCATAGGTTCAATTTCGGGAGGGTAGGTACTTCGTTCGATTAGTTGTTAACCATCGCACATGCGCCAACCGGAATTTGTTTGTGACTGAAGAAACTGTGAGACCAATAGAACCGTCTGCCATGATGGGTGGGCAGTTAAGCTTCCTCACTTATTAAAATATAGGCGTATAGAATTAGTTGAAGGAGAGTCAAAATGATAGATCTTTATATTAATAAAGTAAAGTGTCTGTATGTGGGTACCTCCATAACTTTTGAACGGACTGACCGATTTGCACGATTCTTTATTTAATATGACCAGCCACTTCCGGCGCAAAATATAGGCCACATCAAAATTGCGCAGCCCTGCTCAGTAAGGGGTGATTGTGAGGGATGGGGGGTAGAAAAACTGGAAAATCCGTGTGTGGGCTCAAACAAAAGTCCACGAATAGGGGGTTTTAATTCCAGCTAAAATAAATAAGAATATCCCCTACACACGTTGAACCAACCCTTAGGGATCTAAAGGAATAAAGGAATATGTCATGCAACAGTAAAACAACGTCGATAATAATACTGTATGTACGGAAAACCTCATACTCATGAATTTACCTGCGATCAGCGCGGAGCTACTGATACATTAGAATATAATATATTGTAATGGAGTGTCATACTTATGAGAGACAAAGAGAGCAAATGTTCAATGAAATCATAACGACAAGAAAAATAGAATTACCATTCAACTACGAAACTTTAATTGCGTTATCTGACTCAGAAGTATATTTAATTATTTTCAAAATTTTCGAAGAAATAAGACAATGTATAAAAAAGTAAAAATTAAGTGATAGAATAAATATGTAACATAAATAATAATTAAGTTAATTTGTTTATAATATTGTATCATGGCTGTAAAGATTTTCTAATGCCAAATATTAATTTTAAAAAAAAGTTTTAGAGAATTGGAAAAAAGCAGAAGACAAGAATTTCCTTTCAAAATCAAACTTCCACAAGCTACTCTCCACTGTGCAGATGATTTTGGCGTGCCAAAGATCTTGGACAATTTCCGGTTCCAGGTCTGTTTTAAGTATGTAACTCATTGGAGGAGAAATTTTTATTTTCCGCTAGAGGAACTAGCAGAAAGTGGGTAACTACTACTAAATATACCCAATTCCTACAGGAGGTGAACGGTACAATCCACGGTGATGAGCTGTGCCTCGAGCTTTTTATATTCGCAGCCTAATTTGTTCACTTGAACAGGGTAGCTAAAATGTTGCATGCTAATGAGAATAATCTCATCATACAGATTCCCTGATCGTGTCAAAAGAAACCTCGGTGTCAGGGCGATTAACAGGGCAAGTGGAGTGGATTAAAGAAACATATTTTGAAATGGAAATATATTTTGGTGTTCACTGAACTGGTTCCAGATTACTTGCCAAATAATATCGGGCATTAGGTTGATATGTATCCAAGATATTTGGAGTTCACTAGAGGTTCAGGGTGTAGTAGGTACCCAGCCGTAAACAAATAATGCCAAAATCATCAATATGAAGTGGGAACGCGTCATTTTATAATAATAATCAACTAACAATGTACGCAAATGACACGTAGATAACATTTTGCGGACCGCCGACACCGCCGCACACTCGAGTCAGGTCACGTACATATAACCGTCAAGCCGTCTTCAACCACCGCCCAAAATCCAGGCAGGTCTGATGGAATTTTAAGACAGGTGCATTTTAAAAAATGTGACAGATTCAAACTATAGCAAGACGAAACTCGATTTGATAGTCAAAACAGATCAGTCAACAGAGGTCAAGGACAAGAGTGAAGCTAGTAATGTAATAATTATCGACGAGTAGGCAAACAGAGTAATGAATGTAAACAACGATTAAGACTTGCATAACTGATTATGACTTAATTCAAAGGGAAGGGGATTATCAAGGGACAATCACATGAATAAGGTTGAAAACTCGATTGATTTTCTAGGTGTCAGCAGACGACAGATGGTTGCCCGTGGCAATCCGTTAGAATTAAGACTCAAAGTACGGGTTCAATTGATTGAGAATATCCAAAATGAGAGAAATGAAACTAAATTGCGAAGTGATTCGTGGTATAATTCGAATAAATACCTGAATTTGTGGTGGAGCCTGCATTTAACTCCTGCTTTTCGGCCATTTTTGCACAACACCATACCAAAACACTGTTCACCAAGACAGGTTACAAGGAGATTTCATGGGATTTCGAATGACTAACTCAACTGCCACCAACTCTCGTTGGAAAAAATCTATTTTCTTCTAAAAATAGGATTCACTCACAAATTTTCGTTATAAACGAAAATACAGAAGGAAACAGTTTCAACAAAGCCAGGTGTAGCTATCGAGTCAGCCGTGGAAGCCCCACCTTTCGTGGACTTCCGAAAAAACCTGAGTTTTATCAATGGGATTTACATGTGAGATCTCATGAAACTTTAACGAAAACGCGTAATAGGAGTTTTAACTATATTAATGTTATTTAATATATATAATACACAAGCCAATGGTACACAGTAATACCCGAGTAAATTACCTCCTACTAAATAACGATTTGACATACTAGTTCTAGGAATTCAAATTTTAGCGGGATACCCAAGGCATGCAGGTTAGCCAACTAAACCTTGGAGATGTGATTAATTTTCAACACTGTATGCATTTAAACATGGAAACCCACAGAAAAACTTTTACTCGTTGAAGAAGCAAGCTCACACAGCACACGCTAATATCGACCCTGATGTCATCTTCAAGTACATAGGTACCTATAGTAATGTAATATTAATAATCTTTATTAATTATCCATAGGATTTAATTGCTCCCACCTCCCGGATAATCATAAGTTCCTTAACTTAGATAAAACGGAGGTTAAATAAAAGATGTATAGGAAATACAATAAAAATAAGTGGAATGAATGAAGAAGAAAATAAATTATTAATGAAACAAAGCAATCGACTGTTGCCTAAACTTGGAAGTATTATAACTTATTATATGAAAACATAAATAAATATTATAGTAGGCATAACTTTTTCTGATGAGCGAAACTTTGTTCTTGAAATAAAATTAGTGGTTAACGATTTCCTTGTGCTCAAAAAGTCAAAACAATAACATTATACAATGTGGTACCTACCACGAAAATTCACTCATACGAACATGCTGCATGACTGGGACTTTTTTGCTCAATTTTGTCTTTAATTATTCACTTTGATCTTAGACACGTTCCAGTCATGCAGCACGATCGTATGAACAAATTTTCGTTATTATAGTATTGTTATATTGTTTTTTGAAATTGTAGAACGTAGATTGCAAAAAATTGTTAACTACCTACAACTAATTTTATGGCAAAATATTCATTCCAAATAATATTCTGTAAGTTCTAGTTCAATGCTGGTACACTTTTTTTACTATAATTCTACTTAAAAGTATAAATTTAACAATTCTTAGCCATTTTTAATGATTTTTTTTAAATTCGTGTATAAAATGTAACCAATTTAGCTCTCCACCCTCGGTCACAGTCTATTCAAAGAGGTTTCTTACTTACCTGGTTTTCAACAGCTTGCCAATCGAATCTGTCCAAGTTTTTTTCAGCTGGTCCTTTCTGTTTGGCTGCTGTGCGTTCGGAATGGAGGGAGCAAACAGTCAGAATTGTGTTTTACTATTTTGGACAGAAAACACGGTTTTTTATGACGAGACAACTATAGAGCTCGAAACGGAATGGTTAACTCCCCCAAACCATTAACTTCAGAATTGCTGATATGAAAACGTAAGTTCCTACTTAACACATTGAAAACGTAGCACATTGTGTGGTATTCACTCCCCGCCTGACAGGATAAGCCCATGCTTTCTGCCCTACAGGATGGGAAGAACCCTGGAACTTGACTTCAATAGTTATATCTCGGTGTTGGTACCTACTGGCATGGATGGCAGGAAGGAATGTGGAGGGATCAGGATCTTACCTTGAGATATGATGACTAGCAATGCCACTTGTTTCTGTAGTGATCGGGTCATTGGCCTACTGGAGCCACTCCTTCCTCTTTGAATTTAGGTAGGTAGGTACCTATATATCTAGTTCTTGTTTGCTATTACAGCTTCTTCTATTTCGTGTTTAGGTGATTGGCGGAATTTTCTTAAAATCATCACCTTGGCTGAATGACTTCTTAATATACTGCACCTCTGTACAACTTCCCCTTTTCAAACATTTTTGAAATGGGCACAAATTTTTGATGATGATTTTGACACAAATGATGATGATTCTGGTGCAAAAACCAAATAACTACAATCAGCTCTATTTGGAGTATAGTTTTCTTTACAATTGATTATTTAAATTAATTAGTCTTACTGCCAACAGAGTAAACTAACTATCAAACACGCATTCCTTGCGGCATAGATGAATGTTATTTCAACAATATTGCCTTAATCTAGTTCTAGGTAATTTTATTTTGACCCGCTAGAGTCTGCAACTAGAATCAAATTAGAAGGTCTCGAATGAACCTTATGTCCATCATGGAAGTTTGTTCGTGTAGAATGAAGCTAATGACATTCAAAGCCAATCAAGGTCAATCAAAGAGAGACGCGCTCTAAGGAGAGGGGGGCGGAAGATTGCGTTACTGCTTCCACCCACCGAAGCGCGACCGATCAAATCCGAGTGCGACCGATCTAATCAGATACTGGGATGCTGCGGACGCATCTCGGGAAATAACCGTTAGGTGGCCAAGCGGTCCAGCCAATCAGAGACAGCCTCCGCATATAATTATAGGATGAACTAGCCCGTCGAGCTCATTCCAATTCTACACACTGATCTGACGACTCTTCTCTCTCCTGGACGACGTAGTTTCTACATGATCTGATTCAACTAATTACCACGGCTGATGACTCTTCTCTCTACGACGAAGTTTCTACACGCTTTTCTACACTTCGAGTTTCCTGGTAGCGTCAAGTCTAGCCCTTTTCAGCGCTACTTACTACCAGCATTTCTTCAGGCAGGATATCACCCGGTACAAAAAGTTTTACACTTTCTTGTACGCCCGCTGGGGTATCCGAGACGTTTTCGCCCGGACCAAACTGATCCGCTCATTTGGTCGCCCGTGGGAGAACGCCAGGTAATCAACACCTCATACCGTTTGATTAACTGCTCAAGGGAGTTCTTTTTAGAACTACGCAGGAGGACCCGGTAACCTGCGACTAGAGAGTCCCCTGAGAATTTTTGGTTCATTAACAGAACCAGTAAATTCAAGGGAGTTCCACAAAAATGGAACGTTCCCCGTCTTTTCACCCACTGGCTGGGGTAGACGCTCATAACGCTGTCCGGAGCGCGAGCTCCGAGGCAGAGCGGGCGGGAACTGCTCATCAGGCTGCCCGCTTCCGCATTCCAACCTCACGCGACCAGATGACGGAGCGCCCACGCTCCCGCCGTCCTGGACCGTTCGAAGATTCGACGAGCAACCCCTTTAAGGATGTTGTTCTCAATTATCCGCCTGAAACACGGCCGAACCAAGCTCTTTTCGATCATTCTATATCAAAAGAGAATAATGAAGATTTCCTGACGAAAGCAGAGCTCTCTACGCAGCTATCCACTGGATACCTAGCTGACTCGAGCGCCTTGTACACTTCGAACATACATCCGTCTCACGGATATGAAAGTACTTTTCAGTACCCTAAACAAACGGTCTCGTCTCATGATCAAAATATACAACTAAGGCCTGAATATTCTCCAACGAAATATTATCACACTGAGCGACCGCAAGAGGCTCGGATCGAGGCGAACTCATCCCACGGCCCGAGTGCGTCCTATCCAGAAAGATTTTATTACTCTCGAGTAAATAAGAGTACTTTTTCGTACCTTCCGTCGGGCCACGACCAAGGTTATAACCCATATAACCAACCTAACAGCACTTTTCAAGACGTACTACTCGGTCTCCCGACTCCCAGCCAAACTTATATAAATCCACTACAATGAGATCCACGGTCCTTTCGCAGCTTATAATAGCTTATAAGCTCTTTGTTTCCCATACTCCACTTCTAACCTCTGTCGGCATTCGAGTATTAATAAGATGGAGGGCTATTGCTCTGAATTCAACTCTATTTCCCTGTCACGGCATACGTGCCACTACAGTCGAGTTGACTTTGCAATTGACCCGCCCCCACTACGCTTTTTTCAAATACAAATGACCAAGCAGTTTATTGTAATTTAAGTTTTGTTTGATATTACTTATTATTGCTACATTTTAGCATTAATTTATATATGTACCTAGACATAACTGTCTAGATGTTAATATGTACATACTTTGGTTCCCATGCCCAAATCCAGGTGCCTCCTATTTCTTTCTTTTTTTTAAATAAGTAATCCTATTATGTCCTGCATACATATTATGTCCTCGTCATTTTCCCCTTATTTCTCCTAACTCTTAGAACTACGAAAGTAGTTTAATCAAATGTGAACTTTAAATTATCAAGTGACAGCCTATCTTATTTTTATACAGTAGCCCCTCCAACTGAAGGGCCCACTACAGCACGCAAATTTCACTTTGTATATAGCTTAATCTGTGATTTTATACATATCTTACGTAGCTATTAGGTATTATTATCCCCATTCATTCACCAAACTCAACATCACATCTTACATCAGCTGATCAATGTTCGGCCATTTTGCCCCTGGCCAATTCCTAGACCAGTATAGTAATACAATGTCTTTGCCTAGACCAAACGATAGTAGTGGCACGTATGGTTTGACTGCCTAAAACCCCCCGCCCCCAAAGATGGAAGTAAACTTTCGCGGCAAGAACCAAATTACACAACAACAATGATCCATTCCATAGAAAGTTTATGATCCACCCATTAACCAAGGTTCATGGATCCACCACTCGAGTTCGAGGGGATCCATGGAAGATGTGAAGAGGAGATAATCCACATACATCTATGGATACACGGAGCAAGATTCCAGGTCCAAGAAGGTAGAGGAAGAAGAAGAAGATAATCCATGCGGTGATCCAAAAAGAAAAGAAAGTATAAGTGTTTTTTTTTCCTTTTCGTTTGGCATGTAAAAGTAGGGTGCTCGGTGGTGGTATGTGTCCAGTCGACCGGAGACTTGACGTTAATAAACATCCGAGAGAGTTGAGAGTTGCCACATTTAGCCAACCAGTTGAACTGAATTTGAAATTCTACTGACACCAGAAAGCCGGTACTATGGAAAACGTTGTTATTGTAGGAGCTGCTAGAACCCCGATCGGTATGTATCATTATTTTCTTCATGAAATCACTACAGTTAATATACCTACATTTACTTAAGTAACGCAATTAAAAAAGTAACGTATGTTGCAACTAAAAGTAGGTAGATACGTAATCACATACCGGAATTGTTTTCTGACAACCTGCTCATTATGTAGTTAAGTATAATACATGTGTGTGTGTCATGAACCTTAGGACCCTTGAGCTAAGTTGTTTGGTTCTCAGGCCTATTTCATAGCCTATTTGCGTTCTATGAAAATATAATTATACCACAGTCTCCCTAAATAACTGAGGTGTAACCATAAATATCAATATCCATCGCACAAACTCTTTGAAGACGCACAATTCATGACCATTCAACAAATAATTTCCTACCAAGCTGTTAAATTTTTGATATAAAGATCTCATCTGCTTACAGTATCAAATATATCCCGGACAACTCGATCTAGAACGAAATATATGACACCCAACCGGTTGTCACAATAGACCAATACTTAATGGACTCCGTGACTAGGGGTTCGTACCCGTCCCAAAAAAGAGAACACCCAACCTAAGAACTCAATTTGTACTAGGTAAACCGCATTTCATATCAAGGAGTCAAGTTGCTTAATAAATAACCGCCAAATTTGGGGGCAACCGTCAAGACCAAAAAACCTATCTTAACGGATTATGGAAATTTTTTAAAATATCATGCAAGTATGTGTGTGTTTGCGTATTTTATTTACTTATTAATATTTCTATCAAACGTTTACGTGTTTTGTGTAATTTAAATTGTATTTTATTTCTCTTAAAAACTTGAACAAGAACTAAATTATGTAAACCTAAAACCACAACTATGTGAAAAACCTATAGTATACTTCAACTAGAAATTCCTATGCCCGGGATTGAGTTCCTTTGTAGGATTTTTTTTTCTCTTCTAAAAATAATTAATTACATAAGGCATCCCTCAGCATGTAAATATGTATAAATTAGTGGGTATTTATAATATCAATGTATTGTAACTACTCACAATTATTACAAAAAGTTTACTCTACTTGCAGTCAAAATTGTAATCTACACCAAAGCAAAATAACCTACCTCACTACTATTTTGCTTACTTCTGTGACTTGCTAGTATATGCATTTTTTAGAGTAGTAGGTAGGTAAGTTATGTAACCCATTCACCAAGTATCTATTTCCAATACTTTACTATTAATTTTAAATAACTGCTTAATTAATTTTTTGCTGTATTCCAATTAGTGTTACTGTTCATCACCAAAAATATGTAAGAAATATGATTCTCGTTTTATTTTACTGGAAATATGTAGTTGGTACATAAAAATATAAACATACTGCGCCACAATTGAGATGAATTGGAATTCGTCCTATTTTCTCAACCTAGAGGGCAGCTACTTACCAAACGTCACGTATTTTAACGAAATTGTTGCAAATTCAATAGTTCCGATTTCGGAAAATGGAATTTCTAAAATTTACATTAGATAAATCCGTTCATAAACATTCAGAAACTGTTCATGGATTTTAGTATAATATTCTGGATGTTTCGGGATTAAGTCTACTCATGTGTTTATAAAGTCTACTCATCCTACCTTACGAAATGCTTGATTTTTAGGTTGAAGAACGGATTTTTCATCTCAAACCTAAGGAAAGTAAACATCCGTATTTTTCCCCCTAAGGCGTAGGGGCCACACCATTAAATCGAAAAATAATTAAAATAAAAAAAAAGTGGGGAGCACCCCCAGGTTTACCCGACGCCGGCTCTAGAAATTAGGGAAGTTGCAGAAGGTTGAATAGGAAGAATAGTTTGAAAGGAAGTGCCCTGTGGTGAAAACCACCCCCTCTTTTCAACAGCCCTTTTCAGGGCTACCAAAAAGAGGTAGACACGACACACAAATATTTATAAGACGTCGAGTTATAACTCCGTCAAACAAAATATTTCACCAGAGAGAAAATACGAAATTCTCTCTCAAAAGTGAAATATTAACAAATAACACACAAGGCGACCTCCCTAAACACTTACTGGGCGAGAGAGACGCGACAAGTATCTCGAACCAAGTCGCCTTGAATGAGAAAACTCAAACAGACAATCAAACGTCCTCTAAAACTAACAAGGACAGTTCTAGCAAGCCTACTCGCCAATCAGAAACAATGATTACACGAGAGACAATAGGCGAACCAACCAGGAGGCGGCAAGCAACCACCTCTGGTCCAGCAGCCACCCCGGGGACCCCGTCTGAACAACGGCCACCTCCCTATAATTACCCCGCTCGGAGCCCTCCGAAATTCATTCCACTCACCGCTCTCGACGACTACACTCTGCAGTACGAAGATTCTACACGCTCTACGCTGACGACCCTTCTGCTCACGAGTTCATCTCAGAACGGCTTCCTACTGCTTTCTACAAGGCATACCTTCTCTCTACACAGATCTCGCATTGGCATCTACGAGTCCAGTGATTTATCCTGCTCATTGCCCAACGTAGTTCTTCTGTCAGGACGCCACCCGGTACATCTATTGATATTCTCATTAGATCGTACGCCCGCTGGGACGTTCCGAGACGTGTCGCCCGGGTTTCGTAGCACTAAGCTCGTCACCGACCGCTGGGGCACGCCGATAAATTACTCAGCTCATCCGCTCTAATTTATCGTCCAAGGAAGTCTTTTTCAAGACTACGAGGTAGGACCCTGACATCCGAGCAAAGGAAAGAAGCTCTGTCAAGCGAGTCCACCTTCCAAACCCTCTATTCTATACGTAGAGGTATCGAAAACGAGTTAACAAACTCGGGTATATCGATGGAGCGCCGCCCGTCCTACTTCCTCCTGCAAGGGGAAGCAGAACACGGCGCGGCCGGGGGCCTTAGCCCACGCAGCGCTCCCTACCCGCTACTCGACTCGTCCGCCGTTCCTAGCGACGGACAAAGGCTCGATTCTCGCGAAGAGATCGCCTTCTTACCTAACGTATTCATGCATGAAACGTTAGGTCAAGCCTCACACACACAAAAGTTCGAGGATACCTTTCAGACCCGCTCTGAAGTCAATCATCATGATTCGACAAAGATTTCTGAATATCCACGATATTCTACACAAGGCTACCCGGCCGATCCGAGTGTCAAACACACTCCAAACGTGCTAAAAATAAAGGATACTTTTCAGTACCTCAACCAAGCCCAGTATATTCCCCCTACAGATATAAATCTTAGGCCGGAATATTACACAACGGCTCAGCACCAAACTGATCGAACCCAGCAGCTCTATGCGAGCCCAGTGCTCCACGCGGCTGCGACACGAACTATCCTCAAGTTCCTCCCGCCAAGCAAGCTGACCTTGGCGATTTCGCTCACATTCCTTACAGGAATACCTCAGGGACTAACCCGCATAACCAGAATATAAATGTCCCACTTGGTCTACCTACACCAAGTAAAACATATATAAATCCACTACAAATGGTGACCCCGCCTTTGAACAGGCTTAACACGGAGCATTTCGTTCCCTCTTATGAAGCTAGTGGATTCCAGGGAACCACTGCGGGCGTGCGACCCCCGCCGGGCCTATACGCCCCACATCTCACTCAACAACCCTCTACACAAAGTGGCTTTCGAGCACTTTTGGAGGAAATGGGAGATTGCCAAAGACCTATCTTCCAAAAGAAGAATATCGATCGTGCACTCGCCGAGTTCGATCAATACTGCGTGCGAAAAAACCTGAGAACGCAGAACGAATGTTTTTTTAGCTATATACAAGTGGGTACCGGAGGAAATGCGGGAAGCTATTGACTCAGCTTACCTCACGGCACCCCACGCACCTTATGAAGAGGCCAAACAGCGCCTACAACGAGAATACGGGTTGTCCTTACAGGACAGGCTCCTCGCGCTCGAGGACCCCGCATCTCTCGCCAAAAAACCCAGCACCAAGTACCATGAAATGTACTCTAAGGCTGTTGGGTACTTCTCAGAGGCTCTGATCACTCAAAAGTGGATCGAAACTCTGCCTATCGAAGCCCGAGGCATGGTCGCAGCACAGCCTACCACGAATGCCCGGCTCGACCTAGCTGATACGCTACACGCGTACAAAACAACAAACCCCTCTCTCAACATACGAGGGGTAGAATCTACTTCGAAACCTACGAAGACTGGTTTCAAAAAGGCCCTCTCACAAAAAGCTGAGTTTAAACCTCAGCAAGTAGAGAGTAAGCCTCACAAACCGACGGCCTATGTCTGCCGAAACCACGCCCGTTTCGGTAGCGAAACTCGCAAGTGTGCAGACCCAGAATACTGCACTTGGAAGGCAAATACCGCCTCCAAACCTATCAAAAAGGCAGCGCATATCAGCCAGCCTAAAACCTTGGTTTCAAACGAAAATACTCATAGATCGGTACAAGAAAGTACCGTTCCAACCTCCGACGCAGAGAGTTCGGAAAACGAATAACTGCCAGTGTATCTGAGCCTATACACCGGCAGACTAAAGAGTATAAAAGGCTTTTTTTCAAATGCAAACTAAATGGCACTGAATTTCTAATTGACACGGGAGCAGAAGTGAACATTCTGCCCCACAATGTCACCAAAAAATTGGGCTTAAAAATTCGTAAGTCCAACGTCAAGCTCACAGCAGCTAACGGCGCCCCTATAGACACACTAGGGCGTGCTGACACGACAATTAACATCGGCCTCGGAGACATGACCACCGATTTCATGATCACCAAAGTTGACCTAGCGATCCTCGGTATACCATTCCTCGAGTCTTGGGATATCGGAATACGGGTCAAACACAAATATATATACAAAGACAAAGTAAAGAGCTATGCCGATCAAAAAATCGCTGCAGTCATGAACAAAAAATTTACTGACGAACAAATAGCAGCTACTATTCCTCATCGTGACAACAGCCCTCAACCAGAGGACACACAGCTCACAGAGGACGAAAACATACGCTCAATCATTGAAAAATACAATGATAAAATGAACGAACTTCAAGGAAAGTGGAAAAACAACGGTGTTTACCACCGTATAACCACGGAAGGAACACCAGTACACTTCCGTGCAAGACCCATGGCAGGCGAAAAACGGGCTCAAGTCAAAAGTACTTTTGACAAAATGCTCTCGGATGGCATAATTGCACCATCAGACTCCGAATGGGCGTCCCCGTTACACTGTGTGCCAAAAACAGACGGGTCATGGAGGATCACCGGCGACTACCGTTTCCTGAACGCGAAAACGAAGAAAGACGCCTACCCTCCTCCTCACATTCGCTCTTTCCAAGCGAATTTACATAATACACAAATCTATTCGACAATAGATTTAAAATCGGCATATTACCATATCCCGATGCACCCAGATGACGCTCATAAAACAGCAATCATTACCCCTTTCGGGCTCTATGAATTTAAAAAAATGAGCATGGGTTTGGCCGGAGCGGCTCAAACATGGCAAAGATACATGGACAGCATCATGCAAAAATTCGATTTCGCATTTGTCTACCTAGATGACATATTGGTGGCTTCTAAAAATTATAAAGAACACATGAACCACCTCAAACAAATTTTCGACAAACTAGGAGAACACGGACTTCGAGTAGGTTTTGATAAATGCATTTTTTCAAAACCTACCGTCGATTTCCTAGGTTTCACTATCTCGAAAGAAGGGATAATTCCTAAACGAGATAAAATAGAAGCCATAGAGCAATTCCCTCGGCCAATAGACGTACGAAGCCTACGCAGATTCCTAGGTATGTGTGGTTTCTACCGAGCTTGCTCAAATAAATTCGCTCACACAGCGCAACCTCTGTATGACTCCATTCAGTCAAACAAAAAAAATGACAAAACACCTATCGAATGGACATCAGAGAGAGAAAAGGCTTTCAACAGCTTAAAACAAGCAATGATAAAAGCTACATTACACAATATTGCTCATCCACACCCTACAGCAGAGTGGAGAATAGTTTGCGATGCATCCGATACACACATCGGAGCGGCACTGGAGCAGGAAATTACAGACAAACACGGCTCGAAATCTTACCAACCATTGGGATTTTTCAGTAAAGAAATTCCGGAACAATGGAAGAATAAAGCCTCGTTCGACAAAGAGATGTTCGCCGCTTACCAAGCTTGCATTCATTGGCACAATGACTTGGACGGCCGCTCTTTTCATATTTGGTCAGATCACAAGCCTCTGCTAGGCACGATGCTTAAGAAAAACGCACATTTTTCTAAAATGCGATTGAGATGGCTAACATACATCTCCCAAATGACAAGTGACATTCGACATATACCCGGAGAAGACAACGTCGTAGCCGACGCACTCTCCAGACCCTTCGATCCAGTTGAAATTCAAACAAAGTCAATTTCAACCCAAACTGACGAAGGCCCGTCCATAGCCGAAATTTCACACATTACGGCCGCAATAGAGTGCAATCTTCTACTGCACATCTCAAATGCACAGATTCATTCTCCTCCTAACGCAGAGGACAAATTAAAACTCACACGAGTTGAATTCCCTCAAGGAGAGATTTGGTGTAACCTAGACCTAGGACACCCAAGACCTTATATTCCAAACGAAATAAGGCACGAAATAATCAGCCAAATTCACAATTTGGGACACCCAGGCATACACTCTACAGTGTATAAAGTAAAACAAAGATATTTTTGGCACGGCCTTCGTGCAGATGTCTCCAACTGGGTCCGAGCATGCGAGACTTGCCAACGAGCAAAAATCACTCGCTCCGTGAGGCTCCCTTACTCCGAATTTGAAACGGCTAACAAATTCTCACATGTACACGTTGACATTACCGGTCCCTTACCTTTAGCTAAAGGAGGGAAACGTTACATTCTAATGATGGTCGATAGAGCAACGGGTTGGCTAGAGGCAGTCCCTCTTAACAACATCGAAACATCCACGATCACAAACGCCTTTATCAATATTTGGGTAGCTTCAAAAGGCGTACCTAAATACATCACAAGTGACCAGGGCACACAATTCGAATCAGATCTATTTCATTCCATTATGGAACGTCTCGGAGTAAAACATACTCACACGTTACCATACAAACCGTCAACAAACGGAATGGTGGAACGCAGAAATAGATCCTTGAAAGAGGCTCTCAAAGCACAAAACGAAAATTGGCTCGACGCTCTTCCAAAAGTACTACTCGCCATGCGTACGGCAGTAGACCCAGCAACGGAAACTACACCCTTCCAAAAAGTTTACGGAATTGACGTACCGCTCCCAGGCGACATTTTCGTAACTTCTACAAACCTTTCTGAGCCTCTCTTCTTCCGGCCTACGCATATTAAACATAATAATACGAAATATGCCGTCAACATGCCCAAAAATTTGGATACATGTACACATGTCTATATCAGAGTGCCCACACAGCTCTCCTCTTTGCAATGTCCTTACACGGGACCATTCAAAGTTGTTAAAAGAGATAAGTTTTCGGTTACAGTACAAATTGGCGAACACACAAAAAAAGTTCCCAAACAGCAAATAAAACCAGCTTACACTCTAAACACAGACGAAGCTGTGTCACGAAGCCAAAATCAGGCAGAAAATAAGGAGGAGACTCCCCGAAAATCCGCCAGAGGGCGCGTCCCCTCTACCAAATTCGACGAGAAGTGGGTGACTGCACTCGAAGCAGGCCACGCCCACTTTTCTCGGGTAGGAACAGTGGGAGATATAAATAAGGAACACCCCAAGCCCGGAGCTCATACCAACCTTGAACATGGCAGCTTCAACTCACGCTCAAGAAGACATGCTCACAGAGGAAGTGGAGAATTTCCTCCTAGCAGAGGAAATTCCGGCACCCATCGGCCCGCTACCACCTTCGCCGGAGAAGAAGGGACCGGCGGACGCCAGCGCTCCAAGGGAGGTGGTGTGGAGGACACCAGCCGCATTCACAACGCCAGCTACACCCGCTCCGCAGCTGCCCAGGGCTCCACCCGCTCACCAGCTCCCCACGGTTCCACGCAAGTGGATCAGCTCGGGCGACGTGCCCGTGCCTCGGTGGGACGAGATGAGCGCAGCGGGGTGGACGTCGCCGGAACAAGCACCTCCGCAACAGCCCAGCCGCGGCCGCGGGCCAAACCCTCGCGGGTTTGGCTCCCGTCGGCAAAGCTCGGGCCAGCCACGGACGCCCCGCGGCGCTCGCCGAAACCGGCGAGGCCGGGGCGCACCCCAGGCGCGGGACGCGAGGCCTGCACCTCCGCCTCCGCCCCAACTGGTGAGAGTCTCGTACGGAGAATTCCGTGTAGACCTCCCAGTTCTCCCCAACCGGCGTCGTCGTTGATAACACGACGTCTTGGGGGGGCGCCTGTGGTGAAAACCACCCCCTCTTTTCAACAGCCCTTTTCAGGGCTACCAAAAAGAGGTAGACACGACACACAAATATTTATAAGACGTCGAGTTATAACTCCGTCAAACAAAATATTTCACCAGAGAGAAAATACGAAATTCTCTCTCAAAAGTGAAATATTAACAAATAACACACAAGGCGACCTCCCTAAACACTTACTGGGCGAGAGAGACGCGACAAGTATCTCGAACCAAGTCGCCTTGAATGAGAAAACTCAAACAGACAATCAAACGTCCTCTAAAACTAACAAGGACAGTTCTAGCAAGCCTACTCGCCAATCAGAAACAATGATTACACGAGAGACAATAGGCGAACCAACCAGGAGGCGGCAAGCAACCACCTCTGGTCCAGCAGCCACCCCGGGGATCCCGTCTGAACAACGGACGCAGGGAAGCCACCCGAGGACCCCGTCTAAACGACGGACGCAGGGAAGACACCTCAAGGTCCTTGTCTCCGCAACGGACGCGCGTAAGCCACCTCAGGGGACCCCGTCGCAGCGACGGACGCGGGGAAGCCACCCCGGAGGACCAACTCAGCTATCATACTCGCAGATTCTGAGAAAACAATGTGCGAGCCAATGAGATAACACAGTCGAATTAATGAAATTAAGCGGACCAATCAGGAGGCGGCAGGAGGCGGCCACCTCCCTATAATTACCCCGCTCGGAGCCCTCCGAAATTCATTCCACTCACCGCTCTCGACGACTACACTCTGCAGTACGAAGATTCTACACGCTCTACGCTGACGACCCTTCTGCTCACGAGTTCATCTCAGAACGGCTTCCTACTGCTTTCTACAAGGCATACCTTCTTTCTACACAGATCTCGCATTGGCATCTACGAGTCCAGTGATTATTTATCCTGCTCATTGCCCAACGTAGTTCTTCTGTCAGGACGCCACCCGGTACATCTATTGATATTCTCATTAGATCGTACGCCCGCTGGGACGTTCCGAGACGTGTCGCCCGGGTTTCGTAGCACTAAGCTCGTCACCGACCGCTGGGGCACGCCGATAAATTACTCAGCTCATCCGCTCTAATTTATCGTCCAAGGAAGTCTTTTTCAAGACTACGAGGTAGGACCCTGACATCCGAGCAAAGGAAAGAAGCTCTGTCAAGCGAGTCCACCTCCCAAACCCTCTATTCTATACGTAGAGGTATCGAAAACGAGTTAACAAACTCGGGTATATCGATGGAGCGCCGCCCGTCCTACTTCCTCCTGCAAGGGGAAGCAGAACACGGCGCGGCCGGGGGCCTTAGCCCACGCAGCGCTCCCTACCCGCTACTCGACTCGTCCGCTGTTCCTAGCGACGGACAAAGGCTCGATTCTCGCGAAGAGATCGCCTTCTTACCTAACGTATTCATGCATGAAACGTTAGGTCAAGCCTCACACACACAAAAGTTCGAGGATACCTTTCAGACCCGCTCTGAAGTCAATCATCATGATTCGACAAAGATTTCTGAATATCCACGATATTCTACACAAGGCTACCCGGCCGATCCGAGTGTCAAACACACTCCAAACGTGCTAAAAATAAAGGATACTTTTCAGTACCTCAACCAAGCCCAGTATATTCCCCCTACAGATATAAATCTTAGGCCGGAATATTACACAACGGCTCAGCACCAAACTGATCGAACCCAGCACCCACTATGCGAGCCCAGTGCTCCACGCGGCTGCGACACGAACTATCCTCAAGTTCCTCCCGCCAAGCAAGCTGACCTTGGCGATTTCGCTCACATTCCTTACAGGAATACCTCAGGGACTAACCCGCATAACCAGAATATAAATGTCCCACTTGGTCTACCTACACCAAGTAAAACATATATAAATCCACTACATGCCCCTATGAAATGATCACCAGTTCAAGTAAAAACCCCTCAGGTCGCGGGTGGTGATACCACAGAGTACTCCTGCCGAGATGCCAAACTCGAGTAACTCCATGGCACTTTTCCCGCACCATGACACAGTTGCAGCCATGACCTTGATGTTATTGGTCGCCTCTCCTTTTAGCTCGGAAATCGATTCCCACAGGTCATTTCTGTCATACTTGTTTATTTTAGCCTGCAAGGTCTGCTCCATTTCCACGCTGCCACTGACAACCTGGACATCCAGGATTGTGGCTGACCCATCGGGCTTGATGGCAACAATATCCGGCTTCTTGCCCCAGTTACTCAGCATATGATATAGTCTCTCCCTTTCAACATCCCAACCGCTGGATGGCAAAGCGCCTGCTATCTGCTTAGCAACCGCATCGTGAGGTCTAATGCGGCCATCATGAGTACGAGGGCACTGCTGCACCGCATGATACAGATTCTCATTTTTACCTCGACAGGCACGGCAAAGGGTGTCCACTGTCCTGCAACTACTCTTTGAACACCTCCCTGAGTTAGCTAATGTGGCCACCCAGATGAGGTGAAAATGACGATATTCGTGGGCCCCAATGCCCTCTGAAGCCCATTCCACCCACTGGGAAGAAATGGAGGATTCAGAGCACTGCCTTGAGTTCTTTAACATCTACTGACTCATACAGTGCAGCAGTGAAATCAGCAGATGAGCTGGGTTTTGGAGCAGTTGGTGTTGCACAATCACACCACAACAACTGCTGCCTGACCAAGTCCAGGTCAGCAGCAGTGTGGGCGACCTCCCAGCTCGAGCCCCTAAGGGTGAGCAGACTCTGGTGGCGTAAAGATCTTATGCTGGCTAGACTTTTGCCCTTCAAAATCGCTTAGCGGCCTTAATATTGGTCTGATTCAGGTCTGCCAAATCTCATTTGATTCAGGGTTAAATACTTTCCAAAGTGCATATCGGGCATATTTTAGCTGACACCGTTTCCCATTAAAGTACAAAATAAAAGGCCGTTTTTGCGAACTTTATGTGTAAAATGTCATAAAATTCATGAGTTCGGCTGTAAATCAATGGGGAAAGGTCTCAGCTAAAATATATGCTCGATATGAAATTCGGAAAGTATAATCTTGAGTGGAATGAGCTTTGGCAGACCAATATTAAGGCTGATAGGTGATTTTGAAGGGCAAAAGTCTCGATAGGGAGAGGGGAGGACCCTCCTAAAATTGGTCTAATTTTCGATTGTCCTTAATTTTCTTATTCTGCGATTAGATTCATAGTTTTTGGGTTGAATCGCTATGGGTTTTGTACTCTACATCTCTTGTGTTGCTACGTATACGAATTTCTGGAGGATGTATGGTTTAGGAATTACTAGAGAAAAACTTTAAAATAGGCAAATTATGCCATATTTATGAGGCCGCCATTTTGTATTCTATCAATTTCGAGATGGTAGACAAAGATTTTCGAACTCAGAATGAATTAAATTTTCAAAATCAGATCTCAAACTTTCTCCTGAAATTACTAGGTACCTATTTCCGGCCTTGGCTCCTAGACTAAATGTGCTGAAATTATCAGTTCGTAGCCCCCAAAATATGAGATTTCCTATCAAAGGCATTGTATTGGGTTTCTATCGTGGTAAACAATTTTGAATTACGTAGAGCATTATATTTTATTCGTGCTCCGGAACGCTCTTTGCCAGCGTCTCAAGGATTCCCTTGAGATTCCAATCGAACTCCTGCGCAAAGATATCCTATTTGGCATTCCTCCAATTTCGATTTATAAAAGAGAAAAAGACTTCGAATTAACTGCGTGCTCGAAATCAAACTTGAAGAAAAAGTCCCAGTCGTGCAGCATGACCAAATGAGCAATTTTACACCCCTACATCCTAATCAGGTTTAATTTTCTGAAATTTGGAAACTTGGTATGTACAAAATTTCCAAAACAATCAATTCAATGACAACAAAAGTAACTTAAATGATATTCACTAAAATTTATTTAATCATAATATAACTATTATAATATATAATATAATTTTTTCTATTTATAATATTCACTGACATTTGAGAACTTGGTATGTACAAAATTTCCAAAACAATCAACTGAATGACAACAAAAGTAGTCTGCGTTGTTTAATGTTTCTAGTTCATCGTTAATAAACTTATTTTGACTTAAATTCTGTTAAAAAATATTAATTACAACTTTTAGCTATTTTTGATTATTTTTTGGCACACTCTTTGAAATTTGACCAATTTAATGTACTAAAAAATACTGGCCAACGAAATCATCTTTTCGTTTGGAAAGTTTGATTTTTTGGCTCAAAAACTGAATTTTTATCTCAATCCTAAGGAGAGTTATCGTCATGTATACATATATGAAAAAGCGTTAAACTCTAGGATTCGTCTCAGAATGTCTTAAAACGGATTTCAGTTAAGGAAATCTAAAATCACTAAAAAAAAACCAACACTGACACAGACGCGCACACACACACACACACACTCCGTTCCAAGTTCTTGAAGGCTTCGGAATTAAAAGTTCCAGTCATGCAACATCGTGTGAGCGAATTTTCGTAGGTTATCTTATTATACTCGTATTATGTTACATTGTTTTGAAATGTTAGCACTTTGAGCGCGAAGGAATTTTCACTATCAATTTTATGATTGAAAAACTCGTTCGAAATAATAATCTGCTCTATTCAAAAAGAGATTTTGGGTTTTTAGCTTTTTTGCAATTTTTTTTTGCAAATATTAGTGAAATTTGAGTACATTTTTCAGCATGATTTTGTAATGTTCTGGTTATTTGTTATTAAACTTCTTTTGACTAAAATTCTGCTAAACATATAGATTTGACAATTTTTAGTCATTTTTTAATGATTTTTTTTCCAACATATTTTTTAAATTTGACCAATTGAATGAACACAAAAAGTGCAGGCTAGCGAATTCATCCTTTCATTTGGAAAGGTTGATTTTTTTTTTTGGCGCAAGCTACAGAATGTCTATAAACGAATTTTCAATTTAGAAAATTTTTGGAGCCATTGAAATGGCTTCATTTTTTACCGAAATTCGCTAACTAAATTGCTAGCGACGATGTTTTGGAAACAAATTCAAATGAAGAAAGTGTAAGTTAATAAACAAGCATTTTTTCAAACTACTGAATGTTTTTTATTGAACTACAAAGTGGATTAGGATGAGTGTGAAAAATGTTTTTGGGTGAGTGAACCAATACAGAGTATAACGCCGTCAAGCGCAATTTTCTATCTTAATACGTTTTCGAGATATAATAGAGTTGGAAACTGTTGTGAAGATTTGGGAAAATTTGAACGCGAAATACCAATTTCGTGCTCAAAATGAAAATGACTCAAGTCCTCTATAAATACCTGGTACCTACAGTTGGGAAAATCAGGATTTGGCTTCCAAATAGGTCTCTTCGAATTAAGGGTTTTATTGCCACCTCCCGAATTTTCCCAATTTCTCCCAAGTCGGTGAAAACTGAGGGGAGAGCCCCCCCCCCTATAGCGACGCCCTTGGCCATCGGGATACTAGCTAGTTCATATGACAAATCGAGGATTCAAGCAATAAAGGAAGACGATCTGGACTGGACTGAATCTAAATGAAGCTGACCTCGTCTATTGGAATGCAAATGGGTAGGTATACTTGCCAGATCGCAGGATAGCCTTCAGTGACTTGAAAAAAATAACTATTATTTCCTCCACAATAGCGACACAACCGGGATCCATCCAACTCTTCCTACGAAATTCCAGAAGCATAATATTGGTTCCAATTCATGTCTAAAAATATTTCGGTGGCGCCGCGTTCCTCAATGGTGTCACAATGGTTGGTCACAGATGTGTCAACTTTCACTGGATTCCAAGCGGCCATCCCGGTATTTTTCAGGAGAAAGTCAAGTTGATATGTGGATATGTATGGTGTGCATTGCTTCCATTTCAGTTCGCACCTCAGTATTGAATGTAATTTGTTTCAGAACTCTTCAAAACCAAACAAAATACATTTAAAAATGTCTGCCAAGTTGGGTGGGCTGTATAGCTCCCTCACATATTGTTAGGTACATGAACGTATAGAATTAGTTGAAGAACCAAGTACGAGTCGAAATGATTGATAAGTCGACGTTATAGGATAATACTGATTACGCATTCGCAAAGACTAATATTAATTCAACGGCAATGGAATTTATGGGGGAACGTGTAGGAGCTAAACCGCACAAACCTTGCAAATTTCGTAAAAATCGGTTCATTAGTCTCGGAGTTTTGTCTGTTTCGATCAATTATAGTTTTACGCATGCGCTAAAATACTAAAAGTTATTTTAACATAAACTAAAAGTAACTAAAATAACATGTAACAAAAATAAATAAAGTAACAAAAATTAACTAAAAGTTATTGCTCCACCAATCGCGATATAATTCTTAGGGAATTTTTCTGGAACATGTACCCTCTACCCCCCAAGCTAGAACAAAATAGGACTAATAGATGATAAGAAATCGACGTTATGATAAATTAATTATTATGTGACTACTATTTATGTGACGGCAATGAAAATTATAGGGGGCCGGCCATCTACAAGCTATCCCGCACAATCCCTGAAAATTTCATCAAAATCGTTCCATTAGACTTGGAGTTTTGTCTGTGTCAATCGATATTAGTTTTGCGCGCGCGCAATGGTTATTACTCTACCAATCGCAATTTGATTTTTAGGGCATTTTTATAGAACGTAAACCCAATTACCTGCTAAGTTTGAACGAGATCAGACCAACAGATGATGAAAAATCGACTTAATGAAAAATTCAATATTTGGTAGTTTCTTGGCAACAGTAAATTGAAACAAAATCACATTGTTTCAAAATCACATTGATAATAAATTAAATTGACAAGGAAAATCATTTAATATTTTATTGACCCTGGATTCGTTGTCATTTTATGCAGACGTTCAATAGTATCCTTCTCCTCCCTCCTCCTCCTCCCTCCTCCTCCTCCTCCCTCACTCCTCCTCCTCCTCCTCATCCTCCTACAATACACAACACTTGTAAGGTGTCCCATATTAAATTTCAAATTTTCGAAAATTTATAGTATAACTAACTTTTTCTTCGCGAAAATTTGATAGATTAAACTGTACGCCAGCATGAACTCGTGTGCGAAATTTCAGATCAATTGGATATCGGGAAGTGAATTAAAAATCGATCTGAAATTTTGTCTCAAGATCTCAAGAAGAGAATCGAAGTTATCAGAAAGAGTTAAATTATAGGGGACGGTCTAGGAGCTAACCCGCACACTCCCTGAAAATTTCATCGGAATCGGGCTAAAACTTGTTATAGTTTCGGGCGTGACAAGGATTTACCGCAAACAGACACGGAACCAAATTTGTTCAGCAAGCTCTGATACGCAAATGGAAATTTTGATTTTGGAGGAAAAAAAGTGTTTTCTACTTCAATCTCAACACAAAAGCTTCCCAACCTTCGGCAGTGAGGAAGCAAAAAAAAAGTGTTTCTGTACCTGAAAACATGTTATTCAGGCAGCCAAACCGCGATTTTTAACTGCAGATTTATTCGCCCATAAATTTTCTGGTGGTTAAGCACTGTCGTCGGAATTAACGTTCATTCATTTTAATTCATTCTTTACGCATTCATTTTATGTTTTAATGAAAATCGGCTCCATTGTGTGAAGTTTGGCACAACCCGTGCATACTCTCATGCGATTATCAATATTAGCGAATTTTCAAAGAAAATTAGGCTATTATAGGGTTCAAACATTTGTAAATTATGTGTATTTGTCATTCTGTATAATAAATCTTGGGATCGAGATGAAAATTCCGTTCTTAGTAAAAAAAAAAAAACAAGCATTTCATCAAAAAAGATGAAAGTTGAACAAACAGCAATTGGAAAAGTTCATGCATAGTAAAATTGCTCAACTTTCAAATATGCCTTAAAATCACTAAAAAAGGAAAAAATCACTAAATTTATTTTTTAGCAGAATAAATACTCTTGAAATGTCAGCTGTGAAGAAGAACATTTTAAGCTGAAATATTTACTTAGTTTTCATTAAAATATGCTTGAAATATTTCCCATTCATGCAGCATGATTGTATGAGCGATTTTCTTTAACTATCATATTGTAATATGTTGAATCGTATTGAAATTTTAGCAATTTAGTGCGAAGAAATTGATAAAAATCAATTTATGGCAAAAAAAAATCAATAAATAAAATTGTGTGATCCAAAAAAACATTTTGTAGCGGAATTGCGTCTGATTGCGCACACCTAAAAAATCGAGTGATGGGTCATTTCTTCATAAAATTTCATTTAGAATTCAAATCTGCAATAAAAAATGGGGGTTCCTATTTAAAATAACAAAGTTGATGTCAATTCCGCAATTTTGTCATTTTTGAGATCCATACAAAAAAAATTTATTGAAAAAATATATATAGTTTTTTGACCCATTATTAACGATTTTAGCTGGGGGAGGGAGACGTTTCTGGGGAAATCGGTGTATATATATATATATATATATATATATATATATATATATATATGAAAAAGCACAAACTTTAGGAATCTTTTCAGATTAGTTGGACGTTTAGGTCAGAATGATGTGTATAGCGTGTCATTCGAACATTTTTATTACGAATAGGTTGCGACATATATATATATATATATATATATATATATATATATATATATATATATATATATATATATATATATATATATATATATATATATCTGCTTGAAAAAGATAAAACCTCATTTATTAAGTATTACGGGTCAAGAGTGGGTAATCAAATTTGAATAAGGAAACTTCGAAAGTTACTGGCATTTTATCGTGACAATAGATGAAAATCCTTGCTAGTATGGTGTGGAAAAGAGAGTGGGGGTTCCAACGCAATATTTCGAACTATGTAGGTATGGGGTTCGACTGAACAATATCACACTAGAACCAATCTTTGAAATTGTGATGTTATACTTGCAGTTCCCTTATTTGTGACATATATTTTTCTAAAAACGTTATCCCATATGGTATCATTGAGATCCCCTCCGTACCCATTATTTGATCCCGAGACAAATGCTTTTAATAATTGATTTTTCTCTTGATAAATTTTGTTCACCCATTGGAATAGATAGTATACGATCAATATTTTCTTGATCGATTGTTGGATAGCGCTGATGTCTAAAAACGCATCGCAAATAGGTCGCAACCAACCTACTCGTTTTTCCACTCCCACCTACCTATATTTTGACGTAAGACATCAACTTTTCTAAAATATCTCGCGGACCACTTATCGGAACCTTGTGAATTGGTCTAATGGGATGTATTCCCTACCGGTGCTGTATGGCTGTAAAAAGATCAGGTAATGTAAATTCTACCGGCCCACAGTAGGCGAAATTACAAAAAAAAAAAAAAGGTTTTTACTCATTGACGTGAGGACTGCTGACCGTCTGGAGTTAGCGAAATAAGTGTTAGGTCCCCTCCTGTTTTTGGTTGGCTTATCTGAGTGCGACGGTAGAGAAATGCACATAAATCTGAGCTAATTGTGAACGCCGGGTTTAAGTTGGTTAAACAATAACGAGCGAGCGAGCGAAAGTTCTCGAATTTCGAAGCAAGGAAGGGAATTTTTATATACTGTTATACGGTAACAACCAATATATGAATAGCTCGCATCTCAAAAATGTGCAAACTTTCTTTTTAGCGAATTTTTGAAGAAAATTAAGCTATTGCTCTCGTCTCAAAATTTGTAGAATGTGAATTTTTGAAAAAAATTTATGCAGAAATCCGTTTCAGGCTATTCTGAATCATATTCTGAAGTTTAACGCATTTTTTTATGTATGTATATATGTATGTATGTATGTATGTATGTATGTATGTATATATGTATGTATGTGTCATTCCAGACGATAACTGTCCGTAGAATTGTGCTAGAAACTTCAAACAAATTTTAAAATGTTCAGGACACAAAACGAAAGTTCAAGTTCGTTGGCCAGCATGATCGGATTACATCTTCGGGTTGAAATTTTCAAAAATGTCGTCAAAAATTTCAAAATAGCCTGTTTTTTGCGATTTGTTGTGCGAAATAATTTTTTCAGCATACTAACATGTGGTATATTCGGAATCAGCGTAAAATTTCCTATAAGAATATGTATCAAGTTTCAAAAATTTCAAAGTTGAAAAATCAATCAAAAATCGAAATAATGCCGTTCGCTAGTTGTAAAAATCGGTAATATTTGCATGAAACATTGTCCAAATTCAGATTGAACTACTCTTATGGAACTATCCCTGTATAACCAATCCTAGAACCATGCTGTTTAAAACGTAGGTAGTAGGTGCTTGTTATTAAAAAAAAATATAATCACAACTGATGAGTTTATTTTATTTTATGTCAAGATTTGATGATGTTATGATAGGATACTGTTAAGATTTCAACTGCCTTCAATACTGACCACGTTGGACATCGAAATCTTTGAATATTTACCTACATTTGTCTTTAAATCTACAAGATTAGTTTAATAATAATGAATTATGAGTACCTCCTAAGTATTTTTAATAATTTATTCCATGTTTGTCTATCAAAATCATAAACTAAAATTTCTCTACACGATCAATAGTGACTGAAATATCTAAGATTTCTTCAAAAATTCGCTCATGGGGTCATGCTGTATGACTGGACTTTTTTGTAAAATATTGATTAGTTAGACAAATATATTAAAATCTGTTGTTGAAATCTAACAAAAAAAAAAAAAAAAAAAAAATCCTCTTTTGATCAGCCGAATAACCTCATAATACCAGTTTCTAGGCTAAAAAAACGGAAGTTAGTGAAAAACGTTGTCTATTTCCACGAAAAATAAAGAGTTACAATGTTAAATCGATTTCGACGGTTAGGCCATCATCAGTAGTTATTGTTTGTTACTGATGATGGCCTAACCGTCGAAATCGATTTAACATTGTAATTCTTTATTTTTCGTGGAAATAGACAACGTTTTTCATTAACTTCCGTTTTGTAATGGGTTTCCACAACTTCGTCGCGAGTGATTTAGTTCGTAGTTTCTAGGCTCCTAGAATTCAAATCATGTGACTTTTAAAGAGGGATATAATTGAAAATTCAACTCTTCCTTCTGGTTTTTCACTTGTTAGGTATGTAATTGATTATATATATATTAGGTATATATTGATTATATATATATTAGGTATATATTGATTATATTATTTAGAATAATTTATTAAAGTTTTCAACTTTATTAGTGTTACGAGTATGTACCCACTTACTAAAGTGCTTGATGAACCACAGCACGGTTAAAAATCATTTTTGTGTTTTCGAAAATGTATGTACCTTAGGTACCTACCAATCTTGAGCAATCACCATCGTACCTTTTTCGTGAAAACGCGAAGGAACTATTGAGAAACCAAGTTTATCATCTGAATCTACCTCGTAAACTTCGAGTTCACAAAGTGAAAAAGAATGAGAGTTCGAGTTGTTCAGCATGACATTGTCAGAAAACTCTCGTAATATTACGCATTATTGGTGTAAATGTTTAACAATTTTAGCACTACTTGACTATAAAAAACCAATCTTCGGATTTTTAACAATATTTTGCGATTTGACAAATTTTCAACACATAATGAAAAACGGAAGTTAGTGAAAAAACGTTGTCTATTTCCACGAAAAATAAAGAGTTACAATGTTTAATCGATTTCGACGGTTAGGGCATCATCAGTAACAAACTATAACTGATTATGGCCTAACCGTCGAAACCGATTTAACAATGTAACTCTTTTATTTTTCGTGGAAATAGAAAACGTTTTTTCATTAACTTCCGTTTTGAAATGTGTTTCCACAACTTCGTCTCGGGTGATTTAGTTCGTACATAATGAAATATACTTTTTCAGCGCAAAAATTTCTTAATGTTCTAGTTCATTGTTGATTAATTATTTATAACTAATATTCTGCTAAAATATTATATTATAAAATATATAAAATATTATAAATCTTATCATTTCAAGGCTTTTTTGCCATTTTAGTGAATTTTATGAAAAATAAAGGTATTGCAATGGTTCGGAAAATTTTAAAATACAAAATTTTTAACAAATTTCATTTAAATCCGTTTTGAACATCCTGAAACGATTCCTGAAGTTTGTGTGTGTGCGCGTGAGTGTGTGTGTCATTCCAGACAACTCTCTTTAGAGTTAAGATAAAAATCCCGTTCCTACGCCGAAAAATCAAGTTTTCCAAGTAGAAGGATGAGTGTTGTGATCAGCACTTTTTGACCATGAAAAAGGTAACTAGATTAAAAAGAAAAAAACTCGTCAACAACCTCTCAGTTCGAATAGGTACCACTTAAAGGGTAAGAACCCCTTGAAATATAGATATGATTCAATTTAAGGTAATTTATATGACCACTCAACTAATTTTATCAGTTTTCTAGGAATCCTTTATGTTTTGAGTGTTTTCTCAGAAGAAGAAATACGATAAAAGTTAATTTTCGAAAGCTGTGTCACCCAAGCTCCTTAAATGAGTTCTTGAGTATCCAGACAGATAAATGATAAGGATGAGTTCTCGAAATTTCTCAGTAAACTGTATATAAATCGTACGATGAAATGATGTAATGGATTGTACGACCAGTAAAATTCGTTGTAAGTTGTTTGCTTGTCATGGATGCTTTTAAGACTACACCAATTGAAACATACTGATTGTTTTGGTGCACAATGTTTAAAAACAAAGAAATTGAAGCGATCCTTTTAATACTGAGACATACTACACAGCATGTACAATAAAAAACGTGACAAAAAAAAAGACGAGCGCACCGTCTGGTAAGGAAACATTCTCCAAATCAGCTTGTTCAGCTGAATTGAACAAGTTCAAGTATCATCTCTTTTACGTGATGATAAGTAAAGCGTCCTAAAGTCAAGATTTCACTTGACCTTTAGATTTATATTTACATTTAGATTATATTTATATTTTATATTTACCTGTTTAGCACTCAGGAACCACTGAAATTCAACGTCCAATAAACCACATCATGGTTTATGAATATTTATAAAATACCTATGCGTGTGGGTATTTGTTGTAAAATGTTGTTAAAATGTAGAAATCCAGGAATCGTTTCAAGTTGCTATAAAACGGATATAATGTATGGCATTTTTAATTAATTAATTTATTTTATTATTATTTTTATTTTTTTTAGATATAAATTTGATTGTTCATGGTACATTACAGTTCGGCGTATTATATTTAAATATACATATGACGTGAAACATGTACTGTGGACTCCACCCAATGGTGGGCCACAAAGTAATAATTATTTAACATATATGATGACTAAATTAAAAACTTGTAACAATAAATATCTAGTTCCAACTGGTAACAAAATAACTATAATTGACAACAGTAACAACATACATAATATTAGAATACAATATCTTAATGTCCGTTTTCTGCGAGGTCAGTATGCCACTTCCTTTTTAACCTTCTTTGATTTCTTGGGGCTGGAGGGTTTTCGGATATTCTCTGTATAAGCTCATTGGGGTGGGATTGCATTCTTTGTTGGTGCTTGACGAACGAGTGCTGGAGAACCTCTGCAACCTCAGGAATGTCCAGATCTTTGTGAATGGTTTTGTTGGTGACAAACCATTTTCAACCGACTGTATTCTTCTAATGTGCGAATCTGCTGCTGATGACCATATGACGCACCTATATTGCCACACTGGTCTGATGAGCTGTATATATATAAGTTTTTTCATTGGCAAAGACATTGTGGGGCTGGTCAGCATGTACCTAAGCAAGTACATTCGTGTACGTGTCTTTTGGACGATCAAGGATATATGGGATGCCCACGTGAGCTTTGAGTCAAGCTTCAACCCGAGGTATTTCGTTTCTCCAGTTTCTAATATAGAGGTGCCACTCAAACATATGGAGCTCCGTGGGATATTTCTGCGGAGGGTGAATTTGACCAGTTGAGACGTGGACGGGTTAACTTTTACTCTCCACTTGGTGCACCATTCATCAACCGTTTGGGCATAAAGCTATAGGTTCTCTTGAGCGCACAAATCAGTGGAAAGGAGGTTTGCGCTCGAGACTTCGTCGAGTAAGGATCAGTAGCTAATCCGTTATTGTCTGCTCCGTCTTATCGAACATCGAGTGAGTCATTCAAAGCTTATCTAGTGTTAAATTCCAACCATTAGGTATGGGAGAAGACGTAGATAAACCGCCCAGTACGAAAAAAAAAAAATAAAGCTCTCCAGTGAGCAGCCAACATTTCTAACGTCAAACCGCTTTGCTGTATTACAAGACCCAAATATAATGGATAAGGTTGAAATTAGTGATTCGGTACCTGCTGAAAAACTGCCACCGCCCATTTATATTCATAATATTAATAATATGAATGGATTAATGAAAACGTTGAAGGATATGAAAATCGAATCTTATAAGTAGAGATGAGTCGATACCAAAATTTATCGATTCCCGATACCGATACCTAAAAAATCGATTCCCGATTCTCGATACCGATACCATCGGCGCCTAACCTACCTGTAGGTGAAAAACAAAAATTCCTCTTGAACTAGTAATATATTCAAATTTTTTTGTACAACATATAACTTATACTTACCTCTCGCAATGAATACTGGCACCAATAGCTTACCGTTCCGTCGTAGATGAAGTTATTAGCTAATATATTTTCCATCTCTATTTATTGTCATTAGGAGTTTTTGTTCCAATGAAGCTTTAATGCTTTAGTTACTTATTGAAATTAAATAAATTTTAAAGATTAATTCTTATTACAAATTCTAAATTTCTGATTTATATTTTCATTCAAGGCTTTAGTTAATTTGATTTGTGCAAATACAAAATTTGATATTTTTTTGTTATCTATCAAGTATAAATTAATAGGCAACTTTTATTGCCTAGGATTGATTTCTTTTTGAATGAAACAAGTTAAGCAGACTGACTTGGTTTTTTAGTTTTTCGTTGGTAACTGTAAGGTATTTCCAAATAAGACTGGCTCTAGGCTTTTATACTTGGAATACATAGCTTTGCCTAATGCTTCTGTTGTCACAATCAAAATAACACAAGCCTACTTGTAAAAAAAGTTATAATTGTAAGTTGTGTTTTGGACAATTCATGTTTCGCAACTGCTAACTTCACACAACGGTTGCGCGGTACAACCATCTTCGTTGTTAGATGGTTGCAATAGTACCGTATTGTAATAAAACGCCCATCGGCTTTAGGCGATCGATTCTCGATACCGATACCAATGCCTAAGAATCGGTATCGGGAATCGACTCATCCCTACTTATAAGTATAAAACTGTTGAATATAAAGTTAAATTGGACTTGGAAACCTCAGATGACTATAGAGCAGTTATCAAGTTCCTCGATGGTCAAAAAGCGGAATTCCACATCTTCCAAATGAGGAATGAAAGGCCGTTTCGCGTGGTTGTAAGAGGTCCTCACCCTTCGTGCGATACTAGAGAAATGATGGATGAAATTAAAACCCATGGATTTGAACCAATCAATATGACATCCGTATTTTAATATTTTGGGACCATTGCAGTAAGTTACTTTTCTTTGAAAATTCTTCAATAATGGGCTGTAAACATTTGATCCATTTTCTATGTTTGTCATCCCTCACTAGTTTTTAAATTTGCTCATCTGTTATTTAGAGGAAATAACAATTTTTCTGTACTTGTTTTCCAGGTAACTTTAATGGAAGTTTATCGTCTCTGAAAGCGCATGAATTAGGTAGCGTGGTTATCAAGGAAAGCCTTCGAAGAGCCAATGTGCCTCCAGAAGATGTTTCTGAAGTCATAATGGGCCAGGTAAGGAAAAATCTACTTAGTACACTTATTCAATAATATAATAAATACATAATGAGTATACTTATCCATTTTGATTACATTATTCCAAAGCCATTCCTTTGCGTCGTTCGGTAACAAGCTTGAACTGTTTTAGAGAGTAAGAACCTGTGGTCGGCCCATCACTTTTTTGTCGGTTCATAGGTATTTCATATCGCCATTTCAGGATAGTGGCCTTATTCAGCTATTTCTTAATCAAGGAACTACAATATTTCAGAAATCTCCTTCAGTTCCGTTTGAATTGAGTAAAAAACTAGTTGGTTTCTACATCAGGTGTATGGAAACATGAGTCCCATTCCATCCTGTCGCTGATCCAGACTTGTGCAGGACTTTTTCTTGCTGTGCATGCGTAGTACTGCCTTGTTCTAGTCAAATCTCGAGAAGGGTGGTAGAGAAATACCTAAATTTGTACTTCGCATTGGATTTTGGGTGATTTTCTGTTTTATATCCACATTCCAAATGTGCTGCTTGAAGTCTGAAGAGTTTAGCCATTTAAGCCTTCCTTTTGTTTTGAGTACGTGTAGCCACAATGTGTAAAATATACTTCGGAAGAAATGCAGGGGTGGCTAGAAACTTAACTGTAATGGTATGTGAGTCTGAAGTAACAGTTTGAGAATCACATCAACCGCACGATTTTTGTTACGTTCATATGTAAGTACCTACTTGTGGTTTGCTTTGAATCCTGCCTCATCGGTTTTCATGTTACTTATAATTTTCATGAGCATATCCTGCAGTAATTCTTATACAATTAATTCGAATCGTAGATGAATTTGGCCCTATTTTGCAATAATCTCCACCACGAAGGCTTTTATCATCCATCTTAATTCGCAAATGTGGTGATGACCTGAAACCTGTGTGTTTCGATGTGTGCCTAGTTAAACTTTCCTCTTCAAAATGGAAGCTAATTTGTCAACTTTGAGCACGGTAGTCTTGCAGGGTTGAACCACAGTTTGTAATTACGAAATACTCATAGAGCACTTTTATCATGATTGTTACAGACCCTCCAAGCTGGAGAAGGCCAGTGCCCATCAAGACAAGCTGCTTTGAATGCTGGCGTTCCCATCAAGGCCCCGGCGTACTCCATCAATATGCTCTGTGGTTCCGGTTTGAAGTAAGTTATCTGTTTATCTAGATTTGCTTTCTTACTACCGAAGTTAGAGAAGCTTTGAATTCGTACAATATTGAATAGTTTTCTGTCCTCCAAAATCAAATTTTCTATTTGTCACACACTTTTCGTTCTTTTTCTGTCCGATGTGGCCAATACTCCTCCTGGGCAAAACTAAATTACTTTCCAATTGTGATTAAATTGTAAGGGATAGTGGGGATTAGACCTCTATTATTATATAGGATTGTGTATTAAAAAATAGTTTGAGTAATCAATCAGGTCCCATCCCTTCACTTCTGACTAGCTTCAATCTCTTCTTCACTTTGTTAGGACTTGACTGTTTGTATCTCCCAGCCCCTTCCTTTTAAATTTTCAATTATTGTTTGTAAATGATGATGAGCTAACCGTCAAAATCCATTTTGCATTGTAACTTTTTAGTTTCGTGGAAATAGGCAACGTTCTTCATTAACTTTATTTTCTTCATTGTGACAGAATGATACTTTCCCGAAATCATGGTTCGAATCGATGTGTCATAATATTAGTTGACAATCTTATAACGATGGGTGTAGTACGATGCTCAGGGTGAATGAACTGTAAAAACAATGTTTCCTTACATACCTATTGTTTTGTGAGACAAAAATTGAATATTTGCCCAATCATTTCAGGTCGGTTGTACTCGGTTATCACAACATCCTGGTTGGTGAGTCAAAAATAGTTGTTTGCGGCGGTCAAGAATCGATGTCAAGAGCACCTCATTGCATCTTACTCAGGGAACCTACGAAGATGGGGGATGCCACGATGATCGATACTCTGTTGAACGACGGATTGGTTGATGCTTTTAACTGCGGTCACATGGGAGTGACAGGTGAGCTGTGACAAGCATGTCAACAATAACATCACTTTACATACACAATTTGGTGATTTCCACCATGTCCCTTAAGACTCAAGCTTTTAGACTCTTGTTTTAACCAGTTCTTACAAGAATGTAAGCGGGTCAATGGTGCATCACAACGGCTTTTGGTACTTCCTACAGCATTGGACAACCGTCATTTGTCAGCTATGCATTTTAGGATGCCCTGGAATTGAGATATGACCATATGGCAACTAATCTTCCTCAAAGCTGTGATAGATGTGAATCCAATTTTGACGAATCACGAGCACTGAACTGTAAAAAAGAGGTTTTGAGGAAGATAGGTCATGATGAAGTGCGAGACACAATTGCAGGGCTAGCAGACCTCGCAAGGGAAGGAATGATAATTGAGCCAATACTGGAAGAAGCATTGGTGGAAACCCAACACTGTTGCTGACATCACAGTAAAAGAAGCCTAGGAGAGTGGGAGGCTTGAATTATTCTTTGACACTCGCATTATAAATGCTGGTGCTGCCTCCTACTCCAATACTGGTCACATACTGCCCATACAGCTGCACAAGCAAAGTACATAATATACGATCATGCAACCAAAGACCTATTGGGCTCACTTACACCTCTCGTTTGTTCATGTAATGGAGCACTCCATAAAGAACTTCAGGTGTTCCTCAAACAATCATCGAATAAGCTTTTGAGAAGTGGAATTGGCCTCAGTCTCAAATCTAGGACTCAATTTGCCATAATCAAAGGAGTTTCACTTCGGCTACGAGGAGGCCAGTGAACATTGCGGTTGTTGGGAATGGAGGATAGATTGGCTACATTAGAACAAAGCAAATGATTTGAAGTCCAAGACCAAAACTATCCATAATAAAAAATGTTGCAAATTATTACACAAAGGTTTATTACTTCTGTATTTCTCTTTTCTATGCAAATCATTTGTATTAGTAAGTAGATCATTTCATATTAGATTATGAAACCCCGTTAATAGTATATCATCAAAACTTGGGGCTTCAGACCTCCCAAAGGGTTCAAACCTTTACAGCTCCAGTACTCAGAAATTTTACACTTTTTAATAAATGTCGAAAAATTTAGAAAGAATGTGAAAACAACGGTAGGTTGATAACGAAATAGATTAGCCCCAGAGGCCCCTCAGCTGATAAGTACACCTCCGTACCTCGTAATTGTTTTCAGGGTGTCACAAAGGAGCTCCATCTAAATTCTAGCACCAAATTTCATAAAATTTGGTCCAATAGTTTTGGACGGATTTTTTTTTTTTTTTTTTTTTTTTCATTTATTTGATTTTTGGATTCTGCGCATCTTGAAATGTATACCAACAAATTTTGAAAGGAGGGAGGGGGGGTCTACATTGAAAATAATGAACCAAAAGCAACACTTGCTCACAAGAAGATTAATTGTTTGTCTCAATACAACCTTTTCAGTTTCTCATTTCTGTTGGCCATAACTGTACCAACATTAATAAATTAATTAGGTACCTAGATGACATGTTTGAATTCATTCTAGCGGAGAATGTGGCCAAACGAAACAACATCTCAAGAGAAGAGCAAGACGTTTCAGCGGTTGAATCCCAACGCAGAACAGAACATGCTCAAAAGGCAGGCTACTTCAAAGAAGAGATCGTGCCTGTAGAAGTCAAGCAGAGGAACAAAGTTTTCACACTGGAAGAAGATGAGTATCCTAAACATGGCACAACACTGGAGTCTTTGAAAAATCTGAAACCCTGTTTCACCAAAGTTAGTTTTATTGTGATCGTAACAATAGGTACCAACCGATATTCAATTGTTAGAATTATTACATATTAAATTAAAAGTGAAATAAAAAAATCTTTGATATAGGCATTTACCTAGTGAACTGCATGTTTCAAATTCCTATTTGTTTGTAATCCTTGTCAATCTATAAGTGTGAGTGAAAGCTCCTGTGCCTTACTCGCCAGACAGACATTTAGTCAAATATGTACTCGTAGGTACCCGTATACAATGGAGTTGGATTGGTGACTTATTGGCTGATATCAGGTTGATGGTTTGATTTCAGGATAATGGAACAGTTACGCCTGGGAACGCATCGGGTGTAAATGACGGGGCAGCAGCAGTGGTTCTCATGTCGGAGAAGGAAGCTGCAGCGAGGAAAATCAAACCTCTTGCCAGGATCGTTGGGTCTTCTCAAACTGGCATTGAGCCTGCTGTGATGGGCCTTGGCCCTATAACTGCAGTCAATGAAGTGGTGAGAGGTGGCTTTTCTGATTTTATTCGCAATTGGTTTTATTTTGTTTCGTGCATGATCGAACGTACCACTTCCCCAGAGACTTACTTCCTAACTAATAACTCCCCAAGACTTGAGAAATCCCTTCACATTGAGCTTTCTATTTGACACAGATTTAGGGTGTGGGCTGAGTTTAGCTCCATCGCCTAAATCTGCACATTAAATAAACAGAGAGGAGTGTGACAGCCCATTTTATCCTTAATAGCGCTTCATATACATTTTATTACAGCTTTCAGGGAATAACCCTACCCGATATAACGAGTTTGGTGTCTCCCAAATCGCCGCATCAGAAATGTGTGAATGAGACGCTTGACCCAACGCAACAGCGTAGGGTAGACACACTCTCTCGGATGAGGCGGGAACCGTCACATATATTATTGTCTTTAGTTAACTAGAAGTTTCCTTCAAAATGCCAAAAATTGTATTGTTGAATTATCGAAGGATCACGGGGTACGATTATCCTAACACAGGTAGTCGCAGTAAGCATCCATCAATTTTTTTAGACAAAGAACAAAAAAGATTAATTTTAACAAAGCAAAGCATTCCATGTTTTCCCATTCACCCACATTTGTTTTTAATCTCAACTCTACATCAATGTCTACGAGGGACATACAATCCAGCAGACTGAAAAATAGATCCAATCAAACAAGTTTCAACTCTTAAATTTTATCCAAGCATGTAGTTCAACGAGTGAAAATGATGGAAAGGGGTCTGGGGTCATGAAAAGGGGGACTAAAAGGGACTTTAAGCTTTGATGTCACAGCCGCACGTAACCTTTGAAAAATCATAGAAAAGAAACTACTTTTGAGTGAGGTTGGTGTCAAACTACCTAAAATGGAATACATTTTCATTAAAAAAAAAAATCGCTGCAAATTATTACACAAAGGTTAATAAGTATTATACAATATCTAAATATAACTGCACAGGAGAGGACGCTTATTGAGGAGAAATTAATTGAATTAAGTACAACTCCTAAACTTTACTATTCTTTCAGTATTTAACAAAAGCTTATCTGCCAACTAATTTTTTTTTTTTTACTTTACGCACCTTGAAACGTAAACCTTTACAAATTTTGGGCGAAAGAGGGGGGGTGTTATCTTCTTTTTTTCTCTCTTGGTCGAATTATATGTTCATAATTGAAAATAATTAACCAAAAGTAAAAGTAGGTACCTACTTTTTTCACACCCATGGGTAACGCTCATTGTTGACTTTCTATATTATGGTACCATGAAATTGTTTCAAAGATCCTTAGGAAAATGCACTCATCTCACTCATAATTAAGAGAATAGTCACACCGTCACAAGAAAATATTGTGTTCTATACACACACAAAGCTATACATGTTTCTATCTAAAACCTTTCTAGCTAAAGAAAGTTGGATGGACAAAAGACGAAGTTGATTTGTACGAGTTGAACGAAGCTTTCGCTGCTCAAGCCATCGGAGTACTACAAGGACTGGGATTAGATCCTAAGAAGGTGAACATCAATGGTGGGGCGATAGCTCTGGGTCATCCCATCGGAGCTTCAGGTAAGCAGTGAAGTTTCCAATAGAATTTTCAGTGTTAAAAGTATGACTTTATATCACCACAATCACGTTTACTATTCTTAACTACGTAAAGGAATGAAAACCAAGACATATTATATTTGAGTCATTATTAAATTATTAAAAAAGAAAACTAAGAGTATTTCAAACTTTTATGTCAAAAAATGGAACACCACCTTAAAACTCATGGTGATGCAAATTGGGTCTTGAAACTGCTTTTCAACAGTTGTATTGAAAACAGTTGATCCTCACCAAGGTCAGCAAAGCACAAGTTCCGACATGGTAATACATCATATCAAAATTTGGTCCAAATCGGACCAGTGGTTTCGGAGGAGTAGTGAGCACAAAATTTTGTATATATATATATATATAAAGGAATCTAAAAATGAATGACTATTGTAAACATGTTGTACGACCTCTGAAACACAAAGAAAATGCATCCCCACCCCCCATACTCCCTTTTCTACGAAAAGTTTGGTAAAATGCACCACTCAATACGAATTATTCGAGGCTTACAAATAGTTTTTTTTTCTTTTAATGGGGTTGTTAGCATGCGGAATGCTTTCGGTTTCATGCCAAAACCTAGTACACCACTACTTAAGAGGAGTATTCCAGGAAAAAATGAAAATTCGTATTTTTTGTCTACTTATTTTTCGAAAAATTCTGTCCAGTTGGGTAAAAACAAATATAATATCTGATGATCAGAAGCAGAGAAGATTTTAAAAAACCTTACTGTGCTCTAGTGTCTAATGGCCTCCTGGAGCATCGAACCTGATCATTGATAACCTCCATCAGTTACGATTTGGAGAAAGAGTGCGTAGCAGAATTAAGGCACGTACGAAAGTGCATGTAATTCATCAAACCTTTGCAATTCGTTCTTATATCCCAAGGCTAAATTCTCGTGTCCCACAAAAGGAGGCAAAAGTACGCTTTCTAAAGGTTTCGTAAAATTGCTATACTTAACTTGCCAATGCAACCAGGGAGTTGCTATTTCGACTGAAAATGTAAGGCTAGAGGTCTCGCTAATGTTTCATTTCCAAAAGCCCGAATTCTGATTTTTCCCAAAAATTGGAAAATGCATTCCTTACCCCCAGCTACCCTATCCAAACTCTGATAAAATTTTATAGCAAAAATATCTGCATCTGATTTTTTAATATAACATAGAAAGATACGCGCCAGTGAACGATTGATATAAAAATGGACATTAAGTTCAAAAATATAATGGTGATTTAAAAAATGACCTTTTATGTAAAATTTACTGGAAATGATACCTGTATGTTGTGCCTAAGTTTTAGAAACAAACTGCCCAAGTATGATTGGGGTTGTGAAAACATGTTTCAACTGTTTATAAAATAAACATAGATTGTAAAAATAAATATCTATTTGACGGGGAAAGAACAATTTTACAAATTTAGAGAAAAATGCTTTTGAAATTTTCACAATTCATTTTGGGATCAAAAAATGAAGGAAAACAGTTTTTTTCTCGATATTCTGCTTTGAAAAAGTGTATTGTATTATGGTACTTAGTAAGTATATTATATTAGGGTAGTAAAATTGTTCATAAAAAGAAAACAATTAAAATAACACTACACAAGTTCATGGCCTTAATCATTGTTAACCAGCATCATAAATATGCGTCACCTATCTCCTGTGATGGGTGACTTTAGCCGCTCTTTCCCGTGCGCTCTCTGACTTCGAACATTCTTCCCCAGTGCCTGTATTTGAACTCCATTTTTCAAATGACTAAGCTCGTTCTTTTCCATAGGCTTCAGGGATCTGAAAGGTTTGCCAGTGACCTACTTCTAGGCATTACTGGCTCAATATGTGAAAAAAATGACTAAAATCGTTCTTTCCCTGGACCCGTAATTTTTCATCCCCCCCCCCCCACACATTTTACCCCAAATTATAAATGCGCTCATACCATCTAATGCGTACCTACCTTCTCAGGTGTAAGGGAAACCCCATTCTGGGGTTATGGAAGTTATCATATGTTTTGATTCAATTCACTTGACTTCCACATTTAGTCCATAAATTTGATACCCAGTACCTACTTCCCCCTTCACGTCTCTAAGGTTCGCCGAAAGTACAAAAATGACGTAGAAAACTGCTAAAATCGACAAAAAATTACCCCAAAGAAAGAATGTTTTATAGTATCCATTTCGATGCGGCTGTTTTTCGATGCCGTTACACACTTGGAGATTTTGTACCTAATATTTTTCGACGCGATTATGCAGCATAGAACGGTATCGAAGAGTAACGGGGTCGAAAACAGGGGCAAATTTTCTACGTGGTTGAGTGCTCTTGTTTTTCTACACGAATATGCGCTACCGTATATAATTACGTATTTTATATGCTGATATCTTTCGACACAGTTACTCTTCAATGCCGTTCTACACAACCATAGATTTTCATTATGAAAATTGTCTAATGATTTTTTTGTCTGTCCCATTCCAGGGGCTCGAGTTCTCGTCACTCTCATTTATGCGTTGAAACGTACCGGAGGACGAAAAGGCGTCGCATCGTTGTGCGTTGGAGGTGGTATGGGCGTTGCAATCGCTATTGAAGTCCTACAGTAAATTTAACCTTGACTACCTGTCCAAAAAGCAGTATTTCCTCGTCACTTCCAAGTATTGTAGTTTCTTGAGGTCCGTGGTATGATTCTCCCATGATAACTAACATGCTATATGTCAAGATATAGTAATAATGTGTAACATTCAGAAATCGTCGATCAGGTCAGAATATTTGACTCCCCTCCACCAAAGACAATTGATTGGCTGAAAGACAATTTTTACACCCATAAAATTCAACACGTCCTTCACTTAAGTACGTATATATTATAATTTATATAATATTTTATATTTAAATATTTAACTTACTTCAGACTCTCTGAGCTGTAACTAGCATTTTACGTATCAAGTATTATTTGTCATGGCTTAGCTTTAGGAAAATTGTTATTAGTTTCCGTCGTTTGTTGAATTGTTATTGTTTTGTTGTTGATTGTGTTATAATGTTGGCGAATTGAAGACTCGTTAGAAAATTGGAATGTGCCACCTGTCTTAGTGGTTCACAATGCTACAAAATATGGAAGCGTTTTTCTAATCATAGTCATGACAGTCCGTACTGGCTTACCATTGCATTGGTGGACGTACCATTCGTATTAAGAATTTTAGTATACAAAATATGACTTTGAGTAACTACCTATGTCAGCTGTATCAATGCTAAATTGAAATAATAAAAGGTATTATTTTTACTGAACAGGATATAATTGTGTACATGTATACAATACTCCTTTTAACTTGAAATTTCCTCCACTTTCCTAATATTCTATTTCCTATCCCCTAAAAGTTACCTTTTCGAAAAGTAAGTGATGCAATCGATCTGGAACTATTGAAATTGCAGAATCAAATATCTAATCTAGTATATGAAGTAGTTGTTGTAGTTTACGTTTCAAGACGCGTACAATCCAAAAATTTAATTAAACACTATCTGCTTTACAAGCAGATACCATGTTACATGGATATGTCTTTGATTGGGGATTTCATAACGGTTGTCCTCGAGTTGTCCTTGACTGTTGTCAAGAGGATGAAAATGTTTCCTATGGAGTGGAGTAAATGATGCTATTGCTTTACGTTAAGAATATTGTAACCGGCTTATTAAAATTGTTTATAGTCCAATCAACTTAGTTTTGGAATGTAGCCAGGTACGTAAGGAGGGGGGAATTGGTAGCTTGAGATGTGAACATTTATCACATAAATCAAGCGCTTTCCAACGAGTGGCGAACGATTTTTGTGCGATGAAAACTGCGGAAGTTCCATTCCCCTAGCAACGGCTGGGTTGTACGTGAAAAACACTGAAATTGTGACACAAATTTTGCGTCACGGAAATTTTTGGTTGACCCCCAGAGCAAAGACATATCCATGTCAAAAAATCCGTCCGTATGCCATCTAGAGCTTTTCTCCAAAAATACCGGACCAAAGTTCATGAAGTTTGGCAAAAAAAAACTCATACATAGGCCGAGGATGTGCTAGTAACAAAGTATGGCAAAAAAAAAAATCATACATAGGCCGAGGATGTGCTAGTAATATCGGCATCAATTTAGATCAATCCTAAAGGGTAGTAATTAAGGGCTGAAATATTGTAAAATTGAGGTCTCAAAAACTTTCACGGTGTCATTTTTTGCTGTCAATGATAAATATAATCCCAAAGAATCGATTAGAACCATCCGCAACTCTGTACTTTGAACAGTTTGCTTCCCTAAGTACAAGAACCCCGAAAAACGACTTCGTGTTTCCAGGACATAAAGAAATCATGCGCTGCTAGCCAATTTATTGATTATTTTATCTACATAATAGACTATCGTAGTTCAGTGGATAGAGTATTCGATTTGGGAGCGGCCCATTTAACCAACCAGCGGGTCATTCCATGTCAATTCAACACACCTAATTTACCTCACCATATTAGATTTTGCTCAAATTTGGTATACTCATAGTAGGTGTTGAGACTAAGAAAAATACCAAATTTTAAATTTTTATCTCAAACCGTTTCTTAAATATGGCTGTGTAAAACTTACAAAATCTCGCCAAAAAACCATGAACGGGTTTTATACTAATCGCTCTAGGAACTGTCCTAATTGAGCTAGAGAGCTGGGAGAGGTCTCATTTTTTAGCTTTTTTAATGCTCTTTCCAGTGATACACAACAAGACATAGGTTCTAATAACAAAAATTTTGTCAAAATACAAATGAAAATTTTGATTTAATTTTTTTCCAAAAAGTACATAATTTAAAATTTTCAAAATATTCCTATAAATACTTAGTACTGTTGTAAACAATGTGACAAAATATAAATATGGGATGATGATGGGTTCACTGTTAAAAAAAAATATTCCTGACACTAGTTTTCCACTAATAGCCCGGTTTTGACTAAATAATAAACATATTACGTACTTTTACCAAAGAGGTGAGCTATTTAATTAAATATATAAAGGAATACTATGTATAAAGGTAAAAAAATATCAGAAATATTAATTCAAAATACTATCTTGGTAAAACAAAACCAATAACCATAGATATACTCCAATAAAAATTAAGTTATTTAGGTTGCTTACTTTAATTTTATACAATTTAAACTAAGTTAAACAAAGCCTATTAATTAGTAAAACAATAATCTTGAACATTTCTATAACAATAAATTTGAAAAAGGTATGAAAATAGTCTACTTAAATAGTTATGTAATAATTCTGGTACAAACAGATTAATCAAAATTTACATAATATTATACATATTTATGATGATGAAGTAGGTATACGAGTAGGTAACTAAATGTAGCTAAGAGTAAAAAAAGTAAATCTAGCTGAAAGCGATCTTAGCGAAAACCCAACTGGCTTTTACAAAATGTAATTCCGTAAACTGAGATAATGTTTAGGGAAACTGCTGTCAACTCAAAACTTAATTTTTCCTCAGGTTAGTGTTAATCTAGATAGTTGTTTAAACATTATCGTTAGTACTGCACCAATTGTGTTACATTTACTCGTATACCTAATCATCATCATAAATATGTTCAATATTATGTAAATTTTGATTAATCTGTACCAGAATTATTACATAACTATTTAAGTAGACTATTTTCATACCTTTTTCAAATTTATTGTTATAGAAATGTTCAAGATTATTGTTTTACTAATTAATAGGCTTTGTTTAACTTAGTTTAAATTGTATAAAATTAAAGTAAGCAACCTAAATAACTTAATTTTTATTGGAGTATATCTATGGTTATTAGTTTTGTTTAACCAAGACAGTATTTTGAATTAATATTTCTGATATTTTTTACCTTTATACATAGTATTCCTTTATATATTTAATTAAATAGCTCACCTCTTTGGTAAAAGTACGTAATATGTTTATTATTTAGTCAAAACCGGGCTATTAGTGGAAAACTAGTGTCAGGAATATTTTTTTTTAACAATGAACCCATCATCAACCCATATTTATATTTTGTCACATTGTTTACAACAGTACTAAGTATTTATAGGAATATTTTGTAAATTTTAAATTATGTACTTTTTGGAAAAAAATTAAATCAAAATTTTCATTTGTATTTTGACAAAATTTTTGTTATTAGAACCTATGTCTTGTTGTATATCACTGGAAAGAGCATTAAAAAAGCTAAAAAATGAGACCTCTCCCAGCTCTCTAGCTCAATTAGGACAGTTCCTAGAGCGAATAGTATAAAACCCGTTCATGGTTTTTTGGCAAGATTTTGTAAGTTTTACATAGCCATATTTAAGAAACGGTTTGAGATAAAAATTTAAAATTTGGTATTTTTCTTAGTCTCAACACCTACTATGAGTATACCAAATTTGAGCAAAATCTAAAATGGTGAGGTAAAATTTATATTTAAAGTGTGTTGATTTGACATGGAATGACCCCAGCGGCACTTGTTGTGCACAGCAATCGCGCTATCAAATGTCCGGCAAAAATGTTTCCTGAAATATTTTGCTATACAAACCGATTGTAGGATTTTTTAAATAGGAACTTTATTTGCGAGCGCAAATGCGTAGGTAACAGCTTAGGTACAGCGCACTACGTTGGTCACTCGGCCCGGCCTTGCCGCCTTCCTCCTTCCCTTGCAAGGGGAAGTAAGAAGGCTGACGTTCCATCGAAATGGTCGAGTTTTTGCTCGTTTCGATGCCTCTACGTGTGAAAAATAGAGGGTTTTGGAAGTGGACTCGCTTGCCAGAGCGTCTTTCCAATGCTCAGATGGCAGGGTCCTACCTCGCAGTCTTGATAAAGACTTCCGTAGACGGTAAATTAGAGCGGAGGAGCTGAGTAATTTACCGGCGTGCCCCAGCGGTCGACTACGAGCTTAAGGCTATGTAATCCGGGTGACACGGCTCGGAACGTCCCTCGGGCGTACTGTCTAAAGAGAATATCGATAGAAGTACCGGGTGGCGTCCTAACAGATGAACTACGTTGGGCAATGAGCAGGATGAATAATCACTGGACTCGTAGATGCCAATGCGAAATCTGTGTGGAGAGAAGGTCTGGCTTGTAGAAAGCAGTAGGAAGCCGTTCTTGAGATGAACTCGTAATGCAGAAGGTTCGTCAGCGTAGAGCGTGTAGAATTCTTCGTACTTCGGAGGTGTCGTCGTCGAGAGCGGAGAGTGGAATGAATTTCGGAGGGCTCCTAGCGGGGTATTTATAGGGAGGTGGCCGCCTCCTGCCGCCTCCTGGTTGGTCCGCTTAATTTCATTAATTCTACTGTGCAATCTTATTGGTTCGCACAGTGTTTTCCCAGTATCTGTGCATATGATAGCTGAGTTGGTCTTCCGAGTTGGTTTCCCTGCGTCCGTTGCTTTGACGGGGTCCCCGGGGGTGGCTGAACGGCCTTGAGTTTTCCTGTTTGAGGTTTCTCATTCAAGGCGACTTGTTTCGAACTTTTTGTCGCATCTATCTCGCCCAGTAAATGTTTGGGGAGGTCGCCTTGCGTGTTAATCTTTAATATTTCACTTTTGGGAGAGAATTTAGTATTTTCTCTCTGGTGAAATATTTTGTTTGACGGAGTTGTAACTCGACGTCTTATAAATATTTTTGTGGTGTGCCTACCTCTTTTTGGTAGCCCTGAAAAGGGCTGTTGACAAGAGGGGGTGGATTTCACCACAGGGGCCCTCCCAAGACGTCGTGTTAATAACGACGACGCCGGTTGGGGTGATTCGAGCGCCGTTACCCACCTCTCGTCGAATTTGGTAGAGGGGACGTGCCTTCTGGCAGATTTTCGGGGAGTTTTCTCCTTACTTTCTGTCTGCTTTTGTGACACAGACTGTCCTTGTGATACAGCTTCTGTCGAGTGTAGAGTATAAGCTGGTTTGATTTGCTGTTTGGGAACTTTTTTAGTATGTTCGCCAATTTGCACTGTAACCGAAAACTTATCTCTTTTAACCACTTTGAATGGTCCCGTGTAAGGACATTGCAGAGAGGTGAGCTGTGTGGGCACTCTGATATAGACATGAGTACATGTATCCAAATTTTTGGGCATGTTTACGGCATATTTCGTATTATTATGTTTAATATGCGTAGGCCGGAAGAAAAGAGGTTCCGAAAGGTTCGTAGAAGTTACGAAAATGTCTCCTGGGAGTGGTACGTCAATCCCGTAAACTTTTTGGAAAGGCGTAGTTTCGGTCGCCGGGTCTACTGCCGTACGCATGGCGAGTAGAACTTTGGGAAGTGCATCGAGCCAATTTTCGTTTTGAGCTTTGAGAGCCTCTTTCAAAGATCTATTTCTGCGTTCTACCATACCGTTTGTTGATGGTTTGTATGGTAACGTGTGAGTATGTTTTACTCCGAGACGTTCCATAATGGAATTGAACAGATCTGATTCAAATTGGGTGCCCTGATCACTTGTGATGTATTTAGGTACGCCCTTTGAAGCTACCCAAATATTGATAAAGGCATTTGTGATTGTGGTTGTTTCGATGTTGTTAAGAGGGACTGCCTCTAGCCAACCCGTTGCTCTATCAACCATCATCAAAATGTAACGTTTCCCTCCTTTTGCTAAAGGTAAGGGTCCGGTAATATCCACGTGTACGTGTGAAAATTTGTTTGCCGTTTCAAATTCGGAGTAAGGGAGCTTCACGGAGCGCGTGATTTTTGCTCGTTGGCAAGTTTCGCACGCTCGGACCCAGTTTGAGACATCTGCACGTAGTCCGTGCCAAAAATATCGTTGTTTAACTTTATACACTGTAGAGTGTATACCTGGGTGTCCCAAATTGTGAATTTGGCTTATTATTTCTTCCCTTATTTCGTTTGGAATATAAGGTCTAGGGTGTCCTAGGTCTAGGTTACACCAAATTTCTCCTTGAGAGAATTCAACTCGTGTGAGTTTCAATTTGTCCTCCGCGGTAGGGGGAGAGCGAATTTGTGAATTTGAAATGTGCAGTAGAAGATTGCATTCTATTGCAGCCGTAATTTTCGAAATTTCAGCTATGGGTGGACCCTCGTCCGTCTGGGTTGAAATCGATTTCGTTTGAATTTCAACCGGATCGAAGGGTCTGGAGAGTGCGTCGGCGACGACGTTGCTCTCTCCGGAAATATGACGAATGTCACTCGTCATTTGAGAGATGTATGTTAGCCATCTTAATCTCATTTTAGAGAAATGTGCATTCTTCTTAAGCATCGTGCCTAGCAGAGGCTTGTGATCCGAACAAATATGGAAAGATCTGCCGTCCAAGTCGTTGTGCCAGTGAATGCACGCTTGGTAAACGGCGAACATTTCCTTGTCGAACGATGCTTTGTTCTTCCATTGTTCTGGAATTTCTTTACTGAAAAATCCCAATGGTTGGTACGATTTCGAGCCATGTTTGAGCCGCTCCGGCCAAACCCATGCTCATTTTCTTAAACTCATAAAGACCGAAAGGTGTAATAATTGCAGTTTTATGAGCGTCATCTGGGTGCATCGGAATATGATAATACGCTGATTTTAAATCTATTGTCGAATAGATTTGCGTATCATGTAAATTCGCTTGGAAAGAGCGAATGTGAGGAGGAGGGTAGGCGTCTTTCTTCGTTTTCGCGTTGAGGAAACGGTAGTCGCCGGTGATTCTCCATGACCCGTCTTTTTTTGGCACACAGTGTAACGGGGATGCCCATTCGGAATCCGATGGTGCAATTATGCCTTCTGAGAGCATTTCGTCAAAAGTACTTTTGACTTGAGCCCGTTTTTCGCCTGCCATGGGTCTTGTTCGGAAGTGTACTGGTGTTCCTTCCGTGGTTATACGGTGGTAAACCCCGTTGTTTTTCCACTTTCCTTGAAGTTTGCTCATTTTATCATTGTATTTGTCAATGATAGAGCGAATGTTTTCGTCCTCCGTGATTTGCACGTCCTCTGGTTGAGGGGTATTGTCACGATGAGGGATAGTAGCTGCTATTTGTTCGTCAGTGAACTTTTTGTTCACGACTGCAGCTATATTTTGATCGGCATAGCACTTTATTTTATCTTTATAAATGTACTTGTGTTTGACCCGTATGCCGATATCCCAAGACTCGAGGAATGGGATACCTAGGATCGCTAGATCAACTTTCGTGATCATAAACTCGGTGGTCATGTCCCCGAGGCCGATGTTAATCGTTGTGTCAGCTCGCCCTAGTGTGTCTATAGGGGCTCCGTTAGCTGCTGTGAGCTTAACGTTGGACTTGAGAATTTTCAAGCCCAATTTTTTTGTAACATTGTGGGGCAGAATGTTCACTTCTGCTCCCGTGTCAATGAGAAATTCAGTGCCATTTAGTTTGCACTTGAAAAAAAGCCTTTTATACTCAGTAGACTGCCGGCGTATAGGCTCAGATACGCTGGCAGTTATTCGTTTTCCGAACTCTCTGTGTCGGAGGTTGGAATGGTACTTTCTTGTACCGACTGCTGAGTTTTTTTTGGTAGAAACCCGTTTTTTAGGCTGGCTTATAGTCGCAGCCTTTTTGCTAGGTTTGGAAGCAGTGTTCGTCTTCCAAGTGCAGTGTTCTGGGTCTGCACATTTGCGAGTTTCGTTACCGAAACGTGCGTGGTTTCGACAGACATAGGCCGTCGGTTTGTGAGGCTTACTCTCCACTGGTTGAGGTTTGAACTCAGCTTGTTTCGGGAGGGCCTTTTTGAGACCAGTATTTATGGGTTTCGGAGTAGATTCAACTCCTCGTATGTTCAGAGAAGTATTCTCTGCTCTGTACGCGTGTAGCGTATCAGCTAGGTCGAGCCGGGAGGTCGTGGTAGGCTGAGCTGCGACCATACCTCGTGCTTCGATGGGGAGAGTCTCAATCCACTTTTGAGTGATTAGAGCTTCCGAAAAGTACCCAACAGCTTTCGAGTACATCTCGTGGTACTTGGTGCTGGGTTTTTTGGCGAGAGATGCGGGGTCCTCGAGTGCGAGGAGCCTGTCCTGTAAGGACAACCCATATTCTCGTTGGAGGCGTTGTTTGGCCTCTTCGTAGGGAGCGTGGGGTGCCGTGAGGTAAGCTGAGTCGATAGCTTCCCTCATTTCTTCTGGTACCCACTTGTATATAGCTGAGAAGCATTCGTTTTGCGTTCTCATGTGTTTTCTCACGCAGTATTGATCGAATTCGGCGAGTGCACGATCAATATTCTTCTTTTGGAAGACTGGTTTTTGATAATCTCCCATCTCCTCTAAAAGTGCTTGAAAACCACCTTGTGTAGAGGGATGTTGCGTGAGATGTGGGGCGTAGAGGCCCGGCGGGGGTCGCACGCCCGCAGTGGTTCCCTGAAATCCACTAGCTTCATAAGAGGGAACGAAATGCTCCGTGTTGAGCCTGTTCAAAGGCGGGGTCACCATTTGTAGTGGATTTATATAGGTTTGACTTGACGTAGGCAGACCAAGTCGGACATTTATATCCCGGTTATGCGGGTTGGTTTCTAGGCCACCCCCGCGAGGAATGCGGGCGGAGCCGCCAAGGTCAACTGATTTCGCGGGCTGAAAGGGTGGATAGTCCGTGTCGCAGCCGCGCGGAGCGCTAGGCTCGTGTACCAAGTGCTGGGTTCGATCAGTTTTGTACTGAGCCGTTTTGTAATATTCCGGCCTTAGATTTACATCTGAAAGGGGAATATATTGAGCTTGGTTGAGGTACTGAAAAGTATCCTCTGCTTTTTGTGCATTTGGAGTGTATTTGACACTCGGATCGACCGTGTGGCCCTGCGTCGGATATCGTGGGTAGTCGGACAGCTTGGTCGAATCGTAAAGATCGGCTTCAGAGCGAGTCTGAAAGGTTTGCTCGATCTTTTGTATAGGTGAGTCTTGTTCGAAAGTTTCTCGAACGAATACGTCGGGCGAGAAGGCGATCCGGACGTGAGGGTCGCGCCTTGCGCTGATGTTTGGTTCAGCGGACTCACCGTGTGGCCGGTAGGGCGCACTACGTTGGTCACTCGGCCCGGCCTTGCCGCCTTCCTCCTTCCCTTGCAAGGGGAAGTAAGAAGGCTGACGTTCCATCGAAATGGTCGAGTTTTTGCTCGTTTCGATGCCTCTACGTGTGAAAAATAGAGGGTTTTGGAAGTGGACTCGCTTGCCAGAGCGTCTTTCCAATGCTCAGATGGCAGGGTCCTACCTCGCAGTCTTGATAAAGACTTCCGTAGACGGTAAATTAGAGCGGAGGAGCTGAGTAATTTACCGGCGTGCCCCAGCGGTCGACTACGAGCTTAAGGCTATGTAATCCGGGTGACACGGCTCGGAACGTCCCTCGGGCGTACTGTCTAAAGAGAATATCGATAGAAGTACCGGGTGGCGTCCTAACAGATGAACTACGTTGGGCAATGAGCAGGATGAATAATCACTGGACTCGTAGATGCCAATGCGAAATCTGTGTGGAGAGAAGGTCTGGCTTGTAGAAAGCAGTAGGAAGCCGTTCTTGAGATGAACTCGTAATGCAGAAGGTTCGTCAGCGTAGAGCGTGTAGAATTCTTCGTACTTCGGAGGTGTCGTCGTCGAGAGCGGAGAGTGGAATGAATTTCGGAGGGCTCCTAGCGGGGTATTTATAGGGAGGTGGCCGCCTCCTGCCGCCTCCTGGTTGGTCCGCTTAATTTTATTAATTCTACTGTGCAATCTTATTGGTTCGCACAGTGTTTTCCCAGTATCTGTGCATATGATAGCTGAGTTGGTCTTCCGAGTTGGTTTCCCTGCGTCCGTTGCTTTGACGGGGTCCCCGGGGGTGGCTGAACGGCCTTGAGTTTTCCTGTTTGAGGTTTCTCATTCAAGGCGACTTGTTTCGAACTTTTTGTCGCATCTATCTCGCCCAGTAAATGTTTGGGGAGGTCGCCTTGCGTGTTAATCTTTAATATTTCACTTTTGGGAGAGAATTTAGTATTTTCTCTCTGGTGAAATATTTTGTTTGACGGAGTTGTAACTCGACGTCTTATAAATATTTTTGTGGTGTGCCTACCTCTTTTTGGTAGCCCTGAAAAGGGCTGTTGACAAGAGGGGGTGGATTTCACCACAGGTACATTAATAATGGATGATTCCAAATTCAACCATTTTTAATAATATGTACACAAGGAGGCCATAAGAGAGCTATCCGTTAAACTGAACAATTCTTTGTGTGGTGAATTCGCACAGGAGAGGACCTTCATCGATCAGGGAGGCATAATAACGTTTTATGATCACATTGGCTGACTGATAAAACATGATGTGGCATCCATTCGGAAGAAGCTCACATCTATCGATTCGGAATGAAGCAAATTATTTACAAAGTACTGATAGGACTTATTTGGGCTTATGCCCTAGGGATTGTAACTTGAAGGCGATACTAAGTCGATACAAAGTTTATTATTAAATAGTGCAAAATGAGTGCAGTGAAGAAATCTAAAGCTTATTGTTTTAATAACGATTGGGAGGAAGAATTTTTCTTTTGTATGGTGAAGGATAAGTGCATTTGTGTTATTTGTCGTGCGTCAGTTGCAATACCTAAGCGTGGTAACTTAGAGAGGCATCATAAAACGGTTCATAAAAACTATGAAAAGGATTTTCCGCCACAGAGTGAATTAAGAAAACGAAAATTAAGTGATTTGATATCTTGTTTGAAAAAAGAACAAACCATGTTCACAAGACCAGCCAAACAATCAAAAGCTGCTACGATCGCATCATTTAAAATATCTCATATATTGGCGAAACACAAGAAACCATTTGAAGATGGATCGGTTGTGAAGGAAGCATTTATTGAAGCGGGTGAGACTTTATTTGGAGATTTTAAAAATAAAATAGAAATCATGTCTGCTATTAGAGAACTTCAGTTATCTCGTCCGACTGTCACAAGGCGTATTGAAGTCATGAGTCAGGACATCACAGATAAACTAAAACATGATATCATGGAATGTACATACTTTTCTTAACAGTTCGACGAATCCACCGATATGACAGACACTGCCCAGCTGTGTATTTTTATTCGGATGGTATTCAATGACATGTTGGCTAAGGAAGAATTTTTGACAATCATTCCTCTGAAGGGGAAGACCCGTGGCGAAGATATATCATCAATTCAATTATCATCAATTTCATCAATTTTGTAAAAAACTACAAGCTACCAATATATAAATTAGTGTGCATTACAACCGATGGAGCACCAGCAATGACTGGAAACAAGAACGGTTTTGTGGCATTGTGTCGAGCTAATGAAGAATTCCCTTCATTTTTTTTCATTCCATTGCATTATACATCAACAAGTTTTGTGTTCAAAAGTTTTAAACACGGAGGAAATTATGGGCATTGCAACAAAAATTGTGAATTCCATCCGTGCACGTAGCTTGCAACGGCGGCTCTTTAAGTTGCAGTTGGAAGATAGGGAGTCAGCTGAACACACTGATTTAGTTCTTCACACGGACGTCAGGTGGTTGAGTCGCGGAAAATTCCTAGAAAGGTTTCAAGAATTATTGCCCGAAATAACAGCTTTTCTATACGAAAGAGGTGATGACACTGAGAAGTTGAAAAACGAAAAATGGCTGACTGATTTGAAATTTTTGACTGACATCACAATGCACTTAAACACCATTAACTTGGAGCTTCAAGGTAAAGGAAAAACTATTATTGAGATGATTAGCGCAGTAAACGCATTCAAAAGTAAATTTCAACTTATGATAGATCAACTGAAAAGAAAGGATCTGAAACATTTTCCGTCTTTGAAAGCAAGGATTCCTCAGTTGAATTATGATACGTATGAGGCTGAATTATCAAATATTTTGGGACAATTCGAAATGCGTTTTTATGATTGCAGTAAATTGGCAAATATAGCATCATGTATGAGTTATCCTTTTTCATGTAAAAACATTGAGGAATTAGCTACTGAAGTAGCAAGTCAGTTTAATATGAACTCATGTTCTGTTGAAAATGAGTTGGTGCAGATTATATCAGATATACATCTCAAAGCTACAGCATCTGATACAAATTTCTGCTGTTTTATATCTGAAGATAAATATCCGAATCTAAGGCAAATCGCCGTTCAACTGACGGCAATGTTTGGGTCAACTTACTTGTGCGAGTCTGCATTTTCTGAAATGAATATAATTAAGTCAAAATATCGCAATCGACTAACTGACGGTCATATGTCATCATGCTTGCTATTGGCACTCAGCGGTTACGCACCATCTTATGGAAAGTTTGCTGAGGACATGCAGTGCCACGCTTCAACATCCAGAGTCACTCCTTAGTTGAGTTTAACACCATATGTAACTCTTTTGTTTTGTAACAACGAATAAACTCGCAATTTTGAATAACTAGGAGTTTTTTCATTGATATTGTAGAGAAGAACTTAAGTAAACCTAACCCAAACCTTGACTAAAATAATGTAAATTGTGCGGAAAACTAATATCTATATATGCTACGGTACACCCTACCTACCTACATACGTATCGTGTATGTACGACAACCCTGCATCACACATACTTGCAGCCTCTCAGAGTCGATCGTAAGTAGTCTACAAATATTGAGGTAGATCGCCAGCAGTTCAAGTTTGAGCACCCCTGCCCTAGGGAATCCGGCCTACTTGTTCCAAATTAGAATTCAGAAGGTCCTATTTGAAGAGTTAGAAAAATGCAGAGTCCAATAGCATGAGCCGGGTATTACTGATGTTACGTTCAAAGAAAACTGCAGTCGAAGAGGTTTGATCACATTGGCCTCATATCTCAATACTTTAGAGCGCGGGTTTTAAAGAGAATTTTCTCCTAAACAAATGAGGGACACGAGTTCAAACTCTGTCGAAGTAGGTACCAAATTTTTTGGGCCGTTACATTTGGTGTACCCCAGTAGAACCTATACTTCAATACGAAATAAATTAATCCCTCCCGAACCAGACTCTAAACATCACATTTCCTGATGTAGCATCTTTCACTTCCTCACTCACTTGAGTTAAAAACACACTGTATGTAATAATGACCTCGCTCGACTGTTACTTCTTCCAGAGAGCATATGCTGAGCTAGTGGCCAGCAGTTTCGCGTTGTCGTTCGTTCGACCTAAATCAACCGAGACGGCTAATATTTGACTTCAGGGAAACGATACGTTCAAGGGAAACTCCTGCAGTCGAAGAGGTTTGATTACATTGGCCTCATAGCTCATCTTGTTGGAGCAGTTTAAAAAAAAATTTTCTACATGGGTATCAAATATTTTTGTGCCGTTTTATTCAATAGCCATAGGACCCGCTTCATCGACTGAGAAGTAGGTACCACAGGGAAACGGATGCACACCAATCTCCTCCATTCTGGAACCAACAGATGGAAATGTAGGATCATGACTTGGATAGACATAGGAGGAGCTCTAATCAGATTAAATCAAAGGTTTCTTTACCGCCAAGCTAATACCTACATTCATTAAATGGCACTACAGTCTGGGTGAACTTGTGCCTCTAAAATTTTTCTCGATCAGCTGACATTATCTAGGGTATTGGTACGCTCCAGGAATATAACTCTCACAGTCGAAGAGGTTAGATCACCCTGGTCTCAGCTCTGATCGTTGGAGTGTTGCAACTTCGGGAAATTTTCCGTAGTTGTAACGATGCGTGTTCGAACTCCTGTCGAGGTATCAAATATTTTTAGCCCGTTACAGTATCATTCTTCCAATTTCGCATCCCAAGTTCACGAAGGTCCGCTACAATATCCTCGAGCAAATACATACTCATCATTATACACAACTACACATTTGATGAAGTATTAAGATTCAGAATGAACTACAACGAATTCTCATGGAATAACTTTTTGTTAGGCAGGTAGCTGTCAATAGCATTAACCCGCTGCCACACCTACTTATAACGAACAGATGTTTACAGAAAAAACCGTGCATTCTCAAAATCTAAATCAAGCTAAATTCAATTTAAAATTATCCACAATAAATTGGAAACATTACTGAACATCTTCAGCCTCTTTTTCATAACGGCCTAACTATAAGAACTTGAAAATTCCAATTTCGTTTCACTCTTCAGTCATTAACTGCCATTAGAGTTTTAAAAGCACTGTTCTCCCTTGATGGGTTGGAATAGAATATTACTATTCAAGCTTTCCAGTAATCCTGAATTTGTTCTCCATGTCACAGGTAAGATTCTGTTGCCTATTCTGGGTCCTTAGAGGTAGAAGCTTCGGCTTCTTCTTTTTCCATCTTCTTCCTAAGGCGTTCCTTCTTGATGGCTTCCACTCTTTTCAAAGTTTCCATCTGTCTCTGAATTAATTTTGACGCCTTGAAGCCAGCGGATCCACTCGCAACAACTCGTGACCGGGGGTTCTTGATTTTGTAGAGCTCTCTTAAAATGGTATCGTTTACCTGTAACTTTAACCAAAGCTGGTTCAGTATACATTCTGAAAATACAGTTTTTGGAACTTAACCAAAATATAGCTGTTATTCGATAGAAAATGTTCTGCATTTGTGTAAAAATACATACACAGTATAAAATAAAATAAGATTGATACAGAGAAGAAGAATCAGCTGAAACAAGGCCACGGTGGTTGCGGACAGAAGGGAGTATTCGAGTCACCTGCACTTGAATTCATAAGTGAATGAATAAGGGGAAACCCACTAAATGAGTGCCATTGAAATTGTAGAATCAAACGAATCAACAGTGCTCATGCTTCCATATATATATATATATATATATATATTTTTTTTTTTTTTTTTTAGAGTGACCGAGGAACAGGTATGAAAAGAAGAAGCCAAAATTTTCAATTTTATGGGAACACTTAGTTTCTATGTTTTTAGTAATCCAAGTTTTGTTTACAAATCGCATTTTTAGAATCTAAAATCGGCTTCAACACTCATTTTAAATCTTAGAAAATTAGTAGGTGGTTATCATTGGAAAGCTATTTTTAACGTTCTTTTTGAAATAAGCTAATTCGAAAATTTTTTGAGTGGTTTGAACTTCTGATATTCAAGCTTGAAAACAAAATTTGGGGTTTTCAATTATTGACAAAGTTTTGCAGCTCGAAAACGACTACCTAAATTCCACTTTTACGCTTTCAAACAAAAATAAGGTTAAGGATAAAACAAAAAACGAGGTACTTTAGGAGTAAAACTTGGTTATAACTCAGTTGGGAAGATTTGGGAGTGTCACCATTCAGTTCAGCATGGAAAACCATGTAGAAGTTGACCCCAAACTCGAGCGTCATTTTTCATCATAAACAACTGGAAAGGGTAGGTTTTTGGAAGGGTAGTCCTTTTCTTCGTATTCAACAACAAAATGTGACAAATCAACCCTCGATTACTCACTTAACCCTCTAATTGGAACATGTCCCTGACAGGCAGATATGGTTTCTTCTAATGCAGCCAGGTGAGCTATTATCAGACGTCGCGTCCCCAACCTCAGTGAGAGCTACAGAGTGGATTCACGCTCTGCAGATATGGGTCGAATTTCGCGATTGGATCTCTGATCTCTGCGTAACTAAAGTTTAGATAAAACTTACCCCGCCTGAAAGGCGAATATTCCCACTAACGTACATTTTACCCATCATTTTCAACACCAAATATTAGCAGATGTTCCTGCAAATCATTCATTGTGCACTAGGGTTCAAAATAGATGATTTTTGTTTCATTCATACTTTTCTTCATGTTATTACAATATCTCTTATTGTAAGAGATATTGCAATAAGAAGGACATAGACATTTCTGCTCCCACCCGCACCATGGGCAGGAGGGGGGGATCCCCTTTTAATGCATGTTTTTTGGCTGAGCGCTCGATCTTTTATTGGCTGCCACATTAAAATTTGATAGAGAGCACTTCGTATTGCAGCAACAAAGTTACATTCCTGGACTCGCAGAACAGGATGGTACAATCAAAATGCTGAAAGATGCTGTATTTCCGGACAAAACCAAAAATATGCGGGAAATGAGGAAAACAATTGAATAATTTTTTCATTTGTAACTTTTTTTTACAGATATGCATCACAATGGTTGATGAAACCATTCTCCATTTTCTGTTTTGAACTAGCGAGTACCCGGGATGATAAAAATAAGCTATGCTCAAAGGGGGAATAATTGCCAAGTTGATTGCTTACATAGCAGTAAGTGGGGATGGCCCAACATGCGCATGTGTGGTAAGGATCAATTGTTTACCGACTCTTTCACTGCTAAAATGTACAGGTCTCATCACTGCGAGTAGTTAATGAGCTGACAGGCACTAAAGAGTTACTAATAGATCTGCGGTCTCAATACACCAAGCGGTAATGAGAAACATTTAACCTTAAGATCACGTCAAGTCCTTGACGGATCTAGTTGTAACGCTAAATCCATGGAAGGAGGAAATCATCCCTAGTAAATTATTGAGTCCATGGAAGGAGGTTATTTTAGACAATTAGGTACGTTTTTTACGGATCGCAGATTACGATCTGTTAACGTATCTGTCTGGAAGGATATGTCACTGTAACTCATTACGTCAGAGTTTCAGTGCCGGATTGTAGATACTGCATGACGTTTTGTGTTTTCGCATCTACTAGGAACTCTTTATTAACTGAGCCACACTATGTGTATGAACAGCTTTCCAATCGGTTACAAGCCATGCTACCACCTCGGCTCCACTCACGTACTCATGCAGCATGATCGTTTGAGCGAATTTTCGTAATTATCATCATACTGAAGGTTTGTCCGGAGAAACAGCCCAGAATCAGATCGGAACCAAACCAGTACAAATGGAACTGAAAAAGGGAGGGGGTAGAAGCATTCAGGACTGTTAGTTCCAACTCCAGTTGTCCAAATCGTTTTCGGACTAGGACTTCCCAGGAGTCTTAAATCTGTGATAAGCGTGAAAACATCTAATGCGCATGTCTCGTCTCGAACTAAAAGTTCTGGCAAAAATTGTAGACTCCTTCTCCGGACAACGAACTTGAGGTTCCAGGACTCCTCAGAACTGGTTCCGTGCTTGGGCACTCCGAACGGCCGCATCTCTCCGAAGTTTTTATTGTTCAAATTCGTCGTTGAAAAGCCTCTTTTGACTAAAGTTGTGATGGAATAATATAAATTTCAACGATTTCTACTGGCAACGAACTCATCATGTCAACTGAAAAGCTCGATTTTTTGGCCCAAGGACGGAATTTTTACCTCAATCCTAAGGAGAGTTATCCTCTGGAATAACATACACATACATTATATATATATATATATATATATATATATATATATATATATAATGTATGTGAAAAGTTCCAGTCATGCAGCTTTTTAGAGCGAATTTTCGCCGATTCTAATGCCAATTCGTTTTGAAATTTGAGCACTCTGAGTGCAAAGAAATTGTTAACTATTGATTTTACGTCAAAAAACTTAATCTAAATAACAATCTGCTGTTCTAAAAGAAATTTTTAAAATGTTCACTTCTATTATTTAATCCGTCGATTTCCTAATTGTCTACGCCAGTTTTCCAACTTTGAAAATTTCTAACTCGCCAATTTTCAAGTCCCTATTTTTCAACGTGAGAACTTCGACTAATTACTGATCGTCTGGCAATTTTTCTTGATGGCTTCGTCTGAAATACATTTCCACAACGGTACTCGTACAGTTTCGAACTCATTTGTGAAATTTGGAAAATCTCAACTAAAATACAATTGAAGCATGGAAGTGCAAAAAGTTCCAAGTTAAAAAAAATAGGAAACTCGTGTTTTTGCATTCACAGGTCTATGTGCCAAGGGCAGTGATATGAAGCAGCTACAATTCCCATCGGAACCGTTCCATAGTTCCTACAGAAAATCGGCTCATGGCACATACACCCTTTTGAAGTAATACGTGTGGGGGACTTGAATAGTTTCTGCTTTGTAAAATTTTGAATGTCTATGACTACTGCAGTACAAACTACATTACACTGTAAACTTGGTCTAAGTGTTCATCTAACCATACGTTACCAGAAAAAAATGTTTTTCTTTAGTTCAGTCATGTTCCTTTTATACTATTCAAGTCTAAACATTTGAAATGGCCTGCTGAAAAATTTGGCAGAAGCTATTTGGCGAAACTTGAAATATTATGACTGTATCACCAAATAGGCTTGGCCATGCCTAAAAGAAGCGTCTTTTGTGTGTGTGAGTATGCATGTAATGCCTGTTGGATATAGGCTACATACCTTATATGCTTCTGACTGGTTCAATATTTATGATTCTGACATCTTTTACCTAAAAGTACAACTGGCAGAGCTGAAACAAATTATATGAGCTAATGGAGCAGTTTTTTGGCGAATTTTCCCAAATACATCAGTACCTATGTTTCGTTGGGATGTCTTGAAACCATTCATGACAAGCAAACAATTTACTGAGAATTTCAGTGATTTCACAATCTGTTACAACATTTCATCGTACTATTAGTTAATATTTTACTGAGAAATTCCGAGGACTCATCCTTATTGTTTATCTCGAGTGTGGATACTCAAGTACTCATTTAAGGAGCTTGGAGACACAGCTTTTGAAAATAAACTTTTATCGCATTTTTCTTCTTCTGGGAAAACACTCAAAACATGGTTTCCTAGAAAACTGATGAAATCAGTCGAGTGGTTATGTAAATGATCTTAAATTGAATCATATCCATATTTCAAGGGGTTCTTACCCTTTAAGTGGTACCTATTCGAACTGAGAGGTTGTTAACGAGTTTTTTTTTTTTTTTTCTTTTTAATCTAGTTACCTATTTGAACTGGGAGGTTAACGTGTTTTTAATTTAGTTACCTATCCATGGTCAGTAACTGCTGATGAGAAGATGCATCCTATGATGCTATTTCACAAGCAACATTACTCAACCGATCTCAATAAAATTCATAGCGCACCATCCTGAATCCTATACCAAACTATTCCTCAAATTTGAACGAAATCGAACATATAGATCATGAGAAATTGAGATCATAGGAAATTCTCGTTAGTGCATGCGCTTTGCGCTCGCGCTACTATTAATTCGACGGCAAGGAAATGTACAGGAGACCGTCAAGAAGCCTAACAATTTCATCAAAACCGAGCTATAACTTAGCATAGGTAGTTTTGATCTTGACAAGGAATTGGCACGGTAAAAAAGGAACCGAAATTGATCAGAAAGCTCTGAAACGCAAAAAGTAAGAAGAATTTTTGGGTTTGGAGGGCAGCAATTTTCACGAATTTTTGCAAGAACACAAACCTTTCCTTTTTTCACCAAAAAAACCAAGCATTCCAAAAGCAAGGAAGTGTTCGTTGGTCTGCACTTTTGGAGAAAATAAAGAGCTCAAATTTAAACTAGTGAGTCAGGTGCTTCACGAAGTTTGAGGTATGTCTATTCGAAGCAAACAATTAATCAAGGGTCTCACATCCCTCACCAGAGGGCTAAATCACTTTGATTAAACGCACAACTCTCAGAAAAGTACAATAAGCCACCAGGCTACTCAGGTCAAAATAACCCCTTCCTGAGAGTTTTCCTATACATCTACATCTACAGCCTGGAGCCAACCAGCAATGCAATCCTGCTCCTACTAAGAGACATTATTTTTATAACAAAGAAAGCTGCTTAGCATAAGGTATAGCTCGCAAAAGGAGCTTGGGCTGAGCAACTGGGCCGTTTGAAGGTACAAATTACGAATCAATCTTCACTATGAAGCCGCAAACGTATCTCATCAACCCGGTCCCTGTCCTTTTGCACTTCTAGTCCTGAGAGCTCATACAAATTATAACTACTTGAAGCAGTGGTGTAGTTTAGTCCCCAACCTGGGTATTCATAAAAAGCTGAGGCACCCATCGATCAATGAGCAAAAAATATGTTTCTATAACTATTTATTCAATAAATACAGACATCAATCCGCACTATTATAGGATAAGTAGTTTTCTACATACGATTTTTCAGATTTTTGACAAAAACCTAATTCATTGTGGGATAAAGCCTACCTACTTCATTGTGCCTAGCGTGACCTCACATTTTGCTGAAACTTTGAAAAATCATAAAAAGCAATTACTTACTCTTTGTACAAAGGTGCAGATGGCGAGGAAACTCTCAGAATGTAAAATTTATAAAAATAATAAACGCAACATTTTCAGACCAATGTGTAACCCTCATTATTCAATTATTTGTCTAAAAATATATGACACCCCCCCTCTACCCAACCAGAATAGGAGTGGAGGATAAAAACCTTTTGATGATTTAACAATGACTGAGGTCAGTGACGAAGACGTATTATCCTCAAGGACCAACTTTCAAAGTTTTTTTAGTGGTTCCAGTCGATTCGTTGGCTGAAACTATTGAAAATGATACCAAATTCGATTTTCGGTTAATTTGACGATTGTCGTCGCCGACGACAAGTTCCTGTCATCGGATCGTCACTAAAAACTATACAGCTAATTCCGGATGTCTCAAGAGTCCAACTACCAAATTTCAAGTTGGTAGCTACGAAATTGCGGCCTGTAGCGCGGAACACATGCGCTCACACGCATGCTTAAAAATGCTAGCCAAGTCAGAGACTCACTTAGTTCGTCAAAACTTACTTACTAAAATTACTTTAAAAAAGTTTCAGTCTTGCAGCATGATCGTATAAATTACCACCATTCTTAATAGGTATATAATATGTTCAATTATATTGAAATTTGAGCAACTTGAGTACAAAGAAATTGTAAAAAACCAATTTTTTGGCAAAAAAACACACACTAAATAAAATTTGGAGGTTCAAGATTAGGATTTTTGGATTTTTTGTTGTTTTTATAGATTTTTCAGCAAATATTAATAAAATTCAAGTATGTATCACATTTTTCAATATAATTTGTTGGCTAAATTCAGTCCAGATTTTACGACTCGTTCGATATCATGCTCACGAGCCGTTGTCTAAATTCAGCACTGTCAGTTTGATTGTTAATTCTTACCTGATCGCTTTTACCCACCTTACATTCCCAAATAGGGACGTAGTATCAAGTAGGTACATATCTTCCTACTCTCGTTTTTCCCGAATCAGAATAATGTTTATTATTCTTTGTCTTGGGAATTTTCATACTTTTTATGTATGATTGGGACTGGAGTCCAACTGAAAACTCTTACTTTCTTCGTTGGGATTTCGGAAGTTTTACTTATAGGGGTCAGAAGAGTACCTATTAATGGGTGAACGGCTGCAGTCAGCGATCAGGAAAACCCGGAAACACTCGGAAGTGCTTATGAATACTGATTTGGTAATATAATTATTGAAGGTATTCACGGTCAAATATACCTACTTGCCATTAAAAAACAAATAGTTGGAATTTTTAGTCCAAGGAGTTAGGAAATTTTGGGTTTTACACCCCTCTACTTTTTGTTGGTGCCACGGCCCTGCTTCTTATACGCATATATTTCGATTGGTACAAAGTAATTTGATCTTGATAAAAACGGAAGTTAGTGAAAAAAAACGTCTATTTCCACGAAAAATAAAGAGTTACAATGTTAAATAGATTTCGACGGTTAGGCCATCATCAGTAACAAACAATAACTGAAGACACATTAGAAAGGACACAGCTTATATAGTACCTAACAGGTGAAGGGAGATTGAATCCCATTGGTCGAGAGAAAGGAAAAGGGCAGGAGGTACAACCAATTAAGTGCATACAAAGTGAAGGGGGATTATAGCTAATCAGATGAAGTGAAAGGGGGGAAATAACTAAATATGGTTTCAACATTGTGAAGGGATAATTCCAAGCTTTATAGAAATGGACCTATCAGTGGTGAAATATATTGAGGTATATCCTCATTTAAACATTTACCAGATCTGTCACTTTTGATATTTTCGAATTTTTCAAGTACATTCAACATACCTCCCTTTGGACAAAAATGAAGAAATTCTACAAACTGTCTATCTTTCATATCAAAATTGTAACTATGATTGGATTCCTTAAGATGTTTCGGAAATGTAGACTTACCCTTATTTTCCCTGAAATCCTCCTGATGCTCGTCTATTTTTTCCCTGAATTTCCTACCAGTCTGACCGCAATATTCCGTTTTGAAAAGGGAGTGATTTAGTTCGTGATCTTGATAGTTGTCAGTGAAGTTTAATAAATAGCGCGCGCGTGATAGATGAAATCCTTGCAAAGCGCATTACTCTACTAGCTCAGTGTTCATCAGATTTTGATGACATTTTCAGATAATGATGCGAACCACTCAATCTGAGTAGTCAACTTGTCTTAACATAAAGAATATTCAACATTGAAATAATAAACTGTTGAGTAATAATTTGCGACGTTTTTGAATTTGGCGTAAAAAAAAAGAACCCAACCATTCAATACTCAATATATATTTAAACGCACAAAAAGAATCCATACTCGCATATTTGACCATGCTTCGCAAGGTCAGCATAAAAATACTTAATACATTTGCTTATAGCATACCTATAATAAAATTGATAAAATTCAATGTTCGTTAATCAGATTCCTGTGGGTAGTAGTCTTGGAATACAAAACAAAACTTAGAAATTTGTGACCACTGCTAATTGCTAAAATGAAATAGGTACTAAATGCATCAGCCTAATGTGACAGATAATTATTTAAAAAATTGAATTATATATGCTTATATTTTATATTGATGCGTGTGAGGTGAAAAGTTGCTGATGAGTGTTGTCCATCGGTTTTTTTTGTCGGGTTTTTACCTTGCCAGCAAGTTGATGGAATGTAGGAAAGCTTTGGGGTACATTTTGATCACGTTACCCCACCAGGAACCCTCGGCGTGCATGGGCCCCCAAAATGTTGAAGATATAATTTGAGAACTTGGATGATTTTCGTTCATTTCCTCGACGATAGCGACAGTATCACAACATTGGAGTTTGGTCGGCGTGAAAACATCCTGAACGAGGTTGTCTCCGAAATACAGTCCGCGAGACTCCGGGCGATCAGCAGCTTGTCTGAGGGCGGCCTGCAGATCCTGCCAGTTCCCCTGGTTATAAATCCCGCCAAGAACGACCTTTTGCGCAGTGTCAACTTCTTTCAAGTCCTTCACCTCTTTGAACTCGTTCCGTTCCGTGAAGAAAAACGGTTTCCGGGCGAAACAAACGACCACGTCAAACAACTCTCTCCAGTCCGGCCCGAGAGAATGGCGAGCGACAAAATCTGCCAAATCACAGTTGGAGCCCGTCACAAGGAACAACCGTTTTTTCTTCCGCAGAGCCCTCAGCCACGCCAGCAACCTTGGGTTGCTCCTCACAATATACCTCTCAGGCTCGGCTTTCATATTTTTAAAATAACTACTTTCTCCAGTGGGGAAATGAGCTCTGTTATACATATATCGCAAAGCACTAATGGTATCTTCCCCACACTTCGCAAATTCGTTGTCACCACGTTCTTCAACCCAGTCGATGCATCTAGCAAAAGCCAGGGAAGCTGGTAAATCAAAATAATCCAATAGTAGCCTGTACTTGCTGAGACACTCCGGGCTCCATGCGTCTGTGAGATTCGCCTTAATTTTAACCATCAACGGGCAATTTACGTTACGAGCCCCATAAACTTCTACGATGTTATCCCTTTCTAGGGGTTTGGTGCCATGCGTTGCTTTCATTATGCCACCGTTGCGGTCCAGTTTGATGACGTTACCTCGTTCGAAGTCCAAAATAAGACCCCGTTGCATAAAATCTATGCTAAAATCATCTAATTCAGCTTTCAGCCTGTCCCTTGGGTAACCTTTGCTGACAAGGAAATCTGACATAACATCGTACTCCATACGTACCATTTCGTTCAAATTGTACTCACATAACGTGTTATCTAGGTCAAACCCAATGAAATCGTAGTCGCAGAAGAGGAAATCCATTTTGGTGAGTGGAATTGTGTTGAATTTGGCACTAAATGTAACACTTGACTTGTGTAACTGTTTACAATGCACTAAGCGAGGACAAAATGTTCGTAAATTAAAACTTTTAAGGCACGAGTATAAAATGGAGTGTTTAAACATATGAACCATTTTAAATTACTGCTGCTGAGTGACACGAAGGTCGGCACGGATTGAGTGACCTCAGCATCGTTGCGTAATTCTTGCTCTTCATTTTAGATTTAGGAGGAGCTAGTTGAAAATGGAACGGGAGCGGTTATTTGAAATGATCAGAAGGACGCTCATCACGAAGGCTGGACCACATTCAGTTACTTCAAATTTAGCAATGAAAACAAGGCAAGGCCCAGCTGACCTGGTCTTGGGAGGTTACGAAATGTTATACAGGTCACCTGTTGATTTGGCAACATTCCTAAACAACGCAGAACTTGAAACTACACTACGTAACAAGATACCTACTTACTTCTTTTGGTATGTGAATGTAGCGGATGTTCCGATCCCTCACGTAAAATGTGGAAAAATAGACCTCATTTCCCCCTGCGTCCGTGAAAACAACGTCACTCATCGTGACATTCATAAATCTAAAAGAACGACGAAACATCAATTAATACTTTGAAAGTTAAACCACCCATTCCAAAATTGTGTAGGCACCTGACTAACCCATCTACATTATCAATTTTTCCATTTGCTGAAGAATCGTTGCGTAAATCAACAATTGTGTAGCGCCCAATCAAACCGCAAGCCAAACTAGCTAAGCTGTTGAGCTTCCAAAAAATGTCTTTATCTTTCGATGTCATTGTGCACCTTAACAGAAACAATGGAAAATATCACTAATTTTAATTGCAGTTAAATTAGAAAAAAAGTCAATCTTATAGGTTTTCCGTGTTGCCGACAACAAAACAGACAGCTAGAGCTTCAAAAATAACAGGGACATTATTCTTCTTCTTCTTCTTCTTCTCTATTTTTGACCGTGAGCTACATAGTCGTGTAGTCACCTATTGTTGATAATTTGCAAAGTTGAGTGCATAGTGAGACGTCTGCTCGCTAATTTGTTTTCTGTCTGTCTTTGAAAATTTTGCACTGTTAACCATTTGCCCTGTGCTAGTTCTAGTATATTGGTGCTCCGCTTTGTATTAAAGTATAGTGCAGTGAAGTTAGTTTTTAAATTTCGTGAATCTGGGTATTGTTAAGGATATGGTTGATTGCATTTCTGTTTCGTACAATCAGTCAGGGTATGTGTTGAGGACTAGATTTCATTGGCACCACATTGATCACATAGTGGGCTCTTTTCTAGGGGTTTGATTCGGTGTTTGAACTGATTGTTATTCGCATGCCCAGATATTATCCTGTTAATGTCCGTGATCTGCCTATTGTTAAGGTTTCTGAGATAATTGTACCAGGGTTTAATAGCAGGTGTATCAAAACTCGCTTTTGTCCAGCGTTCAATCCCATTCGGAATTTCTTACTCATCATTCCACACCCTTCGCAAACTACTTTGAATTTCTGAGTGACAGTCTGCATGGAATGTTTTATAACCGTATGGTATACTTTCTTCCCAACTGACAGTTCTTACCAACGTGTCAGCTCGTTCATTATAGCCCAAGATGTGATGGCACCCATTGCAGCTGTAGAGAGTATCCTTCTTGCATTCTTACATCTAGTTGCTGAATTAGTAGCAGCAAATTGATTGGTGGCAGCTGGTGTTGTCTGAGATTAGCAATGGCTTCAAGGACTGATTTGGAGTCAGTTAGAATTGTTATACCGGTGTCTTTATCGTGGGTAGAGACGTGTTTCAGTGCCAGTGTCAGTTCTTCTTCTCTATCTGGTAACTAGAGGATACAGGGTGTAATTTAGCTCCTCTACCTATTTTGTACTCTTTGCTCCACATAGCTCCACCTACTCTAACATGACATTTAGCACTATCTGTGTATATTTTGTAGAAATCTGAGTATTTGTTGTTTAGATATAGTGGGGCGGGGGGGGGGGGGGGGGGGGGGGGGCTCGGAGTTCTCCAGTTTGAAAAGCCGCTGGAACGGGACTGATAGTGAATGAATTTAAAACAAAGTATATCGTGACCAACCCACACAGAACACCTCCTGTGCAAAAACACTCGAAGATGAGTGCTATTTTGAAAGAGTTTTTTTTTTTTTTTTTTTTTTTTTTCGTGATTTATTTATTGCAACTGAAACATATACATCTCATCTAGCAATATTACGGGCCGGATTCATAAACGGCACTTGAGGCTCGAAGTGCCTCAAGTATCGCTGGAGGAGTCCTCCAGACGCCAACGGAATTCATAATCATCACTCGAGCAGTGGAGTCACACAATTCCTCGAGCGGAGCCTCAACTCGGGGAGAGCCCGGATTCATAAAACCAACTCGATGTTGAAGTCAGGGCAGGCCTCGACTTCAACAGCCAAAATCCCAAGGTACCGCCTTAGCTACCTTGAGGAAGACTTGAAAGTTTATTTCATTGCTTTTGTGTTACTCTGTCATCTTTGCTATAGTTTTGGTGTATATTACATCGTCATTTTGTCATAGTCAACTTCTCAAACGGAACATAGAATGATTATCGAAGATTAGTGCGATTTGTTGAATGGTGCGAAAGAACTGTTCCCGGTGCGGGTTGCCTATCTTGTACGCGGTAGGCGTCGCTACATTTTGCTCTTGTTTATATGGCATGTCTTATCTGGTACTTTAGTTCTTTAGTTCTCTTGCTGATTATAACCCGTTGCTCTCGCTCTCCCGTATTTTCCCGTTTTTCTCTTAATATATTTATCCCCATTCCCGATTTATATTGCTATCACGATTGCTTGAAAGGTTAACAGCACAGTTTGAAAAGTTTAACATCACAGTTTTTAACCGTTCTATTTGTCGTTATCGGTCAGCAATTGTTCGTTCGTTAACTTTTTTTCATTTTATGTAATGCTTTTAATTTATGTTTAAAAATATCGAGAAAACGCTGTTCAAACACCATTCAAAAATGTTCGGTGTAGGTTCTGATTTTCTTTATACTTGTCACCATCCCACGAAAACGGAGGATACCTAGATCTTTCCAGTTTCAGATCAATTCCGTGATGTACCTACCTCAGGTTACTTGTATAATTTATAATAAACATTCGCTATATTTGTTCGAATTCGTTCTTCTGTGCTGTGAGTTGTTAAACTGATAATGGAAATAAAGAAGTACAGTAGTACCCTGTCACTGAACTCCATGTACCTACCTATAGAATACCTACATTACCTACTATTGAAGGCATGTATTGTGGTATGGATGGCCACTAGCCTATCCTCGCACCTTCAACTATAAAATACCTATATTGGTAAGTAATGCATGCCTGCAGTAAAGTAATGCCTGCAGACAGGGACGACCCTATCTGAGATATGTATCTGTACCCCTCCCATCAGTATTATATTTATAGCTTGGAATGGTATCACTGAGGGACCAAATACTTCGCGCGAACTACATAGTAAAATAATCGAACGAAAATCGGTTAGGTATATATAACTTATATAGAACAGTCCATTAAATCAAATCCCCAATTTCTTGCATATATAAGGATAAAAAAAGGGAACGAATAAAATATGATTTACTGGAATCACCCCCTCCATTAATTTCCACCGAACATAAATTTGAAATTTCATTAAATTATTTTAACGGGACTGAAACTCGATCGAACAAAAAACTATCACGAATATCACATGAGGATACCTAGCGAAAACAAAACCATTTATCAGTAGGTATTAGGTAAAAACCTCTTCCACAATGAAATTTGTAGCTCCTGAATTACGAATCGGTATATTCCAAACAATAAATTCATTGCACAAAAAAATACGGATGTGAGTTAAGGTTTGGGCAGCATAGACAAGATTTTATAGGGAAAAACTCGTTTTTTTTAAATCATTATCCACTTTATTTTGTCTATCCCATTGTTACAAAAGCTTCATCAGACTTCAAAATTTCAGTTATATTTGAATAATATATAACTATTGAATTATTCCATTGCTCGGTGAATATAACTATCTAGAAGTGTATACTACTCCGTTGGGATTTTCCTGGTATTTTGTAAATACGTTGGAAGGAACGTACACGATTCCTTCTAGCCTCACTTTATTGCCGTTTTTTAAATTCATACTTGAATACCGGAAAAAACCAAGAATAAAAGTGCGTTGTTATCAGCAACGTGAACAATGAAGTAATAAACAGCAGATGAGAGCGTGAAACTTTGACTATGAATGATATTATAATAATAGATATACCTAAATAAGTACCCAATGATATTTATTATTCTCAAAAGCCGAAGGCGAAAAATAAATGTATAAATCTCATCGTCTTCTCCGATTATATGACCAGACAACAGTCATGGTGGTCACATGGTGGAAAATGAACCTGTTTCTAGAAGGTTTTGTCATCAGTCTTGCCAATATATCATGGAATTCGGTGTGATAAGAGCGTGAAGTCAGTCCTCGACTTGGCATTCTTTCAAGTGAGTCACTCACTTACCCAAGTAAGTGTCTGACTTACTCACGTAAGTGACGATCTCACTCCATCTATGAATACCAATCACTTACTCGAGAGTCTTAGTCGGAGTCTTTCACTTACTCGAGCCGTTCCTCCACTCCTGTGAGCACAAGTCAGTTCCCAACTTGAGGAACGTTTATGAATCCGGCCCTACATTTCATGTTAGGCTCACTAAGGGGGGAGGTTTACAGCAAAACCTGGCCCATACTTGTATCAAGTACAGTTAAAAGAACACTGGATTACACTTGCACTATTTGCACAGCACAGTTAGGTCCAGAGGTTTATTTCTCTTGAGTCGCCGAAGTTCTCCTTCGTTGTTTAAAACGTTGAGCATCTCCAGGTTCTCGTGTTTGTGGAGGCGATGTTCGTGCTTCCTTGCATATTTGGCGATAATTTCGGTGACCGTTTCTACCCTCAAGTCTCGATGAATATCATCATTCCGCATGAACCAGGGGGCCTTAACTATACTTCTCAGTATTATATTTTGTCGGGTTTGGATTGTTTTAATATTTGATTTTTTCGCACAACCCCAAAGCTGAATCCCATAGGTCCAGATAGGGCGCAGTATCTGTTTGTATATGAGTAATTTATTGTGTAGTGAGAGATGGGAGTTCCTTCCCATCAACCAGTACATCTTTCTGAACTTGATTTTTAGTTCCTGATTCTTTTTTTCAATGTGATATTTCCAGTTAAGTTTGGAATCAAGGTGCATCCCTAAGTATTTTACAGTGTCAGAGTATGGAATTTTATTTGAGTTGATCTCAACAAGGGCTATGATTTTTCTATTAGTAAAGTTGATATGCACTGACTTTGTTTCATTTAGTTTCATTCTCCACATCTTGGTCCAATTGACAACCTTGTTAGTGGACGTCTGTAAATTGCGAGTTGCAGTTTCAGCGTCATCTCCAACAGAGAGGATGGCAGTATCATCTGCAAAAGTAGCTACAGTTGTGTTTTCCTGTTGTGGAAGATCTCGTGTGTACAGCAGGTAAAGTACTGGGCCCAGGACACTGCCTTGCGGTACCCCTGCTTTTATAGGCTTCAAGACAGAGTACTGGTCACCCTGCTTTACCCTGAAGTGTCTGTTCGCTAGGTAGGATTTTAGGAGTAAGTAAAACTGTTTTGGGAGATCCCTGTGCAGTTTATACTCAAGTCCCTTGTGCCAGACCTTGTCAAATGCCTGGGCCACGTCCAGGAAGATACTGGCACATATTTTTTTACCTTCTAGAGCCTTTTCTATTATGTTAGTGATTCTATGAACTTGATCTAGCGTAGAGTGGCGTTGCCTGAAACCGAATTGGTGGTCTGGTATCAATTTTCTGTCTTCAATAATTGGTTTAAGCCGTTTGAGCAACAATTTTTCGAACAGTTTTGATAAGACAGGAGGAGGGATATGGGTCGGTACCCCGTCTTCTCATTTGGTGATTTTCCTGGTTTGGAGATCATTATGACTTCCGCTACTTTCCACTGGGAAGGTACATGTCGTAACCTGAACGTGGCGTTGATGATATGAAGTAGTTTTGTTATAGCCTTTTCAGGGAGCTCTTTCACAATTCGACCGGTTATCAGGTCATCATAGCCTGGGGTCTTTTTTAGGATTAATGTTGCCCTTAATTTCATCTTTGAGTTCTTTTAACGTAACGGGCCGCTTGTTCAAGCTCATCCGTTTTTTTTCTATCAGTGTTGCGTTTTCTTCAGGTGTCTGCACTGGAAGAGGTTGAAAAGTTTCATAGAGATGATCTGCAAAAAGTTGAGCTTTCTCTCGGTTACTTCTGGCCCATGTCCCGTCATCCTTTTTGATTGGAGGAGAATGAACTTTAGGTCTATTTATATTTTTGGTTACCTTGTATTTTGAAAGAGTTTTCAATTTACATACATGCACTCATCGGTAACCCATAACAGTGAAATGAAGGCAGAAATTCAAAGAAGAATTGTAGCAGCCAACAAATACACTGTGATGTAGGGGGAAGATGCGATAACGGTAGTTTTTAGTAGGAGCTAAGTTCTCAAAATTCCAAAGATCATCTCTGTGTCAATGATTAATTACCAAAATAGCTGTCAGAAATCCGGAAGCGGCGGAAACCTTTTTTGGTTATTCATTTTTACGCGGCGGATGTTTATTTAAAATCGCCTACCTATTATGTTTACAATCAAAAATCGAATGTTTTCGCGTAACAAATCAGAACAACACATCTCTCCCATTGTAACCTACTTTGATTCCTCCATGACTGGGATCGCAACGCTGTCTACTCTCTTAAAAACCTCCAACTCCTGCGTTAGGAGGGGAAGAATAATAATAATTCAAGAGCGGGTGTGATTTGGAAATTTGGTGAAGCCTCAAGCATCTTTTTATGTGCGAGTTTGAAAGCATAATTTTGTATTATCTCATATTTGTTTACCTTAGGAATCGCCGCTATCCATTTCATAAATTATCATAATCAATAATTATTCCAATTTCGTGCACGATTCTTCAGAGATGGTACCTTTGGGACCCTCTCAGGCCCTTCAAAGCGGTGCCCACCAGCTTGGATCGCTCAACTCATCTGTCAACAAACAATCATCTTCGAATTTGGTGAGAAATGGATCTATCAATTTAATTTACATGATTAATCAGTGAATTTCTCCAAAAATTATTTATTGATTTTCAGAAACCCAATTACACTTTGAAATTCACGTTGGCCGGCCACACCAAAGCTGTATCATCAGTGAAATTTAGCCCTAATGGCGAATGGCTTGCCAGCTCCTGTAAGTACTAGAAATTATTCAATTTCGTTCTAGTTAACGTGGATTATTACTTGGTTGTCAGTAAATAGATCGCTTAGGCAATTCGCTAAAACTATGAACACTTCTCATGATTGTGTGTAAGTTGTCTTTGTGTAAGTTTGAGGTTATCCAGTTCGTAGTTCCTTGTCCCGGATTCGCTTAAATGTGATGGCGTCTTCTTCTTTGACATCAGTCGTTATTTCTTTATTGTAATAGCATATAAGTATTACTATATATATTAATCTCGTATGGTTCCTAGGTTTGAAATCTGTCATTTACTCATCGATCCAAAATATATGTGTGCAATATCTTGTATATGTATAGGTTGTCAAGGTTGGACACCTGTTCTAACCTTCCGATAAACGCAACGCAAATTTCACGACCGGAGGCCGTCCATCTGACAAAGTGCTATGTTTTGGTACTCTTTACTTGATCAGAAGGCTTTGTGTGTAGGGATACTGTATGTATGTAGCTCGTGTGCCCTCAAGATTTCGACTGGCTGGTTCAACTTTACAAAAACTAGGTAATTGATTTTGGTGTGGGTGAGTTAGCCTGTTGAGCTCTTCAAGTACACGTCGCCTTTACCCTATTTTTCGAGTTGTCCGGGAATTTCATCAAAATTGATCGTGCTATTTTGAATAAATCACAAGAGATACTCGCTCTTCAGGTACAAACATTATCTAATTCCTTTTGTACCGGGTAAAATAGTTAGGTAAGTATGAATATATAGGTACGTACTTATAATTTGATGAAAACGGGTATTGAAGCCCATTTCGAGGTGTTTTGCGGTTTTTACAACGAAAATTTGAATCTTACCTTAAACACCAAGCAATCACTTCAATTATTGACGGGACCTAAATATAATATAGCTAACGTTCCACTGAATATAACTAAAGCTGGATTCACATGGAGCGGAACGAGCGCGGAAAGCAGAAGGACGGAACGCAATCTGATTGGCTGTTGGGACAACAGTTGAGGAAGGTGGCTGCCATGTTGTCGGAAGGGGTGGACGGCGGTAGAAATTTGTATACCATTTTCGCTCTGCGCAAGCTTATTGGACAAGAATGTTGATAACCACAAGTAGAGGTTTCAGATCAGAGAGGCTTTCAGTAGGAAGGTTATGATTCCGCTCACCAAGAAGTCCGCTTCATGTGAACAATCTTTCCGACTCCGCTACCCCTCCACTGGTTTTTCCGTCCTTCCGCTTTCCACGCTCGTCCTGATCCATGTGAATCCAGCTTAAAGTCTGTTGGATGTTCCTCCATGTTAAACCAGCTTAACCATGTTAAATACCATGTAGTGATTTGAATTTACTATTGTGAGTCTAGGAGTAAATTTGATTTTGAAACAGTACGTGTTCATATCTTTAAAAACTTAACTGAAAACTACCTAAGTTGACTTTGGATTTGAAGGAAGAGAGTAAGGACTGAATGTTACCCCGGACTAAAGGATCACATAAAGAAAAATTCAGGAAGACATTCTGGGTCAACTGGAATAAACCCCTGAGTTGTTGAAAGCTAGTGAGCCAGTATAAACCCCTTGCACTCAAAATGATAGGTAAATTTGCTCTGGATTGCAAGATCCCATGAAGCAAATTTAGGAAGATTCTTGTCCTGGAACATGAAGCTCCGTGTGTTCAAAAGGAAATGGTTGGGAATTTGTGGAAATGACTTCAAGCATACGATTACCAACCGGCAAGGGGAGTCCTTCTTTGAAGTGGCGTGTTCGCAAACAGGTACCTACCACGCGTTTGTAAGCATGCCTCTCATGCTTCGTTCATAGGGAAAAAATAACTAGAAACATATGTCGGACCACGACATATCATACATAATAAATAGTAAAATTATAAGTAATATAATTAATGATAACATTTAAAGTAATATAACAAATGATAACATTCAAAATAATACCTATGTCACATCAGACTCCCCAATTTCTCTCTTACTCATACCATATATTCGTAATTTTGATATCGATGGTAGTGGGAGATGACGAGAGCTCTTCTCAGGGAGATAACGATGCTCACTAAAGAATGGGGAATGTCGGAGTCAGGTTATGAAAATGTGATAAATGACACCATGGGGAGGCGAGGGAAATGCATCCACAGTTAGCATCTATTTCGATTTTTTCTAGCTTCATGTAGTCCGTGGACAAACACCCTGGAAAATACGAACTCTCTAGTTTACGAAGTTTAGCTTCTTTTACGTGTCATAAACTCCCTAACCATGAATACCCCTCGTGTTTTTTTTAACTACTTGTGAGCTCCCAACGTTAGTTACCAAAATAGCTATCGTTTATGAATAACTACTGCGTATTTTTCTTAATCATTGTGATTATATTTTCTTACAGCTGCTGATAAACTTATTAAGATTTGGGGAGCTTATGATGGTAAATTCGAAAAGACTATTGCTGGGCACAAGTTAGGCATTTCTGACGTCGCATGGTCGAGTGACAGTCGACTTATAGTCAGTGCTTCAGACGACAAAACTCTCAAAATATGGGAACTTAGTTCAGTAAGTTCAATTTACGTATCTTATTTCATGAAATAAATATAATCTATAATATGTTTGGGTATTATATCTATTATCTAGTTATCTATAAAATTATCTAACTGCACTCGTTTGTTCCAGGCTAAATGTTTGAAAACATTGAAGGGACATAGCAATTACGTGTTTTGCTGTAATTTTAATCCTCAATCCAATCTTATTGTATCCGGTTCGGTAAGTGTCGCAGTGTTAATATTGTAGTAAGACAAGCGACTTGAATACGGGAAATATAGCATTTTCAATTTGAATTATATATTTTCCTTAGCATGTTCAAGGATCACCTTGAGTCTCTCGTTCTCTGCTTTACAACTGAATGGGATCGAAAGAAAAACACTTTGTTTTACGGGATTCAAACTCAATAAACGTTTTAATATCGCAATTAAAAGGCGGTAATATGGGAGAGCAAGACAAGACTTACGAGACACGAATACACAATGGCGGTTTTTCGCCCACTCAGTCCACAGGACTGTTCATAGCGCTAGTGTTCGATACAGTGGTAACGTGATAAAAAATTACACAGCAAATTTTGATGCCAATTTATCACTATCATTGCACTTGCGGGAGTTCAGATCGGAATCTAATTTGGAAATAATTAGGGAAAGGAAAATTATTATAGTTCCGTCCTGAAGTATACAAAGAGAGTAATTCAATTCAGAGCGACATTAGCGCTTTAGAAAACAAGCCTTTAACTCCATTCCTGTCCTGTGGCGGTAAATACAAATTTGGATAGAGCCAAACCCCCCCAGCCAGCCTTCAAAAACAATTGTTCACCAAGTGTGGTTAACTGATTTGAATGCGTTCTTTCATCCACCCAAATTGGACCTCAGTAGAATTGATCTGTAAAACGAATGAAGTTGTTTGCAAGCGTCTGATAGTCAGTTTATCATTTATTTATATTATTTTATTTTTTTCCCGCGTTGGGTCATTGTTCCAAGTTCAAACGTTCTATTAACACGTTCACTGCTGCAGTAAAATCTAGTCACATCACTTTTTTGCCTAAGCGAGGTCATTTGACCTCTGTTGAACTTTTCCCATACTGCTACACGAGACTCATTGACCTCGTGAACCACTTTAATGAAAATCATGTTTGTCCGTGAAAGCTAATAATTTTTCGCGAAGTGTTTTGTTTCTCACTAGTTTAGGTTCAATTCTATCTATTACCGCCGCAGGAAGTAGATCAATGAATTTTTTACCAATTTATCAGGGCCCTTTATTTAATACCTAGAAAAATCGGAATTTTGAGGTCTCTCTAAGGCTGTCCGTCCAGTGGACACACTGTTTTAACTGAGTGCCCGTCCACTGCAAGACGCGAAGTGGGGTGAAAAGGTGCGAACGCGACGAGAATCAAACCAGTTTGTTTTGACAAGCGAAATGGATGTTGACAGTGTGTTTGAAGGGAGGTGAACCGTTCGCGCGAATTCGCCTCTTTTCGCCTGTTCGAGTCCACTGGACGGACAGCCTAAGCATATTTTTTTTCCTTTCTCTTCTTCTAAGAGTTGGTTAGTTGATAAAAACGTATTAAATAGATATGAACTTCCCAATATGCGGATACACACCCCCCCCCCCCCCCCCCTCTTGTTTCTGTTCTACTTCTAGAGTAATCATATTGGTAAGTAATGCGTGTGTTACAGGAGTTGTATATTGTTTTAGTGAGAAGGACGAATAGATCATGAATTCATTGGATTTTCCCCCTTCCATGGGTATGCAACAAGCCCCCTCCCCCTCTCCCCCAGTCTTGCTCAACCATAATAAAGTATAACTGTACAGTATAACTCCTTTTACATTGTGAAATCGAACAAAGGAAAATTCACGAAAATCGTTTGAAAATATGATATATCGGTATAACCCCCCCCCTTCCCCGTCCCCCTCCTTCCTGAGTAACGAAATCGTAATTTACTAGAATGTTTCCACCGAGGGACCAAATATTAAAACAATAATAAATACCAATTTAAAAAAAACCTCCAAAATCGATTGGGATTAGCGTAAGTAGTGCAGTTCAAACTTCCCCCTCTCCCCACCAACACTCCTCCTCGAGAAAATCCGTCACAAAATAAGATACCCAACTTAAAAAAAAATTAAATAAATACCAAAAGATTTAAAAAATTGATTAAATTAATAAAATGAATATATTTTTATTATTATTTTTTTTTTTAAGCATGAGAAAATTTAAATATTATGATTTATCGGAATTACCCTCTTCATTTACCCCCATCGATAATAAATTTAAACTTCCGAGATTGTTTTACGAGCTCGATCAAATTCCTAGTTGTACCAACAAAGAATCACGAAAATCAGATGAGAATAGAGAAAACATCACGATTCATCAGTATTACCCCCTCCATTCCGCATTCCATAGTGAAATTTGAAACTCCTGTCATATTTTCCAAAACTATACCGAGTTTTTAATTTAGAAAAAGAGTCACGAAAACCGGTCGAGAATTGGCGTTTGGACAGCGCTTAATGGATCGGGAATTACCTCCTCCACCCTCCCTCCATAAGGCAAATTTAAAATTTCCGAGGTTTTCGCAAGACTAGACTAAAACTGGGAGCTAAAAAAGTAATCACGAAATTCGGTGAAGGTGGTAGCCTGGGTAGTTTCGTCAAAATTTCTTACACATACACATATGGTTTTTTTTTTTTTTTTTCGCAGATTTAGTTTTAGAATGGCCTGATATGGATTTGTCTGGCTATCGAGAAGAATAGTAGGGACGCAGAAAACCAAAGAACTTCTGAATTGTAATGAGAAGCCACCCAGTTTCAGTGCGAGGTCAATTGGTCCCCTGTCGCACTGAAGGTATCTGTTATTTTCCCAGTGCTATTCGGGGTCAAAATGTCCCGTACGTACACCATTTGGGTACGAGTAGACCTCGCCCTCCCAAGTCCATACCAAGTTGAGTTTTTCTTCTACCACCTCAAATCAAGTCTTGACGCCCTTTGCGAGAAACCGTAAACAAGTAGAATTTCTAGCCGCAGAGAACTTTTTTATTTTATTTTTGGTACAAGGTCAATATGCCTCGTCCCGCAGTGAACGTGTAGAAAAAAAAAGAGAAAACAGAAAAAGAAAAAACAGAGAGAGAGAGAGAAAGCGGCGGGCGAGCGGCGGCGGCAGGCGCGAGAGAGAGAGAGAAAGCGGCGGGCGGGAGTGAGCAAAAGTTCGTCTCTAAAACCATGTAGCAGGAGATTAAGCTTGAGAAGGGGTATGTGAACCTTAGAGGATCCTGTGTCAGACACAGATGCCCTCTACTACGTTTCTTCTCCAGTGACAAATGTCCTCAAATCCGCTGGAAAAAAAACTGGAAGCTTGTGATGAGCCTTATGCATCACTTACGTCCCTACCCTGCTCTGCTGACGCAGTCTATGCTCCACAGATTACATCCTTCGGAGGTTGGACATGGGCCTTATCAGGCAAAGATGTAAGTCATTGGTCCTCCCCACTGGATCGGTCTCTCACAATTGAATTGAATTGACAGCCTTCGTAAAACTGATGGCGGGGTAGCTCAGAGCTCGCATTGCTTTTTCTATAGTCCGGGCCTAAGGGGGTCTTGGAAGAAGTAGGGATGTGCTGATGATCTCTTTGGCTTCATGGCACTTAGGTTAGGATGGTCAAAGCTCCAATTCCATCTGACCGATATTTCTTGCAAGTTCTTCTATACTTATTTAGAGAATGGTAGATGTGAATATGAAATATTACCTACTTCACGCCACCAATAATTTTCGTTTTTAGAAAGTCCTCATTTATATTTAATTGAATTGTTATTATGCTAAGGAAACTATGTAATTCTGTAGTCCATATTTGTGGTCCCCATTTGTACTTACAGCTGGCATCCCTTGTCCCTTGTAGTAATGGGGCTAGCCATTACTGCAACAGAAGATGGGTCTATACAAGATGGATCTTGGTCTATACAAGATGGATCTTGGTCTATACTTACTGTATAAACTGAGACTTCTGTTCGTAGTTTCTGTAGAACCTGACATTTCTGTTGAATATGTAGATATCTAACTTCCACCAGAACTCTCAGGATGTTTCAGCTTGATAAACAAGAAGTTTCCATTTTGATATCTAGGTGGGGTAAAGGAAGATAAGTTCCAAATTAGTTTGATCCTGTTATATGAACGAAATTTGAGTACAGCATGTGTTTATGGTACTTTCTGCTTGTGTATTTCTGTGTGTATTAGTGTATTTCCCCCTAATATGGGAACATGTCTATGGTTGTAAGTCTTTTCCCAAGCCTGTCCGACAAGATTTAAAGACTGTAAAGACAAAATAACAGATAGAATTGACATACTTTGAATGCTTATAGAAATAGGTTCCGCATTTTGGAAAATCGTTGATTCATTGTGGAAAGTCTATGCCTGAACTCGCTCTCATGACCTAAATAAATATCTGATGTCGTTTGTTGTCTAATCTCGTTTAAATAAAATCGTATTGTTTCTCCAGTTCGACGAGAGCGTGAGAATATGGGACGTTAGAACTGGCAAATGTTTGAAAACTCTTCCAGCCCATTCCGACCCTGTCAGTGCTGTACATTTTAACCGAGACGGTTCTCTTATCGTTTCGAGTAGCTACGATGGTCTGTGGTAAGTGAAGCATGTTCAGCAGCCAAACCGAATATATCTTGTAGTAAGTGTAAGTACTGTTTTAATTTATTATTACGAGTACCTATTAATAATTTCTTGAATATTGATTTACGTCTACTAAATGTGGCAGCAGTATGGCTTCCTCACATCGGCTTACAGAATCAGGTCGGTAGTTGATGAAATACTTAGGAGTGACATTGGATTTAAATAACGTGAGAAATCAGAATTACTAGGCATTTCCATCTGTGCCTGTAAGAGCTACTACTGGACCAACTGGCACAATCCCCAAAATTTTATCAAAATTCATTTTTTGTTGGTGACAACCAGTTTCGGGTTAGAGTACGTGCAGTTGCTCTCACTGAACCAGTTGCGATGAATAGTAGGTAGCAGAAGTCGTATCATATGCGGCCTTTTACCAACTGCGCTAAATTTGAATAGTATTGGACTAATAGATTTTTATGAATCAATGGTCCTGATAATTCATGTTTGCGCATGCGCTCACCTTACCATAAACTCAGTGGCGTGGCATTCACCATGTGAGATATATGAGGTCTAAAGGAGGGTACACACCTACAGGTAAAAATGACAAGTCCACCTGCCATCCACCATGAAATTCAAGAGGATCCACACCTACAGTCTGCCGTTCGTCAGTTGGTTGAAAATGTCGGAAGATGACGCTATTGCTGTGGTTGGTTTCTTATTTGTTATGGATTCAAAACTACTTATTCTTTCAGTTTTTCCTGCAATCTTGCATAAGCAGCTTCTTTCCGAGGACGATGACTGTAGTCTGCACTCTTCACATTCCATATACATGGCTTACTACGATAAATCTCTATGAAATCTTCCATAATCTCTTTGTTCCTGGCTGCCATTATTTCACTGCTGAAAAACAGCACTACCACGAATGATAAAAATACACAAAACTAATAAGCAACGCAATTGAAAATTGATATCAGAAGCACTAAAAAAAAAAAAAAGTTGTGTACAGCTCTCTCGACACAACCTCTTGGAATACTGACAGGCGGACCTGCACCTGCCAAATTTTCGGAAGGGTTATTGTTCATCTACATTCCAAGGTTGACCTGACAGGTTACCTGCGACAGGTGGACCTGTCATTTCTACCTCTAGGTGTGTACCCTCCTTAAGAGCTAACCTTTGAAATAAAAGATAGAAATGAGTGGAACAATCAACAAACCCCTGTTGAGACTATAGACACCATCAACTGCTACACTGATGGTTCTAAGATAGATAGGGGATCTGAACCTTCCTCTGGTGCTGGTGTGTTCATACCCAGCTGCAACTGTATTTCAATCAGAAATCTATGCTATCAACAAGTGCCTGGTTACCTTACAAAACCGCAACACTTATAACAAAAACATTCACATTTTTACCGATAGTCAGGCCAGCATCAAAGCACTCCTGAACCCCCTCACGACCTCAAAACTGGTCTGGGAAACAAAGAAATACATCAACAATTTGTTTCTTAACAACAACAACAAAATAACCATAAAATGGATTCGTGGGCATGAGAATCATTAAGGCAATGTTAATGCGGGCGGTTGAGCGCGAGCTGCCTCAGGACAACAGTTTTGGGCCCTTCTTCCATCTGCATTTCCAAAAATGCCTGTAAAACTAAAATTAAAAACTGGGTCGCACAGGACCTTAACATTCTCTGGAGTAGAGAAACAGCTAAATATAGACAAACCAGGATGCTTGTTACGTCTTCCGATCCCAAACGAGCATATTCGTTTCTAAGTAAAAGTAGAAATTCAATTAGAACTATGATTGGCATCCTTACCGGACATTACGATTTCCGTAGGATGCTAAATATTATAGATAACATCTCACCTATGTGCCCTTGCAGACTCGAGGAGGATTCTGCAGAGCACTTTCTTTGCAGATGCGACCGGTACTGGAGATCCAGAACAGAGGCATTTGGGCATCATATAATTGAATGTGCTTCCCTCAGAGATATTGAGTGGAAAAGAATCAAAATATTTGCTGATTTAAGCCAAAGATTTGCTTGTGACGACTCCTACTCGGGGTAACCGGCGGAATCCTCTTTTAAATAGATGTTTATAATAGATATTTGATGTTTATGCCGAATTTCGAAACTTTGGGTTCATATTTTGCGAGAAAAGTTTTTGACGATGCGGCATATTACTTAATTTTTTCTGATTTATTGCAATAGCGAAAATTCTGCAAACGAAAAGAGGAGAAGTGATCACGTAGCCCCGGTTTACAGTTCTTTTCTAATCATCTGAATTTTGTGAAAAATGAAATGCCTGTCGGTCTTGTGTGAATTGAAATAAATACTTTGGTATGATGTTATTAATGTACCGCTTAAGCATTAAGCATAGCTGGGTACAGGTATCATATCAAAAGGCAAGCCAATTTTTCAGCTTCAACTTACGTCGTCATTCATTTCATTTGTCATTTATGTCTTTTATTTCAGTCGTATTTGGGATACTGCATCAGGGCAGTGCTTGAAAACATTAATCGATGATGACAATCCTCCTGTCTCATTTGTCAAGTTTTCCCCCAACGGAAAGTATATACTAGCAGCCACTTTAGATAACACCCTTAAGCTTTGGGACTATAGTAAGGGAAAATGTCTCAAAACTTATACGGGCCACAAAAACGAAAAATACTGTATATTCGCCAACTTCTCAGTCACAGGAGGAAAGGTAATTTTTACCAATAGGATTAACACCGTTACCACATTATTATCAGATATTTCCTTCAATCTGGATTCATTTATAGGTGAAAGCAGTTGGCGTTACATTTTGCTCTTTCTTTCTGATTTCAGTGGATTGTTTCCGGATCTGAAGACAATTTAGTATATATTTGGAATCTTCAGACTAAAGAAATTGTTCAAAAGCTTTCTGGACATACTGGTAAGCAGTATTTTTATTTGAATGCAAAGCTACTTAAACTTTTAAATGGCAGCAATTCAATCTCCGAAATGTTCAGGTTAGGCGGTAGAGGTCCTCTTTTGGTTTATTGCTCACAAATGAATATTTAATTCTGCACAAGCACAAAAATGTAAAATCCATCATGCAGAATTTTCTCATGGACTTGTCCGTCCCACGGTAGTCAGGAAGATTCGATTCAATAATATCATATCAATTATGTCACGATTCCAGTGGCGGCCGGTGGTCTGAAAAAGGAGTGGGGCACAAAAATATTTACCTATTTGACAGTCAAAAAGTGGTTTTTCATCCATTTGTTTTGCTTTTAGTGTAAATTAATTTTGATCTAAACACATGAAACATTAATCCCACTTGGGTTATGTCAAATGCCATGGACAATAAATCATGATCATTAAATATTATTGATAAATATAAATAAATTAATTAAATAAACTAAATTAAAAATCCTATCTTATAGGGACCTACTTACTTACTAAAGCTGGTTTCACACGGAGCGGTATGTCCGGAAGACGGAAAGATTGAACGCGGTGGCTCCCAATGTAGGTACGTTGCAATAGGACCAATAAAAAAAACTGGATGTTTATCGTCAATCCTAACAAGAAAAACACCTACACTACTTTATTATTAGAAGTATTAAAAATTATCAAGGCTTCGATTGTATTGCACTAGTCAACTACTTAGGAGAAGTAATTCTGAAGGAATATTAAAGAACTCAAATTAAATTATGATGAAATGATAGAAGTGTGACGTCATACGTCAATTAAAAATTGTTTCAAAAGGCTATAGAAATGTTGTCTAACCCCACAACCACCACTCACTTATGTATAACCTTTTTCTTCAATGCAACCATGAACCTAGGAGGGGGATGGTTCATGAATGCAACACATCCAGAATGATCAATATTCTACTGAAAATATTGATCAGAGACGTTTTCGTTACTCATTCAGTATGGTTTTGGAGGTGCCTTTGAACACTGTAGCTTTTTCCAAATGTGACCTCAAAATATCGTCAGTTTTGGCTGATTTTGTTACTAAGCCCAGAAAAATTCCTCGTTTCAATAAACCATCTCTCTCATTGTGGCCTCTGAATCCTACTTCATAAAGACCACGAAACTTGATGCAATCAATAATTTCAGAAAGTATTTATCGATTTCTGTCAACTTGCTCATTGTGTTTCTAGTATAGCAAGTTGATGAGCTGAATCTAACTGTTTAGCTATGTTAGTACGGCCAATCAAAGCTAATTCTGTGACGTTATTGAGATTTTTTTAATTAGATTCGTGAGATTTAATCCGATCTGTCAGATGTTTTATATCAGTCACACCATTCTGACTCCACAACCCATCTCCACCTAATATTAGTATTAAGCAATGAAACAAAACAAAGCATTCTTTCTAGTGTACCCAGTGATCCATTCGTATTTGCTATAAATTTCAGGGTTGAATTTATGAGTTCCCTTCCCGTTTTTAGCAACTTGTGTTAATTTCAAGTGAGGGGGTGTCTCTTCCCCAAACTTTTAATGAACACCCTAATCCCCATATCCTCATAATTACCATCTGTAGAGGATTTCGATTGCAAATTCGCCACAGTGTTTGACTGGGGTGGAAATATTGCTACCTACTTCTAATAATGTAAGTAAAAACAAAGCTAATATATATGTACTAACGATAATGTGGAATAAAATGTGAAGGAAACTTACCTTAAGTCCCAAATCCTAATTCCGATCAGGCGCCAGGTGCTGTTGTTCGACATACTAACATACTATCTACCAATCCTTATTCAAAGGTTAGACGTGCATATTATAGGAACTAGGAATGTATTAGAGAAATATGAACACATTTTCACATTTAAAAAGCAAAATACCTAGGATTCTAGATTATAGAATAGAAAAGTAAGGATGTAACCTCTTTAGAGGTTGTTGTAGTTTAGAACTTTTAGCATGGATGGTAGGGAAGATATCACAGAGTAAAAGAAAAAATGAAACTAGAAGTAGTTCACACCTCCTTGAATCATGGAATGACCAGAAGAGAATCAGTTACTGGAAAAGTCAGGGAAAACCTGGACGAATTTCAAATCCTTGTAACACGAGGAAGCTATGTACCCATTTTAATTTTTATATATGTTGTTTGAGATAAATAGTGATTTTCTTAAATTTAGGTATACTGATTGAAACGTACTGTCATTTGAACTTGTCATCATTGATGCCCAGGCTCGTTGTTAGTTCATTTCTAATGCCAGAAGGACACACACATCATATGTGTGTATGAACAATGTTGAAACAGGATGTGATTCAGGGTAGCTTATAATCGATTTTGAGCAAGATCGAGCGAAATAGGTCTTGTGACAATGATACTTGATGGATTTGTACCCATGCGCAGATCTCTTAATTTTTGAGTGATGAAATTGGTAGGGAACCCATTCTCAGCCTAGCCCACACATACCCAGATAATTTCATAGTAATCATATGAAAAATGGATAAGTTTTGCTCGTTACAAGGATTCCACATTTGTGCACGCGCGACAGCTACTGATGATACAATCGTGATGAGTAGCTATGAACGATGAATGTCAAGGAATTCTTTGCGTCGGGAAAAGTCACTTAAGGAAGGGCCACCCTGAATCTGATCATTTGGGAGGGTCTATTCATTCCTCAGTTGTATTATATTCTAGGAATATAACAGAATATACTCTATGTTGAACTAATCACGTTTTCCCAACGAAAAACATAGCTAGAACTGTTGTGGAAGAGTATTTGCTTATCTCTAGCATTCACATTTCCTCTATAGAAGCCATTATTATGATATTGATTTTATAATAATCAGATGAATAAACGAATTTCCTGAGTGAAGTTCATTCATAATTATGTCAGAGGCACTAGAGGGTGGTTTAACGATGTAGTAGCCACAGCCAGTTCAAAGAGAAAATTAAAAAATTAGTGGGACGGGCCCCTTGCAGGAGGTTGTAGCAGCCGATATTCAGCCCGGTCACGTCACGTTGGCTGCATTGTCCGTAGTCCCCAAATCTTCATTAGTTGAAAGAGTCTCCAGGCAGGCTATGATACTGGTTCGGGAAATGGGCGGGCATAAACCATCCTCTAGTGCCCCTGACATAATTATGAACTTAGGAAGTTTGTTTATTCATCAATTATATATGTAGGGGCACTATAGGGTGGTTTAACAATGTAGTTGTTTAAAGAGCCACAGCACTAGAGCACGGTGGATTCCGGCATCTTTTTTGCCCGAGAAATTGTTTAAAAGAAAAAATAAAGCTGTGGTGAAACAACTTCCCATTTATCATACCGAGCAGCCAAAGGAACAATTAGCTTTCAGAGACCGTGTACATTGCAGCCAACGTGACCGGGCTGAACAGTCGGTTGGCGATGACCTCCAAGGCGCCCGTCCTGCTAATTTTTGAATTTTCTCTTTAAACTGGCTTTGACCAACGCCTTGGCTGGGGGCCCTACATTGTTAAATCACCATCTAATGCCCCTAGATATAATTAAATCTTGGTGAAGATAGGTGCATGAAAGTTACGTGGGCGCACTATTCTAAAAACGAGCCCACTATTGAAGTGTTTGCTCATCAACCCCAATTCAAGGTGTTACTGTTGTATTACACTCGATAATATCGTGTTACTGGCCTTCGCATAAGCAGGAGAGGATCGGGAGTATACGATCTTGAGCTGCTTTCTGAAGAATCCGCTAGTTTCTTGTCGCCATTCAGTGTATGTGTGGAACAGTAGGTTCATGCTGGATATTTTTGCTTCGCTGTAGTAGTTGTTACGCTCCAGGAAAATAACTCTCACAGTCAAAGAGGTTTGGTCACCCTGGCCTCTTAGTTCTGATCGTTAGAGTGTCGCAACTGCGGGGAAATTTCCTGTAGTTGTGACGACGCGAGTTCGAACTCCTGTCGAGGTATAAAATATTTTTGGGCCGTTACATAGTCTTGGTGTTGTTGAGCAATTCAAGCTTTCAACGTCTTTTGTGCCCATATGGGTAAAGCGTTGGGCGCTCTAGACGTAGGGTCTTGAGTTCAACGCCTGTAGACCACCAGTTATTTTCTGAACTTTAAAATTCTGATCTATTTGTTCAACTAATCTTTACTAAAAGGCTTATTTTATGATAGTTTGGCGATTTCATGTCTTTAGGATGGCAGGTGTCTAAATTTTTGCGTACAAGGATGCATAAGCTTTTGATAACTAGAAAATGACCCTGTCTGTCATAAGCTTCCTACCTACCTTGCTTGGTTTGTGGGTCGTTAGATAAGGAGCCTCTCAGAGACCATTGAAATAATGGGCTCTTTCCTGATCAGCTTAATGTGCTGGTTTCTCTATTGTTCACCCTAGAAAGTTGAAATTTTACACAATGTAGAATGTTCCATGTTATGCCCAACAATGTTGAGAGCTATGATACCATCGAGTATTGATGACATCCCTTATAATGGCATTCATGTTTCATATTAGTTCATTTCTAAACATCCAAGGAGGGATTTCTGCATGTTCATCTCATATTTTAGTCCAGGAGTGAAGTAATAAAATAGGGGTTCCTACAAAGTTAATGAAATTTGAAGGGGTTGTTTGGGTAAGACAGAGGATAAAGAATCCAAGTTTTCCACCTCGAGGGGGTGCCACTCTGTTTGCAGTGGGGGGAAACCGCAATTTTTTCGGGTTTTTACTAATAACTTGCTTGTTAGTTACTTTGAGAGATTTGTATTCAATAAGTTACAGAACTGTAAAGTTCACTCTTATCTATTTCTAACCAAAATATAGGCCTCCAAAGTTTCACTAAATTTATTGCAATGAGAAATTTTTTATTAAAACCGAGGTTTTTAGTTCATAACTTCTGTTTTTCAACACATTTGTATATAGCATATATGATAAACGCTGTATATACAATCCCTGAGCTGGAAAAACAAGAACTGTTGTGGTACTGGGTGTGATAATTCGCCTGAAGCCGACTTGGGATGATACAGTTATGTTGAACGTCAAGAGGAGAGGATTGACGTGGGTTAAGAGGATGACGCAACTATTGATGCCAAGATAGCAAGGCAGATGGAGTAGCTACTGATTTTTTCAGTATATACTTTCTTAGTATATAGTATTCATATTATGTACAGTGAAATTGGTAGGTACCTAATTCCTACTTTGTAAATAGTCTGTTCCTCAAATACACCAAACAGTGACAAGAAAGAAACTGTCCCCTGTCGTTTACAAATCGGATATACCAGTGCTACTAGCGGGTTATTCAGAAAACTTCTCAAGATTGGCGCTATCCTGATCCTCTTCTGGAAACAAGAGCATCTATTGTTGAAATACAGTGTAATGGTTGCTTACGCCACAGTTGTCACTCTTCACCATCAGTGACATATCAAATCGGGATGGGATCTGCCAATCCAATTACCTGCAGCCAATACTATTAATTAAAGATTGTATTGATTGTTGTGTAACCAATATCGGTCTCTCAAGGCTCGGTACCTGCTGAAGAATTGTCAGTACTATCTTAGAATTCATGATTTCTTCAATTTTGTCTTGTTATTTGACATGGGTTTTCTGTCTTGCAGATGTTGTTCTCTGCACCACTTGTCATCCTACGGAAAATATCATTGCCTCTGCTGCCCTTGAGCAAGATAAGACGATTAAACTCTGGAAAAGTGATACTTAACCACGCAACCTTAATTTTGTCCTATGATTGTTAATTTCAGACCACTTCTTCTCTTCCGTTCCCATATTTTTAACTTTTTTTCATAAAATAATTGCATCCCTTTATTTTTTGTATACTCAGCTACCACTTCCAGTTGATTCATGTACATATTGAGTGGATATAATTTGTAAATAATGCCGAGGGAACTGCTCGTACTTTGAGTTAGGTACATATATTATGTAATTTTTTTTTAAATATTAAAGGCAATTGTCATTGAAACAAGCATTTTACTTTTTGTACCAAATGCATCTATACTGGCCAAATAACTCACCCCTCATTAAATATCTCGGGCCTTGATAGGAAGTGATACGACTGGAATCAGTCTTTCCCATTTGCGTTGTAGACCTGTCATATTGTACGTCGCCCATGTTTGCTGGTAAAGGTTTAGCTTTTTTATATTGTTCGGTATAGTCCCAGGAGTGTGCCACTCAATTGGGAGGGGGGGGGGGGTTTAAATCGAGATGCTTTCCTTTTTTCAAGTTTTTGACCTATTGCTCCTAAATTGTGCGTCCTAGCGGTTTGGCCACTAATACCATTCAAAAGCTTAATCAAATTTGTGACAACTGGAGTGCAAGTACAGTTCCATTCGCCTACTTTTTTTCCAAATAATGTAATTTTAACGTTTTGGCAAATTAAAAGCCCATTATTTTATCGATGATGAGTGCTGACCCCAAAAAAGGGGGAGTGTTGATTAGCTTTCATTTGAGTGCTACTTTATCCTTTTGTTCGACTTATAGGTCGCGGAAAAATTACTTAAAACCAAAGAAATAGTTACCCAAATTTTGTATTTAATCCAGTAAACAAAAAACTTGTATGCAATGAATGAAACAATGCTCTATTATGTTTACTCATGTGTGATGGTAGGACCCATGAAGGGTAGGGTAACCCCCTTCCCCAGGGTGAGCGGTGATAGTTTGCAATTGGAAATTTAGGAAAAGTCCTGGGACCAGAGTTGGGAAAATATACTTACTAGTACAAAGTAAAGGTACAATACTCGAAAAAATGCAAGTACAATTACAAGTGCCTAATGTATGTACTTGTACTTGAAATGAAAATATTAAGACTTGTAATTGAAGTTCTAAACACAAATATTTGTACTTATTAATCTATGTACAAGTATATCAGGATTTTTACTTGTCCAGGTGGCAAGTAGGCACAAATAATTGTACTTCAAATACAACAAGCACGTTCTCTATTTTAACCTAGAATGATATGGGGAGTAATTTCGGACCCCCTCCCTCTCGACGAGAATCGTGGAGTGGACGGGGGGAGGCAGAAACGCACGTATGATCCAATTTTCGGCGAACAAATGAGATGGCTATTCTAAATTGGTGCCTTATACGAATATTGTCATTTCGTGAGGAATCGATGCCGCCTAGAGTTGGGAACCAATTAATATCTGTAATCTTGCCAGACACCCCATCCACGGGGCTCGTGAGTCACTAGGCCTACTCATCAATGGGGGATTAGATACGAGTAATAGGGTCGGAATTTTTCACTTTTGACTTCAGAATCGAGTTCAGCATATCTTGAAACCCCTGCGGTGGTCCCAGAAAACGCCTCTACCAGAAAACGTACACAATTCCCTTGATTTAGGTTTTTTAATCAATACCAGTCCTGTAGGGATTCCTATAGGGTGCACAGTAGTGAATATTCATTATAGCAGCACGCTCTGGAGGTCGTCTGAGGAGCGTGCTTCTAAAATTTCAGATTTTTCTGATGATCCTTTATGACCGTAATTGCGACAAAAGCAAGAACACAAATTTAGATCGAGTCAAAAGTACACCTCACTAACGTTCGGCCATCACTGAAGTTGACAGTGAAAGTACTTGGATCACATCACACAAGTACAAGTAAAGGCACATGTACTTGGGATCGCTTGTACTCACTAAAAAGTGGAATTGCAAGTACATGCAATTGTACTTGGCCAGCACATGTAATTGTACTTGTGCAGATATACCTCGTCATTCTTATTGCCGATTTTCCTCGACTGCAGCAAAATAGTAGATTTTCTCATGTACTTGAAGAAAGTACATTGAGTACAAATGTACTTGGGTATCCCAACTCTGCCGATGAAGCAGTCAAAATGACACAAAATGCCATTATTTAATGTCATCCTCCTCACCCACCATATTCCTCTGAAGAATTGTTGAAAAACCAAGATTCGGCTACGTTTTTTCTACGTGGGAAGTGATTTTTTGATAGAAAAATTTGTATTCTTGGGCTTTTTTGTCAATTGTAGTGATGGATTGTTCGGGAAAACCTCCAAGTAAAGCTGCTTTGCGAAAAATCGCTCGGGAAAAGAGGGTTAAAGGGGAGGCCTACACAACATCTTCTGGTGAAGAGAGAGCAGCTAAAACTTGAAAAAAAAAAAAAAAAAAAAAAAAAAATTATTGAAATAAAATTAATATATTTCAAATACCTAATACCTTGGTTTCTGTTATATTTTTCACTGATTCTTTCAGAAACTGAAACCTACGCATATTTTAGGGTAAAAAGTTCTGGAAAAACTTTCATTTGAAAGATGAAACCTACATGAAATATTTGGCACGCTGGATTGTGCCAACAGAGGCATGAAACTGCGGGTGGAGGAGTATAAGTGCGTGGCACTTAGACCCTTTTTAGGAAACTCCACCTGGCATTTAGACCCTTTTTAATAAACTCCAGCTGGCATTTAGACCCTTGTAATTATAAAATAAGCAATTTAGAAAATAATATAAATCGGAGGTTAATAATGCAGTAGGTAAGTAAATGATTTTCAGGTTAGAAGTAAATATTGTTTTCTATTAAAATACCTGGTACACAACTTTATTAGTCACTTCATAATTAAATTGAGTATAGTAGAACTATGGAAAATACCTAGGCTAAAAAGTATATCAATCAACCCAGTTGCCATGCACCAATGTAACGAATATTTCTTTATTGTTTACAAACAGAGCTTCATTTGTTGCTGAAAAAAAAATTGATTTAACTGAATCATTTTGGTACAAAGTAAACAACAATAACTACAAACACTGTGTTGTAATTACAACAGTAACAAACATTTGAATTGCCAAGAAAACAAGTAGGTACTTACTTATTGTTCTTGGAAGAAAATTCAAGTTCTATAAAAGAAGAAGTGCTCTACGTCCTGATATGGCTATTCCATCGACTGATAGAAAACAAGTGATACCGCCGCATTTTGTCTCCTATCTAGAAAAGCATAGGATTTACGAGCTGTTTTACGTAAGTACATAATGACGCTTGGATAGTTGACTAACATGGTAAGGGATCTGAAAAAGCTGGCCATGATGATGTCAACCAGAAGAAGAATGATTTCTTGGTATCTGTTCATCCTTATGAGTCTTCAGCAACCCTATGTCACATATAGCTTTTATTTAGAAATCTAATGCCATATATGCTACAACTGTATGGGGCAAGTAGATACAACACTTTCAACGCAGATGAGGTTTTATTAATGTTCTTTCGCCGCTCATGGGGAATGTAATATTACATCTCAGAGCTGTTGGAAACTTTGAAATTACTGCTTGCTACTTAGGCTCCATCTAAAAACAGTGAGGTTGTATTCACATTCATTAGAGTGCACCATTTTCACCTCAACATTTTATTGGTGGGTATTCTCCCAAACATGAATTCAAACATGATATTTACGTGTTTCCACTCCCTCATTGTTGGTATTACCTCTTCTCAACCAAACATCATCATTTCGGTGGAATTTCAGAGCTTTCACGGCATGCAAATACAGTCAGGAGGGGACAAAATTATACGAAAGTTGATCGGGGGTTTACATAACTCGTACTTTTATGGCTTTTAGGTGATGTAATATTACATCATACGGTTAAAATGAGTATCATCCCATTATTTCACTACTAATAGTTACCTAAATATCCAAAATTAAAGCGCCACTGTCAAATTTCTGTTGTTGAGAGGGGTTTCTAGGTAATACTAGTGTAGGCATGTATGAGAGGGGGGGTGGTGCTGGAGTATGATATATTAATTATGAAGGTGATAATATTCTTGACACTGCTAAAATTTTCGCATACATCGTGTGTTGCGGTTACAATAAATCCATATATCTCTTGTTTTATGGAGGCTTTCGTGTCACTTATTTCTCCCAGAGTGCCCTCGTCATTTACGTAAGCTATCGGTGTCCGCTTCACGAGTACCACAACTTCTTTTCTCAACTCGAGTTCCTTTCCTAGAATATTAGCTACATTCACTTCTACATTTTTCATTTACATAGCATTTGCAAATAGGTACATTTCCTTCAAGGAACCATCAGTTCCCCTAAGGCTACCAGCTACCAATACTGAGAGTTCGCTTGAGGTCAAGGAAAAGTTATTTGACCTAGGAGACATAATTAGATACATTTGCAGCTTACAAAAGTGGGAGCTAGAGGGATCATTGTGTAGGTACGCCACACAGGACCCAGTAAGACGAGCTTGCACTCTGGAGGGATTTGAGACAATAGGTAGAGTGACAGGGGATTTGTGAACCGGTCTGCCCCGTAGTGCGACACTAACTGGGAGAGAAGGCAGTGTTCACAGGTGTAGTCAGGCACCCAGCAACAATAATGACACCTCAAAAAAAGTCAATACCAAGCGACCCTGCTACTTTGAGTTGATTCACCAATTGGAAAAGCTATTCACAGTGGTAATTAGGTTTCTCATTTCGGAACAACTCTACAATATCAAATGTATCTCGGTCCAATAAAAATAAATTTTCAGGATATGGCATCATCGTTAGCAATGACTATGCCGACAGACCATGTTTTATATCTGAGGAACTATCTTGTAGATGTGTCTACACACCGGGATAAAGCCAGGATTATGATAATTGGACCACCACATATAGGTTAGTACTGTATTCAGTATTAGGTTAGTATTGTTTCTTCTATGCAATTCAATAATTTCATTGTTCAAACAAATGTGAAAGAAGAAAGATCTTGGGATTTAGTTTAGACATAAATAGGATAAGAAGTCGGTCATTGGAACCTTGTGGCATCTTTTCCAACAATTTCTCATGACGAAGTGGATTATTTTTTGTTATCACAAGTAAATTCTACATTCCACACCTGGACTAGTATTTCCACTGGAGTAATTTTCCATCAATAGGCAAAATGCGAGCAAAGCAACAGTAGTAAACTAACCACTACTAGACACATATAATTATCTTGTCTGAGGGAGTGTTCTGTAACTGTATTTGGTTTCAGGCATTACTGCCAGAACCGCCATGGTTCAACTCCTTTGGCAGCAGAATAAATACAAATTTCTTCATTTTTTTTTTTTCACTTCAACATTGAGGACCACAAAACTCATAGATTCAATACATGAATAATTAGTAACTTGTTTTTTTTTTTTTTTTTTTGAGAGAGAGAGAGAAAAAACACTTTATTGAACATTGTATAAGGAATGAAGGTGGAGAAGGACACCAGTAGTTGTCGAAACGTAATGGATTTGCCGAAAGTTCAAAATGAGTTGCCAAAAGTTCAAATTGGTATGAAAAAAGTTTGCCAAAAATTGAAATTGATTTATGCCAAAGGGTTTTTTTTTGTGAGCGTGTGAGCAAGCGAGCGTAAATGTGTGAGGAGTTAGTCTTGTGGGAGCCAAATTGCTGCTCCGTCCTCCAGTCCGAGTCCTCGGACTTGTTTCCTTGGGCCTCTTAGCCTCATGGACACCGCTCGATGGACGGAGAATTGAGTTTTCACTCGCGTCCACATCATCACTTGTGCGTAGGATTTGGACCATTTGTTGGCAAGGCGTAGGGAGGCATTCTTGAGAAAAGCGTCATACTCTTCATGCAATGCTCCATCGCATGAAATTACGAGTGGCGTGAAAGACAGCTCAGATCTTCAGCTATTTTGTCGTATTTTGCATGATTGGCTTGGGCAGCATGGCGAGAGATGGTTGGCCAGTCCATGGAAGTGTAAGAGACTGCGTCAGCATTCATAACGCGGGTATCAAAAAACGCAGGTCTCTCACGGTCCCACACACCATGAACCTTCATGTCTGCTACCAAACCGGGGCTGCCATCAGCACTTTCACGAAGAACTGGTTCTGTGACAACACCGTTCCATGCGAGGCTTGCTATTTTGGCGCATTCGTCCCGAACCAGGTCGTGTCCCTGTTTGATCAGGCCGCCCTTCATACAATTGAAGGCATGGTTCATATCCATGGGACTCCCGCATCCGTCGCACCATACTGGCAACCCTCTTGGTTCCCAACCGTACCGAATGGCTAGTGCGTCAAGGAATCGGGAAGACGACAAGTCGAAGTTGTCTGCTGCAAGTGGGAGGACGCTGAGCCATTGTGATGCCTCCCTAGTCCTCCGAATGGTCCTCTGTTGCCTACTAGGTAGTGATGTCAAAAGCTGCTCGCTGGCTGCAAGCTCCGTGGTTTTTCGCTGTGTTGCCACTTCTCGCAAATTTGACACCACACCCTCTTCGTACTGGGCAACATCCAAAGTTCTGCCACTCTTTATGGCATCAGAGAGTGGCGCTGTGGCTTCTCTGGATGTCTCGTATGCCATTGAAGCCGCTTTGACGGGATTTTCAAGAGCTAGGCCTCCCAACTTTGTTGGGTATTCGAGAAGCTCTTGTAAAATTCCTGCCTCTCGCCCAAGGATGGCAGGAGCCAGCTTGTTTCGAATTGTGTCACGCAAATTAACGTACTCCTCTTCAAATCCACCCACCACTCGCTGCATATAGGCCCATTCCTGCTGGAGAGCTTTGGTGAAGGCTGTGTGGGCTGCTTGTGGACTCTGCTGCCTCGGACATCATTGAAACACTCTCGATCCAACCACTTATCTTTGATTGAACGAATTGACGTTTTGCTTGAGTGGGCCCCACAACACCTCCTAGGAATCTTTGTGAATACACCACTTGTATATTCAGACCTGCGAACTCAGAATTGGCTGCTTCCTCCATACCCGGTTTTATGATAAGGAAGCTCTTGCGAGGTTCCGGGTAGTACCCCCATTTGGGGCCCTCTTCTTGGAGGAGTGAAAGCCACCAGCGAATACTTGTTAAGCTTCCTACACAGGCCGCATCATCTGCATACCAATTTTGGATGCAATCTGTTCCTGTCAGGTGTTGTTTCAACTCGTGCGAGTGGTAGTGTACCTACAGCATACATCATCATGCCGAGTGGGTCACCCTGTGTTGTACCCTCTCGGCTCAATAGATGTGAGTTGCTATTGCGAAATAAGGTCAGTGGATAACCTCGGTAGGTATTGAAGAGGAATCTTGCGCAGCGTGGCCACAAAATCCTGGAGTTCCACAACGCGAGAGGTCGACTTACTGAATTGAAAGCGTTAGTGGCGTCAATGAGCAACAGTCCAGATTGTTCATTCTCATCGAGCTCTTCAGACAAAGCATGGACTGCTCCTTCTACGCCAGACTTAATCTCAGCGCCTAGTTGGTCGCTGCCACATGCCTCTCGAAGGTCAATTCCTGTGATCATGGCCATTGTTTTAGCACATATACGTTGGAGCACTTCCCCTATTCCAATCGGACGGACTCCAGGCTTTTTATCAAGTGCTATCCCCCGTCGTGCCAACAATGCTTTTATCTTGTTCCATTCAACAACACCATTTGCAAGGCATCGGGTTAAACCTGCAACTGTTTCTCTTAATCGGGTGCTGTGAGCTCCATATCTAAGTAACATTGAACGCCACTGTTCTGCATCAGTCCCGCTAGGACCAGCACTACCATTGAGTCGATGTGCTGTCACTGCAATGTGTCGCTCAGTGACGTCAACATCACTCATTGTCTCGGCATCCAGGAAAATCTCTGGGCCCGGAACTGACTGAGGGGGATGCTTACTCTCAAGAACCTCGAGTACTGTTTGGCCACTTGTTGTCACAGACTCCGGTTGTAATACTCCTCCACTTCCAGCACGATCTGTGATCCATCTGGTCGCTTCCCGCAACCTTCCACTGTGGACTAATCGTGTGAACACCCGTATCTTGTGATCCTGGTCTGGTTGCCTTGAACGCGTTTGCAGTCCCCTATCGTAGCTCTCTGCTTCCTGTACCAGCCCGTCGATCCTTCCTTCGACCCACTCGTCCAGCCGTTTGCTTATCAGCCTTCTTATGTCTGGTCCCGAGCTTGTCATTTTGTCTCTCTGCAAAACTGTAGTACAGAATACAAATATCCGTTCAGAGGTTTCATTTCCATTTACCACGAGCTGTATTCCCTCTGACAGTAGAGAGACAAATGTTCGCCTAATGGCTCCTTGGGGTAATGTGAACTGTTTCCCCTGCAAGGCCATGGCTCGCCGCCACCGTTCTGACCAAATTGAACTCCCGTTGCCTTCTGTGTTCAAGAGAGGGGCTCCAAAACCAAGAATGAATTTTTCTTGGATAAAGCTTGGGACATTCGCTTCATTTGAGTGTGTGACCTCATGATCTACTGGGATTGGGCCTGTGGACTGGTTCCTTGACTGACAGTGACGTTGATGATTCAACAGTCCACGTCTTCGGAAAAATTCCGAGCAGTAAGGACATGGAACCAATTCGGAAGTTGCTTGCGAATCTCCTGGCATCATCCCATGGTTTCGAGCAACATGAAAACAATAACAATCCAAAAACTAGTTTTCTTCCGAAATCGAATATCAAATTGCAAAACTTGATGAAAATCAGATCCTGCTTGCGATTAAATTGGAAGGCCAACGAATCAAAACGAAGCTCACCCTTCCACCGGTAGTTTGTGCACGTTTTCGGTCAAGAATTCAAAGGTTTTTCATGGTAAAATGTTGACTCCAATTAACCCAGTTTTCTAGTAGGTACGTATACGTATTCATGAGTAAGCCAATGAACCCCAAGGGGTATTTTTGGTTAAGTTGGTGTTGTTGAGATTGCTTCAATCTAGAATTTTCAACGAACTTTGAACAGTTTAGTGGATAAAAAATATGTAAACCTGATTTCAGATAAACAAAGCCTTGCAAAAGCTGTTGGATACCTGTTGAAATTGCCAGTGATTTCACTGTGCGATATAACTAAAGGCGACCAGAAGGTAAGCACTTCAAAACTTTACCTCTGAAGACCACCATCAGATGAAAGTTGAAAATTAGGATAGGTGCCTAACAAACATTCAATTCCTGTATTAAAACTTCAATCTTCACAAATCGTCATACCCTGAGTGTTGCCAATTTCATTTTCATTCGTAGTATTTCAAGAATGCTGACCTGATGGCTTCAAAATTTAAAGAATTTCTGTACTCTCACGAGTTGGAGGACGAAGGCTGGATTTTGTTTGGTAATTGAATTTTGTACTTACATGTCCAATCTACAATAAGTTCAAAACCGAACTAGTAAGCCGACTAGTGAATCACAAAGCGAATTTGGCATACAGGAGTAGACTGAACTTTGGCTGGATCTTATTCGTTTTCTCGTGATATGTAACTAGGAATCTATAAATGGGTGATTCTCCTGGAAAGTGCGCACTTTTGTCCATCAACGATTCTAAGCAGGGTAATGGAGTTACTTTAAAATTTCAAAATTCCATGCATAGAGAGGCATATTCTTGACCTCTCTTGCCTAGTTTTACCCCAGAGAATTTAAAATTTGATGTTTTTTTCAAAATTAGAAAGGCTTAAATGTCACTAGGCTGTCCTGTCCGGAACCCTAGGTGTCCAACATTCCATGGCACCCCACGTGTCAGTTGTTCATCAGCTAACAACAGGTGGTGGGAAAAAGTAAAAAACATGCTTGTCCCAATGAGTTTTGTCCTTAGGGTGTCCTGTTTTGATGGTACTGGAGTATGATTATTCTTCAGTTCTTAAATTTATACAATTACTTATATTGAAGGCAAACAAATATACTTCTGACTTTTAGCCATTACAGATGTGTTGACCACAAACTTTTACAAAACCTCTCAAATGTCACTAGGCTGTCCGTCACTTGGGTGTCCTGTCACATACTTGTGATGACAGCCTAGTGACAATGAAGACAGCCTTGTGACTTTAAACAATTATAATATACGAATGAAGAGTATATTATACTCTTCAGCCATGGTCTCTTGTTAATTAGTCACTCGGCTGATGTTAGATGAAACACTTCACTGTACACATAGACAACAGTAAGCTCTTAAATGATGAAAATAACACCAGAAACCACACAAAACTATATCCGCATTGACTAGTGACATGAGGGATTTTCTCTCACCTAACCACTCTAAACCTCTAATACCATATTGTAGTACTCTCAAAATAGCACATAACATAGAGATAAATTCCTAATCTGGGATTTTATGCAGAAAAATAGTTTCGGGGTCTGAGAAAATCGCTTATGTCACATCTTGCTTGTAATAAATCCATTACCAACGGCCTTCAAAATCTCCTTCCAGATGAACAGAGAGGGCTGAGAATGAGTGATGAAACGACCAACTCACTCTAGTAGGAGTTTGGGAAAGGTAGATTAGTTGGTTCTGTGTGCCCCCCTTATACTATCAGAACCAACTGATCTACCTTCCCCAAACTCCCGCTACAGTGAGGTGAGACAATCAGAAACAGCTGATCCATCACACAGAAAAAACTAATTTACCCTCCCCAAACTCCAACTGGAGTGAGTTGAGACACACAGAACAGCTGATCTACCACACCAACTAAATTTACCTTCCCCAAGCTCCTACTAGAGTGAGTTAAGACACTCGGAAACAGCTGATACCACACAGAACCAACTAATTCAATTTTCCCATACTCCTACCAGAGTGAGTGGAGACACTCAGAAACAGCTGATCTACCACTCAGAACCAACTAATTTACCTTCCCCAAACTCCTACTAGAGTGAGTTGAGACACTCAGAAACAGCTGATCTACTACTTAGAACCAACTAATCTACCTTCCCCAATCTCCTACTAGAGTGAGTTGAGACACTCAGAAACAGCTGATCCACCATAAGGATCCAACTAATCTACCTTCCCCAAACTCCTACTAGAGTGAGTTGAGACACTCAGAAACAGCTGATCCACCATAAGGATCCAACTAATCTACCTTCCCCAAACTCCTACTAGAGTGAGTTAAGACACTCAGAAACAGCTGATCTACTACTTAGAACCATCCAATTCCCCCTCCCCCCACCTTCTCCATATTCCTACCAGAGTGAGCTGAGACACTCATAAACAGCTGATCTACCATAATCCAACTAATCTATCTTCCCCAAACTCCTACTAGATTGTGTTGAGACACTCAGAAACAGCTGATCTACCACACAGAACCAACTAATTTAACTTTCCCATACTCTTACCAGATTGAGTTGAAAAACTCATAAACAGCTGATCTACCATACAGATCCAACTAATCTACCTTCCCCAAACTCCTACTAGAGTTAGTTGAGACACTCAGAAACAGCTGATCTACCTTCCCCAAATTCCTACTAGAGTGAGTTGAGACACACAGAAACAGCTGATCTACCTCACAGAACTAACTAATTCACCTTCCCTAAACTCTTACTAGAGTGAGTTGAGAGAGTGAGTTGAGACACTCGGAAACAGCTGATCTACCACACAGAACCAACTAATTCAACTTTCCCATACTCCTACCAGAGTGAGTGGAGACACTCAGAAACAGCTGATCTACTACTTAGAACCAACTAATCTACCTTCCCCAAACTTTTACTAGACCGAGTTCAGACACTCAGAAACAGCTGATCTATCACTCAGAACCAACTAATTCAACTTTTCCATACTCCTACCAGAGTGAGTGGAGACACTCAGAAACAGCTGATCTACTACTTAGAACTAACTAATCTACCTTCCCCAGACTCCTACTAGAGTGAGTTGAAACACTCAGAAACAGCAGATATACCACACAGAACCAACTGAATTTGCCTTTCCCAAACTCCTACTAGAGTGAGTTGAGACACTCAGAAACAGCTGATCTACCACACAGATCCGACTAATTTACCTTCCCCAAATCCTACTAGAGTGAGTGGAGACACTCAGAAACAGCTGATCTACCACACAGAACCAACTAATTTACCTTCCCCAAACTCCTACTAGAGTGAGTTGAGACACTCAGAAACAGCTGATCTACTACTTAGAACCAACTAATCTACCTTCCCCAATCTCCTACTAGAGTGAGTTGAGACACTCAGAAACAGCTGATCCACCATAAGGATCCAACTAATCTACCTTCCCCAATCTCCTACTAGAGTGAGTTGAGACCCTCAGAAACAGCTGATCCACCATAAGGATCCAACTAATCTACCTTCCCCCAAACTCCTACTAGAGTGAGTTGAGACTCTCAGAAACAGCTGATCCACCATAAGGATCCAACTAATCTACCTTCCCCAAATCCCAACTAGAGTGAGTTGAGACTCTCAGAAACAGCTGATCCACCATAAGGATCCAACTAATCTACCTTCCCCAAACCCCTACTAGAGTGAGTTAAGACACTCAGAAACAGCTGATCTACCACACAGAACCAACTAATTTACCTTCCCCAAACTCCTACTAGAGTTAGTTGAGACACTCAGAAACAGCTGATTTATCACACAGAACCAACTAATTTACCTTCCCCAAACTCCTACTAGAGTGAGTTGAGACACTCAGAAACAGCTGGTCTACCACTCAGAACCAACTAATCTACCTTCCCCAAACTCCTACTAGAGTGAGTTGAGACACTCAGAAACAGCTGATCCACCATAAGGATCCAACTAATCTACCTTCCCCAAACTCCTACTGGAGTGAGTTGAGACACTCAGAAACAGCTGATCTACCACACAGAACCAACTAATACAACTTTCCCATACTCCTACCAGAGTGAGTGGAGACACTCAGAAACAGCTGATCTACCACTCAGAACCAACTAATCTACCTTCCCCAAACTCCTACTAGAGTGAGTTGAGACACTCAGAAACAGCTGATCTACCACTCAGAACCAACTAATTCAACTTTTCCATACTCCTACCAGAGTGAGTGGAGACACTCAGAAACAGCTGATCTACTACTTAGAACTAACTAATCTACCTTCCCCAATCTCCTACCAGAGTGAGTGGAGACACTCAGAAACAGCTGATCTACCACACAGATTCAACTAATCCAACTTCCTCAAACTCCTACTAGAGTGAGTTGAGACACTCAGAAACAGCTGATCTACCACACAGATCCGACTAATTTACCTTCCCCAAGCTCCTACTAGAGTGAGTGGAGACACTCAGAAACAGCTGATCTACCACACAGAACCAACATATTTACCTTCCCCAAACTGCTACTGGAGTGAGTTGAGACGCTCAGCAACAGCTGATCTACTACTTAGAACCAACTAATCTACCTTCCCCAATCTCCTACTAGAGTGAGTTGAGACACTCAGAAACAGCTGATCCACCATAAGGATTCAACTAATCTACCTTCCCCAATCTCCTACTAGAGTGAGTTGAGACCCTCAGAAACAGCTGATCCACCATAAGGATCCAACTAATCTACCTTCCCCCAAACTCCTACTAGAGTGAGTTGAGACTCTCAGAAACAGCTGATCCACCATAAGGATCCAACTAATCTACCTTCCCCAAATCCCTACTAGAGTGAGTTGAGACACTCAGAAACAGCTGATCCACCATAAGGATCCAACTAATCTACCTTCCCCAAACTCCTACTAGAGTGAGTTGAGACACTCAGAAACAGCTGATCTACCACACAGAACCAACTAATACAACTTTCCCATATTCTTACCAGAGTAAGTTAAGACACTCAGAAACAGCTGATCTACTACTTAGAACCATCCAATCCCCCCTCCCCCCACCTTCTCCATATTCCTACTAGAGTGAGTTGAGACACTCAGAAACAGCTGATCCACCATAAGGATCCAACTAATCTACCTTCCCCAAACTCCTACTAGAGTGAGTTGAGACACACAGAAACAGCTGATCCACCATAAGGATCCAACTAATCTACCTTCCCCAAACTCCTACTAGAGTGAGTTGAGACACTCAGAAACAGCTGATCTACCACACAGAACCAACTAATACAACTTTCCCATATTCTTACCAGAGTGAGTTAAGACACTCAGAAACAGCTGATCTACTACTTAGAACCATCCAATCCCCCCTCCCCCCCCCCTTCTCCATATTCCTACCAGATTGAGTTGAAAAACTCATAAACAGCTGATCTACCATACAGATCCAACTAATCTCCCTTCCCCAAACTCCTACTAGAGTTAGTTGAGAGACACAGAAACAGCTGAACTACCTCGTAGAACTGAATAATTCAGCTTTCCCAAACTCTTACTAGAGTGAGTTGAGATAAAAACATCAGTTCAGTAGTCAAAGCCTAGCGAATCAACGACATTTCAATCCTTGAAGGCTAGTTAATACGTGTCATGTCACTCACTTGGTTCACTTTGTCACTAGGCTGTCCTTCAAAATTTTCTAATTGAAATTGTGAGGCAATGAATGGATAAATCTCAGTGGCCCTTAACATATGATCACTTTGATTATTGATAGCTCGCAAAAACATTTCTTTCAGAATTTTCTAGCCATTTTAAAAACTGAATATTTTGCCCAGTCAAATGCGCACTTTTCAGGAGAATCACCCAGATACACGTTTTATGTCTTATCACAGTGCATCAGGGAATCACAGTTCAACATGAACCTGTCATTTATTTTTGAAGATATTAAAAAACTTCAAATGGCAACTACATTTTATTATTGTATTTTAATTTTAATTTTTAGCAATGGTGAAATAAGAATTTTATTATAACGCAACAAGTAGGTAAACCTTGTTTTTTGATTAGAGAAGAACGCAACTGTGAAGGCCTTGCTTTGATGGTAACTATTTCGTTTTCAGACTTCCCGAGGAATAGGAACGAAGTATCAGCTCTCCAGAAAATAGGGTTAAGACCGACCCACGCTTTCCAACTGATTCCATCACCGGAAAACAGTATACCTCACATTCTTTACATATGTAGTAATAATGAATCCCTGACAATGCTTATTGATATTTTTTGAAAATAGTAATCTTAATTGCAAAGGATGCCAAACAAAACAAACGAAATAACTAAGCTCCAAGGTACAAAGATTAATACTTTACTAAATAAATAAGAAATAACGAACTTAAGAACATAAATAATGCAGGAGAAAGATGTAGGTACTTAGGGCGAACGTCTTCAATTTTAACTTTAAACAGTTGCAGAAAGAGAGTTGTGGAACGAAAAATTCGTTGGTAAACCTGTCAAGGAACTGTCCAAGTACATGCAGGAGTACAGAAAACGACTTACTGGATTGAGGCCATCAGTGAAAAATGTGTTGAAGGTGGGATCATGTGGCTGTAACTCTAGATGAAGCTGTTTGTCTCCAACGAATTGATGTGAATTAAACGTTATAGGAGGTTCCAGTGCATGGAAGGGGTTTGGAAACATTGGCCCGCAACCTCGCCATTCTCGGAAGACAGTCGACTCATACAGGCGGACCTATGCTGCCAAGAGTTGTTATTATAGGGACTCGGGGCAGCTTTAAGCGAACCATAGCATGCAAAATGGGAGAAACGTTGGGCGTGGTCCATGGTTAGTTTGTACTTTTGAAAGGAAATTAAACACATCAAAGTCATGTTGAAAATCAAGCTTACGTATCTATGTTGAAACTTTACTTGACTTATGTTGAAAATCAAACTTATTTATTAACAGAGGTAAATTTTAACCCAGTCAATATGCATAGTCGTTTTTGCGAATAGGGCTGATGTATATCAGGGGCTTAATACCAGGGTAGGCTAGGTAAGAATTATACCTCAATCTCAATCGGATCAGAAACAGAGATTACTGATATGGAAACATGATTACCGATTAGTTAGATCGTTTGGAGCTTGGAATGCAAGTGAGTGAATTACTAGGCTATATAAAACATTCTGATCTATTTGTCCAACTAACCTGAATTTTTACGAAGGGATTGACTACTTGATGTTATGTATTTTTTAGATGCGAGCTTGCGATCCAGGCCACCAAACTATACAAATCATCCTGATCTATTTTTCCAACTAATCTATATTTTAGCAGCAGACATTGATTGCAGATTGGTTGCACCAGCTTCCATCAGGAGCGCTTGGTCTGTGTTACATTCCATTCAGGTTCTAGAAACTCCTGTATTTTGTCTCCTGCCATGATTCATTTCGCATCTGCCATTTGAAATATGTATGGAAAATCAAATAGACATATCCATGCCACGATTTTTTTCCGTGTTAGCAGTAAAAATTGACATGTTCATATACAGGGTGTCTCATGTTTCTTCAGAAATTCGCCAAAAGTTGAATGTGAACCTGGAAAATTTACTTTGATTTACGAGTCAACAGTAGCAGCTTTATAAAACGCCTATAAGTAGGTACCTATTGTGATTTTTTCTATTGATTTTCACGTACAACCAATGCGTTACTAGCAAAGCGTTACTCCCTCAGTTTTCATAGCAGGAAAATCGTTCTCCACTTTTGGAATGCTCTCATTTTATCACAACATCTCATGATCCCTAAGCCATTTTAAAAGTAATTTCTTTCGAAATTTTGGTTAAAGCTTAATTTTTCTGCACTAATATTCGCCGAATAGGTATGAAACCACAGGAGTATTGGATACACCATACCTACTGTTTAAGAGGGTTTGTATTGCCCGTTATTGTCTGCTACCTACATGAAGTTATGTTTTCCAGTGAATATGGACGAATTAATAACCCAGGCTTTGCAAAAAGATAACAAACTTGGTCAACAGTTGAGGGATTTAGCAGATAGAAATGTGAGACTTTACGGAAAGCTAATCGTTGCAATGTTGGAGGTAGGTTGCTAACGGTAGGATGAGATGTACCAACGTTCCTAAAAATGCATTCAATTGTGCATTTCCAAGTTCTTTTCAACGGTTTGCAGGATCGTCTTTTGGATTACGACTGTTTGAATAAAGGATGGGTTTTAACTGGTTTCCCTAGAGACAGTAAAGACTTGGCGATTCTAGACATGTTTGATACACCACCCAACAGGTAAACAAAAATCGTTCCAAATGAGACTTGATGAGAAAAGTATACACTTGATTTACAAAACCAACAATATGCTAATCTACTTTATTTTCCCAAAAGAGTGATTTTCATCACTAACAATTCTCTAGAAGCTTTTGAGAGGGTAACTAACCGCAGGATTAATGTTCACACCGGCGAGTATAAACACAAGGACGAGGTGGAAGACATGGAGGACATGGTTCTTGCAAGTCAATTCGTGATTCACCCAGATGATGAGTTAACTAAAGTCATGGAAGAGCAGAAAGAATTCGATGAAAATATTCAAGTACGCAACTATATGACAATCCCAACATGGTTTTTTGTTTTCGTTGCTCACAAAGCCACTAGCAATTCACTTACAAGTCCCTTGGTCGTTCGCAGTACACATTTGGGTCGCACTGGGTTAGACTAATGAGTCGTAAGTGACTTGCTAGTCACCAAAAAAGTGCAGAGCAAACGAACCTACAACGGCAATTGAAAGTTCTAGCTGTAGAGAATACAACAATGCAATACACTATGCTGTATGTTTGTATTTTACAAGTATTTTCAGGCCTTTTTGGTGATTGCAATACATAAGCATATGCATTCTAATACATATCGCATGGTGAGAACATTAGTGACGTAATCTCAAAACCTATGAGATCAATAGTGACGGAAGTCGAGATACGTCACTTTTGAGTTTATTGTGTGATTCGATTTTCAAAAGGTGTTTGAAGGTTCTGTACAAGTTTCAAAACTGTAGTTCCATTATTTAACGCTAGAGAGCAGTAAACGTCACTACTGTCTGGAGAAAGGGGGTGTCACCTGATGAAGCTATAGTGGCGGATCTAAGTTCAAGTCATTAAAGAGATAAGGTAATATACAAAATAGTAACAGCAATAGAGACGTAAGTGAAGTTTCGTCGGTAGTGCATTGCACGACATTTGCCATAAGAGAAGGATTCCAACTTAATATTGACTGAAGCACTGGTTAAGCCTATAATGCTCTACAACTTAACAATTTTAGGGTCTGGCGTTTTTGCCGTATCAATGTTTTAAGTCAGTAGTGCCCTACTTCTATAGGTTTGTTCATAGGTACATCGCATGTTCCGTCGTAATGTAGTGGACTGAAATGTTTTTCCATTTTTAATTTTCGACGTAAATAGGTAAAAACGCTGTTCATCATTACAAATTTTGAAGTTTTTTTTTTTTTTTTTAAGTGAAAACACCATCTGAAGCGCAACCTAACAATATCCTCACATGGCTAGTCAATTGGGACTCAATTTAACTTCTGAGACTGAATATTTGTCTACCTAGTTTAAATTGTACCGAAAGCTTAGGTAATAGATGCCTAAGTGTAATATTAATAATTATCGAATTTTGCGCCATGGGTAACAAATTTTCCAATGTAAACAGCATTCATCATTTTAGTTGTGAACCAGAATTTAGAGATTCTCAATGAGTGCTTAAATTTTATTTAGATTTCTGTGGTATCTATACATTTTAATCTACCTACTTATTAAGCTTAAAGCACAGTGATTGATAACTGTGAAAAAAGTCGTTCGATAGAACATAGCTATCTACCTTCTATGTTGAAAACTCAATGGTGATTTGTTGTGATTGTGAACGTATAACTAGGTAGTACTTACAGTGATTCATTAAAGAAGATAATTATTCCAAATTTCACCAAGTTCATTTTGGGACTTTCAGACCAGCTTTTCTTACATTGTTGAATTGAAAATTGTTTGAACTCGCTCTGTAAGTCTTTTTTCAACCCTATTTACGTCACTAAAATCCTTATTAATGGTTTAAAGAAGTGAAAATGTTGGGCAATAAAGACGTAAATCGTTAAAAAAAAAGGGGGGGGGGGGGAACTATTATTTCAAGAAAAGTAAATTATTGTTGAAAAATATGGAATAAACAGAGATGGAAGGAAGATAAATGATTCATTTATACCGTATATTTTGGTTGTAATCGCCTTTTGAAATTACACCAAATCTTTTAAGGCCATTTTCTCAAAACTCGAATTTTCGAGTTACGTCACTAATGATCTCGCAGGGGTATCGACATCCGTCACTAATGTTCTCACCATGCGGATATATGCATTAAGAGATTCTTTCTACTTAACTACTGAAATAATTTTCCAAAATTTCACCATTTTAGCCGAATTTGCAGTTTTCAGAGATCCGAATTTGACATCAAGTTAACTTAAATGTGTATGATATTTATGATTAGATATAGAATTACACAGGGGAACAAAAAAAAGTGATGTCGAGTAACAAAGAAAGTAACAGTGGACTGGGGGGAGGAGGGTTTCCGTGGTCGCTGAATCGGAAAATGAAAGCCATTTTTCCCGATTGGCTCGAATTTCAAAGTTACAGCATACGACAGTTTTTCTCATGTTCAGTAATCTGAAAAATCACAACTAAAAGTTTTGCATCGTATTTCCAGGTTTAACAACCTTACTTTACGTTTTTGGGGGTGATGAACGCGAATATGAAACCGGATTTAAATTATCTAGCTTAGTTTATGCGTAAATCTTGTTTAAACCCAGTAAAAATCGGTAAAATCGCCAAAAACAACGTTTTTTACAACATTAAAAGTTATTTTTCTCGGAAACGAAAAACGATAGAAAAAATCCGGTTGCAAATTTGAATTCTACATCGAAAATCCTATTAGAGGGGTCTGTTTTTAACATTGTTGAAGGTTAAATAATAAAGAACTAACTTCCCAATCATTTAATAATACATACGTATTTCTTGGCGATTTTCCCGAATTTTACTGGGTTTTTGCGCCTGAACACGAAGCTAGATAATTAAAATCCGGTTTCATATTCAGATTCAGCACCCCAAAAAACACAAAAGTAAGGTGACACGGTGAAAAACTTTTAGTTGTAATTTTTCAGAGTACTGAACGTGAGAAAAATAGTAAAAATTGGCAAAATCGTCAATAACAATGTTTTTAACATTAAAAGTTATTTTTCTCTGAAACGATAAACGATAGAAAAAATCCGGTTGCAAATTTGAATTCTGCGTTAAAAAATTCTATAAAAACACTATTAATTTCATCGAATTCTTTTACATCGATTCGAAAGATGAGATTCTGAATGTCAGATTAAAAGTCAAATATCGCATGGTGAGAACTCAACATTTTCACTTCTTCAAACCATTAATAAGGATTTTAGTGACGTAAATAGGGTTGAAAAAAGACTTACAGAGTGAGTTCAAACAATTTTCAATTCAACAATGTAAGAAAAGCTGGTCTGAAAGTCCCAAAATGAACTTGGTGAAATTTGGAATAATTATCTTCTTTAATGAATCACTGTAAGTACCTAGTTATACGTTCACCATCACAACAAATCACCATTGAGTTTTCAACATAGAAGGTAGATAGCTATGTTCTATCGAACGACTTTTTTCACAGTTATCAATCACTGTGCTTTAAGCTTAATAAGTAGGTAGATTAAAATGTATAGATACCACAGAAATCTAAATAAAATTTAAGCACTCATTGAGAATCTCTAAATTCTGGTTCACAACTAAAATGATGAATGCTGTTTACATTGGAAAATTTGTTACCCATGGCGCAAAATTCGATAATTATTAATATTACACTTAGGCATCTATTACCTAAGTTTTGGGTACAATTTAAACTAGGTAGAAAAATATTCAGTCTCAGAAGTTAAATTGAGTCCCAATTGACTAGTCATGTGAGGATATTGTTAGGTTGCGCTTCAGATGGTGTTTTCACTAAAAAAAAAAAAAAAAAAACTTCAAAATTTATAATGATGTACAGCGTTTTTACCTATTTACGTCGAAAATTAGAAAAACATTTCAGTCCACTACATTACGACGGAACATGCGATGTACCTATGAACAAACCTATAGAAGTAGGGCACTACTGACTTAAAACATTGATACGGCAAAACCGCCAGACCCTAAAATTGATGAGTTGTAGAGCATTATAGGCTTAACCAGTGCTTCAGTCAATATTAAGTTGGAATCCTTCTCTTATGGCAAGTATTGTGCAATGCACTACCGATGAAACTTCACTTACGTCTCTATTGCTGTTACTATTTTGGATATTACCTTATCTCTTTAATGACTTGAACTTAGATCCGCCACTATAGCTTCATCAGTTGACACCCCCTACCCCCAGACAGTAGTGACGTTTACTGCTCTCTAGCGTTAATAATGGAACTACAGTTTTGAAACTTCTACAGAACCTTCAAACCACCTTTTGAAAATCGAATCACACAATAAACTCAAAAGTGACGTATCCGTCACTATTGATCTCATCGGTTTTGAGATTATGTCACTAATGTTCTCACCATGCGATATGAAGGTTGTGTTAAATGATTGGGAAGTTAGTTCTTTATTATTTAACCTTCAATAATGTTAAAAACAGACCCCTTTTGTAGGATTTTTGATGTAGAATTCAAATTTGCAACAGGATTTTTTCTATCGTTTCTCGTTTCAGAGAAAAATAACTTTTAATGTGTTACAAAACGTTGTTTTTGGCGATTGCCCCGATTTTTACTGGGTTTAAACAAGATTTGCACCTGAATGAAGCTAGATAATTTTAAATCCGGTTTCATATTCAGGTTCAGCAGCCAAAAAAACGAAAAGTAAGGTTGTTAAACCTGGAAATACGATGCAAAATTTTTAGTAGAGATTTTTCAGATTAAAACAGTAGTATGGGCTGTAACTTTAAAATTCGAACCAATCTGGAAAAACTGCTTTCGAACAGCGACCTCGACCCCCCCCCCCCCCCCCTCACCTTCCACTGTTACTTTGTTACACGACATACCTTTTTTTTGTTCCTCTGTGTTATTTATTCATAACATTTTGCATGTTCACGCACTTCACTTCAATCAGAATGTGTGTGAATCATTGGGTAACGAAAAAAATTAATACCTAATCATGTTTTTAGGGTATGCTGAACTACTGTAAAGGCAACTGCATCATTGTGGACGGGACTGGAGGGCTGGAAGCAGTTATGCAAAGAATTTTCAAATCAACGCTTCAAGCTTCTGCTCCTAGTGAAATTCGCAAGGCTGACATAAACGATCTCATTGGCCTAAAAGAAGATCAGCTTGAAAAAGAGTTTGAAGAACAGCAGCAGAAGAAAAAAGCAAAACCTCCTACACTTTCGATTAGCCAGCCAACAAGATCAAAAAGTGGACTGAAGGTTGCTTTTGATTCAAGGGCTAAGGAAAGCCCAGGGTCAACTCTGGCTATAGCTAGACAAGAAGAAGAGACAGCAAAATCTGATAGCAACAAATTGGGGTGCTTTAAAACGTCACTAAGCGGTTCAACCAAAACCGTTATTTCGGAACCAAACGTTCTTAAATCTCCTGATCAACTGGGCAGGTACAACTCATGCACTTCAATATTTCCTGGGGAGATACAAGCGGAATGGGGAAAAGTAAGGAACCAAGTAAAGTCGTATATGACTCTCCCTCCCATCGAGAAAAATAAAATATAGTACTGCTATGTGGATAGTCAGTTCTTATCTACTCATTTAGATTATACCAAGACTATGAGAAGAATATTGATAACCAACAAGCTGTGTCTTTGGTTGCCGTGGACGTCATGATCGTTTATCTGTTCACCAGTGATATTGGGATTGAACTGCTGTTGATTTCAATTCCAAACTCTTCACTTCCATAATCGGAACAACTTTTTGCGACTTGAAATTAAATTATCCAAAATTACAGCTAAAAGCCAAGTAAATCAAAGTGAAGTATACACGCTAATAAATTGTTACATGCATGTAACCGATATGGCATAGTAGTTTCCCTGCAAATAACACATGTACCTCATAACATGTTTTCTTCATCTATCTAGGTTTCTATAGCAAGTGGTTAACAACTCTCTTTCCATCTAGGTTGAATCGTGATACACCGCTTCCGTAAGGTAGGTTGATCAAATAATTATCCAGGTATAACAGAAGATGTACATTTACGAGAAATCATAGCAAATTATTTATTGAAACACGGCACCAAGTGAACAATATATTATAAAAATAGAATAATTGAAATTTAAGTAAGTATAGATACTTACCAACACTAATAAACCTAATATAACATTTATACAATAAATATCTGCTTACAATAAAAGAATAATACCAGTACATTTCACATCATACTATCTGTTACGGAATATATTCAAGAAGCAATGAACATTGGTGGGCAGCATGATTTTTAAATAGAAATTCAAGAATTTTGGTGTAACGCCAAAGGCAAGGTTGTTTCATACGAACGTTATGGAATGCTTAACGCCAATTAGCGCCTGTGCTGAATAAGGCCTGGATTGAATCAATTTAGCGGTGAGCGGACGAAGTTATTGAAACATGAAGGAGGAACTTAGTGATTTGAGTACAAAATTCATCTCACTTTGCAAGAACCAACTCTAATACGAGGAATCAGGTGATAAAGTTGTATTATTACTATTTTATTCTTCATTTTCAGTTGTATTTAAAAATATTCAACTCATCCTCAGATCAAGTCGTGGGGAGGAATGTGTGATAAGAATTTAAGATTACGATTTAGAATTAAATAACTACTACTAGTCATGAAAATAGAGGATAACTCTTGTCAAATTCTAGAAGTAATAAAGTTGAAGAAAGAAAAAACTAAAACCACCACCTCCGTCATGTTCAATTCAGCTTACAATTTTCAACTGTTTAGTTCGAAATTAATTTTAATTTACTAGCAAATACCAATATAGTAAAATACATTAGCAACAATCAATGAGGAAGTAACATGCATTTCATTTATTGTTGCCTAATGAAAAAGCAGGCTATCTGTGTCGATAGATCCAAAAGCTTACAAAGGTACCTTCATTCTAGCGTTCTACGTTGTTGACATCACATGACCTTATGCCTCTTCCTCACTGCTTAAAATCAGAAGTTAAATAGGTATGTTGCTTGTGCTTGGTTGCTCGTAATGTTTTAGGAATGATATTGACACAAATTATTTTGTGATGATCCACTATTGAAAGTCCCGCGATGCGTGGTATTTCACAAAGATTGGTACAAACATACCCAACCCAATGAATAGGTAATATTGATATATTTAGCTTTTAATGGAAAATACCATGTCAACGAACTGTTCGTATTGTAGAGTTATGACTCCATCTTGGTCAGTGTCATACTTACGGAAAGAATCTGTTAACGTCTGAAAGAAAAAAACAACTGGAGTGAGTAGGTTGAATCATATTTGAACTTGAATGGTAAGTATAACTATTGTGATTTTAAAATTATGGTCAAATTATTAAAAATAAGCTCAAAAGTTGCTAATGCTATCAACCCCAGACGATGCACATCCTATCCTTCAGACCCTTACTCTGCAGCGTGAACACAGACGCAACAGGCGGTACCTGGGTGTCTAGTGGCTTAGAAGATAGGGCTCCAGAGAGCATGGCCGATACCATCAGGTAACCTTGAGCCATCGGTGAATAGGAGAGTGCGTCCAGCATATCATTGGATCGCCTCAGTGTAACGGCATCTAAGGATGTGTTTCATCAGACCCTAGCCTTCAATCGGAGACCAACTTACCTACTTCAAATGGGATCAAATTATATTTCTATGTCCGGTCTCCGGAACCTATCGATAAGCATTTAGTTTTAAGTGGACTCCGATTTGTTTGTGCCGTGAGTGAAAGTGTAGTGGGGACTCCGTCGATCTCACCTCCAGCCGGCAGTTCCTCCTCGACGTCGCTATCGAACCTGCGTCACTTTACTTCACCAAAATCAAACCATTATTTCCGAACGACGCCATTGTCTACTTGCATCAGGTCATCAGCATCCTGGGCAAACCATATCTCCAATGTGAGTAATTTTGACATTCAACCAGCAGCTTCTCATCTACCTCTTGCTCCGGAAATTAATTTATTTTATTTTTCATTATTCAGCTTGAGGCTTCAGAAGCAGCTCTCCACACATCGACCCCCAAGCATTGTTCATCAGCTCAAGGATCTTCGAATTGAGACTTTCAGAGCTTGGATATTTTCGACTCAGCTGGGAAGGGAATGCTGGCTTCTCCTCATCTTTCTCATCAGCAGCAGACTATGGCAGGACCTCATCTCACATAAGTATCGACGAACACTCCAAACACAAACGGTCAGAACATTCCATATCGAATATATAATAAGAAATATATCAATTTAAATTAAGAGATAAATCTAGAAGGAGCTCCTTTCATTTTGATTACTATATTGTATAAGGCATATTCTTTTTTCAACTATATGAAATATATTTTCAACTTTGGGATAGGTAAATTGGTCTGCATTCAATGAAACCCTTACCTATTGCCCAAACATAATTTGGTAGCAGAGCGTGGTTTCATATTTAATTGAATTTTTGAATAGTGAAACTTTTTTTTTTCTTCTTATATTTAGAATACATTTAATTATAAGTTTTCAAGATCATTATCTTTAGTATTATCCGAGAAGTTGGTATTTACATTTCGCAATTATTTCATTTTTGTTAGAAATATAAGAACGTTTCCACAAATTTTAATTTTAATATATACGGCCGATGTCGTATGTTGTGGATAATTCATAGTCAAAAGGATTTTCATACAAACGTAATTTATTGTCCGCAATATAGTACAATGAAATTTTCTATTTCTCGATCATTATGAGAAATGATTCGTAGAGTTTTTGAAATTTAGGATTCAAATTTATATTAGAAAATTTTGGTATCCAATCCATTTATCCTTTCATCGTCCATTTTTCCTATATTACCTACCTTCCACTATGGCCACAGAATTTGAATTTAAGACCGCCAGTTTAAAACGTAAATTAGCTGACGCATTCACCGAACTACAAACTATCGTAGACTACAGTCGTAGTGCCATTCAGGATTCTACCAAAATTTCAACTTTCAAGGGAGTTTTTCGCACACTTGAAAAGTATTTCGACAAATATGAATCCAGTTACGATGAACTTGTAGATCTCTACCTAGCTGCGGACAAATCTGCCGAATTTCCTTCTAAAAAGGATTCAGAGCAATTTACTAATGCTAAGCGATATTATAAGCAATGCCATGTAAATTTCGAAATTGTCTGTAAAACGGAGGCCGACGAGGCTGCTGCAGCAGCTGCATCACGTCTCCCTCCTCCAGTTGTCAACCCAGGTAATATTACGGTAACTTCGGAGACCCGTAATTCAAATTTACCTAGAATTTCATTGCCTAAATTCGACGGACAATATACTGCTTGGCCTAAATTTCGCGATATGTTTTCATCATTAGTACATAGGGATGAAACACTTTCGAGTATGGAAAAATTCCATTATCTTTCATCATCAGTTTCGGGAAATGCAGCCGCAGTGATCAGTCATTTAGCATTGGAAGAAGGTAATTACGCTCTCGCTTGGGAATCTCTTCTAGCTACGTACGATAAAAAACGTCTATTGGCAAATTCTTATTTGAATCATGTTCTTAATTTTAAACCTAATCAAGGAAAACCCAATTCCAAGGATTTACTGCGGTATTTGTCCAGCGTTACTGATTCCATATCTGCGTTGAAGTTGTTAAACATCGCAGACTTGTCTGAATTTATTCTCTTTTTCCTTGCATTTAGGAATTTAGATCCACACACAAGGGAACAATTTGAATTTGCAAACAAGAATGTAGATTTTCCCACCTTTACGAATTTAGTCAAATACGTTCGTGAAAAATGTGTTGCTCTTCAGTTGTCGGAGGTAACATAGAATTTGAAAACTCGTCACATTCCACTGATTTCAGAAATAAGGAATTTGTTCAAATTAAAGGGAAATCATTCAAAAATTCAAATCACCTGAAACAAAAAACTACATTACTTACAAGTGAGGGAAAAGAAGAATCAAAATCTCCCAATTCGAAATGTCCGATTTGTGACAATACGCATACAGTACTTAATTGTTCTGAATTTTATAATTTGACACCACAAGAGCGCTTTAACAAATTGCGGAATTGGCAGGGATGTAAAAATTGTTTGAATTCTCAACATATCACGTCAAAATGTCGATCAAAATGGCATTGTCGATTTTGCACACAACGCCATAATTCATTATTACATTCTCATTTGAATGTTAATCAATCAACCAGTAACCATCCAAATCCTGTGCCAAGCACGTCTAGGTCATCTAATGTTGATTCTTCAGTTCAGTGTCATCATGTTTCATCTTGTCCTTTTACTTCCAGTGTCCATGTCATTCTCGGCACCGCTTGGGCCAACTTTGTTGATATTAGAGGTCAAATTCAACGTTTTCGTATCGCAATTGATTCTGGAAGTCAACAATCATTTATAACTACACGTTGTGTTAATAAACTAGGCCTGAATATGATCCGATGTGAACGGAAAATATCGTCATTAGGTGGATCGTTGTTCGACGGAGCGAAAGGCAAAACAACTTGTGTGATTCGTTCAAAGGATTTATCAAATGTTTTTACTACTGAAGCTGTCGTAGTATCCAATATAACGAATCACTTACCTACTTCTCCTGTTCCTTATGACGTTTGGCGCCATTTCATAGGGTTTGATCTAGCTGACCCGAAATTTTGGGAACCATCTTCTATCGACTTCCTTCTAGGCGCAGATTTATATGCTGACGTCATGAGTGGATCAATGATATCAGTTCGTGATGATCTGCCCAAGCTTTTCGATTCAGCCTTTGGGCACATCGTCGTGGGTCGTTTTACAGAAACCCTCGCTAGTACGAATCTCTTCAGTTCCATTTGCTTATTTTCCGGCAGCGCTCAAGTTGATAATCTTAATTTTGAATTATCACAATTTTGGGAGCTAGAAGAGCCATCACCACGCAATATAATTCGAAATCCCGAACACATTGAGGCCGAAGAATTCTTTGTAAATAATCACTATCGTTTAGAAGACGCTCGCTATGTCGTTCGTTTGCCGTTCAAGGAAACGAATGTTGAATTTTCCACATCATATTCTATAGCTAAACGTAGATTGGAAAATCTCGAGTCCAAATTGAACCGTAACCCTTCCTTGAAATCGGAATATCATAAGTTCATGAACGAATATATTCAACTAGGCCATATGAAGAAAACCTCTGAATCTTCTAAATTCGTGATTCCTCATCATTGTGTCACGAAGGAAAATAGAGGCGAAGTGAAACTTAGAGTCGTTTTTGACGGATCTGTAAAAACCAGTAATGGTTCTCTGAACGACTCACTTCTTGTTGGCCCACCTTTACAAATTGACGTGAGGGACATATTATTGAATTTCCGTCGACACGCAATAGTTTTTGTAGCTGACGCCGTGAAAATGTATCGGCAGATTCTCGTACATCCTGATGATCGATGCTACCAACATATTGTGTGGCGATTCAATTCCTTTGATGCAGTCCAAACATACGAGCTTTGCACAGTAACTTACGGTTTATCTTGTGCACCATTTCTTGCCCTCAGAACTATCCGACAATTAGTTGATGATGAAGGATCGGGATTCCCTCTCGCTGCTGAAGTTCTATCAAGGGACATATTCGTTGATGATCTGGCTACTGGTGCTCCTACTATTTCAGACGCTCTTGTATTACAGCACGAAATAATTGAACTTATGCGTAGAGGCGGATTCGCCCTAAGCAAATGGGCCAGCAATCATCCAGCTCTATTGGAAGCAGTTACTGATGAATCTAGTGAAACTACAAATAATACTTCAGTTACATGGTCGAATAGTGATACAACTGCTATCAAGGTACTAGGGCTGAAGTGGGATCCAGTAGAAGATGTGTTTTCGTATCAATTGAAAACCCCTACTTCTGTTGTTTCTAAACGCGCAATTTTATCTACAGTGGCTAGAATATTTGACCCACTAGGGTTTATATCACCCTGTACTTTTTTAATGAAGGGTTTTGTCCAAGAACTTTGGAAACAGAAACTTGATTGGGATGATCCCATCTCTGGGGACCTAACTATTGACTGGAATAACATAGTCCAACAATTGGAGTTATTATCAAAAATCAAAATTCCACGGTTCGTACTCTCCAATGAACCTTTTGAATATCAGATAATCGGTTTCTCAGATGCATCACAAAGGGGATATTGCGCAACCTTATACATCCGAGTGATCACAGATCCAGCTACACGATCATATTTGTTAACTTCTAAAACCAAATTGGCTCCGATCAAAGCGATATCAATACCAAGGCTAGAACTGTGTGGCGCATTATTGTTGGCAAAATTATATAAATCGATTCAAGGCTTTCTGTCCAATCTACCTCCAACAATTCATCCAACTCGATTCTTTTCAGATTCTACTATAGTTCTAAGTTGGTTGAAAATTCCAACCTATAGATTGAAAACTTTCGTTGCGAATAGAGTAGAGCAAATATCCGAACTTACAGATGTCACATGTTGGAATCATGTTGATTCAGAAAACAACCCGAGTGACATTGGCTTGAGAGGATCACTGCCAATTGAACTTCTTGACAACACCTTATGGTGGTCCGGTCCATCTTGGCTGAAATTACCAGAGCAGGAATGGCCTTCACACGTTTCGAAATTCGACGAAGATCTCCCCGAATTAAAGCCTATCTCTACTTCGATTCTTCTCACCACAAAATCTGGCAGTCAAGAGTTCATGAATTGGATGTCAAGGGTGTCTTCATACTGCAAGCTCATTCGGGTTGCAGCGATTCTCTTGAGAGCGATGCATAACCGAAAGAATAGACAATCGCTACGTACAGGGGTTTTACAACACGCGGAACTCCGAAAAGCCGAATCGAATTGTATCAAGGTGATACAACGACATCATTTCTTTCAAGGATCGGTTCCGAATTCAACAAAACTCGAATGCCAATTTCCTGAACTGAATCCATATATTGACGAATCAGGAGTGGCACGAGTTGGAGGACGTTTGTCAAAATCAAATTTCCCAGAAAACCGGAAGCATCCTATACTTTTGCCTAATAAGTCACACTTCACAAATCTTCTGGTGGACCATTACCACATCTTATTTTTGCATCCAGGTCCAAATTTAAATCAGGCACTTCTCCAAACCAAATTTTGGATACCAGCTTCACGTCGCCTAATTCGGCACAGATTGTTCCTCTGCTTGAAATGCTATAAAATGAAGGCAAAATCTATACCACCCCTCATGGGCGATCTTCCTGCTTACAGGCTCGAAGGTGGAAGAGCATTCCTGCATACAGGAGTTGATTTTGCAGGGCCATTTATTACAAAGGAATCGCGCCGACGTAACGCCTCACTTCATAAATCCTACTTATGTCTTTACGTCTGCATGGTCACTAAGGCTCTCCATTTAGAGACTGTTTCAGATCTTTCTACATCCAGCTTTCTTGCATCATTCTCCCGTTTCATATCCAGAAGAGGTCTCCCGTCAGATATGTACTCTGACTGCGGTTCTAATTTCAAGGGAGCTAGCAAAGAACTTCAAGAATTGGCTAGATGGTTTAATGAAGAACAAAAGAGGAAGCAAATCGAGTTCGCAAGCTCTTCTCGTGCCATAAAGTGGCACTTTAATCCACCCTACTCTCCTCACTTTGGAGGATTGTGGGAAGCTGGAGTGAAAGCAGTTAAACGGCATTTATATCTTGCTGCTGGGAACACTCCTCTAACGTTCGAAGAGCTTACAACACTATTCTGCAAAATCGAAGCAATTCTTAATTCTAGACCACTGTGTCCTCTATCAGCTGATCCATCGGAGTTTGATTTCCTTTCTCCAGGCCACTTTCTTGTAGGTGCACCTCTGACAGTCAATCCCGAGCCCACTCTTCTTGACAATGAAGACAACCGCCTGAATCGATGGCAGCTCTTGAAGAAGATGTCTGACCAGGTCTGGCAAAGATGGCATTTAGAGTATGTCTCTACACTCCAGGCTCGAAGCAAATGGAAAAGGCCTTCAACTAACCTCGAAGTTGGCGATTTAGTCATCATCAAGGATCCATCAGCTCCTCAGCTTAGCTGGCCAACTGCAAGAGTTTCCAGCGTCCATCCAGGTTCAGACGGCATTGTTAGAGTAGTGACCCTCAGAACGTCTTCTGGAACCTACAAACGATCAGCTGCTAACCTTATTCCCCTCCTACCTCTCAAAACCTCTCCTCATTCTAGCGATCCGTAAATTTTTAACTTCTGTTTTTTAATCAAATTTGCTTTGCAAATTTTGGTGGGGAGTATGTCCGGTCTCCGGAACCTATCGATAAGCATTTAGTTTTAAGTGGACTCCGATTTGTTTGTGCCGTGAGTGAAAGTGTAGTGGGGACTCCGTCGATCTCACCTCCAGCCGGCAGTTCCTCCTCGACGTCGCTATCGAACCTGCGTCACTTTACTTCACCAAAATCAAACCATTATTTCCGAACGACGCCATTGTCTACTTGCATCAGGTCATCAGCATCCTGGGCAAACCATATCTCCAATGTGAGTAATTTTGACATTCAACCAGCAGCTTCTCATCTACCTCTTGCTCCGGAAATTAATTTATTTTATTTTTCATTATTCAGCTTGAGGCTTCAGAAGCAGCTCTCCACACATCGACCCCCAAGCATTGTTCATCAGCTCAAGGATCTTCGAATTGAGACTTTCAGAGCTTGGATATTTTCGACTCAGCTGGGAAGGGAATGCTGGCTTCTCCTCATCTTTCTCATCAGCAGCAGACTATGGCAGGACCTCATCTCACATAAGTATCGACGAACACTCCAAACACAAACGGTCAGAAAATTCCATATCGAATATATAATAAGAAATATATCAATTTAAATTAAGAGATAAATCTAGAAGGAGCTCCTTTCATTTTGATTACTATATTGTATAAGGCATATTCTTTTTTCAACTATATGAAATATATTTTCAACTTTGGGATAGGTAAACTGGTCTGCATTCAATGAAACCCTTACCTATTGCCCAAACATTCTATGATGTTCCTCCTTATGAGATTTTGCACACAAATACACAAAAGGCGAGTACCCACTTGAAGCCTAAGGCTATGTCCTCCGTGTCTCAGTCAGGAACGACAAGCCACGCGGGAAAAAACTAGGGTTGGTGCATTGGAGCGTCATGCCGGGCGGGGAATGAAATGATGTCCTAAGCGGAAACGATTAAACGCTTTATAGATCTGAGAATAACACCTGTACTCAGGCTTTCAAAGTGTTTACAACTTAATATTACATTTTAATTAGCTTTCATTGCTAACCAGCTTGACTGCTCCGTTGCACTATTTAGCACAGAAAAAATGGAAAACGAAGGTTGGTAAAATGATAATTTTCCTCTTGTTGTTCTCAACATCTAGAAGGCATGACAACGGAAGTTCATCTTGCCTACCCGGGACCCCCCCCCCCCCCCCCCCCCAATTATGGTTGTGAATAATTCTTTATGTACTGCTCTAGTATAGGAAGTAGAGGAAGTGTGCAGGAGCAAGTCGTGAGCAAGAGTAAGAAGTCGTCGGGTTCTCTCAGGTTGCAAATATTGCAAAAATCCTTGCTATTGAATTAGCAAGAATGACCCTTGTAATAGATGGAGAACCAAACTTAATGGCTCCTTCTCAGTTGTGCCAACACCCGTTCTACATTAATAATTTCAAACGAACCCAGGTAAAACGTCGTCCGGAGTTGTCTACTACACTACGAAAATAATTATTGATTCGGGTACTACAAGCTAGATCGAAATCAATAGACAGGAAATGGTTTCTCAATTTATCCACGAGAGGTGACAATCACCGTTTCGAAAACTGGGGATCGTTGGACTACAATAAGGACAAAGAACCGAGCACCACCATAACGTTATACAACTAGGTGAACCAGTTGTAGTCCTCCACCCTGCCAGACGAATTATGGAGGTTCTCTAGCGCCTTGAAGCAAATTATTGGAAGTCTGCTGCTGTCCATATTTACTATCTTCACCCAATATCTAATTGCTCGTACGAATGCAATTACTTTGAGGGGTGGTGATCCTGTTTCGATACGTAAGAAATGGTTTGGGGTATTGTGCGGCAAGTGAAGAAGACTTTTCAAGAATAGCGAGTGAAGTGATTCCAGTGCATCCGCATACCACAACCCCCAGACTTCAGCAGAGTACAAAAGGACTGATTCAAGATTCAACTGAGAATCTGAATAGAGTGTGCTCAAAGCCCCAAGAAGCTATTTTTCCATTAGTAAAAATATTTTTGACGCAAAAATCTGCGGATTTGGTTTTTGATACCCGAAGGTTCAGATTTGTTCGAAATATACCAGATGAAGAGAAGTTAACTCCCAAGTAAACGAACTCGAATACGTAGTGCTCAAGGACGTCCTGATTACAATGGATTTTTCTGTACTTCTCTATGGTCCACCGATTTCAAAAAACTAAAACTTTTGGTTTTTTATATTACAGTTAAAGCAGTTGTCTTGACAATACTGCATAAACACACCCATTTCTTCCATTGCAAGTTGTGTCTCTACTCCTGATGTTTTTCTACACCTTTCCTTTGTCTTGTATCCCATTCCACTTTAGGGAGTGTCAAGAATCGCTCTTTACGTATTTTTTCTAAATCCACGCCTATTAATCTGAAGTACCTAGTTCTAGGGGTGTTGAGATAAGACAATATGGAAGAACTCACGTGTAATTGAATAGAACACTGGATGAAATCATCAAACAGGATGGTCCCTTTTCCGAATCGATCGTATTTTTTCATAATCGTTTCCACAGTTGGTGGGCTCAAGCGGTATCCGAATGTGGCAAGTGCAGTGGTCAGCTCGTTTCTATCAATACTTCCAGAGTTGTCTTTGTCAAATGACCGGAAGCAGTTTTGCCACTCAGTCACATAGCGCCAGAGGGCGCCGAAGTCTTCGAATCCAATAGTTCCTTGTTTATGCTTGTCGAACATCCCTATAAAAGAAAATGCAGATTAATAATTCAGTAGTAAAATGAAGAAAAGAAGAACCTAAAACATTTTGATGGTTGAAAAAAATCAAAAATAAGTACTTCACTGTGGTTGCAATGGTTTGAGGATATGAAGTATTGTTTCATTTTACACAAAATTATCGCGCCCAGGCGGGAAAACTGATGTAGTTTGTTAAGAGAACTTAAAAAAAATCATAGAAAGAAAACCACTAATCGCAGAGGAGGCGGTTGGTTTGTATTCTTAGAATTTAATTCATTCAAAAAAAGAAAATGCAAAGAAGCAGGTTTCCCGCTCTTCAACAAGCACGGAAAACGACGAGGACTTCAAGATAGGAATCGAAATTTCCAAGAGGTCTCGGAAGCCTTAGGATTGGAAATATTGCTTCTCCGATACGAAAAATGCATGAATTTAAATTGAAAAGATGTGCGTGAATGAGGAAGTTTTGCATTGTTAGATTTGTATACAGTTTGTTTACATTTGCTCCGATTTCATGATGAATATGCAGAATATCGGAGTTATGGTATGTTGGACAGGTAGACTAAGGTTTGGTTACTTGCAACCTACGGTAATTATGCTGAACTATTTACTCCCAGACAATATGATGGGAGGCTAAATTCTCAAAGATTTCGACTTTTCTAGTTTTCCCAACAAATTAAAGATGTACGAACTAAAAAACTAAATCACTCGCGACGAAGTTGTGGAAAGCCATTTCAAAACGGAAGTTAGTGACGGAGTTAGCTCCAAAACAACAAGAAGCAGAACAAATTCACAATCCAGGACTAAATATGTGAACCAAACACGTCAGAATTATCCGTGTAGTGGATTTATATAGGTTTGACTTGGCGTAGGTAGACCAAGTCGGACATTTATATCCCGGTTATGCGGGTTGGTCTCTGGGCCACCCCCGCGAGGAATGCGGGCGGAACCGCCAAGGTCAACTGGTTTCGCGGACTGAAAGGGGGGATAGTCCGTGTCGCAGCCGCGTGGAGCGCTAGGCTCGCGTAGGAAGTGCTGGGTTCGATCAGTTTGGTACTGAGCCGTTTTGTAATATTCCGGCCTTAGATTTATATCTGAAAGGGGAATATGTTGAGCTTGGTTGAGGTACTGAAAAGTATCCTTCGCTTTTTGTGCATTTGGAGTGTATTTGACACTCGGATCGGCCGAGTAAGCCTGCGTCGAATATCGTGGGTATTCGGACAGCTTGGTTGAATCGTAATGATCGGCTTCAGAGCGAGTCTGAAAGGTTTCCTCGATCTTTTGTATAGGCGAGGCTTGTTCGAAAGTTTCTCGAACGAATACGTCGGGCGAGAAGGCGATCCGGACGTGAGGGCCGTGCCTTGCGCTGTCGCTGGGTTCAGCGGACTCGCCGTGTGGTCGGTAGGGTGCATTACGTGGGCTACTTGGCCCAGCTTCGCCGTCGCCCTCCTCCCCTTGCAAGGGGAAGTAGGAAGGCCGGCGTTCCATCGAATTGATCGAGTTTTAGCTCGTTTCGATGCCTCTATGTGTGAAAAATAGAGGGTTTTGGAGGTGGACTCGCTTGCCAGAGCGTCTTTCCAATGCTCGGATGGCAGGGTCCTACCTCGTAGCCTTGAAAAAGGCTTCCTTGGACGGTTAATTAGAGCGGAGGAGCTGAGTAATTTACCGGCGTGCCCACAGCGGTCGATTACGAGCTTAAGGCTATGTAATCCGGGCGACACGGCTCGGAACGTCCCTCGGGCGTGCGAGCTAAAGAGAATATCGATAGCTGCACCGGGTGGCGTCCTAACAGATGAACTACGTTGGGCAATGAGCAGGATGAATAATCACTGGACTCGTAGATGCCAATGCGAGATCTGCGTGGAGAGAAGGACTGGCTTGTAGAAAGCAGTAGAAAATCGTTCTTGAGATGACTTCGTGTAGCAGAAGGTTCGTCAGCTTGGTGCGTGTAGAATTCTTCGTACTTCAGAGTGTGTCGTCGTCGAGAGCGGAGAGTGGAATGAAATGCCAGGCTCTGAGCGAGGTATTTATAACCAAAAAGTGGTGGCCACTTTATGGTTAGTATGCAAATTAGTTTCGTCACATAATTTGGTACGATCAAACTAGCTTCGGATTGGCTCGCTTAATTTCATAAATTCGACTGTGCAATCTCATTGGTTCGCACAGTGTTTTCTCAGTATCTGTGCATATGATAGCTGAGTTGGTCTTCCGAGGTGGTTTCCCTGCGTCCGTCGCTTTGACGGGGTCCCCGGGGGTGGCTGAACGACCTTGAGTTTTCCTGTTTGAAGTTTCTCATTCAAGGCGACTTGTTTCGAGATGTTTGTCACATCTCTCTCGCCCAGTAAATGTTTGGGGAGGTCGCCTTGCGTGTTCTCATTCAAGGCGACTTGTTTCGAGATGTTTGTCGCATCTCTCTCGCCCAGTAAATGTTTGGGGAGGTCGCCTTGCGTGTTATTCTTTAATATTTCACTTTTGGGAGAGAATTTAGTATTTTCTCTCTGGTGAAATATTTTGTTTGACGGAGTTATAATTCGACGTCTTGTAAATATTTTTGTGTTGTATCTACCTCTTTTTGGTAGCCCTGAAAAGGGCTGTTGACAAGAGGGGGTGGATTTCACCACAGGGGCCCTCCCAAGACGTCGTGTTAATAACGACGACGCCGGTTGGGGTGATTCGAGCGCCGTTACCCACCTCTCGTCGAATTTGGTAGAGGGGACGTGCCTTCTGGCAGATTTTCGGGGAGTTTTCTCCTTACTTTCTGTCTGATTTTGTGACACAGATTGTCCTTGTGATACAGCTTCTTCCGAGTGTAGAGTATAAGCTGGCTTGATTTGCTGTTTGGGAACTTTCTTTGTATGTTCGCCAATTTGCACTGTAACCGAAAACTTATCTCTTTTAACCACTTTGAATGGTCCCGTGTAAGGACATTGCAGAGAGGTGAGCTGCGTGGGCACTCTGATATAGACATGAGTACATGTATCCAAATTTTTGGGCATGTTTACGGCATATTTCGTATTATTATGTTTAATATGCGTAGGCCGGAAGAAAAGAGGTTCCGAAAGGTTCGTAGAAGTTACGAAAATGTCTCCTGGGAGTGGTACATCAATTCCGTAAACTTTTTGGAAAGGCGTAGTTTCGGTCGCCGGGTCTACTGCCGTACACATGGCGAGTAGAACTTTGGGAAGTGCATCGAGCCAATTTTCGTTTTGAGCTTTGAGAGCCTCTTTCAAAGATCTGTTTCTGCGTTCTACCATACCGTTTGTTGATGGTTTGTATGGTAACGTGTGAGTATGTTTTACTCCGAGACGTTCCATAATGGAATTGAACAGATCTGATTCAAATTGGGTGCCCTGATCACTTGTGATGTATTTAGGTACGCCTTTTGAAGCTACCCAAATATTGATAAAGGCATTTGTGATTGTGGTTGTTTCGATGTTGTTAAGAGGGACTGCCTCTAGCCAACCCGTTGCTCTATCAACCATCATCAAAATGTAACGTTTCCCTCCTTTTGCTAAAGGTAAGGGTCCGGTAATATCCACGTGTACGTGTGAAAATTTGTTTGCCGTTTCAAATTCGGAGTAAGGGAGCTTCACGGAGCGCGTGATTTTTGCTCGTTGGCAAGTTTCGCACGCTCGGACCCAGTTTGAGACATCTGCACGTAGTCCGTGCCAAAAATATCGTTGTTTAACTTTATACACTGTAGAGTGTATACCTGGGTGTCCCAAATTGTGAATTTGGCTTATTATTTCTTCCCTTATTTCGTTCGGAATATAAGGTCTAGGGTGTCCTAGGTCTAGGTTACACCAAATTTCTCCTTGAGAGAATTCAACTCGTGTGAGTTTCAATTTGTCCTCCGCGGTAGGGGGAGAAAGAATTTGTGAATTTGAAATGTGCAGTAGAAGATTGCATTCTATTGCAGCCGTAATTTTCGAAATTTCGGCTATGGGTGGACCCTCGTCCGTCTGGGTTGAAATCGATTTCGTTTGAATTTCAACCGGATCGAAGGGTCTGGAGAGTGCGTCGGCGACGACGTTGCTCTCTCCGGAAATATGACGAATGTCACTCGTCATTTGAGAGATGTACGTTAGCCATCTTAGTCTCATTTTAGAAAAATGTGCATTCTTCTTAAGCATCGTGCCTAGCAGAGGCTTGTGATCTGAACAAATATGGAAAGATCTGCCGTCCAAGTCGTTGTGCCAGTGAATGCACGCTTGGTAAACGGCGAACATTTCCTTGTCGAACGATGCTTTGTTCTTCCATTGTTCTGGAATTTCTTTACTGAAAAATCCCAATGGTTGGTACGATTTTGAGCCATGTTTGTCTGTAATTTCTTGTTCTAGTGCCGCTCCGATGTGTGTGTCGGACGCGTCACAGACTAATCTCCACTCCGCCGTAGGGTGTGGGTGAGCAATGTTATGCAATGTTGCTTTGATCATTGCTTGCTTTAAGCTGTTGAAAGCTTTTTCTCTCTCTGACGTCCATTCGATAGGTGTTCTGTCATTTTTTTTGTTTGACTGAATGGAGTCATACAGAGGTTGTGCCGTGTGAGCGAATTTGCTTGAGCATGCTCGGTAGAAACCACACATACCTAGGAATCTGCGTAGACTTCGTACGTCTACTGGCCTAGGAAATTGTTCTATGGCTTCAATTTTATCTCGTTTAGGAATTATCCCTTCCTTCGAGATAGTGAAACCTAGGAAATCGACGGTAGGTTTTGAAAAAATGCATTTATCAAAACCTACTCGAAGTCCGTGTTCCCCTAGTTTGTCAAAAATTTGTCTGAGGTGGTTCATGTGTTCGTTATAATTTTTAGAAGCCACCAGGATGTCATCTAGGTATACAAATGCGAAATCAAATTTTCGCATAATGCTGTCCATGTATCTTTGCCATGTTTGAGCCGCTCCGGCCAAACCCATGCTCATTTTCTTAAACTCGTAAAGACCGAAAGGTGTAATAATCGCAGTTTTATGAGCGTCATCTGGGTGCATCGGAATATGATAATACGCTGATTTTAAATCTATTGTCGAATAGATTTGCGTATCATGTAAATTCGCTTGGAAAGAGCGAATGTGAGGAGGAGGGTAGGCGTCTTTCTTCGTTTTCGCGTTGAGGAAACGGTAGTCGCCGGTGATTCTCCATGACCCGTCTTTTTTTGGCACACAGTGTAACGGGGATGCCCATTCGGAATCCGATGGTGCAATTATGCCTTCTGAAAGCATTTCGTCAAAAGTACTTTTGACTTGAGCCCGTTTTTCTCCTGCCATGGGTCTTGCTCGGAAGTGTACTGGTGTTCCTTCCGTGGTTATACGGTGGTAAACCCCGTTGTTTTTCCATTTACCATGAATTTTGCTCATTTTATCATTGTATTTGTTAATGATAGAGCGAATGTTTTCGTCCTCCGTGATTTGTACTTCCTCTGGTTGAGGAGTATTGTCACGATGAGGGATATTAGCTGCAATTTGTTCGTCAGTGAACTTTTTGTTCATGACTGCAGCTATTTTTTGATCGGCATAGCACTTTAATTTATCTTTATAAATGTACTTGTGTTTGACCCGTATTCCGATATCCCAAGACTCGAGGAATGGGATACCTAGGATCGCTAGATCAACTTTCGTGATCATAAACTCGGTGGTCATGTCCCCGAGGCCGATGTTAATTGTTGTGTCAGCTCGCCCTAGTGTGTCTATAGGGGCTCCGTTAGCTGCTGTGAGCTTAACGTTGGACTTGAGAATTTTCAAGCCCAATTTTTTTGTGACATTGTGGGGCAGAATGTTCACTTCTGCTCCCGTGTCAATGAGAAATTCAGTGCCATTTATTTTGCACTTGAAAAAGAGCCTTTTATACTCAGTAGACTGCCGGCGTATTGGCTCAGATACACTGGCAGTTATTCGTTTTCCGAACTCTCTGTGTCGGAAGTTGGAACGGTACTCGATCGCTGAGTATTGTCGGTAGAAACCCGGTTTTTAGGCTGGCTTATAGTCGCAGCCTTTATGTTAGTTTTGGAAGCAGTGTTCGTCTTCCAAGTGCAGTGTTCTGGGTCTGCACATTTGCGAGTTTCGTTACCGAAACGTGTGTGGTTCCGACAGACATAGGCCGTCGGTTTGTGAGGCTTACTCTCCACTGGTTGAGGTTTGAACTCAGCTTGTTTCGAGAGGGCCTTTTTGAAACCAGTATTTATGGGTTTCGGAGTAGATTCTACTCCTCGTATGTTCAGAGAAGTATTCTCTGTTCTGTACGCGTGTAGCGTATCAGCTAGGTCGAGCCGGGAGGTCGTGGTAGGCTGAGCTGCGACCATACCTCGTGCTTCGATGGGAAGAGTCTCGATCCACTTTTGAGTGATTAGAGCTTCCGAAAAGTACCCAACAGCTTTCGAGTACATCTCGTGGTACTTGGTGCTGGGTTTTTTGGCGAGAGATGTGGGGTCCTCGAGTGGCCTGTCCTGTAAGGACAACCCATATTCTCGTTGGAGGCGCTGTTTGGCCTCTTCGTAGGGTGCGTGGGGTGCCGTGAGGTAAGCTGAGTCGATAGCTTCCCTCATTTCTTCTGGTACCCACTTGTATATAGCTGAGAAGCATTCGTTTTGCGTTCTCAGGTGTTTTCGTACGCAGTATTGATCGAACTCGGCGAGTGCACGATCAATATTCTTCTTTTGGAAGACTGGTTTTTGATAATCTCCCATCTCCTCTAAAAGTGCTTGAAAACCACCTTGTGTAGAGGGATGTTGCGTGAGATGTGGGGCGTAGAGGCCCGGCGGGGGTCGCACGCCCGCAGTGGTTCCCTGAAATCCACTAGCTTCATAAGAGGGAACGAAATGCTCCGTGTTGAGCCTGTTCAAAGGCGGGGTCACCATTTGTAGTGGATTTATATAGGTTTGACTTGGCGTAGGTAGACCAAGTCGGACATTTATATCCCGGTTATGCGGGTTGGTCTCTGGGCCACCCCCGCGAGGAATGCGGGCGGAACCGCCAAGGTCAACTGGTTTCGCGGACTGAAAGGGGGGATAGTCCGTGTCGCAGCCGCGTGGAGCGCTAGGCTCGCGTAGGAAGTGCTGGGTTCGATCAGTTTGGTACTGAGCCGTTTTGTAATATTCCGGCCTTAGATTTATATCTGAAAGGGGAATATGTTGAGCTTGGTTGAGGTACTGAAAAGTATCCTTCGCTTTTTGTGCATTTGGAGTGTATTTGACACTCGGATCGGCCGAGTAAGCCTGCGTCGAATATCGTGGGTATTCGGACAGCTTGGTTGAATCGTAATGATCGGCTTCAGAGCGAGTCTGAAAGGTTTCCTCGATCTTTTGTATAGGCGAGGCTTGTTCGAAAGTTTCTCGAACGAATACGTCGGGCGAGAAGGCGATCCGGACGTGAGGGCCGTGCCTTGCGCTGTCGCTGGGTTCAGCGGACTCGCCGTGTGGCCGGTAGGGTGCACTACGTGGGCTACTCGGCCCAGCTTCGCCGTCGCCCTCCTCCCCTTGCAAGGGGAAGTAGGAAGGCCGGCGTTCCATCGAATTGATCGAGTTTTAGCTCGTTTCGATGCCTCTATGTGTGAAAAATAGAGGGTTTTGGAGGTGGACTCGCTTGCCAGAGCGTCTTTCCAATGCTCGGATGGCAGGGTCCTACCTCGTAGCCTTGAAAAAGGCTTCCTTGGACGGTAAATTAGAGCGGAGGAGCTGAGTAATTTACCGGCGTGCCCACAGCGGTCGATTACGAGCTTAAGGCTATGTAATCCGGGCGACACGGCTCGGAACGTCCCTCGGGCGTGCGAGCTAAAGAGAATATCGATAGCTGCACCGGGTGGCGTCCTAACAGATGAACTACGTTGGGCAATGAGCAGGATGAATAATCACTGGACTCGTAGATGCCAATGCGAGATCTGCGTGGAGAGAAGGACTGGCTTGTAGAAAGCAGTAGAAAATCGTTCTTGAGATGACTTCGTGTAGCAGAAGGTTCGTCAGCTTGGTGCGTGTAGAATTCTTCGTACTTCAGAGTGTGTCGTCGTCGAGAGCGGAGAGTGGAATGAAATGCCAGGCTCTGAGCGAGGTATTTATAACCAAAAAGTGGTGGCCACTTTATGGTTAGTATGCAAATTAGTTTCGTCAAATAATTTGGTACGATCAAACTAGCTTCGGATTGGCTCGCTTAATTTCATAAATTCGACTGTGCAATCTCATTGGTTCGCACAGTGTTTTCTCAGTATCTGTGCATATGATACCTGAGTTGTTCTTCCGAGTTGGTTTCCCTGCGTCCGTCGCTTTGACGGGGTCCCCGGGGGTGGCTGAACGACCTTGAGTTTTCCTGTTTGAAGTTTCTCATTCAAGGCGACTTGTTTCGAGATGTTTGTCACATCTCTCTCGCCCAGTAAATGTTTGGGGAGGTCGCCTTGCGTGTTCTCATTCAAGGCGACTTGTTTCGAGATGTTTGTCGCATCTCTCTCGCCCAGTAAATGTTTGGGGAGGTCGCCTTGCGTGTTATTCTTTAATATTTCACTTTTGGGAGAGAATTTAGTATTTTCTCTCTGGTGAAATATTTTGTTTGACGGAGTTATAATTCGACGTCTTGTAAATATTTTTGTGTTGTATCTACCTCTTTTTGGTAGCCCTGAAAAGGGCTGTTGACAAGAGGGGGTGGATTTCACCACAATCCGCTTCTTCATCCCTGGATTATGTGGTTTTCAAGATGGAACATGAACTGGCAGTCATTGGCTAGATTATTGTTGATACACTGGCCCCGATTGATGATGATTTATTGTTTGGTACGCCTTTGTTGATAGTGGTGATTGAAGGGGAGCGAATGAGATGACCATAATTTAGAACAACGTGTATGGGTCATTTGAAGAGATTTGTGAAAAACTCGATTTCTGTTTGCAATAACAGATTATTTGAGTTTTAATTTTTAAAATTGTTTATTTGAATAAGTTTATCATTTAGAGCCCTCTCAGTAATTCAATATTATTAAGATTCTAATGTCAACTCACCGATCATAAGCCTCACGGTCTCGGGATTAAATGGGCTCCAGGTTCCATTCGATAAGGCTGTTTGGAGTTCTGTGGCGGAGATATGACCACTTCTATCTTTGTCCACCCTTCAAACATACAAGAAATACTCATCACCATGGATTACTTGAGGAGAGTACCAACTTCAAGCAAAGTGCCTATTACCTAGGTGAAAAACGATTAGGTTGATATCAGAGTTTAATCCCAGCGAAATTGGCAGTATTAATAAAACATTGTATATATTACACGGGATAAAGTTGATAAATTTTTCTGCAGCAATGGAGTTGAGCAGACTAACATATGTGCGGACACGGTTGCTCCAGAAGCGTAACAACTCAACCCAAAATTTATTACTTCTTTTGTGATTTCGCGATTTTTTTTTATAGCTGATTCCCACACATAGGAAGATAATTTAAACCTTGGAATAATTGTTAAAAATCAGAGAAATGAAATTTAGAATGGTAATTTAGGGTTGAATTGGCGTATTTTCCGAGCCTCAACCCCTCTCACCTCAAGAATGAGGTCTTATTTTATTCCCGTGATCAACGCAGGTTCGTAATCAATACCTACTGATATTATAAAACTCTGAATAATATTTTGCAGCGCTTTGTGCCGCAGGTTGTGGTAGCCCCAGAATTTGTGCGTTTAATAATAATACAAATTAGACGCTAATGCAGCTTGAAGGCGCTTTTCACCTGATCTCGTTCAATACAGTTCAATTCTTCTTATATATATATATATAAAGTTCAAAGACCCATTTAAAATAAATAGAAGCCTTGCGAAATAAATAGTCGAAAGAAAATAATCGAAATAATCTTATAGGTAGGTAGCATTTGTCTTTCTACGCTTGCTAGTAGCTTATTTGAGTAGGTTTGTTATGTTTATGTCTTTCGAAATGTTCCGTAGTCATTTCGCGTATTTCATGAGGCAAACGTGCGACAAGAAAGAATTCGGGAACTTTCCTGTTATCTGACCGCCAGCGCAGTCTCTAGTAGTATACGACCGCCATAAACCATCGTTACCTTGTTACCTTAGTTATTTAGTGGTTTTTTGAACTATAACCAATGAACCTGGAGAACATTTGTTACACAAAACATTAGTCTGGAAATCGCAACGTGTAGAAAGTATGTGGGGCAAATCCAAAACGAGAAACAAGTCACAGTGGGACCAATCGAGCTCTGCTTGAGAGTTATTTGAGAAAGTTTGTGGAGCCAGAAAACAAGGAGCCAGAAACGGGACCCATTCGAAAGAATTATGCAGGAAATAGTTGCGTTTTGGCGTTTTGTTGTGCCTACTTTTAATTTTGGCTATTGCTCCTCGTTTTGGGTTTGATTTGATTATTTTAATACACGTTGCTGGTTAAATTCGTGCTTTACACTCATTTTCGCACCCCGACCATTGGCGAGGAGCCTTCTGGAGGTGCTGGCGGTCGGATAACAGGAAAGGTCCAGAATTTGGGTTAACCAGAAAGAGTTTTTTGCGCTAAAGTAACGAATGGGAATAATCCTGTTTGAGAGATATGACAGAAGAGTCCACAGATATAATAGAACATGATAGGTACCTCAGCCTAGTGTTCCCCATTTCATCAGTATTTCTGTATTTATCGTACAATCTAGGTTCCCACTATCTGATCATTCAAACTTTGAATTAGGATTAGATCTGCAACTTTCCAACGTAGACCTACGGGTAATTGTAGACAAAAATCAGCATAATTACCTACCTAGGCCCAGCGCTACGTTACACTCAATCGTATCTTGACATACGTGGCTCAGAACTACGTACAATCTATACCTACTTGCTTAGTGACGCATGAAATTAACGAATCAGTACTTACGCCATATCTGAGGTACCTAAGCGGTACAGAATATTGATGCTATGTAAGTTTATGTACCAAACGTCAGTAAGTTAATACTGACATAAAGTCAATTTGACAAAAAAATAGTATTACTTAAATGTGCTATGCTTACTTTTGAAAAATATCCCAAAGGAATTCATGGGGAGGGGGCTGAGCAGCAAATTGAGCCATAGTGTCTCTGCACCCAATAAAGAGAAAATAGGAGAAATGAGTAGTTTCCTTCTAGGAATCACTGAGTAAAATGAGAAGTTAATTGGCAAGAAATTAATGGGGCTCTGGAAAGAACAAACTAACTGATAACTGATATAACGAAAAACAAATAACTGTTGGATAATTCAATTTACGAACTTGTGGAAGTGGAAAGCCACAAACTCTGACGTCTGTCTGTGAATGTTATTATTCTTATTCTTCTTCTTGAATGTTGCCGCGACTTGGCTTAGATGTAGACGGAAGTGTATGAAAGATTTGAAGAGCAATACATTAGAGAATGTATTAATTCAGTGGTTAATGTTGCAAGATAGACATTTGCTATTGTTCTCTGAATATTTGGTTATAATTAATACTTATAGTTCTCTTAAAAACTCAATCTGCTATGATTCTGGATTTCTGTAGGAATTTTCGGACATATAGTGACAAATGTTCAACTAATACGAATCTGGGATTTATTGTACTTTAAGTAATAGGTACATACTTTCCACACGAATTATCAGACGAGTATCAATCGAAGTAATAAATCAATTACTTTTCGGAAGCAATAGATTGTAAAAGTCCAGGAGCAGGTACAATGGGAACATAACAAGATGTCAAAGGAAAGCATTGATCTTCCGATAGTTCCTCCCAGACGTCGCCAGAATATGATGGCTCCTCGTTGGTGTTAGTCCTATACTACTCCGTGGGTAGGAGCTAGGGGTGGTTGGTGAGTTGCATATCTCGACACTCCCCTCCAACTCGCTATCCACCAAAGCTGATGTCCTTTTCTACTTGTATCAGCGAGCAACCGACGTTCTGTCACTCAGTGCTAGCGTAAAGCTGATTTTATGCACAAATCCAGTCTGAAAATCATATATTTAAGTAGATTTTTTTTCACCTAGAGTAACAAGGGACTGTCTGTTTTTTCCCATTGTTTGAATACATGTTGATATTGTAAAGCAAAGTACTGGAAACAAATAGAATGTCTTGGTCCTGCGTTCAACTGTTACATGAATAATAATATTTGTATGGTGATAAAAATAATAGAGAAGGTATTAAACATTCATTAAAAAAGGAGAACTACGATTTTTATTGGTTTCAATAATCGGAAAACGAGAAATGAAGCCAGTCCTGCGTTTCCAGTCCTGGTCCTGGGTTCAACTGTAACACGAATAATAATGTTTAAATGGTGATAAAAATAATAGAGAAGGTAGTAAACATTCATTAAGAGAGGAGAACTTCGATTTTTATTGGTTTCAACCATAGGAAAAATGGAAAACGTGAAATGAAGGCAGTTCTGTGTTTCCAGTCCTGCAGGACCAATCCTGGTCTTGGTTTTAGACCGGCCCTCCCTACCTACCGGCGATTCCGGGAAGACTGTAGGACTGGACAGAATGATTGCAATAAAATTGCTACTATATCAACTTTATACCTTTGGAAAAAGTTATTCACTCTTTAGTTGAACGTATTTTTGAATAAGCATTTAAATATAAAGATAATTCAGCCTTCTAAAAGAAAAAAGCCGGACATTGGGCTACCCTAGGTATGGACCCATCTGCCTTTACTCCTACACTTGGCCATCCATTATGAATTCCGTTGGCGTCTGGAGGACTCCTCCAGCGATACTTGAGGCACTTCGAGCCTCAAGTGCCGTTTATGAAACCGGCCCTAAGATGCGGAAATGGCTTGAGCCACTGTTGTATTTGCCTGCGTACTGGTATTTTATCTTTAGGCTGATACGCTACGCAAGTTTATTTGAAACCGTGAATCCTACCTAATAGAAAATATGGTGCATGGAATCATGGACCTGCACGGTTCATGCTTGAGATATATTGAAAATAAAGACATAAAATAAAGACTTTCTTGTCATCAACATTATCACAATCACTGTTATGTGTTATCAGTTCATCTGTTACCAGTTGCGCGGCGATTCACGTATTCGTATTTTCCAAGTTTTGATTCAGATATCTCTTGTTTTCTTGAAGCTGTCTGGTGATTTTGAAGCTGACATATATTGCCTACTCCACATAATTTGTATGTCATAGGTAGTCGTTAATCAAATGACCCTCATCATTCTGTCCGTTTTCAAAACTGGTTTGTTCGAAAAATACGTTGGTGTATTTTAAACAAAACAACGGAACCTTGTTCTCAGGTCTAGGTCGTAGCCACCCGCACCTGAGAGGAGGATATTCTTAGCCCATCGTTCAACATACTTTCTGGAGGTTTCGCTCATTCAAGTTGCTTTGAAACAGAATTTTGGTGTCAACTATCAACATGCTATTGAAAGGGACAGTTCTACACATGGAAAAACCTTTTATACACGTACTGTCGTCCAATTTGAAAAATACCAGATGTGATCATTGTTATGCACAGTAAGTTGACAAAAGCCCATTTTATGTATTAAATGAATTTTCCTTATTATATTATTTTAGATTTCAGGATCTGGTTATCGCAATGTTGTTAGTCTTTACACCAACGCACTAAAGCACGAGTTCCAGTAAGAAAACCCTACTCTTGCCAAGATCCCAAAATTACAAAGGGTGAGTGATTTTGAGTGGGGGGGAGGGTGTGCATATAGTTACAAAATCTAAGGTCTGCCAAATGGATGTAGCTCACCCGATTTTACGAAGATGTGCCCAAAAGGATTTATACCTACTGTTCGTTGAATGAAATTCGGAATCAGTGCAAGCTCATCTGAGTGGGAAGATTATAAGGGATCATAAAAAAGCTTCCCAAATTTAAAAATGTTGGGTAGGGATAACCTTGAATTGTATGTGGGGCGAGATACCATAAATCCAAATGCTAATTTCATCTTGGGTTCCATTAAGGGCTCAATCCGTATAATTAAAATTCTTCATTCAGTATTTTACATACCTATAAATATGGTAACACCTCCAAGTTTCTGATTATCAAAAGTTTCACTACACTTAATTATCGAGATGCCTTGTATGACAATAAAATCAGATGCAAGTTGTAGTAGAGGCTATTTAATTGTAATGATGAATTTCACAGGGGACTGCCCAAGTCTCACTGCGAGCAGCGAGGAACCCATCAGCCATCTGACATTTCGTATGGAACTTTCTTGATGGTACAACAGACCACTCGCAGTTCGCAAAAAAAAAAAAAAATATTTAGAATATGGATTTAAAAAAGTTGTAATACTGAACATTGGGTGAAGGGGATGCTGTGCTAAATTCTCGGCGATTGAGTGGCTAGGGTATCACGTAATTTCCCTCCGCTCATATAACTTTGTTTGTACTTTGCTTATTTGACAAAAAGAATCAAGATAAAGTATTGCAATTGGTCTAAAAAAATCGTTAACTGCTTGGATATGAGTCTAGACATAATTTTACTTGATTTTATCTATAATTTTTTCCAAAATTAAATTATTGGTGTGTGCAGAGATGGGAGCTTATCGTAGATAACCATATAGGCTGGTTTGGGGTCGGATGAACGGCGAAGTAGAACTGCAGGTCGCTGGCTCAGCAAATGCAGGCTGGAAGAAGTCCAGCAGTCGATGTAGGTCAATATCACAGTGTGTTTTGACTCAAGTAAGTGGGGAAGTGAAAGATGCTACGTCAGGGGATGTGATGTTGACAGTCTTGGCTGGAGAGGGAATCAATTGTTTCTTAATATTACGGGTTCTACTGACATGCGCCACTTGTCACAGCCAAAAAATGTTTGATAACTCGACAGAAATCTTCTGATACTCGTTTCCTTACTTACTAAGGTGAAATTTCTCTTTAGTTGCAACGCTAGAACCGGATGAGCTTTGAGGCCGATTTCATCAAACCTCTTTGACTGCATAAGTTTTCTTTGAACGTACCCATATGCCCCTACTAGCAAAGTTCCTGAGACAACCCTGCCAGAACACCGCGATAAAGGACTTTCCAAGCTGTTAGTTGAAAACGGGATATTCCCTGGGGGTTAAAAGGAAGAAGATGTTCGGTCACCTTAAGGATCAGTTACATTAAAGACTGTCGCACAATTCGATTTTTTTCGCTGCCAGTAGAATCTACCTACCGGTAATTCGACTAGATATACTCATGGCGACAGAATAGAATACATTCAACATTGTGTTCAAAGTACATACTTGCCCCTTGCCCTCTGGGTACCAGGTAGTCGTTAAGTTATTTTTATTGTTTGGTCCGTCACAATTTCTCACTTGTTTATTTCGTAGTGGTGGAGAAACCCACTTCAATTCCTGGCTAATGGGGAAGAAAGTATTCCAAGATGGGCTAGTTAGAGATTTAAAAGTTTTCACATGTTTATTGAAAATATGAAGGTCTTTGGGTCACCAGAAATTATCTCAATTTAAAGAAGAATGCACTGCAAAACAGTTTTTAACGTTGAACAGAAAGCTACCAGTTTCTACTCCTAGAAATCATTCGTTCTGTGTGATTAGCCGCGAGTAGCTAGTCACACAGAACGAATGCTTTCTAGCCGGTGAAGTGGCTTTCTAGCGATTGCTGCGAATCTGGTGGTGTAGAGGTAGGTTCTGTTCAATATAGATTAGTTGATGTATATAGTTCAGTCGTCTGGATGCTCGCAAGCTCGCATATCAAAATTACTAAACGTCAGGAAGTCAATCCCTTAGTAAAAATTCAGATTAGTTGGACATACCTCCAGGTTCGCTGCGATCACGATTCAAATCTGGTCTGTCCCCATTGTCTGGTCGAATAAACTAGCAGGGCTTTCAACTTTTCTGGCAGATCGTTTTGTTTAAAAAGGCGTTCATTAGTAACCCGAAGTGATCAAACTGGGCGAGTTTACTATCAGTTAGTGAATTAGGGTCCCTGCAAACTCATAAAAAATGTGAACTCGAGACTATGGTACATAAGTCGAAACTGAATGGTTGGAAACGTCGTCGAAAATATGAAATCAAACATTAGGATATAAATTGGAAATATAAACATTAATTTCGATGAGTTTCCAGTTACCCGTGCAAACAAATCGAAAACTGGTAAGCTGAAAGCTATCGAAAGGAGACTTGTCAAAACTGCTGTAACTCGTCTACAACTACTCTTAGAGAGATTTTACACTGATCAATTTCTTTCTTAAACCAGTAGTCTGGATGCTTGCTTCACTCGCAACTCAAAAATACGTAACATCAAGTAGTCAATCCTTTAGTAAAAATTCGGATTAGTTGGACGTATAGATTAGTGTCTTACGTTTGAAGGGTGTCCTGAAGCTAATTTTCGAGGAGTGTACCGTTGGTAATGGACAGGAGTCGAAAAAAAGCTACCACCTTGCGCCTGAAAGCTGAAGAGTGATGAGGGTAAAATACGTTTTTACGTTTTCGATGTAAAATGTGCTATTCATATGTAGAATAGCAAAGAAATTAGCTCGGGAGCTAACTCAGCCCCGCCTTACACCTGACGGACGCGGGCCCGGCCCGCTCCTTTCAGCGGGCCCGCATTTTGGGAGAACACGAAGAAATAAGTGTATCGACTTACATCTGAGCGAGAGCGGGGCGATCCCCGCGACGGGGAAAATTTCGCTCGCAGAATGTTGCTGGAGATCGGTGCCCGTGCCGCCGGGAGTGGCCAACATGTAGAAATGAATCTCTAGTCCTACACCTGACGGGGACGCCCGCCGACGGGGACGGGCGTTTTTCGGTTATTTGTTTGAATTTTGTTGTTTGAAAAATGGAGGTATGCAGAGTGGGAGCGACGGGCCCGCGCAAGTGGCCCGTCAGGTGTAACGCGGACACTGCGACGGTTTTTCCCCGTCCGTTACGACGGTTTTTTCCCGTTCCCGTCAGGTGTAAGCCCCGCCTCAGCTTCTCTAAGGGGCACGAATTCATAATTAATTTCTAGATGTTCCAAGAGGCCTTCATTTCAAATTTCAGCTAGGTTGAATAGCAAAAAACTTAAATCCGGATCTCACTCAGCTGATCTGGGGGCTCTATACTTTATGATTCGTTTCTAGACGTCCCAAAGGTTCCCCATATCAAATTTTAGCTTCATAGCAAAGAAATTAGCTCCGTAGCTCACTCGGCTGATTTAGAGGGCTTCAGACTTTCTGATTCGTTTCTAGGTGTCCTTAGAGGCCTCCATTTCACGTTTTGGCTTCGTAGGTAGCAAAGAAATTAGCCCCGATTCTTAGTCAGCTGACCGGGGTGCTTTAGACTTTATAATTCATCTCTAGATGTGTTAAGTAAGAGGCTTCCATTTCAAATTACAACTTCATAGGTTGAATAACAAACAAATTCGCTCTGGACCTCACTCAGCTTATCTTGAGGGCTCTAGATTTCATGATTCGTTTCTAGACGCCCCAAAGGTTCTACTTTCCAAATTTTAGCTTCAAAGGTCGAATAAAAGAGAAATTAGATCCACAGGTTAAATTTCAGTAGATATATATTTAGATGCTTCTACACTCACGATCATTAGTTTGTTAACAAAACATGAGAACTGTTGTGCCCATAGCTCTGCTAGTAGTACAGTCACAGAGTTGTAGTGAACAGGAAAATATTAGTTAAATCGAGTGTTTTCCAACGAGTGGTGACGATTTTTGTGGGTTAAGAGGAAAGAAAGTGAACAAACGTAACAACGAAGTTGTTGTATGTGAAAATGATCAGAAAGTTTTCGCGATGGTTTCGTGTGTAATGTTTTGTCAAATAGGTCTCCGTAAAAACGTATTCTACGTTAAAAAAAAAAAAATTATAGTAATCATAAAAATAATGAAATAAAATTAAAGCTAACTCATAACTAAATTATGCGAATAAATTGATTTGACGCAATTTTTCGATGAATTGCATATACATGGAGTTTTGACGAGTTTTCACCTCGGGCCAAAAAACCAATCAAACACTCGATTCCATATTTTTTTGATGAGTTTCCTTTCGATGATTTTCGTACAACCCAGTGAACTTACCGGTTAGTAGCTAGTAAACTGTGCACTAATGTCTCAATACGAATCAATTTATCATGATAGAAAGGTCGTCTTTGAAGATTAGGTAGCACTTTTTGAGCACAAAAATGTGCTCCAATTAAAACGGAGTGAAATATTAATATTTAGTCAATACGGTATAACTGGCTATAAGCTGAATCCACCCTAGCCGTAGGTTCCACCTGGGGCCTATTTCATGAGCAACAAGTGACAAACCGATTTTATATACAAGTTGTAAAAAATTAGTGTGCTCTAGCGTTTCATAAAGGTACAAGTGTAGACTTGTAATGCACCGTGAAAAGTAACAAGCATACAGGCGAGTTTGGACAAGTTACAAGTGTTTCTCCATCATTTTGAACAAGTCACTGTTTTACAGTTGTAAAAAATTGCCGACTTTTAACCTACGTCCGTTCACCTGTAAACTTGTTATTTTACAGCATTGTGAGTTGACAAGTTATCGGTGTTTAATACGTGGGAATCATCTTTTGCTGAAGAATGCAGACAAGAAAGAAGCATTTTTTCACGCCAAAGATTTTTTTCGGTCACGAATAAACGCTCATTTTGTGGCTATTTTTGAGTTTAACGAGAGATTTAGGATGTCTTTCAACACCCTTGAAAGGTTCAAATGGTGCGTGACCCTGTGCAATTTTTCCTGATCGGGTATTGGGGATCCCCCCTATCATTGAAGAACAAAGTGAAGTGTGAAGATCATCTCGAAGTTACAAATGATATTCCTAACCCAGCAGCATTAAGACTTGATGAACTGATTAATCATTTCCGCTGAATGAAGGAGAAAAATCCGATTATGCCAGCCATCAGAATAAGTTGAAATCAAATACACACTTTCTCCACTTTTCAGTTTATAATTTGTCAGTCTTCCAATCATTACACCTTGTCGTGTACGATAAACATCCTATCGTGTACTTAACACCGTTTTTATATTATGGTTCGCTGACAAAACTTCAATTTTAGCATCCCGCTTGACGTTGTTAATTTCGTTTAAACACGCCATTTTTCTTTTCTGCTACACTTGTAAACTTAGCTTTTACAAGTGTAACATTTCTACACTTGTAATCTTTGGTTTGGTGAAACACTTGTTCTAGTTTACCGTGCATTACAAGTAGGTACCTGTACTTGTACACTCGCAACTTGTTGTTTTATGAAATGTGCCCCTGGAGTTCATTCATGCCGTTCTGTTCCTGCTCAATAATCACCATTTTGAGGAAACCAACGTACATTACCTGATTAAATTACACCTTATGAATAGAAATAGGAATGTTGGGACTGATTCGGCGTGAGCCGCGTTCTTGGCACTGTTCAAAATAGTTCGGATTGATATCTGATTTAAAAGGGCCAACTTCCAATTTTACCTTTGTGACCCACCTGTAATTAAGAAGCCAAATGAAAAGTTGCAGGTAGACCAACCTTGTTTGCCCTTGGAATCGGTCGTCACACCTAATATATCACAGGGTGGCCCCCAATTGGAAAAGTCAAAGAAAACCTGGAATTGTTTGGGAATTCTTTGCGTCGGGAAAAGTCAGGGAAATGTCAGGAAATTTTGCGAAAACTACCAAATGCCAGGGAATTTTTTAATGAAAACTTGGTGTAATAATTTAAAGCGTTTTTAGGTGTATTATAACTTTTAAACAATCGAACTTCAATAGCGTACTTCATCATACTAGGTACATATTACTTCATAGGTGAGTTATACGAACGACAAAAATAATTTTCAAGAGTTGTGGTTAAATTGTTCAAAAGTAACAACGCTACACGCACATAAAAAGTGAATAGATATGGAATCACTTAGAGTAAACCATTTGAGAGAAAAATCAACTGAGTATTGAACTAAGGAAAAAAAAACCCAGCAGAGTAGTGGATTGGTCCAGTAAGAGTCCCAAAACTAGTTTGTATACTGTAGGATTTCACTCCAGTTATTCTACTAACAGTTTTATATTGTTGAATAAAATTCATTCTGGTTTTGGGAATCCGTGTTGATGTCTAATGTAGATTTTAGTGCTTTAGTTATTTCGGAAATCTTTCATATACATAAGCTAGGACTTCTCACGAGGGTTAAGGACCCATTGGAATGTGGAGTTATGTGTTATAAATTCACAGAGCAACTTTCCAACGAACGGTTTTTGTAGGATGGGTGTGGTGAAAACCACCCCCTCTTGTCAACAGCCCTTTTCAGGGCTACCAAAAAGAGGTAGACACAACACAAAAATATTTATAAGACGTCGAGTTATAACTCCGTCAAACAAAATATTTCACCAGAGAGAAAATACGAAATTCTCTCTCAAAAGTGAAATATTAACTAATAACATACAAGGCGACCTCCCTAGACACTTACTGGGCGAGAGAGACGCGACAAGTATCTCGAACCAAGTCGCCTTGAATGAGAAAACTCAAACAGAAAATCAAACGTCCTCTAAAACTAACAAGGACAATTCAAACAAGCCTACTCGCCAATCAGAAACACTGATTACACGAGAGACAATAGGCGAACCAACCAGGAGGCGGCAAGCAACCACCTCTGGTCCAGCAGCCACCTCGGGGACCCCGTCTGAACAACGGACGCAGGGAAACCACCCGAGGTCCCCGTCTAAACTCAAGGTCGTCGGCTCCGCGACGGACGCTCGTAAGCCACCCCCGGGGACCCCGTCGCAACGACGGACGTGGGGAAACCACCCCGGAGGACCAGCTCAGCTATCATACTCGCAGATACTGAGAAAACAATGTGCGAGCCAATGAGATTACACAGTCGAATTAATGAAATTAAGCGGACCAATCAGGAGGCGGCAGGAGGCGGCCACCTCCCTATAAATACCCCGCTCGGAGCCCTCCGAAATTCATTCTACTCTCCGCTCTCGACGACTACACCTCGAAGTACGAAGATTTCTACACGCTCTACGCTGACGAACCTTCTGCTCCCGAGTTCATCTCAAGAACGGCTTCCTACTGCTTTCTACAAGGCCTACCTTCTCTCCACACAGATCTCGCATTGGCATCTACGAGTCCAGTGATTATTCATCCTGCTCATTGCCCAACGTAGTTCTTCTGTCAGGACGCCACCCGGTACATCTATTGATATTCTCATTAGATCGTACGCCCGCTGGGACGTTCCTAGTCGTGTCGCCCGGGTTTCGTAGCACTAGGCTCGTCACCGACCGCTGTGGGCACGCCGGTAAATTACTCAGCTCATACGCTCTAATTTACCGTCCAAGGAAGTCTTTTTCAAGACTACAAGGTAGGACCCTGACATCCGAGCAAAGGAAAGAAGCTCTGTCAAGCGAGTCCACCTTCTAAACCCTCTATTTCTATACATAGAGGTATCGAAAACGAGCTAATAAACTCGTATATTTCGATGGAGCGTCGGCCGTCCTATTTCCTCATGCAAGGGGAGGTAGACCACGCCGCGGCCGGGCCTCTTAGCCCACGCAGCGCTACCTACCCGCTGCCCGGCCAGTCCGCTGTTCCTAGCGACGGCTCAAGGCTCGATCCTCGCGACGAGATCGCCTTCTCACCTAACGTATTCACGAAGGAAACGTTAGATCAAGCCTCACCTACACAAAAGTTCGAGGATACCTTTCAGACCCGCTCTGAAGTCAATCATTATGATTCGACAAAGATTTCCGAATATCCACGATATTCTATACAAGGCTACCCGGCCGATCCGAGTGTCAAATACACTCCAAATGTACAAAAAACAAAGGATACTTTTCAGTACCTCAACCAAGCTCAACATATTCCTCCTACAGATATAAATCTTAGGCCGGAATATTACAAAACGGCTCAGTACCAAACTGATCGAACCCAGCACCCACTATGCGAGCCCAGTGCTCCACGCGGCTGCGACACGAACTATCCCTCAGTTCATCCCGCCAAGCAAGCTGACCTTGGCGATTTCGCTCACATTCCTTACAGAAATACCTCAGGGACTAACCCGCATAATCAGAATATAAATGTCCCACTTGGTCTACCTACACCAAGTAAAACATATATAAATCCACTACAATGGGAAATCAGGAAGTTATGCTCTCTCTGGCAACGATTGGTAGTAGGTGAAAAAAAGCGTGACATTTTTTGCTGTCAGACGAAAATTTTGAATAATCCCCAGTGCTAAGAAATCCATGTAAGGAAAAATGCACTTCAACAAATAGCTTCAGATCACAAATTGAGAGAGCATAAAATATTAAATAAAAAGTCATGCAGCATGATCGTATGGGTGAATTTTCGTAAATTATCGTATTACATTTAGATTAAATTGTTATGATATTTGAACACTTCGAGGGCTATGAAATTGTTAAATATAAGTAGACTACATATAAGTAGTCTGGTTTTTTTCTTCTTCTAAATTATACGATTTCCGTTTTAGAAGCATTCAAGGTACAATAAAATGACGAGAAAAAAAAAGAAAATTTTTTGTCAGGAAACCTGATGTCAGGAAATGTCAAAAATTTCCACTCCACCCTGTATCATACATGTTTTGCATTTTACAATTTACCTAGCCAACTTTGTAGTAATAGTCATCTATTTTTTTGTCTGCAGGTTTGAATTGTTCAAATGTACGGCCTGTAATTCTGTGAAATATTGCGATCGAGTTTGTCAGAAGTTGGCGTGGCCTGACCATAAGAAAGAATGCCCTGCGCTGAAAAGTCTACCTCCCTTCAGGGAGTTGCCTAATTCAGCTCGCCTCCTGGCCAGAATTATATTGAAGCTCAAGGTACTTATCATTAGTTTTAATAATTTTCTCCACACATATGGGCTACAACAAAACAGAGCTTCGAAGTTCACAGCCTTATCTAAATATCTCAATTCTTTGTAACTGGTAGTGTTGAATACATCATGTACTCGTGTTTATTGTATTTATTATTATCTTGCTTTGTACGGACACTGACAAAACATCATAGTTTTGGTTCATTATTTTCATTAATGAACCTTTATAATGACCAAGAAAAAATTCACTTCAATTGCACAACACAACCCTCCATTTTTTTCTGAAAACAGAAAACAGAAGTGCAATTTCAATTTTATTTCCGATCGCTGATCCGAAAGGAAATTTTCCTAAAAGGTGCAATATGATGGGTTGAAACCAAATAGGTAAATGTGTTTGAAAATGGAGACGAAGAAGCATGTGACATATTAGGAAATTAGCTGCCTCTCACTCCATGTGTATTCTTAATTACCTACATCGAGTTTTTATTTTTTGAATTACCGCAATTACTCGGTTTTCTTTGGTTGGCATTTGGAATTGGAGGGTTCCGAGGTTTTTGAATCCAATTGTGAGGTCAGAGTAACATCTACAATACAATTACCAAGTATGGAGGACTCTGATCAGTTTCGGAACCTTTGAGGCTAATTTCTTTCCTACTCGACTCACAGTGCTAAAATTTAGATGAAGCTCCTTTGGGACACCTCAGAAACAATTACTAACAAATTTACAACGAGGTAACAATTACACGGTACGGAGGCGCACTGATTGGCAGAGGGGCCTCTGAGGCTAATGTCTTTCCTTTTCGACCTGCCTTTTTTTTCTCTCTTTTGTTTTGACATTTTTTCACAATTTTTCGATTCTTACTATACCTAAACAGTGAACTTGTGGGATCCTGGAGCTGTAAAGGTGTGAACTCATTTGGGAGACAAGATACACCAAGTTTTGATCATTATCTATAAACGGGGTTTAGTAATAATTATATACCAATTTTCTGCACAGAAGGGCTATATAATTCAGAAGTAATATACCTTTGTGTATTAATTTGCAGCGTTTTATATAATAGGTAGTATAGATGAAGACGGTTTTTTCTGGAGTAACGTACAAATCCAGTCACAAGCATAGTGTTTACACACCTGCCGTGTTACACTGCTGTGTTACATTGGACAACTTTGGAACGGGTCTCTCTATTTGTGGGGAATCTTGAGGAACTCGAGGAACCACTCTTATCAGCAGAGTGACCTCTTGACTTCCTCTACTTGTACGTTTGAAGACTTGAGTGCTCTTCAGGACTCACAGTTTTCAGGTAATGTTGACCTTCTGTAGGTATAATCAACCGAAGGTTATCCTATATGGCATCGCTTCATAGATAAAATGGGTTTGCACCTCGTAAAAAACTTAGATCTTGATGAAATTGGCAAAATTTTGTCGTCGGATATAAATTTGGAATTGGGGTTTGGGGGGTGCGACTATTTGCACATTCACCAACGAGATTTTTAATTGATATTCATTATTATTTTTCATGCATTTCATTTGTTTATTTTAAGTTATAATTTATTTCAGAGAGGTGGCGGAAGCGAGCAAGGGTGGTACGACAAAAACAAATTCAGAACGTTTAGAGACCTTATGTCACGTAAGTTGAGCTTTGCACTATTTAATAACTGGGTAAGGTTTAAAGGGCAATAATCATATTATTTTTTTTTTTAGAATTTAAGCCGCGTCTTAACTGAAAGGGTCATTAGCAGCAATAAAGAAGGATGTCAAAGGGACACTGCAACGGGCATGATTCTAAGGACACCACTGGCAGATCGGTGGGGGAGAAGTAATAATAATAACCCGCGAAGCGAGGCATCGCTGCACTCTGCCTCAAGGGATATAGTGATGACCACTTCGTAACCCCTACATCGGATATAAATACCCAGTAGTAAAACCTAAACTATGACAGGATGATCCTTACAAATACATCAATACTATTGATAAATATACAGGGTGTCTCAAGTTAAGTAGGCAAGACTTCAGGGATCGATTCTACAAGTAATTTGCAACAAAAAGTTTCTCGCAAAGTGTTATTTTTTAGAGGCTTCGTTTTCGAGTTATTGACGATCTAAGATTTTTTTCGTGTTTTCGACCTTATCTCCTAAAAATGGCTGTGACCCCATCATTCTTTGAGTATTCTCAAGCCTGAGGATACGGTTGGAATGAACGTTAAATTTCCTATCTTTTTGATGCCAAATCATAATTATTCAAGAGAGTTAAGATACCGAAAAAAGAGGTCAAAGTACAAACTTTGTAAAATTCTAAAAATTTGGGTTTTTTCAATCTGATTCCTCCCTCCATAAAAAAAATGAACAGTCGTTTGCAAGTACAGTAAAAACTTCAAAATCTTATCAGCTTTCTAACGGTATAGCCAAAAAATTGATAAAAGTAACAACAAGGAGAAAAAACGGCTTTTGAATGCGAAAAAACGTGGTATTTTAAACGAAAATCGATGGATTTCAGGAAAAAACGATCTCCCACAACTTTATGATTTGAATGTCGAATTCTACGTAATTTTTCACGCTGAATCGAATGGTGACACTTGCAGACCTCTACGACTAACGAATGAGGGCGAAAGTGCCCTTTGACCCTCGAAACTCAGAGAAGGGCACTATATCTCAGTTAAATAAAGGTATGACTAGAAGCACATAAATAAATAAATTATATCACATATCAGAATATCACAGTTCGTTGTAAAGCTCAGTGGCTCTCAGGTACACCAACAGGGACTGGACCTTGTCTTGTCCGGACAGAACTTCAACCCACTGAGGGGGTGTATGTTGGACCTGAGGTCCATGAGGCAGTCCTCCAAAAAGTGGTGGATAGACAAATTACCCCCACATTGCCCACACAAACATCACGAGCTACTGGATCTAGCAGGTGTTTATGAGTAAGGCAGGTATGGTCAGTGGCTGTCCGATTGACCACTATTCGGTCCCTCCTTGGAAGGTGGGTCACGAAAGGATCAACTGGGCAAAGGTCCTGAAGGACTCCACACAGACCAGTGACCTCGCCCTGCCATTGCTCGAGCCAGATGGAATTGGCTTTATGCTGCCTGTAGGAGATTTGATCCTCAATGCGCATAGGCAACATATCGATGGAGTCATCACCAATGGCTCTCCTTGCTAGGGCATCAGCACACTCATTGCCTTTAATGTCCACATGGCTTGGCACCCACATAAAAGTTATGTTTTTGCCCAATGATGCGGCACATATTATTATTATTTGAACTCCTGTGCTTACTTAGTAGAAATTTCTCTTTAGTTGCAACACTCCAACAGGTTGAGCTATGAGGCCGATTTAATCAAACCTCTTTGACTGAGAGAGTTTTCCTTGAACGTAACATATCCCTGAGTCAAATACCAGCAGAAGTGAAAACTGCAGGCCGCTGGCTCAGCAGATGCTCGCTGGAAGAAGTCCAACAGTCGAGCGAGGTCATTGTCACAGTGTGTTTTGACTCAAATGAGTGAGGAAGTGAAAGATGCTTCGTCGGGGAATATGATGTTTACAGACTTTTGGCTCAAGAGGGATTTAAATAATTACTGTTTCGTGTTTTTTCAGTCCAACAAACTGCACCAACTTTTGCAGCCCAAAAATATTTGACACCTCGGAGAAAGTTCAAACTCTTATCCTTACTTACTAAGGATAGATTTCTCTTTAGTTGCAACACTCCAAAGGGTTGAGCTATGAGACCGATTTAATCAAACCTCTCCCACTGTGAGAGTTTTCCTTGAACATAACAGCTAATTCTTTTCCTGTTCCACCTACGATTCTGACATTTCATACTGAACCTCTCTAGGACTTTTATACGAACTCCTCATTGCCCATAATCCAGGCAATTCCAGATAAACTACTGTCTGTCCGCGATGAGAATGCCGAGGTGACCTGTCCCCACCCTACCGCCCTGAGCAGCCAAACTCCGCTACTACCCTTTCACCAAGTTTGCGGCACCCCTTCCTTCCCCATCCACTACCGAATGATTACGTCGTATACTAATTACGTTTAAATGCCATAAATTTGAACGTTAAAAATTTTGGCGCACGCAAAAAGTGCTCAAATTTCAAAAAATCGCAAAAAAACAGCTAAAAATGGCGAAAAAAACTAAAAATTCATCTCATTTGCTGAAAATGATTTTAAAAAGTTTAAATGCCATAAATTTGAACATTAGAAATTTCGGCGCGCGCAAAAAGTGCTCAAATTTCAAATAATGCGCTTAAAAATCACTAAAACCATTAAAAACTCGGAAATGAGCTCTAGAATATTGACTCCAGAAGTTTGTAAAACTTTGTGTTCACCCTGTATACAGTGAATATTTACCTCAATAAATTAATATAATATAATACCTGCATACCTATACTATATTATTAATGTAAATAATTAATTAATATCAATGAATAATATTAAAAATATTTATATAGAGTAGAAAGGAATGAGTCAACGGCGAGAATCAACGGTATCAGTACTTGAAAGTGAGACAGGTAGTACATTGGTGTTTTCCTTCGTCCCTCGCCATAGGTTGACGCGGGGGGAAGGGTTCCCTCTCTCTACCTGTGCCTCGGCATTCTCATCGCGGACAGACAGTAGCTTGTTTAAAATAATAGCTGGCTTTGGAATAAATAACAAAGATGAACTATAGATCGAAATCACTCGAGTATCTCATATATTCTCCATAGAGGGGGCGGCCTATACCTACTTTAGCAAACGGGTTGTGAGACTTGATATTCTCCCTTTAATTTCAGATTATGCAGACATAAAGAATGACGAAAAAAGAATGGAGCAAGCGGAGTGCTTATATGAAGTCTTGAAGGAGTATATTGGAGAGGATGTGCTTCCAAATTTCACTGAATTTCTCGGCATATATGGGCGGGTAAGTGGACACAGAGAATATTATTTTGTTTAGAAACTATATTTTTATTGAGTTTTCTCATTAAATTATTTAGCAACATAGACATGAATATTTCATTTACTTTTTCTAGAAACATTAATCTTCAAGTTTGGTTCTTATCTCTCTAGGTAAGGTAGCTACAGAGAGTTACTAAATAATGCTCAAGTTTCATATAACGCTTCCTAGCCAACCTAGGTAGGTAGCGGAAGCATTGTTATTATTTTTTGCGAGGTTGAAAAAAATAAGATAAAATTGAAAAAAAAAAAAATGAAAGTTTTCTTTGTTAACTTTCCACTTGTTTATTTACATCCTGAACCATTTTGGTTCTCTCTCTTTGCTTCCATCTTAAGTGACAGCCACTCCTTTTAATGGGGAAAACTATATTAACTCCCGATCCAATTTCGATGGTTCCTACGAATTTCATTGCTACTAAATCAAAGGTAGCCTCTTGCACAAACACAAACTCGGAGCTGTAACGTATACAAATATGTTGATGTCAATCCACTTGATATTGTTTGTTTTACGGTGTATATAAGAAAACTTTTATGATAAGAAATGATGTTGCAGATGGTTGTGAATAGTTTCAATATTTTAGACGGGGAAATGACTGAATTAGGAACCGGAATCTATTTGGGTGCTTCAACAATTGACCATTCCTGTATGCCTAATGCAGTTGCCACTTTTACAAGCACAACAATTACTGTTAGAGCTATTCAAGACATACCTGACTTCAAATGGTCTAAGGTGAGTGATTATTTCAAGTTATTTTTTTAATATTTATTTTGTAGTACGAGTATCTACCTACAGTTATTAGATGAAATGAATGGGTAGTGATATTCTACTACTGTTTCACTTACGGGCAGGTTACAGACACATTTTTTACGTGAATGAAGTAAATCTTCTTATAATACGTAGTAACTGTAGTGGATTTATGTATGTCTTACTGGATTTATGTATGTATTCCCAGTGGAATATATCTAGCCACGTTAGACATGTGATTATACGAGCTTGACTCCTGACAGGGGTCTTGTGATAGGTACGAAAAAGTACCTCTGTTGTCTCGTATGTCCTTGTGTTTGGAAGGATATGGTGTGTGTAAGCCACGGGGTTCTCCGAGTAAGTCTGTGCTATGCTGATCTTTTGGAGTTTCTCTGATTTGAGAATGGAAATTCCCGGGCTTTAGGTGCATATTCTCCCGTTCATATATAACGGGTGTCTGGAGATACTGAAAAGTACCTTTTGGTTCATGGCTGAATTGATAGGACGAGTCTTGAAAAAGACCGCTATCTTGTGTATACTCAGTCACCAAGGACGGGCATATCTCCTCTCGTGAATTAAACTGTGTAGCTTACATCTGCTGGAGATGTGTACGATTGGGCCGCAGAATATGCTCGATCCTTCTGTGTTTCAAGAAGATGAAATGGGACAATATTTGTCGCGAGCTCGGCGTGTGAATCACGCGGCTTTTGTTCGGAGTCTGCCTGTTAGCGTAGGCGGCGCTGCGCCCGGCGAATGTCGGAACTACGCCCATTCCCTTGGCGGGAACGGGGTGACCTAGTTCGTCCGCTGCTGGACAATTGCAAATTTGTATGGATGGAAGGAATCTGAGGTCATGTTTGACAATACGACAAACTGTGGAACGGCTTACTCTCAACGCTTGAGCTTGTTTTTGCACTGAGCGGCTTGGACTTGTTAGCAACACCTGCCTCACCCTCTCCACACTTTCAGGGGTCCGTGCCGTGCGAGTAGGTCCTGGTGGCTTCTATTTCATCACATTTCCAGTTGTTCGAAGGTCGTTGACCAACTTCAGAATCGTGTTACGGCTTGGGACAGCTCCATGACGGCCAATAGTAAATTCACGCCAAAACAGTCGCTGCGTCGCCACCACTGATTCACCATTTTTGATAAAAGCTTCGAACGCGAACAAGCGATGCCTCACACCCCGCTCAGTCATGTTGTACACTAAATGGCACATCCCCACGGTCCGAACGGGACCCTTCGGATGACCCCACTCCACCTACCTGCCGAGTAATACCCATTCGAAAAACGTCAGGTTTCCGTGGACCACCCTGTATATAATGAAACCCAATTTAAAAAATTATTTTCTTAATTAATATTGAATTTAAAAATAAGGAGAGTAGGAAGGCGCTGAGAACGCTCTGTGAATGGCTGACAAGCATGTGACGTCATGGTTTGCTGTCAACTAAACTTGAGTAAAATTTGGTTTTATCGTTATTTCTAGTGATGCTTCAACATCTTCTTGCACAACAGAGATGTGTACATGTCATCACTAAACAATATAGATAATAAAATATTATAGCAAACTAAAGCCTGTATAATATGTAAGCTCTATCGCCCTTCCTTATAATACTTGCAAACGTCTCTGCAAGGAAAAACCGGGAGGAAGACCTTACTTTTGGGCATCTTACTTTATTTATAGCATAAAATTTAAATAAAAAATTGATAAAATCTCATTTCAGTAGAGCCAATGCAATAGTTCATCTACGAAAATTCGCTAAAATGTACTGGAAATTACCGCAACTTTATCGTATTCCAATAGAATTCTCATTTTCCAAAATTGAGTTTACTATAATGTATGTCACCTATAGATGCTGATCAGTAAAGAGTAGGTAGCTGTTTTATCTTATTTCAGTTCGCGGGTGTCTAGATCTATGTTGATATACTTAGCTTTTACAAAAAAGGCCTTTCTTTCCTTAAATTGGTTTTTTAAATTAATCTTTAACGTTTCTCTCCAGAAACTTGGGCTCCTTCTGGAAGTCAAAATTCTAAATGTCAAATTCAAGATGTATTATTATCTATGCTTAGATCTTAGTCCTTGTTACTTATGGAGGGACTAACTAGTATTTTCATTAATTTCTCCTCGGTAGGTGTCTACGTCTATGCAGTTATATTTTGATTATACAACTTAGTCTACGTTTAATTATTATATATAAGTGTTACAGAAATAACACACCCCTGTGTAATAATTTGCAGAGTTTTCGTTATAAGAATGATGAAATAACAATACATTTAATTCAATTAAGAAAATAAGATAATTCTACGCAAGTGTCCTAAGATATACCTATCAGTTAATTCTCAGGACTCGTTGGATTTTCAGAACATCCATTAACCGGATTCTGAAATTGTTCCAATAAATTAATTGTAAAACTTTGATGAATTATTTCTGTTTCAGGTACGCATATCGTACGTAGAAACACTAAGACCTCGTGTCGAGCGAAATAGTGAGTTGTATCCTAGATATTATTTCGAATGTGACTGCCCTCGTTGCGATCCCACTTGTGAGGTGTGTCTTCTAGAAAATTCCATCGTATGTCCTCATTGTGGCTCTGTGGTCTTTGCCGACCAGGTTAGTACAGTGAAATTAATGCTCTTAATCTATTAATGAAATAGATGCTCTTTTACTTTTGTGTTATTTTAGAGGAACAACGATGGTTGATTTGACACTTTAAATATAAATAAGAAAAAGGCCTATTGGGGCTAGTTCAGGTAGTTGAACTATTCATGCCACCTCTGTCATTTCACCAAAATTACTCAACCTCCAAGAACGAAATGGCATGGCCGCACACCGGTCAGATGATGTTTGATCTGTTGAATTTAATTTTCCCGAGTAACATGAGTTTCCTCCTCAATTGCAGGAAGAACGAACCTGTTCCACTTGTCAACGTAGTTTACCACTCGATGTATGGTTGAAATATCAAGACGCACTTACTTTTACCAAGCACCAACATGAAATCATGAAGAGCGTAGCTTGTATCCTTTTTCAACACCTAGAATTACTCATTTTAACCAGTGTTGCCTGACGTCCCTTTTTGGGGGTACATGTCCCCCTTTTCATTCACTAATACCCCAATCATATAGACCTTGGGGGACACTGAAAAGAGGAGATGCAGATTGCAGCTCCTAGTGTTGCGGCATCAACACTTCAGGCAGCCAATAGTTGGGACTCCCCCTGCATTTTTATCAAGTCTGTTATCCTAGTTTTCAAATCTTCGTGGTGATCTAGTCGTGCTTTCTGTGTGTTTTTTTGAATTTGTGGATTTTCGTGCTTCGAAGCAATTCAATTTTTATTAATCTATGTCTGCTGCTAAAATATAAATTAGTTGGACAAATAGATCAGAATGATTTGTATAGTTTCGTGGTCTGGATGCTTGCAAGCACGCATCACAAAAATACATAACATCAAGTAGTCAATCCCTTAGTAAAATACATATTAGCTAGATAAATAGATCAAAATGGCGTTTTAAAATATGACTTAGAATATTTAAAATAATGACATTTAAAAATATGTTTCGAAGGTTGAATTCAAAAGCAAGAAAACTTTGTCCCGAAACTGGGATCGAACTCGGGTCCCTCGCCTTAGCAACCTGTAATGCTCTCGACTAGACCATGGAGGCCATAGCAACCACTGAACAATCACAGAACTTCGCTCCTAGATAGGAAGGCAGGGAGAGCCTCAAGTAGGCCACCCAGAGCGCTGGTGCTGCGACACTTAGAGCTGCAATCTGCATCTCCGCAATGAAAAGTACCTTTTTTGGTATTAGCTCCTTTTAGTCCCCTCTACATGACCTCACACTTCCAAATCTTACAGATTTGAGACGCCCGCCTCTCATGAAGTACCTAACTAGTCCGAAAACCGTTCGGACAACTGGCGTTGGAACTAACAGTCCTAAACGCCTCTACCCCTCCCCTTAGATATAATTATCGTCCCTCTCATGCCAAAACCACGAATGTGCCAAAAATCAAATTTTTGGGTTGTCGTCAGCTTTGATAGATATTGGGCTCCTGTACATTATAAAAATACCCCTGAACTGAACTGATAACCATTTTGATGAATAATGACCATGAGTTTAAGCCATGAATGTGTTTTGCAAGTTATTGTTTTGTGCCAAAACCATGAATGTGATGCAAGACGCACATTCATGATTTTGGCACAAAATTCCAATCGGGTAGTCTTGGTTACAAAATGATGAATGTACCACATTTATCTTTTTAGCGTGATGCTTCCCAATGCTCATCCCATTTACGAAATGTTGAATGTGCCGCACCTTGTTTTAACCCTTCAGTACTCGTGTCACTATACATACCCGAATACTCCCGTTGGGTCTATTTGACCCAGTCCATTTTGATTTCAAATTTGTCATTTTAAACGGTAATAAGATGAAAAAAGCTCATATTCTGAATGAGAGACTAACGCTGTTCAATTTGAATACAAACTTTGTCCAAAAAAACTGCTCTATATGATTAAAATTTGTCATCGAACGTGTCATGTTTGTAACCTCTAATATCACGGAATGCCACACTTTGAGCGCTCTTAAAATATATCAGATACTGCTCCAAATAATTTATAGTATTTTATTTCGATACTATAAGCATTGAAAAATCCCAAAATCGACGGTTTCCCAAGTGGATCAGTATGTGCACAAAATATCGTCATTCCAAATCTGATGAATCTTACGGTTTTCCATTCGTATATAAGTAGGGTAAAAAATTTCAGTTTCTCCTGTAATACACATTCATTTTTCTTAAATTCGTTCCATTCTTAGTTTAGCCATACAAAACCAATAAGTTTATAAAGATGTGTAACGCATTCAAAACTTTTCACAGTGACAAGACAAATAACTAGGTAGTACAATCAGTATTATGTATAAACAGTATTCGTATAAAGTATTCGAAACCTCAAAAATAAAAATTTTCTATCTGGAATCATTCTGTATTAATTTTATAATAATATTTTAAAATCTATTTTTCGTAATTAAAGGTAACCATGGTTCTCAAAAGTTTGTTGTTTAAACTACTGATGTTTATTTTTGATAAGGGATCAAAATGTGAAAAATCAAATTTCTTACTACTGAAACTAAACACCACACTAATGTAACCATCAAATACTCAATACAGCCTATCCTACTGATTTCACAGCCAATAGACTCAAAATTGTGTTACCTATATTGTTGCACACTATAAAAACCAAAGGATAGTAGTTTTAGACTAAACTCTAGGTAGGGACCCTGAAGTATGTTAAGTAATGGTTTTCCTAAATACGAGGTCTGTCCGGAAGTTCGTATAAATATTTTCTGTAGGGGCCTGAGGACTAGGGGGAAGAGTACCCGACCGGTTTCTCCTCTCTAGACAACCCACATAATGTTCTACGAATTTGACGTAGAACCAAGGTACATCTCCAGGGATGACGTAGTCCGAAAAGTCGCCACCCTCTTCAGCTTCCTACCAGTCTTTACAGCATGCCACTTTCCTTCCGATAGCACATTGAAGTAGGTCAGGTTAAAAAATTCGTTCAAGACTCGAAGTTTTCCCAGAGCTGCTGGGCTCGCACTGAACATTCTGTGGGTTGTCTAGAGAGGAGAAACCGGTCGGGTGCTCTTCCCCCTAGCCCTCAGGCCCCCTACAAAAAATATTTATACGAACTTTCCGGACAGACCTCGTATGAGAAGCTTCAAACTGATAGGCTAAAACCATGAAAGTTACTATAATGCCAAAACCATGAATGTGCTCTAAAATGAAAGGAGGGGGATGTAACGTACGTGAATGTAATTATGTATTAGTCGCAAATCCGTATTGGACTGGAAAGTGAAAGTAGAATGAATTTAAATTTAAAAAGTTACACCATTTATGTTTTCCATGAGACAGTCTCTTTCGTCCTCTCCCATGCAACCAACGTTCTCCCTGGCCAGTTATTGGGCTAATTTTTCTTTTAAAACCTGGTTAAACCATAGTTACGTGCATCGGTATTGTTGTGCACATCCAATTCTCTTGTCTCTAAAAGGCTCTTTTGCCACTGACAAGGCGGTATCCTAGTATTCCATAAGTTACTTAATTTATCGCCCTATTCACTTATTTTTTATTTATTTGAAAAAGATACGAAATTAACGACGATTTTCACGTACAACCGAGTAGTTGAGTAGTTGCTATAGATCACATGGCTTCCAACTTCCAATCGTCCAACCATAGCAAATGACTCATTATATCACCTGGTTAGCCCACGCAAAAAAAAAAAAAAAAAAAAAAAAAAAAAAAAAAAAAAAAAAAAAAAAAAAAAAATCCTCTCTTGAAAAAGTTGAAGTGGTTTTTCGCTGAAGAGAGTGATATAACATACTACATTTTTCAGGCTAAGAATTGCATAGCAAATTATCCTCGTTTTCTACGCAGTACAAAAGAGAAAAGATCCGGGGGGTCCAGGGGGGCGAAGCCCCCCGGCGAGGCGCGAAGCGCCGAGTATATATATATATATAGCTGAGTGTGGTTTAACGCATTCTAATTTATGGTAACACAAAACACGCTATGCTTTGCAACAGGAGGCTGCATTATCACATGTAGTATGTGATTAATACCATGTTTGTTTGCTCTATGCTGGGTCCTAAGCTATACAAGCCGTAATTCAAACTTGAATTTTTTCATAGCGCTCAATCTTACATAAAAGTATTCATTATAGGAGTATTCAAGGTCAGGTAGTTGAATCATTGAAAAGTTGCAGTGAATCTATCGGCTGCTTTGTGATACATGCGTATAGATAAGACACGATTATCGTTTTTCAGAACTACTGACTTGTCATGAAAGCTGTTCAAATTTTCAAGCTTCAAGTTTATAGATTGTAAGATTTTACAGATAATTTTATTGTTTATTATTTATAATTAATCTGGTTAAGAAGTAGCCTGTACTGACTTGGCTTTACTTACTACGTGCTTTACTTTGGCGCTAATTACATTTGGACGAAGGAGCCTAACGAAACGTCAGTTTTCCACCATTCGGTTTTCGAAAAGAACCAGAACGCACACAGTGCATAGGTATATAACCACTTTAAAATAAAGCTGTTGGTGGAATGCTCTGAAGGCTGAGGGTTATGTTCCCATTTTTTTGTATTTATCGAATAATTTTGAGTTCATTTTGAAATGGTGACCCTTAATGGTGACGTACTAGGCTGTGTTGATCGTTTTGTGGTTAGTGAGGTCTTTGTGCTCAAATATTTTGTGAAAGGGGCACTTGGTGTATGTAACGAAAAACCTGAGTTAACGTTCGCGAGAAATACCGAATAGCTACTTTCATACCTCCAGCATTTGCTTTGGAAACGAATCAAACATTTTCATTCATTTTTCTGTTTCTTCAACCCTCAAGGTAAACAATCACACTTTGTGGGAGTATACAAATTTGTCCATAGTGACTACAATTGAATCTAAATTTATTTGAATCGAAATTTCATTAATTTGTTCCTCTTGTATTTTGAATAATAGGATGAGTGCCACAAGCCATAACTTTGCCTAATAATCGCTTTGTAAAATCATTAAGATCTTAACGAAACATTAAGACCTGGACGCCTGCAAAGTCTGCCTGGCTAAACAGAATAGCATCTTCCACCCAGACAACATTTATTTTGTTCGCACCATGGACCTGGCTTTTGAGGCCTCTATTCAGCTACAGAAATGGGATGATTCCCTCGATTTGGCACCGAAGCTAATACCTGGTTATGAGTAAGTACCATTCATGTAGGTAATTAAAGACTTTTTGCAGCCGTCCCATGAACGAAACCGTCAAAACCGTAGTCCCTGAGATAAGGCGAGCACAATGGATGCTAACGATCCTTTTTTTTTGCACAGTTTTGTGACAACTACGACGACCGTAGAAGTAACGTTTAGTGTGACTTACAGCTTGAGGTTCCGCAGCTGATCAGTGGGCCTCAATACCTTGTAATTGTTGATGAGGAATCTCAGAGGAGCTTCATCGAAATACCTACAGCGTAACTCGAATAGGAAAGTTAGCCTCGGAGGTTCGGAGGCTGATCTGAGTCCCTCACTGCTTTGTAGTAGTATCTATCCCAGATCTCCAAAAAGGAGCTACATTTCTGGTTTCAGCATCATAAGTCGATTAAAAAACAATTAAGACTCAGAGGCTCCAAAGCTGATCAGTGTCCACTGATATTGAATTCTTGATATTCCAAAGAAGGTCCTTTTCAAATTGCAGGTCCGTTGGTAGACATCAATATGTCTTCGTAGATATAGGCACTTAATGAAAACTAGAACTAACCTTGTCCCGGGGGTACACTTTCACGCAAGTGTAGGAGCTACTATTGATGCGATCATGTTGAAATTAATATGGAATAATTGAACCATCGTCCCCCAACTATGTACCAAACTTGAGGGAGATAAGACCACTAGGCGTGAAAAAATTATGCTTGAAGTAATTACGTTTGCGCATGCGCAGAATAAAGAAATGATTCGAGAAGTATGCGATTAAAGGCCGGGACACACATATCCGCGTCGTGTCCGCACCGCACCCTCTCCGCAACACGTCCGAGTGTCGGTGACGGAGGTGGGAGGCCACACGGTTCCGAGTGTTGGCCGTTCATACAGGGGTGGGAGGCCATTGTTCAGAGTGTTGGCTGTGCATATGGAGGGTCTACCACAATTGCCCTTGAGACCCAACCCTGGTGGTTTCATTCGATTCTTTGGGAGGATATTAATAAATGGAGAAAAACAACTGTTACCTTGAAAGTTTTTGAAATCTCGATTTTTCAATTTTTTCAAATTTTTAATAAAGAGATTTAAATTTTCCAAACACGTTCTTTATAGTCATTGTTCCTGTATTTTTCGTTCGACTGGTCGTAGAGCACTGGAAACTTTCGAATCTCTTCAATTACCTAATAATTCAGGATCCATTGTCGAGGTCTCCACACCGCGTCCGTGTAAAACTAAACCAAACTAGTCTGACACGGTGCGGACGCGGAGGGGTGACGGTGCGGATAGGTGTGGTCTTCCTGGTAAACTCCCTTCTTATAACTTCTTCTCCGTGTGTTGTCCAACACACGGCCGTCATGCGGTGCGGACACGGCGCGGATATGTGTGTCCCGGCCTTAATAGGGAACCATTTCCAGCCTAACCCCGCACATTTCCTGTAAATTGTATCAAAATCGAATGAAAACTTTTGAAATTAGGCTCGTTAAAAGGAATACGAATTCGTGCATACGTAATAGCTACTAATGATAGAATTATGTTGGAATTACCAGGGATTGCTCAAATCAATCTCTTCCACTTATCCTCCGAATTCGAGCGAGATCGGACGACGAGGGCGTGAGAAAATGATGCTTGATGGAATTTACGTTTGCACATGCGCAGAGTGAAGTAATGATTTGGGAACAACTGAACTGAAAGAAAACTATCTCCACCCTAACCCGCACATTCCATGAACATTTCATACAAATCGGTTGAATATTGTGGAAATTAAGCTTGTTACAGGGATTTGCGGATACACGACAGACCCACACACATACACACACAGAAAGACCCGGAACGAAAGTTTTGCAGGTCTAAAACGTAAAATGCGAGTGGGAAATTTACCACTGTAAAAAAACTTTTTCATCCCTCAAAAGAGAAAACAATGCTTCCGCTACCTGTAGGTTGACTTGTAGTCCAGGAAATAAAGACATTGAGGTAGAAAAAAATAGAACCCAAACCAAAATTGGTACAGACGTAGGTGGAGGTCCCCTGATTGACATACTAAAAGTCCTGGGGGGTGGGGGTGCCGCTCGAGGGGGGGGGGTCATTAAAGGTCCCATTTTGGGGTTTTTCGCGAATATCTCGGAAACGGTGCATTTTTCGATGAACCATGTCTTATAGTAAATGAAAGCTGATAAAATTCTCTACAACTTTAATTATATACGTTTTATCGAAATTCCGAACCGTTACGGAGATATATGCATCCGAAAATGGACGAATTTTGAAAATTAGGTTTTTAGCTCACGTTTTTCGGATAACTTTGTTGATTTGCGTCCAAACCGTTTATCTGAGAAAAAAGTCCTCTTAGAGAAAGTTATAGAGCATCAAATTTCCTTGAAGAATATGTGGCTGAATGCCAATTTATCATTCACCAATCAAAAGTTACGCCAGTTTCAAAATTTTGCCCATTTTTACCCAAATGTTGTCAGGCCACTTTTCTGTGTCCTCCAGCTTGAATCGTCCTTCTTTCTGTCATCTGTCGTCATACACGACCCCAGAATTACATACCACCTCATGGGGGGGGGGGGGGGGGAATGAGACGACGATGTAAAAAAGCGATGCGTGTAATTAATTATGAAGTAATTAAATAATACATGATTACATGATTAGATGATACATGATTAGAACATGTCGTATTCTTCGTCACTCTCCTCGTCGGGCAGTTCCGTGGGGGCGGCGTTTGAACATGTTCCGTGACGCCCGATGCTGGCGACGGAGCAGGCAATGCCTGTTTATTGAAGTTTAAGTTGGCCACTACATCAACTTGTGTTATGTTGTTAGGTTCCACAAGTTCATATGTTCAATATTGAATAAAGTTCATTCTGTGTGTGTTCAAGAAAATGTAAAAAGTGTATTCTTCAAAAAAAAAAAAAAAAAAATATTAAGTACTAAAACACAGATCAACTGTAACACTAGGTACATTTACAAAATTCCACTGTTAGCACTTCATCTGCTTCAACTGGTTATGGGCCCAGCACTAATTTGTAGACAATCAACATGTCTCATGGGGATCCAGGAGCAGGTGGTTCTCCACCTGTGGCATCTACGAGTGTTGCAGTTGCAGGACTGGGAGCAATGCCGAACATTAAAAAATTGGTTGGTTCAGAAAATTATTCCAACTGGAAGTTCGGAATGGAAATGTTTCTGATCGCCGAGGATCTGAGGGCAGTTGTTGCAGGGACAGAGGTTAATCCAAGAAAGGATGCCAAAGCTCGATCAAAAATTTGTTTAATGGTCGATGAGTCTCTGTATCCTATGGTTCGTAGTCAAAAGTCGGCAAAAGATGTCTGGGCTAAGCTTGAGTCAAATTATGAAAGTAAAGGATTATGCAGACGTTTGAGTTTGCTGAAACAACTGTTTTCACTCGAGTTGACACAGTTTTCAACTGTTGAAGAATACCTTAATCGAATCCTTAGCATATCTCAGCAATTAGAGTCAATCAATGCAGGGCTTGAAGACGAGTTCATCGGTGTTGTCATGCTGAAGGGGTTGGGTGAAAGCTACCAGCCCATGATAATGGCTCTGGAGAGCTCAGGGGCAAAAATCACAAGTGATTAAGTACGTACCCTATTGAGTCAACAAGCCAAGCCCAATAATGAAAATGATAAAGCTCTAACATTGAAGAAAGAGTCAAAGAAAAAGCATTTTATTCCCAAGTGTTTTGCTTGTGACAAGAAAGGACATTTCGCTTCACAATGTAAAGCCAAGAAGAAAAATGCAAGTGAGCAAGGAACTTCAATGGCCTTAGCTATAGGGAGACTGGAAAACGATGAGTGGATCATCGATTCAGGAGCTACTTCACATTTTACCATGAGAGACGATTGGCTTAAGAATAGACGACCAACAGAAAGGGAAATAAGGGTAGCAAATAACGAAAAAATTCTAGCAAAAAGCTGTGGGACAGTTAGTTTAGAGTTACCCGGTACTGTAGAGAAAACTGATATCCATGATGTGATGTTCAGTCCAAATCTCAACACAAACCTACTATCAGTCGGGAAAATAGTCAAAAAAGGCTATAAGGTAGTATTTTCAAGAGATGGCTGTAGGATAATGGATTCCCAGACTAGGGTCAAAGGAAAAGTTTTCATACAGGGCATATATGATTCGGGAGTGTTTAAAATTGTTCCGAAGAACCGTGAACAAGTTAATGCAATCACCTGTGATAATTCACAAATGCTTTGGCACAAGAGGTTGGGGCATTTAAACGTGAGATCCATGAACCTTTTGAGGAAAAATATGGCTCGTGGAGTGAAATTTGCCTCAGCTGGATTTCAACCCTGCGAAGCGTGCGTGAAAGGGAAAATGACAAGACAAAGTTTCCCCACAAGCAAATCAAAATCCAAAAATATTTTGGAATTGATTCATTCGGACGTTTGTGGACCAATGCCAGTGGAAAGTTGGGGAGGAAAGAGGTATGCCCTAACATTCACTGATGATTTTTCTAGGACAACTTTTGTGTACATGATTAAAAACAAGAGCGAGGTAAAGAATGTGTTTCAAGAGTTCAAACAACTAGTGGAAAATCAAACAAACAAGAAGATAAAAGTTCTAAGGACCGACAATGGCTCTGAGTACGTCAACGTTGCATTGACAGACTTTCTAAAACAACATGGAATAAGGCATCAAACAACAGTACCTTATACTCCAGAACAGCTAGGAGTCGCAGAGAGAGTTAATACAACTCTAGTAGAGAAGGCTAGGTGCATGCTGCAAGAAGCAGGGCTCAGTGAAAGATACTGGGCAGAAGCATTAAGCACTGCAAACTATTTAAAGAATAGGTCTCCAACATCTGCACTGAAGAAGAAAACTCCTGAAGAAGTCTGGACAGGAAGAAAAGTTGCGTTATTTCATCTTCGTGTGTTTGGCTGCCGAGCTTTTGTTCATGTTCCAAAGCAGAAAAGAAAGAAATGGGACCCTAAAAGCAAAGAATACATATTCGTGGGATACTGTGAAGACACGAAAGGGTATCGATTAAGTGATCCCACTAATCCCACAATCGTAACGAAAGCGAGGGATGTGATATTCTTTGAGGCCGAAACGTTACAAACAAAAACCGACGAAAATCTTCATAATTCAACCACTGAAACAATAAACACTGAAAACGTAGTGATCATAACAAATCAAGAACGATCTGAGCAACCGATAGAACATCCCATTATAATTGAAACAGGGATCGGAGCTTCTCTTGATCTTCCATCAGAACACGTTCCAGAAGAAAATGAAGAATCGGAACAAGAAGAATGGTTTGAAACTGAAATAAATCACGCTGAACCACTACCAGAACTCGCCAATCAAAATTCAAGCACAGTGGCATTAAGGAAGTCAAGCCGGATTGTGAAACCAAAGCAGTGGCACTGTTGTATAGCTACAGCAGGGGATGAACTTGACGAACCAGCAAGTTATAAAGACGTGCTTGAAAGTGAAGAAAAAGAAAAGTGGTTAGAAGCGATGAAACGAGAATATGATGCACTAATAAAATTGAAAGCTTGGGAGTTTGTTGATCGTCCAAGCAACGGGCAGGTTGTCAAGAACCGTTGGGTATTTAGGAAGAAAGTTGGAGTGGATGATAAAATTTCGAAGTTTGAATCAAGACCTGTTGCTAAAGATTTTACGCAACAATACGGTGTAGTCAATGAAACATTCTCAAGACCTATGTTGAAGTTCGAGAAGTTTCGGAGCCTTCAGACATGTTGAGTGTGGTGCCCACTTAAGGGGGAGTATTGAAGTTTAAGTTGGCAACTACATCAACTTGTGTTATGTTGTTAGGTTCCACATGTTCATATGTTCAATATTGAATAAAGTTCATTCTGTGTGTGTTCAAGAAAATGTAAAAAGTGTATTCTTCAAAAAAAAAAAAAAATATATTAAGTACTAAAACACAGATCAACTGTAACACTAGGTACATTTGTACAATTACAAAATTCCACTGTTAGCACTTCATCTGCTTCAACTCCCCCTTAGTTTCCTCGGCCATCCGGGCTTTCCTGAGCTCACCACCCAACAAATTTGAATGCAAAAGACCACTTCGTACGATCATTGGTAAGGGGTGAAAGAAGTTGAACTCGTGCTTACCATGGAATAACACTTTTTTACATCGTCTCGTCTCACCCCCCCCCCCCCCCTCCCCCATGTGGTGGTATGTAATTCTGGGGTCGTGTGGGCGTATGTATGACCACAGATGACAGAAAGAAGGACGATTAAAGCTGGAGGACACAGAAAACTGGCCTGACAACATTTGAGTAAAAATGACAAAAATGGGCAAAATTTTGAAACTGGCGTAACTTTTGATTTGTGAATGATAAATTGGCATTCAGCCACATATTCTTAAGGGAAATTTGATGCTCTACAACTTTCTCTAAGAGGACTTTTTTCTCAGATAAACGGTTTGGACGCAAATCAACAAAGTTATCCGAAAAACGTGAGCTAAAAACCTAATTTTCAAAATTCGTCCATTTTCGGATGCATATATCTCCGTAACGGTTCGGAATTTCGATAAAACGTATAAAATCAAAGTTGTAGAGAATTTTATCAGCTTTTATTTACTCTCGATGGTTCATCGAAAAATGCACCGTTTCCGAGATATTCGCGAAAAACCACAAAATGGGACCTTTAATGACCCCCCCCCCCCCTCGAGCGGCACCCCCACCTCCCAGGACTTTTAGTATGTCAATCAGGGGACCTCCACCTACGTCTGTACCAATTTTGGTTTATGTTCTATTTTTTTCTACCTCAGGGCCCTTTTTTGTCTTCATTGCCTGGACTATTGTGAGCAATTTATGAGATGGAATTTAGCATCTAGGTACCAATGCCTCACTAGTAGGTACATTCGCACAGAAAATAGTTAATAAACTCGATTTTGCAAAGTTAAAATAAATACCAATGCAACTGTATCACCTGATAATTCCATTATTGGCATTATATCAGCTGATATTTACAAGACAATTTCTATGTCTACCGGTGGTTCCACTATCTAGCGAACATTGATGGAATTTAGAGCTTGATTGGCTAGTCATTAAATCCGCTTGCAGCGCATGATGAAGAAATACTAAGGTTTTTTCGAACTTCTAGCCCTTAGGGAGAGCGAACCATTCAATCTACAGCACTGCAGATGGTTTTAATCAATCCCTTGGGATTATATTTATCATTGACAAGCATAAAATCATTACTGTTACCTTAAGTTTTCGAAATCCCGATTTTTGAATGTTTGGCCCTTTGATAATACCCTTTAGGGTTGATAAAAATTGATGCCGATGTTACTGGCACGTCCCCCGAACGAAGTATGATTTTTGAGCCAAGTTTCATAAAGGTTGGTCCTGAAGTTTCGGAGAAAAGTTATGGACGGCGTACGGACGGATATGTACCTATATATATATATTTTTTTTTTTTTTCAATTCGATTTTTGGATTCTACGCATCTTGAATCGTAAACCAAACATTTTTCAGAGGGGTTAAAAACAAAAAAATAAATAAAAACAAAATTCTTGGTCGATTACGAAGGTTTATTAATGAAAATAATAAACCAAAATCAAATGAAAATAATATTATAAACATAAGTTTATAAACATAAAGTTCCCTGAAATTATCTTGGGATTCAGGGGAACTAATTTATATGAATGTTATGTCTGTCTAAATCTGTTAATAGTTTTATTTAAATTTTCTAGGAAGTACTACGGAACGCATCATCCGATTCTTGGCCTTCACTATCTCAAATACGGTAAAATTCTTCTTTTGAAAGACGACTGCGAAAAAGCGATGGACGCTCTAGAAAAGGGTCAGGAAATATTAGAAGTGACCCATGGTAAAGACCATCCTCTGTACAAATCGGAGTTGTCGTCCCTGCTTCTACAAGCGAAGTCTATCTTGTACAACATGTGAAGAATCTGAACGTAATTAAATTGTAATGGATCTGGAGCTGTGAACGCACTTGTAACATCCGTCCGTACAGTTCATACGAACCAATCAAATCGGAGGTTCGTGGCAGTGGCTTAGCGAGATCTCCCAACCTGGGTATTCGCAAAAAGCTGGACATGTAGACACCAATGAGCAATGAGCAGAAAATATGTTTCATATTTTTAAATAAAATCAGATGAAATTCTATAAATACAGATACCAACTGCACTATTCTAGGATTAGTAGTTTTCTATAGATGAAGTTTCAAAGTTTTTAACTCCTCTACTACGGTAACGTCACATTTTGCTGAAACTTGGAAAAATCATAAAAAGCAATTACTTACCATAGAAAAGCGAAAATGGTGAGGAACTTTTCAGAATGTAAAATTTAAAAATAATAAACGCAACATTTTCAGACCAATGGGTAACCCCCATTATATTAGGAAGGTCAGCACAAGTTCATCTATTTTTAGATAATATAATAACCCTTGTTATTAAATTATTTGTCTAAAAATAGATGAACTCGTGCTGACCTCCCTAATATAATAAAAGTTGCGGTCATATGTGCGTGGCTCCTTGGTTTTCATTTACCGCACTCAAGAAACCTGTCAGGTTATAACCAACGGGGGTCCGATTGTTTTCTCACAACTCAATTAAATGCGAATAAGTACAAGAGAAAAATAGCTTCCTCGTCTTGGACAGCCTGACAACCTATATCTCGTATAGTTTTCATTACGAAAATAACCAATGCATTCCGTGCCTGTTAACAACGGGAGCTCTATAGAACATCGACCGATGATAATCTCGCTCTTTTTCCCGTAAGATCGCGAATCTAATGAGTTTCTTGACAACTCACAATAATTCACACACTTGCAGTAGCCTTCACAACATGAAATTAAACACTGAAAGGGAACCAAGATTCAACTAAAAATAAAAAGTGCTACCAGATAGCAGTACAGAAACCAAATAACTACCAAAAACAATCGAAACAAAAATATTAAGAGACCCGAATCGATACCTTAGGCTGGCTTCACACGAGGCGGTTTTGAGATTACACAATGTGAACGGGCGGGTGCAAGGAGTGTAGCTCTGTGGAAAGTGAATGGGAGTTGCCCGAACCCCTTCACACGCGGTCAACTTGTCCGCCCGTACACAGTGCCTGCACCGTTCTCATCCCCACTAGTTGGTTCTACTCAAAGGACACTAGCGCCAATGAGCGTCTTCACACGAGTCAACTTCGAGCTTCGAGCCACCATGGAAGGCCTAGCTCTGCGAGGTTTGAATATAGAAACTTTTATAGAACCTTCGGATTTGTCCCGCGATATGGGACATGAGGTGTAGCGATTATGGGGACAAAATTAAAAAAAGTGAGGCGTGGAGGGAAGTGGCCCGAAAGTGTCATGATGGATTTGATGATTTGGAGCCAACACAACAGAGTGGAATCAGTAAGAACATTTCATCAAAATTATTTGAATTATTTATGTACCTAATTATTAAATTGAGGATGCAACACCGAAAAAGCGCCCATTTCCCGATTTTGTGAAATTGGATGAACCCACATTGTTCGACGTGGTCTCCTCCTTTTTTCACTTTCTTCGTGCAAAAGAGCAAGCACAAGAAGTGCTCCAGCTTCCTCGGGTTCTAACATCGTACTAAACGTCCCCTTGGGAAATGAAGTTGATTCCATATGGTGATAAAGTTGCCTCGTCTGAAGGGAGCGTTCACACGGCGGTCAACTTAGTGCCTGCCAACTTAGTGCCTCGTGTGAAGCCGGCCTTAATCATCGTGAGTAGTTTACTTCAAAAATATCGCAAGGTAATTGTAGGGCGCTTACCCTTGGATCTTACTAGGGCGCCTAAAACTCGCCTTCCGATCACAAAATCGATCTAACTAATCGATGATCATAATATGTTTCCTTATGGGTAATCTATGTTTCTGATCAGATTCGTTAGAGGGAAGCAGGCATGATTATTTCAACTGACCACTTTCTTAAGGGTGCTAATTCCCACGCTTTTTAAAACTCTACAAATTATTACATAAAGGTTTATTAGACAGCCCTCCAACGCAGAATACTGGTCCATAAAAAATTACATATCAAACTGAGTCTGCGGTGTATTATCGAAATATAACTGGACGATGTCACCTACCAGAAGAATAGAAATGAATTTAACTAAAAAGAATGAATAAATGAAAAAAGAAAAAAAATCTCGAGAGTGATTAGGAAGAAAGAATTAAAAAATGTATTGTCTCCACTGGGATACGAACTACCTGATTGTTCACATACAAAATATTGTAGGTACCTTCCTTACTCGAAAGTAATGAGGAACTTACTCGCGTTTTTTAAATTTAATTTAATTTTTATGTAGGAATGTAGAAATTGAAATTGGATGGGATTTAAAGGTAAATGGTGAACGAATTTTTTGTTGTTAGATGTTTCTATGATTTTATAGAAAAAAATAAAATAATAATAAGTTACCAAAATAAGTAAATAAAGTTTGAATTGTCTGAGAGCCTGCCGAAACGCCAGCAGCAACAACAGACTTTCTAGTCATGCATAATGATTTGTGATAGGTAAGTTATCTTATCAACTGCTTTTGGTAAGGCGCTCACTGTTCCATTATACAGTTGATGTTTCCGTGACTTGTTTTGATTTTGTGGACACCAATTTGGTGGGTCATTAAGATAATTATTAATTAGTAACAGTACTGATGAAAGATGGACAGGAAAAAATAAAGGCGGCTTTGTGAGTGGTGACATGGTCAAGAATCACATGGCTGGTGACACCTGAGACATTCTCGCACTCAACTTTTTATCTTAAATTGATTATTGCATCCGAATAGACCTATCTCGCAATGCAATTTTTTGTATGTTCTTCAATAGTACTACAACAAATTAGAATGAAATTTGACTTTTCTAAAATTGTTGCTGGGGAGGGGGAATTTCCAATCAGAACTTCATGGTTTTAATATTACTTTCCCTTTTTATTCATTTTCGTTCGAATTATGACCCTCCACCAAAATATAAACAAATTTAAATTCTTTTATGCTATACCTATTCAACGAAATAATACCCTTTCACCAAAAGAATTGTACATCATTTTAGTACGCCGGTTCTTCTTTCTTGTGAAAAAATAATTCTTGATCTGTCGGAATTCTGTTTATCCACATTTTGAAGTTCTATGTACAGAGATAGTCCTCGCACCAACACGTTCGTATCGATCTCGAAAATTAATTAAATCTTTTACGAAATCTGAAAATTGAAACAATGGTGGAAGAAATAAAAATTCATGGTTTTACGCACGCTTTAATCGTACATGGTAGTACAAGACGTATATGTAGGCTTCCAAAAGTTGTTTGGTCGTCAGCTCAAACTCATAAAACACCTTGGGGGAGGGGGGGGGGGGGGGGGGGGGGGGGGGGGGCTGTTCGTCGTATCTAAGAAAAGGCGGGATAGTGAAACTTTGTGAGACAAACTAGGTAGGTATTTATGAAAAAAAAAATATCTAGGTAGGTACCTGTTAGTCAGTTCTTGAAGGTGTTCGTTTAAACGCTGGTGCTTGGTCTGTTTCCGGTTGGCACACGGGTCCCCAAGTTTCCAGCGAATCAATTTGGTGAGTTCTGCTATTTTGTTTTCGGGGATTTTTTTCCGAGATCGGAAAATATTCAGGATTTTTTTTTTCGGGGATTTTTATTCTGTGAATCGTCACCATGTACTCACTTACGTTGATTTCTTCACCATCTGAAACTTTGTGACAGTAGCCTTCATTTCCGAGAGAACGCGTCTACTTTTCGCTCAGCGTTGGGTTGAACGCCGCTTCTTCTCGCGTTTTCGAGCTGCCGCGATTGGTGATAGCCTCAGCACATTATGCGCTAGCAGGGGAATGGGCTGTCACAACAGTCTCCTGTGTACGGATTTCGGCTCTGGACACCCAGCACCAGGTATCCTTAATCTGTTACAACCTACTGTTCACTGAGGACCTCTTCCTCCTAAACAGGTTCGTCGTCAGAGCCGGAATCGTCTGTATCTCGATAAATGTTAGGTAAGACTTCTTCCTGCTCTCCCTGTTCTTCCAAATCCCGATTTCATCACCTTATTAGCTCAGATATTTTCTCGTATATTATCAAACTGTTTAAAATGTATATTCACCAATAAACCATCACTTCTATCTAGCAACCAAACTCCAGAAACCACGGAAAATCTATAACCTTATTGACTAAAGAAGTTTACTGACAAGAAGCACTTACCAGGACTGAGTGTAACGCTGAAGGTGGCGCGAGGGAATTTTTCTCGCCTGCGTTTTTCTTACCCCCAGGTAAGAGGGGTAAGCCGGGATAATACCATCATTATAGAACCCAAGAAATAGACACAACATGGTGGTCAACGCCTCGTAACTTCATTCGGGCTGTCAGTTCATATCATCAATAACTTGAGACTTTTGAAACCAGAGGAGTGTAGTTCAACGAAGTCAGCATTTCTTTAGCTTATGCTTGTTACTCTATGCTAGCGAATTTTTTAAAATCTCAATCCTGAAGAGAGTTCTAGAATGATGTACATGGAAAAGCCTTGAAACTCGGGATTCGTTTCAGAATGCCTTGGAACGGATTTCTATGAAGAAAACTGGATTTTTAAACTTTTTGGTGCCATTAAAATAGTTTGTTTCGAAATTTTGCTAAAATTATTTATAACCACCAAAACCTGGAGTGGGACTCGAATGAAATCACAGTGTACGTACAAATATAATATGTATATATTAACGTTATCAGTACTGAACTCAACGAATTAGTCTTATAATACAGAATTTACAGAAAGATGAAATAAGTTATTAACATCTAATCCTTGCTTATCACAATACTCGGTACATATAAAAATTCATTACAGATTCTGTTACATTCCATCCGACAGCCAGAGACAGGAAAAATCCCAGAGTGATTGGCACTATTGGATAGAGGAAGATTTGCGTTTTATGGAGTATCTGTAGACCTGAAATCAAGAAAAAGTTGTATTAGTAGGTATGGTAAAAATTGTTATAGGTAATTTAAAGACAATATAGTTATGAATACGTATACCCTTATTTAGTTTTGAGAAGATATGAGAGCTTGAGTGTTTGTTCAAAGTTAAGAACGTACAAACGGCAAGTGATGTATGGAAGTGATGGTGAATGGGAAGCGAATCAGGGAGAGCAGAAGTTACGAGAAGGCAAGAGCGGAGAGTTATGAGAGCAGGAGGAGAGATCAAGAGATAAGGGACTGAGGGAGCCGTTGAACAGCTCCCAAAGACTGGCTCCTTGCAAGGATCCGCTCAGTAAGGAGTACAGGGTTTGCCCAACTCTAGGCTCGAACTGTCAGTCCCAACCCGGATGGTCTCACTAGATTCTTTGAATCTCGTTGAACATAAACCAAACAAAAAATACCCTCTTATTTCGACAGTTTTTGAGTTATTAATTTTTACTTTCCTTACTTAACCCGAAGGGTGAAGGGAAGAAAGTCTTGCAATCAACCTGAAAATCAATTTCTGAAACTCATACAAGGATGGGTATTTTGTTTAACCTGAACCCATATCTATACGTTTCATGAAAATGTATGTGTAACTCATGTACACGATTGCGACCTTACGGAAATGAAAATAGGTGAAAAACGTCATTTTAGCACTTTTTTGCCTTTTCTCCAAAATGGCTCGAGGAATTTTGATGAAATTCACAAGAGTTACTCCTCTCCTGGGTAGATATGATATTAGACACCCCTCATGCTTGGGAAAATATTCCAAGAGAGGTAATCAGCAAAATAATTCCAAAAATACTTTTAAAAACCGTAGTTTTTTAGCACTGTTTCGGTCTTTCCTTCAATATGGCTCGAAGGATATTGATGAAATTCATAGGAGTTACTTTTCTTATGGATACAAATGATATTCGATACCCTTCACGGCCAGGAAGATAGGAGAAGAGGCAAAAAACAGGACAGTAATGAGCTAAATAAATGTAAAAGCATAATTTATAGCACTTTCTTAGAATAAAAAAAGCAGTATCTATCACGATAGCATCCATGTAAAATGAATGCAAGTAAGGAAAGTAGTGTGAAGCCTCGCACCAGATGTTTTTACATTTCAACCTTAGGCTTGATCAAGTGATGTCGAAGTTACACTTTTTTCTAGTTTTGCTGGCTGATGTATGATTTTTGTGCCCAATTTCATAAACTTTGGTCAAGTAGAGGAAATCGTTCATACCATTCATTTTATGGGAAAGAAAGCTACCCCAAAACATCTAGAGTCAGCCCGGTCAAATGTTCTCTTCAGTTTTTTCATCTTAACTCATTTGAGAACGATTGATCCGATATTGGATAGTTTTAGAAGCAAGATCGTTGAAAACGATTGATAATTAAATTGGGTAGTTTTAGAAGCGATTCGAGTATTAAGCAATAGTTCATGTCCATTAGAGACTAGGGCCATTCCAGGCAAAGGCGAAAGTCATTGGTCCTCCCAAATAGATTGAGCTTAAAAAAAAATTAATTAAAAAAATTCCAAATTTAAGTGACAAAGGCAACCTCACTCGCCCTTATACCTATATGTTTTCCATCAGTGTTTTATACTTTTTTATCTTTTTATTGGATATTTTCATTTTAACTTTTTATCCGAACATAAAATTGTCTCGTCGAATTACAATTTTGAAGATAATAAATTAAATTTTAATAGGGTACTTACTGCTGTAGCCTAAGAAGGTTATGTAAGTGTAGTAGACGAATGAAATGAACCACAGCGAATTGCCAAACAGTCGTGATACAAACATGTCCTGACTGATGAATACTGAAAATAGAAAGTGTTCTGTTAATGTACGCAGAAATCGTCAAGTACCTGCAAAAGTGCATGCGGTACACATGTCACGCGGTTTTTATCATATCAACAGAAAGAAGTTGTGATGTGAACGATGATGTGAAAAAGGGTAGCTTGCTAAGTACTATGTATTCAACTATAGTTACCTGAATCCTACTGTAACTTGTAAAATCTTTAAATCAGAAAATCGTGTTGTGCCAAGCAAGCAAAACTGGAAACTGATTTTTATTAGAATGAAAACTTCAACATGTGAGAAAATGTATAAATGAGATCTTTATTAAGAATCAACTTATCAACTCCAAGTGATCAAAACTAAGTAGGTATCGAAAGTAATGATAAAATGTGAAGCAACAAAGTCTTGAATACGTCTAAGTATTTTGGATACATATTAATTTGAGAAAAACCTGGAATGAGAGTGATTTTTTAACATACCTAATTAATTAAATCTCAATTGGATTTAATAAAAATCACTTAATTGGTTTACACAAATTTGTTCAGCCTGGGCGAACACTGCCAGATTAATTGCCACCTCTGCACATGGGCAAATAAAATTCTTTCAAAGCATAATTATATGATCCATGAAATTCTGGTAACAATAATATATTTTTCTAAAGTATCCATCTGGATTCCATATGGATTTAGGAAGGCATTGAGCAAGACGACGGCAGTTACTAGAGTCGTTCAAGAATGCTTGGCATCTAGGGACACAGGACGAGTTGTAGGATCAGTTCTTTTTGATCTCCGAAAAGCGTTTGATCTTCTCAATATTGATCTGATGAATGAAATATGAATATGACTAATGCAACTAGAATATTATGGATTTGACCAATGTGCCCTAAACTTGTTCCATTGATACTAGACTGATTGGTGTCAGTACATTCCAGTGAATCGGAGATTTTAATGGGGAATTTTCCAATTTCTAGAAACTCAGTTGGGGTAAACAGGGTTCAATCATGGGCCCCCTGATCTTTATCCTGTTCATCAACGATCTGCCTATTGCTATAACCGAGCCTCTTGGCGGTATGGTGGAACGTTCTATAGAGGTAATTCAAGAAATAATGATTTTGTTAACCGTGGCGTCAACGGGACAGTTCTTGTTGCCTGACGATGTCCAGTTCAGATACACGTGAATGGGAAAACCAGTTTGCCGACTGTCACTATGTAGTATAAAAACGATTACCTACTTTTTTGTTTACTTGTATTACACTTCCCTGCATGAAATCATCAGGGCGGAAGTGGCCACAGCACAATCTTGTAGTTTTTTTAAATGACAAAATCTTTTTCCTGGTGGATTGCCAAAGTCCTCTGCTTTCTCAAGGTTTCATACCACGATTATTTCACGGAAAAACACAGCAAATACCCATCGTAGGATGTGAGATAAACAATAATAATTAAAATAAAATTTTAAAAAGCTGAAAAAAGCTTGGAATTTTCAATATTTGAGAAGCTTTTTCTGTAGTCAAGGACGCCTGTGGATGAAGAACAGTGATTGTTCACATGCAGTAGGTAAGTACCTGTTTTTTCCCCCAGATTTTTGTTAGTGTTTCTTTTTAAAAATAATTTATTTATTACTGATATAATTATCATTCTTTACCGGTATTATTGAAGGGAACGAATCATAGAGCAAAAAAGGTGATGCAAGGTATCAACTACTGTGAAAGACATGTGAACTATGTTTCTACTGTAGATGCGTCGCTTCCTAGCGGCGGACCATGTTAGTTCGGAACCCCATTTGTAAGATAGAGTCTACTTACTGTGATAAAAGAAGAGTTGGACGACGTGAAGAATGACTAGAGGCGGGAAGAAAGCATTCAAATGAACATCGAACGCATAGCCCCACTCTACATCCTGCCCAAAACTAGAAGGTTTTAGCAGGTACTTATTGCTGACAAACCTAGAACGATTGAAATCATTGTTGGTAATACTTTCTTATACATACTTTTGTATATGCAAGTTGCATGTTACCCAAACAGTAAATAAAAAATATATATGAGCGAAGTTTCATAAATTAATGCATGCATATTGTCATTTTTAGCAACGTTTTATTTATTGCAGTTGCTCCAATTTTTCGAAAAATTTCGTCATTGAAATCCGTTTTGAGGCATTCTGAAACAAATCCCAGAGTGTAACGCATTCCCATATATATTTTTGTATTTTAAAATTTTTGGATCCAATGCAATAAATAACTTCATTTTCTAAGAAAATTCGCTAAAACAAAATAATTTGATAGATTGGTTTCGGATGTTCCATCGTTTTAGCGATTCGTAGGTTTAGAGATTACTAGACCTAAATGTAGGGTTATAGCAAATGTGCGTGCTTGATCTATAGTAGAACCTTAACGCTGTACCGTATCGATGTGGGCCTTCGCAAGGCATATCATATTCGCGAAGCATATCAGCGAGCTAAAAATAATTATCCTTTTTGCTAAGGAATTATGAGCTCAAAGTGCTGGTGATTATATACGAGTATATGCCATTTTTTTGTTTGAACGTACCAAAGAAGTGTTGCGACGCAGAGACCGACTGAAACACAGTCAACCAGCAGAATATAGATGAGGAACTTCACGAACGACAGAAAGCTGAGTCCAAGAACAAATATGAAACCAACCGACGCAACTAAAACAAAATTAAACTAATATGTAACAGCAATGAAAGGAGGTATATTACATTAATAAATCTTAATTTATTACTGGAATCGTAATTAATATAAAACCTAACAAACACAGAAATAAAACCCTCAAAACTTTCACCACACTCTAAATTGGTGTTGGGTTAGCCAAAAGTGCACATTTTGATTTTTTAAGAGAGTTTGGAAAATAAAAATCAAAAATGTTTCAATTATTCTAGAGGCTCAGAGGAACATTTAACAAAAATAAATAGGACTATACGATATTTATAGACATAGTTATGCCCATGCAAAGTCATTTACCTCTAGGCTCGTTACTTGGGGTTCCACTCCATGTTGAAAATGAACAGATCGCTTTATTATTCCGGTATTTTGATTCTATTCCGAACTATTGATCGTTACTTAATATATATTTCTCAATTGGACCGTGGATTCCAGAATATTTTGATTGTTATCAGGATGGAGAGTTATCAAAGTAGTACCTATGTATTATCCATGGTTGTTTTTTCGCTTCAAACTTCATATTTGTCTCAAAAATCGCTCTTTATAACTAGGACTATTATTTTGGATCTAAAATTGTCCTTCATATTTATGTTGGGAATATCTAGAAGAAACCGTATAGTGCAAAGTGATGAGGAATAAGATATTTGGACGAAAGTGTGGAAAAATGAGTTGGTGTATGAGAGAGTTCATTATTCGGAGCTTCCAGAAGCTTGAATATTGCATGAAATAGGGAAAAGAAGGTAAGTTTTAGAAACTACCTGATGAAGAAAAATTTTATATGACAATAAAACACCCAAGTCAGTTACGGCTATACAAAGCGTTTGCCGAAACTGATCGAGTTGAGCGAGTGGGCGGCAACGGAACAGTCCAAACCCCCATAATAATAATTTGAATACAGAATGATGTAACCGTTACGAATTTACCGTAGGCTCTAAAGATGAAATTAGGAAAATGAATTATTTAGGGAAAATTGATGAAGATAATGTTGCAGTATGAAGACTATGAAAACTAAAATTCATTCTCATTTTTCAAAACTACTATTTCAAGTTTTCTTACCTATGTACACTTACACTTAAGTCCGAGTCACTGAATGGACATAATACATCATAAGGAATATGATTTATCAAATCTTTCTTAGGAGAGCTAAATGTACCTATTAGGTAATGTTCAAACAAGAAGGGAAGTACCAAAATCACTCCTGAAAATAGCGTCATTTGATGGTATCATTAATTTGTACGCGCTATTTTCAATCTTGTAAAATGGAATAAAACTAGGTAAGTTTCTTACCCAATAGCTTACACTTACCCAATAACCATAGGCATAACAAGACGAAAAAGGCAGGGTCATCTCGTGCGAACTGTGATTTAGTTTCTAAAAGGATAAAACAAACAAAATAATAATAAATTAATTAAGAAGATCCTAAACAAAGTAAGGAATAAATTCAACATGTTACGTAGAGAAGTTCAAAATACAACTTTGACCAGCGTTATATTACTGTTACTATACATTACATATAATACATGTGTACTGATACTGCCGGATCGGAAATGTTGAACCTAATTTCTTGGTGGAACCGTTCTGGAACTGCTCCCGGCCAACCAAGATACCAATATCGATATAATTGTTCCATACATTAGTATAAGTATCCTATGGTTCCGTGTTTCCAATACGAATGCGCTTCTCGATTTCCAAAGAGTTCTCAATCCGGAGTGATCCTAATCCGTTTTTAATTTGAGTTCGCACTCCTTATCAATTTTATTCTGTTCCCATCATAGGAACTGATAGGTAAACTTCATTCCTCTTTCTCTGTTTCCATCCAGCCCTTTGTTGGGCGACGTTATTTTGGGGGACTTTGTCACTATACAGCTCAAGGAAAAGAGGTGGAGAAGGGAAGGCGTGGGTGTCGAAACCCTCAGAACTCATATCAGTAATTTGGAGTATATTGGAACAGTTACAACAAAGATCAAGATCGGCAAATCTCTAAGTGATTGTTATCCTGTTGTTTGTAGATTTGTGACAGAGAAGATAGAAAGGAATAGTTACCCCTTCCAACGACTAACATGATTAACCTGCGACACCCAGAGGATAACCAGGAAGCCTTCTGTCTCCAGGTGTAGCCTCAGGTGTGGCAGCTTCACGGATAGAGAAGGGGAAATTATCCATAACCATAACAGAATGTGTCTTGTTACTAAACATTTTCCTTGTATACACCTATATAACGTGGATTCTCTCATCTATAAAAATGATCCAACTTCTGCTTTCCACTCAGTGAAATAGCAAGATAGTCAATAATGTTGAGTTAAACAAAGTTTTAGGATTTACCAATTAACCATAATATTTTTATATTATGAAGATCTTGGTATCGTTGATCACTATAATAGAGAACGAAACCCGTAGCAGAAATTATGGGTTAGTGACAAAGATCCCGTTCACCACAATATGTTTTCATTTTGCTATGCAATACCTTCCTCTAACATGCTTTGGTATAAATTAACTTCGCACTTCCATTGCTATCTCGATTACAACACCTCCATTCAAGTCGGCGTGCTAGTACATTTTTAGATCCACATGCATTTCTTTTGTTCCACTTCTTCCGCACCAGTATCAACAAGGCCTTGTACAAGTCTAATATACCTAGATGTACTTAATAATGAAAAGTTTAATATTTCTTTGACCTTACGTTTTCTGTATTGGAAGTTCCTGTAGACTTTTTGAGGATTGATGAACAAGTACGTCATTTGCCACATAGCAAATTCAAAATCCATCTGATCAAATTTCAAAAGTCGCCGCAAATAGCGGTAACGTTTAATTGCCGCAGACATGCAAGTTCTGAAAAATAAAAAAGTAAAGCTGAAGATTAAATTGAGTTAATGACATGAACAGCAGAAGTCTTCAGAAATATATAAAAATGCTAACTAAGAAGTAGAAATAGTTTTACGACTGGCCCAAAACTCACGATTAACACGAATAAAACTGGGGGTATTCATGGTGAAATTAGAAAATTGAATTTATCAAAAAGTGATGGTGTGAAATTGGTGTGAAAATGGTGCATTTACTATTTTAAAATTGAAGTATATTTCATTACGAAAATTTAGACGCTTACTTTTCTATGACGAGTGGTTTAATTTTATGATTTGGCATAAAACTACATCAACGCACCCCTACCGCCTGGGGGCAAAGTCACAATTTCCCAAAACTTTGAAAAATCGTACCTACTGCGTTTGGTGTCTGTATTCTTAGAATTTCACCCGCTTTCATTAAAAAATATGAAATAAACGTAAAGGGGTAGCCCTCATTGGTGAAAGCCAAATCAGTGTAGGCTACCCCCAAACCAGGTTATACCATGAATACCCCAACTGTAAGTGAAATCGAAAGACAACAGGAGGTTTCGAAATGGGTACCAAAACTCACAAGGCCGGCCGACATGAGGTGACCTGGGTTTCTTAAATCAATTTTTTGTGACAACCAGAACAGCCCACCGACTGAATGTTGATGGTGTTCCGAGAGTTCGTGAGATGGGGCTCTGACTTGACATGTCCCGCTGTGCGCACCCCTACCGAGCTGAATTGTAACTACATTCCCCCATAGTCTTTTCGCACGAATAGGTTCCATTGAATGAATTGGCGCCTCAGTTTTTATTAATCCATGTCTGCTGCAAATAGATCAGAATGATTTGTGTAGTTTGGTGGTCTGGATGCTCGCATCTCAAAAATACACAACATCTAGCAGTCAGTCCCTTAGTAAAAATTCAGATGAGTTGGACAAATAGATCAGAATGATTTGAATAGTTTCGTGGTCTGAATGCTCGCATCTCGAAAATGCATAACATCAAGTAGTCAATCCCTTGGTAAAATAAAGACGATTAGATCAAAATTACGGTTTAAAGTATGATTTAAAACATTTATAATAATGACGTTTAAAAATATGTTTTGGAGGTTGAATTTGAATGCAAATAAATATTGTTCCGACTTGGCTACCCATAAGGGAGCTTATTTCCATTGCCAGTTGACGCTAGTTCGAATTCAGGTCGGCAGGGGCGCGCACAGCGGGACATGTTGTGTACCTAGTGTCTGGTGCGGATCTGTCAGTGTTCAATGGAGTTCACGTTCAGGGATATTTAGAGCCCACCTATCACGAAAAAAGATGCCCGGCTATCACAGCTTGGAAACTCATCACCAGCAGTAGGGAAAAGTGAAGGAATTTATCTATGAACGCCTACAAAAAGTAATTCGTCAGGCGACAAAGAAGGTTTATTTAGTGATGGTTTGACTTCGTGAAGGGTGTCTACTAGATCTGTAAAATAAAAATCGGGGACTTTTGGGGTTCTAAATTTTAAAAATCGGTGACCTTTTACAGGCTTTAATTTCTTTAGGAATAGCGTACCGAAATACCAGTAGACCTAATGTAATCATGATAGCCTATATAAAATTAGATCTTCATAACTTTTTATTGATTCTAGCCTAAGACTTATAAAGTACAGAAGCCTAAGACTACTTACAGAACATTAGTAAAATATAATGTACAAAATATTTAACATTATAGATTTTAAAAAGAATTCTTACCTTAGTTTTGAAATTCTGCAACAGTGATTAGTGCAATTAGGCCCACATCATCATATTCTATTTTTATTACAACTTACTACTAAGAATAAGTTATGGAAGTCTTTAACAAAATGTATATGCAAATTTTCAATATATTTATAGGTCTATGTACAAATATACACAGTACCGTAAGCTACCAGTACGGTAAAAAAAAAAAAAAACCCGGAAAGTTTTACACTCTCTTCAATAATGAATTGAGTTTAGAGTATTTTACACTCAATTCTTCATTCTTCTCTTGCAACAATTTTTGTTTTTTTAAATTTTAATTCCTTTATTTCTATTGCTGCCTTTTTTTGTGCAGTGTAGCGAAGCAGTTGTAACGGTTGCAAATTTTTGACAGTTCCCATCATCTCTATCTAATCTGTTGTCTCATTGCAACCGATTCATTGTGCATCTGATGCGGAGAAACTGCATTAGTCGCATTTGCTTCTGTCTACGTTGCCGACGCTTGCAACTGTCAGTACTATGTAGATTCAAAAATCTCAATTGCTTCTTTCCATAAAAATCGGTGACTTCTACATTAAAATCCGTGACTTTCGGAAATATCCGTGCCCTACTATTAAATCCGTGACTTTTCCGGGACTCCGTGACCTGTAGACACCCTGTCGTAGGACTATGATCGCATTCGGGAGAATTCGTACCATGAAAAAATTGAATTATAATTTGCCGGAGAATTGTGAGGAATATCTAAGTTCAGATTAGATCGAAAAACTTGATTATATCTTCACCTTTGTGTTACGGGTGAGGGCAAAGTAAATGAAGCCAACGATTCCCTGCTGAGTCTTCTTACTTTACTGGAGCCAGTGGTAACCATTTTAAATCTCACTTAGGACATCTAACTGAAACAGTCGTCGTTTAATATAATAAATTGATTATTACCTTCTAATGAATAGTTCCAGAATTCATTCATAAAGAGGTCAAACTTACAGCATATCCAGGTTTATTGATGGATCTTTGCTAGCCAGTTCTACATGTCATGCGAATGACACGTACGTTATCGTTGACGTAGATATCTAGGGAGGGAGCACCGTACTGACTGCATCAAGTTAATGTGTGCGTGCTCAAGTTGTACGAGCAAATCAATAAGCTTGCTCTATAAAACCAAAAATTAAATCTTCAAAATTTATTAATCTTTCAACAAAACCTTATGCATAAAACAAACATCTAACGCAACTTATCAGTCATCAATGTTATCATTATCTTCTTCTTCTTTATGTTCTTGCTACAAAAAAGTTGATCCATGTGGATACTGGTAATGGTGGATGCTCCTTCTTTTTTCTGGGTAGCGTTTTCTTCCATCGCTCGGTGCGGTGAAGACTCCCAGGAACAAGGTCTAGTTTTCATCAGATTTTGATTAAATTTTCTGGGAATTTGTGGGTTAGCCTGTAGATTGTTCCCTACCTATTTAATTTTTCTCAAACCACTACTCCATTCTGCGCATGTGCTAACGTAAATTACATCAAGCATCATTTTCCCGTTTCCTAAAAGACCGATTTCGAGGTTTTACGTTACCTACATCTTAATTGACCATATTCCGCACTGGAGTTTTTAATTATTATTAAAATTTATTTATTTAATTATTATAATATTATTTTCGATTGATAGGTAGGTACTTTCTTACTTGAATATCGTTATACTGAGATCAGGTTGACCAGTAATAGGTAGGGAACAATTTACAGCCTAACCTTCAAATTCCCAGAAGATGAAATCAAAATCTGATAAAAACTAAACCTTGTTCCTTGGAGTACACTTCCGCGCAGGAGCTAGTAATGATGCAATTATGTTGAAATTAGGGTGAAATAATTAATCCATTGTCCCCCCAACTATGCACCAAATTTGAGCGGGATTGGATGATTAGGGCGTAAAAATTATTATGCTTGAAGGACTTTACGATTGCGCATTCGCAAAGTTTCGAGAAGTATGGAATCAATAGTGGACCATTTACAGCCTAACCAGCACATACCTTGAATATTTCATCATTATTGGATGAAAACTGTTGAAATTAATTTTGGAGAAAAGCTGCGGGCGGCGGACGGACGGATTTTTTTAATTCGATTTTGGATTCTACGCATTTTGAAACTTACACCAAAAAATCTTCAGGGGGGGGGGGGGGGGGGGTTAACATTTTTGTTTTCTTGGTCAATTACGAAGGTTCATTATTGAAAATAATAAACCAAAATTGAATGGCTATTAAGTCTTTCATGAGACAGTGTTGACCTGAGGTAAGTTTTTGTCAGGTTAAGGACCTCATGGGCAGACGACTGGTCTACTGACCATGGACCTTGGTCAAGCGCTACTGTATTTCAGAATTCATTGGGGTAGATCTCCAGTCTTACCGTCAAATTCAACTGTAATAGTTCTGAGACAACTTTCCTTCTAATTTAAATATTTCTGTTCAACATTTAAATCAATTTCTAAAAATTTGCCAAATTTATTATTTTTAAAGTCAAATTGGCCAATTGTATGCCCCTTCAAAAAGCTAGAGTGTGCGGCTGCATACCTCGCATACCCCTCAGGCTGGTCCAGCTTGTGATGCCTGAACATAGGGATCATACGATCTGTACAGAGAGCCAACCAATCACGTCCAATTTTTGAGCCTCAGTAGTTGTTAAAAATCTTCAAGTTTGGAGAAGATCTGCTTCCAACAATCCAAGTGGACCAACCGGTATGTGGAACATGAGTCGATTACAGCGCTTAGTGGCGGGAGCTTTCTTTCTTCACTGTTCGATGAGCCCTCTTTCTTGGTTTTGTGTTCTCTCTAGTAAACAGAGGTTTTACTCCACCTCTGGCGTGTTCCACCTTAATATCGATAGCCATTAGCCATCGATATATAGATAGTACTATCGACTATCGTCCTCTCTAGCATCCACACCACAGAGCCTTTGAGTATTAATAAGATGGAGGGCTATTAGTGATGTTTAGGCAGTCAAACCATACGTGCCACTACTGTCGTTTGGCTTTTGAATTGACCAGGGGCAAAATGGCCGAACACTGATCAGCTGATGTAAGATGTGATGTTGAGTTTGGTGAATGAATGGGGATTGTATACCTAGGACATATTTCTTATTTAAGATTTACATCCTAATTGTGCGCCGTACATGTATACCACTATTTAACACAATTAATATTTCATATTTTTTACAACTGTGTTTTTTACACTAAGTGTTGAAATGACGCCAGTACACTCTAGTGGATGTTTGATGAAGGTAGATCAGCTGTTTTGTGTGTCCCAAAACAAAAATAGGAGGCACCAAGATTTGGGCATGGGAATCGAAGTATGTACATACTAATATCTAGACAGTTATGACTACATACCTAATTAATACTAAAATGTAACAATAATAAGTAATATCAAAGAAAACAAATTACAATAAACTGCATTGTCATTTGAATTTGAAAAAAGCGAGGCGAGCGCGGGTCAGTCAATTGCAAAGCCAACGCGACTGTAGTGACATCTATGCCTTGACGCGGAAATAGCGTTGAATTCAGAGCAATGGTCCTCCATCTTATTAATACTCAAAGCACAGAGCAGAGTAGGAGTATCCACACAGTCATTACGAAATTAAATTTATTGTTGTACCTTCTTCAACGTTCGGTTTGTTAGTTATTTCAGTTACTGAACAAAGTTTTTTTTCCCCATTCAAGATAATTTTGTGATTTGAGTTTAATCAAGCATAGTAATGTTTGGCCAAAAGCAAACGACGACCGCTAGCACGGGGTTTACGTTTCCCCAAGCCTCGGCGACCACAGGATCTTCGTTGTTTGGCGGTGGAGCGCCTGCTGCTTCCACTGGTTTTCCTGCAGCACAGCCTCAGCAACAAGGTGAAATATTCATCTTCAATAAGCAATGGGTTTAATTGAATTACTACTCGATGGAAGATTACTTGTACCTATGTTACTAGCTAAACTTCCAGCTTTTCCACTTGATGTATAGCAAAGTATTTTATAAGTACGATCCTACGTATTTTTAAATAGTAGGTACCTTTAACTACTTGGCCCTAGTTGGTATTTTTTTTTTAATGATATCACTAGTTATTAAGGTATTCTCTAGTTCAAAAACCTATGTTGCTTTACTTTAAAGGAGAAATTGAAGTGACGGTGTAATATTTAAGGATAGCAAATACCTATCAAAACTGTGCTTAAGGTACTTCGTAGATTTGTGGTAGTGTGCCTGAGACACATTTTTCTCTTCGCCAAAAGACAAATTTTTATGATAAATTTCAAGTTATGCAAACTTGTGGTTGAATTATTGATATATAATAGTCTGGATATATAGTAGAATCCTATAAGATAAGTGAATTTATTGTATAATGTGCTTGGGGGATTTTATCATCTGCGGCGAGCCACACTGGATGCTAACCTGATAAAGTCAAGAGAGTCGAATTATTAGAGAATTCCTAAAGCGATAGGAGGTTTGTCCAATAGACAGTCCTGGATCGTTCTACTCAAGCCTGCCCCGTTTTGTGCGTTTGGACAGTCGGAACTGGTTCTGGACCAAGTGTTGACTGTTCGACAAAACAGTCCGGGATGGTCAGCGACTAGTCCTAAAGCTGGATTCACATAGAGCGGAACGAGCGCGGAAGGACGGAACACAATCTGATTGGCTGTTGGGACAACAGTTGAGGAGGGTGGCTTCCATGTTGTCGGAAGGGGTGGACAGCAGTAGAAAGAAGATTTCCGCGCAAGCTCAGTGGATAGGAATGTTGATAACAGCGAGTAGAGGTTTCAGATCTGAGAGGTTTTCAGTAGGAAGGTTATGATTCCGTTCATCACAGAGACTGCTTCATGTGAACACTGTTTCCCACTCCCCCCCTCCACTGGTTTTTCTGTCCTTCCGCTTTTCGTGCTCGTTCCGCTCCATGTGAATCCAGCTTAACAGTTCTGGATGTTTTCCGGTACTGTTGGTCCCACACATGCGCACTCTATGTGACCGGTCCCTCTCTTCCTGCTTCTCTATGATCTTTTCTTATCTGTTCTTTCGCGCTTCCAAATATTTTATCTTGCATTCGCATCGAAATTAGGAAAGTTTTAATTCAAGTTTTGGTAGGTTATCCCATCAGAATCATCCGAGTGCGTTTGGACAGACTCTGACCAGGACTCGATCCTGGATGGTTCTATCCCCTCCCTTTTCAGAACGTTGTTCTATCCTGGACTCTCTGTCCGAAAAAACCAAGGGAGATAGTGATGAGGCGCCTTATCGTGAATGGAAACCACTACTACGCATGTGCAGGGAGATAAGGTGTCTTATCTCCAGTGAGACAGATTTATTCCAATCTATACAGATAATGCCTTATCCCAAACTCCAATTCGACCCTCTCGACTTCATCAGGTTAGCATCTGGTGTGGCTTGCCCTAGATGATGAAATCCCCAAGCACCGTATCCTAGTTAATTGACTTATTGTTTAGGAACTATCTAGTGTCTTATTTTAAAGTGACGCTACTTATCTTTCACTGGGGATTTGGGAACGCAGGTATGGAACGTGAATGAGAACCACCAGATCTCTGCTGATCCAGGTATTTGCCTTGGCTTTACACGCGTTGCGTGTTATACCCAAGGCTGGGGTCGGTCCATAGTAGTTTCTAGCCGACCCCTGCCTGGCCAAGCGATCCGCCTCTTCGTTTTCTGTATGACCTTCATGACCTGGCACCCAATTTACATACACTCTGTTATCCAACCGGGTGCCAAGCGTGGTCAATTTGTCTTTAGCCTCTTTAATCATTGTTGAGGTAGTAACCGGGCTCATCAGCGCTTTGATGCAAGCCTGGCTATCTGTGTGTATGACTATTTGTCTACCTCTTGTATTGTTTTCTATTAAGCTGTCTGTACACCTGATAATGGCGTATAGCTCACTCTGGAATACAGTGGTATGTGCATCCAGAGTGTAGCACTCAGCTATGTCCAGATCAGGTATGTACACTCCAGCCCCTGTTCTAGTCCCGCTCTCAGATACGACTCTGGAGTCATCTGTGAAGCATGACAGACGAGTTCTTTGAGTTCTAGGGACTATCCTGTCCCAGTTTTCTCTGTTGCCAATGACGTACTTGGTAGGATCCTTCCATAGGTAGGTTTTCCCAAGCTCATCATGTGGCATTTTCATTTCTGGAATATACCCTAGTGTAGCTGGTGCTATAAGGGTATGGCTTGATTGTCTGTTATGAGTTAGTGTGTGGTAATTATGTATCCACTCTCTCGTTCTCATAAGCCTAATGGTAGTATGCATTGACTGTACCATTGCTATTGTGCTTATGGGTGCAAGACCCAAAATTATCTGTAGGCTCCTAGTAGGAGTTGTCCGGAAAGCACCCGTCACTAGCAGACAGATGATTCTGTCTAGCTTATTCAGTGTGCTTCCCCCCTTGATTCCGGGCCACCACACCAGTACTCCGAATAGCAATCTCGGCAGTATGATAGCCCTGTTTATCCATAACATTACTTTAGGAGTGAATCCCCAGGTCTTGCCCACAGCTCTGCGTACACAGAAGAGGCTGTTGAGGGCTTTCCTGTACTTCCACTCAATGTGTGGTTTCCAGGTCAGTTTCCTGTCCAGAATGACTCCTAGATACTTAGTTTGTTCTTTTGTTGTGAGATTCTGGCCCATATAGACTATTTGTCCAATATGTGGGTTTCTTCTTTTCCTAGTGAACATGACAAGGTCTATCTTATTTGGATTAATGAAAAGTCCCTTGTCTGCACACCACGTCTCAATAATAGCCAAAGCATGATTAACATTATTCTTTATTTCTACGGGGTCGTTACCCTCTATGAGCACCACCCCGTCATCTGCAAAAAACTGGGTATGGAGCCCTGTGTCTGATAGCGCACGCAGGAGCTCATCAACAACAAGGCACCACAGGAGCGGTGAAATAGCCCCCCCCTGCGGTGTGCCTCTGCTAACATTATATTTAGCTGTGGTATTACCTAAGGAACTAGTGATTTTCCTTTGTGAGAGATAATTTCTGCACCATCGTGCAATTTGTGTCTCCACACCTCTGCCAAGTAACGCCTTGTCTATTGCATCCCATGAGAGATTGTCGAAGGCGCCCCCGATATCAAAAAATATCCCTGTAGCGCATCCCTTCTTGAATGCGTTATTCTCTATCCTTCCTACAAGGTTATGTAGCGCTCCGTCTACAGATTTGCCTTGTAAGTAGGCATATTGGTTTGGATGTAATGGGGACACGGAGAGTTTGGTGTCCCTTATATATCTATCAATTAGTTTTTCTAGAATCTTAATCAGGATGGAGCACAGACTTATAGGTCTGAGTGACTTTGGGTCCGTGTAATCCATTCTGCTGGGTTTGGGTAAATAGAGTACCCTAATCTCGCTTAAAATCCCAGGAATGAGATTCCATCTCAGCATACCCTTGAAGAGTAAAATGAGATGTCTCTTTAGTTCTACAAATGCTTTCTGAAGGCAGGCTGCGTAGATCCCATCAATGCCACACGCTTTGTACGGCTTCATGGAGTCCACCGCCCATCTCAGTTTTTCCTCGTTGATGACAATATTCAGTGTTTCCTCATCCAGATCTTCTACCAGAGATGTGCTGGTAATTGCAACATCGTGGTCAGATATCCCCGATGATCCCGGAAAGTGCGTGGATGCTAGGAGATCTAATGTCTCCTTTTCACTATTCATCCTTACACCTCCAGGACCCACAAGCAATCCAAGTCTGGGTGTGGTATCACCCTGAATCACTTTAAATATCCTCGCTGTCTCCTCTGTGGATTCAATTTCTCCACAGAAGTTCCTCCAGCTACTCCGTTGTTTTTGGTTAAGCAGAGTGCGATATTCGCTTCTGCATTGTCTATATAATTCCTTATCTGAGTCTGTCTTAGTTCTCTCAGATCTTCTCTGTAACCTGCGGCATCGTGTCCTCAGGTTTTTCAGCTCTAAACACCAATACGGTTTATTCTTAGATCTAACCACCTTAGCTGGACAAGCAAAGTTGAAAGCATTGTTCATGCATGTGATCAGTTTTTGTGTATTATCATCTATCATATGTGGATTATTCCAGTCTGGGTTAAAATACTGTAGTTCAGTTTTAAGCCTATCTAAGTACCTCTCCCAGTCTGCCCGTCTCGGGTTTTGGACTTTAATTGGGATTGGTTTAATGGTTCTCATTGTGAAGGTAATCGCCCTATGGTCTGATTGTATTACATGTGGCAAAACCCTCCAATCTACTAAATATTCTTGTAAATCTCTACTGCAAAGTGTGATATCTATACATGATTCCCCATTCCCCGAGGAGAAAGTAGGAGTGTTACTATTATTGCACAATGACAAGTTATGTCTAGAAATAAATTCAATTAATTCATTACCTCTAGCGTCGTTGTGTCTGTCACCCCACATGGTAGAGTGAGCATTACTGTCTAGGCCTACCGTCCAGCCATATCCGTGTTGGCTGTTCCATTCGGCCAGTTCTTCAAGTCCAGACGTCATCTCCCCCACAGCTGCATCCTTGGGGAGATAGCAGGAGGTGATGACCAGCCTCCTGGTCTGTCCATTTCTGAGTCTCAGTTGCATCATGGCTGAGGTTATGTCTGCATTGTTACCCCAGGTTAGGGGGGTGGCCCCCCATTTCCTGTGAATCAGTAAACAAGTTCTGGGTTTATCTAATGTTTCTGCATAGAACAGATCAAATTCTTTTAATTTAAGTCCCACTATTTTATTTTTGTAAATTTGTGGTTCTTGAATTATAGCTACATCAATTTTATTTTTAACTAGATAATGGACAAGGTCGTCCGTGCCAACCTTGGAGTGTTGGGCATTTAATTGGATTACCCTAGCCATTTATTGTCTGAAATCCATAGAGATAATATCTTTCCCAAGATTTGTAACGAAAGAGGGTGGGAGAAAAAAAAAAAAAAAATCCTTCGTAAATCCCTTGGTAGCTCTCCCGTCCCTTTACCCCTTCCTCCACCTCATCATCCCTTAAGGTATTCAGGTGGATTTGGGTATTTCCAACTCCATCTGGGTGTGAGTATCACCCTGGATGTCTAGTGACTCGTCTGTGATAGTCACAAGAGTGCCTTCTGATTCCGTGGAGATATCTACTCCTTCCACTTCCTCGAAGGCACCCACCTCCATATCCATACTGGATTTTTTAGGCGTCTGTAGGAGTTCAATTTCGGCCGATGGTGACCTACTCCTTTTTGGGGTGGAGGTACCAGACATAGTGCCCTCCATACCCTCCTCTTCTCCTAATGTGTGCATGTCAATGCTCATCCTTCTTGGGGAGGAGGCTCCGGATGCGGGTCCTACACTCCCCTCCTTTCTAAATTGTGACTGATTTCCCTCTTTGTTTTCTGAGGTGAAGGGTCCAGATTGTGGTCCCTTAACACCTCCTCCTCCTCCTAGTTTGGGGAAATCAATATCCATCTTAAAGATGGACTCCTCCTGTGCTTGAGGCGGTTTAGGCTCCTCAACATCGAGGGTACCTAACGCCACAGTGACGTCCTCTACCTCATCCACAGGGGGAATAACTGTATGGAATCTATACTGGGTACACTCGAAACCGAGTTCGTCCAGCTCTCTGACTATTATAGCCTCCTCACGTGGAACTTCTGCCGCTAGGTATGTGACTCCAAGCTCTGTGTTTGAATACCAAGCGGTAATTTTCCACTTGTCGAAGTCTAATCCCTTATAGAGATTATTAAATTTAAGATTAGCTAAGGCCTGTTCCTTGGTTGTGATCTTGGTTGTCATAACCGTGGCAGAGACCTTCGCAGGCACGGGGATATCCGAAAGGCTCACTGCCTCCCACTCCTTAGCCCGCCAAAACTCAGCCAGGTTGTGTTTAACGAATTCAGCTGTGAATTCGTTTCTAGCCGAAACTACAAACCACCTTCTGTCATGTTTGGCAGCTAGTCCCGAGTTTATAAACTCGTAGCTGCTGGGTGGTAGCTCTTTCCATTTGGATAAAATGTCGATGCCTTCGCGAATTATAATTCGTCTGACTTCAGTTTTCTCATCTTCACTGAATTGGCCCCCATCCAGTTTTCTAATAATGATACACTGGTTATTAGGCAATTTAGGGAGATAGTGATGAGGCGCCTTATCGTGAATGGAAACCACTACTACGCATGTGCAGGGAGATAAGGTGTCTTATCTCCAGTGAGACAGATTTATTCCAATCTATACATATAACCCCTTATCCCATAGTCTGATTCGACCCTCTCGATTTTATCAGGTTAGCATCTGGTGTGGCTTGCCCTAGATGATGAAATCCCCGAGCACCATATCCTAGTTAATTGACTTGTTGTTTAGGAACTATCTAGTGTCTTATTTTAAAGTGACGCTACTTATCTTTCACTGGGGATTTGGGAACGCAGGTATGGAACGTGAATGAGAACCACCATGAAAACTAACATGAAATGAATATCACCATTATCAGTGTGTAAGGTTACTTTGCGATAAGGAGGAAGAGGTGAGATGGTGGAGAGTTTCAAAAGCAATAGGGAGATGGAGATGAGGCGCCTTATCATGAATGGAAAACACTACTACGCATGTGCGGGGAGATGTGCGCCTGATCTCAAATAAGATTTATTCCACCTATACATAAGACAGTAGGGTGGTTCAAAAAAAAAAAAAAAAAGTTCTGGGATTTCTTGTCCCCATTGTTTCTTTGCTTCCTCGGTATGTCAGGATGACCCTCCTAAATTTTTAGTATAAAATATTAATCCTAACCACTCTAACTGGGTCGATTTTGGCAAGTTATCGACGGCTATCGTAAACCAACCTCAAATTGGTGCTGAGGTGATGATTTGAAGGACAGATTTCAATTTTTTGTGTCAATTTATGGGTTTTCACGATGAACTTATTTATTTTACGCTCCGTCCACTAGTTATCCGGTAAACTGGCAGAGGGCGCTACTTGAAGATAAGTAAAAATCGAAAATTTCACTGAAAATGCTGTCGCCTGGTTAAGAATCGTACTAGAAACATGCTATTATGGTCAAATAATATGCTTTGGCATAGTCTGCATGATTCTGTTTTTTACTATACTTTTCTGCTGACGATTGCTTCTTTTATCGGCCATAAACCTCAAATTAATTGTAGGGTAATAGACAGATTCACCCTAATTTCCCTGGAAATTATGTCGCGTTGATAATTTAAGGTCCCAAAATACCTTGTGCCGATAAAATTTGGTATTTTCCAGGATACTCGGTACAAAGCCGTTGGTAATTTGGCAAGGACTTGAACCGGCATTGTATTTATTTGCCAAATATAGCGGCAAAATGGAGAAAATAGCTAAATGTTCCCATTTTTCTGTATTTCGGGACCTTAAATTATCAACGCGACATAATTTCCGGTGAAATTAGGGTGAATTTGTCTATTACCCTATAATTAATTTGAGGTTTATGGCTGATAAACGAAGCAATCATCGGCAGAAAAGTATAGTAAAAAACGGAATCATGTTAAGAACATGCCAAAGCATATTATTCGACCATAATAGCATGTTTCTAGTACAATTCTTAACCAGGCGACAGCATTTTCGGTGAAATTTTCGATTTTTTACTAATCTTCAAGTAGCGTCCTCTGCCAGTTTACCGGATAACTAGTGGACGGATTGTAAAATGAATAAGTTCGTCGTGTTCAGTGCATGCGAAAACCCATAAATTGACCCAAACAAATTTAAATCCGTCCTTCAAATCATCACCTCGGCACCAATTTAGAGGTTGGTTTACGATAGCGGTCGATAACCGGCCAAAATCGACCCAGTTAAAGTGGTTAGGATCAATATTTTTTGCTAAAAATTTAGGAGGGTCATCCTGACATACCGAGGAAGCGAAAAAACAATGGGGACAAGAAATCCCAGAACTTTTTTTTTTTTTTTGAACCACCCTAATGAGACAGTTTATGCCAAACCTACCTATCTCATCTCTTCCTCCCTATCGTAAAGTAACCTTACACACTGATAACAGTTATATTAATTTCTTGTTGGTATTCATGATTCATGAAAATTATATTAATTTTCTTGTTCATAAATGTTTAAAACCTGCTATAGCAAAACCTTTTCGTGAACGAAAAAAGAACTTGGAAATGCTGGAAACAGAACACAAGGGATAGGCCGGAAAATCCCCTTGGTGGTTTAGCGTTACTTGTAGATAAGTAGCGCCACTTTAAGGTAAAAGGCTCACCCCAGATGATAAAATCATCATTGTCTAGGAACTCTCTAGTGTCTTATCTTAAAGTGACGCTATTCATCTTCCACTGGGGATTTGGGAACATAGGTTGAAACGAGAATGAGAACCAACATGAAATGAATATCTCAGTTATCAGTGTGTAAGGTTACTTTGCGATAAAGAGGAAGAGATGAGGTGGTAGGTTCGGGATAAGGCATCTAATGTAAAAGGTGGGATAAATCTGTCTTATCGTAGATAAGCAGTGTTGCCAGATGTCCCTTTTTGGGGGTACATGTACCTCTTTTTAGATACCAAAACCCCCAACCCCTAAGACCTGGGGGGGTTATTCACAAATGTAGCCCTTTTTGCTTAGGATCCTCCTTTTTTTTAACCTCTTTTCATAAATATCCACTCACTTCACTCACTTTTTTACCTATGAAACTACTTCGTATACCAAAAAAGTAAATAACTCGGTCTGTGAAAGTTAAAAAGTATGGATCTAGGTAGGGAATGCATTGCTCTATGATTTATCTATGTATACCGTAGTTAAAACAATACCAAGGCATATTGTTCTTGTTTTGCAGTTAGTTTATCAAGTGAATAGTGTTAAATCTTGTTGGTTCACAGACACGCTAAAACCTAAATTAAAACCTTGTTTATACAAAATTGAAGTAGATAGCTATAAGAAAATTCATGCTATACAAAAATTTTGTATTTTATGTCTGATGAATAGTGGGGATTAAGTAGGTGGTAATAATTAGGCATGTTCCTAATGAAGCATAGGTCCCAATATCGTTATTCATTATTTTATATACAGTCAAATTCAATCAACATTTTATTTTTCAGATTTTTCCTGAGATTATTCATTCCTTATACTAGAAATCCAAGCCTTCCAGTTTTTTCCTACAAAATCTGTTGATGACTTAGTTGGTGGAAATCTCCTAACATATGTACCCCCAAAAATACTCCTTTTCGAAACACCATGTACCTCTTTGTTGCAAAAAATTTGTATAACCCCCCCTCAAACTTTGTCACTTTACGTTTCAAGGTGCATAGAATCCAAATTTGAAATGTCCGTCCGCCGTTCGCCGTCCGGGCCATAAAAGGCCTAAGAATTTACTTAAAAAACCCGTTCTTTTGCACATGGACTCCATTTTGGGGTCTAGAATCCAAATTTGAAATGTCCGCCGTTCGCCGTCCGGGCCATAAAAGGCCTAAGAATTTAACCATCCCATGTGGGGTCTAGTCGCTTCGCTTACTCGCATAGATGCTAGGGGCAAAAAACGGGCGAAAAAGTGTCTTTTTCAAGGCTTTGAGTGTTAGACGTGTTAGACACATGCCTGGCACGCTTGGCAGGGGGTCACGGTGGGCGGTGAGGGTGGTGAGCGGGGGGTGGAGTGAGAGGAGGCGCCGCGGCACCTTGTGGTGGCTGGAGTGACCAGGCGCGTAGCAGAGGGGTGTAGGAGAATGGATATTTATTACTTTTACGTGCTATACCCATATAATACACCGCGGCACCATGAGGTGGGTACGGCGTTCCTTCGAGGCATGAATATATGTTTTTTTCCAGGTCATATTTGTGTGTTAATACCAATGCTTTTCCTACGCATATTTAATAAAATATCCTCTCGACTTTTCGTACGTACTTAGATAATGATATTATTAAGGCAATAACTATTTGAATAGATAGGAGCTCAAACCGAGAAATATAAACATGCGTATATAATTATAGAAGTATAGGTTGTGGCAACTCGAAATAGGACACGCCGAGGAGTCTGGACGGGCCTTATGACGTACGCAAGCCAACTAAAACTACGATCAAACTCAATTGAAAAAATAATAAACCTTTGTGAAATAATTCGCAGCGTTTTTATGATAAATTGGCTTTGTTCCCCCTTTCTGTTGGGAAGAGTCTAGCAACACTGGAGATCCTCATCTCCCCGCTCATGTGCAGTAGCACTTTCCGTTCTTCTTAAGGCGCTTCATCTTTATCTCCCTATCGCTATAGGAACTCTAGGAACTCTCATAGCTCGTTTTGTGCCAGATTTCTGTTCATATTCAGTTCAAGTACGTATGCATGCTCATTGAAGGATGTAGTCGTTTGTGCCTGAACAAGGAAAGAATTGAACATTCTTGTTCTGTTAATCACTTTCACTGACTGTGGCTTTCCAAACTGATTCTCTTAGGCACTCAGCTGCCAAGTCCCGAAGTTACCTCCTCAATCATAGACCATCTCCAATCTAGCTGGAAACTAGTGATATTTGACTTTTGGAATATTATTTGTAGGATAATCCGTGTGGGGTGAGGGATTTACATTCACCTCAGAACGTAATAGGCGATTTTCTTTCGAAATTATGAGTTCGAATGTTGTACAGATCCAAATGTACAAATGCAGTTTAATACGCAAAGTCAACAATCCAGGATGTAAAATGTTCATTTTCCTGGGTTTCTGATCCAATCAAAATTTCGAAGAATGACGTTTTACACTTGGTTCCTTCCTTCACAAAACTGCTCCCCCCAAAAGCTCATTATATACATGTACTTACACTGTGCCTTCATCATGACACATACAATTTATGGGTAACTATTATACGAATTGTAGACGTTGCAAATAGCTAATATTATATTTGTCAATTTGACGTATTAGCGAATTTTTGAAGAAAATTAAGCTATTGCTCTCGCCTCAAAATTTGTAGAATGTGAATTTTTGAAAAAATTTTATGCAGAAATCCGTTTCAGGCTATTCTGAATCATATTCTGAAGTTTAACGCATTTTTTTATGTATGTATATATGTATGTATATATATGTATGTATGTATATATGTATGTATGTATATATGTATGTATGTATGTGTCATTCCAGACGATAACTGTCCGTAGAATTGTGCTAGAAACTTCAAACAAATTTTAAAATGTTAAGGACACAAAACGAAAGTTCAAGTTCGTTGGCCAGCATGATCGGATTACATCTTCGGGTTGAAATTTTCAAAAATGTAGTAAAAAATTTCAAAATAGCCTGTTTTTTGCGATTTGTTGTGCGAAATAATTTTTTCAGCATACTAACATGTGGTATATTCGGAATCAGCGTAAAATTTCCTATAAGAATATGTATCAAGTTTTCAAAAATTTCAAAGTTGAAAAATCAGTCAAAAATCGAAATAATGCCGTTCGTTAGTTGTAAAAATCGGTAATATTTGCATGAAACATTGTCCAAATTCAGATTGTCTTTAAATCTACAAGATTAGTTTAATAATAATAAAGTATGAGTACCTCCTAATTATTTTTAATAATTTGGTTCCATGTTTGTCTATCAAAATCATAAACTAAAATTTCTCTACACGATCAATAGCGACTGAAATGTCGAAGATTTCTTCAAAAATTCGCTCATGGGGTCATGCTGCATGACTGGACTTTTTTATTACTTACTCTTTTATTAGGATGGGTTGGTGAGACGGGGGTTTACAAATTTTGGTACCTACATAGAGGGGCTCCAGGTTGCTGCTACGCAGTTACATATTGTTTCTAATGAACGCATACTTTGAGGTTCCCTCATAATAGTTGATTTTCAGTCTTTACTGTCTGCAGTAAAGTTATTGATAACTTGTTGAGGTAATAGAGAGTTCCTAAAGACGATTTTTAACGGTACGGCGAAGCTAACGACGTTAGTGAGTATGCTCTGCGCATGCGTGCGCGCATGCGCATTATAACGGTGTGAATTTACGTTTTGGCGCTAAACTAAGACCGTACTAGGCCGGTAAACAACGGTACTCAGTCATAACGGTCATGAACGTAACGTCTTGCCGTTCGGGTAAAATAACCTTACAGGATGGTAACACTTCTTCAATATCGCCTGTCTACAACACATTGGATTACACTCATGCCCATGAACAAACTACAATAGTATGTTGTTTGTGCATAAACCTGTGCGTCAAAACCATTTTGCGGAAGATTGAAGATGATTTGCGTTGACTTGGTAAGACCATTGTAAACGTTTGCCTGTTCGATTTTCCATAGGTAGGTATGTACGTACGGTGATTAAGGTAGGTACCTACAGCGCTCATGCCAAACATCCTCTCAAGATCTGTCAGACGATTAGGGTATGATAATCGTCGCAAGAGAATACAAAGAGCAGTATTGCTAGGCACTAGGATCGAACGATGTCCGGTACCCCGTGATGTACCAACAACAAATCAATATCAGGTTTCCGAAATTGAAACTGGAGAAGAGCATCTTCTTCCGACATTCCGTCAAGTGAAAATCTTCCAAACTCCTCTGCTCACTGACAAAGAATTCGGGGTCGGTCCTCGTTTTCCACGAAGTTATCCAAAACGAGTATAAACTCTTCGGCGGAGATAAGGCCCACGGAATATAGATGCATGAAGCAATCCATAACAAAATCGTTCTCTTCAAAATAGAGAAAAGTAAAAATAAATAGATATATAAATAGAAAATACAGAAAAATAAAAAATACGAGATTCAAATGGGAAAGAGCAATCAAAACAGCGATTAACTAGGTAAAACTAACGGTGAATGGGTAAATTGGCGTCACTTTTCAATTTAGCGTCACTTAAATTATGGCCGTAACTCTCCATCACCTTAATCCTTCCATGCTGTTATTTTGCATCCGAGTTAGCTTCAGAGTGATTCGCCCTAGACAGACTGCGTTACGGCACTACCACTAACAGGATACCGTTATCTAAAAGCATCCTAGGAACTCTCTAATCAAGTTTTTTAAATTGAAAATTCAATTCTTCTGAGTTGCTTAATTTATAGGGATGTATAAGCATTCCACATTCTCCACCAGACCCTATTAAATGTGCTTTATTTTACCTCAAATTACCTTTACCAAATACATATTTTGTGGGATTTAAAGGAATTTGATAATAACTAGGATAACTAGGTTCTTCATACTTCCACAACATCCTTGTAATAATTGATCCTGTTTTAAATGGTACGCACTATGGCACGCTTATGGTACTTGGTACTTTGTATATAATCATACTAACTGTTATTCCGTGCTTAGTTTTTAATTTACGGTGTTATAATAGTACATAAATACAAATTCATAATATAATTGTATTGGCTTTTGTAGCTCTATTATAAATTAACATTAAACAAATGCACTATGGCACGCTTATGGTACTTGGTACTTTGTATATAATCATACTAACTTACTGTTATTCCGTGCTTAGTTTTTAATTTACGGTGTTATAATAGTAGATAAATACAAATTCATAATATAATTGTATTGGCTTTTGTAGCTCTATTATAAATTAACATTAAACAAATGTTTTGAATTCTCCTCCGTATTTACAGAGATCGTATCCACCTGTTAATTCTTTTAATATTCGCCTCATTTGTTATTTCAGGATTCACAGGTTTTTCATTCCCTCAAGCTCAGCCAGCTGCATCTCAGCCTAGCACCGGCTTTCAACTGCCTACGGCAAACACAGCAGCAGCACCCAATGTATCACTATTTGGAACGACCCTTGGGGGTCAGAACAAACCTGCTGCTCCCGCCACCATTGGGTTTGGCACTCCACAAGCTTCGACAGGTGCTCAACCTACTTTGAGCTTTGGCACCCCACAGGCCACAACAGGCGCTCAACCAACTCTGGGTTTTGGCACTCAACAACCGACTTCAGCCGCTCAACCCACCCTTGGCTTCGGCACTCAACCTGCCATTTCAGCAGCTCAGCCAACATTGGGCTTTGGCACTCAGCAAGCCCCTGCAGCTTCACAGCCTACCCTAGGCTTCGGCACTCAACAGACCACGACTACAGCTCAGCCTTCTCTTGCATTTGGACTAAGTGCTGCCAAAACCATGGCTGCTCCAGCCACTACTGCCTCTACAGGTTAAATCAATAAGTATTTTCTTTCAGTATGCACATAATGAACATGTAGATGACTGAATGTATGACAGTTTTATGGGCGTGACTACTAAATCTATTTATAAGAACAGATATTTACTCATTATGTTTAACATGTATGCGAAATTTCAGGATTTTCTTTTGGTTTCGGAACGCCAGCAGCCACTACAACGTCTGCAGCACCTACTGCAACCTTGAATTTCGGGCTGGGCAGTAGCGCTGCAACAACTTCCACACTTACTCCAGCAGCTGCCACATCTGCTCCAAGTACCTTGGGCTTCAACTTGGGTGCTACAACACCTCTTTCAACCACATCAACTGGCCTCACCTTCCCCACAGCCACCTCCACCCCTTCATTGTCATTTGGTCTGGGTATGTAAAAATAAATCATGCATATGAGGAATGAGTAAATAGTTTTGTTTTTGCGGCTATCTAGTTGTGTAATTTACACCTATCCTAGAAGAGCTAATTAACTATAGGTCGACCAGAGAAAGTGAACTACTCGTTGAAGCAACTTTTGGAAGACAACCCTGATAGGTAAAATTACCGCAAAGAGAAATTTCGCATTTGAGGGTTGGCTGCGCTGCTTTCAGTGAATGCGAGACAGCTATTTCGAGTTTTTTTTATAATTTCGTGACAACTGTTTTCAACTTCCCATGATTCATTCTCCCTTCATTATTCTAACGTTTTCTTTATTTTATTTCGCTAGATATATTTATCTTATTTAATTTCATCTGTTCGTAATGAACAACACCTCTAAAACAGGACGTTCTTTCTCCGTTCACTTCAGAAAAACACTTCAGCGGCAAGCTCGGGAGATTGTTTACAATGTCGTCGAGTATTTATCTGAAAAGAAAACTGAAGAGCATTCTAAGGTGAATATTTGTCACTTGACGAGTGATCCGACAAGAATTTCCGCTAGAACAGTTTGTAGGATTTTAAGTGAAGGCAGGCGGATGAGGATGATAGAGGCGACTGGCTTGTCTTCATCACTTCAACAAGAAATCCTAATAAACGCTGCCCGAGCTACAATTGTTGACCAATTTTTGTCATTCTTTTTTTGTTCAATTATGAATCCAATCCAGTTATTCAAAAAACCTAGGAAGTTTAAAATTTATAATCTGTGGGGTTAATGGAGGGATAGGTAATTCTGATAAACTATCATATTTTGTTTTAGATGTGCGAAAAATGTTGGATTTCATTATTTTTCTATTTCACTCGAAGTACTTGGTCTCTCCCTGGATCAGTTCTCAGTAAATTAAAAGTTCATAATAATTGGGGTGGGGATACTGATATACTGTGATATTTTCAATCTATTTCAGTGAATCTGTCATTGTTTGATTTCAAATTGTAAAAGCAGTTCATACTTTATTATGGTTGTGAGGAGGGAGGGGTGTCGTTGTTAGATGACAATTTACGGCTAGAAGGTCTCTGAACACATGTATTCTACGTTAAAATGAGGTTATTGCAGGGGCCCAACAATTTTGGAAAATTCATTCTTTCCCTTGGAAATCCGTTTTAGGGAATTTCAAAATTTATCAAGCAACCAATGAGTTCGGAAGACAGCACTTTTTGTAAAAAAGAAATGTTAAGAATAATAATTTATATTTTAATTAAAAAATATATATATTTTTTTAAATTAATTAAATATTTATATATATGCTACTGAAAATTTGGTACCGGGACTGGTTTCAAATACCTCATCCCTTCCTATTACGACTTGGATTAATTTTTTAATAGAACCCCACCGAATATAATAAATAATGGGATAGACTTTTTATGAAATATTGCTACTACGGTTGGTTTTCCAGTTTTGCTAAGATGTCATTAACGGCGTTGTTAATAGTTCTGAAGGTTATTAAAGGCTTTGATTTGTATTCCAGGAGCTAATCTCACTGCCACAACAACTTCTGCGCCAGCTTTTGGGCTCCCTTCTGCGACCACCACAGCAACTTCCAGTGCTGCCAGCAGCATCCCAACCCTGGGTGGCCTGGGAGGCACTACGTCCTTCAATATTGGCAAAGGGACAACTCTCGCCACTAAGCCAGACCAACTTAAAGCCAACCCGCTCACATCTTTGACGTCAGCTCCTAACCAGACTCAAGCACCTAATTATAAAGATGAGTTGATCCCTCCACAGTTGATGGCTTTAGTCGAAAGCTTCAAGGCTTTTGTTAAAGAACAGAAAAGGTACGTAACAGTGCTAAGGATGGTATGATTAAACATCATATTTCAATATTTATTTCTGTATGATATTTTGTCATGAGCATAGATACCCAATATTTCTGATACTGATATTGAATAAGTAGGTGTACTTGGATATATTTATAGTGGCACAAAATATTAATATTTTCTATGTTACCAAAACTCCCCCCTCCTCCACTGAATGACATCCAAGTCCTTTTGCACACTAGACCTAGACCACCGTGGTGGTGCATTCCGTTAGTATTGATTCAAATGGTGCACGGCACCCTACACGATTGTGGCCTGACTGGTCGCCACTGAAAATGCGGTGGCTCTGGTTACAAATTTTTAGAGCACCAAACTGGTGGCGCCACTAAGTCATGTTGTTCCCTTGCTCCAAATGTTTTGAGTTTTTTGCGAGAATATAATCCCGCATCATATCAAATATTGTAGATATTATATTATTTTGTTATTACGTTCTATTTTATTTTTATGCTTCTGCAAACGTTTTCTTTTCTTCTTCTCTTCAGTTCGTCCTCTGTCGTCAACCGTGCTAGCCTCAAGCAAATAACCAAAGTCACCGAAGATGCTGAGCTCCTCAAGAGGATGACCATGCAACTAGAGAGGACCGTCAATAAGAATAAAGCCCGTAATAAAAAACTTCGAGAAGATGTCGCTAGAGGCATACAGGACTCTGAAATAGTTCAACGTCTTTCCATGGACCCACGAGGATTCCCCACTGATAATACATTAGCCTTTGAGTATTTCAGGACCATCGTTGACCGCTTTCAGCAACAAGCAGAAGCACTAACTGTGAGTGTTTCGGTTTATCGTTTTTCTGCTTTATTGCGTGATTGCTGTTTCAAAATCAGTTCTTCATCTTAAACACTGTGTGAATGATAATCAACCTGTGTAGACAGGAGGATTAGTATTCGTCCTCCATATTAGCTAAGAAAGCAGTCAGCGGATATTCTGGTTCCAAATTCAAATGGAATCAATAAATGAGATTTACTTTGACGAGAAATAAATATCAGTGCTGTAAAACTTACATATATTATTTGGGCTTCAGTAGAGGGTGGCTTTGCGTAGGTATCCGAACTTCTCCGTTTCCCCCTACAGCCTGCTTAGATCAATCAAATCGTTTTTATTCTACTAATCTATAGGTTATTACTATAAGAAAATGGGACTACCACCCGTTTTCTTAAAATTATCTTGCCTGAATTCTCGGGAACCTACCGTCTCTTAAATCCCGGCTGTTCGCTCTCCCTGCTGTTCCCTCAAAACCACATTAATTTACTCTTCCCGTCTCTTCTTACTATTGTTCATCCGAGGTTGTTTCCTTGTGTTCATGCATTGATTTATTGGATTTTTTTACCGTGATTATTGTGGTTATATGTGCATCAACAACTATTCATTTACTAGCCTCCGCATAATGAAAATAATCATGAAACCTTATAACTGGCCCCTTTATTTCATTCACTATATAAGTATATATATATATATATATATATATATATATATATTTTTTTTTTTTTTCGCTTTTGATTCGTTTGGAAAAAATGCATGCTAACAGAAATATATTCATCGTGGGATGAAGATTATCAGGTTAAAATATGGAATTTCCACAGGATCAGGACGTTTCGTTTAAGCTTACATGATTCCCACTATTGACAATAGGTACACATCTTATAAACTGAATTGTGTTCTGATATTTGAATTATTTGTAAGTGAATATTATTCAGAAAAAAATAATTTCAGAGTACTTGGAACTTTTTGAGGATATAGTTTTTTATTTAATTTCATTTACTTATTTTAAACAAAAATATTGCACTGCCAAAGGTAGGTAGGTACCAATATGGAATCAGAAGGGATGAAGAAATAGAATGTTAATGCATTAAAAATCTATCAATGAATGAAGGATGTCTAACTGTCACGTGTTGCATAATTTTAAGGACCTTCCTTAGTCAAAAAATCGGTTGACCTAAAAGTTTTACTCTTTGGTACTATTGAATTCTCCGTTTTGTATAGATCAATGTGATATGAAACACTAAGGGGTTTTGCAAACCAAAGGGGTCCTAAATGCTATAAGGAATTTAGGGGCCCCCCCCCCCCCCCCAGAGGTGCAATGGGGGCCTAAATCCTCATAAAAAGGTAGAGGAGAGTAACAGGCATCCCGTCAGAGAGATACCACCCCTAGTCATAGCTTTTAATGAGCCATGTTCGGGGAAGGTTGATATTCCTGTCACCAGAAAACCATCCGACGCCAAACCAGCTGTCTAAAACGATCGAGAACAGCGCGTGCTTCCCATTGATTCCTCAACGGGACGCCGCCAACGCTATCTCTGGTGCTCTGACGGGAGCTTGATGGACCTCTCAGGAGGTAACTCTGTTACACTCCTCCCCTTAAAGACATACTTGATTGAAGATCAAGTATGGTAGTTGGGTGGAATAGTGAATAGCTGAGAACTAATGCTCATTCAATCATAAATAGCTGCATTGGCGTTTTGGATGGGGGAATAGAAATTAAAACTGGATTGTCAATGAAGCTTGATTAGAAGTATCTTCATTGAACAATCGGGACAAAACGGATGCTCAACTATGGAGACTTATACCTTAGGAAATCAAAATATATATAGAAATTAATTTGCCCAACATTGGGGACTTTTAAATGAAATTGCCCAACTATGGGGACTTAAATGGCGCACTACCCTGGTAATTGACATATAGCAATACTCAGGTGGCGAAAAAATTGAAAGAAAATATTATAAAATGAATTTGCTCAACTTAGGGGACTTAAATTGTGCACTCAGGTGGCATAAAATTGAAAGCAAGTATGGTATATAAAATATAAAAAAGGGGAATGTGGTGAAAACCACCCCCTCTTGTCAACAGCCCTTTTCAGGGCTACCAAAAAGAGGTAGACACGACACACAAATATTTATAAGACGTCGAGTTATAACTCCGTCAAACAAAATATTTCACCAGAGAGAAAATACGAAATTCTCTCTCAAAAGTGAAATATTAACAAATAACAGACAAGGCGACCTCCCTAAACACTTACTGGGCGAGAGAGACGCGACAAGTATCTCGAACCAAGTCGCCTTGAATGAGAAAACTCAAACAGACAATCAAACGTCCTCTAAAACTAACAAGGACAGTTCTAGCAAGCCTACTCGCCAATCAGAAACAATGATTACACGAGAGACAATAGGCGAACCAACCAGGAGGCGGCAAGCAACCACCTCTGGTCCAGCAGCCACGACGGGGATCCCGTCTGAACAACGGACGCAGGGAAACCACCCGAGGACCCCGTCTAAACGACGGACGCAGGGAAGACACCTCAAGGTCCTTGGCTCCGCAACGGACGCTCGTAAGCCACCCCCGGGGACCCCGTCGCAGCGACGGACGGGGGGAAACCACCCCGGAGGACCAGCTCAGCTATCATACTCGCAGATACTGAGAAAACAATGTGCGAGCCAATGAGATTACACAGTTGAATTAACGAAATTAAGCGGACCAATCAGGAGGCGGCAGGAGGCGGCCACCTCCCTATAATTACCCCGCTCGGAGCCCTCCGAAATTCATTCCACTCTCCGCTCTCGACGACTACACTCTGAAGTACGAAGATTCTACACGCTCTACGCTGACGATCCTTCTGCTCCCGAGTTTATCTCAGAACGGCTTCCTACTGCTTTCTACAAGGCATACCTTCTCTCCACACAGATCTCGCTTTGGCATCTACGAGTCCAGTGATTATTCATCCTGCTCATTGCCCATCGTAGTTCTTCTGTCAGGACGCCACCCGGTACATCTATTGATATTCTCATTAGATCGTACGCCCGCTGGGACGTTCCGAGACGTGTCGCCCGGGTTTCGTAGCACTAGGCTCGTCACCGACCGCTGTGGGCACGCCGATAAATTACACAGCTCATCCGCTCTAATTTATCGTCCAAGGAAGTCTTTTTCAAGACTACAAGGTAGGACCCTGACATCCGAGCAAAGGAAAGAAGCTCTGTCAAGCAAGTCCACCTTCCAAACCCTCTATTTCTATACGTAGAGGTATCGAAAACGAGTTAATAAACTCGGATATTTCGATGGAGCGCCGCCCGTCCTACTTCCTCATGCAAGGGGAGGCGGAACACGGCGCGGCCGGGCCTCTTAGCCCACGCAGCGCTCTCTACCCGCTGCTCGACTCGTCCGCTGTTCCTAGCGACGGCCCAAGGCTCGATCCTCGCGAAGAGATCGCCTTCTCACCTAACGTATTCATGAAGGAAACGTTAGATCAAGCCTCACACACACAAAAGTTCGAGGATACCTTTCAGACCCGCTCTGAAGTCAATCATCATGATTCGACAAAGATTTCTGAATATCCACGATATTCTACACAAGGCTACCCGGCCGATCCGAGTGTCAAATACACTCCAAATGTGCTAAAAACAAAGGATACTTTTCAGTACCTCAACCAAGCCCAACATATTCCTCCTACAGATATAAATCTTAGGCCGGAATATTACATAACGGCTCAGCACCAAACCGATCGAACCCAGCACCCACTATGCGAGCCCAGTGCTCCACGCGGCTGCGACACGAACTACCCCTCAGTTCCTCCCGCCAAGCAAGCTGACCTTGGCGATTTCGCTCACATTCCTTACAGGAATACCTCAGGGACTAACCCGCATAACCAGAATATAAATGTCCCACTTGGTCTACCTACACCAAGTAAAACATATATAAATCCACTACAGGGAATAAAAGAGAAATTATAATTCAAAGACCAATGAAATTATTTATATACCAAAGGGTAGTGATGGCAAAAGAAAATCGATGTTTTCGAAAAATCGATTTTTTTAGTTTCAAACATCGATGTTTAGACATCGATTTTTGCTGTACGATATTTATCTAACATCGATGTTTTCATCCCAAACCATCGATTTTTTAACTCGCCAGAATAAAGCCTTTACTTCTGTAGCTTTACCGACAATCTCGAACCGGAAATTCAGATATACAAGCTCTATATTTTGTTTTGAAAGCAATCACAGTAATTTAGACTATGATTTATTTAAATAATATCGTATTGCATTGATATGTTGAAAAATACACGCTCAAAATGGGACCGCGCGAAACCTTACAACGCAAAATACACACTAATTCTACCTCTGTTGCATGGTAATTGTCTGTCTGTCTGCCTATTGTTTCAAAACACCCAGGGGTAGAGAGGACTCTTAAATCAAAATTTTGTCTCGAGAATATTTTAGTATCGTAAATTTGAATATTATTATTCTTTTTTACTATACTAAATTATTGGTTTTTATTTTTTTAATAACATTTTAGGTTTATTATATTACCTTAAACACATAACATAGTGTGTTGGGTCTAAAATAAGTTATTGTACTTATTATCATTATTATATAACTTTGATTAATCTATTACTTTAGTATTTTCAATGCTAACAAATTAATACAGCAACAAAATGAAATGATTGTTTTATTTAAACCCTTAAATGTTCGTTTTCAGAAACTACTATTTTGTAGCCTAGTACCTTACTTTCTTTATATTAAATTCAAGTACTTTATATTTCTTTTAACAAAATTTGTCTTCTTCGATGTTAAAACATCGATGTTTTTAAAAATCGATATTTTGGGCTCGATTTTTGTATTCCATCGATTTAATGAGCTCGATACATCGATGTTTCCGAAAATCGATTTTTCATGAAATATTGCCATCACTACCAAAGGGTGATAATGGGAATTCCTTCTGGAACCCCGGGCCATGTTTCTTCTGAAACATTATTGCCCCAAAAATAGTGGATTGGACTACTAGGCGTCAGCCGTGCATAATCCAAACCACGCTCTGCTACCATATAAGGAATTTAGGTGCCCCCCCCAGAGGTGCAATGGGGGCCTAAATCCTCATAAAGAGGTAGAGGAGAGTAACAGGCATCCCGTCAGAGAGATACCACCCCTAGTCATAGCTTTTAATGAGCCATGTTCGGGGAAGGTTGATATTCCTGTCACCAGAAAACCATCCGACGCCAAACCAGCTGTCTAAAACGATCGAGAACAGCGCGTGGTTCCCATTGATTCCTCAACGGGACGCCGCCAACGCTATCTCTGGTGCTCTGACGGGAGCTTGATGGACCTCTCAGGAGGTAACTCTGTTACAATGCACAAAATAAGAGGCGGTCCACTGAGGCTAGATGCCTAATCCTCCTACTTAAAATTTCGTTGAAATTTAAAGTAACTTCAACTACCACAACCTGTACCTCTGAAACCTATCCTTCTTCTTCTTTACAATTTCTCTTCCACAAGTTGATCAAAAGCAAAGTAGAACAGAACTGGACATCAACACTGCGCTACAGTGTGAGCTGTGACGAGATCAGAGACCCAAGGTAGGCGACAACTTCTCCCGCCATTTTCTCAAAACTGTTTTCATGCACGTTAGGAACATTTTCCTTAGTTGAGTTCCACTTAGAGTTGATTGTACCACAAAATCCGTTTTTTTTTCTAACCTCAAAAAAGTGTGCAAATTAAAAAAAAAAAAAAAAAAAAAAAGTGTGGGAGTTTCTGTCCTATAAATTTAGTTACTGGGTGGAAAGGGTCAAATAAATGTCAGATTAGAGAGTAAATGTGACTTTACTGGAGGAAAGGTATCTCAACGATCATGCAAAATTGCGTTGACTTAGGAAGGCCCTTAAATAGAAGTAGATTTTATGAAAATTTCTTTCTCTCATTGATTTGGCAAACTTTGCTTACCTAAGTAGTTTGTTCGCTGTGAGTTTTCAAAGATTTCGCCTTGAACCACTTCTGCTATTTGGCATAAACGTTAGATTGACAGAAAAATAACTATCTGTATTTCTCCATTATTGGTCTCAAAAACTGGGAGTAGAATCTGCTTTCATAGAAATAATTTAGGAAGTATGTTTTTCAGACCCAAGAGTGGGCCGTCTTCATCTGTTTTCACTAAATTACATATACATTTCAAGTTTAGAATCTGTTATTCCTTTTTTTGGCATATAAACATCATACCTACTCTTGGCAAGTTTTCCTAAAAATGAAAGCTAGTGCAAAGGCTCCAAACTTTAAATATAAAAAAAATAAAATGTTCTTAATTGAAATCCGGAAATTAAAAATCCCGTTCTTTTGCTAAAAAATCAAGCTTTCCAAATGAAAGGATGAGTCCATTGACCGGCACTTTTTGGGCACGTTAAATTGCTCAAATTTCAACAAATGCGCCTAAATAAATGGCGAAAATCATTAAATTCACGTTTTTTCTCGTAGAATTATAGCTAAAATAAACGTATAACGTTGAAATGAAACATTAAAAAATGTATGCACAAAATTATGATGAAAAAATGTACTTACATTTCATTAATATTTGCTGAAAAATCTATAAAACTGAAGAAAGCTACAAATCTTGAATCTTTTTTGAATTGTTGGATATTATTCAGGAGTTTTTTTTTTCTGTAAAATTGGTAGTTAACGATTTCTTTACATGCGAAGTACTCAAATTTCAGAACAATGTAACAATCTATAATAAAAATTTACGAATGTTCGCTCATAATATCATGCTGCATGACTGGAACTTTTTTTAATGTGGGGTCCCTGTGTTAAATTTTCCTTTTTATCAAAATTATAACACTGATATATTCCTATTATATTAGTTTGTTACTTTACGTTTCAGGTCGAGTTGAAAAGTATGGAAAAACACATAGTCTGTAAATTGCATCCTTCGCCATTCACTCCAGAAGAGCTTTCTGCCATCATGAAGCAGCTGTACGAATGCTTTGTAGCCCTCGCTGGACGTTACCAGTCGATCCATTCATCCGTCACATCTCTAAAACTTGACTTACAGCGGAAAAAAGACCCTTGGTATACATTGAATTCTATGGGTTACTACCAGAGCAATACTTTACTCAAATGATTCCAACAACTTGGTTACAAACTTGGGTACTTGGGTACAAATTGTTAACTATTTCCTTGCTGTTGCCGTTCTTCGCAAGTACCGTCTTATTATGAATACACATTGGAACCGAATTGGGTTCGTTTTACGCTGAACCAAAATTGTTAAATATAATTTTGTTAAATTTGTACAAATAATCACAAGTGTTGAACTTGGAATCGTTCATTTAGTCCTAAACCTATCTCTCGTTCATAGGATTGTAATCGTCTTTCCTGTACAGATAGGTATCTCAAGCATGTATGAGGCTTAGAAATAACCAGTTGGCCACTATGAAAGTTAAGATAGGTATCACCAGATCAAACCACTATTATATAATGACCCGTCACTTTTGTAACCAGTTATGCTGACATGCAACAAAAACAATAACTTTGAAATTATTGAACGGGGTCTCGACACAAAACTACAGCTTTACAAGGTTAAACAGAGGGAATCTATTCTGTCAACGTAAACCAGAACAAATGTACCTTATAGCGTACAATTACCCATCACAGGTATTAGAGAGTTCCTAGTTGATCCTTAAAACACAACACGTCTTACGGTATCGACAATCTGGCGCCGGAACTCTGACACAATTACGGTACAGATCCGTTAATGGATTGAAATCCGTAAATAACGTAATCGTCTCAAATAACCTCCTTCCACGGATCTGCTAGGAACTCTTTACTCTCTCCTCCTCCATTATTTGACGTATTTTTCATCATCTGGTCATGGGTTCAAGATCGAAAGGCATGTTGGAAATCTCATTGACATCACCCAGTTACAAAAGTGATCTTCATCGACTTCAACTTCCTTCCTCTATGTCTAGTGGCCAATATGAAGGTAACACTTTCTGGTTGTACTGGATCTTCCAACGTGCATATTTTTGTATGTTTATACTCGTATATGCATCCATGTGCAAATGGATGGCGTTTTAGTGATTGTGTAATCTTTATTTAGAGTTATGTAGTTATTGATTACGTACTATTTCAGTTTTCTAGAAACTTTCAGGTAGGTACCTATTTTAGATATGATTTGAACGAGAATCAAATGATTTTGCAGCTCTGTTCGATGATTTACTTCGTCGATTAGCTCAAGTAGGTTACTGATAAGTTGATCGTGTAATGGGGGCAACCAGAAGGTGGAGGAAACGCCGGGGGAGGAAGGCGCTGGACAATAGGGGTAAGTCGTTACGAGGTCAGGCTTAAAATTGGTTTATTTTTTCCATGTTAGTGCTCATAGAAGAGTATTATTTGTTGATCAATACACCAATGAAGGTTGATCAAGTTACAAGTGAACTGTGGGCTGTACACTAGCAGAAAAAAAACGGACGGTAGACAGTCAGTAAATTTAATAATGATTAATTTTACACATTATTAGTTCATTATGGTTACTTAGCAATATTAGTTTATAACTGAGCGTAATAAATCAGCTTTTCTTGACACTACAGAGGCTTAGGGATTATGAGATGCTGTGATAAAATGAGAGCATTCCAAAAAGTGGCTAACGGGTTTCCTGCAATGAAAACTAAGGGAGTTACACTTCCCTAGTAACGCATTGGTTGTACGTGAAAATCAATAGAAAACCTCACCGTGACGTGACGCTCGTGACGTGACGAAACCAAATGGAAACGTCCTGTTAATCATTATTAAATGATAAAACACAGTATCTCCAGTATCTCAATCCGCCTTTGAGATACGATTTTTCAAAGTTTTTTTGAAAAGTCTTCTTGAATATCGTTTTTAGCATTAAAACCCCATATTTCTCTACCCTAAACCAATAAGTGATTACTTGTTCCACTTTTTTTTTCACACTCCAGCCTGTATTTTTCTACCGAATAGGAACGAAATGCGACTTTGACCAAACCACCCCGTTTGAAATCTTATAACTTGGGAATGTTTTAGTGAGATTTGAGGATATTTTTAAAAGAACTAGTACAGTTTTTACGATTTTCAGAAGTTTTAATTTCTAAAGATCTTTCATGTTTCAGCAGGTGGGTCTTTAATGAAAATTGATTTTCGCGAATCAATGGACAATATTAAATTCAACGCTGATTTCGAAAATGTGGTCAAACGTTGAAATTGATTGAGTTGAAGAAGATGAATGTAGGTATATCTTCTAGAAAGGTAGTACAATTTAAATATTTAATATTAAAATTTAATATTTAAATATTTTTATATTTCTAAATCGTTTATGTTTAGGCTGTTAGTATGGTCTTTAGACGGTCTTTTGCGAGAACAAACGACAATTTTTTTTCTAGGATATTTAACGCTCATTTCTAAAATGCGTTAAAAAATTGAAATTTATTGATTTGAGGTAGAGAAATATAGTTTTTGGGGTAAATACAAAAAAAAAAAAAAAAAAAAAAAAAAAAAAAAAAAAAAAAACCGTATCAAAATCAAATCATAAAGACGGATTGAGATAGAAATTTAATAAAAACTTAGCCTTTTAAACACAATAAATTAGTAAACCTAGAAAAGTTTTTTTCTTAATTGTAATTATTTTTCAATTCAAAAATATAAATATTTATATTTGATTTACTATTGAACAAATCGCTTTGTGTTTTAAATATTATCCTGAAGATTTATCCAGTTCTTTTTAACAGTCTCTAAGTTAAGAGTAATGACTATGATTATTATAATTTAGAACTAGTATTGCGTTCCTACTACAAATTATATTTTATCAAAATTTCGAGTTGCAATTCAGACGAATTTGGTCGTTTTACAGAAGAGTTTTACAGGTGTAATAGGTGATAGGTATTGACAGTAGGTAGCAGGTATTATTTATAACCCGCTTTGACCCACTATGAGAGCGCTGAAAGGTCTCCAACGAGCAGGTGCATGGTAAAGTTACTGCAATCATCAGCGCTCTTCCAAATGAAGGGAGAAATTCAGTTGATTATGTTCAGAAAATCTGCCAATCAAGGCTGAAGAAAAAGAGTCGAGGAAAGGAATCAGAATTCATCGTCTCCATACTCTTTAGGAGAGTCAGCTGGGAGACTCGAGCGATGGTGCTGACGCCCGACTACTCTTGGCGTCTGAAGCTCTACATCTAACTCGTCCGAAATATTTTGGCTGTTTCATAAACGACTTTCATCGCAGATTCAGTAATTTCTCGGTGATTTCTCACGGTCGACATCACAGTTTCAGTGTAGCCCGAACATTGGAGAAAATTCAATTGTTTTCCTAGCAGAACAGTCACTATAGGTTGCAAGATTATATCCTACTTTGATATGATCCTGACACAAATAATGAAATCATTTTTTCTCGGTGCAAAAAAAAAAACTCCAAAATTATGTATTAAATGTGTTAATTGAATACCTATCTTCAAAAACTCGATGTTTCACAATTGGCGTACTTTTTGCGCGTACTTGCACCAGTTTTTGCACCCACAAAAATTTGAGAGTTGGCTTGTTTTTCCATACAATTTAATGAAGATTCTGAATTTGTAATAAAAACGTTTCAGTCATGCAGAAAAAAATTAAAAATACCTACCATCTGGTGGAGAAAAAACATGAAAAAAGGACTCCAAAGCAGTTGCTCAAAATGCCCGTTTTTTAATGTATTTTTGTCATGTTTCCCCCCACCAGATGATTTTTTTAGCAAATTTTCGTTGAAAATGAGAATTTGAAAATCAAAATTTTGATTGCCGTTTGTTGGCTCAGAAAATTTGAAAATCAAAAATTTTTTGAAACATATTTTCATTGAAATCCGTTTTGAGGCATTCTGAAACTATTCCTGAAGTTTGCGCTTTTTCATATATATATATATATATATATATATATATATATATATATATATATATATATATATATATATATATATATATATATATATAAATTCCAGACGATAACTCTCCTTAGGATTGAGAGAAAAATTCATCAAGCTTTCCAAACGAAAGGATGAGTTCGTTGGCCAGCACTTTTTGAGCACATTAAACTGGTCAAATGCTGAAAAAATCAGTAAAAATGGCTAAACTCGGCTTAAAATTGTTACATTCATAATTTTTAGCAGAATATTACTCGAACAAAGTTTATAAAATATAACATCAACAAATTTATCTACAAAATTATGCTGAAAAATATGTTTACATTTCATAAAAATTTCCTATACAATCGATAAAAACTTCAAAACGAAAAATCCAAAAGCTCTTTTTGAATAGCACATTACTATTTAGAATACTTTTTTTTCATAAAAATAATGGTTAACATTTTCTTTGTACTCAAAAAGCTCAAATTTCAAAACAATTTAACATAATATGATAGGTAACTTAAGAAAATTCGCTTGTACGATCATGCTGAATGACGGGAATTTTTCAATTTTTGTTTAAATTGTGAGTTCGTTTTTATTTTCTTGCTGCCGGTCCCCAGCCCGGTTGAGAAAGAAGGAGTGAAAGGGAATGGAAAATATGAAATTTCATGTGCAAACACACGCCTAAGAAGATGATTTTTCACTCAAAATAACCAAATGTTGGCCATTATTCGAATCAAATCAAGAAACGGATAGTGTCAGCGTTGAAAAACAATGAAAATTCATGTATCACACTTAGAGCTTACGGCCACTTTTCAACACGGCGGACAAATTGAGTCACTGCGCGATAACGCTGGTACTAATGCTCGAATTCACAAAATTTTTATTTTTATTTAACACCCCGAAAATTCTTTATTTCGCTCCGATATGATCTTTTTCAAAGCTCTCAAAATTTTCGAGTTATTCAGTGATGAAGGGCGGATCGTCAGTTCTGTCACGTGTCCCCAGGACACAAAGGTGAACTGTACTTTAAAATATTTACTTTTAGCACTGAACTTCTGAATGTATCTGATATAACGATAATATATTACATATGCCCTCTCTTAAATCCAACAGAAAGTGGGCGAGGAATATTTTTTCCCCAATTTATATTAAGCTCGGAAGCGTTGTCACCCAAACGTTGAATTCAGGGGCAGCCCCTTTTTGGCGGCGCGTGTGGCGGTTCGGGAAATATCCGGAAGAGCGCCCTGCTGCTATCAACATCTTTAGTTGAGTTTGAGGTTCCATCGAAAAATGCCGCAGGTAAGTCCAACAGCAGATTTTTCTCGTAATTAAGCTATAGTAAACGCAAAACCGTTGCGTACCTTTATTGTTCATCATTCCTGTCACTTGTTTATTCCATGTTCAAGCATTAAAAACAAAGGTTTTAAGCAGGGGAGGTAGTATTTCCATGGAGCACGAATTCAACCAGTGACTCAGAACAGTTGTAAAAACCAATATGGCTGCCAACTAAACAGTAATGTGCCAAAACGTCATTCCTGTCACGGTCAGTTCTGTCACGTGACAGGACCTGACAGTGTGTGACAGGAATGACGATTTTTATTCAGTTCTTTCGTTCATTCTTTTTGCTCCTTTCAACCAACATTATGAGCTTCGCAACTTTTAAATCCTCTGTAGAATTCATATTCCCAATACAAAATTAATTTCAAAGTGGGGTTTCCGTTTTTTAGCCTTTTTTTTACGGGATATTGAAATCTGTAGCGACTGCTCGGAAACGTGCTTTTAGCGAATTTTCTTAGAAAATGATGCTATTGGAATGACTCCGAAAATTTTAAAATAAAAATGTTCTTCATCAAAATCTGTTTTGAGGCATTTGAAATGATTCCTGAATTTTAACACTTTTTTATTTGTATATGAATGTACATATGTGTCATTCCAGACGATAAGTCTCGATAGGATTGAGATAAAAACCTCGTTCTTCCGCCAAAAATTAAGAATTCCAAAAGAAAGGATGAATTTGTTGGACAACACTTTTTGAAAACGGTAAATTGGTCAAATTTAAAAAATGTACTAAAAAAACACAAAAATTACAGAACCGGCTAAAAATGGTTAAATTTATATTTTTTTAGCAGAATATTACTCAAGAAAAGTTTATCAACCATGACCAAGGTCATTTAAAAATTGAAGCTCAAACTTATGCTGAAAATTGTACTCAAATTTCATCATAAAGTGTGCTAGCTAAAAAGTCGATACAAATTTTAAAAAAATCTAAAAACTCAAAACCTTTGTATAGAAGATTATTTTTTACAACAAGTTTTTTCACAATAAAATTAATTGGTAACATATTCTTTGCGCACAAACTTCTCAAATTACAACTTAATTTAACTGAAGTGTAATACGATAATTATGGGAAATTCGCTCATATGATCATGCTGGAAGACTGGAACTTTTTTTTCTGTTAGTAACCCATGTTTTACTTCAGTTCTTTGATATTAGGTATGGATATATAATTGGGCATGACATATTTTCCAGGTTTTCCTTTTTCTGCGCATCTTAATTCTCGTTTTTACAATTTTCAGTCTTCAGAATGGCCCCTTAGAAGAAGAAAGAAACAGCAGAAAAAATAGGAAGAAGAAGCGAAAAAAGATGTTTCCCCTTTGTTTTACTGGACAATGATACATTTTTGTTGGTTCTTTATACTCAGTAAAGTGTTCTATTTTTGATCTACCTATTAGGTGAGAATTTTTAAATGTTAAAAAAATTTGCTATCCTGTAATTTTTGTTGTTTATACAAACTGACACTCCAATATAAATTTATTTAGTTAAATGTGTTATATTCACATGTTGATTATTATGTTGTGTTGTCAACAAATAAAATCACTTCGCCTCTAAAATCTATCAAAGATAGTTGTGCTAATTTCACTTATAAAAATAACTAACTCTGCTAAAATAAAATTCACTAAATAACACATATTTACAAGAGGTTATGCTCCTAGCGAGCTTCCACTGAAAAGTAGTAAAAAATAAATAGGTACAAATATAAATCAAGTACCAACCATGAGCGTAAAAATTGAAACGCTAAATAAAGACAACTTTGACACTTGGAAAGTCCAAATGGAAGCCCTGCTTGTCAAGAATGATGTACTCGGATATGTCAATGGAAGGAAAAAACGTCCAGTCGTCATTGAAGGAAATCTTGATACCATCAAAGCAGCAGAAGAATGGGATGACACCGACTTGAAGGCACGAGCGGACATTATTTTAGCAATATCACCTTCGGAGATTAAACAAGTAAAAGATTGTATAACATCTAGAGAATTATGGTTGAAATTAGAAAGTATTTACCAATCCAAAGGTCCTGCTAGAAAAGCCACCTTATTAAAGCAATTAATTTTATATCGAATGAAAGAGGATGGCAACGTTAGGGATCATCTTGCAAAGTTTTTTGACGCAGTAGATAAATTAAAAATGATGGAAGTTACAATACACCCTGATATGTTATCTGTAATACTTCTTTATAGCCTCCCAGATAGTTATAACAACTTCAGATGCGCCATTGAATCGCGAGATGAACTGCCAGATCCTGAAATATTGAAAATAAAAATAATAGAACAAGGGGATGCTAGAATAGATAATAGTTGGAATTTAGAGGCAATGACAGCGAGGGGTAATAATAATTATAGACTACATTCTTCTAAAGGTGAAGAAAACTATCAAAATAGATTACATACAGAAAAACGACAAAACCACGAAAAACAAAACTATCAGAATAGGGAATGGACTGCTTATAGGCCGCAAATCGATAACCGAAATTGCCCGTACTGTAGTAGGCGAGGTCATAAACCATCTTCCTGCTATTACAGACCAAAGGCAAGAAAAGTAGAAGAAAGGGACAACAGCTTATTCACTGAAGAATTCGCTTTGAAAACCAACTCCAGAGTATGGTGCTTGGACAGTGGATGCAGCTCCCACATGTGCAACGAGGATGAAGCGTTCACGTCTCGAGAACCCATTTCTGATGGAAAAGTAAACCTCGCAAATAATGAATCGACAAAAATTCAAGGTAAAGGTACAGTTAAAATAGCTATAACTAGAGATGAAAACGTAAAAATTATGACACTAAATAATACACTACATGTACCTGACTTACGTACAAACCTCATGTCAGTGAGTAAAATAACTGATAAAGGGCATGCCGTAGTATTTACGAAAAACGAAGCTGTAGTTCAAAATGATGAAGGCAGAATAATACTGACCGCAAAACGTAAAAATAATTTATATTATGTTGAAGAACGAGGTATCGAGAATTGCCGTGTAATTTCACAAAAAAGAAACATTAATAATATCGAAGAATGGCATCAACGTTTAGGTCACCTGAATGAAGGAAGTATGAGAGAAATCGTAAATCACCGTAGGGCACTAGGAGTTGAATTTAGTGGACAACTACCTACCTGCAAAGTATGTGCCATGGGGAAAATGGCACAGAAGCCATTTCCAACAAAATCTTTTAGAACTTCTAAAATTCTGGAAATCATTCATACAGACATTTGTGGACCTATGCGAACATCATCCAAGAAAGGTTCAAATTATTTTTTAACATTTATTGATGACCACACACGTTGGTGTGAAGTAAGATTTGTGAAAAACAAAAGTGACGTTCTAAATGAATTTATAAAATATAAAAATTTAGTTGAAAATCAAAAAGGGGGTCGTATAAAATTTTTACAATCAGATAATGGAAGCGAATATAGAAATAAAGCATTTGATGAATTTTTAGATAAAGCAGGAATAGGCAGAAGATTAACTGTGACACATACTCCAGAACAAAACGGTATAGCAGAACGAAAAAACCGATCACTTGTTGAAACTGCGAGATGTATGCTGATCCAGTCAGGACTGCCACCATCATTCTGGGCAGAAGCCATTTTTACTGCAAATCACGTTCGGAACAGGTGTCCTTCAAGAAGTTTGGATGGAAAAACACCATTTGAAATGTGGACAGGTAAACCTCCTATTCTAACCCATTTTAGAACATTTGGTTGCAAGGGCGTTGCTCTTGATAAATCACCAACCAAAGGAAAATTTCAGCCACGAGGGAAATCGTGTATTTTTCTTGGTTATTCGGAAAGATGTAAAGCGTACAGAATATTTTTGGAAGAAGAAAGAAGAATAACTGAAACAAGAGATGTAAGGTTCCTGGATGAATTTCAAAAAGAAAATCATTATGAAGAATTCGAAACGAAATTGAAGAAAGAAGCAACTGAAAGTAAATCAATTACAATACCACTGAAGAAGACAAATTCAAGAAACGGACAAGAAGGAGATAATCTACAACAAAATTTAGAAGACGCTGATGAATATGACACAGCTGATGAAGAACCTGACCCGATAACTTCCACTACCAACGATGAGCAGCCAGTAGTTTCCAGCCGAGGGAGGGGAAGGCCTCGGATCATTCGGTCTGGAAATCCTGGCAGGCCACGGAAACTATATAGGCCAGTTCAACCGCAGAACTGTATTTTGGTGGGTGAGGGAGTAGTTGAAAACTCTTTCACGTTTGAAGAAATAGCTAACATTACTGACATATCCATGAAAGACGCAATGAACAGCCCAGAAGCACGTGAATGGAAAGAAGCAATAATATCAGAATATAGCTCGATAATAGAAAACGATACATTTGAATTAGTAGAACAAACAAACAACATTAACAAGATTGGCAGCAGATTCATTCTAAAAGAAAAATTGAAAGCGGATGGTTCTCTAGAAAGGCGAAAAGCCCGTTTGGTGGCTAAGGGTTTCAATCAACGGTATGGAGTTGATTTCAGAGAAACTTATGCCCCTGTGGTCAGAATGGGCTCAGTAAGATTGCTCATGGCATTGTCTGTAGAACTTAGATTGGAAGTTCATCAAATGGATGTCGTTACAGCCTTTCTGAATGGAGACCTGGAAGAGACCATTCACATGGAATTACCTGATATGTTTGAAGAAGCATTGACCAAGATAATAAAAAGAGGAGATACAAATCTGAAACAAAAAAGTGAGAAGTTACTGAAAAACTATGAAGAAGGGAAACGATTATGTCGTTTAAAAAAGGCTTTGTACGGACTCAAGCAGGCTCCGAGGCAATGGTACAAAAAGTTGGACCAATGTCTACGAAAATTCTTGGTACCATCAAATTCGGATCCATGTTTTTTCCATGCAAAGCGGGGAGACGACGTTATCTTTGTTGCATTTTATGTTGACGATCTATGGATATCATCAAGTAGCATCAAATGGATAAATGAAGTAAAAAGAGAACTGAAAAAATCATTTAAAATGAAAGACCTAGGTAACATTCACTACGGCCTGGGAATAGAGTTTCATCAAGACATCGACGAGGGGACGATCTCGATGAGCCAGAAGAAGTATATAGCTGAACTTCTGAAAAGGTTCGGCTTGGAGGATGCAAAACCTGTAGCGACACCACTGGAACCTGGGATGAAACTGAAAAAACCGGATATGATTCCTTCTGAAAAAGAGATGAAGAAACTGCCATATCAGCAACTCATAGGCTCCTTACTTTACCTTTCCGTTTGCACACGACCTGATATAGCATTCGCAGTGAATATGTTGAGTCAATTCAACAATGCATACACTAATGACCATTGGGCAGCGGCAAAAAGAATCCTGCGTTATCTCAAAGGCACGTCTGATTACGCGATTAAATTTCATAAGACTGGCAAAGGACTCATTGGTTACGCTGATGCTGACTGGGGTGCGTGTCCAGATGATCGGCGATCTTACACTGGATTCGCATTTCTCTTGGGAGGAGCAGCAGTCACTTGGGAAAGCAAAAAACAAAAAACCGTAGCATTGTCGACTGTAGAAGCAGAGTACATGGCTCTAGCTGAATCTGCGAAAGAAGCAATTTTCTTAAAAACATTTCTCTCTGAGCTAAACTACGGAAAACTTCAGTCATCTGTAACTATTTACAATGACAATCAAGGAGCTCACTGTCTTGCCAAGAACCCAACTCAGCACTCGAGAACAAAACATATAGACATCCGACATCATTTCCTGAGGCAATGTGTTGAAGAAAATACTATTGACATTCAATACCTACCAACGGAATCTATGATTGCTGATGTGTTGACAAAAGGGTTGCCTGGAGCAAAACATCATGTTTTCACAAGTGAACTTGGAGTTGCCAGTTTGAGGGGACGTGTTGTTTATACAAACTGACACTCCAATATAAATTTATTTAGTTAAATGTGTTATATTCACATGTTGATTATTATGTTGTGTTGTCAACAAATAAAATCACTTCGCCTCTAAAATCTATCAAAGATAGTTGTGCTAATTTCACTTATAAAAATAACTAACTCTGCTAAAATAAAATTCACTAAATAACACATATTTACAAGAATTTTTCTTGTCTATTTTTGATATTTTTGCGTTTCGTTCCTTTTTATAGTTCAGTTTCCTACATATTTCTCAGTAAATCTCTTTATAAATCTTGTTCCTAGGTAAGTTATTTATATTTCTGCAAGAGAATAGATTCAGACTGATCTCTACAGTTGGTCGCATCTACTGTCCTTCCTATATGACCGAACTTCTCTTCGTCAATAGTTGAAATATTTCAAATGTTCTAAAGAATTTTGTAATAAATATTATATTTTCTACGAACCTCCCGTGTACTTTGATCTCCTTTCAGGTCTTATTGTATGTGAATGCATACATTAAATTATGCTGGACACCCTCTTTAGTTCAGATCCGGTCATTTCTGTCACATGTTAGTCAGTTCTGTCACACTGCATAAAACACTCATAAGTATTCTATAAAATGAAATTTCAAATGATCCCCTATCACATCTTCTTCCAAAAGATCTTCTTTTGTAGCTACCGTCTTTGAATGAAATGTCATCTTCTTTAATTGTACTCTATATGTAATATAAGATATGTGAGAATGAAATTTACCATCAAAACCGTAAAAAACTGAAAAATTCTTTAATTGAAAAATTATGCTCAGCAGACATTGCCGCAAGTAATACCAGACTTAAGCGAAAAACCAACAACGAGAACTTCAGAGTGACTTCATCATCAAATACAGGCGTGACAGGACTGACACTTCGCAACAACTTTTAGAGCTTCTACTTGGAGAAAAAAATTGAAAAACTCAAAATTCAGCTCGGCCGTTTTAGGGATGGGCTCCCAAACGTTTTCTTGAACGAAAAAAAGTTTTTCCAGCGGATTTCAATTACATCGGTTTGACAAAATTTTCTTGAGTCAATTTGTCCGCCGTGTTGAAAAGTGGCCTTACCAGAATACTACATGTTTTGCGCAATTTTGGTAGTTAAGCAACTTTGCGCGCTCAAGAACGGGTTGCGCGCGGTCAACAAAATCGAGTGAGGAGTCGTAAATTCATGAAATTTTTTGTAGAATCCAAATCTGCAATAAAAAAGGGGGAGGGGTTTAATGTGGGTTCCAAAAAAAAAAAAAGTGTGATAATAAACATCAAATTTTACTGTAGAATAGCATTTGAAACACCCTATTACATATGTAGGTACAGTAGGTACATATCATGCTAACTTTCCTTAGGATTGAGATTTGGATTTAAAGGATGGGGAAGAAAAAATAAAAAAAATCTCTTAAAATTGTAAAAAACAGTTTAAAAACGTTAAATTTATATTTTAACGCCAATGTTACTATTAAAAACAAGTTAGGCATTCAATATTTATGCACAAAATTATGGTGAAATATTTACTTCAATTTCGTTTAAAAGTGCTACAAAATCGATAAAAACTGCAACAAAAAAAATCCAAAATATTTGTATGAATAACAGAAAATTATCAAGTTTGTTAGTAAATAAGCAAGTTAGTAACAATTCAATTTCACTCAAATTTCAAAACAATGAAAGTTTGCTGAGACGATCATACTGCTTGACTGTAACTTTTTGAAAAAATGATTTAGTATTTTCTTGCTCAGTGCTACCAAGTTTTTGTGGGAAATAATATAATAACTCTAAATTTTTTTTATGTCAGGAGCGCCCAGAAAACCCTAGTTCAGTGAATTTTAGTTGGAAAAACTGTAGATCTACCGAAAAACAGCTGGATTGGCAACCCTGGCCGGCGTGGCGACAGAGCTCAGTGGAGGTGACGTTTGGCCGAGACATCTGGTCTGAGTTCCTCCTAGAGGAATCCTCTCATATTCGTCCCTTCGATCAACCTGCAAATAGGTCAGTGGACCTGACGTTATTCCCAGGCTGTAACACGTCGTTTTGGCTTATTATAGTTAGCTGTTTCTATAATTAAAGACAGCGTGACGTCATCTAGCTTCACTGTAATTCGTTAGTTAGCAGGAAGTTTACAATAAGTTCTTGTCCTTGAGAGACGGAAGCATAACATAACAACTGAAGCGAAACACAAACACAACTGAAGCCAATTGGGGTCTGCTGAGAACCTACAAACGCAGTAGTAACGGTAAATTTCCTGTATTTCCACTATTCTCAAAGAGTTTTAGATTGTCGAATTAGGAAGAAAATACTTTTAAGAAAATAGATTCCTAATTTGTAATTTAGATTGGATTTTTTTTTTTTTTTTTTTTTTTTACTTTATACTAGGTATCGATTCAGCAAAAATTAATGAAATTTAAGTACTTTTGTAACATAATTTTGTGCATACATTTTTTAATGTTCTTTCATCGTTGATAAACTTTATTTTTTGTAGAATTCTGCCATTTTTGGTGATTTTTTTTCTTTTTTTTTTTTTTGCGCATTTGAATTTTTAAGCTGCTGGCCAATGAATTCATCCTTTCATTCGGAAAGGATGATTTTTAGGTGTAAGTACGGAATTTTTATCTACATCCTTATGAGAGTTATCGTCTGAAATCGTTATTTATGGTGCAATTTTTTTCCAAACTGTTTTTTGTAAGTACCTATCCAAAAATTGACATTAACTTCCATTTTGTTTAATGGGAACCCCCATTTTTTTTTATCGAAAATTTGAATTCCACGAAAAATTTCATGAAAAAATGACCCATCACTCGATTTTTTTAGTGCGCGCAAACGGGCGCGATTCCGCTCTAAAAGTGCAAAAATTGTGAAATATTGAGTTTTTGGAGATATTCAATTGCCACATGTAGATTTCGGGGTTGTTTTTCGTGCCGAACGTCGTAATGATGTTCATCTATTGATATTTGCATCATCAACTTGGGAAAGCACCGAAAAATCGACTAGAATTGTACTTTTCTTACACATTTCCACAAAGCACAAACACTAAAATGTAGTTTTTTCCGTGTCTTTCTGTGTGTGTCTGCATGAGTGTGTGTCTATTGACTGAGGGACATTCCTAAAAAAATATATTTGTTTCTTCTTTAAAATCCTACGATCCATTTAGGTTACCTCCCTTAAATGGATCGAAGGATTTTTAAGAAGTTCACAGTAAATGCTTCCATGGATATGTAGAAACTATTCGATAGGTATGCACTTACCTCACAAGTTAAAGTGGGCGCTTTTGAGGGTTGAAGACATCCCAGGTGTTACGGATCAGACTGTTATTATTATTGTTAATCAGGCGTTCAAGTGGAATCTTGTTTAGATTCGATGAAATTTTGGGTGTTGACAAAAATTGTTGCTGAACTTCTAGGACCTTCAAGACCCCAAGTACGATTTTTGACGCAAGTTTCATGGAGTTTGGTCGTTTAATTTCGGAGAAAAGCCGCGGACTGACTTTTTTTTTAATTCGATTTTTGGATTCTTCGGATCTTGAGACGTAAACCAAAAATCTTTGAAAAAATTGTAAAAATCCACAAAATTCAGGCGTGTTTGCTATAAAATGTATATTAAAATTTTTATTTGTCCCCAAAGTGCTCAAATTTCAACAGAATTTAACATAAATGTAATACGACTAATTATGAAAATTCGCTCATACGATCATGCTGCATGACTGGAACTTTTTTTTAATTCGATTTTTGGATTCTTCGGATCTTGAGACGTAAACCAAAACTTCTTCAGGCGTGTTTAGAACTTTTTTTTTCTTGGTCGATTACAAAGGTTCATTATTGAAAATAATAAACCAAAGGAAAAGAGACTCTTTGATGGAAACATATCGTGGGTATAGTAGAAAAGTAGCCGCTTCTGAGAAATCTGGGGCTTCGAGTGATGATATTTACAAACCGGTGTGGTTTGCATACGAATTGATGGACCAATTGTTGGCACCGTCTACAACTGTGGGCCTACACTGAGTACAGAGGAAGTAAGAGTGTGGATGGGATTGAAGAACAGGCTCAGTGAGGATAATCCGCGAGAGTCTGCAGGCGACTTAAGGATTACACGAAATTCACTTCGAGTCTTCCTTCAATCTGCTACTTACTGGTTTACATTATGAAGCCAGGGATATCCGATCATGAATAATTTTTACGTAGAATACGTTTTTACTAAGTCCTTCTTGCCGAAAATTGTCATCTAACAGCGTAACGAAAAGTTCCAATCATGCAACGTGATCGTATGAGCGAATTTTCTTAAGTTAGGGACCGAAACATCGTATTAGTAATATAGTAAATTGTATTGCAAAGTGAGCAATTCGGGTTCAGAAAATTTGTTAAAACCCGATTTTATTGCCAAAAACATACAACTTAGGTAAAACTTGGCGACTCAAAAAAAGATTTTGGATTTTTTTTTTCAGGTTTTACGTTTATATTTTTCCGAAAATATCAATGAAATTTAATAGGTATGTTTGTCGGCATAATTTTTGCAAAATTTTTTTTAATGTCCTATTTAATCGTTGTTAATTTTTTTTGACAGAAAGTTTGCTAAAAACTATGAATTTAACGATTTTTGGCCGCATCGTAACCATTTTTAGTGATTTTTGTCCCCAAAAAGTGCTGGCTAACGAACTCATCCTTTCATTTGGAACACTTGATTTTTTGGCGCAAGAACGGGATATTTATCTCAATCCTAAGGAGAGTTATCGTCTAGCATGACACATAAATAAATGAATAAACGAAAAAATGAATGATTGAATGAATAAATAAATAGAAATAATATATATATATATATATATATATATATATATATATATATATATATATATATATATATATATAACTAGTTTGTTCATCCGGGTGAAGGATGAAAACACTCGCGTGTAATAGTATTTTGAGGTGTTACAGATGGTCAGAAAATATAAGAAACAGATAAATATAACTCACAAAATTGAGAATATTTCGCCGTATCTGCTTCGTCAGCTCTAGTCATTCCATTTCCATTCCATTCCATTTTTTTGCTATTCAACCTATGATGCTGAAATTTGCAATGGAGGCTCCTTGTAACATCTAGAATCGAATCATAAGGCCTGCTACCCCTTTTAGCTGCTGAGTGTGCTCCGAAGCTAATTTCTTTGATATTCAACTAAAGAATAGAAAATTATAAGCAAAACCGTATTTTACACTCATCACTTTTTAAAAGACTTTAGTCGCAAGGTGGTAAGTTTAATTAATTAATTCATTTTTAGATGTAGCTCTATTTTAGGTGTAAAAATAACTAAATCAGTCCTTTTAATAAAATAGAGTAGAGTTTGATGGTCTGGATGCTCGCTATGTTTGCATTTCAGGAATAAGTAACACCCTATAGCAATCCTTCTGGTATCCCCCTCCCCAAATTTACCCCCTCCCCACTTGAATTTTTTCTACAATTTTTGAGATATTGAAGTGAACTTGCAGAGCTCAGTCATCATACCAAGTTTTAAGCAAACAACAATCAGGGGGAAAATCCACACATTTTGGACCAACCAAAGAGGGGTAGTTTTCTACCCCACCAACTTCGAAAAAAATGTCCATTTTTTGCCGAGTGGCACCTCATTTTAAAGATTTTTTAGTGCTGAACGTGATGGTGAAACCAGAATTCCAAGATACGTAATTGTAGAAAAAATTGCGCTTCTTCTTGGTTCATCAGTTCTAATCCGAGAACGGAACAAGATCTAGCAATTCTGGTTTCACCATTGTTTTCAGCACTAAAAAACCTTTAAAAAGAGGTGTCACTCGACAAAAAACGTTATTTTTTGTTCAAAGTACCATTTCCCCCCTTTGGGTACTCAAAAAACTTTTGGATATTTTTCCGATTTTCATTTGCTTAAATGCAGGCACCCAAAAATGCTCTCTAAGTTTGACATCGATATCTCGAAAATTGTGAAAAAAAGTTTGCGTGAGGGGAGGGGGGGGGGTACTTTTGGGACGCCTTGTATATTAGTTGGACAAGTATAACAAAATCTATGGTCGCGATTTAAAAAAGTAACGCATGGACGAGATATGATCCCACATCTATAGCTAGCTTCAGATCTCAATATGCATCTCCTGAGCCATGGTGGGCGCAAATACAACAACTCCATTAATCTTCATTTGGACACCACACAATAAAATATTATTTTATTTCTATTTTATTTTATTTCTCTTCTTTCTTCAGAATTGAAAGATGCAGGGTTCTCAGGACGATCCTCCCACTTATGAACAAGCAATGAGCGGCAAGACCGGACAGAAGGTTTCAGACCCAGAACTGACGCCTCCAGCGCAACTCACCTTCACCTCCGAGCCTAGCAAATACCTGCGCCCCTGTGACTGTGATCCCAACAATCCTCTACCCGGTCAAGTCCCCATTATTATCGAACAAGTAGTTGCCAAACGGACCTCGACTGCCACTATGTGCCTGTGGATAATATTAGGGGCTATATTTGCAATAATTCTTATATTTTTCTGCTTCTTCTTTGGAATATTATAGGGGCTTCCATATTTAATGTACAATGCATTAGATGTTTTCAATAGGTAGTAATTACTTATACTGTTGTACTACATTGCCTATAAATACTAATTGAATAGCTTCAAGTAGGTGCAAATAGTTTGAGATACATTTAGGGTATAAAAAAAAATCTTAATTTAATATAGCAGTACCTATGACTCAATTCTCGCTGGAAAAAAAATATATATATATATATTTTTTTAATTGTATATAAAATGTCAAGTATCCAAACGTATTTAACGAACATTTTAAATTCTGCATTTATGAAGAATTTGTTGGGATTTTTTTACATTATTTAATGATACTTCTGAAATTGATAATAAAATGTCGAAATATATAGTAGTCGGATTCTCTTAGTTTTGAAATCATTAAACTGCTAAAGCCTAATATAGTGTCTGCAAAACTATCTGAGTTTCCTCCCTCAGTTATTCAAGAGTTTTTTTCGGCAGGAAGTGGGGAAACTTACAACTGAGCGAAGATGGGACTGGGAGAATCCCGAGCCTCCATAGCCCCCCCCCCCCCTCCCATTGGTCCCTCGACAATTTTGGGTTAGCGCTGTCCAATGAAGCTGACCAGCCAAAATCCCACTTCCTTTCTCTTTTTGACGAGTACCTCGGGACGTCTTATTCAGTAGGTATTGATTCATGGTAGTCATTTATCTAGCCTCCAGGCTCTTTTTCTAATTATTTCTTTTTCTTTTGAGATTTTCAATTGCCAATCCTCCTTCTATTTGTAAGAGGCTTGTAGGACGGGAGTTTAAAAAAATTTATTTGTCATTTTATTCAGGATAATTTATTTATTTTTATCCTGATTTTTTTTTCAAATTAATTTAAAAAAAATTATTATTTAGTTTAATTATATTTGTTCAATCACCTCCTTTTTTTGTCCTGTTTTGGGTTAATTTTTTCTAAGTACACACCCACACACTTTTTTTTTTTCAACAAAACTCTCCTCGAAGCATACCATTAACTTGAGAAAATAAATAAAATAAGTGGGGAGGACGCCCAAGTTTACCCTACGCCGGCTCTAGGGATGACAGAAGTCGCAGAAGGATGAGGAGGAAGAGTGGGATGAAAGGAATGCCCCTATAAAATGACCACCAGTTCAAGTAAGATCCCCTCAGGAACGCAGGTGGTGAAACCACGGAGCACTCCTGCCTAGATGCCCAACTCGAGTAACTCCGTTTCACTTTTTCTGCACCACACCCCGCGCCTTGACACGGTTGTGGCCATTACTCTGATGTTGTTGGGAGCCACTCCTTTTAGCTTGGAAATCGCGCCCGCCAGGTCTGCTCCATGTCCATGCTGCCACTGCATTGCAGACGCATCGGGCTTGATGGCAACAATATCCGGTTTCTTGCCCCGGTCACTCGGCATGTGATATAGTCTCTCCATTTTGACATCGCAACTGCTGGATGACAAAGCGCCTGCTATCTGCTTGGCAACCCAGTTGTGACTGAGAACACTGCTGCACCACAGGATACAGATTCTCATTTTTACCCCGACAGACACGACAAAGGGTGTCTACTGTCCCGCAACTACTCCTCAAACCCCCTAGTGTAGCCACCCTGACAGCACGAAAATGGTGACAGTCGGGGGCCCCAATGAAGCCCATTCCACCCACTGGGAAGAAAACGGGGATTCAGAGCACTGTCGGAGTTTGTTACCATCTACTGAGGAGCATCAAACTCAGCAGATGAACTGGGTTTGGCAGCAGTTGGTGTTGCTCGGTTACTCCACAGCAACTGTTGCCTGACAAAGTCAAGGTCAGCAGCAGTATGGGCGACCTCCCAGCTTGAGCCCCTAAGGGCAACCAGGTGCTGGCGGTGTAATGATGGGATGCTGATTGAAAGGGAGACAATACCAAGCCCACCGGCCTTGACCGGTGCACGGATGTAAGCACTTGGGACACCAGGTGGGAAGCCAAGCCAAGAGCACACATCAGAGCGAACTTCGCGCTCTAACTCAAGCAGCCTCCCCACAGTAAGGGTCGGTTGTGGCAGACAGCGTTATGGAACGCGAGATTAAAGTTGGGTTAATGCTTGTTAGCCGAAGCGGGAAAGGTTGTTGTGGCAGCTCTGGTTAGCGATTGCTACGTAACGCCAGGTCAGCAGTTGTTGGTTGTCTTGGAAACGCTATCACACCTTATCATGCTTTCGTTTTCAAATCCTCCTTGCGTGTTCATAATTATTTGACTGTTTCATTATCATTTTACTCACTATTCTTCACTATTATTTTACTTTGTGTGTTTTAATTCACTATTATTGTACTTTGTGTGTTCGATTGTATCAAACTTTTCGGTATTGTCCGAAGATACAAGAGATGTGAGAAATCAGCTGTTTGTGATCCGCCATCCCCCAGATGTGATTGATAAAATTGAAAAACCAATCAAATCCCCCGTCAAGTCTCAAGGCTACGCAGCAGATGCGCAATGGACCGAAAATCTAGGGTTAGCGTTAAGTCAGATTCTCGGGTTACCGACCGATAACCCAGGCTTCCACAACGCCACTAATCGAAGATTTTCTCTGACCCACGTGAACTATCGTTAACCGAGGTTACCTCAACCGGCCCTAAGCCTGCCTTAGGTCACTCCAACCTGGTTGTGGATACAGCCTTGGGTAAGCTACCTGATGAAATAGGGTTCGATCTCTCCCCTGGGGTGCGAGTAGGTGCACAGGCGTTTGCAGATGATGTCATCCTACTCACTGAAACCCGTGAGCGCTTGCAAATCACCCTCAATGCATTTGCCGAGCAGCTAGCCAGGTGTGGTTTAGTGATCAACCCTTCTAGTGGAGTCGTCCAGCGGTCTCTTTAGTAAAACTATAGACTCAGTACACTGCACCTTCACCTTCCATCCACCGTAGGCTTCTCCATACTCTCGCTGAGTAGCCTGACGAGCTAGAATCTGGAGATGTTCCTTGTCTCTCCCTGTTCCTCCTCGCTTCACTCCATCTGAATCCGCGAGGAGGCTGAGCAGCGAGAATGGAAGTGGGGTGGAGGGGAGGGGGGGGGGGTCCTTCGCCTTCCTCGTCTCTCCTCGCCTCGCCTGACTTAGCTTCATGAGCTTTTGTACCCCATGTTGACACGAAGAACCCCTTCATTCAGTTGTCAGTGTGTTTATTTTTCGGGGCTGCATACTATCAGTTTAGCGGTTGTGTGTTTATTTGTGTTGGGTGATAACAATAGTTGGTCTCAACAGTTCCGGCTGGATTTTCTAGAGGCTTACCAGTCTTGAGTCCGTAATATGGGATCCTAAACATGGTCAACATAAAGATTAGAAAAAAGTCAATGATGCATGGGGGAGGATCGAGGGATTGGTAAGTCAATCAAGGAACTAAAAAACGCTGCAAATTACTACACAATGGTTTATTATTTCTGTGTTAGCCCTTCTACGCAGATCATTGGCCTATAATTTATTATTAAACCCTGTATGTAATATATGATCAGAACATGGCACATCGTGACTCCGAGAAGTGTTAACATTTTTACAGTTCCAAGACCCCGCAATTTTTTGCTTCACAGTAAAAATGTTTAGTGATAGATCGATAGGTAAGGAAAGAATATAGGTTCAGAGGCCCCTAAGCTGATCAGTGCGCCTCCGTACCTGGTAATTGTAACCGAGGAGTCTTAGAGGAGCTCCATCTATTCGAACCACTCTGTTTGTCGAATAGGAAATTTAGCCTCGGAGGCCAAGGCCAATTTAGCCTTGGAATCTGATCCAAGTCCCTCCCCATACTTTGTAATTGTATTCCAGATCTCCAAAAAGGAGCTAAATTTCAGGTTTCAGCATCATAAGTCAATTAAAAAACAAATTAGGCTCAGATGCCACAGCTGATCAATGTGCACTATTGAATTTATTCTTGATATTACAAAAGGAGGTCCATTTCAAATCGCAGATCCAAAGGCTGACATCAATATGCCTGCGTAGATATAGGCACCTGCAGAGGAAAAATTAATGCAATTAATTGAAACATCTACATTTTACTGGTCCCCCTGATCTCAGTATGACGATATTTATGTAAGTAGGTACCTACCAATCGAACATAACATAAATGTATAGATCATTGAAATGGTTTTAATAATAATTAAAAACTCCATAGCGGAATATAGTCAATCAAGATGTAGGTAACGTAAAACTTCAAAATCGGTCATTTAGGAAACAGGAAAATGATGCTTGATGTAATTTAAGTTAGCGCATACGCAGAATTGAGTAATGATTTGAGAAAAATGAAATAGGTAGGGAACAATCTGCAGCCTAACCCACAAGTTCCCAGGAAATGTGATCCCGAACTATGCACCGAATTTGAGCGGGACAGGACAATCAAGAAAAAAATCCAAACATTTTGGACCACCCAAAGGGGAGTAGAATTGGTTACCTACTTCGAAAAAAATTCCATCTTTTGCCGAGTAATTTTTTAGTGCTGAACATGATGGTGCAACCAGAATTGCAAGATACGTAATTTTAGAAAAAATTGCGCTTCTTCTTAGTTCATCAGCTCTAATCCGAGAACGGAATAAAATGTAGCTATTCTGGTTTCACCATTGTGTTCAGCACTATAAAAAAACTTTGAAATCAGGGTACTCCAAAAACTTTTGGATTTTTTCCGATTTTTATTTGCTTAAAACACCCCAAAAATGCTCTCAAAATATCACTTCGATATCTCGAAAATTGTAGGAAAAAGTTATTTTAAGGGAGAGGGGGGGGGGGGGGGTTACTTTTGGGACGCCTTGTATATTAGTTGGACAAGTATAACAAAATCTATGGTCGCGATTTAAAAAAGTAACGCATGGACGAGATATGATCCCACATCTATAGCTAGCTTCAGATCTCAATATGCATCTCCTGAGCCATGGTGGGCGCAAATACAACAACTCCATTAATCTTCATTTGGACACCACACAATAAAATATTATTTTATATCTATTTTATTTTATTTCTCTTCTTTCTTCAGAATTGAAAGATGCAGGGTTCTCAGGACGATCCTCCCACTTATGAACAAGCAATGAGCGGCAAGACTGGACAGAAGGTTTCAGACTCAGAACTGACGCCTCCAGCGCAACTCACCTTCACCTCCGAGCCTAGCAAATACCTGCGCCCCTGTGACTGTGATCCCAACAATTCTCTACCCGGTCAAGTCCCCATTATTATCGAACAAGTAGTTGTCAAACGGACCTCGACTGCCACTATGTGCCTGTGCATAATATTAGGGGCTATATTTGCAATAATTCTTATATTTTTCTTCGGCTTCTTTGGAATATAATAGGGGCTTCCATATTTAGTGTACAATGCATTAGATGTTTTCAATATTATTTACTTATACTGTTCTATTACATCGCCTATAAATACAAATTGAATAGCTTCATGAAGGTACAAATAGTTTGAGATACATTTAGGGTATTAAAAAAAATCTTAATTTAATATAGCAGTACCTATGACTCAATTCTCGCTGAAAAAAATTTTTTTTTTTTTAATTGTATATAAAATATCAAGTATCAAAACGTATTTAACGAACATTTTAAATTCTGCATTTATGAAGAATTTTTAGGGGTTTTTTCCATTATTCAATGATACTTCTGAAATTGATGTTAAAATTTCGAAATACATAGTTGGATTCTCTTAGTTTTGAAATGATTAAACTGCTAAAGCCTCAATATAGTGTGTTTGCAAAACTATCTGAGTTTCTTCCCTCAGTTATTCAAGAGTTTTTTTCGGCAGGAAGTGGGGAAACTTACTACGGGATTCAGAGAAACCCTAGCCACTATAGCCCCCCCCCCCCCTCCCAATGGCCCCTCAACAGTGTTAGGTTAGCGCTGTCCAAACAAGCTGACCATCCAAAATCCCACTCCCTTTTATCTTTTCGATGACTATTCCGGGACGTCTTATTCAGTAGGTATTGATTCAGGGTAGTCATTTTTCTGGCCTCCAGGCTCTTTTTCTGATTATTTCTTTTTCTTTTGAGATTTTCAATTGTCAATCCTCCTTCTATTTTTAAGGGGCTTGTAGAACCAGTAGTTTTTGTAGGGGCTTGTAAGGGGCTTTTACAGATGATGTCATCCTACTCACTGAAACCCGTGAGGGCTTGAAAATCACCCTCAATGCCTTTGCTGAGCAGCGAGCCAGCTGTGGTTTAGTGATGAACCCTTCTAAGTGTGGGTCAGTCTCCTCAGTTCCATTTGGCCCCCAGCTAAGGTGATGGTATTTTATCAGGAGTTCGTTATTTTAGGAAAGACATCGATCCCTACCCGATCCGTGTGGACTTCATGGGTGTGGCCACTATAGCCGCAAGCCATGTGGACCTTGGTGGAGCTCGTGTTACCAAGGCTCCATTGAAGCCACAGCAGAAGCTGCGCCTCCTTCACACATACTTATTCCCAAAGTTAACCTATGGGTTAGTCTTTGGCAGGCTTACTGCGGGGAGGCTGAGTTAGATCACGAAGTTCGCTCTGCTGTGTGCTCTTTGCTAGGCTTCTCACCTGGTGTCCCAAGTGCTTACATCCACGCGCTGGTGAAGGGCGGTGGGCCAGTGCCTGCTTGCCCTTAGGCCCGTGTTTTCAAATTTACTATGAGGCATGCTGTATATTGCTCCTCTATCTAGACTTCCATATTCTAAGGTTACTTCCCTTCCTTCTTCCTTTATGTTCTGTCTTTTCTTTTATGTAGATAAATCATGTACACCGTTCCGTGGTGAACAGGTTTATCGGGATAACTCCGGCTAACTTATCCCTCGTGCAGTGTCAATTTTCCCTCAGTAAATCCGTTTTGCCTCAGGATAGCTCTCCACTCTCAGCTGCTGCTTTCAAGGTTATTTGCTTTAACATTTTCTTTAAGAGCTTCCCTGCTGTGTCCAGCATATGCTAATGTTGTGTTGGGATCATATTTTCCTTTACCAGTTAGAACTAGCTTAGCAACGTTTTACTGTTCTGGAACTATTCCTTCTACTAGGCCTGCATTATACTATCTAGCCGTAGGTATCTCCGGATGTGTTTCCACACAATTTTGAGGATCTTCACAGGAATTTTGTACAGGCCTAGAACTTGCTTATTGCGCATTGATTTTGCTGCACATAATAGTCCTTCCCTATTAAGAGACACTTTGAATATTTGACTCAATCGAGTGAGGAAGTGAAAGATGCTATGTCAGGGAAAGAGATGTTTGCAGTATATTGGCTCAAGAGAGATTTAAATAATTATTGTGTAATATTGTTTTGGGTTCTACCGACTGCGCCAACTTTTACAGCCCAAAAATATTTGATACCTCGGACAGAGTTCGAACCCGTGTCCCTTCTTACTAAGGAAAAATTTCTCTTTAGTTGCAACACTCCAACGGGTTGAGCTATGTGGCCTCTTTAATCAAATATCTTCGGCTGAGAGTTTTTCTTGAACATAACATCGGAACATTTTCTACCATTGGGAGCCCAGAGATGTACAAATAAAAAGTAGAAAAGTAGCACAGGGTAAGGATTGACACGATAGATATTGTGTCGTTAAAACATAGGACGTCGCAATCTTTATTGCGTAAATCCTTGCTCTGATTAGCCACCTCTGCACCATCGGCAAATTTTATATTTTGGATATAGACTTGTGTAAGAAACTTATTTAATCCCACCCAAGCGTTGAGAGGAGGAAAAACGACTTTACTGTTTAAAAATTGAACTGAAAAGCCTAAAAGAATTAGACCCTGGGCCTACAATAAGAGATAAACATGATAGGGACCCACATCATGCAGCACTTCTGCGATTGACTGAGTTATCATCAGGCAAGCCTGGACCAAGACAGTGATGTGAGTTATACTCCACAGGGCGGGGGAAATGCCCAGTAACGGATGAGACGTGTAACAAACATGAAAAATCAGGTCATTATTGAAGAATGTATAGAAAGAGGGGTATCCACAGGTAGGCCTAACAAGAGGGTGAAAGAATGCCATCCACAGGTGTTTGATGAAGGATTAGGGACACGAAGAGACTAAGTATAACAAAGTCGTTGGAAATATAATTCAGCAGAGTGATAGAAAATTCGTTCAAATGATGAAAAGTAGAGCTCTCTCTGGTTTTAGAAGTGTACAAAGAGCGGAACAGGGCTGCAGCGGGCTGATGAGAGACTGCTCATTCGCGGCCCCCTCCCCTCCTACTCACCCTCCCCACAGCAAATTCACAAATTGTGATTCGCAGTTTCCCCATCACCACTGGCTCCCACGATCCACGAATTCCCCGTGGGGAGGGAGCTGTGTAGGTAGCCTGGCATCAGCCCACTGTAGCCCCGTTAGCTCCTTGTGCACTTCTAAAACCTGAGAGAGAACTATGAACTATAGAGTAAGTGGATGAAGGAACTACTCCAGTAGAATGGTTGTCTCCGATTTTGGTTGCTGTCAAACATAATGAGAAGGAACTGATCTGTAGATATTTTAAAATAAGTTTAAATCTGTATATTTTTAGTCTAGTATGCACCAAGTGACAACTTTTGAAGTGATAATGACTCGGATTATGGGAGGTCAGATGTTTTCCATCGTCAACTTAAATTGAAAAATGCGTTTCTACTGATTGAAGTGGAGGAGGACACCGGAAATTGTAAAAATATTTCAACGCGTACCTAAGGGCATAAGTATGTATCCTCGGATGCCATTTGGTACGAATATAGTAACAGCGATTTTCCTGAGCATAATTGAAGGAGTGTTGGGCTGGCCAGATGATGTGATCTTCACAGGGACGGTTGAAAAAGAACATGCAGTTTTTGTGGTCATTTTCCGTACTTACAGGTTGTTTGGGGCATACCTAATTTGGTTTAAGATTTGTGAAGCTTTTAATATAATGGGTCTTTTTTGGGTCTGAAAGGGGTAGGGGTGATTTCGGGGGTGGAGGCGGGTTCCTTTCAGGATTTACTTCATCTAATTGGGTTCATGCCATTATGATGGTGCAAAAATTAGCTTTGCCTTTTTTTAGCTCATTTGACGCAAAAGAACAGACAGTCTGGAGTAGGTATTACTTACTCAGCACACTCCAACCCCCCCACCACACCCCTCCACTCCTATCCCTCTCCTCAAATTCTCGTCGCTGGGACTTCTTTCTAACTGTTGTTAAGTGTTTTACTGCATGTACACCTACTTCCAAGGAAATCCAATCATGAATCAAATCTGTATCTTTTGTACGATGTAGCTCATATCTCAGGAATAAAAATAACTAAATCAGTCGTTTTAATAAAATGTAAGTCAGTGGTAGTGATGTGTACACTATAGCTACACACATCTCAGGAGATCCTTCTCGTAAGAGGTAAAATAAAAGTAATTACAATGCCGCTAATGACCCTTCTGGTGAGTTGCGGCTTTACCCGATATTCATCCTATAAGACAAGGGGGTTGCGTGGAACAATACCATTGATCTTTTGTCATAAACCATGCAATGCAAATTTTCTTTTCTTTTTTTCAGAGTTTATAATTGCAAATTTCTTTCCCTCTCCTAAATACAAGCAGTGATCAGATTGTCCATACAGACACCTTCAGCCACCTACCAGGTGCCTCCTGATGAACTCACCTCTACCACGAAATACAAGAGCGACTGCGATCCCAACAATCCTCTACCCGGCAAAATCCCCATTATTATCGAACAAGTAGGTACTTCACAAACCGTTTCTCACTAAATGCATGTGGTTAATTAGATTATTATTCAGTTTGCTTTATATTTGCGATAATTTTCATAATAGTGTTCTTGTATGCCATACTTGGATAAGAGCTTCCAGCATATTGATTGGTAGGAACCTATACAATAAAATTAATGTTTCCAAACATTCATTTATATTGTTGTGCCTCTGGGGGTAGCGCTGCGTGCCTTCCATATAGTCTATAAAACTTATAATTACTTCATCTTATCAACTATCCCATGTACCTTCCATTATTAATTAAGTACCTAGGTAGCTATCGAAAAAAATTATAAGAAGCTCATTTGAAAACGTGCGTCAATGCTAACAGGCCCCATTCACTGACGGGAACTGCTGAGGGCTGCGGGGGCCTTCTCATTTGAAATCGTAGTTTAGATGTCAGAAGGCAGCCAGAGGAAGGGGAAGATTTCAGGAGGCAGTAACGAGGCTACAACAGTGCAAGAATAGGTAAGAGTAGGAATTTGTAAAAACGAATCTGATTGGGCTCTAATCTGATATAAAAGCTGCGATGGCCAATGAAAAGGCTTCATTCATATCACAAGCTCCCCTCTGAAAATTAAGGTTATGGCATTCACTTGCTTCGATTTCAATGCTGCTGCCCTGTGAACCGCATATGTATCGGTAGCGACACGCTCCTTTTGGAACTAGCCCTGCCAGTTGCCCTCTCATTTCAAATTCAAATGATAAATTGACAATAGTGGGTAAATACCTTCTCATCATTCATCTTGATATAATTCATTGATGGCCCAATAATTTATTATAATCTCATTCATGGATCTTAATTGTGGAGGGGAAATTGGATTATTGAATTCGTGATGTATAAAGATGATTTTTTTTTTGCTTAGACACTGTGTGCACTACTCCTGGTGGATGGTCCTAGCTACTCTACTATACGTTCTAATATATTGTCTGTAATACAAATTGAATGACTTCAGGGACAAATAGATTGAGTGCTAATGACTTGACGTCTTGATATATAAACGCAGCATGACTCAATACCTCGATTGTTCTAATTTTCATTTATTTGTAATGTACCTGCTGTGCTTGTTTTGGAGGTATATTTTACGAATACTTATGTTAAATTCTGTACTTGTGAGGCATTTTTAGCCTACTCCATCGTTTTAAGATACTTCTGAAATTGACAATAAAATGACAAAGTATATAGGTACTTAGAAAATGTAAAACAGGTTGGATCTTCAAGTCTTTCACTATCATTTTGTATTCATTATTCAGATGTTTTAAAAATGTAATTTTCGAAATTCGGTCACATGCTATAGACATTTTCTCTGAGACCGTATTTTACTTGCATGACTTTGTCGCTGTCGAAGGAGGTTGCTCCCACATATGAGAGGCTTCTATACTGGGAGAGTCAAGCAGTGACGATGAGATAGAAGGGCCTCACAGTTCCGGGTCGAGTATTCATGACTGTCCTCGACTTTAGCGAAATAATCGAAATTATTTTACTTGGCTGGGTGCAACAGCATCATCGATAGCTAGTTGGAAGCCTGATATGCATCTCCTGAGCCAAGGGAGTTGTGTACAACTCCATTAATCTTTTGTCAGAAACCACACTATACAAACTTTTTTTTTTCTCCACAGAATTTGTAAGCACAAAGTTCTCTTTCTCTCTCCTACATACAAGCAGTTATCGGCATGTCCAGAAAGACGTCTTCAGCCACCTACCAGGAGCTTCCTGCTGAACCTTTCAACCGCATTTGTGCCGCTAGCGTCACACTCTTTAACCTAGCCCCGCCACGTTTAAATGACGAAGTGGTAACAACCACTTATTGTAATACATTGCATTCCGTTTATAAATTCATAATAGTGGGTAAATAACTTCTTATAATTCATCTTGATGCCATTCATTGATGGACTAATTTTCTAACATCTCATTGACGCATCTTAATAATTTGCGGAAGGGAAGTTGGATTATTGAATTCGTGTTGTATTTAAAGATGATTTTTGGCTAGTCAGTGCGTGCGCTACATATATACCCCTGGTTGATGGTCCTAGCTGCGGTACTGATTGTTATACTTGATATTGTCTATAAATACAAATTGAATGGTATTAAATCTAAAGGGTTATTTTTGCTAGTAGTAACAGTAAATTATCATTTACTTACCTTTTGGAGGAGTCCGTCCTCACTAGCAAGTTGAGTAAGGGGGTCAGTGAAGGGAGGAGAGGTGGAGGTGAGGAGTGAGTTTTCTATTGTTGCAAGATACGTTTTAAGATTTAATAGTAAAATGGATACGCTGATGGATACACGTTGACACAGCACAGTAAGTTTATATATACAAGACCCACTGCGCTGGCCCTCAGTCTCTTCCTCTCGTTCAAACTAGAACGTTACTCTGCCGGTTTTCAACCTCGTATTTCCTAGTACCCGTTTAAGTTAAATGGTTTTTTTTAAATGGTTTTTTAAAAATTCAATAGTGTACAAATATATTATACGTTGGATGTACCTACTCAAAAATAAAAACAGGTCGGTTATCTGAGAAGGGCTGAGAAGAGTAAGGTTGTGCAGTAGGACCCTTCCCCTGCTCAACGTCAGTTACCGTGTGCCACACAACCTTCTCGCCCTCTTAAAGCCCCTGTGCATTAGTTAGGAATAGGACAGGAAAAAGACGGGAAACAGTAACGGGCGAATTTACTTACCTACCTAATAAGACAGGACCCTCAGCACATTAGGCAGGAACAGGATGGGAAAAAGCCATGGGAATGCGGCGGTGACGGCCTGGGCCAGGCACAGGACGGGACACGCCAAAAACACTGTCCCAGCCTCAGTACTGCTTAATAGGATCGGACAGCTGCCAACATCCGGCTTCCCGTGCCCTTATCGTGGGGATTTAAGGTAAATTAGGTATGTATATACTTATGTAAATGCAACCCACGTCCTGTGGATATTTACCGTCCTATTACTGCCGTGCAGGGACTTTAAAGAGTCACACACAATAATCTAATCCAAGACATGGGAAGAGCTAGGAGAAGGGATGTGAAAATGTTAGAAGACCTGCGCGAACTTTTCCCGTAAGATCTGGAGAAACCACCAAAGTTATAGCACGCGACCGATAGGTACTTCAGGAAGAAAAAGATCTGAATCAGTTATACAAATTTATTGGACACATTTATACATCACTTGTTTCAGCAGCAAGTTGGCGGTGTTTTCATAAAAGCTTGTAACAACACGCCCCCTCATGTCTACATATTTATAGCATTGTAGATGTTAAGCATACCTACAATTCATCAGTCTTCAAAATGTTATTTTTACATCAGCTAATTAACTCACTATTTGCCTAGGTATTTTTAAGTACGTATAAAATTGGTTTAAAAGGGAACTGAATGTAACCAGTGCTTACTTGTAAAAATAAATTGTTACATCGTTTGTTGCTTTCTTCAGCTCAATTCTTGTGATTTCAATACAGCGAAAACAAAGCTTGCAACAAATGCTGCTTTTTATAATATCTAACACAAGGTACAGTGGGGCACACACTTCTTTATATTTCGCTTGCGGTTAGTTTAATTTCATTGAATAGAAAAATACTTACATATTAGTGAGTGAAACCTTTCAATTTATTTACCTGCGAATGAAATTTAAGAATAACTACATATGTACTTAAGTAGATACACTTATTCCTTCGAGGGTATTCAAGGTGAATATAAAAAAATATTTGTTTTTATTTACCTCATTCAATCAAAATTTAATTGCTGTTACTTTCAAAAGTACCTGCGCATTTTATGAAACATGACCATAAGTCAGTTTTTTTAAGTTAAAAGAAAACTATGTCAACGCATATTATTGAACATATGCTCTCATGTTCAACGAGCATAAACTTTTTTTTTTTGCATACCAGATAGAAAGTCTATATTCGTACATTTAGATTGCTTAAAAATATCGTGAATTAATTGCGTAACATTTTTTGACATTACTAGGCAAAAAATGAGCGCGAATTATGATGGTTAATGGATTTGATAAAATAATCGCACACGAGTACGAGGGTAATACGTAGCTGTCCAGAATGTTATATTTTCTCGATTCCCAAACTAAATCGCATCGAAAATAGTGTTCACATTCGTAGATGGACATCTTAAATATAGTAGGCAATCATCTTTAACAAACTTGAGTTGATTCGAGTTGTCAGATGTTCATTCTCGAGATCTGGGCGAAATTTTGAAGGCTGCATTTATTATAAAGTTTTTCAGAAATTTATAGGAGTCGGCATCAATGTCAGGTTACCTGCCGCAGGTACTTTAATTTCATCATGAGCATTCTACGTTGTACCACCAATCGCAAACGAGGTAGTCCTGGTTGAAGAGGGTTCCATTGGGGCATAGCATCGGCTCACCAACTCCATACTCCGTGCAGACGTAGAAAACCTGTGGGAAATGAAACAGAAACGCATTTAGCACAAGCTCGTTGGTATAAACGCAAAACATCTGCAATATACGTGGGTAATATCAGTGCCAGCCTACTTCAGAGGCAAGCTATGTGACGTCTGTCTTGGGTTCCTTAAATTTTAGCAATTTTTCTCTTCCAAAAAGCTCTAAAAATGTAAAATCTAATTTTTCAAAAAATTCCATCATTGAAGTCCATTTGGAGGCATTCTGAAACGAATCCTTGAGTTTAACGCTTTTTAATATGTATGTAAGTATATATGTGTGTGTCATTTCAGGAGATAACCCTCCTTAAGATTGAGTTGGAGATTTCGTTCTTGCACCAAAAATCAAGTTTTCCAAATGAAAGAATGACCTCGTTGGCCTACGCTTTTTGAGTCTCTATGGAAGAGTTTCGGAAATCAATTGAGAAATGTGACTAGGGCAGCGTCGACAAAATTTGTCACACACACACGCACGCATACATACACACACACACACACAGACAGACGTACACCTATGGTTTTTTTTCACAGATTAGGTCTTAGAATAGTCTGAAACGGATTTGTATGCGATTATGTTTTTCTCATGCTTGGGTTGTCCCCCCACCCCCTGGATTAATTCCAATAGGCGTCCCTCTTATTAACGAAGCCTTGCCTATAAGGCATAGCATTAGAGGGACGTCCTAAAAACGGCTAAGAATAGTTAACTTTATAATAGAGATGAGTCGATACCAAAATGTATCTCTTCCCGATACCTAAAAAATCGATTCCCGATTCTCGATACCGATACCATCGCGCATATACCTAACTTATCTGTAGGTCAAAAACAAAAATTCCTCTTGAACTAGTAATATATTCAAATTTTTATTCTCTCAAATTCAGATTAATTCTTATTACAAATTCTAAATTTCAGATTTATATTTTCATTCAAGGCTTTAGTTAATTTGATTTGTGCAAATACAAAATTTGATATTTTTTTTGTTATCTATCAAGTATCAATTAATAGGCAACTTTTATTGCCTAGGATTGATTTCTTTCTGAATAAAACAAGTTAAGCAGACTGACTTGGTTTTTTAGTTTTTCGTCGGTAACTGTAAGGTATTTCCAAATAAGACTGGCTCTAGGCTTTTATACTTGGAAAACATAGCTTTGTCTAATGCTTCTGTTGTCACAAACAAAATAACACAAGCCTACTTGTAAACAATGTTATCATTATTGTAAGTTGTGTTTTGGACAATTCATGTTTCGCAACTGCTAACTTCACACAACCGTTGCACGGTACAACCATCTTCGTTGTTAGATGGTTGCAATAGTACCGTAGTGTAATAAAACGCCCATCACCGGGCGGTATCGGTATCGGCCTTAGGCGATCGATTCTCGATACCGATACCAATGCCTAAGAATCGGTGGTATCGAGAATCGGTATCGGGAATCGACTCATCCCTACTTTATAATTTTTAACAGAGTTTAAGTCAAAACAAAATTATCAATGATAATTAGTTAATTCAAAATGATTGCACAAAATTATGCTGAAAAAAGAACTTCAATTTCATTAATATTTGCTGACAAATCTTTAAAAACGCAAAAAAAACTGTTTCTATATATTATATTTCTAAAAATTGCTGTTTCCAGGTATTTCTAAAAATTGCTGTTTCCAGCTAATTTCTTAAAAATATGGAAAGGTATTGTTTGAATCGCTATCCCTCCACCATCTGGACATTCCAGGTCAGAACCCTTTTTCAGCCTCCTAATTTCGCTAACTTAAATATTTTGAGGAACAAGGATGTGATCGGTACTCTACTTGAACCTTGACAGAGTGGCATTCCTCCGATTTCGGAGGTTCTGAAGCTCATTAGCTTTCTCGTTAGAACGGCAATTTTTTCGCGGAGATTTTAGAACGGTTTGCTGTCAGATACATGTCAGTAGGTGATAGTAATCGGGGGTATTGATACGTAACCGTATTTCATGCTGCCCGACAAGGGGCCCCTTTTGAGTTTCTGGCCGAGGGCCCCAGGATGAACCAGTCCGCCCCTGGATATAATTTAATACATAATTAATACATACATTAAATTGAACTGGATGAAGTGGCTCTACAAGTGTTGTTGATTATCTTTTAAAAAAAGTCTAATAATGTACGACAGAGAAACTCGGCGCTACGCGCCTCGCCAGGGGGCTATTTACATACTTCGGACGAAATTATTGAAACACAGAATGTGTTTAGCTCACGCGTTTCACATAAATCCGTCTTCAATCTTAGGTTGAAGATTGGTTAACTTCCAATAGTGAGATAATAACTTAAAATATTTATAACTCATAAACCGCGTCATAACAAAATATCGCATAGGTTACACCAGGTTACACGATCCTTAGTTCCGTATCATCGGTATCCATGCTGTCGTCCCAGATTTTGTTACGAAATTTCGTTAGCTTTTTTGGCTAGTTAGTCCATGGCTAAAACACGTTCCATGGCTTTGGAATTCACTCAGCTGATCAGTGATCATCCAGGCGTCTTCAGCATTCTCCCTTGACCCTCCCTCTCAAATTTCAGCTTCCTGCGTTGAATAGGGAAGAAAATGGCTTTGGAGCTCACTCAGCTGATCAGTGATCACTCAGGCGTCTTCAGCATTCTCCCTTGACCCTCCCTCTCAAATTTCAGCTTCGGTTACATAGGTTACACCAGGTTACACGATCCTTAGCTTATTTAACCACCGCTTCACAAATCAAACCGTTCTCGCAATATTCGGATCACCTGCTATGAATCAAATCATCGAAACCCCAGCTCAATGAAATCATCAGAAATTAACAAGCGGTTGCAATCATGTTCACAATATCAATTGCTGAGAATGATCACCTGAGTGTACACAATTATTCAAATAACCATGCTCATAACTCAGCTTGTTGGCCACGCACTTCGCAGTAGTTAACATAATATGGTTAAATCGAATGGTTAACATGAATAAATCGAGAGCTTTCAAACGAATGGTCAACGAATTTCGGGGGATGAAAAACGACGAAGTACCATTTCCCTAGCAACGACTCGGTTGTAAGCGGAAATCATCAGAATGTTGTCGTCACAGGTTTCAGATTTCGTTAGCTTTTTTGCCTAGTTAGTCCATGGCTAAAACACATTCTGTGTTAAAAAAAATCCAAAATCTTTTTTGAATTACCGAATTTTATTTAGTACAAGTTTTTTGCCATAAAATTGGGTTTTAACAATTTATTTCTACTGAGTTGCTCAAATTTCAATATAATTTTACACATTACAATACGATCTAGATTAATTTAAGAAAATTCGCTCATACGATCATGCTGCATGACTGGAACTTTTCAAGAAACTCTCAATTAAAAAAATTAAATAAATCTAAAAAAAATATTTCATAAAACATAAATAAATGAAATAAAATAAAAAATGAAAGTTTTAACACTAGGTATTTAGATAAAAAAAAATAAAATAAAATAAAATAAAATAAAATAATAATAGACCAATTTGTTGTGCTCAAATATTGCTGCCTAACGAACTCATCTTTTCATTTAAAAAGTTTGATTTTTATTAATTTTCAACTCCAAGGAATAACAAACACAAGTAATTATATATATAATGAAAAAGTATTAAACTCCAGGACTCGTTACAGAATGCCTCAAAACGGATTTCCATTAAGAAATTTTCTTAAAATTGTATTTAAAAAATTTGCCAAGCCATTGCAATACGTAGCCCATTTTCTTCTACAATTCGCTAAAACTTGGAAATGAGCGTTTGCACTATAACAGCCTAGAGACACGAAATATACGAAATATAGGAGCTCATCTCGATTACATACAACTCCCCCACAAAATGATAATGTCATAAGCGTTGAGGATATTAACGGACCTTTCCACATCCCATATCCAGTTTTCATCGCTTATTTCTTATATTGGCTTGGACGTGCTTCCTCCTTGCTGGTCCTGATTACGCACTATTTTCCGCTCCGTTTGCGCTTAACCAAAACAAGTCCTCTTCGTCCTCGTTGGCTAATACGAATTTTATGTGGAAATGTTTGTTGGTGCACTTCGTAGTCAACTTTCATCGTGCAGCTCTGCCAATTGCCCGTAATTATACTCTGTGTGGGTCAACCACCTTGGAGTAGTCTGTGATGGGAGACTCGTAGGTACTAATTCTATAAATGAGAATGCTACGCTGCACCCCCAACTTGACGATTTAACTCTACTTAAAAGTATTATACACATTAGCTCATACAACCATCTAATTGTAAGAAACGTTGTGCACCTATATACCTGTATTATTTTTTAAAGAGTAACATCTTTTGCTTCTGTGTATTTTGAAAATTGATGAATTGATGAATTAAACAGTAGGTATCCTGTATTCTTTTCTTCCCAGTAGTTTGGTAGGTAGATACACCCTAACTTGGCTCCTACCGCCGGAAACGCGAGCGTTGTCGAGATAACGTATCTAAAGACATTTCGAGTGGAAAATCAAACCGAAAGAAGAATAGACATTGGCAAACAATGGACAGACTGTTGACTTCAAACAGTTGAGGACGTACACAGTGAGCGCTGATTGCAAAAACAGGTAAGTAGATACCTACCTACTACACCTACCTATCTACCTACGCAAATTTACCATCGCATTTCAGAAAAAATACCTACCAACGTGGGAGCGCTCAACTGCCTGTTTCCTACCAAGAAGAAGTTCATTTATGAGAATGATCTGATATAATTGCACTTTCGATTAGAAAGAAAATTATAAAAACTAGAAATCTTTGTAGAAAGAATCTATTGCGATCCAAAACTTTTGATAGCACCATTTATGAGGCACCTTAAAATATTATAAAAACATAAATGACATAAATCAGTTTTCAGGCATCCTGAAATTTGACAACTGTTCATAAACTTGTACATATCCAAGGAAGTTTGTGCAGAACACGAGTGAGGTTTTACAAAGTCATGGAATCAATAATTCTAGGGCTTATTGCTGACAAACAGTAGGTACCTACTTATAATTCGAAGACTTTAGTAGAACTGCAAAAATTGCTAAAAATACCTATTATTTTTTTGCCACAAATTTATAGTTGATAATTTCTTTGCACTCAAAAATCTATAATTTTAAGACAACTTTACATAAAAATAATACAATAATTTATGGAAACTCGCTCATATATTCACGCTGCATTTCTGATTTTTACCCAACTTTTCATAGAAAAGGGTTTTTTTTAATCATCCCGAATTTTTTACAATATTTAAGATTTTTTCTACATAAATAGCGTTATGACACTAAAACATGGGTCACCTAAGTCACCTTGAGGACACCGCAAAATTAAATTCATTAGAAAGATTTTTTTCAGCTCCTGATGACGGTTCAAAAATTGTTTAGCTTTTAACGTGCGAAAAGAACCGAAGTGCAAAATTTGAAAAGTTTCTACAATTCGGCTGTTTTACATTTCTGTTCTCTATTCCTATTCTGTTTTTTGGTCCAAACACGTACTTACCTACTTATTTTGAGAGACATTCAAAAATTTCCTCGAGTTTTCAACAGTGGGTTCAAGTTAATGTTTACCTTCATGTTTTTGAGTCAATCATCACAGGTTTGAACTTGATATTTTCAAAGATATTAAGGGGTTTGAAGAATGATTTTCCATGGATTGATCAGTACTGTATACAGCGTATAGGAAAAGGAAGAGAGAGAGGGAGAGAGAGAGAGAGAGAGAGAGAGAGAGAGAGAGAGAGAGAGAGAGAGAGAGAGAGAGAGAGAGAGAGAGAGAGAGAGGGAGAGAGAGAGAGAGAGAGAGAGAGAGGACAAAAACTTCGAATAATTGATGCTGGAATAGTCACATTCGTCTGTATTAACACTTCATTTCTGGCCACCCAACGTAGAGGAAATGAAGATACAGATTTATAGAAAGTCTCTATTGGTTTCGTCATTAAAATATACAGACCTTGCATCCAGAAGAAACGTCGGCAACGTAACTGAGAGTCTTGGAATTGCACAACTGCGAGGCTTTTCGATCATTTCTGGCCTTTTTGAGTGCTTGATTGTCTTCGGATGATTGGTACTTCTCGATTTCCTTGTTGTGGATTTCTGAAAAATGAAAATATTGAAATGAATGTGCTACTTTGCAAAATAAAATGAATCATTGGAGAGTTTGGGATTTCCAGAAATTGATGGTATCGTATAACACTCAAATACTAGGTCAATAGGGAAAACAGCGAATTTTGTAGCAAATTAAACATCAAAATCGTTTTGTTTCCCAGCCTACCTAGAAATAGAGGAAGCATTCTCGCGTCTCTCTCTGCGTGTGTCCGCAATTCCTTGAAACAAGCGTAATTTCCACAGTTTTCGCCCGATTTTGATGATATTTTCAGGGAATACGCGGGTTTGGATGTAGATGGTGTCCTATCAGTTTCATTGTTCTCAAATCAATACTTCACTCTACGCATGAGCAAAACGTAAATTCCATTCAGCACCATATTCTCACGCCCAAGTCGTCCGATCTCGCACGAATTTAGAGGCTAGACAGGAAAAAACAATTTGATCCTTCCACATCAATTTCAACATGACTGTATCATTAGAAGCTCCTGCGCATTTGTAAATCTAAAAGCTTTGTAATAAGCCTAATTTCCAGTTTTTTATTTTTTAAGTATAAAAATTTGCTCTTGAGGTTATATTCCGTGGCTATAATTATACGATATTTATTGATTCAAATCTACCTCGCGCAGTACGTTTAAACCATTCTGAAGAACTTTGATTTCGTGCAAGTCTGTCTGGTGTCTACGATACCGCAAATCTTTGTAACAAACTTTATTTTTTTACAGTTAATAAGAAGTTTTTGATGACATTTTCAGGGAATGCGCGGGTTAGGATGTAGATGGTTCCCTATCAGTTTCATTGCTCATAAATCAATACTTCACCCTCCTCATGCGGAAATGGGAAATCCACTAAGCTCAACTTTCTTATACATTTAAACACAATCACATCGTTAGTGGTTGCTGCGCATGCGCGAACGAGATTTCTTTGTAACAAGCATTACTTATACAGTTATCGTTCGATATTGATGACATTTTCCGGAAATGTGCGGGTTAGGCTAAGGATGGTGCCCTGTCAATTTCATCACTGAAAAATTAATAGTTTTTACTGCGCATGCAAAATAGAGTAAGCATAATTTTCTCATGGCTTAGCCATCCGACCTTGATCAAATTCGGAGGGTAGTTGAAAAATGACAATTTTTACCCCATACTTATACGAATTCCAGCACTATCTTACCAGTAGGTAGTTTCTGCACAGGTGCGAACCGCAAATCCATGTAAAACCATGACTTCTTCCGATTTCGATGACATTTGATTCAGATATTGAACGGTTCATCTTTTCAGATTAAGTGTTTACAACATTTAAATGATCTATTCATTCATGTTACAGATACGGGAAAGCTAAATGTCATACCCAACTTGGCAGACGTTATTTCAATTTGTTGAAAATACTTGAGGTCGTCAAGTATGTATAGACAACTACATAAAATAAAACTACATAATATATAGGAACAGGGTGACGTGTTTATAAAGCCCAAACTTTTTCTGCAGGTGTAGCAGGATTTGATAAACTGTAGGTAGTAAGCCACCTACCCAATCTAATGTTATGGAAGTGATCTTCACCATCGCATTGCAGCGTATCGAGGGCAAAAAACCAGGAAGTTGATCTATTACAAAGGCAGTTTGATCTGTTATTAGAGGTTATCTAATGATAGATCGCGGCTCATCGCGATGATAAGAAAATGGAGATGAAGATTCCCCTGCATCTCTTGGGAGTAAGAGGCATCGCATCGGGAGCGTGGGACACATTCCTCCCAGTGAACAATGACGAGATTAGTTGAAAACTAATTCAGCCCTGATAGACACCTACTTACCTACATATATGTAACAACTGCATTCTACAGTTACGTCAACAGTTTATCTCACCATTGCAACTAAACAAACTTCCAGACATGCAGCGTGAATTTGAGCGAATTTTTTTAAACATAATATATTCATACTGATTTTCGAGTCAAACAGAAAAAAAATTTACGATCTATCATTATCCCCCCCCCCCCCCTCCCCAGAGTGACCAAATACTCGAGGGGGTAAAAACGAATAAAGAATTGCGAAAATCGGCGAACTCTAAATAAACTATAGAGACTAGAGTGCATAGTAGGTACAGATTAATTTCCCACTCCGTCACTCCCCCTATTTTCAATAAGCCTTACGAAAATCCCCGATTCACCTCACTTTCAGACCAAAAAATAATCAAGGGGGAAAAACCAACCCCGGTTGGGGAAAAATGGAAATAGTGTAATTTATCGGAATTCTCCCTCCATTTACATCACCATTATTTGAATCCCCCAAAACAAAAAAATCGGCCAAATTGGGTGAGTATGGATTTCTCAATATTGTAACATAGACGTACCTAGTATATAGAAAAAGTTGAAATGGAGAGATTAAGTTTGAATCAGAATGATAGAGTGCAAGATAGAGCATCAATATTTCTGTCGTAACTTTTTAAATTTCAACCCTCGAATATAATATGTTGGGGTCGATAGAAAGCGACGTTGAAATTACAAGCAGATGCACATGCCCGTGGATGTGTGATTTTTGTGTTACATTTCGAAAATTTTGGTCCAGTTAGATTCGGAAAAAGCTTCGAAGGGCGGATGGACTTTTTTGTTTTTATTATTTCCAATAATGAACCTTTGTAATCGACCAAGAAAAAACATTTTGTTTGCCCCCCCCCCCCCCCCTCAAAATTTGATGGTTTGCGTTTCAAAACTCGTAGAATCCAAAAATCGAAAAATGCCACCGGCCGAAGCTTTTGTCGAAACTACAGGACCATACTTTAAGAAATTTGGCTATCATATCATACATCAGCTGAGGATGCGCCAGTAACATTGGCATCACTTTTGGTCAACCCTAAAGGGTAGTATTTAAAGTTGAAATATTAAAATAATCGGGATCTCGACAACTTTTAACCACGTTTATTTGAGTCGTATTTAAAGACATCATCCCAAACATCGCATGAAAACTACCCGGGCCGTATACGTTGATCCGTTTGCTCTCCCAAAGAGCTAGAACTTAAAAAAAAAAAAAAAAAAAAAAAACATGAGTTGGGTTAGAACTGTGGTAACATAGCGAAAATCGCCCAATAAACTCAGGTGATCGTTTCAGCTGGTGGGTCAGCTCGTGTTAAATACAGGAGGACTAGTAAAGTGTAGGTGTGTTAATTGATTTAATTAATTTCTCCATGTCTCGCCTATAAAGATAGATAATGTAGTAGGTCACGGGTTCCCAAACTGTGGGGAGCGACCCCCCCCCCCCCATGAGGATTTATAAGAGGGGGCGTGGAAAATTCGAAAAATGAATTTTTATTTTTGCATTGGATTTGGTGTGACTGGTCGAAATCGATAGCTGCTTACCATCTTGTGTATATATATTTACCGTCTCTGTTACAGTTTACAGTATAAGTGTAAATATAGCTATTAGTGTTGTAAGTCGTTTATTGGTATTAGTATGTTATCAGGCGTATTTATTATTTTTATTTTAGAGCGTTGTGGTCCACTAATTTCTTACTTACGTAAATGAATTATGGACTTTCAATGATCTAATTCTAATTTCTGATAACGGATGAACGTATAAGGAACTACAAGAAAGTAGTTTAATCAATGTTTTCTTCAGATCTTAAAACTGCAAAAATAAAATGAAATTAATTGATTTGAGTTTTTTTTATTCTGTATAAACACGATTGGTTTAAATTATGTTTTCATGAGGAGATGGGGGGGGGGGGGGGGGGGGGGGGGGCTCGGGAAAACCTATCGGGGTCTTGGGCTGAAAAGTTCGTTGACCCCTGATGTAGGTAAATTTATTGATTTCGTTAAATAATTATAGACAGGTGTTCTGCAGGGAAGAGCTATAAAATACAGAAATAATACACCTTTTCGTAATAATTTGTACTTAATTCGACTTTCTAAATTGACGTTTCTTGAAAACAACCAAAACATTTTGTGGGCCGACTTAAAGTCTTATCCACGTGGTGGTTGACCATTACCTACCTACTTAGGTTTTAGGACGGTGTCCTTCTGAAGCCATGTCTTATAGGCAAGGCTTCAACAAGAGCGACGCCTACTGGAATTGATCCAGGGGAATGTTGGACAACCCAAGCTTGAAAAAATAATAACGATAAAAAATAAAATAAATAACGAGGGGGAGGGGGGGGGGGTGATCCGAGAATATTTTTGTTTTTTCTCTAATTTTAACTCTCTTAAAAAATTTAATATTCAATCCATTTATAGGGACGTCCCTGTAATGCATGCATTACTTAGTACCAATATTTTTTCAACTATACCTAACTCAATGTTTCATGGTTTCACGTTCTATACTTTTCAGAGGCGTACATTTACCATTCAGCGCATGGTTTTCATCATCACCGTTCTAAGGAGTAACTTCATAGCAACAGAAAGTCACTCCGATGAAGTAGAGCCAATTAGATGCCCAAGTGGGAACTGGACACTTGAGAAAGTAACGCTCGCCTGTAGGATAAAACAAAAGGCGTCAAGAAAATTGGCCCATCCGGTCGCACTCGGAACCCAGCAAACAACACCCGCAAGTTGTTGAGGTAGGTTATTGTTGCCCAATGCAGCGTAAATTAATTAATGGATAATCGTGCCCAAGGGCAGTCTCGTTAAAAATGCGTTTTCCTAATCGCGGTTGCCCAGAAAATGATTTGAGTACCTATCAATGGAGTAGTGAGATAGTCATCTTGGTTTCCATTGCCTTGGAACAGAAACGCAGCTCAGTGAGGATAATCATTAACATTATCAGTAACACACAGTAAAATATCGAGTTGTACGCTAATATAGAAGAAGCAGGTAGACACATATTGCCTACGCTTTCTGCACGATATTTTTACATGGATTTGAGACCATATTTTTATATGGTTCACCTTAGGAAGTTGGAATTTGATAGGGAGGCTTTCTGGGACAACAAGAGAAGAATGAAAGATATGAACAGCACCATCCTAATTAGCTAGGTATGTACACCCTAGGAAGTTGAAAACTTATGGGAAACCTCTCCAACCTGATCAGCAAAATGAGCTACATTTTGTCCTGTTCGGCTACTGACATGTAGCCTCTCTGGGTCTACAATATAGACAAGTGAAATGACGGGCACCATTCTGATCAGCTGTATAAGCTGAATTTTCTTTTGTCACCCTGGAAAGTTGAAATTTGATATGGAGCCTCTTTTTCTCTTTGGACAGTAAGAGACGAATGAAATTATGGCTCCATCCTGATCAGCTGATTGCGCCAGATTCTCTCCTGTTGATCTTAGGAAGTTGAAATTTTATGGGGAGCTCTTTGGAAAGTGAAGGAACGAATAAGATTACGGGCTCCATCTTGATTAGCTGAGTGAGCTAGATTCTGTCCATCCTAGGAAGTTGAAAATTTATAGGAAACCTCTACAACCTGATCAGCAAAGCGAGCTAAATTTTGCTCTGTTCGCCCTAGGAAGCTGGCATTTGATAGGGAGCCTCTATGGGTCTACAACAGAGAAGTAAAATGACGGGCACCATTCTGATCAGCCATGCTTTAAGCTGACTGGAATTTTAAATTTGATATGGAGCCTCTTTCCTTCCTTGGACAATAAGAGAAGAATAAAATAACGGCCGCATCCTGATCATCTGATTGCGCTAGATTCTCTCCTGTTGACCCTAGGAAGTCGACATTTTATGTGGAGCTCTATGGAAAATTAAGAAACGGATAAATTACGGGCTCTATCTTGATTAGCTCAGTATACTAGATTACCATATTTTGTCCATCCTAGGAAGTTGAAAAATTGTTGGAAACCTGTCCAACCTGATCATCAAAGTGAGCTAAATTTTGTTCTGTTAGCCCTAAGAAGCTGACATTTTAGGAAGCCTCTATGGGTCTACAACAGAGAAGTAAAATGACGAGTGCTATTCTGATCAGCCATGTTTTAAGCTAAATTCTCTCTTGCACACCCCGGGAGTTCGAAATTTGATATGGAGCCTCTTTCCTTCTTTGGACAATTCTCCTGTTGACCCTAGGAAGTTGAAATTTTATCGAGAGCTCTGTGGAAAATTAAGGAACGAATAAGATTACGGGTTCCATCTAGATTAGCTCAGTGTGCTAACTATCATCTTTTGTCCACCCTAGGAAGTTGAAGAAAAGTTCCAGTCATGCAGCATGATCGTATGAGTGAATTTTCGTAAATCGTCGTGTTGTTTGATGTTAAATTGTTTTGAAATTTGAGCTTTTTGAGTTCAAGGAAATTGGTAACTATTAATGTTATGGAAAAAAACGTATTCTAAATAATAATCTCCTATTCAAATAGAGATTTTGAATTTTTCGCTTTATATGAAGGTTTTATAGATGTTTTAGCTAATTTTACTGAATTAGCACAAGTGCCCATTCACTTGGAAGGCGTTTTCGCATCCTAAAAACGAATAACTCTACACTCTCAAGTCATTGCAGAAATCGATCGGGAAAAAGACAACATACCTTACATCACGGAAACCCACAGAATTAAAGAGAAGATGACGGAAACGAATCCTAATTGTTTTAACTGACGCTTGATTGGCTCATGTCCCGATTGGTTTTTGCGTTTGAGAACTTATTTGCCAAACTTCACAGCCTAGGGAACTGACGTGAACTTTTTTTTTGGTTTGAATTCGTGTAGGTAGGTACATTTGGTAACAGTTCGCAATACCGATATTCCCACACTTCTCTCACTTTTCGGACAATAAGCGCGGTTAGGTTCCCACGACTCCATAAGTTCACGACGGGGAGAATACTTACTCGCGTATACAGCCAATACCAAACGCACAAAAGAAGGATCTCTATAGTCTCCAGTGGAATCTCACCGAAATTCTGTTATTATTTTAGTTTTTACCGCCATTTAAGGACAACCCGATGGAAAAAGGTAACGTTTGATGGTTTATAATACATATAAGTATTATAAACAAATGGAAAAATACGGGAATTTTGTCGTTGGTGTCAATATCGGTGGTTGTAGGGTTTGTGGATAGTTTTTAGGAAGTCCCTCTGACATACGGACAAGAGAGAGAGAGAGCCTCTCTTCGTCTGAGATGTGCTATTAATTGATCCTGGGAGGAGTCGGACAACCAAAGCAAGAGAGTAAAACGCTGCAAATTATTACACAACGTTCTATTATTTCTGAATTAGATAGCCAATCTACGCAGAACATTTGCCAACAGTTATTAAACGAAGTCTGTTATACAGTATATTATCCAAATAAGACGTAGGTAGATGCCACCCGAGGAGAAATTGAAATCATTGATCCTTAATTATTAAACCCTGTTTATACCTAGTATATTTATAATCGAAACTCGGGGCTTCGCAATTGAGTTCACTGTATTACACTACTAGGACCTCATAATTTGACGCTTTATAGTAAAGTTGAGGAACAAAATGATCTATGACTAAGTCATTCTCCAATCAAGTAGAAGGGTTGCATACACTGCATATTGTTTTGAAACTATGTTTGTTCTTTGCACATTAATTACAATTAATGTATTTCAGTAGGTTCATTACAGAGAATAGCCGTTCAACGTACAGCGTTGCGGGTGGTTTTAAACGATTCTTTGGGATTATATTTATTATTGGCAAACAAAACATGGAAAAATTAATATAATTTAATTAATCATAAATTATAACTATTATTATTCGCCTCTTTAAACGTCACAAGAGCTGAAATCTAAGAATAATAATAGATATATTCTTATATATTATATTCTTTGGGATTATATTTATTATTGGCAAGCAAAACATGGAACAATTAATATAATGTAATTAATCATAAATTATAATTATTATTATTCGTCTGTTTAAACGTAACAAGAGCTTTAATCTAAGAATAATAGTAGATATATATCACAGGTATAAATCGACATCGATCGAGGCACCTACGATTGAAATTAATGGGATAAAATAAGATACCTAAGATTCACTGATCATCTGTAGGTGACAAAAGTTACGATAAACTCAATTTAATTTAATTTAACTTAATATAATATAATAATTTAATTTAACTCAATAATTAAAAAAAAAGTGGTGCATTATCTGAGATCTCGCCAGGAAGGAAATCCGAAGGTTTTTTCGACATCGAGGGGGTAAAAATTGTATTCTTGGTCGGATATTGAAAATAATAAACCAAAAATAAAATTCAAATCCGTTTCAGACCATCCTAAACCCTAATCCGTGAGGGAAAAAAATCAGACCGCTTGATCAAGAAAAACTTTGTTACAAGAAATTCACGTTTCACATGCACATAGGCCAACTGTTGATCCGACGGCAATGAAGACTGTAGGGTTCCATTTAGGAGCTAACCCGCACAATCCCTGAAAATGTCATCAAAATCGTACAAAAACTTAGTTTTCTTCGATTCCAACCTCGGGAAGTTTGAATTTAATAACGGAAGGGAGAGAAATAGAGAGAGTAATGGAGAGAAAAAAGAGTTTTTTTTTTAAATGGAATATTGTTTACGTTGATCTCGCTTGCTCTCGTTCATGTAATTCTTCTTTTGTACGGCTTAGTTATTACTCTGAGTTTTCTAGAAACCTAGCGAATGTCGAATCTGCAATCGGAAGAGGTAATTTCCGACCCGTTTCAGTGCTGTCCAAGCTACCATTCTCAACCGATTTTCGTTATCATTATCATTATATTTGTTCTATTAAGCATGAGGTCTAGTTTGGATCTCATTTCAGGAGTTTCAAATGTCATTATTGAAGGGGGTGAATCGTGGGGGGGGGGGGGTAGTATTGCTGCCCAAATAAATCCGAAACCTCCGTCTTCATTTGCGGTCATTAAAAATCTTAAAGTGTTGACTAAAGTAACAAATGAAAAAAATAATTTCGATTAGCATACATCAATAGACCTATAACGAATAAGCAGTCTAGAGAAAATTCTTTAAACCTAATCGGGGCAATTAAATCCTGAGGAATAGGAGCTTTCGCTGAATTCGCGCCAAATAACTCATAAAAGACCTTTTAGAACCTTACACATTCCATTCCTGAAGATTCCATGAAAATCTGCACAATAGTTCTGCCGCATAGTGGGCATCTAATGATAGGGCGAAAATATTAAAAATTTGAAATTTGGTTGGCTGTGGTTGTCAACTGTTAAGGATATTGAACGCCAGAGGGCTTCAATATGGTGGAACAATCACAGAAAACTTTGTCAAACTCCTACAATTTACTATATAGTGTTGATAGTTAGTATTAGCTTTGTCCGGTGCTACGAATAACCACAAACACAACAGCGAAAACAAAGGTTCAGTTGTGAAACGGAAAACGCCGCAAATAATTACTAAGGTTCATTATTTACGTATCAGATAGTCCTTCTGAGCGGAAACTGGTCTACACATAATATTATTAAATGTTAACGTAATAAAATTTGCTGGTCTGATTTCGTTCAAACTCGAGAGGGTGATGATGCCCTTTGTATTGTATCGCATTTTCTTGAATAATGGATACATAAACTATTGCGTATACGCAAAACCAATATGACACTCGATTTTGATAAAAAAGTTCAATTATTGTGTGGGTTAACCTTTAGACAATTTCCTCGCATGCAAACATAAATTATAGCCCTTATTTGCATTCTAGCATGTATTAGGTATTGTTATATTACATTCAATCATTTCAACTCCTACTTTGTTCTTCAACTAATTCTATACACCCATGTTATAATATGTGATGAAGCAATACTGTCCAGCCAACTTGGCAGACGTTTTTAGGAATAACAGTAAGTTTCTGTTGAAATTTGAGTCAATTTTGGTCAGTAAAAACTTTGAATAAGATTTATAAAATTTAAAAAATTGGTACAATTTTATTTATTAGTTTTGAAAATTGGGTTCAGATGAGTTTCCCCATAATATTCACAAAGGTTTCCACGATTAACCACACATTCATATGATTACGAAATCATTCTCTATCATTCTGTGATTTATGATCTTAATCTTATTTCCGAACAGGATTTTGTCCAACTCTGATGTTAATATCCACTTGAAATGGCATGCAATATATCTAATGAGTATTACTACTAACGGTTGTAGCATCAAAATGGGATAATTAGTATGAAGGAAAAATAAAATCATTAGATTAAATAAATAGGTAGGTATATTATCCATATAAGTAAGGAGAAAATATTTCTTACCTTTTCTTCTTGAGGTTCTTTGACCACCCTGCGCCAAACTGTTCTGCGATCTTCCTCTCTGTCTCACGTTCCTGATGTCTCCAGATTCCTCAGCCAGAAGATTGTTGGATTCAGGGGAAGCTGCTCCTCGGACAGGTTCCGTCCCTCTTTCAACTTCTGGCTTTTGAGGTTCCTCCGAAAGGTCATAATAGTCTGGACCGCCGTTCAACACCCTGATCAAATTTTCGTACATCTTGTTGATCAGAGCGAGTCCGTCTGTGTCAGAGAGAACTTTGACGTCCGCTGGTGAAAACGGAACGTTAGTCCAGGGCCTGGCCGCAGTTTCATTTTTCGAACACTCTCCATTCTCACAATCAGTGAACTGGCTACCTTGATGGGTTGTACGATCGTTTGTTTGAGTTGCCGAATCAAGTGAATTCTCTTCATAGTTTTCTTTGTAGGGCTGAGACGTGCTTAGAGCAGGTGGCGTCGAAACATTCCAATCTCCAGATACGGGTGATGCACCATTTTGCACGAAATTGGCTAAACTATTCTGGGTGTTTTCAGCAAACGGAGTCGTGGCAACGTGAGTTTGCTGCGCATTTTCCGAAGCCTCTGTTGCATTTAGGATTACGTTTCCCAAATGATCGTGAAAAACATCCTCCAAGAAAGGAGGAGCCAAGATGTTCAACGGTGGGAATATCAAATCTTTCAGTTCATAATTGTCTTCATCGTCTGTTTTGGGCGTAGGACTCTCTACAAACTGGGATGTCGACGTCGCCACGTTGATTTCAGTTCGCGGTACTAGCGAACTAGAGCTTTCATGAACATTAGAAAAGTATTCATCCAAGTGGGTAGAGGGAGATCCGGGACTAGAAACGGGGTTTTCATTCAAGAAATCGCTTCCTTCATACCTGGCATCCGGAGTATTGGCGTCAAAACGAGAATCGTTTGGAGGAGGAGTATGGGGCGAGTCGTCGCCCACACTACTGATCGGCCCGGTAGCATCTAGAGAGAAAATCGTACGCGGGGAAGTTCGCTGTATATCGTAGTTCAAAACATCAGCCAGGGATGAATTCGTGAAATCGCTGTAAGCTGGAGAAGCTGAGGAATCAACTGGTCCCCCAAGGAAATCCGAATCACCCGCATTCGATTTAAAATACCTATTCTCAAATCCAATAGTTTCAGTGGACTGAGTTGTGGGACTTTCCACAACTTTCTGCGTGAAACCATCCTCAAACAGGTTCTGTATCGGTAAAGTTTGTTCAGTTGACACTACAGTATTGGTTTGAGGGCGATCAGTTGTCGTTCTAACCTTCGTTCTCCTTCTCTGACTTTGTTTGCTCACTTGCCGATGTTTTTGAGCAGATGGGAAAAATGTTGGAGGCGGTGTGTAGTCATTCAGCGCTTGTACAGTTCCACTTTCAGCCCTAGAACTGATCGTGGTCTGAAATTTAATATCACCTCTCGTTTTCCCCTGCATACGTACTCCGAAATTTTTCATGGCCATGATTTTTTCATCAACAAAAGGACGATTTGAGATTGGCTGATTGCCATTTTCAAAGTTGGACGGTTGAGGACTATTTTCATAAGTGCTGTATGAATTAGTGGATGAGGATGGGGAGGTTAGTGGTTGCTCAGATGAGACTACATTGATCACAAACGGTTCATCATCTTTCTCCACCTTTGCGCGTTCGTTGTTTCTAAATGACAATACAGGAGGGAGAAGAACTAAAGGAAGTTTTGTAGTGTCAACCTTAGTACTATGTCGGTGTTTATCTTTTCTAGAAGCTTTCGGTCTTCTAGTAAACGCTCTCGTCGACCTAATAGACGAATTGCCCCTGTAAATGGCTCCGTATCTTAAAACATTATTTCTTACTTTTCTATATTTGACGGTTGACTCTTGAGCGGTGGAATCCGTTGAATTTTCCGATGAGCTGGAAGCGATCTCCGTTTGCGAAGTCGACAGTTCATCAGTCGACGCAGAAACCATCAAATGAACGAATAGTGCCGAGAAAATCGCGACGAATAGGGCGGTTTTAGACGCCGGCTGCGACCCAAACCTAAGAATCACTTTGAGTAAAACCATTTCGGACTCGGAAAAACAAACTACCTACGTTAAACAATTTCGGAAGTGCGCTAACGACCTGCTGAGAAAAGACTGAGGGGGTGAGCCGCTCGCTTGCTCCAGGGAGCAACAGATGAGGGGGAAGATTAGCTTAGAAGTGGGTGAAGGCTGGAGGCACGCGTCGGCTCCTGAGAAGTCCCCGCGAGCGTGCAGGAGGCTTGGGATAATTTCCGGCCCCCCCAGAATGCCCACTTCCCAGGCTAACGGCCATCACTCAACTTTATAGTTGGCTCTACGCATTAAACGACATACTTGATTCACAGCTTTTCTTCCATTAAAGAAACATAACAAATTAAGTTCTTCTTTCGAGAAATGAGCAAGGTCTCGCAAATTAAAAGTTCTCTTAAAAATGAAGAGAAGAAGACACTGGAAGGTGGTCTCGAGCTGTGAAGCGTGAAATATACCCATTGTGAACAATGAGCCCCTCTACTTGTGCAAGGACCGACCATTCTTTTAGTCGGGATGCTAATGAACTATCGACCTGGGGAAGGTTGGTTTCCTTAGCTAATTTGAACAGTTGACTAATCCGGATGGGATGATTAACTTTATCCACGATCAGCCGAGTCCTAAAACGGAAGGGAGTTGTACAAATAGTAAATTTATGGCCGACCTAGAAGTGTTAATAATCCTCTGTGCCCTTATTCTCAGTCGAACTCCTGTTTTTAAATTAATCGGGCCTGATCAGGAGCACAATCAGTATGATTTTCTCCAATTTCTTCAAGAAATACAGGATTATTTTCTCATGTTGTTATGCGAGGCATTCTAACACACCACGACACCTAATGGAAAATTAGTCAACTCGATATTGAGGCCGAATTTCAAAATATAATTTAAGGGGATAATTTAGATATCAACAGCCGATATACCTACATAACTATTTAAATAAATAGATAATAGGTTATTTATCTTCTGCCTTCCACACAACGCCATTAATCATAAATAATTCCTGTGTATTAAAGCATAGTTCACATTACAATATCATGGCTCAAACTCATTTGATCTTATAAAAATGTTTTGATGTAGCATGAACGTACAAAAAATGTAAAAGGCCATTACGTTTGGCCTCACGTACTGTAAAACGCACGCCAACAGATTTTGAATGAGAGAATAATATCACCAATTGCACTCTCAGGGGCTCCGCCCTTGGACCCCCCCGGTTGCTTTCCGCTTTGAGCCTGCGACTAAAATGCTATAACATGGAACATGCTTTCTTCCCGCTAATTCGTGGTTGCATTTGTGTTCTTCCCGTTAATTCGTGGTCGCATAAACGTATTTTATTTTATTTTCTTATAGTTATGATGTTGCCAAACTAATTAGCCTGCGACCAAGCGGCACAACTACTTATAACCAAGTAATAACAAAAAACAAGGCTTACAAGCGGCACAATGACATTGTTTACTAACCATTTATAACATTGCATTATTGGATCTTGTAAACAAATATAAAACTACGACATGAATATCTTACTAATCTTCAGTAAAATGAGAGCTTTCCAACGAACGCTGAACCTTTTCTGTGCGATGAACACTGCGGAAGTTCCATTTCCCTACCAACGGCTCATAAGAAAATTTGAGACAGTTTTTCGTGACATAAAAACGTGACTCTTTTGAACAGTTAGGTGAAGGCTAAAGCATGTTCCATGCTAAAAACACTATCAAATCTTGGATTACTACTATTTGATTACCATGTACAACATACACTCGATGTTATAAGCGAGAATAGTATCAAAAGACATCGAAAAAGCGTAAATATGTGCTTGGACTGTGGATCAGTCAACAATTTTCTTCACGCAAGAAATCCATAACTCTAGAGTGTGGATATATATTAATGAACAAATCCATGGTTCGATTCAACGTTATTCCATGAAGTGAAGAATGTATTACAAGAAGTTATGTTTTCTTCGGTATAGATACCTTTTCTATAAATCACTATCGTTTCCTATTCAACGAAACTGTAGGTTCAAAATTTACTATATATTTAAATGTAATACAATATTGACGACGAAGTCATAAGTCCACCGCAAAATCGATTATGAAATCGCGTGACACGAAATATTTTCTAATGCTTTCCACGCTAACTAATTTTCCACTTCACAAAAATCGTTACCACACGCTGGAAAGTTCTAAATTTATTGCTCGACACACCACATCTCTCCCCCTTCAGATTCAGAGAACTGCTGGCACGTATGTGGGAAAACATATATATTTTTAAATCAGTACACGTCTATGCAACCTTTCTAAATGGTGGAAAGATGACTTCGTCATGAATCGTTTAGATTTATTAGAAACTAGGGGAAAAGGGAGCCAAAGCCCTTTGCGAGGCGCGAAGCGTACAGTTGCCATATAATTTATTTCATCAGCAATGCTAAAGAGCAACTGACCTCATATACATATAAGTCGATGCAGTTTTATAGATAGGGAAGAAGCTAGGAGCAGTTATATTGGTAGAAAATTAAGAGGCCGCAATAAAAACCCCTAACTCGAAGAGTCCTTTCGGAAGTCTATTCATCATCAAATCCTGTTTTTCTCAATCGTGCCAGGCATAAAAGACTTGAGTTAATTTCACATTTTCACAATGGTTGTTTTATATTACGGAATTTGACTAAATTGTCAAACGAGACTTCAAATGAAGCCTACAATCGAATCACTCATGGCAAGTACAAAACGAAACGGAGTTTCGAATGATTCCATTGGCCTAACGCTGGTGAGAGGGTAAGCAGTCCGAAACTGTAGATGTAGATAGAAAAACTCTCAGGGCGGGGGTTTTGAGCCCCCAGCACGGAAGCCTGTTGGCTTATTGTACTTTCCTGAGAGTTTTTTGTTTAATCGAAGAGACTCAGCCACCTGATGAGGGGTGGGAGGCCCTTGATTAATTGTTCGCTCTGAATAGAGCTCATAGGGGTTTGGGCCTCAAAGAGTTCAATTTTGCGATGGGTGAATGTAATGAGGGATGCCGTTTCATCAGTCTCCTCACATAGTCTGCACAGGGTTGAGCAGGTGAATTCGTGAGGGTGCAAAGCCGGCTATAAGGCCAACCATTGTTTTTAGTTCCCTGCAGTTTTTCCTAAGTAGCCCTTCAGTAATTTTGGTTTTGGGTTCAGCCACCATAAGTTTACTGTGGGCGTGTCCTTCAATATTGGACCATCTTTTAGTGGTTAGTCCGAAAGTGTGCCTTTGATATCTATGGATTGTCAGAAAACAACTACAAGAAAGATATGAATGCAACACAGTCCAAGAGTTGTCAGAAGGCATACCGCAATTGTGAAGTATACATAAGAACAAGCATACATAACGAACAAACCTCTTCTAAGCGTCACATTAGGAAAAACGAATAAGTAGGTACCTATTAAACTTTCTCTTAGAAAAAAAAAAAAAAAAAAAAAAACCATAGGTATATATATATATATATAGAATATATTTATAGAATATATTAACTAAACTTTGTAAATAATTTACAATGATAAATACAAAATGTATTCTTTGTTCCGACTATTTCATCCAAGTAGGTATGTACAAATTGTTTCACACAGGTACGCGCGACAAATGAGGTAGGCAGCTGTTTTACGCATGGGTGCTGTAAGCCCTCTGTGCACTTGTTGGAGGTTCAATATCCAACGACAGAATGTGAAAATGATCGAAAGCTGTAAAAAATAAATCGGGAAATTTGTAATTAATTCAGTTTTTAATAATGAATTTTAATTAATTCAACGATTATAAGGAAGACAACAAAATGAAAGATGGTTTATTTGGAGTGGAGTGGAGTGGAGGGGCTATTGTTATTCGTTATACAAGAAATTTTAATAGTTTAGACGAATAGATAATACAAAAGTTTAGACGAATAGATAGTTATTTCAGACTTCACTTCTCAGCCAACGAAGCATAAAATATTATCTAAATCATAAAAAACCTCATGGAGTTTAAGACTGCAGCAAATATTGTCTGTCTAGTGACACCTTCATAACCAATTACTGTTGGGCATTGTTTAAAATATATTTGAATAACTTCGAACTTGTGGGAACGCAGTGCATAACCTGAGTTTCTCCTTGGGCCAATCAACGCAAAATCAACTTTTCGAATTATCGCGTTATTAAATTTCATGTTCTATTAAACTTAGAATTTGAACTCACACAGATAATGGGGTGGTCGCATCGATGACAATGCTTCGAACCAGCCCCAATAATTTTGGAATCGTAGGTTCAACAGAACAGCTTCAGAGGAGTAGATGGGACAAACTTTTGTTTATTTATACAGTGTTCCAGTTGTTTGCATACCCTCTGTTTCCAGAAATACACTAAATTTAAATATAAAACCCCCTTAATTGTTTAGTGGTGAATTGGCATTCATTTACGAACAAAGTGAGCCTCTACTTTGACTCGGCAAGCATTTGTCAGCGTGCGTGTGTTCCGTGCTACAGGCGGCAATGTCGAAGCTATCAACTTGAAATTTAGGTACACTCTTTAGACATCCGGCATTAGCAGTATAGTTTTTGGTGAAGATGCGACGAAAGGAACTTGCCGCTGGCGACTACGATCAAATCGGTCAACAATCGGGTTAGGTATCGTTTTCAACAGTTTTTGCCATAAAGAATCGACTGAAACCACTATAAAAAATTAATAGTTGCCCTCGATGACAATAAATTGTCGTCTTCGGCACTGACGTCAGCCATTGTGAAATAATCAAAAATCAATTTTGGTAACTAAAATTTAAACTTTACCTCAAACTGTGAGGTATATGGTCAGCAGACCTACTAGCTTGTGAATATCATGTTTTGCCTGTTATGAATCAGCACCAAGTAGCTTTTTAGGAAACGACCGACACAGTGTATTAGAAATTTCACGTGGGTTAAAATAAGGTTTGTAAACTTGTAAAAATGAGTTTCTTCGGCTGAGAACAACGGTACACTGAAGAAAGGTATAGTTAATTCGTTTTAAATAATTTAAACAGAAACATGGTACGTGACGGAGAATAACAATCTCTAAGATTAATTTCGGTAAGGATATTTCAGAGGAAATTATCTACTGCCTTTTACTCACTTCCTACTTGTATCGCTTGATGGCGTGAAGGGCGTAGTTGATGATGTCGGAAGGACACCAGGTCCACGTATTCGCCAACGGGTTGTACATCATACCGTTGATTGTGAGAACATTGCAATCAGCTGCAAACCAGAACAGACGTTAGTAGTAAGTATCAATAGATGTTACAGGAATATACATGGGTGTGGATATTTACAAGATTCGAATTAAGGTGCTTCTCTCTCTCTCTCCCTCTCTCGTATCTTCCTCTCCCCCCCACTCTCTTTCTAATATATATATAGTCTGCCAAGTTGATGGGCAGTACAGCTTACTCATACGAGTATATTGTTAAGTTTACGTATATAATTAGTTGAAGGACAAAGTACGAGTCGATATTACTGAATGGAAAATAGAATAAACAAAATGGAATATATAAAATGCTAATATAAAAAATCTCTCCCTCGTATCTCTATCCCTCCCTCTTTCTGTAACTCTCCAATATATATATATATATATATATATATATATATATATATATATATATATATATATATATATATATATATATATATAGTCTGCCAAGTTGGTGGGCAGTACAGCTTCCTCACGTACAAAGTATTGCTACATGGACGTATAGAATTAGTAGAAGGCCAAGTACCTACGAGTCGAAATTATTGAATGCAAAGTGGAATATATAAAATGCTAATATATAAAATAGTGCTATAATCCATGTTTGCGAACGCGCGTACCATGCCATCAATCCAATGGCATTCACAATCTAATGTATGTATATATATAAGGCGATGGAATGGGTAGGATATTGCCTAGAGATTTACTCGCAGAATCCATTAAAATTTCATCGAAATCGGTCCATAAGCCTCAGATTAAATACGAGTACATAGGCTATCATACCGGACATGATGTAGTCAACAATCTCTCGAGTTTGAACGGGCAACCTTGAAAAGTTTTCATCTTTATATAGTTATTAACAAATCTAGTGTAATTTTGGGGACGCTAGTTGAAATCAATGATCCACACTGTTCATGCATTGAGAAATCGGGTTCAGAACATCGCAGATTTGTGGAAACTTTGGCGTTTGAATTTAAATTTATATATTAAATAGTTGATGAATGCATCATTTAATGATAGCCATATGTAGAGTACGGTTGACAGTTCATAGAGAAAGTGTTTTTGACTCCCAAATTATTAATGGGAAATCGGAATCCTCTCCGGACAACGATTGTCCCTTTTACAAAACGATCCATTAGGTCTTTATGGAGTTGGGAATTGTGGATGAAAGTAAGGACTATTTAGATTCCTTTCTAAAATAATACTGTTTCAAGTGAAAAAGGTTTTTTTGAACCCTTTTGCAGAAAATGTGTTCGAGTTGGGAAATTTCAGCTTGTTTTTAGCGAATTTTCGTAGAAAATGAAGCTATTGCAATGGCTCGAAAAATTTTAAAATCATAATTCATGAACAATTTCTTCATTAAAATCTATTTTGAGGCACTCTGAAACGTATATATATGTATAATTTATGTATGTGTCCTTCCAGACGTAGCTCTCCTTAGGATTGAGATAAAAATTCCGTTCTTGCGCCAAAAAATCAAGCTTTCCAAACGAAAGGACGAGTTCGTTGGCCAGCATTTTTTGAGCACATTAAATTGGTAAAGTTTCAAAAAAGCGCTGAAAAAATCACTAAAAATAGCAAAAGACGGCTAAAAATCGTTAAATTTATATATTTTTAGCACAATATTGCTCAAATGAAGTTTATTAACAATAAAATAGAATATTAAAAAATTTATGTGCAAAATTATGCAGAAAAATGTACTTAAATTCCATTAAAATGTGCTAAAAAATATCAATAAAAACTTCAAAAAAGTTTAAAATTCAAAATCTTTTTTTGAATCGCAGAATATTTTTTAGAACGAGTTTTTTTTACCATAAAATTGGTAGTTAACAATTTCTTTTCCCTCAAAGTCCTTTATTTTCAATACAATTAACATGCAAACGGAAATTCGCTCATACGATCATGCGGCATGACTGGGACTTTTTCCCCTCATAATTTCACGAATTGGTAAATTCACAACTTCGACTCGTGAGTTGACTTTTTTCTCCTATTTTTTCTTCAGTTTGTGAATTTCCCAAACCCCCAAAAAGTTGGGGGGGGGGGCACCCTCCTGCCCCCCCCCCCCCCCTTCGGAGCGGCCTTCGGCAATTCAATGCCCTTTCCAATACGGACAGTATTTTTTATTTCACGGTGAACCTCGTAAATAGTTGTCAGAAACATCTCAGAACAATATGTAAACTTAAACTCCCTGATGAGGCCCTAATGGGCGAAAGCGCTAGGAGTGGCCAAATAAACGATGAGTATAGCAGCCTATAATAATATCTCATCCCCTCACCACCACGCTAACCACAATAATGGAAAGGCTACCAACTGTAATGATTAATAAAAATTCTTATTTCAGCAAATTTTCGTTAGAACTGAAGGTATTGCAATGGTTACAATAATTTAAAATATCAATTTCAAATAATTTCGTCCTGTAATTCCGTTCAGAAAACTTTGAACGTTATTTTCTGCGTAACGACCGGTAAAATCAGCTGTACCTATATTACGTTACAGAATGGTTTTTGATGGAAGTCGTCCAATGGAGTAATTGAACGCGATTAATGCAAATTATTCACCATTTTATGAGTTCACACTCAACACAATCCCACGGCGGTACAACTGGGTCCGTTTCACAACGTCGTTGAGAATTTCTCGATGTTTTCACGCATTAACGTTCCAGCTTCGAATCGAACACTAATCGCGAGAAACAATATTATTTGTTACGTAACGCTTTTAATCGCCGTAAATTACAAGAGACAAAGGCGGGCGAAAGGATATGAAATCAGGCAAGTGCCAAGGATTTTCCCCCGGAGTGTAACTTGGGAGAGAAAGATAAAAAAGTTCCAGTCATGCAGCATGATCGTATGAGCGAATTTTCATAAATGGTCGTATTACATTTATGTTAAATTCTGTTGAAATTTGAGCACTTTGGGGACAAATAAAAATTTTATTATACATTTTATAGCAAACTAACTTTTTGTCAGTAATATTCCAATGAACAAACGATTTTGTGGATTTTTACAATTTTTTCGTGTTCCTATCGATTTTTAGCTTATTTTAATGAAATTTAAGTACATTTTTCAGTACAATTTTGTGCTTAAATTTTTAAATGCCCTAGTTCATGTTCGATTAATTTTTTTCGAGTAGCATTCTGCTAAAAAATATAAATTTGTTAATTTTTAGCGGTTTTTTTTAAAGTGATTTTTCAAGTACATTTTTTGAAATTTGACCAATTTAATGTGCTCAAAAAGTGTTGTCCAACGAACTCATCCTTTCTTTTGAAATGCTTGATTTTTTTGGCGAAAGAACGAAGTTTTTATCTCAATTCTATCGAGAGTTATCGTCTGGAATGACACACACATATATATACTTATATATATATATATATATATATATATATATATATATATATATATATATATATATATATATATATATATATATATATATACCTACATATAAAAAAGCGTTAAAATCCAGGAATCATTTCAGAATGCCTCAAAACAGATTTCTATGAAGAAAATTTTTATTTTAAAATTTTTGGAGCCATTGCAATAGCTTTATTTTCTAAGAAAATTCGCTAAAACGTATGCCAAGTTGGGTGTGGCACATAGCTTCCTCGTTTACCTATCATGAATGTATAGATCATTGAAAAGTTTTAAATGATCTTGAAAAATTCCATAGCGGAAAAGAGTAAATCAAGAAGTAGCGTGAAATGTCATAATTGGTCAATTAAGAAACGAAAAAATGATACACAATGTAATTTACGTTTGTGCAAGCGCAGAATGAACTGATGAGTTGAAATAATGAAATAGGTAAGGGACCATCTACAACCTAAACCGCGTATTCGCTGACAATTTCATCAAAATCGGATGAAAACTGTGGAAATTAAGGTCATTACAAGTATTTCACATTGTCGCATGCGCAGTAGCTATTAATGATACAATCGTGTTGAAATTGATATGAGGTAATCGAGTCATCTTCTTCCAACTATCATCCAAATTTAAGCGAAATCGAACGACTAGAGCGTGAAAAAATGGAGCATTATGGAATTTACGTTTACCCATGCGCAGAATGAAGTATTGATTTGGCAACAATGAAACTAACAGGGGATCGTCTACCCCCTAGCCTGCACTTTCCCAGAAAATTTCATCCAGATCGGATGAAAACTGTGGAAAATCTTGTTACAAGGATTTGCGGACACAAGACACACATTTTTTCTTTTTTTACAAAACTCTCCTCAAAGGCGGAGGGGGCACACCATTAAATTGAAAAATAAACAAATAAATCAATTAAAAGCGGGGAGGACGCCGGCTCTAGGGATAAGGGAAGTTGCAGGATGAGGAGGAAGAATGGGATGAAAGGAAGTGCCCCTATAAAATGACCACACACACCACACACGCACCCGCACACACACACACACACACCTTGTTGAAGCGCAGTTACTAAAGAGCCCCATTGTAATGAAGGACACGAGTTCGAATTCTGTCGAGATATCAAATAATTTTGGGATGTAACAGTTATACCCATGAATAGCAATAGGTACCGTTAAGAACAAAATAAATAAACTTAAATTAAAATGGCATTTCATAAGGACCAACAGTACCTTCCTAACAATTTAATCTAAAAGAAGATGTGACGAGGAAGTTAGTAGATTGATTCATTGCGTATCTATTAACAAACTACGTTTATTATTAGATAGAAGGATAGTATTCATCTAGCTTCGGTAATCTTATTTAGGTAGGTAGGTATGACAAAACACAAGACTGGCGGGTAGAGTATTGAAATAATCATGTTGGTACTAATCTGCTTATTAGGCACATACTGACGTTGCGGGTAATTTCTTTTCTAATTTCCTAAACAATACAATGGGAAGACCTTGTCGGATTAGTTATGAGACTGAAACAAGTAAAAACTGGAATCTCACGGGCTGATGAGTTCTCCAAGATAACATCAAACAACTCGAAGGTAAAGGGAGAGGCGAGAGATCAAAAATGATGGCTAAGAACTAAATTGAACCAGACCCAGTCACGTCTTTTTGAAAAATACAAATGCAAGTTATTTTTTGTTGACAAGTATTGCTGTGCCAAGTAATAACTTATTTTAGGCAACATTCTTTTGATGAATAACCACAATTACTTGAATACAAGGACACCTACTTAGTATTTTTTGATAGAATATTTGCACAACTTGATTTAGTTCGTGCGGTTAGGTACTTTCAAGTCTTCTGTGCAGATTGTCGGTGTCAAGGAGCAGGACAACATTCTTGACAAAATAAACCGTAATAAAGCCCTGGCAACATCTAGGTTACAGACGGCCTCAGATAATCTCTCGTTACCTGTTTAACAACGTATTTTATCTGCAATATACCGCTAACAGCTTGGCATCCCTATTTGAGACTCACCTCCTCTCCTGAGACTCACTTGTTTATTCTGGAGGTAAGTTGTGAGTGACGTGTAGAAAATGTACTACGAAGTTATTGTTCCATGAAGAAAATGTTAAAAAAACTCGCGCCTCGCTCCGCTCCTTGGCCCCTCTAGAGAGACCCCAGACCCTCTTTTGCTTTCACCTTGACCCTCGGCTAAACATTGGCGGAACGTGGAACACGCTCCATTTAAAATATCAGATTCACAGGTTGAATAGCAAAGAACTTAGCTCAGAATCTCACTCAGCTGCTCTAGGGGGGGGGGGGGGGGGGGGGGGGGGGTGTGTGTGTGTGTGAGGCTCTAGACTTCACGATTCGTTTCTAGATGTCCCAAGGGTTCTCCATTACAATTTTTAGCTTCATAAGTTGAATAACAAAGAAATCAGCTCCGGAGCTCACCCACCCGATCTAGGGAGCGTCAGACTTTACGATTCGTTTCTAGGTGTCCCAAGAGGCCTCCATTTTAAATATCGGATTCATAGATTGAATAGCAAAGTACTTGGCTCCTGATCTTACTCAGCTGATGTGGGGGGGATTTAGTTATCATGATTCGTTTCTAGACGCCCCCATATATGTTCTCCATTCCAAATTTCAGCTTCATCGGATGAACAGCTAAGAGATTAGGGTCCGCTGCTACCTAAGTCTCGTTTTTTCGTGACCACATTTTGTAACATTTTTCACTTTCATTATTTTTTATATTTTTATTATTTGTATTTTTAAAATGTTGAAGCAATTGCAATAGCTTTATTTTTACGAAAATTCGATAATATATAGCACACGATCGCACCTACCTACGACACATCAAACAAGTACCGTAAGCGATATTAGCAAACAAACACGAAGAATTCGGTGTTCCTGAATATGGCACGGCCAACTCAATACTTTGGTATTGAGCTTTAGTGGGAACCGCCGTATTATTTCCCGCAGTTAGCGAATTTTCGCAGGAAAATGAAGCTATTGAATGGTTCAGAAAATTTTAAGTCAATCAATTTTAAAAGTTTTTATATATTTGTGTGTGTGTGTTTGTGTCGTTCCAGACGATAACTCTCCTTAGGATCGAGATAAAAATCCCGCTCTTGCGCCCAAAAATCGAGGTTTCCAAACAAAAGGATGAGTTCGTTGGCTAGCATTTTTTTTTTTTTTTAGCACAATTATAATTAATTGGTCAAATTTCAAAGAATGTGTTTGAAAAATCACTAAAAATGAGTAAAAACAGCTAAAAATTGTTATACTTATATTTTTTCAAGCAGAATTTTAGTCAAAATCTATAGGGGGGCACATGACCATTCTCGTTTCTGCTCGGAGGGTACACAGAAAAAAAAAACTTAGAAACACTGAGCTTAAATGAGATTAACGCTGAGATTTAAAAAAGTACTAAGTAATGCACCATGACTTAGAGCGAATTTTCAAAGAAAACTTGTGGATATCATTAAATCAGACATTTAAATTCTGATCATTGAGGCCAACCATGTCCTGAATAAAACTGAGAGGACAGCCTGAGAGATCGCAAAGAAAATTTTAGGACACGCAGTCGAACTCGAAAATTTGGCCAATCATGGGCAGTTTTCACCTGAAAATCAACTTTTCTAACTTACTTATAATTTTAGAGATCTAGGAGTGGTTGAAATCGTCTCAGCGTTAAAAAATACTTCGACTGTGACACCCAACAAGTCCTATTGTCAAAATTTGGTCATATATAGGTATTTTCCACCTAAACATCGCTTTTTCTCACTTAGTATGAACCTTACAGATCTGGATCTGGTCGCAATCGACTCTGCGCTGAAAAATACTACGACTATGACACCCCAATTGCCCTATTGTCAAAAAACCGATTTTTTAAACATTTTTTGGGCCAATAAATTGTAAATTTGAGCCTGAAATTCTGGAGCGATCGAGCTGGCCAACGAACTCGACTTGTCTTTTGCTAAGACAGATTTTTCTGCGTTGGAACGAATTTTTTACGCCGCTTTTAAATGGAGTAATCGTCTGTAAATACACCCTATAAATAAATAAATAAATAAATAAATAAATAAATATATATATATATATATATATATATATATATATATATATATATATATATACGACGTTAAAATTCAGGATCGTGTTCCTTGATGTATGCAACGGATTTGTAGGGGGTCCCCGACCCTTCCTACCCACTTTTAAAATTTCGAAGCCATCTAAATACCACATTTTTTCTTTGAAAATTATGTAAAACTGCAAAAAAAACCAAAAAACCAAATCCTTTTTTTAATTGCCAAATATTACTCGGCATAAAATTGGTAGTTAATAATTCCTCTTTACTTAAAAAGTCCTAAATTTTCGAAGCAATTTAACATATTATATACATATGAAAAAGCGCAAACTGCAGGAGTAGATTCGGAATGCCTCAAAACCCATTTCAATGAAGAAATTTTTCAAAAACTTAAATTTAAAAATTTTCCGAGTCATTGCAATACCTTCATTTTCTACGAAACTTCGCTAAAACTCCAGTAAATATTTCAAAAGATCGGCGCCGGACTTACCGCGCACTCCCCTTGTGAGCCGAATTTATAAATTAAAAAAAAAAAAAAAACTTTGTAGGGTAGGTATTGAATCGAATTAAATCAACGTGGATTCTATAATCCTTTGGGCGGAACGTACTATATTTTTTGGCTTTACCTCGCCGCTGTTTTTTCAGTTTCAAAGCCAACGTAACTACACATCTTGTCTTCAAGTTATCCAATCGCACTACTGCAGACGCATTGTCCGTTTTAATCGCCGCGTCCCGAATTGATGGTCGAATGTGCAAACATAACATCTATTTATTTTCTTATTGCCTAATTGATCGATATTGACATTTTACTCTCCATATTAATTTACTATTCCCCCTATCCTGTATATTATTCCAATGATCCGGATAAGATGAAGCTATGTGCCACAACCAATTCGGCAGGCGTTTGTGTAGTGAAACAATGTTTTATGGCCACATGCGCACATCCTGATGTGATCTTACTACAGCCTCCAACGGTAAGGACGGTCCTGCGAGGAAAAAAGGTCGGCCGGCACAATCAGGTGATCGTGTGATCGGAAGGAAGGCAAACGATTGAGGCTTGAAAACACGGTAGAAGAACACGAGTTGAAAGCCCAAGGTAAACTCATTCATTATTATAATTTCTCCTTTTTTACTTCTCCAGAACCCCCATCATTCAAGTTATTAACGAGAATGGGCTTTTAAGAAATGATATGGGAAAGCAGGACATCAAGGATCGCGTTATGCGCATCTGCACCTTCTGAGGATGGCTCGTTGATGGGAAGGCCACCAACAATGAGGGCGTAATTATGTGACGAGCACAGCTAGACGATAGCGCAGGAATTCCCAACATCTTGTTAATCGCGGTCTCTTTACAATAAATACCTACGTAGATTAACCCCCCTTCCCCATTCACCTACCGCGAAATTCGCGCAAAATGTTATACAGCGTAGCTGGGTCTTAAAAAAATAGAATAAATAAATAAATAATAATAAAAAAAGAACTTATCTTAGAATGAGTGTTACCCACAAATTAATTTTATATTATTTAACCAAAATAGATTCCATTCTAAGAAATTTGTACTATTAGCACTCTCCTATGTGTACTTTTCTTTCTATGATTCTTCGAAGTTTCTCCTACACAGGTGACGTCACGCTGGTATGGTGGGGGGGGGGGTTGACGTCATTAGTGCGTTAAACGGTGAAAATGTTTCAAAACTCATTACAAGGACCTAGCCACGTAACCAAACGGTTAATAATTCGACTCCTGGCAAAACCTTGAATGGTTACACAGCAACACCTATGTAAACACTTCAAACTCTCAGGTGAATGAAATTTTCAACTTCAAAAGCCACGATTTTGCCTTTATTATGATAAATATCACCATAGTCAGTGGCACTACTAGACACTACCATTTAGTGAAAACCAGAAGGCTCTAGGTGATCTGGGGGCTCGACTTTTGGATGGAAAGGACAAACAGACAGACTGAATCATGAGCGTATAAGCATCTCCAAACAAAGTTTGTTTACGCTAAAAAGGACATTTTTCGGCACAATTTGGTACAGAAAGTTCTGAAATTTCCAGTTCATAGTATTTTTTCCAAATAATTTATCGTAAACTTTTATACATAATATGTATCTTCAGTTTGTTCTAGGGAAGGTCTATCCAATAAAAGTCCTTCAGAATTAATTTAAATGATGGTCATCAATAACTAGATAGTAGTCGAGGGTAAAATTTGGTTGGCAATAATTTAAATGATGCCAACTGAAGGTGAGGGTGTTGGATAAGGTCCACTGGTCGTTTACGCTTAAGCCTTCCCGCATTTCTTTGGTAATCGAGACGTTGATCATATCCATCGAAGATGGGATCAGAGTGGGACAAAATGGAGCAGTGAATGCGAGTTGATGATTTTTCTAAGGTCTCGCTAACATCAGGAATGGCAACATCTCGGTGAATTACGGGGCCAAGAACGTGCCAAGGTGCTGAATTTATCTTAGGAAGAATTCTGTTCTGTTGAGATTGAATCAATTTTATTTGAGAATTACAAGCCGAGTCCCAGATTGAGCAGCCATAGTTGACGAACTTTTTCTCAACAATATTCAGCTAAAAAAATATAAATTCAACAATGATTATAGCCGGTTTTACCACTTTAAGCACCTTGATCTTGTCATAATTTTCATTAATGAACCTTAGTAACCGAACGAGAAAAAATAGCTGTTGACCCCCCCCCCCCTCACACTCTCTCTAAAAATTTCAAGTTTAGGTTCAAGTTTCAAGATCCGTAAAACACAAAAAATCCGTCTGTTTGCTGTCTGGAGCTTTTCACCATAACTGCAGGAACAAAGTTTATGAAACGGGCGAAATATCGCACCTAGGGTCTGGTTGGTCTTAAATCGTCGGCATCACTTTTGATCAACCCTAAATGGTAGATTTAGGGGCTGAAATATTTAAGACGAGATCTTGAAAACTTTCAATGTAAGAAAGGTGTTATACTTCTACTGTTTGTTATTCATTGACAGCACTTCAATGAATCGAATGAGCCCACCTGGATCGCTGTACGTTCATCCGTTCGCTATCCCTTTGAAATAGAACTTTGGCAGGAAAAAAAGGACGTCAACAGAAGTGCGAACATAGTAAAAATAGCCTTATGTACTTTGACGATCGTATCAGGTGGCGCAATTCAAGTGGGATTCTCACTTCACAAAATCGAGTTGATTATAACTTATGACACCCACAGAGGGACTAGTGAAGCGTGGGTAGGTGTATCATTTTATCTCTTTAATATGTATCCGTGCTGACAGACCTAGATTCTGTTGAACCATTTTTCTTAGATATCATCCATTACGTAAGTACAGACTGAATAGGAAAGAGCCTTATTTAATTTCATTGATTTCCTCTCGATTGGTGCCTTCGTTTATGTAAAAAAGTCAAGATAATGTACTGTAGACTGTGTTCAACAATTTATTATAGAGCGTGATCTGCATAGGAAGATACACATAACAAAGAAATAATAATGAACCTTTGAGTAATAATTTGCAGCGTATTGTGAAATGTGTGCATTTTTTTGTGCTAAAAAAGTGCTGTCCAAGGAGCTTATTAAAATCACAAGTATTTGCTAGAACACATTTTTTACCCACTGGAAAAGCTTCATTATTCGCGGAAATTTGTTTAAATCGATTAAATTGCGTGACAGTCAGCACCCATTTTCACTTCAACTAGTCACTAAAGAGGTTTCTATTATGTGATATGGAATTATGTTATAATTTGGTAGTGATTTGAATCTTCAATCAGCAAAGCTTAGAATGAGCAGCCAGTTCACACTCATGTCCTCGAAGCTTTGAACTAATCTCACGCCCTTCACACTGCCTTCACTCATCTTTCCTGGGAATCAAGTTATTATCAATAAAACCATTTTCTCGGCTCTATTGTTGTTACGATCTGTTGAGGAATCACAAATCTACTTGATTCTCTAGGTCATGACTTGAATCACGACCTGCAGAATCACTTCTGAGCTTTTGCTCTTCAATAAACCACAGAACTTGAGGAAAGTTAATTTCCCTGTACTGAGATCTAAGTCCATCTAGACACAATAAACCTACTACAGGATGTTTTAAGAAGTTGATAACTTAAAATTACTTGAATAAAGGTTGACCCGTCACCAGAAAAAACCAACTAGATTCACATAACAGCCGCACTTTTGATGATGTTATGACAGAAAGTTCCTTCCAAAAATGCTTGACAAATCTCAAAAAGGTGATTTTCGAGAATATTATAATATTACACAAAGTATTATTTTAGAATTAGATAAACCTTCTCCGCAGTTTTTACGGCTTACTATTAAACGGACCCTGTGGTACCTACACAAATATTCAAGTAAAATTTCATAAACGTAGGTAGATACCTACCTCAAGTAAATTAATGAAATGAAATGACACACTGATCTAAATGTCATGAAAAGACACATTTGCATAATTATGCAGCTCGCTTTATACACATTTTACTTATATCTGCACGCCTATGTTTTTGAATAATTATTTTTATTGTGGCTCAGATTAACTTTACCACTCCATGTTTGACGCACATGCCCATTGTAATGTAAGAGTGCCACTTGCCTCGCCTCCATCTCGCCTTGATGGTACACTCCTACTTATGCACATTTTAATTATGATTGCATGCTTATACGTTACGTATCTTATTGGCTCAACTCGCCTTCACAATTTTTATACTTGACACACATGTTTATGTTTCTACACAATTACGGTTCATCTCCTCTTCATTTGAACTTAATGGGACTCGATAGTCTCTGCCCCCCCCCCCCCCCTTCATGATCCCATTTTACCTGATATCAGTGGGACAAAGGGGGGTGGGGTACGTCATATACTGGTGGATCAGGTGGCTTTGGGGGCCATGGGGCGATATATATATGCCCCTACATATCCAAGGTGTTTACCAATAGTGAACATTTTTCGTCTGGATTTTACTCCTTAGAGCTCTCTCGCGCCTTCAACACCTCTCCCGGCCAGCAGGTGAATGATTTCTGTAGATGGGCTGCATAAGTGGACAGTCTTCTAAGAAGACCGTACTATAATTACTAACTCAACTTACCTTCGGGAAAGATTGAATTATAGAGGTCGAGGAGAAGACTGTTTAGTGCCCACCCTAAGCTGGCGCCTTTTTTCAGCCACCCAGTCATTCACCTCCACTAATCTTTCAACCAAAGTGACGAGAATTTCCACATCCTACAAAATGGCGGAGCGTGGGGAGGCGCGCAGGGTAGCCAACATAAGGGAGCGTAAACTCAGGTGGCTTTTCAAAAAATCCACGTTCCACGTTCATGTGATGTGAAACAAGCCGCTGCATAAGTAGACAGTCTTCTCCACCACCTACTATAATCGTACTCAATCTTTCCCGAAGGTAAGTTGAGTTAGTAATTATACACGTTTCAGATATCATCTAGAGGATAGCGTATTTTGTCACTTGGTCCAAAACCTTATGCTGACTTGAATGTGGAGGAAGAAATCTATGCCAATGAACTTCTCCCATATGATGTTTCGAATGAACATGTGAGTTGCAAGCTCGTATTGAGGACTTTCAGGAGCGATTGGTGAGTTACATGGTAATGAAGTTGATGGACTTATATAATTATATAATTATTAGGAGCGTCCTTTTTCACCACCGACCCCAATGGACATTGAAGTGCAGCATGAACCTCAAGCTGCTTCTCCACAAAACTCTCCTCAGTCCACAACAAGACACATCAGTTCCTATATCCATGGTTGTACCCAGAATGGTACAACAAAATCAACAAAATTTACCCGCTAAAGGATTGGAAGAAAAAGTTTTAGAATCAAAGAATATAATAAAAAGAAAACTTTGTTGAAAACTTTGATAGGAGAAATGTACTATTCACAGGATGTGTTTAGCTGCCCACAGTTTCATCATCATCATGATCTCGTTGGTCAAAAATGATCTCATTGAAGAAAATGATGTAGTTTTACTTTTTTTTCAATCATAAGATGCCACATAAATACGTTTTGAGAATAAATTCATATAAAAATCTATCCAATGCTCCTGGTAATTTCTACAAGTTGAATCGATCACGAGGATCAATTCAAATTTTGAAAATTTAAAAAACAGTTTATTTGAAGGCTTTCAACACTTTGACTGCCACCCCAAAATTTAAATCTGAGGCGCGTCCCTGGGTGCCACTGATTTAACTTTCATGGAAACCAAAAGTTTTATATGGATAAATAGCTAACTATATTGTAAATACGCGTGTTTTTCATTTTTTGTTTTGTTGGAAATTTTGGATTTTGTGCACCCCCTATACCATGAAGGAGGTGGTACACAGCGAGCAAGCAGCTGTATTCCGGGTTAGCATTTTTTACTTTCTGAGCTGAGTGCTGCCTCCGTTACATAGACGGAGTTGTGGAAAAGATCAGGGAAACATTATAAAAAATTATAAATAAATAAACATTATTAATAAACATCATTACTGTTTATAACCTGAAAAGGAGAAAAGCAATCACAACTCGTTATTAACTTATACTCTAGATTTGATTCAGAGAAATTTGACGTAAAATGAGAGGTAATCGACAATAACCCAAAGCTGCATTGGGGGTTGATATTCTCAATTCCTTGCTGTGTACCGCCTCCATTACAGAGACGGAGCTGTGGGATTGATTAGGGGAACATATAACCATAGTTTACTGTTTATCATCTTATACTGTAGAGGAAAATTATACTAATAACCAGGGGAAATTGACTTACTTTGAACAGGAAAGGGCCAGAATACAACAAAAGACCTATTTACCCAACTCTAGCCACACCATGGATGATATATTATAGATCTCATGGAACAATAGGAGCACCTAGAAGCTCGTTTGTAGCGAAAATGGTGAGATAAAAGCAGTTTCAATCTGCTCCTTGATAAATGCGGCACCTCCGTTACTATGGAAGACCCAGTACAAAGTGTGGACCCAGACCTCCTTACATTAACAGAGGTGTAGAGGTCGTTCAACGTGTTAAGGAAGAAAAATACTGTTTTCCCCAAGTAAATCTGTTTCTGGTCGGCTAAGGGTACAGAACCAACTACACTGATAACATTAATTGTAAAACAAACCTTTTTCGAAGAAGCACGATAAATCTTTGGAGGTGATGAGTTTATCATATTCGTGGGTACCAGGTGGCATTAAGTTTAAGCGTTCAGCCACTACAATAGCTAATAACCAAGCGGTGGTGGTTTGGCTGATAGTTGTGAAAAACAATGAACCTCCAGGCTGAAAAAATTACAAACTATTGAGAACAATTATATTTACAAGTGTAATGTTGGTGTTGATTGCGCACGGTTGCGCAAAGTTGTCATATTTGAGACCCTTAGAAAAAATCATGAAGAATCAAAACAATTTTTTTCTTCAAATACCCCCAAAGATAAGGATTTTAGGATGGGGGGGGGGGGGGGGGGGGGGGAGACACTCTGTATAAGTATAACCCCCCCACAATTTAATGAACCCGTTTGAAATAGTACCACAGTTCACAGTTTAAATTACACAAATTGAATTGTAAAGAGAATATTGAAAAAGATTGGCATAAGTTCAACATTGAAACTTCATGCAAAAAAAGGGCTTAAATTCCAATAGATAATGTACTATAAAAACGTACAATAAATGTACAATAAATCAATAACGAAAGCAAAAACTAAAAAAATCCTCTAAAACACTTACCTACTGCAGAACATCATTTAGAAAAGTTGCAGGCATTCTATTGTGACATTATGTGTTTGCACTGACTCCCTAGCTACTGATTGTTATAACTTGGAGATTTGAGAGACGAGTTAGGTATGGTGAAATAACTTATGAAAGATCAGCCTAGCGAAGCAATACCACTGTGCACTCTCAGTATAGGCCATGGGCACAAGAGCACTCTGTCGGGAGAAGGCGACATTGCAAGGGTAGCTATGGACTGTGTATGACCCTTAGTTCAAATCGTATTTCCCACTCTTCTTTCCACTCCCACAATTAGTTTGGGATTCCTCCTCCAGAGCTCTTTGTCTCTGTACATGAATTGATATATATCGCCCTTAGTTCTTTGATCAACAAATTCCGCAAGAAGAAGTGAAAAAATAATTCAAGACTTTCTGCCTTGAAGTATAATGTACTCTAAAGGGCATACTATTCATCATCTCACTACATTATGCTATCATAATCAATTATACATAATTTTTCTCTCATCTTACATGCTTGACTGCTAACGAGTTTCACGCTGTGTATGCCCTTGATTAGTTGATGAGTGAACAATGATGTGGCTATTTCTACTTCAATCCAGAGCTCGCCGTTTTATTACGAGATTTATTCTGAATTTTATTTTCAACATTGTCCTTTCTTTTCTTGGTACATCATTCTCGAACGACAAGCCAATGCGACCTCGTGTGAATACAATTTTATAAGTAGAAATCACAACCACACAAGGAAAAAAGAGAAAAAAAGCTACACGGTCATGATGATTGAATGGCTAACGGAGATTAGCAAGAGAGATTTAATGGCTAGATTTATGTCGTTAAAACTTGAACCAACTCCGCGAGAGCGCTGTGGTGTAAAACAGTGAGCGTAAAATTCGTTAATTTTCAGCCATTCAAATAAAGTTAGTTAAACTCGTTTCAAATTTCAAAAGGGATTTCATCCTCAATCACACACCATATTGCTCTGCCATCGGTAGGTGCCACAAAACTTGGATGGAAGTCCCCACCCTCCCCCCATCACTCCAATCGATGAGATTTACAATCCTATCTTTACCTGACCCTATCACACTTCATCTCAGACAGAGTCACGTGATGCCTTTGGGATTAACTCTAAATTTGATAGTTGTGAATCAAGTCTCTCTCCATTACTGTATGAATAAGTCTTATTTGAATATGGATACAATATAAAGACGAAAGCGTGATGAAAATAAATGTATCCAGAGCTATTCCAACTCACCTTAGTGACTGCAACACATGAATTCACGAAGCTTTCTTTTGCAGGTACATGCTCTATAACTTCTGAGCACACAACAGCATCGTATTGTTCGCCGTGTGTAGTTGAGAACTCTTGAATCGTACCACTCTCGAATCGAAGATTTTCTGTTAAGCAAAGCTTCTCAGAATTGAGCCTAGCAATATCAACAACTTTTGGAGCTGGATCCAAGCCCGTTACTTCTGCACCTAGCCTGGCCAGGGGCTGTAAAAAATATTATAGACTGTTTTTTGTATAGGAACAAACAATATTGTAATTTAAAGTGAGATTAAACTAAATAATAAATACAAGTATATTCTTCTTAATCATTTATACTTGATACTGGTGTATAACCTACTGTGAATGGGCTTGTGAAAAATCAACTGAAGAATGGAGGTGGCTATAGAGATATTTTTTGTTTGTTGGTAGGTAGGTAAGACAAACAATGGACATATTCATAAACCTCCCCAAACAGTGGTTGGTAGCTGATTGGGTTGATAATTAGTTCATCTTTGGCTCAAAGTGTCACTTAATGGGAAATTGCATTATACTAACGTCAAAGTTTTACTATTCCTAAGCAGAGCTCAAAAGGAAGCATAGACTCTAGGAAAGAATCTCAAAGAAATTCTGTGATATTAGTAATGTCTCGTCATATGCACATTATTAAGTAGGCCTTCAACAAACTAGCAAGAAGCAGACAATCCGAAATTTCAATCATGATAAACTAAAACGGTTGAAAAGTTTAAGGCAATATGTACCATTAAGGAGAGCTCTCAATCTCTATTATTAACGATATCACTATTATCACACAGACTAAAATATAGTGCAAACGATATGGTGGATTGCCAAACCCTATTCCATCCTATCTATGCATCTTTCCCTGACACCAAAACCTGCCTTCCCTATGCCAACCACCTTTACTTTGTCCAAAGCAAGATTCCGCAAGATAACAGTAAGTTCAAAACTATATGTACGGAAATTATGGAGAGTTTTGCAAAGAGATGAAGGTGACAAGAACCACATTATTCGGTTTCCCAAGTGCTGGAGTATCGAAACTTTTTTGCTGGTTTTCGAAAATGGACAATATGCAATCTCTGGTCCATAGGCAATCTTATTGATATTCTGTGTACTGAAGATAATAGCAGGGCAATTAAATTGTATCCTTAAGAGGCAATAATCATAATAGTAAGGGTGCAAAAGTTGACCAAGAAAGTTTTGTGCACATAAATTTATTAATGTTGTAAACGATAATAATATATTTAGTTCTACTGTAATTCGTATTTATTTTGGTTATTATTTGACCTTTCTTTTCGACGTGGAACTTATTCATACCCTATATGATAGTAAGGCACCTCGAGCTACTCACCACTGAAAAAATTCCTCCACCACAACCAACATCAAGAATTTTTATGCCCTTTAAACATTTTGGACTCCTAGCTGTTTCTTCGCTGATCTTCTTAGTGTTTACCAATCCATTCCGGACGAATGGCACTCTGAAAAATAATATCAAATAACATATTTAATTTGGCTAAACACGAACTAAATCACTCGCGACGAAGTTGCGGAAACCCACTTCAAAAATTTCCATTTCCACGAAAAATAAAGAGTTACAATGTTAAATCGATTTCGACGGTTAGGCCATCATCAGTAACAAACAATAACTATATTATTTAATATTGTTTGTTACTGATGATGGCCTAACCGTCGAAATCGATTTAACATTGTAATTCTTTATTTTTCGTGGAAATAGACAACGTTTTTCACTAACTTCCGTTTTGGCTAAACAGCTAAAGCACATATTGCTACGAAAAATTACACCTAGATACCCTCCAGTGGCACCTAAGTTAGACACCTCCCATTGGGGGGGAGGAGGGGGGGGGGTATATATTTTTTCCCAACGACTGCTCCCAAGTCTCCTCATGGGTGGGACCATATTGGGAATTCGATGAATCAAGCTGATTTCCGAGTCACAAACCTCAATAGGAGACTTGGTAGTAGTGAGGGGGTTTAAAAAAGTTCCAGTCATGCAGCATGATCGTATGATCAAATTTTCGTAAATTATATTGTATACTGTTAAATTGTTTTGAAATTCGAGCTTTTTGAGTGCAAAAAAATGGTTAACTATTGATTTTATGGCCAAAAACGTTTTCTAAACAAGATTAGAGGCTTCAGATTTAGGGGAGACATCTGCCTTCTGCAACCACTTACCTCAGATCATTCATTGCAAAAAGTGCTTTCAATGGCCCATTAGGGTTCAACCATTCTTCGTCAAAGTTTGTGAAATGTTCAACTTCTTTTGGATCGACAACATTTTCTTTGTGAAGTATGGAATTCTTATGTAATCTGGAACAGATAAATCATAAACATTGACACTCAAATATCACAGATAATTTACCTGACCTGAAAGGACCTCAAAATAAAATCAGTTAATTTGTGCGCCAGTTTTCATCAGTTTTTTAAAATCCAGTCTTATAGTGGATAGTAAACGGGCCGAATTCTAAGCCAGAAATCACACGAATGTAACATTATATTTGAAAAGAAAGCTTTGAAAACAAGTTTATCTCAAAAATGAAAGACAAAACTCAAAGAAGTCCCTAAACTGCAACTTGTCTACTGCATTCCTAAAGAAAGCTTTTTACAGGACTGACGCACATTAAGGTAGACCAGGCGTTGGCAAAGCCTAGAACCCTTATCCATCCATACATCAACCCTTGCAGCTTGCCCCATTTTCAGCCATCTCTCAGCAAGAACATTTGTAAAGGACGTCATTTGGAGGTATACAGTCCATCGAAAAATTACACAAGCAGGGTAAAAAAGCATGTTGCTGCTCATATGCTACTCCTTCTCTTTTCTTCTTCATCCCTAGAAATGACGGCTCCCACAGTGTGGTGATAGTAAGATACAGCAACAACTTCACAGATAGGGATGTCGAACGGTGCTTTGTTATCTCATACACCCTGACAAGCTAAATTCCCTCTGAGAGATGGAGAAAATATGAACCGTCCAGTTATTATAGGTTTTGTTACACAATGTTCCCTTGCAGACATCATTAGCTCTCCCAACACATTCTGATTGCAAATTTTAATGCCGCTTTGTAACCAGCCACACTGTCTTGCAAATCAGAGCCAGCTCAAGAGTGAAACTCACCAACCACAGCCAACACAAGACAAAGGCATCTCTGCAGGCTCTCGCTTACAACGAAATGCATCATGAGTTACTTGCTGTCAAGTCACAATTCTGCCTGTGTAAAGGAAGAATGGAAAATCATCTAGAGAATTCCTTCTTCATAATCATTGGGATTGCTCTGCCTAGGACTAGTTGTCTGTTTACTGGAAGTTCAGATAAAGTTCAGGCCAGTAAGCTGTCATCTGTTTCGTGGTGACCTCACCTTTTGTGTCTCTCAATGTAGATCTACTTCAAATGGTACTCAGAATAGATCTTGAAAGAAGTCACACAATATTATCAATATTCAACAGGCATGATATTCAATGGTGCAGCACAGGTATGCAGTAGCCAAAAAATAAAACATCTTTATACATCATAAATCTGATGATTAAACCTTCCCACTCCTCTTTCTTCTCCAAGGATAAAATAACTGGTGTTTTTAGAGACTGTAAAGGCAACTAAGTTGCCGCTTAGTCATTAGATTTCAAAATGAGTGGGCACACGGCAGGGCTTACTTATAAAACCAGTGAGATCCATCCAAGTGCCCTATGCGAATGATAGGAAAGCAACATAGAAATCAGAGCACTAGCCTTCTCTCAACATCCCAACTTATACTCAAAGACAGTTATATCTCTGTAACTCTGTGCTAACACACCTAACTCCTCAGTTTGCAAGATATTTATTTTCCTTTTACCAGTGTTCTATATCCGCTAGTTCCAATTTTAGTTAGTCAGTTTTTGTTCATATTTTTTTTCAATCTTATATAAAATTATCTATGGTGCCCTTGCCCTCTGGAGTTAGTGCTACTGGCGCCCCAGTGGTCTGGCAATTAGATAGTTAGTTAGAGCTAATGGTGCCTAAGCAGTCCAGCAATTAGAACTATGGTACCATCCGACCATTAAGGCTACATTATGAGTAGGAGGCTACAGGTTCGTATGTGAAACGTCCATTTAAGGTTTTATTGGTTCAGACGTAAGCACACTTTTTCCACGTTGTCTATTTTACAGAAGTCAAAGTCAATTTGGCATATTTTCGATTTCATCCACACACAGCCACAACATTAATTCTGACCCAATCAGATTCGTTTTTGTAAACTCCCACAGTTACCTGCTTTAGCTTTGTTCAACAACGCTTTGAGAGCTCCTCCAGAGCCGTGGGGTTAGCTCCAAGGTCGCCCAGTTTGGTGGTTGTTGGAACACTTCGGAGCTCACCCGAGAGTTCAAAATGCGTTTTAACGATAGTTGAAGATTGACGTAACGTAGATGTGATAACAAAGTGAGAGAGATGTGATAACACATGTAGTAGAGAAGGTGAAAACAGTTTAGAGAAGGTTACGCGGATTGTAGTTTACCCAAGGGTAGTAGGTTATTTCAAAATGCGCATGTGTAGGGCTCGGAGCTCTCGATGAGACCCCGTCAAAAGTGTGGGGCTGCTTGGGGCACCCACGAAGCAGCTCTGGGGGCGCTCAAAGATCAGTTGGAACACGGAGCTCTTAACCCCATTACCTTGTTAGAACGCAATTTCGATCTCTGAGCTCCTCTAGGGCGCCCTTTCGTCCTTGTTGGAACAAAGCTTTTATACAGACATGCATTGCATCTCAAATTAATGCCGTTAACCGCTCTCAGGTTTTAGAAGTGCAAAAGGAGCAGGACGGGGCAGTGGCTAGCTGATGTGAGACGGCCGTTCGTGGCCCCCTCCACTCCTCTTCCCCCTCGAACAGGTGAATTCACGGGAGCTACCTTGAAGAGGGAACCGCGAATTCACCTATAAGAGGGGGAAGAGAAGGGAAGGGGGCCACGAACGGCCTAGTCTCACATCAGCTAGCCACTGCCCCGCCCCACTCCTTTTGCAAGTCTAAAACCTGAGAGAGCTCTACCTGCCTGGATATAATCTATACCAGAGTGAAGTTACTTATTTTCCCCCATTAGCGGCCCACATCACCGTTAATATTGGTGCTACAGACCTGCAATTTCGCCCAGATGATAACCCTTGGTTTTAGGCAGTTGCACAGGGGGTCAGAGGGTGCAAATCGGGGGTGGCAAAAGTGGTTTTTCTTTATACCAGGTTTTTGAACCCTGAACCGTGTTTTTCCACCCCCAGCGACCTCCGCTCATAGTGTCTCCTTTGAATGTATAAGTATTACTTGAGGATTGTGTACCTAATATATTAAAATACCGATTCCAGAGTTTTAGGCGGCGTAGGGGTGGAGGAAATTATTTAAAATAGGAAATAATGCAGCTTTAGGTAACTACGTTTTGTCGACCGTTCGTAGTGCTACCTTGAAATGTATACACATTACTTTCTTGTGGATGGTTTACTTGATACTAATTCCAGAGTTTTAGGCGGCGTAGGAGTGGGTGAAATGGAATTACTCTGGAAAATACTGCAACTCTGTAACTACTTTATGCCAATAAGGCATTACTGATTAGTTCGTTTAATAACTGTTGCTATTTAATAACTGCAATACTAAACTTACGCCCTAGAAGAGTGAAGGAAGCAGCGACGTAATGCAAGTCTCGACGATGCCATCTTCTTGCTTATGCTTCCGTGGAATATCCGTCAGTAAAAAAAAGTAATTTATGGGAATACTGGTATGTTCAATGGTATATATGTAGGTCCAATAGCTGCTGAGGATCCTATGATATTGAAATAAACTAGACTAAATCATTTCTACATAAGTACATCGACAATTATTTCTTGTTCTCTTTTAAGAAAAAAGTGCCGTTAGCAGGAAATTCACTTTTAAGTATATAAATAAGATTTATATTTAGGTATTAATATTTAGCTTTATAGAATAATAAGATTTCTATTTATATTTACTACTTCACTTCTTACGGTTGGTTGGTTGTTCTCTGCTTTGCTGTCCTCTACGGATGCACAGAGAAGAAAGAACTTCTTCTTCTTCTCTACATTGTTATTTGAATCTATCCCTTTGAGATGTGTGTCCATTGGTCGTGTTGTTTTTTCCCCTTTTCCTCTCCCCCGACGAAAATGTTATAGAAATAAATTGTCTTATGGGTCACTTTTGCTCTACATACTAGGTAGTCCCACTCTCATGGTATTGTTATCACATATGCATTACCTCGATATCTTATTCCTTCATATATTATGATTATTATTATCGGCTCATTACTGAATTTAGTAATATAGAGATTTAAGTACCTTCGTAATTAGAGATGGTTATAGATGGCTTGATATTTAGCTAGGATTAGCTGGATGGTAAAATCGTCGTACGGTCGTCGTATTCGAGCACAGGGACTAGAATGGCCGCCAAACGAGATTCGCCGCTTGGCTTGGTGGCAGACGCAGTCCTGCCACCACACCGGATTCTGTCGGATGGATTTCATGGAGTGCTGATGGAGATTGTAATTCCAACACTCCCCTCCAAGCTTCCATCCAGGCACTTCTCCGTATTCAGGCGTATCTCCGGGTTTAGTAATGATTGTGAGAATTGAGGGAGTGAATGAGAAGAAACCTTCTCATTCAATTCGATCTGCAACAGTACAATTCACATACACACATTCCGATTAGTGCTGGAATAACATCAAATTCCTAAATTTAATAAATCTAGACTTGTTTAGTGACTTCGTCAGTGTGTCCGCAATTTGATCATTAGTAGATATCCACCGGATTTTGATGTTCCCTTTACGGTGCTCCTGTCGTACGTAAAGATAGGATAGCCTAACCAAATGTTTCAGAGTAGACGAATCATCTACTTCCGCTAAGCGGATTGCCGGTTTAGAATCCTCATGGATTGTCGGTATTATTTTGATCCCCGCTAACTCTGAACACATTGTACGTATTGAGGCTAATTCTCTGCACGCCGTACTCATTGCAACGAATTCGCTCTCTGCTGAGGAGAGAGCTATGTGATTCTGACGCTTAGTTCTCCAAGCTACCGGATTACCGAAAAGGTAGATTATGTACCTAACCAGTCGTGGAGAAACCCCCTTCGGCCGAGAGTCCTAGGGATGCATCCACGTAACAATCTATTCCATCCCCCTTATCGGAGAACATAAGTCCAAAATCTTTCGTACCTCTTAAATATCTCATTATCCGTATTACTGCTTGCCAGTCCTCCATCGTAAAATTTGACTGTCGTCTACTCAGAATATTAGTAGCATATGAAATATCTGGTCTGACTCCCCCTTGTATGTACAATAATGATCCAATAGCTTGTCGGTAAGGAATCGAATTCAAGTCACCGGGTTGTTTCAATTTTTCATTGACTCCATTCCTATCAACAATCATTGGTGTAGACACCGTTCTATCACAATGAGGGTCAAATTTCTTTAACATCGATTCTATGTGAGACCTCTGAGTAAGACCGATAGTTTTGTTCCTCCGGTTTCGTATGATTTCTAATCCTAGGAATTTTCTTGGTTCTCCCAGATCAGTTATCGAGAATTCCTTTTCTAATATAGATTTTACTTGTTTGCGTTTTTGATTACTATTTGTTGCTAGTAAAATATCATCGACATATAGCAACATTATAGCAATTTGATCTCCGGATTTCCAAACAAACAGGCAGGGTTGGAAAGGATAGGGTTTAAAATCCATTCTTTCCACAGCCTCCTGGAATCTTATGAACCATCTCCTTGGAGACACTTTAAGACCGTAAAGAGCTCTGTGTACTTCACATACACTATGACTCTTTATATCATCACCGGTTTGTAAGTATTCTGCATACCCATCGGGAATTTCTATATATACGAGTTTGTCTAAGGAACCGTTTAGAAAAGCCGTTTTTACATCGTACTGAGCAAGATCTAAATCAAATTTGGCTGCAAGTATTAATAAAAATTTGACATCTGGTAATCTTGCTACTGGAGCGTAGATTTCAGATATATCATACTTATTATTATCGGCAAAGCCTTTTACTACAAGTCTGCTCCTATATCTTATTGAACCGTCTGCCTCCGTTTTCTTTTTGTGAACCCACCTAGTTTTCATTACCCTCACACCTTTCGGTACCGTATTTCGAGGAATGATTTTCCAGGTGTTGCAATTTTCCAAAGACTGAAACTCCGTTTCAATTGCTTCTAACCAAGCATCTGCGTCTGGCGAAGCCAGTGCTTGTGAATAGGTAATTGGGTCCTCCCCTAATTCGTCTGCAGAATTTTGTAGGAAACACGCCAGATTTTCTGCATTATCGAATTCTTCGTAAAATTCGCATTCATCATTTTCGTGAATTAAAACCGGGTTTGATGTCTTGTCTGTTTCTCGTCCGGATTCAACAGAGACATCTTGCACTTGTTCAAAGCCGGATTTAAATGAATTTTCTAATGAAATTTCAACTTGATCAAGTGGCGATTTAGCAATTGACTTGTCTCTCAAATAATCCGCGTAAGTCCTACTTTCTACAAAATCTACATGTTTCGATCTCACCACCGTTTTATTTTGGAAATGCAGTAAATTGTAACCTGTTTCACCGCATTCTAATAAGAAACCCAAATTAGCTCTAGGAGCGAACTTTGACGTGCTTTGGGTGTCTAAAATATAACATTCGCAGCCAAACCGTTTTATGTATTTTAGTGACGGAAGCCGTTTTAGTGCCAGTTCAAACGGGGTTTTGAATTCCAACGATTTGTTGGGCGTCCTATTGTGTATATGCACGACATGTCTCATGGCATATGCCCAAAAATGAGTAGGAATTTCCTGATGAAATCAAGTTAACCCGGATTTTCTCCTCTAATGCTAAATTGAATCTTTCAGCCGTTCCATTCAATTGAGGAGTATATGGTTCACAAACCGTCAAGGATATATTTTCCCTATGTAACAAAAATTTCATTTCTTCTGTTCTAAATTCTAAACCTCCGTCCGTCCGTATTTCTGACACCTTAGTGGTTCCCCCGTCAATCTTCTAATTTCTTTTAGACATGAGAGCAAAGCCATATTGACTCCCATTTTACTTCCGAGTTCGTAAGCAAATGCATATCTACTCGCGTCATCCGTAAATGTGACAATATATTTGGCCTGAGACCTAAATGCTCCTGGTTTTAAAGGTCCCATTAAATCAGAGTGCAGTCTCTGAAATGGTATTTCGGCCCTATGTCTGACTTCCGAACATGGCTCTCTTTTTGCTTTCGCCATCTTACAGTCAGGACAATCGAGAATGTTTACACCGAATTTTACATTTTTTAATTCAGGGAGAACTTTACCAGCTATTTCGAGATATTTCTTTGAGGCATGGTTAAGCCTGTAATGCCATGCCAATCCTATGTCATTCCGTAATTGTAAAGTTTCAGCCGGGTTTTCTCCGTGATCAGTGTCAGTTCTCCCCTCTAAACTAGTATCCGAAATTTTGATGAATTTTTCACCGGGTTGATCAGTGATTCTCCCCCCTAAACAAGTATCTGTAATTTCGTCAAAATTCGTATCTTGTTTACGTTTAATTCCCTTTAGTTGTTTCTCCGGATTAGTCATTAACGATCCACCGTGACCTAATTTCAACAATTTCCGTTTTTCCTCCGTACTAAGTTTTGACAAGGGGAGAGAGAAATTGAGCCACCAAAACCGTCCATCAAATGAACCCGTTTTAAGTGTTTCATTCGAAATTGGATCACTTATTATCACTCCCTTATCCGTCAATAAGGCCGATAAACCTTTCGCTATTTGTTTTCTAATAGAAAATAAATTTTCTATTAAGTCTTGTGCGTACAATACTCCTTTTAAAACACCGAATTTCCGTTTTTCTTCGTTGTAATATATAATATCTCCGGATTGTTTTATTATCAAGTCTGCGTCCCTAGCATTGTTAGCACATGAAATCCGTGTTGGTGTGATCAAGTCCGTTATCGTCGTAAATACATTTATATCATTAACAATATGCTCAGTAGCACCAGTATCCAAAATGAATTTTAACTTAAAGTTTTTACCGTCTATTAGGGACGCCAGAGACACCTCCGATCCCCAGGAGTGTAATGCAGCTGGCTTTTCGGTTGTCTGAGCCCTTGGAGTCGCAATTGCCGCCACCGAACTGTCTGACTCCACATCCGCAAATTGCACCCTGGGAGGAGTTGCGCCTCGCTTACTACGAGCCACAGCCTTTGTCAACCGGTTTTGCGCCGTCGTCAACCGGTTTTGCGCTGGCGTGTGACTCCGTTTTTGAGGGTTGTTACGACCAGTCCCCGGCCTCGATTTATCCCTAGTAGCTGATAGAGCTCGTTCTCTTCGTTTAATTACGGGAATGGGGTCACTCGTTCGACTGTTTCTGCGGGCCATCTTCGTACTCGCAGTCTGTGGACGCCGACATTCAATGGACAGATGTCCAAACCGTCCACAGTTATAGCACATCTTGCTATCGTTTCGACATTCTGCCTTTGTGTGTCCTAATATGCCACACTGATAGCAGACCAATTTCGCCTTTTTGACCCCACTTCCCCCTCCGGATTGGGTCGAATTTTTCCGCCGTTTGCTGAAGGAAGGCCCCCTGCTAAGGAAGGCTTTTCCTACAGCCTGCTCTCTCCTACTATTTTCCGACATCATATCATACATTGCGAACATCCGATCAAAGATGTCCCGAACCCTCATTTTAGAGTTCTCCTGGAGTGCATCTTCAGCTATCCTGGGGCATGCTTCCGAGATAGCATTAATTAAATTTCTCCGGATTGACCTATCTGTCAGCTCAGCCTCAGGGAACCTCCGAATACCCTCCACAAGACCCTCAAATCGATTTTGAAACTCGAGTACTGTTTCCAGCGCCGGGTTAAATCGAGTATTCATAAATTCGATTTGCATTGCATGTTCCTTCGCCTGAGTAGGTGGATCGACCGCCTTCTCAATCATGCTCAATGCAATTGATGGCTCGTTCACATCTTTGATCATCGATTGCAAACCGTGATCAATATTGGAAATTATGTACGAGAGTACGATACACTTCAACTGATGAAGCTCTCTCTCCGTGTAGTTTACTGCCGGTTTTATGTTGGGATCGACGAGAAATTGATAGTCACCACTCGCCAAATCCAACATTACCCTTCGTTTCCACACGGCGATCGACCCTTCCTTCAGTGGATTGCCTCCGTACTTTAAATTCGTAATTGGCCTTGCGGCCACTCCGGGTTCTTTGTGGATCTTACAGGCACAAGTGCCCACCGAGTCAGATCCACTCGCCGTTGTGTTTACAACCGGATTATCTAGGGGAACCTCAAGTGTGCGAGGAGCATCCTCAGATCTACCCGAGCCCTGCTCTTCCACCACCATCTCTGACCTCGATGTTGGAGGTGGACCCATGGTCATCGAAGCCAGAGCCGCGAATTTCAGAACAGACTCCTCCGCAAACTGTTTGATCTGATTTTGCATCATCTCATACCTTTGAGCGTACTCAGTCTCGAGCCGAGCCCTGATCGCAACTTCCCTCCTCTCGACTTCCTCGTTAATAAATCTCTTGATCTCTTCCGTGTTCATTGTTCTCTGTAATTAGACCAAGAGACGAGTTACTCCGAATTCACGACCTTCGTTTTATAAACACATCCCTAATCCTAGTATCATCCGGATTTATGTACTCCGTTCTACAAACACATCTCTAAACTTCGTATCATCCGGATTTATGTACTCCGTTCTAAAAACACATCTCATTTCCGGATTTATTTAAGCCTTAGTGGAATCACTCATAACGTTCTATCAACATGGTGTTAGGATTTGAATGCGCCTCGATTGCCACGCATAAATTGGAGTGCGGTCTTGGGGTTATCACATATGCCCCGCTACCTGTCTGTCGATTTCGCTTCCTTAGAGAAGGTACTGTCTCTCCGAGACATGCGCGCTGTGCGTAGGTAACAGAGCCTTCGACCATCTAATCTCCCAGCGACACGCTTACAAGAAGACTATCCCGCTGCAAATCCGCTCACCACTGCCGTACTATTAAATCGTATTTCATTCTCGAACTGTAAATCGTAAATTAATAATTCGCTCATTCGCACAAAGTTCTAGCTAACTTTCGTACTTCTTTATTCTTATGAGTGTTTCCACCTTATTTCAGCCTTGGCTTGTCATGTTGGGGTGTGCATAGCGTATTAAAACCGTATAAATCGTATTCATATTAGGTACAATTCGCAAGCAACAATGAATTTATTTTGCAGCCGAATAAACATCCATGCTCCGTTCAGCTCACCTGAATTTTCATCGATCTTTTGACTTTACAAGATATTATAACGTTCGTTTGCAAGAATTATCAATACAAACATTCAACACAACGAAGGAGAAAAAGGAAACAGTCCACCACTGCGACCAGAATTAATATAAACTTAATTATAAGTAGGATTACTACTATGCTTAAATTATGTTAACACTAGTAAAAACTAGATATATTAGTGATCACAGTAAGTAGTACTGATATCTCCAATTCCTCGTCCGATTCATGTTTCTTGTTTCTAAGATACATACTCAACTTTTCGTATTAGTTCAATCAATAGTAGAGAGTTTTTGTACTTCTCGTATTCATTTTCTCGTATACGAAAATGGCCTTTCCGAAACGAGAAGAGGTTTTCGTAACGTGGAAACGCTTTTCGGAACGGGAAGAGTCAGCTTTACTCGTCCTCAGCTTTTTCGTTTCGGAATCATGATTACGAGAAAAACTTGACCTTCCTCTAGGATAACACTCTAGAATAACTTAGCAACTCTCATGCAGTAGGCATGGATACACATACACACCCGACAAAATCGGGTGAATTTTCCCCGTGCCGTTTTTTGTTGTTGGTTTAACCTTTGTATTTGTCTTTCTTTCGTGTTTTTTCCCCGCACCTCAACCAGAAAGGCATTAATGGCATTTTGTTCTTGCCAAAGATTTCAGCTTTTTCATTTTCAAGATTTTGTTTCAAGGTTCATTTTACACGTTTTAAAGATTCGTGTTCTTCACGGCTGAATCGTTTTCATATGATGTAGAGGTAAGTGGTCGTTGTTTCTTAATTCATGTTATATTTTGGAAATTGTCTACTGTGACAATTGAGTTTTGAGCAGTGAACAAGAGTCACGTTAACGTCTTTGTAACAGTTCTCTTCCTCTCGGGCCTACTAAAACGCTACGAAAAATCGACGGAAAAAGGTTAGCATTCATCGTGCTTGCTCTAACAGCTAGTTTTCGTGTTTACGAGAAATACCAATACGAGAAATACAAAAACTCTCTAGTATAAAATATCGAAATCAAATCGTAATGTTGAGTAACTACATTTTCGAATCGTAGTCGGAGCTAACGGAAACCATGGTAACTTCGAATTCTAACGAAAAACAAAAAATCCGTAGACATGGTAATCTACCAACAAAACTTCGTGTGTCCTCCGTATTTCAACCAACGTAGTTGGCACCACTGACTGTCAAACATTGACATCTCCAACACATCAATCTGGCATCGTAATTTTACTCTGAGTGTGGACAACACCGTCATAATTCTACATTAGTTTAAAACTTAGAATAAACTTATAAATAAACTTATCCACACTCGAGAGTTTCCACCATGACGTATTATTGGAGGGCCAAGGGTTTCAGCTTCGAATTCATCTCGCCATGTCACAGTATGCAATATGGCGCTGTACTGAAAATCGAGAAATTCCGTAATTTACTTCGAAAATAATTTTTCTCGTTTCGAACATCCGTACTCATCGTAATATTTATTCAAAACCGTTATTCCGTACTTTGGGATTTTACACAGCCGTATTTTCATGCTCGAGCCTTACTGAATTCCGTAATTCACGAAAAAGTCAACCCAAAAATTTCGATTATGTCAAGTTCAATAACTTCATAACCTCGTTTAAAATCGTATTTCCGTTTTATGTGACTTCTCCGGATTATGACTTTTTCATCGTAACTTTCTGAAATTCCATATCCAGAGAAAATAACTGTTCGATTACCCTCAGTAATAAGTCACAAATTACTGATTCCGAAAAACGAGAATTTAACCTATGCACAGCCCAACAAGTGAGCAAACCCCAATTGCTCCGCCATGTATACATATCGGCTCATTACTGAATTTAGTAATATAGAGATTTAAGTACCTTCGTAATTAGAGATGGTTATAGATGGCTTGATATTTAGCTAGGATTAGCTGGATGGTAAAATCGTCGTACGGTCGTCGTATTCGAGCACAGGGACGAGAATGGCCGCCAAACGAGATTCGCCGCTTGGCTTGGTGGCAGACGCAGTCCTGCCACCACACCGGATTCTGTCGGATGGATTTCATGGAGTGCTGATGGAGATTGTAATTCCAACAATTATATTATTATGTATTATTATAATAATATAATACTCTTCATGGCGGCAACACGCGTCTAATGTAGTTTGTAATTGCTAACATTTTTATACTTTTTTATTTCTTGTTACAATTACCTTGTAATTCTTGTGTGTATAATGGGCCATCAGGCCTTTTCACAATAAATTATTATTAATTTATTTTATTTTATTACAAATGTTACACTGTTTGTCACACTCTCACACCTGCCCCTGACATAATTTCTTGTAGTTTAAAAAGTTTTGCATGATCTTTTATGCCCTCTTGTAAATACTTGGCCGTAATCTGTGATCTTGCTTCCACATTTTCGTACCACTCTTCCCCTAGTAGTTTTCTCATTTCTGGCTCTGTTTGACACAGTCCAGAAGTAGATGAGGTGCATCTTGGACAGGCTCAGTGTCGCAATTCAGACACCAGGGTTCTCTTCGCTTCTTCATCCTCCACAAAAAAGGTTCTCAAATCCATGTCCCAGCACTAATCTGTTGATATACGTGATGTCCACGATGCTCGAATTATGGTCATCAGTAAACCAGGGAGGAAGGTTGTGGTCATTCAAAAATCCTCTAGCCTATGATCCAGGCCCAGTGCTGGAAATGTAGTCGGATCTCCATAAGTTTTGCTGATCTATTAGGAGGGTGTGATATGCGTCTTGATATAAGGTGAAGGTGTCTTGAAACTGATTGTAAGGCAGTTTTGTGGTCTTCTTTTTGATATTTACCTTGTACCTAATTCAGTTTATTTTTCTTTTTGTTACGTACTTAATAATTGAAGACACAATTATTTTTCGTTTTATCTTTTCGTTTGTATTTTTTGAAGTGATTAATATACTAATATTCAACATTTGGGGTTTCAAAAATAACATATGGGACTTTTGGGATAAAATTGTAGTAACCAAATAACTTAATTTAATGTCTAAATTGAAATTAACATAAATCAAAATCAATAAATAATCAAACTATAGAAATAAATTCGCGTTCGCGACATTCCGGCCAACTGAAAAGTATTCGGCGATACGTCGGTTTGCGTTTTCTGCAGCTCTGGGTCTTCGTTGGCTAGCTGTGCTGTAGTCTTCTTCCTGTTCGTTATCATCAGGTTCTTCAGCACTTTCTTCTTGAATTAATTTGTGTTCTATGTTGATTGATGTTATGATTTCTATGTTCTATTGTTGATTTCTTCCACGAAACGATCAACTTTTCTTTAGTACTTTGTTGGCCGTATCTTGTTTCTTCAGGTTCGTACAGTACTTTTCCCAATGTGGGACATTCCCGGAGAGCCAAAAAATGCGCAGGTGTCAAAATGTTATTTGAATTTATATCGTCTCCTAAAAATTTATATTTGAATTTATATCGTCTTCCAATAGTACGTCGAAGTCGTTTTTTCACAATTCCTACCATGCGCTCATAAAAACCACCAAACCAAGGTGATAATTCCGGTATGAATTCCCATTCAATTTTCCTCTCTGCCAAACATGTTTCAATATTTTTATCGTAAATCAATTTTTCCCAATGTTCATCCAAAATTGTCTTTACGAGTTTAAATTGCAGTGCTTTATCAGATAGAATTTTGATTGGTGTTCTTCTTCGAGCAACGAAACGTCGCAAGGTAAACATGAACTCTAAATATTTATGAGTACGGCTACGTAACAAAATTCCTCCTAAATCTTCCATGAGAATACGTCCTCTGTACATCAATTCGTTCAAACTCCTATCCCCTCTTTTTGATTTGGCGGATCCATCAAATACTATCCGTAATTTGTTTGTCGCTTTATCAGGGGTGATTATTGGGTGATGAGGCAAGTAGTGAATCACTGAATTTTCTGAAGAATTTGGATGTACTTGTTCGATAATTTCTTTTGCTAGTTGTTCCTTGAATATTGCATCGTAATTTTCCAATAAAGATTTATCTTTTGTTCGATTCAATAACGATTCAAAACGCGCGAAAGCCAAACCATATTCCGATGTGATTTCTGGGGGATAAATTTTCCATGGCCATGATACATAATACCAACCTTCTATAAATTTTATTGACTCATTGAATTGCTGTACCGCCCTGTCATCTTCCCCTTCTACTATTGCATCAGTTATTCCTAGACAGTCAAGTTTCCAATGTTTCTTCATGTCATTTCGGTTCATTTTCAAATCTTCGTATGGTAAATTACTAGGTTCTAGCCAAGAAGTTAAATCACAACAATGGCTGTTATTTTTGGACGTGTAGGTGAGGAAGCTAATGATGTCTGATGTTGGTTTTTCTTCGGGATATCTACCGCTAATTATCCATCCTACTTTTGTATTTATAATATGTAATCCTGGGTGTATTTCATTCCCTTCGTGCAGTACTATGTCATAGTAATAGTCATTTCCAATCAGCATGTCAATTGGTTTTGACCGATCCAAATCGGAGAGAGAATATTTAGGATCAAATTTGAAACGTGAAATATCAATATTGTTGTTAATCATTCGACCAGTAATTGTTGGAACGACATTTGCAGTGATTTTCATAGTTTTACTATCAGCTAGTATTATTTCAAATTCTACTGAATATGTAGTGATATTGTTAGGCTGTGTACTTCCAAAAATATACACAGACAGAACTTCTTTGTTTTTGCAAGGTAATTTCAAATGTTTTCTTACTTCCTCCGTGATGTACGTTCGTTGGCTCCCTGAATCGAGAATACCTCTTACTTGCATTGAAGATTCTTTTTTGGCAGGGTTTTGTAGGTTCGCAGAAAATGTTTGCATCGTAACTTTTTCGTTCATTGCAACTAGTCCCGTTTCCATTTCCGATTGTGAATGCAATTTACAAGATTCATGTGGCGTTTGTTCTGTAATCACAAAACTTTTCTCTACATTCTTAAATTTCTTAGGACATAAACTCCTATGGTGATTTTTCCTTACGTTACAATGAACACATGGCTTATTAACTGTGCAGTTTCTCATTGAATGTGATTTTCTAAGGCATATAAAGCAAGATCCAATAACTACTTTTTTTCTATCTTCTACAGTTTTATAAATATTACATTCGTCGGACCAATGATTATTTTTGCAAAATATGCATTTTCTAGAATTGTCCGTTGTTTCATTAGTCTCTGTTGTAAATTTTGAATATTCAGTTTTATGACATTTATTTTGATAATTTTCTCCGCTTGCGTTGGAATAATTATAAACTCTTCCATAAGCTTTTATTGATTTTCGTAGAATTTCTATTAGTGCTTCAGTTGTAATATATTTTTCTGCTCTGTATTTTTCAATCTCTAGTTTGATATGAGGTGGAAATTTTGATGTAATCATGGTCAAGAAAATCTTTTGTTCTACATTTTCACCCAAATTTTGTAAACACCTTAAATGTTTTTCGATAGTGTCAAATGTTTGCCGAAGACTGTTTCCAAATTTGTTGGCTTTTGGTAGATAATTTAATGCGTTATAGTGTTTGTCGATCAAAACTTGAGTGTCTCCGTATTTTTCTTTCAATTTATCCAAAGCAGTTGTGTAATTTTCATTAGTTATAGTTATTCCATTTATGCATTCTTTTGCTCTATCTGTTAATAAACTTACCAAATAGTTGAATTTGTCTATAGGAGCTAATGCAGAATTATTGTGAACGTTGTTTTCGAATAATTGCCAAAACTCTTGAAATTTCAGGATGTCACCATCGAATTTTTCAATATGCAATTTCGGAAGATGTATTATCCTACTCCCGCAAGAGTTAGAATGTTGTGGAGCATTACTTACATTAGTTGTATTATTAGCAATGAAATCCTCTAATAATGATACCATTTCTTCAGCAAAGAACCAAGCCTCACTTAGTGCGTAGTCATCCTCATCAGTTCGCTTATTGTCTCTTTTCTTATTATCAGACTTTTCTTTACAACTAATGAACATACTTATGAATTTCTTCAGTTTTCCTAGAAGTCTTGTCGCATCTCTTTCTGACAGTAGGTATCTGGGTCGTTTTGCCCATGCTCAATGGTGATCACACACAACTCGTCGGCCAGTTGGTTTTCACTAATCGCCCTGTGTGAAGGAACCCATTGCACCCTGATTTGCCGGGCATTGCAGACATTAGATATAGGTGTTTGTGTTGGAAGTGGGGGTAGGTCACAAACTTTGATATGTACCAGGGTGTCAATTACGGATTTTGAGTCAGAAAAGACCATGCAGCTGTTAGTGTGTATGTCTCTCACGTGGGTCAGTGTCATTTCCAGAGCAAAAAGCTCTGCATGATATATTGATTTAATGTCTCTGAGTTTTACCCCCTTTACTGTGTCACCAGACACAGAGACACCAGTAGATCTTTTCGACCCATCCGAATATACCTATCTTGTCGAAGTTGTGATAATGGTTAGGGATGTGTTCCAGTGCCTTCTGTCTTGTAGTGCATTCAGAATCAATCGCGTTCTTTTTTTTTTAACTCCTGGGATAGTGGATGAGCAAATTCCACTAAGTGATTGTTACGCTTCTATAACTCAAGCCCATTAGATCTGCGTTTGTTGTAGGTGGACATAAGATCATACACATACGTAAGATCATTCTTTATTTTCAAGAATCGTTTAGGGCAGGAGACTAATAGAGAGGTACTGAAGGCAGATATATGCTAAAAAATAAGTGGTGATGTGTTGGTCTATGTAGTTTCCAAAAATAGAATTAAAAAAATATAAATAGGTGTATTTATCAAACTTTATGAAATTTGACTAAAAAATTGTACATCAGCCGGGGGTAGGTATGCCGGTAACATATGCATGACTCTTGATCAACCCTAAAGACTGATATATTATTACATCAATATTAAAGTGGTTGAAATATTAAAAATTCGATATCTCGAAAACTTTCGAAATAAAAGGGTATTTTTTATTTAATTTATAGACAAAGAGGTTCAATATATCGAATGGGACCATCTGGATTGCTTTAAATTCGTTTCCCATAATAAAGAGAATGTATCTAGTCCGGACCTACGTACCTACGTCAGATGATGCTAACATTCTAATTAAGATTTGGGTCAAGCCAAAAAGGCAAGACCCTTTCCAGGGGGGCCATGCATGTTTTCGCCTTTCTTCCATTTTCTCCATAATCGTTATTCAGTAGGTAGGCACCTCATTTTAAAGTAAGGTAGGTAGGTACTTTTAATCAAATTTGGTGCGACTAATAAATGGAGACACTTGGCCTGTGGAGAAACGTTTCTGAATTCGTGACCTGCAGGCCACACATAAAGCACGTTTAGTAGGTACCTACACACTCAAAATGAGCAAGTTTCCACTTCAAGACAATCTGTTTTGAACTCCATGTTTTTTCTTCATATCATCCTATTTGTTAAACAACTTTCTTTTCACAAATTATGAGTTCATTTTAATAAAAATGTGTGCATTTTGAAATGAAGCAACACATGGTCTGTAGGAAAAATTATCTGCAATTGTCACCTGCAGGCCAGGTGTACCACATTTGTTACACACACAACACGATTTTTGTCTTCATTTTGTGACTGTTGCCACACAATTTAATCACATAAAATCCACGGGAAAAAATATCATCATACTCTTCTATGGGGAACACGTTATTTCAACTCCACGTGGTTGGGAACCATCGTCATCTTCCATGTCTTCCTTCCAAGCATATAATTGCTTTCCCTCAGCCAAGCATGTTCCCATTCACTTATGAATCCAGAAAAAAAAAATAATTTCAAACTACAATACTCATTGACTTTAAACACCTGATCTAGGTTTGTGTGGGAGATTTGAAAAAAGCGTGCCTATACCTAAGCCAGTGAGGCCTACATGTATACGGGTCTCCCGGCAACACTTGAGTGTACCCAGATATAGTACACATGGCGCTCAAAGATGAGACCATCTGGGTACATTCATCCGCTTTCTCCCCATAAAAGAGAATCTTGAGTATTGATTCAAAGCGATGTTTCTTTTTTGTTTGAAACCTAATGATACTAATAATAATCACAATAATTTTCAAAATGTTTGAGTTGTAAAGAGACCTACAAGTAGTGAAGAGCCATTTCTGCTCTAACGTGTCCTAATACCATGTTAGGTATGAATAGGGAAGGTAAATTAGGTAGGTAGTAGCCAATTGATTTAACATTTGCATTTGAATATTAATCCTTCAATTAACATGAATTGGACTTTCATACATAAAAGATACAAAAATATCCAAAAGTACCTACCATAGGTACTACCTACAATGTAAAAACATCAAAGCATTTTATTAACAAGAATCTTTATTCGTAATGATACTATTATAAGCCTTCCATAGTCCTTCGTTACTTAAGCACACAGTGCCTCCCCCTCTCTTCTCCTGCGGTAACTGAAATGAGAAATAAAATGGGAATTAGTACCGAGCTAGATAGATTAATATTAGTTTTAAAAGACGATATTGATAAATTAATCAATACATTTTATAAAAGTTCCATTCATGCAGCATGATCGTATGAGCGAATTTTCATAAACTATCTATCGTACTATAGTATGTTAAATTGCATTGAAATTGGAGCAATTTTAGTTGACAGAAATGGTTAAAAACCAATTTTATGGCAAAAAACTTATTCTAAATAAAATTCCACTGATTCAAGATTTTTTTGCAGTTTTAGCGAATTTTTGAAGAAAATTAAGCTATTGCTCTCGCCTCAAAATTTGTAGAATGTGAATTTTTGAAAAAAGTTTATGCAGAAATCCGTTTTAGGCTATTCTGAATCATATTCTGAAGTTTAACGCATTTTTTTATGTATGTATATATATATATATATGTATGTATGTATGTATGTATGTATGTATGTATGTATGTGTCATTCCAGACGATAACTGTCCGTAGAATTGTGCTAGAAACTTCAAACAAATTTTAAAATGTTAAGGGCACAAAACGAAAGTTCAAGTTCGTTGGCCAGCTTGATCGGATAACATCTTCGGGTTGAAATTTTCAAAAATGTAGTCAAAAATTTCAAAATAGCCTGTTTTTTGCGATTTGTCGTGCGAAATAATTTTTTCAGCATACTAACATGTGGTATATTCGGAATCAGCGTAAAATTTCCTATAAGAATATGTATCAAGTTTTCAAAAATGTCAAAGTTGAAAAATCAGTCAAAAATCGAAATAATGCCGTTCGCTGGTTGTAAAAATCGGTAATATTCTTCAAAAATTCGCTCATGGGGTCATGCTGCATGACTGGTTTTTTTTATAGATATTTTAGCAAATTTTAATGACATTTAAGTACGTTTTTCATCATAATTTTGAGCAACAATTTTTAATGTCCTAGTTAATCGTTGAAAATTTAGCTTTGACTAAAATTCTGCAAAAAATAGAAATTAAACGATTTTTGGCCGTTTTTAGCCATTTGTAGTGATTTTTTGGGTACATTTTTCGAAATTTGACCAATTTAATGGGCTCAAAAATTGTTGTCCAACGAACTCATCCTTTCTTTTGAAATGCTTGATTTTTTGGCGAAAGAACGAAGTTTTTATCTCAATTCTATCGAGAGTTATCGTCTGGAATGACACATACATATATATATATATATATATATATATATATATATATATATATATATATATATATATATATATATACATATGAAAAAGCGTTAAAATCCAGGAATCGTTTCAGAATGCCTCAAAACAGATTTCGATGAAGAAAATTTTTGAAAATTTTTATTTTAAAATTTTTGGAGCCATTGCAATAGCTTCATTTTTTAAGACAATTCGCTAAAAGAAAGAATCTTCATTTTGAAAAAGGCTATCCCCGAAATATCAATAGGTACCTAACAATTGTGTAAGTTTCATTCTTTATTTGTGTTTTAATTTTCACTGCACATCTGTGCCAAAAGATATACTGTTCTTATAGAACTGTTTCAAACCAACCATCAGTATATTATATAACCCTATCAGGCGTGACCATAACAATGTTGACAAATTTATTCAAACTTTGAGCGAATTGGCTACCTTGCAAATCGTCTTAAACATTTGACAAATGAAATTGAACTTTCATTTGCAAAATTGTGAAAATGAAAAATAAAAAATATTAAAAATAATAAAAAAAAAAAAAAAATAAAGAAATGAAATCTAGGTAAGTAATAATAATAATAAATAAAATAAAAACTTCGTCCTTACGAAACTAATTTCTCAAAGTTTAATCGCATTTAGGTATTCACCAAACGTTCAACTCAATGTGAGAATGCTAAAGTTTTTTGCCAAATGTGACACTTGATTTTGGGGTATTTTGCCATCCTGAATCACTTAATGAGGTTCATTTTATTGATATTTGCAACATCAACTTAGGAAAGCACGAAAAATTGACCAGAATCTTAGAGTCCTCACTCATTTCCATACAACGCAAAACGTACTAAAATTCCGTTTTTTTCGGTGTTTTCTCAAGTTTGTGTTGCAGATATCAGTGAACCATATTTCACACGTAAGAATAGAATATCTTAAAAAATTACCCACCTAAAAAAAACCTAAAATTACCTACCTACTTAATTTCACAATAATTTGCAATTATAGAGCGGAATTGCGCAGTTTTTACGCGGAATTGCGCCCGTTTTCGGGCACTAAAATAATCGATTGATGGGTTGTTTCTGCATGAAATTTCACTTAGAATTTGAATTTGCAATAAAAAACGTTGGTACCCGTCTAAAATGCCTGTCAAAGTTAATGCGCAAAAATGTCATATTTGTGATCTAATGAAAAAAATAAGGGGTATATATAACAAGGTATTTGCAATTTTTTTAAAAGTTTCTTCTAATTTGAATTTTTCTTCTAAAGATAAAGTGGGGGGAGAGTCTTTGTTATCTGGGACATTCTAAGACATAGGTAATCAAAAAGAAACGTACAGCTCTGTTGATGTCACCAATGCAAACATAGGGTTTCTTGGATGTTGCAGATATGGCCCATTTTGAATGATCCTTGCGTGACATGAAGGAGACGTCAGCTTGCTTGTAATTGATTTCGTGTATGTTCATGACTCTGAAATATGAATGCGGATTATTCTAGTAGCAACTAAAACAATGTGATGTTGTTGGTCAATCATAAGAAGTTCTGTCTCATTCTTGACCTTTTCCTTCCTTATGTTTACTTAACCAATTACTTAAACAACACTTAAACACTTAACACAACAGCAAACACTTAAACAATTGTGTCTTAATAAGTTATCACTAGGAAATTTGAATTGGCACAAGAGCTAAGTAAACTGGCATATCCGTGTCTTTATCTTCTTAGTATGTGAATATTTTACATTTTAATTTACAGAATTGGGCAGAGTATCAATGTTGAATGTACACAAAACCTTAAGTAGGTGCCTACCTAGTTAATTTTTCCATGCTAGTTTTGAGAGAAAAATATCTAGAAAACACGATTGTAGCTCATAGCTAACTATCTACCAATACACAACCACGAATTTTTTAGCATGAATATGCTTAGCCGTGACCTAACTACCGAAAAATGTCCCACGAGAGTGCAACGAAAGTAGCGCCAATAATTGTGATGACTTCCGCTTACAACCGAGTCGTTGCTAGGGATATGATACTTCGTCGTTTTTCATCCCACAAAATTCGTTGACCATTCGTTCGAAAGCTCTCGATTTATCCAACCATACTATATTAACTACTGCGAAGTGCGTGGCCAACAAGCTGAGTTATGAGCATGGTTATATGAATGATTGTTTACACACAGGTGATCATTCTCAATTATTGATATTGTGAACATGATTGCAACCGCTTGTTAATTTCTGATGATTTCATTGAGCTGGTGTTTCGATTATGTGATTCATAGCAGGTGATCCGAATATTGCGAGAACGGTTAGATTTGTGAAGCGGTGATTAAATTATTTTAATAGGTAATTTCTATACTTTACACTATAGGAAGCTGTAATTTCGTATGTAGCCTCTTTAGCCTCTTTCTATAATAAAGTGAATGTTTACTCGCGAGTTTCTATTAGGAGATCATCATCTCACAAGAGCTCAATCGTCGTGATCATTTCTATAATAAAGTGAATGTTTACTCGCGAGTTTCTATTAGGAGATCATCATCTCACAAGAGCTCAATGGTCGTGATCATTTCTATAATAAAGTGAGAGCGAGGAGCTAAAACATTTTTTTGTTTTGAATGATAAACAGAGTTCAGAGGCCGATGGGGGGTCGGGTTCAGAGAATCGACGAGGAGTGAGTTGTGTACGGCTAAAGCATATTCATGTTTTTTAATTTTAGCCGTCAGTCTCGAAGGAACTGTGGCTTTTTAAATTAACAATAATTAGGTAGGTACATTTTTCTGTAAAACGGTATTTGTCCCAGTGTACATCCTTCATCAATGTTAATAATAGTTCTACATAGATATGGTTAATCAGCCAATATTGTCTTCCGAATGGGTTAAATACTTTAATCATGAAACCAAGGAAATTAATAATTATTATTTCTTCTGTTACGTGATAATAAATCAAACTTACTTCTTAACGTTGGAACAGGAAGCAGGAAGTGGGTGAGGCTCGTTTTGCCATGTTTCAGCATACACGTCCGTGTCCAATGCTGAGGCCAGCCATTCATACAGATCTGAACAAAAAAAAATAAATACGCACGTATTGTGGATATATTTTTTCAGTTATCTCAAGGAAGGGTTACTTATCCTGCACAGGATTATCACAGAGAAGATGGTGGAATTTTAATAACAGGATTTGTATGCTTCTATTATCATCGAATCATCGTTTACAAGACTTGTAATGCATTTTCTGTTTTAACTAGCTACATTATTCTCCTTACATGTAGCTAGGTGGTCCCATAAGAGGCGGCATGGATTCATTTGCCGGACAAATATTACATTGAAAGGATAATTATACTATATAATGGCTACTACATGATCCATTAGTAAATCTACAGTCCAAAATGAATCAAATGAGCACAGTTGTTATTCTCCACTACTCTGCTGAATGTATGTCAGAAATCAGGTGGGTGGGTGTGACGTGGCGACCTATCGCCGAGTTGAATTCTGTTCTCGACGCTTTTAATTTGTAAATTATGGAAACTCCAAACCCTGATGCATACAATGCCCTACTAGTGCACTGCAGGGCCGCCACATAGGGGGGGCAAGTGGGTACTGTTGCCCCGGGCCCGGGCCCAGGGGGGGCCCGGTCCGGTCCTGTATTTAGTAAATAAAGTATTTTAGAATTTTTAGGCCTACATAAAACAGAGTGTATCACACTTGACGGGCCCTGATCAGATTATATTTGATTTACTACACCAGACTGTTTCTCTTAAACAGTTTCGATGATCGCAATGGCCCAAAATATTACTCTTTACCCTTTATCGTCTTTACCAGTAGGCACTCGACTGAAGACTTGGGAGAGAGCATCCATGGGCCAAGAAAGGTTGAATTCCCTTGCCATTCTCAGCATTAAGCACAAGTTAGCATCCAAACTTGACTTTTCTAAGGTTGTTAAAGAATTTTCACTTAAAAAGGCACGAAAGTTTTACGTGTTTTGTCTTGTATTTTTCAAATGCGAATACACTTTTCTTCACTTCACTTTATTAGTTTTAAAATGTTTCATTTTATAAAACATGAAATTATACCTAGCCTATTACAGTTTTCTATATTTAAAAAGTTTTCCACAATTATAATCACAATTACAGAATGCTATTATAACTCAACAAAACAAATTTCTCATTTTACTAATTCATATATTTGATAGTTTTTCAATAAATAAATCTTCTATCTTTTGTTGTTATAAATCTAATTCTTTACTGCATAGTTTCATTACAAGTAGATAAACTGTAATACAACAACTATATTTTTGTAGATTTTTATTTTTTTTTCCCAAATTAATAAATGCATTCTTTCAAACATAATCATTGTTTCAATTAATTCCGTCAGCCATCTTGCATACAGAGACTTTCCTTTTTAATCCGTCCATAACATTAAAATAAAGTTAATTGTATGTGTTGATTAATGATTATATGAAATTTAGTCAATCATAATTTCTGCCACAATCGTCCAATTGAGGAATGAGTAAATTGGAACTTCTCTGAATACGCCCTCTATTCACAAACAATTGTATTTAAAGTAGTTAAAATAAAAATCCTATGACTGATTGGATATAGAATTTTTGTTTCAAGGTAATTTATGGCATTTTTATGGTTTTGTAATTGGTTGGTAATTACTAGAGTATGAATGCTTGAATTTTCAATTCTTAAGTTACACTTTACTTTTGATTAAATGTTGAATAAAACGTAGTGAAGTAGTAAGAGTTCAGCCCCTCAAGTGTTCTTATTCGAACACTGAACCTTGGTAGGAAGTATAAATGATTTTTCGTTTGGTTAGAGAAGGTTTAATAGTTTTTTTTTCTAACAATTATCATCATACTTGTTCTAACAATTACCATCTCTTGTAAAAGTGGCGCGACAAAAAAAAAAAAAGGGGGGGGGGGGGGGGAGGCCCGTGGCCAGAATCTGGTCCCGGGCCCCACTTGGAGATGTGGCGGCCCTGGTGCACTGCCACACTCCTTTACCGATATTGATGACAGAATTAGTGATATGGGCCCAGCCACGGCCGACTCTACTACAGGCCGCGTCATTCGACTTGGCCCTGGCCCAGCCCATTTTTACCTACAGAATTCGTCATATCCCAAGTTTCAGACCATTTATGAAGCGCTACTTCATGACCCAGTGATCTGACCAGTAGGTATTTTATTACTTCTCTTGAAACCATCCTTCCATATAATAGAGAGAAGTACGAGTATGTCTGTCTAAGGTCGATTAGCGTCCTAACAGCTTGATTTTAATGCGGCTTTTTGCAAAATGATCGCAAAGTTCGGGATCAACATTTAGGCTATAGTAAACTCCTCCAAACCTCCTCCTTCGTCTTCAGCTCGGACTTTCCAAAGGACGTTGCCCCGGTAAACAAGTTCGTAAGTAAGGAAAATCCTGATAGGCCGAACTATCTACTTTACACGTAAAATGAGGTTGGGATTGGATCAGGCGGATAGAACTTACTATTAAAAATCCAAGGATACCAAAATGATTTTCTGGTTGGAAAATAAATCAAACTAATGTGAACAGTATTCAAGCAAAATTCTGACTACAACTTTCACTCACCTTTCCCAAATGATTTGCCTTTTGCAAATGCTTGGAACGAAATCCCTCCTATCGATGTGATTTTAAAGGTGCTGTACCATGGAGCCTTCCTGGTTTTACCACCCTCAGCGGCCTCTTTGAGAGTTGGAAATTTGGCACCCAACTCAGAGCTGTACTGACTTTTCTCAAAATTAGGAATGTTGTACTTGAAGGCGTTTCCTGGGGAAAAAAAAATCTTATAAATTTCTTCATGCAACTCGAATTGATATAATTAAATCGGACAATGGCACCTACCTCCCACAATGACGTAATAAAATTGAAACCTGGCGAATCAAATGGTGGATTAAATCTCATCTACTTTTCTAACTTTACAGGAAGAGACAAGAGAATGTATTGCTATCGGGGGAAAACATACGCACATACATACGTTCGTATCGTACACATGTATTTTATGTGTAGCGGTGATGCATGTATGTGTCTACTACGTGATTCGTGTACAACATTGCCACTTCCTGGTATAACAAACAATTTTTCTTTACCCATGACATCCTATCACATTTTATTATAGAAAGGGGTGGTTTGAGGACGGTAATTCTGATAACTCAACAAAACAATAATAAAAATGATTAATGGTTGTAAATAGTACGGGATGGAAATCAATTTGAATTATTATGATGTTGCACGGTTTTCTTTTTGTTCGTGTTACGAAGAGATGTTAGGTACAACAAAGATCCGAGGATTCAGCATGGTTTTATGATTTTGGACCAAAAATTGGTTGTTGGTGGTTTTAAGTCCGTTAAATTTGAATTTTCTGTCAAAAGTACCAAATTTTGATGAACTGGAAAACAGAATTTCCTGCCTATTTTGCACTTTTATAGGTTGATCGATTGATAATTCAATTAAAAGAAATAATTCATAAATGTAAGGATTTCCCATTGGTCAATAAAGCGGTAAACTTGGAGAATTTGGTAGGTAAACTTGTGGAGCTGATAGATATTTATGATGCTTACCGACTTTGTCCAGTTCTTCAGCAGACAAGCTGATGCAGAGGGCGCTTTGACCATATCGTAATGCATTGCTTGGATAGACGTAGCTGTCGAGAGTAGGAAACTTTGGAATACTGTGAACCAACCAGAATCCGCCTTCCTTATTTGCACCAACAACACCTGTAATGCAGTTTTTGTTGTTTTTAATTATAATTCAACTATTGCCACGAATGTTGCACAATACCTACTTAGTTTGGATTGTGCATCCACATCCTCTTTCTACAGTCTTCAAATGATTATGATTCATGATGAATGAGATGATTATGAAAAGAATAAAAGGAAGCGTATGACAGAAGACTATGAAAAGAATTTCGTTAAAGGGATATAAGTAAATACTTTGTGGGAACCTTGGATCCAAAATATTTTGGTCGCTTACCTTTCGTGTGACCGTAGGTTGTTGACCACTCGATTTCGAATCTGCTTTCAATAGGAGCTTCATCATTATAAACCAGCCACATTTCCTGCAAATATCAAAGCTGATTGTTTTAGAAAACGAAGTATAGGTAACTTGTTGATTGATAAAACTACATTAAGTCACGTACCTGATGATTTTATTCTAATTTTAAGATATCGGACTTGGACTGCGAAACTAAAAACGAAACGATTACCAGAGTGAAATTTAGCGCCTTCAACGTGGAAGGCCATGACCCTCAATACACATCGGTAAAGCGAGCGACCGCTTATGTAATTCGAAGGTTTAAAGTAGGCCGTGGTTTTTTTAGTGTTATCCAAACACAGTTTATCAATCAGGTCCTCAGTTTACTCAGTGATGTTCAAGATACCCCCATTCCACCCCCACCCCTCCCTCAAAATACCCGTTATGGTTCAGATTTGAAAATTTCAAGTAGTTTGTGATCCAAGTTAGAGTATTTCAAACATATTTAAACAATCAGGTCCTCGGTTTATTAGTGATGTCCAAGGTCCCTAATTTCACCCCCCCCCCCCCCCCTCCACTAAGAAAACACCCCCTTTGAGTCGGATTTGAAAATTTTCAAGTAGCCTGTGATTTGAGTTAGCGTAATTCAAACATATTTTAGCAATCAGGTCCCCAGTTTATTCAGTGATGTCCATGATACCCCATCTCAAGAAAAGAAAAGCGGACAAACATACGGACAGACAGACAGAGAAAAATTGAGAAAATGGTACCAATCGTCTACAAATAGCATGAAACAGAAAAGAAACGCAAAATTTCATGATTCTAATCAATGTACAGACAGACATAGTTGAGATCTTATTAATATGGATAGGAACAAGCTCAAGACACGTTTATATAGAACAATACAAGGTGCATGTAAAACTGTTCTAAATTGATGCGGTAGGTAAGTATGGATATTTGGGGGTGTTGGACGAGTGTAGAAAATCTATAGCCCTTTCCCCCTCCACCCACGGATGATTGATGGCAGGGGGATCATGATTGATCACGCTACTTCCACGTGGGCAGATACTCCTTAAATGATTGAAAGCTTTCGGTCATTCCGCGTCTTTCCGTCGCTTCCGGCTAATTATGTTGTGTCGACGAAATTCTCCATCTCGGAGATGTTGTATAGTTCTCAGTTTATTTTGTAGAAGTAAAGAATCCCGCAAATGTCCGCAAGTGATTAACATATTTTTTATCCAAGAAAAGGCTTAAAAGGTGCTCATGGTCACCCCGCTTTATAATAGGTTATCATTAAAATTATATTAAGTTTCGAAAATTCGCTTCTTTTATCTACAAATTAAAATTTGTGTGCCAATGATTTTCCGCAAACAAGTTGCGGTAAATTCTATGTTAGTCAAGGGAGACGCTAGTCTAGTAGCGCCGAGTAACACGATAGAACTTCGGCCCAATATTGGCCCCCTCCCGACCTCGTTCTGTCAGCTCAAACATAATTTTCTGTGCATATTTGAGGAGGGGCATGCCCCTTGAACCGCTGATGTCAAATATATAACGGTAGATCGAATCTAAGCTAAAACGAGGCGTCAAAATTCATGTTTCCGGACTTTCTTAATATTTTTTCCCACCCAAGACCTACCAATTCTCCTCAGTCAATTTTGACTATTTTAAGGGCTTAATTAAGGGGTTAATAGTGACTAAGATCGAAAACTGGAAAAAAATCTTAAAAATTAAATTATTCGAAAAATAAGCGTTTAAAAAAATTCTCTATGAGAAACTTCCGATCAGAAATAAGTTCTAGAAACGACCCCTGAAGTACTGACCACCTTAAGCGTGAGACCCTGTATATATATTTATAGGTATGTACGTATACAGGATGTCCCAAAAGTACTCTCCCCTTCCCTAACTTTTTTCTAAAATTTTTGATATATCGAAGTGAAACTTAGAAAGCGTTCTTGGGCCTGATACTAAGTTTTGAGCTAATAAAAATCAGGAAAAAATCCAAAAGTTTTTGGACTTCAATAAACATTTTCCATTTTTTGCTAAATGACACCTCATTTTAAATGAGCTGTCACTCGGCAAAATATGGAATACAAAATTTCAAAGGACTTTAGGTACCTACCTAGTCCAAAAACTTTTGGATGTTTTCCGGATTTTTATTTGCTTAAAAGTTAGTATCAGGCACCACAAAAACGCTCCCAAGTTTCACTTTTTTATTTTAAAAAAAAGTGGGAAAAAGTTGTGGGGAGGGGGGGGGGGTTGGTTTTGGGACACCCTGTGTAAGTACATATAAAAATAGAGTTAAAATCCAGGGATCGTTTCTGAATGCCTGAAAACGGATTTCCATAGAGAAAAATAAAATATTTCGATAAATTTTAATAAAATAAATTTAAATGATAATTTTAATAAAATATTTGGCAAAAAATCGCAAATAAAGTCTTACCTCATCGCTCTTCTTGTACATGTTCTCAATCGTTTTTGCAATAATACTTGTGTCTTCTCCCATGTTTTTCTTGGAAACGGTCCATCCTTGGTCTACAGAATCACTTGTGATGTACATGTAACCCTTCCCACTGCCAATACTTGAAGTCGCTGAATAGTCTTCAGGGATCTTGTATACGACATACCTAAAGACAAAATAAACTATTAATATACATAATAGCTAACGAATCAAAACTTTTCAAATTACGAATATCTTTTATACATAAAAAAATGAATGTATGTTTCTTGTCCTTTATGCGCGGGCGTATCGTTCGTCCGATCCGAATGAAACTTTTTCCAACTCGTTCCTTGCACTCCCTGGACGATCATAGCTATCGGAATCTTTCCCAAACCTACTCCAGATCGGCAAACTCGGTTTTCCCTAACGACGTCGCCCAGCATAACAACGATGTTTTCACTTCAAATTTGGATGGGGTTGACCGCAAAACAATTTTGATGGGTTGAGTCGAGCAGTTTTTAATCGTATAGATGGTTTTAACGAAATTAAGGTTATATTGAGGGAATGCTTGGTTGAACAATGAATTAGGTACAAGTTAAATCTTCATTGCTGAAATTTGAATGGAATCCTTTTTGGGACTTCTGGGTATAAATTGCAAGGAACAAGGTGGTATGTAATTTCCCATAACTTGCCCGCAGCGGAGCACGGGTGAACAGCTAGTTTTAAATAATTACCAAAAATATTGTTCTCACAAAATTCATTTAACTTTCATTGGTGCTGTTGTTTCAGCGGATTTTGGTGAACAAATGAAACCATTACAAAAAACTCCAAAAACACTTTTTTAAAAATTTCTTTATGGGAATCTGTTTAGAGGTATTTTGAAACGATTCTTGAAGTTTATAGTTCTTCATGTCTATGTAACCACCACCACTTTATTTTATTATCCTTTTGGGTAAGGATTTCGAGCCACCAGCATCCAAACGGGAAATATTTTTGCTGAACAGGTTCTTGCTGAGTCTTCTTTTGCTCATTCGCGCCCATCTTCTTCGTTTTCTCTGTTCATGGATAATTTATAAGTGTAAACGAAATTTTAAGGAATCAACATCATATCTACTTAAGTAGGTATCCTTAATTATTAGCGATTAGCTGTCCGCTTCTAGGGCGTTGTCATACCTATGTTTGCTGTACCGTACCACTAAAAATTTTCGAGATTGATTGTCGAACATTCTTACCCATTAATTTCGCCCCTTGATGCTTAACCTTGAGTTTGTTTAACCTGTTTAACCTTGAGGCGAGAACCAAAAATTTTTGAGTGAGGGCTACGCATTTATTTTATGTGGTGGACTATGGATGTTATTTATTGGAGATTATAAACCTTAATGAACAAAAGGTCTTGTGACACATCGATTCGTCGTGTCATTCAAGAATAATTCGAGTTGATTAATGAGAAAATACTACGATACATATCTAAATTAGAGTTATCTACTTCAATCAAGTTGTAAAAGCCGATGGCATTATGTAATGGCGAATCAATCAAAATGTGTAAAAGGTTTACCTTTTCTGTTGACTGGATCAATTCTATAATATTGATTACTGTTTTAACAAATGAGATTTAAGTAAGCGATGAATGGTTGATTGATCTATCACAAGTGCCGCAATCCCACGCTTCTATACCTACACAATGGGACCTACACGCTTTTATATCAACACAATGAGTAGGAGTTGAAATCAAATAATCGCGTGGGATTTCGTAGACAACTCTGAAATGTCACCGGCGAATAATGAATAACGTGGGAATTTTAAATGAATTCAATCTCCACCCCAGTAGGTATATACCTTTGTGATGAGTATGTATTTTTAAATGTATTCAATCATAGATAGATATTTATAAATATATACTTTAACAGTGTTGATAGATCGAAAAATTAAAAGTTCGTACCGAGTAGGAAAAAAGTTCCTATTTAGTTCGTATGTACCTGATCTATAAAAGTTCATACGTAGCAAAAACTCTCAAACTTTTTCAGCTGGTAAGGTACCTACCTAAGTACATGCTGTTTTCCTGTTTCATAATTTAGTTTTCTCAAAATAAAAACCAAATCACAACACGCGAGATGACACTATTCCATTGTATAATTGGAGTCTATGTGGCTCTCCAGTGTGCCGCGTCAGTTCTCAAACTAGCCATATCAAATTCCGAGTCGTATTTGGCATCAGTGTTGCCAAGATGCCATAATGGGGAAATTTCCACCATACCCCTCGAAATATCCCTACGTATACCTCCGGTTTCCCTCGCGGTGCCACAATATCCCCCCCCCCCCCCCCCCCCCCTCAATATTAGTGGATTAATGGGGTTCCCATCTCAAGTATGAAATGAAATGATTTTCAAATTGAAATCAAATTTCATTGTTACAATTTTATATTATTTAACCTATTCACAAAACTAAGTGCAGGTACCTACTACCTACATCATTTTGTTCTTCAAATAAATGTATAAGAAGAAGAGGAAATGTGAGTAAATTTTATATAATAAATAAACTATAATTTAAATAATGAAATAGCTATAATATTCTTCAAAAGTCTTTATAGAAAGGGTAGGTACTTTCACCCCGTAATCAAATACTTGGAAGAACAGGGAACACTCGAATATAGAATAATAGGTATGTAACGCTGAAAATATAAGTCAACACCTGAGGAGGAGTTGAAAAATTTTGATATTTGCTAATATTATAATGTGCGCAGAAGTTCACTTTCTATCTTGTGCCATATTGCACAGAAAAAAAGGTGAACTGGGAATGAAGAGATGGTGCTGAACTATAATTTAACTCAGCCTGAAAAGTAAAGACGAATCGCTTGCATACGAGTCTGCAACACATTGGGACATTTTATGCCTTTAGTTGCAGACTCGTATGCAAGCTCTAAGAGCAATTCAGCTGATCCGGACCCTGGGCATCGTCAAGTAAATGTCCTAAAGAGGCTACTTACGAAATTGCAGCTTCCTATTAGTGTAAAGCATAGAAATTAGTTTTAAGTGCCACTCATCTGATCCGGACCCTAGGCATCGTCAAGTAAATGTCGTAAAGAGGCTAAATACGAAATTGCAGCTTCCTAGAGTGTAAAGTATAGAAATTACCTATTAAAATGATTTAACCACCGCTTCACAAATCGAACCGTTCTCGCAATATTCGGATCACCTGCTATGAATCAAATCATCGAAACACCAGCTCAATGAAATCATCAGAAGTTAACAAGCGGTTGCAATCATGTTCACAATATCAATTATTGAGAATGATCACCTGAGTGTAAACAATTATTCAAATAACCATGCTCATAACTCAGCTTGTTGGCAACTCACTTCGCAGTAGTAAACATAATATGGTTGAGTAAATCGAGAGCTTTCGAATGATTGGTCAACGAATTTTGTGGGATGAAAAACGACGAAGTACCATTTCCCTAGCAACGATTCGGTTGTAAGCGGAAATCATCAGAATATTTTCGTGAGCAATTTTCGTCATTCAATTTCCGTGACGTTATTGACATTTACATGTCTTTGCCCTGGCACATTGCACAAAAAACTGTCACGTAACGTAACGTAAATATTTTGACGATTTCCGCTTACAACCGAGTCGTTGCTAGGGAAATGGTACTTCGTCGTTTTTCATCCCAAAAAATTCGTTGACCATTCGTTCGAAAGCTCTCGATTTATCCAACCATATTATGTTTACTACTGCGAAGTGCGTGGCCAACAAGCTGAGTTATGAGCAAGGTTATTTGAATAATTGTGTACACTCAGGTGATCATTCTCAATAATTGATATTGTGAACATGATTGCCACCGCTTGTTAATTTCTGATGATTTCATTGAGCTGGTGTTTCGATGATTTGATTCATAGCAGGTGATCCAAATATTGCGAGAACGGTTTGATTTGTGAAGCGGTGGTTAAATCATTTTAATAGGTAATTTCTATGCTTTACACTCTAGGAAGCTGTAATTTCTTATGTAGCCTCTTTAGGACATTGACTTGACGATGCCCAGGGTCCGGATCAGATGAGTGGCTTTTGAAGCTAATTTCTATGTTTTACACTCTAGGAAGCTGTAATTTCGTATGTAGTCTCTTTAGCACATTTACGTGACGATGCCCAGGGTCCGGATCAGCTGAGTGGCTCTTAGAGCTTGCATACGAATCTGCAGGGGGGTAGGTGATGTAGCCTGGCTCGAATTCAATGAAGTATCCACGGGTGTCGGAACAATGAGTCAACACGATCGCGAATTCAATTAAGTATCCACGGGTGGGCGGTTTCTCTTATGGCCCATTTAATTGATTTGTACGCCCCGCCGTGCGATGCACGGGTGAGATCTGCCTAGTAATAAATACAATAAGAAAACACACATGAAAATGTCCCAATGTGTTGCAGACTCGTATGCAAGCATTTCAAGCTGCTTTGTCTTTCTTATGATTTTCACGTACAACCAAGCCGTTGCTGGGGAAATAAAACTTCTTTAGTGTTTATGGGACCAAAATCGTTCTCCATTTTTTTCTTTTGATTTTCACGTACAACCAAGCCGTTGCTGGGGAAATGAAACTTCTTTAGTTTTCACCGGACAAAAATCGTTCTCCACTCGTTGGAAAGCTCTCAATTTCACTAGGGCTCAAATATAAAAATTTTAATTTATGTGCCGTAGTAAAGACATAAAATGTCAAAAATGAATTAAGTCTTTGCCCTTGGTAGTGTTCTCTAGAATTATATAGTTCATTGTTTCCCTGACTTATAGCAGAGCGGACATCGTCATGAACTTACCCAGTCGGGGAATGGAGAAATAGACCGGGCATCGCATCCACACCACCGAGCAATGGAATAAGATCCACTCCTTCCCTTGTCTACCAGGCTGTTTCGGGTGGTCCTAAAGTCGAGTGTAATCACGGAAACACGTATTTTCGTTATTTACTATTCTACCTATTTGGGTAGTTTGATTGATCAAGAGGGGGGGAAAAAATCAATGAAAAAATCCCACATCAAAATCCGACCCGAAAAATCTCTACGCCATGGGATAAATCCCGCTATCTGGCAACACTGTTTGACGTACCTAATTGAAATCTGAAATCTCATATTACAATTGAGAAGAGATACTGCATAATGTGAATTTCGGAGATACAGCATAATGAAATCTCAACGTAGGGAAAGGGTCGGTCGTCGGCCGTCGCGTCGGTCGTATTAATTAATAATATAGTAGGTACCTCCCAACCTGTGCAGTCGTATCTATGATTTCAAATACTTGATGTAACTGAAATGAATTAAAACTTATTTAAACTTGAGAAAATGATACTCAATTAACCCACGAAACACGAAATGAACTCACGAAATAGTGCAACGAGAAAAAACATCTGCCAAACTGAGAGGGCAGTAGGTATAGGTTTCTCGCTTACTTTAACACTCCTTATAATGGAAAAATCATGCATCTGATAAGATAGGGATACCTAGGTTGAAAGAGAGGGGTTATTATTTATTTAAAATAAAAGAAAGGTGTTTGTTGCTTGGCGTGGTGTTTTGGAAAACGGTTCATTGTCCCCTATTTGAACATTAAAGATTTTCCTATCCAAAAATAAACTTAAATTTAAGTTAATTATGCTTGAAAATAAGGGAAAAATTAGGAAAATGTTACACATTTGTTTATATTGCAGGGGATTATTTAGAAAAGGTGAGTTTCTTATAAATTTGAATGTTTGGTACAATTTTTTACTGGAAGACTTTGCACGTATGATCATGCTGCATGAGTTACTTTCTTATGAATGTTCAATATATATACATTATGGACAATGTATATCATACATATATGTGCCACTTCAACGTTATCTTCTCTTAGACTCGATGTGGAAAAATTGATTCCTTCGTCAATGAATGTAACAGCTGAACAGAATGAATCAGTTCGTAAGTCAACATGTACCTGATAAAGTTCTCAGATTTGTAAAAACGACAAAAAAATCACTAAACAGTTTAAAAAAGCTATACTTAAATATAGAATGGAATAGGAATATTAATCTTTGTATAATAGAACAGACAATTAGAATAGAACCTCAAGTTGAGGAAAAACCAGATCAGCTGAGTGAGCTGAGTGATAAGCTGAATGAGCTCTGAAGCTAATTTATTTCTTAATCGACCTACAATACTGATTAAATTCGTTGATGAGGTTATATTTGACTTATGGTGCTGAACTTGGAAAGACTTTCAGGTGGGTAGTACAGAACTACATCGTACGGAACCACCAGATCAGCTGAGTGAGCTCTGACGCTCATTTATTCCTCAATCGACCTACAATACTGATTAAATTCGTTGGTGAGGTTATATTTGACCTATGGTGCTGAACATGCAAAAAATTTCAGTAGGAAAGTATAGAACTACATCGTAAGGAATCACCCAGATCAGCTGAATGAGCTTTTATGCTGATTTCCTAATGAAACGAAGTATGATGTCGTCATTGGATGAAGAGGATAGTATAGAGGAATGGTGCTGAAATTGGAAGGGTACCTTTCAGGGGCAGGTAGAATGGAACTACATCGTACGAAAACACCCAGATCAGCTGAATGAGCTTTGACGCTAATTTCTCAATTAATAGAACTATGATGCTGTTATTGGGTGAAGCGGATAGAATAGACGTATGGTGATGGAATTAAAAGAGTGCCTATCAGGAGTAGGTTGAATAGAACTGAATACATTGTTCAGAACTACCCTGAACAGCTAATGAGCAGCTAATTTCTTACATCTAACCTTGATGCTAAAATTCTACAAATGGATAGAGTAGTCGTCTGAAATTTGATAGGGAGTCTTTTAAGAGTAGGCAGGTTCCTCACTTTATTTCTCACTAATTTCACTCGCTAATTTCTCACTTTGTCTACCAAGGACGCTGAAATTCGTTGACAAGAATAGAATTTGCCTATGGTGCTGAAGTTTAAAGGGAGCCTTCAAGGACAGGTAGAAGAGATCAACCAACATCGAGCGTAACCACCCTGATCAGCTGAGCTCTGATGCTAGTTTATATCTTAATTTACCTTCGTTGCTGAAATTTGAAAGGAGCCTCACTGAAACAGTCAGAGTGTTTAGTGCAATACTACCCTCCCTTATCAGCTTTAAAAATTTACTCGTATGATCGAGGTGCATGGCAAAAAACTGCTAACACTGAAGTTAAACATTAAAAAAATTGTGTACACAATATTATGTTAAAAAATGTACTTAACTTTCACTCGTATGTGCTAAATAATCGATAAAAACTGCAAAAAGTTGTTCAAATTCAAAATTTGTTTGAATAGCAGAATAGTAAATATTTAGAAAACATCATGGCACAAAACTAATTTCTATATTTGGGTTTTAACCCCTTTTCAAACTACTGGTAAATTTTAACTGTTATCTTGTTTGAATCCTCCTCTCTAATTGTGTATAAGTCCGCACATTTTCACGCCTTAGTTGATCAGGGCACCTCCGTACCTTGTAATCGTATCGTGCAAGTCCCAAAGGCGCTCCATTCCAAATTTCAGCACTGTAGGTCGACTGTGGGTCGATTAGGAAATAAATTAACCTCAAGGGACCCTCAGCTGATTAGAGCCCCCACTACCTTGTAACCGTAGTTTCGAAGACCCAAAGGCGCTCCATACCAAATGTCAGCACCTTAGGTTGATTTGAAAAGAAAGTTATCTCATTTACCAACGACTGGTAAACCATTTTCGTACGACGAAAAATTGGCAAAGAATATTTAGAGTATCGTAGCTAAGATTTGGTTTAAGTGAGAATCATTAAAAACTTTCGTCTCGAAGTGTCGCTCCTTAAAAAAAAAAAACGCTTTTTGCGGTAGTGTGCACAAGCGAAGAAACGAAAATGTCAAAAGTTCTATTGCCATAAAATATAATTAACAATCTCTCTGCACACAAAGTGCTTAAATTTCATAGCAAATTAACATCACAATTTACGACAGTTTTTTCACACGACAATTTACGAAAACACTCAGTTCATAAAGCGTGGCATTTTTTTTGTAATAATTTCTGTTTCAAAAACATACAGTGTTATTTTTATTTGATTAGCTCACCAATCAACGTTGTTGCCTTCTTCATCTTTGCATTGTAGGCCTGCAGAAAGCGCCGTTCCCAGAACAGCGCAAAGTACCAGAAGCTGCTTCATCTTAGAATCGAGCGCGATTGAGCACCGTGCTGTCGTTTCTCGGACGTTTTATCGGGAATCCTCAGAGAGATAGTGGGAACCTGTTCCGATAATATAATATCTCTGTCAGATATATAATATCATTGTCATTTTCTGATGACGTATTGCGACGAGGCTCTGAGTCTGCTTGTTTGTTGCCAAATAGAGGATCCGAAGCAAATAAGTAGGTACCTACCAACTCGAGCAAAACACATAAATAACTCAAGCAGAAAGATAACCGGTTATATTGTTATTAAAATTGGCACGCGGCTCTTGATGGGTTTCAGCAGTGCAATTAGTGGTAGCAGACAACTTGAGTTATTCGAGTGCATTTCAGCACAAGTGCTTCGCAAATGTTTTCTTCTTTTACATAAAATATTTGAGTAATAACAGTAATAATTATTTTTATTGGAAATGGGCGACGACACTTTATTAAATTGCCCATCCACTCACACTTGTTTATTTGAATTTTTGATGATTTCAATATAAACAACATCATTCAATAAATATTTCACTTCTTTCCGGGTCACTGCGTGAAATTAATCGAACAGTCATAAAAATATAATTAAGGAAGAAATACTAGAAAATAGTGTACAAAGTAAATTAACCTGATGCTAATCCATTTCTAAAAATTTTGTTATCCGAATTCTCCTTGACCTGAATGGTTATTTTGCGAAAATAAGATATATATATATATATATATATATATATTTTTTTTTACAGGTTCTTTAAAACAATGTTGGTTCAATAGTTTCGGAGATAAGCAACAAGGAAAACGGATGGAGAAATTTTTGTTTGCTCATTAATATCAACTATGAATTTTTGTATTTAACCAAGAAAATACAACTTGTTCAAAATTTGTGGTTTTGCTGTTAAAGGTACGACCTTCACTAATGTAGGATCAGAAGTTTCAGTCATTCAGCATGATCGTTTGAACGAATTTTCGTAAATAATGGAATTATATTTATGATAATTTGTTTTGGTTATTTGTGCACTTTGTAGTCACCGAAAAAAAAAATTCGTAACCATCAATTTTATGACAAAAAACAAGGATTTCTATATAATATTCTGCTATTCAAATAATTTCTTGAATTTTACCTATAGGTATTATTTTACATAGGAGCGTCCCTGTAAAGCATACATTACCAAACAATGTTTTTAAAGCGAATTTGAGCTATTTAGACGGCTTCAAAATTATAAATGTGAGGGGAGGGAGCGGGTACCCCCTAATAATCCGTTTCATACATCAAAGAACACTATCCTGCATTTTAACGTCGTATATATATATATATATGTTACCGGCAATGTGTGAAATCCAGGCATTGTATACAATGACTAGTCGTTCTATACAATGCCTGCACATTTTAGTCAAAGTATGAAATTCCTCCATTTTTAACTCTCTTTGGACACAATGGCTAGGCAATGTACACAATGCCTAGGCAGTATATATAATGCCTACCATTGATTTAGGCAAAGTATAAATACTCATTATTCTGACCTATGTGTCCAACAAATCTGAATTTTTACTAAGGGATTGACTACTTGATGTTATGTATTTTTGAGATGCGAGCTTACGAGCATCCAGACCAACAAACTATACACATCATTCTGACCTATACGTCCAACAAATCTGAATTTTTACTAAGGGATTGACTACTTGATGTTATGTATTTTTGAGATGCGAGCTTGCGAGCCTCCAGACCACAAGACTATATACACAATATTCTGACCTATATCTCCAACAAAGGTGCCCAGACCAGGTAAGGATTGATCAGAAGGACACTTTGCCAAGTGCACGATCAGGCATTCTTTACAATGCCTAGGTAAAGTATAAAATGAGATTCATTTTTCACATTGCCTGCTCCATTCAGGTATTGTACACAACGACTAGGAATTGTACACAATGCCTGATTTTAAACTTTGCCGGTAACATATATATATATATATATATATATATATATATATATATATATATATATATATATATATATATATATATATGTATATATATATATACTCCTTGATAAATTCAATAAAGTGTTCTACTGAACTATATAATTTGTTTTGTATGAATGATAGAAAAACGAAGAAAGGAAAAAGATGTTTTTGAAATTTCGAATATAAATCTTGTTCACAAATTGGAAGTTGAAAATCGAAATGAAAAAATAATTTATAAACTGATCTGGAGATGGGATGGCTTGTTGACATGGAGATGGATTGAGATAATTTCAATCACTTGGTGGAGATAATTTCAATCATTAATGTTGAGGCCGGGAGGTACTTTTGCTTTCAAAACCCACTTATGTGCCTTTTCTGATTGGTGGAGAAGTCGGTCATTAGAACCTGGTGGCATCTTTTTCAAAACCTTATATATATATATATATATATATATATATATATATATATATATATATATATATATATATATATGGTAAAAATCACGACTTGGCAAATGACAGGTCGAGTTCGTTGGCCAGCCCAATCGCTCCAGACAGGTTCAAATTTAAAATTTAGTGGCCCGAAAAATGTCAAAAAATCGGTTTTTTGGCAGTAGGGCATATGGGGTGTCACAGTCGAAGAATTTTTCAGTGCTAAGTCGATTGCGATCACTCCCAGATCTCTTCGACTCATAAATAAATGAAAAAAAAATCGATTCTTACGTAAAAAATCCCAAAATTGACCACATTTTCGAGACCAGCACAATAAAATTGTCATTGTGATCTCGTCAGACGGCTGTCCCCCTCAGTTTTATTCAGGACATGGTAGGCCTCAATGATCAGAATTTAAGTTCCTAAATTGATCCACAAAATTTCTTTGACAATTCGCTCTATAAGCCACGCTGCATGACTGTTTCTTTTGTCACACAGTAAAAATAAACGTATACCTTCCGTGGATAGGTACATGTTGTAGGTACTTGAATGTCGTAACTTGAAATATTCCCTTAACTCCTAATTCTAGTAGGGGAGAGAAAAAAGCCTCGTTAAACGTCACGTTCAGAGGCTGTACACGATGGTGAATCATACAGGACAGCAAACCAGCTGCCATGTTGTCCCGAATTGATAGATACCCACTTCCACCCAACAAGACGGGGGTCAGAAGGCTCCTTGATCCAGAGGCAGGAAACGCAGGGGAAAGGTCGCGGACCTCTGCCTCCAGGAAAACCGCCCGAGAGTCATAAATAAAGGGGCATTACTCTTCTTCTTTTCCAGGAGGCAGATAAATTGTTCAAAAACGCGGAGGCCTCGTCTGAGTGAGGGACAGCAGCTAAACCCGCTTTAAGGTTTAGCTCGTTTTCCTCAGGGTTTTCTTCATCAATCACTTAGCAGCCTATGGAGGATGGACGGAGAGGGTCTTGGCGCCGTAAAAACTTTCCCCGGGGAGCTCCTACCAGGTAAATGCTTGACGAAAGGTGACCTACGCATCGTTTTCGCCTTCTTTTAGAGCGAAGCAGGTTGAGGGTGGAACGCTCTATTCCCCTTTTAAAATAAATTAAAAAATAATATTGATAATTATATATATATATATATATATATATATATATATATATATACATATATATATATATATATATATATATATATATATATATATATATATATATATATATATATATATATATAAACAAGGCGCACATAGAAACCCAGGTTAGTGAAGTGAAGCAGCTCAGGAAAAACCTGCTCGCAGTTTTCAAGTGCAAATAGAAACTTAGGTTGGTGAAATGACGCCAAGTAACGCATGGTGAAGCAGCACAGGAAAATCCTGCTCGCAGTTCGGAAGCGTAAAACGCAACGTAGGTGGCCACTTTCCACTGGGAAGGTACATGTCGTAACCTGAACGTATCCCTTAATTTCATCTTTGAGTTCTTTTAACGTGTCAGTCTTCACTCCTACAAACGAGCGTCGCACAGGGCAGCCAAGATGGAATAAACATTCCCCGAGTTGACCATCTCCGATCGCTCTAAAAATCGTTTTTTACCATTTCCAAATACCTAATCATTCGCGATCTATTCCCCTTTTGAAATATATTAGAAAATAATATTAATAATAAAATATATACATATATATATACAGGGTGTCTCGACTTAATTAGGTAAGACTTCAGGGATCGATTTTACAAGTAATTTGCAACAAAAAGTGCCTGTAGACTTTTTCTTTTAGTTTCCGAGTTATTTCTTTTTTAAGATTTTTTTTCGTGTTTTCAACCTTACATCACAAAAACAGCTCTAACTCCCCAATTTGTCGAATTTTCTCAAATCTAAGGATACCGTTGGAAAGAACGTTAAATTTCTCATCATTCTGATGTAAATTTCAATTTTTTTGATTAGTTCTAGTTAGTGAAAAAAATAGCCAAATTTTAACATTTGAAAAAAATGTAAAAATTGTCGATTTTTCTTTGTTTTTCTGCTCCTCAGTATGGAAGGAGCAGCTTTCCGGGAAAAACTTCCTCAACCTTTCAGCTTTCCAACGGTTTACCAAAAAATAGCGTTTGAAGGAATGACAAAAAACGTGATTTTGTCGGTAAAAATCGACGTTTTTTTTTTTTTTTTTTTTTAATGCACAGCTGTATTTGATGATAATAAACCAAAAAAATAATAGTGTCTCTACCTAACTCATCTTCCACCTGCCTCATCTACCTGAGCAAAATTAGATAATTATCGGAGGGGCAGGCAGAAAAATACGATAATACGATCGGCTACCTCAGTCAATTGTGCTTCAAAATTATTCCTCGGATACTTATCTTTCATTTGAGTAGGTACCTAATAATACGGGGTGGGTTGGCAATGAAAATGCTGTTGTGTATCAGAGATCGCTCGTGTTATAAAAAAATAATAATTACCTACTTCTTTAAAAAATAAAAAAATCAAAGCAGGTTGTCAAAGTGCTTCCCTCCTTCCTATATGCGTTGGTGGCATCTCTTCCTCGCGGATCGTGTGACGTTACGTAAGGTATGTGCATTCTGCATACAGGAAGGAGGGAGACACTTTGAAAACCTGCTTTGACTTTTTTTTTCGTTTAAGAAGTAATTATTATTTTGATCCAGTATCTTTGATACACAACAGCATTTTCATTGGTAATCCACTCCGTATTATTAGGTACCCACTCAAATGAAAGATAAGTAACCGAGTAATATTTTTGAAGCACAATTGACTGAGGTAGCCGATCGTATTATCGTATTTTTCCGCCTGCCCCTCCGATAATTATCTTATTTTGCTCAAGTAGATGAGGCAGGTGGAAGATGAGTTAGGTAGAGCCATTATTATTTTTTTGGTTTATTATCGTCGAATACAGCTGTGTATAATGAAATAAAAATAAAATAATAAAATAAAACACTTAAAAAAAAAAAAAAAAAAAAAAAAAAAAAAAAAAAAAAAATGAAACATCGATTTTGACCGACAAAATCACGTTTTTTTGTCATTCAAACGCTATTTTCTCCCGAAACTTTTTTTTTTTTTTTTTTTTTTTTTTAGTAAACCGTTGGAAAGCTGACAGATTAAGGAAGTTTTTCCCAAAGAGCGCTTGCTGAAAAACTGCCACACTGAGGAGCAGAAAAACGAAGAAAAATCGACAATTTTTACATTTTTTCAAATGTTAAACTTTTGCCATTTTTTTCATTAATTAGAACTAATAAAAAGAATTGGAATTTACATTAGAAAGATAGAAAATTTAACACTCTCTCCAATGGTATCCTTAGATTTGAGAAAACCCGAAAAATAAGGGAGTTAGAGCTGTTTTTGTGATATAAGGTCGAAAACACGTAAAAAATCTTCAAAAAGAAATAACTCGGAAACGAAGCCTCTAAAAGAGAAGGCGCTATTTGCGCCGGGCATAAAAAAATCTGAAAGTCTTCTTCATTTAATTCAGCAACGAAACTTTGAATTTCAGTGTTTACCCCTCGAAAATGAATTTCAATATTAGACATATATTATCATTAGCCTCCATATCATCCCAGCGGCAACCTGAATCGATAAAAGTACATTTTCAATGGAGTTGAAAAAAAAAAAAAAAAAAAAAAAAAAAAAAAAAAAGTCCGAAATGTCGCCAAAAAATTTGAAATTCCAAATTTCCGAAATGTTCATCAGGCATTCCGAAAGTTGTTTTGAAAAATGTCCTTGAAGGTACCTAATTAAAATGTGTTTAAAATCGATGAAAATATTGTGAGCATCCAAAACAAGTTTTTGACATTTTATGTCTTTGCTATGGCACATAAACTAAGAAAACGTCACGGAAAATTGCTCACGAAAATATTTTGATGATTTCCGCTTACAACCGAGTCGTTGCTAGTTAAATGGTACTTCGTCGTTTTTCATCCCTCAAAATTCGTTGACCATTCGTTCGAAAGCTCTCGATTTATCCAACCATATTATGTTAACTACTGCGAAGTGCGTGGCCAACAAGCTGAGTTATGACCAAGGTTATTTGAATAATTGTGTACACTGAGGTCATTCTCAATACCTAATTGATATTGTGAACATGATTGCCACCGCTTGTTAATTTCTGATGATTTCATTGAGCTGGTGTTTCGATGATTTGATTCATAGCAGGTGATCCAAATATTGCGAGAACGGTTTGATTTGTGAAGCGGTGGTTAAATCATTTTAATAGGTAATTTCAATGCTTTACACTCTAGGAAGCTGTAATTTCGTATGTAGCCTCTTTAGGACATTTACTTGACCATGCCCAGGGTCCGGATCAGATGAGTGGCTCTTAAAGCTAATTTCTATGTTTTACACTCTAGGAAGCTGTAATTTCGTATGTAGCCTCTTTATCACATTTACGTAACGATGCCCAGGGTCCGGATCAGCTGAGTGGCTCTTAGTATATTGTATCAAACTGTATTAAAATATCGTATCAAGCTTTCGTAGACGTGGCACATGATATTAGGGTAGTTTGTACTGTCAAATCACATGGTAATATCGATTTTCGTTTTTGATTTCAAGAGTTTATCAGTTTCATATTTCAAGAGTAATCTACATTTCATTCACAGATGACAGTTTTTGACATTTTATGTCTTTGCTATGGCACATAAACTAAAAAAACGTCACGGAAAATTGCTCACGAAAATATTTTGAAGATTTCCGCTTACAACCGAGTCGTTGCTAGGGAAACGGTACTTCGTCGTTTTTCATCCCACAAAATTTGTTGACCATTCGTTCGAAAGCTCTCGATTTATCCAACCATATTATGTTAACTACTGCGAAGTGCGTGGCCAACAAGCTGAGTTATGAGCATGGTTATTTGAATAATTGTGTACTCTCAGGTGATCATTCTCAATAATTGATATTGTGAACATGATTGCCACCGCTTGTTAATTTCTGATGATTTCATTGAGCTGGTGTTTCGATGATTTGATTCATAGCAGGTGATCCAAATATTGCGAGAACGGTTTAATTTGTGAAGCGGTGGTTAAATCATTTTAATAGGTAATTTCTATGCTTTACACTCTAGGTTTGCGAAGCTGTTCCCTAATTTCGAAGTAGACCTGTCCCCTACATGTTGGGTGGGCAGCCTCTTTAGGTTTCACATTTTTGCGATTTGGACGATGGGGGGATCTTCTTGGGATTTTCCGATAGGGTGTATAAGCTTTAAAATTTTCTAATCCCACCCGAACCATGGGCCGTAGGGCGGGTCCGGATCAGATGAGTGGCTCTTAAAGCTAATTTCTATGTTTTACACTCTGGGAAGCTGTAATTTCGTACGTAGTCTCTTTATCACATTTACGTAACGATGCCAACAGAAAAAAACGTCTGCCAAGTTGGGTGGGCAGTATAACTTCCTCAAGCGAGCGAAGCGAGCAGCATCCCCTAGAAGTTAAACCTACCCTTAGAGACCTCGAGCGAAGCGAGCAACATCCCCTACATGTTGGGTGGGCAGTATAACTTCCTCAAGCGAGCGAAGCGAGCAGCATCCCTTACAGAAGTTAAACCTATTTGGGATCTAGGTAGATTGCTGTTGGGTGGGCAGTATAACTTCCTCAAGCGAGCGAAGCGAGCAGCATCCCCTACAGAAGTCTACCGTTTGCGAGCGAAGCAAGCAACATCCCCTACATGTTTCAATTGCGAGCGAAGCGAGCAACATTCCCTACATAGCGAGCGAAGCGAGCAACATTCCCTACATGCCACACTTTGCGAGCGAAGCGAGCAACATTCCCTACATACCACACTTTGCGAGCGAAGCGAGCAATATGGGGGGTCCGGGGGGCTTGCCCCCCGGCTAAGACTTAAAATGTCCCAATGTGTTCCAGGCTCGTATGCAAGCGTTTTCGGTAAAATATCAAGTAGAAAAAGATTTTTTGCTATGAAATCCGGTACCTACTTGATTAAAAAATTCTGTGCTCACAAAGTTCTCAAATTTCCAATATTTTACATAACATTACCAATGCGAAAAAAACGAAAGCTCGAGCTAATGATCATGTGACTGCTAATTACAGTGTGTATAATTTATTTAATTAAAATATTTTCTCCTGGATCAAACCAGAAACGAATATTGGAGAATCAATTTCATATAATTGAATTTATTTTATAGGAAGGGGGAAGGGTTTCTATTTTATTCATATACACTCATTTAATAGAGGTAAATTTTTAAATTATTTTGTTAATAAGTAAGTAATCTATTAAAACAACTTCTAATTAGGTACGTTATTTATTAATTGGTGTTGATTGGTCAGATGTATGCAGATGTACAGGTAACTTAGCAACGCTTGATGGAGGTTCTTGCCCATGGTTTCTACCTATCTCGATGTTTCAAAAGAACACAATTTCGTACCAGAAAAGTAAGTGGCCCTATTCAAGGATGTTTCTACATCTCCAAAACACTAAGCCAGACACATGTTATTTAATCATTCATGATATATACTCTCTTGGGTGAAACTAGGTACTCAAATTCGACCTTGGTAGGTCCACCACCAACTTTTTTAAAAACATCGAAAGAACTATTCTAATGGCCACTTTTATGTCCCCAGATAGACCGTGCCGTTAAACAAAATTTATGGGATGGCTGTTCGGGATTCACTCAATGAACGCGGCTAAAACCCTATCCCACATTATCTGGTCGAACCTCTTGGACAAAGCGTAATGGCCTGTGTTCCCCGGAGCGGGGTTAAAAAAGTTCTGGTCCGAATATTGCTCCGTTATCGAACTCATTTCGAACGCATCATTGACTCGAAGAAATCGCGGATTTTTCTCAAAAGTGTTTTTCATTGTAACGGATCGGGAAATAGGAGTAGTGATGGGGGTAAGGGGGAAAAATCAACAGACGGGCCAATGCAATGAACGCAATGAGCCATAAAGCTATAAAAAGAGAAATAGAAAAAAGAAGAAAGCCCCACGAGGAGTTGAAACACCCTGATTTAAAAGTCTTGTAACTTGTTAGGAAAACTGGAGCAACTGTTAAGTAGGTACATTTGTGCTCCGGAAGGTCTCGCGCAGAACATTTTAAACAGATACAACCTCGCCCAACCCCTCTGCCCTCATGTAATATGCATGTCTTTCGACGTCTCTTTTTTTCCCCTCCGAGCCCGTTCTCGCTTCCTTTTAGTACCGCGCTCTAAAAATGGAGGCTATATGTTTATTATGGATTCAAAACGAATGGGAGGACTTTATTTTTTCGCTGTCGAGCTTCACCACAGTAATTATTCACGGGAGAGGGAAAAGACGGGACTGCGCCACCGGGAAGGGACGCGGAATAGGCCATTTTCTTCGGGAAGGACGTGGACGTGGGGGGGGGGGGGGGGACGTGCTTTGCAAACATGGATGTTGAAGGAGGTGGAGCTGAACAACAAAGAGGCTAAGAGTGCTAAGTTACCTCACAGGCTCAAGACTTTCGGTAGGAAACAGAGGGGACGGTCAAATCGGATATCGTACGAGGGTCTTACGGATTGAGCTCACTTTCTCTCTCACTGTCTCTACCTCGGAGTAAATAAAACGTCTGCCAAGCTGGATGTGGCACTGTAGAAAAACTGTAAGGTTGTAAGTTAAACTTGTAAAGAAACTACAGGCTAATAAACGTCAACAATTTACATATTAGTACCATTCGTTTGATGGTAATTAAGTAAATCACAAAACTTCATTTATTATACACACAATATGTATCTAATATATAATGCATATGTGCATGAACCATCTTCTGAATACACAGTCAAAACGTTGCTGGTTAACTGTAAATTATAGGGGTTAACCTTATACTGCTAAATAACTATAGTGACATTCTTGGAAACTTTTCACACATACAGTGTTTGCTGCTAATGACAAGGAAAACCCGCACAAAAATAAAAACAGTCTGAATATATGAATCAGCGCGCCTCGCAAAGGGCTTTGCCCATTGATCCCGCTAGGGTGACCAGACCCCCTTTTGCTTTCACCATGAGCCTAGGCTAACATCGGAGGAACGAGGAACACGCTCTATTTCAAATTTCAGCTTCAAAGGTTTAATAGCAAAGAACTTGGCTCCGGATCTCACTCAGCTGATCTGGGGGGCTCTAAACATAATGATTCGTTTCTAGACGTCCCGATGAGCCTCCATTCCAAATTTCAGCTTCATAGGTTGAATAGCAAAGAAGTTAAGTTCGGAGCTCACTCAGCTGATATGGGGGGCTTAAAACTTAATTCATTTCTAGATGTTCCTGGAGGCCTCCATTTCAAATTTCAACTTCATATTACGTTGAATAACAAAGAAGTTAGCTCCGGATCTCACTCAGCTGATCCGGGAGACCCTAGACTTCATGATTCGTTTCTAGTCGTCCCAAGAGGCCTCAATTTCAAATTTCGCGTCCTCCAGAAGCGGTTTTCGGAGGGGATTTCGGGCCGAGCAGGCGTACCTCCCAAAAAAATTAGGTTAATCCATGTAGGTTTTTTTTCTCTTCATAATTTTAGGTATCTAGATTTATTATTTCATGTGTTGTTCTCAAACGGAAGAACAAGTCTTTCAGTTCATAGGTACTGTGACAGTTCCCATCATGATCCAAGAGAATGCGCGTCTCACCAAGGCCCGATCACACAGGACGCGTTATAACGCGACGTTATTGGAACGCGCGTTCCCCCCCCGACGTCCAGCGATATAGTAACGTCACATACACCGCGTTATTATTGGGCGTTATCAGGGCGCGAGACCCAGTCTTGTCTGTGCTACTCAAGGGGTTCGCGGTTCCCAGCGTCTATATTTTATCTAATTTGTCTATAATCTATAATGATTTCTGACAATGACTCTGATGAGGAAGAAGCTGTACTTCTTTTAGCTCTATTAAATTGCAGGAATAGACGGTACTGGGTGCACCCAATCAATCAAAGGAGGGAAGAGCTTGGGGAATACCACCGTCTACGACGGGAGTTGCGCTCACATGAAGATCGTTTTGTGAACTATTTCCGCATATCGAGACAAAATTTCGAGGACCTACATGAACTACTAGCGGTGAATATCCAGAAGATAACCAGAAGGACCGAGGAGAACGCCCTCAGCGCGCGATATTTTGTAATTTTGTACAACCCGCTAGGCTGACGTCGCGTTACTGAAAGTATCGCTGAGAGGTACCGCCGTGTGTGTGACGGGGGTGATGCAATGTACCGTATCTCTGTAACGCGATGTTACTGGAACGCCTAACGACGCGTCCTGTGTGACCGGGCCTTAACCGTCGCATTCGCGTCGGGTTGAGCCCGTCATCCTCGAGTTCCTGGAATGCTGCGTTTGGCGATAGTAAGGATCCGACAACCGGAAATCAATCTTCTCCGAACATACAAAAAAAAAAAAAAAAAAAAAAAAAAAAAAAAAAAAAAAAAAAAAAAAAAAATGAAAAAAAAAAAAAAAAAAAAAAGATTTCAAGGTACTCATATGACTTTCCATTCAATTATCTGGTGTTAAGGAATGAATGCCGGGACCGATTTTTCGTTTCTTGCATAAAATCACTATACAAATCTTTTCTTCTCGACTCGGGCGTGCATCCTTAACTCAGTAAGCTCGTTCAGATGAGACTCGAGCCGTACAATTTGCATTCTTGGGCAATTCACTTCTGCGTCCCCTTGAAGCGTAACAATATGATATTTCGTGGCATAAAACCCATAAACGAGAAATCAACGACTGAATTGGTTTATGATCTTTGCATTAATGTGCTGGGTTTGGAAGATCTGTCCATAATTCACAGTTATCCGCTAGGAAAGTTGGAGACGGGTAAGAGTGTACCTATCATGGCGAATTTTTCGTGTTATAATCAGGTTGTAAGTGTATTTCAGAACATTAAGAAGTTGAAGGGCACGGGGATCGTTGTTCATAAAGATCTATCTCGCTTCACACGTCAGAGGAGGGCGGCACTCATGGAGCTGAAAAAATACTGCATCGGCCTGAAAGAAAACGTACCAATCTTCGTTAGAGATGATCATGTGATTATTGATTAAATAAAATTCCATTGGTGCCCCAGTAGAGGTTTTATGGCCGGAGAACGGGATGGAATTTCCACTCTATTCGAACTACTTGGAGCTGATGTGAGGTCGGTGATTGAAAAGTTCGAGGAATCTATGAAGAACTTGAAGGCCTTTTCGCTGATGGATGGACGAAATCAGGAGATTGCAACGGCGAGAGGATCAAGCTGACTAAACGAAGCCCACGAAACCAGTGAGGAAGGCGTCTTGCGAATGCTCTCTTATAATGTTAACGGTATTTATAAAAAGGTTGAAAACTGTCACTTTATTAACTTTTTGAGAGATTATGATGTCTTGATGTTATTGGAAACACATGTTGCTGAGGACAATAAAGATAAGTTTTTGGGGGTGTTGAAGGATTACAATGGCGAATGGATACCGGCTGAAAAAGTGTCAAAATTCGGTAGAGCCAGTGGTGGAATGTACATAGGCTTTAAGAAAACACTGTCAAAGCAATTAAGTTGGTCAAAGCTGAAAGATAGAAATGTCTTAACACTTAAGCAAGGGCTCAACAAAAATAGCATAACTCTAGTTCCTGTTTACTTAAATGGTAAGGTGTGGGAAAATGAGTTTAACGATCTTTGCGAAATAGTCGAGAGTAAAAATTATGAAGATTATATTATCATTGGGGACCTTAATATCAGAATCGGAAGTAAACAAAGTATCCAACAAGATCTATTACCACCAACATGGCAGGCCGATCGAATCTCAAAAGATGAGATACAAAATAATCGTGGAGACAAGTTTCTTACATACGTTATTAGTACGATTTGTATCTTTTAAGGTACTGTCACACTCCCCTCTCTCTATGTAGCGCGGATTTAGGCCCCTAGAGGGTGAGGGTGCCTAAGTCCGGGGCAGTACAGAGTATAGACATACATTATACATAATATATTTCCCCTCAATTCCCCCTTTAGTCTAGACCTATGTTTTGAGTAAGTATGCTTTAAAAAAAAAAAAAAAAAAAAAAAAAAAAAAAAAAAAAAAAAAAAAAAAAAAAAAAAAAAAAAAAAAAAAAATCAAGGTACTCATATAACTTTCCATTCAATTATCTGGTGTTAAGGAATGAATGCCGGGGCCGATTTCTCGTTTCTTGCATAAAATCACGATACAAATCTTTTCTTCTCGACTCGGGCGTGCATCCTTAACTCAGTAAGCTCGTTCAGATGAGACTCGAGCCGTACAATTTGCATTCTTGGGCAATTCACTTCTGCGTCCCCTTAAACTTGGAGTCCTCTAAAAACTGTTTCCAGAGGGGATTTCGGGCCCAGCGGGCGTACCTCCCAAAATAATGTAGGTCAACCTTTGTTGGTTGTTTCTTCTCTTCATAACTTTAGATGTCTAGAGTTGATTTTGCATGTGTACTCATACTTCAAGGTACTCATATAACTTTCCATTCAATTATCTGGTGTTGAGGAATTAATGCCGGGCCGATTTCTCGTTTCTCACATAAAATCACGATGTGAATCTTTTCTTCTTGACTCGGGGGTGCATCCTTAACTTAGTAAGCTCGTTCAGATGAGACTCGAGCCGTACGATTTGTATTCTTGGGCAATTCACTTCTGCGTCCCCTTAAACTTAGAGTCCTCCAAAAACGGTTTGCAGAGGGGATTTCGGGCCCAGCGGGCGAACTTCCGAGGAACAAGAAGAGGGTCGATGGTGGGGGTGGCCTGTTCCCGCGGTTCAGGAACCGCCTCAGGCGCTGAGGCCAGCATTTTCCCGCCGAGTACCTCCGCCAACTTCAGGCTCCCGGACCCCCCGCTTCCTCCACGCCTCTTTCTCCTCCTTCAACAACAACTATGTTTGCAAAGCACGTTGTTTCCAGGCTCCTTGGTCCTTCCGAAGGAAAAGGGCCCGTTCCACGTCTCTTCCTGACGGCGGAGTCTCGAGCCCTTTTCCCTTCACGCTCCCGTGAATAATTACATAGGCGAAATTGTACAGTGAAGTCAGGAATCACTAAAAAGGGAAAACAACAACAATACTTTCAAGCAATGGAAATTCCTGCTTAGGAAAAACACAGTGATTCCGTCCTTAATTTGTTTTTTTTTTTCCTCCTACGTTTCTTCCCAGGAACTGGGGCGTTTGAGGGAGGTGATCAAATAAAATTCAAATTTAAAATTGTAAATCTCCGTTTTAGCGAATTTGCAAAGAAAACATGAGTTATTTAGAGCCTAGAGCCTTTAAAATTATAAATGGGAAGGGGAGGGGGCGGGGACCCCCTAAACATTCTTTTCATAGATACATCAAAGAATACAATCCTAGAGTTTAACGTCATTTATATCCCTTAAAATACGGTGTAAAAATTGCGTTCCAACGCAGAAAAATCCGTCTTGGCAAACGACAGGTCGAACTCGTTGCCAGCCCGATCGCACCAGAATTTCAGATTACAATTTATAATTTAGTGGCCAAAAAATGCAAAAAAATCGGTTTGTTGACAATAGGGCGTGTGGGGTGACACCGACGAAGTATTATTCAGCGATTAATCGATTGTGACTACTTCCAGATCTCCAGGATTAATAAATAAGTGATAATAATAGATTTTTAGATGAAAAATCCCTAAATTGACCAACTTTTTAAGTTAGGCTGCGTGTCCTAAAATGTTCTTCGCGATCTCGTCACACGGCTATCCCCTCAGTTTAATTCAGAAGATGGTTGGCTCCAATGATCTAAATTTAAGTGCCTAATTTAATTTTATTCTCAACTTTTCTTTGAAAATTAGCACTGTTTACCCTGCTGCATGACTGAGTACGTTTTGTTTTGTATGAAAATCAAATTTGAAATTATCAGTTTATGAAAACCTAATTTGAAATATTCTGTTCATCGTTATGTATAGGGTGACAACCATCATAACCTGCAGGTAACATAATTATTACCTACATAAAGATGAACAGACAGTTCTAAAATTGGTTTTCAGAAACTGACGATTTTTAATTTGGTTCTCATGCAAAAAGAAAACGTTAGATATTTTAAAATTTTAAATTTAAATTTACATTTATTATCTTCCTCAAGAAACGAAAAAGCATTTTCCACATAGATACAAGTATGAATTTTGCAAGGGAGTCAACAACAACAACAAAAATTTACGTTTAAAGTATAAGCAAACAAAAAACCCCAGATCTCCACGTTCAACCGATCCATTGCAGGGGGGAGTAGCTCCGTTAGTTTTCATCCCAAGAAAATTGTTTACCACTCGTAAAAAGCTCTCGATTCACTGAGTATCATAAAACCAAAATCAGTAGGTACCACCTCTGTATGAAAAATCTCATTAAAAAATCCTAGCAGAATGTATAAATAATTTTTCATTTATCCCCTTGAAAAAGCTCTCGATTTATCCCCTTGAAAAAGCTCTCGATTCACTGAGTATCATAAAACCAAAATCAGTAGGTACCACCTCTGTATGAAAAATCTTATTAAAAATCCTAGCAGAATGTATAAACATTTTTCATTTATCCCCTTGCAAAAATCGTATGGAATCTGATCCGGAATTGGGGCTTTATTTTCTTTCGCCTTTCTGATAAGAAGTTCTGTTTGATTGTATTTTCTAACAGTATCGCCATAGATCAAACAGGTACTACTTCAAAATAAGGGACTAGCCTGAAATACATAGGACTAAGTTAAAATTTAACTCATGTATTTATATATGTATAAATGATCTATGGCGATACTGTTACAACATACACTCAAATAGAAAATACAATAATAGATAAGTAGGTTCTTATTAGGAGCCGTCGCGAATCTGCAGAGTTGTTTGAACAAACCCTATGCCCATTGCTCAAGTGGAGCGATAGACCGTGCGCCGCAAAATGCATTTGTAAAACCGAATGCACTGGTTTAATAAATTGATATTTGAAATCAAGATTATCACTAGCATAAAAGACGTCGTTAACTAGCCATGAAGTAAAATGAGACGCCACTTACTGATGGGAAGTGCTACTAGCTGAAATGGAAATAGTCAAAATGGATAGTGACACAAGGCAGGTATGGTAGAAGTGTGGTAAATACACATAAATTATCTATTACCGACAGCTGAAATCACTGAAACGCACAAGTTAGATCTCTTGTTCTTGAATCTACTTACCAGAATGAGGTAAAATCAAAATAGTCACTGCTTCGAAAGCCCGAGCAAGACTAGTTAATGCTGTATCCAACTTTTTTCGTGCTTCAGATCGTCTTTCAAACCCGGTTAACGACTCTAAATTAGAGGCTCTGGAGAAGGAGCGGTGAAGGGGGCAGTAATAGCTTCTCCTCACCGCCTATTTTATAACTGAACCAAAGACGAAGAGGTGCGGGCTACATTGAAAGCAGACGCTTCAGGGCACCGCCCAGATGACAAGTATTGGCCTCGGGGGAAGAAGCCAACCATCGGCTCTGGTTTAAGGTCTCCAGGTGCCTGGTTTCACCTGCCCGTCTTTATCATATCACCATCTAGTTAAGGGCATCTTTCACCCTCGTTAAACTCCTATCGCGAGGATCCTTACTCTTTTTTTGTTTCCGAGAGCTGTATTCTTGTCCCAACCTCAAGGCATCAACTTAAGTACGTTTTTTTGTGAGCGTTGCTAATAACCATAATCGAATTAAAAGCCAGATGGAGGCTAATCGAGCAGATCTCATATTAATTTTTCATACGATTGGTTGTCGAACGGTAAAAAAAAAAAGATCCAGTCATGCAGCATGATCGAGTGGGCGAATTTTCGTAGAGTATTATCGTATTACGTTATGCTACATTGTTTGGAACTTTTAGAACTTTAACTGTAAAGAAAATAGCATTACCCACGAGTGCAAAAAAGGTATTTTAAATATTTTCAAATAGATGGATAGGTTGTGAGGGAGAGAATTTCAGTAAGCATTCTCTTTGGTAGTTTGTATTTGCTAAGTATTTTCGCCTTGTTGGCCTCACCAGAGCTTTGGGTAGGTGCTTATATGGGTAGCTATAGTTGAGGTTATAGCTAAAGTGGGTCCTCTTTCATCATTATTTAACATTGGCAACCAGTTGTTTTGGGTTGTTTAGTTAATATCAATTTACTTTTAAATTGAGGAATAACAACATTCTTGTGAGTGGAGTTCATTTTTATCATTTAACTAGAGGCCTGTTAGGGCTTGGAAAGCCCTAATCTAGTCCGTATAACAGTAGTACCTAACAGGAACTCAGCATTATAGTAACGATATAAGTCCTACCTATTTGCGGCGTTATGTGACCTGGTGCAAAGCTGAGGCGGTGTTATTAAATGATTAATAAAGAGGAAATACCGATCAAAATGTAAGTAATGTAATAGAATAAATATCACCAGTTGAGGTGGTCCTCGCCACTATGAGACTAAACAAAAAGTTGAATCGGGGAATTCAGAATTTGGGCATGGTGAGATGATGATGTAATTCTATCTCGAGTCTTCTTTGTTTCTTTGTTAGCGTGTGAATCCGCGCGTCCGTGTCTTCTATTTCCTTCTTTATGTCGGTGATTGTATCTTGATCGGTAGTGCTCGTAGATGTCGAGCCACAAAAACATTCCAGTGCTTTCGTAGCAGAAAGAGGTCATTAAATTCGTGTTCCTAAAGAGTGAGATCACTGCACAGCTACCTGTTACGATATAATCGACATTGCTCGTCGGTTGCAGTAACGAAATATTTGGATTTGGTTCAAAGGAGAGGTATGCAATAAAAAGTCTAAAAAATAGGAAACACCAGTATAATTTAATATTAACTTCTTAATAAATGGGAATTATTAATGTGGATTGTATATCGTTGAATGAATGACTTCTTGATACACCATATTTTTTGAGAATTTAGCTCACTCAGCTGATCAGAAAAGACCCCATCACTTCACTCATCCCTTAATGTCCCGGAGAGTCTCCCTATCAAATTTCAACTTCCTACAGTGAACAGGAAAGGATTTAGCTCACTCAGCTGATCAGAAAAGACCCCATCACTTCACTCGTCTTTTAATCTCCCAGAGAGTCCCCCTATCAAATTTCAACTTCCTACAGTGAACAGGAAAGGATTTAGCTCACTCAGCTGATCAGAAAAGACCCCATCACTTCACTCGTCTCTTAATGTCCCAGAGAGTCTACCTATCAAATTTCAACTTCCTACAGTGGACAGGAAAGAATTTAGCTCACTCAGCTGATCAGAAAAGATCCCATCACTTCACTCGTCTCTTAATGTCCCAGAGAGTCTACCTATCAAATTTCAACTTTCTACAGTGAATTTTAGCTAAATTCTAAAAGAATTTAGCTTAATCAGCTGATCAGAAAAGACCCCATCAATACGTTTCTTACTTACCGACACTTTTGCAACAAACTTGGGGCCGTGCTGATTCGGAATTAGATAAAGACCGTTCGGAATTATAATATACTAGAGGCCTGTTAGGGCTTGGAAAGCCCTAATCTAGTCCGTATAACAGTGGTACCTAACAGGAACTCACCACATTATAGTAACGATATAAGTCCTACCTATTTGCGGCGTTATGTGACATGGTGCAAACCTAAGGCGATGTTATTAAATGATTATAAAAGAGGAAATATCGATCAAAATGTAAGTAATGTAATAAAATAAATATCTCCAGTTGAGGTGGTCCTCGCCACTATGAGACTAAACAAAAAGTTGAATCGGGGAATTCAGAATTTGGGTATGGTGAGATGATGGTGTAATTCTTGAGTCTTCTTCGTTTCTTTGTATGCTTGTGAATCTGCGCGTCCGTTTCTTCTATCTCCTTCTTTATGTCGTTGATTGCATCTTGATCGGTAGTACTCGTAGATGTCGAACTGGTGTTGAGTTGTGTGTAGGAGATGCTACAGCTGTCTTCGTCCTGATGAGTATGGTACCACTCCAGCAAAGCTCGTGCTTGTTCTGTGTCTGGATTAATTTCGAGTGTTGTGTCATGTCCAATTTGTACTTCGAATATATTTTTGAATTTTTTGGTTGTAATGAGCTGTGCTGCCACGATGTCATGAGAGTTGAAATTGAATTGTTTCCCCAATTGGATAAGATTGACGGTTCCGGTTTTATCCCTAACCGGGATTTTGTAGAGTGTCAACTCTTCGTCATTGCGCGACACTGTGCACACATCGGTGTGACCAACACAAATTACTACAATGTTGGCAGTGTTGACGTTTGGAAGATCGGTGATGCTGGTATAAATATATGTTACCTGGTTGAGATCGTGAGGTCTCCAACCTGGGATGGAGTGATTCTCGTAGATGAGGTTATTTGCATTTCCAGCTCTTTGCTATAGGAGCTGTATTTTATCTCAACGTTCTTAAACAGGAGGCTCTGAAGAGGTTCTATTTGATTGTAAGTTTCTTCCGAAAAGGAAACGGACCGCGAAGTTCTTCACAATTTCAAAGATCGTTCAGAAATAACTCTCCTAGATGTTATTAACTACACTACGTTTCTTACTTACCGTGGCAACTGTTGTTACTGCCACAGCCTAATGTCCCAGAGAGTCTCCCTATCAAATTTCAACTTCCTACGTGAACAGGAAAGAATTTAGCTCACTCAGCTGATCAGAAAAGACCCCATCACTTCACTCGTCTCTTAATGTCGCAGAGAGTCTCCCTATCAAATTTCAACTTCCTACAGTGAACAGGAAAGGAATTAGCTCACTCAGCTGACCAGAAAAGGCCCCATCTCTTCACTCGTCTCCTAATGGCCCAGAGAGTCTACCTATCAAATTTCAACTTCCTACAGTGAACAGGAAAGGATTTAGCTCACTCAGCTGATTAGAAAAGACCCCATCATTACGTTTCTTACTTACCCACACTTTTGCAACAAACTTGGGGCCGTGCTGATTCGGAATTATATATAAAGACCGTTCGGAATTATATAGGTATAAAGTCCGCTAAGTTCTTCACTTTCAATTTCTTCGTTAGAAATAACTCTCCTAGATGGTAGTAACTACACTACGTTTCTTACTGACCTTGAATTGATGGCAACTGTTGTTACCGCCACAGCCTAATAAACAAATCTCGTTGATAAGGACCGCCTAAAACACGATCAAGGCGGGTATAGAGACGAACAGCGACACTTTTGCAACAAACTTGGGGCCGTGCTGATTCGAATGAGCAGTCTAACACTAAAATCGGACCGCGAAGTTCTTCACAATTTCATAGACAGTTCGGAATTATATATAAAGATAAAGTCCGCTAAGTTCATCAGTTTCAATTTCTTCGTTCAGAAATAACTCTTCTAGATGTTAGTAACTACACTACGTTTCTTACTTACCGTGAATTGATGGCAACTGTTGTTACCACCACAGCCTAATAAACAACTCCCGTTGATAAGGACCGCCTAGAACACGATCAAGGCGGGTATAGAGACGAACGGCGACACTTTTGCAACAAACTTGGGGCCGTGGTGATTCGAATGAGCAGTCTAACACCAAAATCGGACCGCGAAGTTCTTCACAATTTCAAAGACCGTTCGGAATTATAATATATAAAGATAATGGTTAACAAGACGTTTCCATTGGTTTTCGTCACGTCACGGTGGGATTTTCTGTTGATTTTCACGTACAACCAATGCGTTACTAGGGAAGAGTAACTCCCTTAGTTTTCATAGCAGGAAAATCGTTAGCCACTTCTTGGAATGCTCTCATTTCATGGCTGCATCTCATAATCCCTAAGCCTCTGTAGTGTCAAGGAAAGCTGATTTATTACGCTCAGTTATAAACTAATATTGCTAAATAACCATAATGAACTAATAATGTGCAAAATTAATCATTATTAAATGATCTGACTGTTGAACCGTAGGTCTACCGTCCGTTTTTGTTTTTTTCTTGAGAGACTACTTTTAATAAACTATTAACCCTCCAAAATTGAAATAAAATATAAACTACCGAAGAGTTTCTAACAAATTCTCTCTCTCACAACCTATCCACCTATATGGCTATGGAATTCCACCATTCAAATATTTTTAAATGGAAGAAGAACCCACCCTAAGAAGTTTGGCATCAACCACACTCTTCTACGATGAGTGGTTTTATTTCTATAATTTTTTAAAGTTTCGCACACTCGGGACGTCAAAGCCCTGGGCAAGACCCATCTGAGGCACCTATCCCCTTTTCAGACTTAGTCATCTGTTTTACAAAGAGAGAGAAAATGTTTGTATGGAATTTAAGTAATTTAAAATTTAAGTAATTTAATGAAGATATGTATATGGGGGCTGAAAAAGCTAGATCACGAACACATGATTGATCCTTTCAAAACTGCAGTACACTAAAAAACATTTGAAACTATTGTTGAACAACAAAATAGAATTTATGAAATGCTCTTCCCCTCTAATAAAGAACGTCAGATTGTAAAATTTGTAAACCTAGTCAGTAGAAGGCACACCAACATACACTATGAAAATGATTGGCTTACGAATCTTACACATATTTCTGTACCAGATGATATCTTAGAACTGCAAAGTCTAGGTCCTAATTTTGGTGTCTCATAATTATGACAAAGATCTACCCATAATTCAAACAATCTGTGATACAGAATGTATTGTAGACGAATGTGCCTTACCAGAAGTCCGAGATTTCCTCCGTGGTCAAGTTACCAACATTATGACCGATTTCGTCCTTAAGCATAAGAACAGAGTCAAACCTGATAAATATTAATCTAAATATATAAAATTGAACCAACGAGTTAGTTAGGTACCTAAAAGTTGTTTGCGATAATACTATATTTCAACTCAAAATTAAAATTTGACCTCAACACTCTCTCGTTGCAGTTGGATGGTTAATCAAGTATTGGAAGGTTAGTTTCATAAAAATTGTGGATGAAACAGTAGTTCCAACAGTAGATTTTTGAATACTGTGGGAGCCAGCCAAGGCCTGGTGAGAAAGTAACAGTTTGAACGAATTATTTGCAACATACTTCTTGCGTTTGCTCTCGTGAATCTTATATTACCACATTTCTGGAATAACGCTAGTTATTTATGTAAATTTATAACTAATCTATAATCAAATACCCCCTGAGGACGTCAGTGGGTTGAACTGTGCAAAAAACCTCAAAACATGAAGCTTTGGACGTATTACACAGTTTATGTAAAAGATTTAACAAGTTGAAGTTTAAAGATTAGTTCCAGTTTCCAGATTAGTTCCTAATCCCGGAAGCAGTTTTCCATTTTCAAAGCTATTTCTGATTAACGTAGGTAAATCAAGTGTTCAAGAAAGATAAAACGTGCCAAATAGTCTGATAAAGCATGAATTACCCAATATACTTGACGAATTAAAGTCTAATAAAACATGAATTGCTTAATATAAACGGCGAATTAGAAATTGAAAGGTTTCCAACAGTTTTAAACTGTTTAAAACACAGTAAGAAACATGAACAAATTATGTAAAGAAACAAAAAAAATCTGTTGCTTTTTTTATTTTTTAAACAATAAAAACTTTTCTGCCAACCCTGCGGCATTACATCCCTGCCTAGCTATCTTACTTGAACTTTAATTTCCTCTCCAGCGGAGAGGGTACGAGAATAGTTCTTCATCAAAATTTGAATCCAAAGAACGGGGTGAGAGAAAAGGGCTACCTGTGGACAAAAACTCATAAAGGAGCTTTCTTCTCAGACGAGGACTCTGTCAATGTTTGATCTGCTATCAGTAGATTATTAATTCTTCCACCGAGAGACTTTCCCAATTCGGGTAGGTAGGTCGTAACTTTGTAAATTTAATTTCACTCGATTGGCTCTCGCCCCTTTCGAAAACGTTATGAAACAGGATATTATGAACAGGAAGGACGACGTGAGGAGGCGTATTTAGGGGGTTGCGAGAAGGGGTGAGGAACTTGAAAGAAACTGCTAAATTAATTCCGAAGACCTTCAGATTGGCACGGGGGTGGATGGAAAGGGTGTAGGAAGCAGGGTGCAAAAGGCTCAAGAAAGATGAAGTGAAAGGAGGGGGTGGGGGGTATATTTCAGGAAATTAAATTTGCGGGGCGAATTAATCGGGTGTTGTCCTGTTGGTGACAAATCTCACAGGCACAAGGGGCTGCGTCAGCACCTCTCGCTTCCTTTTACTACATTACAACCTGCTTATACTGCTTTCTCAGACTACGAACATACGGAGGAAGAATGAGCTGCGAAACACTACAAAGGAAAATGATCAAATCTTATGACCTATAAAAATAATGAGCTGGGCCCTTTTCTTTAAAAGTTTTGGTTTATTATTTTCAATAATGAACCTTTATAAACGACCTAGAAAAAAACCCCTCAAAAGTTGTTGGTTTACGTTTCAAAATATGTACATTCTAAAAATCGAATAACCAATCTATTAAATCGTTTTATTGTAGTAATCTTCACAAATTGTTACAATGGGCAAAAATCTAATAAAAACATCCTTCCGTCCGTCTACGCAGTCTGAAGCTTTTCCCCGAAACCTTTTTTCCTGCAGCTGTAAATGTGTGAACCCTTTTGGGAGGCGCAATGAGCCATGTTTTATAATTTACTACTTATATACGGGGTTTATTAATAATTATAGACCAGCTATTTACGTCAGAAGTTTTATCTAACACAGAAATAATAAACCTTTGTGTAATAATTTGCAGAGTTTTTTGGATTTATATATATTGCAAATATATTGCATAAAGTCGTTGTCATGATTTCTCCTAAATCAAGAAAAATCATCAAAAGAACATCAAAAGATAAGTAAAGACAGTAAGGATCCACCAAGAAAAATATCAGTAAAATATCTTAAAATTACCTCAAAATCGAATGGGGCCGGGGCCACCTCGGTTAATCGGAAAACTCGGATAAAAGGATTGTAAATTTCAACTGGATCGGGGCCGAAAGGCGAAGGAGAGCAGCATGGTTTCGCCACTTCCTCAATGCTGCTATCTCCTAGACAGTTGCATCGAATTGCCACGTACTGAATGGCTTTCTCCAGGACTTCAACGCTTCGCTAGCTTAGTTCCAACAAGGACAAATTGGCGCCCTAGAGGAGCTCAGAGCTCGAAATTGCGTTCCAACCAGGTTAAGGGATTGAGAGCTCCGTGTTCCAACAGATCTTAGAGCTTCCCAGAGCTGATCCGGTGGTCCCCCAAGCAGCCCTACACTTTTGACGGGGTCTCATCGAGAGCTCCTAGCCCTACGCATGCGCATTTTGAAATAACCTGCTCCAAGTTCATCAGATTTGACCCCATATCATTTTTTATGGTGTTATTTGAAGACCAAAGTTTACCAACATCTTTCCAGAACATTGGGGGAATGAAGGCTGCGATAACCCTTGACGTGTCCACTATTCCGCCTGACATGACCCAAAGGGCGATTGCAAACTTTCGTGAAGACTAGTTGTGCATCGCCGATGGAGGCAGCATTCAAGTGACATAACTTTAAAACCACGTGGATCGGCCTCGATTTTTTGAACTCGGATCAATCCGTCGCGATGCGTCGTCCAAATTGAACTTGGTTCCCGTTGAACAAGTTCAAGGTGTTAAAGGTAGACCGGCCTGGGTCTGATTTGAATTTGATTTCCACGGACGTTGCTAAACGGCTGTAAAATGTATGAAGATAAACAGTTTTGTGATCCCCAAGAACACAAGCCCAGTGCCGTTAGAGGACTGAGTCCCTGTTAGATAGGTAACCATCCCCTGAGGGTGCCTTCAACTGTGGCCTTTCCCAGGGTCGTTTGATGGTTTGCACCTCTATTACTGACCCGTTCAAGGAGAATTTCAAATGAAGTAAGCCGCTAGAAGCGCTTTATTTAATGCAAACAGATGAAATCTACATTCATCCCTAACAAATCCATGGGTAATCTGTTTTATGCCATAGGGGCCATGGGGTATACGACCCCTTAAGATTAGAATTGTTGATGATGCTTCTTAGTTTTAGCGAATTATCGTAGAAAATGACTTCTTTGCAATGGCTCGGAAAATTTTAAAATAAAAATTTTTGAAAAATTTCTTCATAATCCATTTTGAGGCATTCTGAAAAACAAATCCTAGAGTTTAACGCTTTTCCATATATATATATATATATATATATATATATATATATATATATATATATATATATATATATATATATGTCATTCCAGACGATAACTCTCCTTAGGATTGAGATAAAAATTCTGTTCTTGATCTTCTAATGGCAAGAATCCACTTCCGCCTTAGATAAACTTTATACGACTTCGGAGGAAACGGTAGTACCTGCCTACGCAATTACTTTCGTTCGGCAGTTTGAACGACCATAAACAACTTAATAACGACTCATTTTAGTAGATTTTTCTCCAACAAAGATATTTTATAATGATATGTAATGACATATCATCTTTTCAGCCAATAAACTTTGTAGGAGCCGAGACCAAAACAATTTGATAAGGCTGATACCTACACCAGGTTCAAACGTTTTCCTACCCAAAGCTTTTCGATAGACACAAATTTCCTTTGTTATCCTTTGTTATAGTATCCATACTGTATCGTAGAATGGACGAATATTATTAGTATACATAATATCTGGACAGACGTTTGCATTGTGAAAAATGGAAGAGTTCAGAAGATAGGTACCTCCCCTTGCCCCCGGGTGCCCTTGTACCCAGGTACTCCCGTAGCTTACGCCAGCCATCACCGCCAGCACTAGAGTCGATATGAACGAGACCTGTACTTGTAATCATTAGCTAGTCTTGACAAATTGCTGTTTAGAATTGTGCCTCTTCCAGGTTTCCTTTGACACCTTGTTCAACAGAACGCAAATGCCCCTTCTGCTTCAGATACGGCTTAGAAAGTTTAATTTCAGAAAAACAATGATAAAACATAAATAAAGTATAATAACCACAACATAAGATAAATAAATAGAAAAAAACCCATGTTTAAAAAAAATCACGGACGATTCATATTTTCACAACTATTTCATTTCATTAATGTTCCATGTTTTATTCATGTATTGGTGTTACACGAATAAATTGAAAAATCAATGGAATGTATGATTTTGAGTGAGTAATTAAAAATTTCTTATGCTTACGTGGCATTTTGGCTAATATAACTTGAAGAATACATACCTCATGAAAAACAATATTCGATTCAATACCTACTTCTCAGGGGCCGTTGGGTACCTTTTCCATGTATGAAGAGCCTCACTAACGCGTTTGTACGAAAGGCTACAATCTAATAAAAACTACAGTCCAGGTCCAGGCTTGAACTCAAAAAGGTCAACCTTGAGCCTTCCTGCTGCTTGAGTAACTCGGTTACCGAAAGTAAAGTGTAACAGTTCCGTTCGCTGTTTGCCCTCCTGTTTTCAAATACCCAGCTCCCTCGTATAGCAATTCTCTGACGCACCAAAACCATAAAACAGCCTGTTCGTCCCTCGACCATTCTTCCTTTTAAGTAGAGTAAATGCATTAGGCGATAATTTTCAATTATTATTCAATTCAATTTGCGCGCAAAACTTCCGAGTCGGAGCATTAAGTTTCCAGTCAAAACTTTCGACGGGGCCCCTCAAGCGTATTTCACGCATGAGCACCCCAAATTTCATTAACGGCACAACAACTAAGTAGGAAAGGCCCCTTCTTCCCTCTCCCTCCCACTCCATTCATCTTCTTTGTCTTTGGTCGACCCGCAATTTTCACCATCCGGAACGCCATTTTTCCTTTTCGACCCTTCAAACTCATTTTTTAATTATTTACACACTTAGAACCTTTCCAAACGTTAATTAAAAAATATATCATTGGAATAATTCTAAATGGATTAAAAGTTTCAAACTTGAAAACATCTTCTTTGTCTTTGGTCGACCCGCAATTTTCACCAGCCGGAACGCCATTTTTCCTTTTCGACCCTTCAAACTCATTTTTTAATTATTTACACACTTAGAGCCTTTCCAAACGTTAATTAAAAAATATATCATTGGAATAATTCTAAATGGATTAAAAGTTTCTAAACTGTGAAAATCCTTGTAAGATAAAATGGATTGGAGGGTCCAGACAGTCTCCACAAGTGACATTATAGATAGGTTCATAGCTCATTTTCAATTAAAAAAAAAAAAAAAAAAAAAAAAAACGTAGTATAATAACATAACAAAATAACAGTAACATATAATAACAGTATAATAAAATAACATACTGACTGTTATATATATATACTACAGGATGCGGCAGAGAGGATGGACGGTTTTAAAAAAATCATAAAATAGTGAATTTTTACTCAAAATCAAATTTATTGATGCGATCAGGTTTGCAAGGAAATAGCATTTGAGACAGTCAAGTGTGAAAAATCACATCAGGCATGTGGTGGCCGAAATTGTTGATGCAATGCTGGAGGCGTTCATGGGAGTTCTCTCCAACATAGCTCTCTCAACTTGGGCGACTTCCACGCAAATTGCGTCCTTCAATTCGTCCAGAGTTCGGGGCTTGTTCTCGTATACTCTAGCCTTGAGGTGTCCCCATAAGAAAAAATCGAATATGGATAAATCTGGGGACCGAGGAGGCCAATGAACATCGCCAAACCTAGAAATAAGGCGACCAGGGAAGAGAGGGTGAATAACGTCCATTGATGCTCTGGCTGTGTGGGCGGTCGCCCCATCCTGCTGGAACCACACATGTCGGGGTGGAACACGTCACCGTCGTAATTCAGGGAAAAAGAAGTTGGTGATAATTTCAAAGTAACACTATGTTGGAGAGAGTCTACGCGAACTTCCAAGAACACCTCCAGCACTGCATCAACAATTTCGGCCACCACATGCCTGATGTGATTTTTCACACTTGACTGTCTAAATGCTATTTCCTTGCAAACCTGATTGCATCAATAAATTTGTTTTTGAGTAAAAATTATAACTATTTTATGATTTTTTTTAAAACCGTCCGTCCTCTCTGCCGCACCCTGTATATACACTGATTTGAAATCAAGAAACAAAAAATGAAACAGAAAGGAACTTCATAAACTAAATTTTTAATTGTTTCGTCTAATTTGCCTTTTTCAAATATAGTGCTAACAATAAATTCAAAGCACATAATATATATAAATATTAATGGATAAAATTTTATCCTCACTACTCCTCGGACCAAATTTGATACGTTGTATCATTACCATGTCGGAGCTTGTGACTCGCTGACTTGGGTGAGGATCAGCTGACCACGAGCCGTAATATCAACCATAATGATGGCAAAACCGTGCTCAAACCTCTCCTATTCACTGTAGGACATCGACATTCGATAGGGAGCCTCTCTGGGACAACAAGAGACGAATGACCTTACAGGCTCCATCCTGATCAGCTGAGTGTATTAAAAGTTATGTCGTCTGATTACAACGAAATTTGATCGGAAGCCTCTCTAGAACATGAAGGGACGAATGAAATGACGTAGTGAGTACAACGCGGTTCGAACTCCTTAGTTTACTTTTCCAACGACACGGCTTAGTTGTCGTGTTGTTGTCGTGACGTTAATCTGTCGTTATAGTGTGGCCCGGCCATTAGTTTGCATACGTAAAGATGCGTGTGGAAGGAGTTCTCAAGAGGCAGTAATTGGCCCAATAAAATTTGGAGCCATGTGTAATAAATTCACAGTTTGTCAACGAGTGGTGGACAATGTTTTCGGGATGGGGAATTAGGAAGTTTTGTTCTCTCAAGAAACGATTGGATGCCAATTTTTGTCTTCTAATTTTTAAATTAGCTTTAATTCTGATTCACATAGAATTGTACATTGTTTTTTTTCTTTTTGGGTTGTTGGATTTTATCTGTTCTTAATTCTGTCAAATTAATTCAACATTTTATATGATTTTCTTGGATAAAAGAATTTAGAAGATACATTGTTAGGTAACATCTAAATGTCCACTCTGAAGCATCTGTTGTACAAGTCATTGCTCAAATGAGCTCCGATCTCTATTAGAGTGAATGACGCCTTGGAATTTCGCCGCAGTTCGATCATATGTTTCGACAACATGGAAACCAGTGTTGTTTGATTGATGCCTTTCAAGAATTTAGATAGCTGGATGAGATCAAAATTACAACAAATTCCTCAACAGTGCTCAACTCACTAAAATTTAAAACATGGACTTCTGGTGAGTGATTGCTCGTAGTAGTATTTAATGATACGGTTTTGTGAATTGTCGGAGCGCTGTAACGGTTGAGTTCCGGGTCAATTTAGCGAAGGGTTCGTTTGACGTTGTTACCTAAAACCAGTATTTCTTGTTATTTGTCATTGTCTTATGTCCCCTCATACGTCGTTACAAGATACCAAATAAAACGGGCGGAGTTCCTACAGTCTGAATACGAAAAAAGTACCTATAATTCTTTACAATTCCTTACCTAGGTTTTTCCAATCTCTTCACGTAGGTGTGAAAAGAAAAACGCTACGAGGAAACAGATCACCTGTAATAATGTTGACACACAAAACAAATAATGTTGTTGGACTTCGCACATTCCATAGTTTGATTTCTGTGATTTACCAAATACTAGTACGTATAATAGAGTAATCGAATCTCGGATAAAATTATGGACTACAATGTCAACCTAGAATCCTCCAACCTGATGGATTTGATACTTCTGGCTATACAGTAAAAATACTGCTTTGCTCTTGAGCTGCTTCAATAACAATAACCCCCCCCCCCCCCCCCTCAAACAATTCCGAGCCCCCATTCACTTTTCAGTTTCTTATTTTAATTAATCAACCTTGGTAATCATTCTCCTTTCTGACAGATCATGTAGGTACTATTTCTCTCATTTTTCATACACATCCAGTCCAGAGAGGGAATATTTTTAATTTACGCGTATGACAGCTGGAGGGACCACACTGATTAGCTCCTATTTGCTCTCCTATGGGTTTTCCAGTTGTGCACAGATTCTTGATGCCGAATGTAGAATACTGAATACATGTGTTCAGGACGGAAGGTTTTCCCCAGGCGATTCAATGTACAGATGTGACTATCTTAGGAGTGTTGCGTAACTGATTCCCTCCAGACTGTATGATATTGTCGAAGACAGCCTCGTTGATGACTCATATTCGACTGATAAGACATCTACCCATGCTCCACTAGTCATCTATATGTAAGAAAAGTTATAAAAAACTCGATTTCTTAAATAGGGAATTCCATTGAAATTATATCAGCTGGGTAGATCGTAATATTTAAACGGAGATTTTCACCATGTTTAAGCTTGATTTCATTCACACGCATATTGACACTCTTTTTTTTTCTTCCATAAATGTAGCCTCCTTTTTAGGGGGAGAAAACGAAGATCTCCATTTTACAGTACTTCAACCAATTAAGGGTTGATCGGAAGTAATGCCGAGGATTCAGGACCTACTAGACCGCATAGTTACCTTTGTTATTCGTTATCCATGTTTCATAAAATATGGATGAAAACTCAGAACAGCTAAGGAAAACTCAAGACCGATTTTTTAAATTTCATTTTTCAGTTTTTGGGTTTTTGGATTCCACGCAACTTAAACAGGTTACGAACCCACAAATTTTGAGCAGGAGTTACCTATATTTTTTTCTCTGTCGACTACAAAGGTTCATTATTGGTAAAATGAACCAAAAATAGTCCTACGACAACATAAAAGACTGATTAAGCTATGCACCAAACATTTCTTTTAAACCAAATCATAATCTTAAAATAAGGACTGCTTATAGTATTTTGCTTAGTTCGAAACCAACAAAAATTACAGCGAATTTTACCTTTTTCGCTACAGATGTGGTAGGAATAAGAGGTTGAGACAAAAGGCTAGAAAGCCGATGGAGAAATTATATTGTACGATATAGTAATAAATTATATTATACTTTAGTTGGCTACATATAAGGAGAAAAGTGCAGTTTTTGATTCTTCCCCGACTAAAATTTTTGTACTGTTTTTTGTACAAAATTCTTTAACGTATTGATGATAACCATTAATATAAAACCTTCATCACTCATCTCTCTATTAAAAGTGTACATGTATTGTTGAATTGTGAAAAAAAAAGTGAAGACCGTCGCAGGGATGTAAAAACCGTCACAATGTCTCAATTTGTCTATCAGCTGGTGAAATAGAAATTCATAATACATATTATAGTTCTCAATAGATTTGCACATGATTAGACTATTTTTGTCTCAAGGTTAAGAAAGAATGAACACAGTAGTCGTGAGTGTACTTCTATGTAAGAGAAATTGATGATTGATGTTGGAATTGCTTCCGAGCTACCTATACGTAGCGAAAGCATTGTTTAACTTTAGGGAGAAAAAAATTGTTGGTCTCCGAAATCAAAATTTCCACTCACATTTCACGTTTTAGACATTCTGAACAACTTTGGTCCCGTGTCTGTGTGTGTGTGCTCCTAAACCCAGCTTTTGTGATGAGTTCCCTTTGCTTTTCTGCTGTAACCTTTGCCGTGCCTGTCGAGGTAAAAATCAAAATCTGTATCACGTGGTGCAGGTGCCCACGGACTCATGGTGGCCGCACATACGTCATGATGCGGTTGCCTAGCAGTTAGCAGGTGCTTTGTCATCCAGAAGTTGGGATGCTGAATGGGAGAGGCAGTGCCGCATGCCGAGTGACTGGGGCAAGAAACCGGTTAACGTTGCCGTCAAGTACGATGGATTGCCATAATCGTGGATGTCCAATTATCAGTGGCAGCGAGGACTGGAGCTGGCCAGGCAGGCTAAGATAAGCAAATATGATAGAAATCAACGGCGGCAAGTGATATCTGAGCTAAATGCAGTGGTGGCTAATAATATCAAGGTCATGGCCGCGACAGTGTCATGGCGTGAGGTGTGGTGCGGGAAACGTGCCACGGAATTACTCGAATTGGGCATCTCGGTGGGAGGGCTCCGTGGTATCACCACCCGCGTCCACAGGGGCTCAACTGATGGTCATTCTATAGGGCCACTCTTTCTCCTCCTTCTTCTGCAACTTCATCCCTAGAGCCGGCGTCAGGCAAACTTGGACGTCCTCCCTACTTCTTTTAATTCATCTATTTTGAATGTTAATGGTGATATGCGTACTCCACCTTTGAGAGGAGTTTTATATTAAAAAAATAAAAGTTTGTGTGTAAATCTGCAAATCTTTGTAACAAGCTTATTTTTCACAGTTTTCATCTGATTAGGATGAAATGTTCAGGGAATGTGCGATCTAGGATGTAGACGGCCCCCTATCAGTTTACATCGTTGCTGACTCAATACTTCACTCTGCGCATGCGAAAACGTAAATTCTACCAAGCATCATTTGCGTTGCATATGCATTTTGTTACACTACTTTTTGATTTACTCTTTTCCGCTATGGAATTTTTCAATATCATTTAAGACTTTTCAATGATCTATACATTCATGACACGTAAACGAAGAAATTATGTGCCACACCCTACTTGGCAGACATTTTTTTAAAACACAATTTCGTATAAAATCACATCCTAAAGCACGAAAGCTGATGAAATCCCTTGATGGCTAATTTCGCTTCAATCTAGAGCGGTAATAAATGAGTGGTAGCCGAAATCAGCGTAATATTGTTCTTTGAAAAATTTCAACAGTCTTTACAAAATATATTGTTTAAGCAGAGAAAAACGTCTGTATAAATAGTAAAGCTATTTAAAACCACGCATCATACTGGCAAGTAGAGGTATTTTCCAAACCATAACAACCATTATTTCAAGGGAAATACTGACAAAAACATTTTGGGCTGCTTAGAACCCGAAAACCCTTCTACGTAGAATTACCCCCTATGACCGGTTTGTTTATCATACAAAATCGTATAATAACTATGGAGATAATAGAGAATAGGTTGTGATTTTACTGGATGTACCTCCTCCATTATAACCTAAAATGAATATGTAAAATGCCGACTACATTTACAAATTGGTTGAAAATGTCACGATATATCGGTGGAAAACCCTCAATCTATTTCACCATTAATAGGATAATTCCTGTTGAGCTTGGAATCATCCCTTCAAACTGTTGAAACTGGGTTGACTATCTCCCCACTCTCCCACCCCGTCACCCTATCCACTATATCCCTACCTGATTAGCATTAATCCCCATTAATTTTGTTTGCTCTGGATTGTTTGTATTCTCGACTCCCTTCATAACCCTCGGCCAATGGGATTCAAGATCTCTTTCACGCTCGACAGTACAAGCTGTGTTCCCTCTGATGAATAATCAGTTATTGTTTGTAACTGAGGGCAATCTTCCAAATCGACCAAACACTGTAACGATTGATTTCGTGTAAATAGACACTGAACACATACACACACCTCATATATCTACATGTTTTTATTATTCCCAATTATCAAAGCTTCTATTGGTTCCTAGCTATTGAAGGTAGGAAAGCTTTGTGTTCGGGCAAGAAATCTAAACAATACTTGTTCTCCAACACCGAAATTGCCACTAGCTTTTTGTGCTTCAGTGCTTGTTGATCGATTTGGGTTCCGTGTCCATCTGTCTGTTGGTGGAATTTTCTAGTCAAGCCCAAAACTAAACCAAGTTTTAGTCCGGTTTTTATGAAATTTTCAGAATTTGAATTGTACTTTGTTCTTCGTGTAATTCTAATCATCTCAAAATCGGCTCAAGTTCTCCGTCGCAAAGTGGCCAATATTCCTGAACTAGGTGAGGAAATCCCGGGTTTCCTGGAGATTCTCAAGAGATTTGATTTTTCAAACCCAACAACGGTTTTCGCCTATTTTTGCGCAAACCTCAATTTTGTCGTGAAATGTATCCTAAGAAAATCTAGATTTCAGAGAGCCAAAACTGTTCCCATGTTCGCCAACTTAACAATCTCTTAACATTTGTAATCATGTCAGAAAGATGGTGTAGGAATTCGAAAAGGATAGAGAGGATTTGGCAAACTAGGGAATATTGTTGTTGCCACTAAGAACGAAATTTCTTCATATGCAATTAGGTAGAAAAAATGTGGCTTTACGCAAAAATGCGTAAAAGACATTGGTGTTTCTGAAAACTAGAGATTCTAAAAAACTCGAGAACGTAAAAAACGCTCCCCTCCCCCTTCCACGTTGGTCAACCCATATTTCATGTTTAAAAACCGAAACAACTTCCTAGTACTTGTGTACGTTCACACTACTAATGTGGTTGCCTAAATTCCAAATAATTTTATTGACATACTATTACACGAGAAATAGCTAAGTACAAATAATTTTTTGGCTGAATCCATAATTCTTAAATGCATTTTTAAACAAGAACAACAACGCTAGGTTGCACTCAAGTATCCATAAAAACGCCCTGAAATTTATATAAAATGAGGCTAAAAATCACTGGAAATTATATATATATATATATAAGTAAAAAGTAAAAAAGTAGTAAAGTAAAGAACCATTCCAGGTTGGGGCTTTTCGTCCGACTGCCTCGGGCGTCGCGGACGTCATCAGCTGTCCTCCAAGGAGGATCAGAATTCGTTCTGATGATTTCGCTTAAAGCTACTCATTGCCTCGCCCCCTTGAGTATATAAGTACTTGAGTATACAATACTTATATATAAGTATTGTAGATAGGTACGTAATATTTATTATAAGCTCGTACTCAATAGGTTGATTCCTACATGGAGTCGAAGTACTTGATTATTGCTTTATTAACATTCCGGGTGGTTTTTCATATCTGCGTTTCTATTTTTTGTTGCACCTACAATCAATCTCAATCATCTTTGTGAGTCATTAGAATTTCTAACTATTTTCAGAGGAATGAACATGAATTTTTTCAAGAAGGTGATGACATTTTTTTCTATAATATGGAATGCTATTCTATGGAGAAGAACAGTTAAAGACAAGAAATCAAAGTCAACGGAAAATGAAGCCGTAGGGAAGGATTTACCTCCGGAAGCTGTGCCATTGAATTCTGAAGAGGTATAACCTAATTAAAATTCCATATTTAAATAAGTAGGTAATTAAATGAAGATTACCTAATAAAAGCTGCAATGCTCAAGAATATTTTTGATTGTTGGAGCCGTAATTTTAAAAGGTGGAACAGTACGCTGCATCGATATGCACATTTCTTAATTTTCAGAGATCCGCTCTCATGGACGTATCCACTAGAATGCAAATGGTTGGTTTTCGGTACATAACTTGATTAAAGAAGCATTGATAAATTGTTGTATTTCAAAAAACCATTGGTTATATAAATTTCTATAAATAACACCGCAAAAAAAAAAAAAAAAAAAAAAAAAAAAAAATCGTGTTTTTACGAAACTGGTACTGGTCCAGGGGGTTTTCGAGAGTGCTGAATTCAAATCCGAAGCCCGTTTTGACATGGATATGTCTTTGCTCTGGGGGGTCAACCAAAAATTTCCGTGACGCAAAATTGATGTCACAATTTCAGTGTTTTTCACGTACAACCCAGCCGTTGCAGGGGAATGGAACTTCCACAGTTTTCATCGCACAAAAATCGTTCGCCACTCATTGGAAAGCGCTTGATTTATGTGATAAATGTTCACATCTCAAGCTACCAATTTCCCCCTCCTTACTTACCTGGCTACATTCCTAAACTAAGTTGATTGGACTATAAACAATTTTAATAAGCCGGTTACAATATTCTTAACGTAAAGCAATAGCATCATTTACTCCACTCCATAGGAAACATTTTCATCCCCTGACAACAGTCGACTGTTAACAACAACTCATTGCGTCTGTATTGGAGAAATAACTTTAATTTATAGTAGGTATGCTTTTTGTGCCTCCAAGAATGATAAAATAAATTCTTTATCCTACATTTCGTCGCCTACAGTCCAAAGTTAAAGGATTTGTTTACAACTCTCGAGGACGACCGTTATGAAATCCCCAATCGAAGACGAGACTCTCTCGAACGATCAAGTTTGTCCCCCACCCCGGCAACTACTTGGAACCGTTCCCTACAAGAAGAACTGTGAGTTCTTCAATTCCGTTCATCCTTTTTAGTGGACATGTAGGTCAGAATGAAGTGTATAGTTTGGTGGTCTGGATGCTCGCAAGCTCGCATCTAAAAAATACATAACATCAAGTAGTCAATCCCTTAGTAAAAATGCAGATTAGTTGGATATGTAGATCACAATGAAGTGTATAGTTTCGTGGTCTCATAACACGATCACATAACAGTTTAGAAACGTAAATGTGACTTTTCATTTGTGACTCATGAGCTGCTCCGAGTTGAACGGAATTGAGGAACTCACAGTTCTTCTTGTAGGGAACGGTTCCAAGTAGTTGCCAGGGTGGGGGACAAACTTGATCGTTCGAGAGGGTCTCGTCAATCGAAGACATATCCATGTAACATGGTATCTGCTTGTAAAGCAGATAGTGGAATTCGTTTACGAGTTTCGGTACTTTGATATATAAAACTTCAATTTGATGTGCATTTTTCCCGGAGTTATACCAAGTTTTAAATTAAAAAAAAAAAAAAAAGTCTTTTACGTAGACGTCTGATTGTTGAGGTACGGCACCAGCATTTTTGAAGAAAAGCTCTCAAATTCCAGGATAATTTATTTTCAATTAAATGGTGATATTCTTATTAGAAATTTAATGCTGAACACGCCTATACCACATATAATTTCGAAATGCCTGCTTAACGTGTCTTTTGCCTAAAAACTGGCAAAAGCGTGTTTTTTAAACCAATTTTTGACTTTTTTTTTACATTTTTTGAAAAGTTTTGTACAAATTACACCACTTGGTGACCTGAAAAAAATTGTCCTATCACTTGGACTGTTTCTGCGTCGAACGAGACCAACAGGAGCTCTGGAGGTGTGATAATAGATTTTTTTGTGATTTTTCAACTACCGAAAAACTTGTTTCTAGTTAGTTTTTTGATAACTCATTTTTTCTCGGTATATTCCAAACATATTGGTACGTAATGCATGCATTACAGGGACATCCCTATGAATGGCTTGTATACAATTTTGGTGAGAATTAAGATAAGATAAAAAAAATAAAAGTATCATGATTTCTCGGAATCATGGATGGGGGTGAATAGCTCGTCCGATGTTTATGATTCTTTTTGTGTTCAACTTTGAATTTGGTCTAGTTTTGGAATATGTAACAGAGATTTTAACTTTCGTGATGAAAGTGGGTAAAATCGTGATATTTTAATTATATGCATCAAACTTTTTGTGACTGATTTTATTGTTTGTTAGATTCAAATTTTAGTCCAGTTATACATCCTCGGAAATAACAAATTTATCGTCGATGAAGGGGTGACATGGTGTGAGGGAAGGGGGGGGGGGGAAAGGGGAGGTCCGAGAAATCATGATACTTTCATTTTTTTATCTTATCTTAATTCTCACCAAAATTATATGCAAGCCATTCATAGGGATGTCCCTGTAATGCATGCATTACTTACCAATATGTTTGGAATATACCGAGAAAAAATGAGTTATCAAAACACTGACTAGAAACACGTTTTTCGGTAGTTAATAAATGGAAAAAAAATCAGTTATCACACCTCCAGAGCTACTGTTGGTATTTTTCAACGCAGAAACAGTCCAAGTGATAGCACAATTTTGTTCAGGTCATCAAGTGGTGTAATTTGTACACAAAACTGTTCAAAAAAACGTAGAAAAAAAGTTAAAAATTGGTTTAAACAAACACGTTGTAGCACGTGTTTTTTTAGCCAAAAGACACGTTAAGCAGGCATTTTAGACCCATCATAGGTATAGGCGTGTTCAGCGTTAAATTTGTAATAAGAATATCACTATTTAATTGAACATAAATATTATCCTAGAATTTATGAGTTTTTTTTTTCAAAAATGCAGGTGCCGTACTTCTAAAAGTATGCGTCTACGTGAAAAACAGGCTTCAGATTCAGATTCAGCACCCTCAAAACCCCCAGGATCAGTACCAGTTTCGTGTGGGCACGATTTCGTAGGGCAGTATAATCATCGTTTTCATACCTACTTGTCTTCTGTACAGGAAGCTGAAAAAGCCTTTGTCGACGTTCCTCTCGATTCTTCAACTTTCGAAGAGACTTATCGCTTTCAAATTGACTCGGAGACCAACCTTCATGATCATGACCCCGTGATCGTTCAGGACGTACCGGAGTTCAACTTGCCTGCAACAGCTCAAGTCTCAAGTAATCACAATATTCTTTGTAAATATGTATATAAGACGTCTGAAGTTAATAGGTGTCTGAGAGTCAATCTTCATTGAACTTCTCAAATAAAAATGTGATGATAGGTGACCAGCTGAACATGATCAGATTTATATGATAATTTTATTTTACAAATACTATACTATATTTGAATATACCTATTTCAGATTTCACTCATGTTGATTTCGATTTATCCTCGGTAGAAACGAAACAAGTTTTGGTACTTGAAAATTCAAGCGTGCTGGTTGAGGGATGTCTGAAAGAAGACCCGATTGCAGATAGCACTATTTCACCGCCTGCTGATGGTAATGATTTGTCCAAACAGGAAGAATTGCACTTGGAGAAAAGTGGATATGCTGACAATTTATTTTGCCAGAATGACCCGATAGTGGAAACAAATCTTATAGAACCAAGTATACCACATGAGTTGCTTGAGGAATTAAAGGACGATTTTGGCGAAACATTGAAAATCAGTTCCTCGAATGATCCCATTTTCCAAAACAATGAAAACTTGGACATTGATTTGCCAAAATTGGTATCGACCCCATTGCACCCATCAGTTAACGAACTTGAAGGGGAATCAGCAATAACAGCATCTGATGGGCAGCTCTCACCACTCGCACAAGTTTTGGAAAAAACTGATTTATATAATTACACGTTCGGAAAAGAAGTACCAAAACATGTCGAAGAATTACAAATACCGTTATCGGAAGTAATATTGGAAGTGAACAAGTTTGAAGAAGATATACAAGAAGAGAGAGCTGATGCAAATACAGCCGTTGACAAAGTCGTTAGTAGTGATGGAGACTTCGTGCCGGTGATTGATAAACCGGTAGAAGTCAACCAGGAAGCAATTGTAGTCGACAGCAACTGGAATAGCTTACATTCCAACACAGAAGAGTCCATAAACAATAACGAGACCCATAACATTGATCCTCCAGCTATCTTAATTTCAGATGTTGTAACCTCCTTAATGGATGATAGTTCCGCGGACGTTTTACTCAACGTCCGAGAAGAAAAAGTAGGTAATTTGAATTTCGGTTCATTATCTGACATTCAAGGATCTATCTCCTCTGTTAAACTAATTGAACATGCTAAATGTGGCGAGGCGGTGTCAGAACTGCTTTCTATGGACTACTCGACCAACTACATGGTACGTTCAGATTCAATGGTAAACTTCTTACCAAACGCCTGCTTTTATGAAAAGCCAGAATCAGCTTCGATCGCTCCGACGACACCAAAATTAAATGTTGACGAAGACTGGTTTGAAGACAAAGTCGCTATTGTTCCTGAATCCAACTGCGTTGATGAGGCTCATACGGCCACCAGTCAGCCAGTGGATCAGAGCCATTTAGAAGAAATAATGTGCACTTCAACAGGAATCTTGAAACTGTCGGATGGTGGTGGTGAAGTTAAGGACATTGAATCATTAGACGAATTAGTTAAATTGGAAGACGATTCAACACCCGAAAATAAAACATCAGGAGAGAAAGAAGAAGAAGCTCCAATCACTCCAAATGATTTTCTTTTGTCTGGTGTGTTTCGGTATGATCGGGGTGGAGTCGTTTCTGATCTGGGAAATCCTGGTGCAGTGGGATCAGACATGCTAACCAGGCAGCCTCCACAAAACGATCCCGTGAATGTACAGGCTAGGATCCACAACTTGGAATATAAAGGGAAAGAATTAGGGAACAAGGTTCAACAGAAAGAAGAAAGTAATGAGTATAGTTCAACAAAAAGCGAAAACGATACACTCGAAAACATAGATGAGCTATCTTATGATGTAAACATCAATATCACTCAAGGAGATAACGTGTTTCAGGAAAATGAGCTGGTTTCCAACAGAGAAGAATTAGAAATGGATCCAGTGGCTGTTTTGAGGCGCATAAGTAGTCAAGGACATGATGCGTCATCTGGCACTGCTACAAACGGAAATATCCCTTCTTTGCTGAAAAGTGAAATTTATCTTCAGAATTCTGGTAGAAATAACAGTTCTGGGCATCCTGACAATCATACAAGAACAAACACAAATCTACGTCAGCAGGATCATATGTCTATGGGTGAGTTTGAAAAACCTATGCATAGCTCAAATAATTTTTCACAGAACCTACCGAATTATAACTTCATAGGACAGTACTTACCTCAAGCGATTAATTCTGAATATAACGCAGGAGACAATACAATGTCAACTGCTACGTCTTATGGAGTTAATAATATACATTTGGAAGATAGTATTCCTATGGTATCTGTTGGTATGGGTAATTATTACGAAACATCAAAATGGCAACAGCCAGTACCGTGCGATGAATCAGACGGTCCTTCTGCAATAAATAATTATGATGATGAAGGAGGTATGCGCCTCGTTTCGAAAAATGATAGCCTGTTCTATTCCCATTTGAGACAAGAAAACGAATCTTTAGACAGTTCTGAAGGATACATCAGCAAAGTCAATAATGAGTTTTATCCGTTTATCGACAGTGCATCGTACCTGTTTAGAATACCTGAAGAAATAAGGAAAGACGAATATTTCAATCCATGCGTCGGTGCAGCTCCTTCAGGTAGAGTTACTCCTGGCAAAACTTCGGAAATCCTAAAATACGATGCAGCGAATGTTGATGGATTCAAACTGGACGAACGTAACAATTTCATGAGCAAAATAGATCAGAGCTGGTCAATAGCCCAACGCCCTGTACAGCAAGATGTGTATCCCGTACCTGATGGGATTGAACCCAAGTTCATGGATGGATGCTATCGATTGCAAATGAAAACTTCAGGAGAATGTGAACACGTGCAGAAAAATGCTTCTCAATCATGCAGAGTTTGGAGTTCTTCAGAACAATTATTGCCTACCGAAAAGACAACAGCTTTCCTTAACGGTTTTGAGACGAACGAACACTATACACATGCTCTTGATAACGTTCATCCGCATCCTGTCGACTTTGTACCCATGGACTATCTTCATAATACTGTTTACGAAAACAGTCAAAATGCTGTGAGCAATAACACCAGTGGTTATGAGTTCATTAATCCATACGGGGTATTTCCAATGTTAAACATACCTTTTTGCCTTCCAGATCCTTCCTTCGTACCGAGAGGTCCAGTACCACCATTCGTATTCCCAATTGTACCTGTAAATATTGATCAAGAAGATGGAGCTTCACTGGGATTGGACCCTGATAATCAAAATAGTCTCTTCCCTTTAACTCCTCAACCATATTGGGTCGGATTTCAGACGGATGACGGAAACAGAGCTCAAAACGATATGACAATAAAGAACGAACTGACTTCAGTTGATGTGAATAGGAACTATCCACAGCTTCAAATTTCGGTCAACGAACCAATGGAAGACGAAGATGAGGTCAATGAAGAAAGTCCGATACCGGACCCATACTTTCAGCTGGCGGAAAACTCAAGTTTACATTCCGTTAAGAGCAAAGCGGAGTCATACAATGGAAGTTTGTTTTGTGAGTCACTTAGATCCATTCTGAGTTCTCACAATGCGGAAAGCGATAACGTTATACCTTCATTCAGCTGCAGCAGTGTGAGGTGCTACAATCCTTCACTGGTTGTGCAATCTTGTGAAACGAGTTTGTCTAATGATTCACTTCCGTCAATCATTGTAGAAGGAAATTACAGTAAGAGTATCGATGAAGATTATTCTGCAAAAGAAAAATTCATGAACGACGTAAACACAGCTTTAAATGAGTCCATGTTGGATCAGTCTCAAAATGAAGCTAATGACTTTTCAGCGGGAATTGTGGTTTGTGAAAACTATGAGATTGACATAGACACAAACACAGATACTGTTCCTGAAGATATCGAGCGAACCTTGGAAGGTATCATAGAAATCAATGATCCCCCTGAATATGACGAAATTAAAGAAGAATTATCGGGTCTGGATAATTTATCAGACAAAAATATGGAAGAATGTCGGGTAGACGTTGGAGAGGAGATTGATGAGGAGACGGTGGAAAGTGAAAATAATGTTAATGATCTTATCGCTGAAATTTTAGAATCTATAATAGACAGTACAATATATAATGAAAATAATAGTACAATTGAAGAGTCCAATTGTGATGATAACTGGATTCTGCCTCAAAATGTTGAAGCAAACATAGTAGTACAACATATGTGTCATATGGAAGAGGGATTCATCGATGAAGATAATACAGTGGAAGTAGATACCGATCATAGCATCGGCGATGACTTAAGATTTCTGGGAAACGAAATGAAACTTGGCGATTCTGAGTCATTAGTAGAAGTGGATGAAGTTTTAGGAGGTAAAGTTTTGGAAATGTCTTTCCATGGAGTTGATGACGAATTACTAGTAGAACCAGACGTTTTTCAAAATCATGTAGATGTGAATGCTCAGATTGAGGAAGAAAATATGGTTCTGGACGAAACGGACTATGTTGCTACATCAGGTCCTCCAAGAAAGGAAATGGGCTTCACGTTTTGGGAAAAGGAAGATGAAATCACTAGTGGCAATGATGGCTTACCTTCAACCGAACAGAATGTACGAAAAAGCAGAAGAAATAGACGGCGTAATAGGAAAGGGGCTAGGGCCACAGAAGAAGTTGAAGAAGGGGTAACAAAGGAAATCGGCATTGGAGATGGCTCAAATCAGATAGATTGCTCGGAAGAAAGGTTGGACAAGCCAGAAGATCTTCAAGAAGCCATACAGTTCAAATATAGTGCAATACCTGAAGATCTGGAAGGAACACTTGAAGAAGCTGAAGCCATCGGTGCTGATGAAGACCGATGTAGAGAAGATCAGGATGGAGATCATGATGGGCATGACGGATCTTTAGGGAATTCTTCTAACAATAGAAAAAGACGGAATAGACGGAAAAAACGAAAAAATTAACTTATATAGAATAAAATAAGAAAAGATATAAAAACAGATTTCAGTATTCAATATTTTTCAATAGTGTTTTGTCAAATGTGAGGAACCCCAAAAAAACTATAGAAGTAAGTCGTTTGGCTTGATGGGAAAATCCTACTTCATTAAATATATCTTAGTGCAAAAAAATACGACTTTTATTTCGAGCACAGAAATATTAAAATGATATTATATGCCGAATCGTATTTCTGAGGGATAGTAAAATTTGAATAGAGAAAATTGTAATTACCACTCTTGGGGCCAACTCTATTACCTCACAGAAGGTAATAGAATGACTCTTTCGATGATACTATATGTATTCTCATTGTTTTAGCAAATTTTGGTAGAGAATCAAAATTTTTCTCAAACATTTCTTCATGGAAACCCGTTTTGAGGCAAACCTGTCCAGGTAGTTGTTGCCGTTCGATGATTCAAGTTCGATTGTTGGGTGACATTTACAGCAGTACACAATCATTTGTCGTGATTAAACCTTTTTGTTTATTTATTTTCAATTTCAATTTCGTTTATTAGAAACAAGACAGGTGGCACAAGAAAATTTTGAAACTTGCATTCACAATTATTGAGTATCATCAGAGAAAAAACTACTAGTACATCGTCGTGAGTGAGTTAGATCGTCAGAGTTGAATGTAAATGTATAAAGGCTACCTAGTAGCGAAATTTTAGAAGAGTGATGCATTAGTTCTTAAAATAAGCTCCATTCGATCGATTAAGAATTACAGTTTACTGCATCAGTGAAATTATTTTGGTAGGTACTTACCTGTTACACAAAACTTTTGTGTGCAGGATCTTGGTTTTGAAAATATCAACCTGGATATTCGTTGTATCAACGAAGTTTGTTGTAAGAAGCTGCTAAATTTGAGATCGGCCTTTGACTTCACTTTGATAGATGTTCCCATTTCCCAACCTAAAATATTACCAACTCTCGTGCTGTGAAGGCAGTGCGAGAAGGCGAAAAAGATCTCAGAAGGTGCTTGCCCCTACATAATGCAAATTCAGGGATAGAGAAAGAACGGAATCTCTGGGAAAAACGCCTGAGTGCATTACCAGCCTTGTGTTCCTCTTATCAAATATTAGGCGAAAAACCTCCGGGTTCCTTGTCACCTACTAAAACAACATTTTTGAAGGTATTCACGTTCACTCACTCTAAAACCTTTAACCGTATCTGTACCTAACTCAGCATTTTTGGTGAATATCCATTGTACTATCTTGTTGCATATTATATTCACAATGAACTTCCACTCCTCATGGTGCTACATAATTGTTCATATCAGGTGCTTATGGTATATTATTATGGTCTAGGAAAGCACGCTAGATGTAGCGCATGGGCTTTTGGTTTATTTTCAATAATAAACCTTTGTAATCGACCAAGAAAAAAATCTGTCAAACCCCCCAAAAAATTTGTTGGTTCACTTTTCAAGATACGTACCTATATTTCGTAAATCAAATAAAAAAATGCTAGAAATTAGTACACAAAGGGTTATTATATCCTTATTGGATAGCCCTTCTATGCAGAAAACCTATCTATAACTATATAAGTATAGTTTTCGCCAAAAACCCATTTTATCTTCTTTAACTCAATCAATTTCAACGTTTGACCACAATTTAGAAATCAGTGTTAAATTTAATAGAGTTAGTGATCATTGGTTTGCGAAATTAAATGCTCATCAAAGAACCTGCTGGAACGTAAATGATTTTAAAGAAACTCAAAGTTCTGAAAAACTACTCTTTTGAAAAAATGTTATGGAGGTTTTAAAATCTCACTAACACATTCTGAAGCTTTCAAACAGTATGACCAACTTTGTGATTTCTTTCTGATTTGGTAGAGAAATTTAAGCTGGAGTGTGAAAACATGATGAGAAATCAAATGCAAACTGCAGATGCTTAAAATTCAATTCTCTTGGATTCTATAAATGACAACAAAAAAACATTACTGTTACCTTGAACTTTAAAACAAACAAAACAAGTTTTTTCTCGGTCGATTACAATGATTATATTATTATATTATCGATATTATGATTTGATTTGATGATATGTTATTGATTGATTCAATTCATATTGGTTTATTGATTGAAAATTATAAACAAAAAATCCGTCTGTCCGCCGTCCGAAAATACTAGATCTAAATTTATGAAATTCAAAATCATACATTGGCTTAGGATATGCCAGTAATCTTGGCATACCTTTCAATCAACCCTAAAGAGTAGAATTTAAAAACAAAAATCTCGAAAACTTTTGAAAAAAGGAATTTTTGGTTGTCATCTATAGATATATATTACTATTCCGAAGATTCGAATAAAATCACCGCGATCGCTGTGCGTTCATCCCTCTCCCTTAGGGCAAAAACTAATAGAATAAAAGATCATCAACACGAGAGTTGATTTTACATGGAATGATAATATGATTTCAATGAAATTCTCACTTCTCCAAATCGAGATCATTATAACTTTTGTCACCTATACATGGACTAGAGAAGCGTAGGAAGGTCATTTTTTAAATCTTATTGATTTTTAGTTGGTGGGTGCCTAAGTCAACATTGATATAAATTGTATCAGAACTTTTATCAGAACTTAGAACGAAGGACTTGCAAAAAATAGTTGTTTTATTCAATTGAAATCAGGAGACGTGTAAGTTTATGCAGTGATATGTATATAATGTATAGTGGACTTAATTTAATAATTTATAGAAAAGTGTTATGCGTAGACGGGCCTAGTGGCCTAGACGGGCATAATACAGAAATTATAAACCATTGTGTAGTAGTTTGCTGTGATTTCTCACGATTTCATGACAATAGATATTTAGTCAGTTGGTATCAATTGCAATGTCTCAATAAAATTGGGAGCTATGTGCCGTCATTCATTAGGTTATTGCTCGTAGAATTGGTAGATTATCATTTCCCCATGCTCAGATGTACTTCAGTTTATTTTGTTGAACAGCTCAAATCATCATAATACGGGCAGAACCTACATCAGTGACGGATTAATAGAATTTCCTGGGAGGGGGCGGAAGACCAACTCGCTGTTTTTTATTCAAAAGCTGCTAATTAAGATACTTATGAAAAAAAGCATTAGGTTCCCAACCGATGAAAGGTTCAAAGAATTGAGTGCTAACAGAGAAAGACCTCATTATGAAAATAATTCTTATATATATATATATATGAGAATAAATGCAGGTGAAAATCCGTTCATTGTGGATGGGATCACAAGGCCAAGTGGTCTGTGCCGCCTTCACATACTCATATAAATGATACATATTGCCCTGGGACTGGCAAATACATCATGCTATGTTGTTGGTATTGATATAGGGGTGTGATGAAGGTTTCTTTTCTTTCTGGTTTTCTGGCTGCTTCTTCGGTTGGTTGCTTCCCCTTTCAATGTCTTGGGGGCTATGAACATCTTTCAGCTGTTTTGCAGAAGCTTTGCATGTTGCCCTGGAACTGGCAAGACATCTTAGTAGGTTGAAGATCTTGTTACAGGAGCGTAATGAAGGTCCCTATCTTCCAGGGTATATGGTTGGTTGAGTAGTTAGTTGCTTCCTCTGATAATCATCACTCACATTTATTTTGCACAAGTTGATTTTGAAGAGGGCTTCACGCTACAAAGTTTAACGTCTGCAGGTCTAAAATCAAGAGAAGGCATTGCTAATATCCACATCCAACGTGATATCTGTTTACATTGACTTTAGATGCGGATGCTTTGGATGCCATGATAAAACAGGTGAAAAATGGAAAACAATTCATTCTTTCACTACTTGGTAACATTGTTTCATGGGCACGTCAATAAAGGCCAAAGTAATACATCTTTCGGCTCGAAGAAAACTCCCAGATAAAGCTGACGTTGAGACAGTATTGGGAAGGCAAGGGGAGCGTTGCCGTCTGATCTATGGCCTTTTGTAATAGACAAGGGAAGGTTTCTATTTGGCATGCGGATCTTGTGTGGACAGCCCCATACATACAAATGTCCCACTAGCGGGATTGGTTTCAAACCCCTCTGAACACGGCCCCTTCCCAAGGCCCTTTTCTCCCAGGAAAACTGTCAACTTGTATTAATTGGGTCATACGTCAAACCCGAGATTCCCTTTCGATCCCGTTGACGTGGGATTACTCGAATGTTATCACGGCCTTACGACGTTTTCCACGTCTTTCTTACGGCCTCCTTTTTGTTTTGCTGCTGAAGGGTAAACAATGCTTCCACCGTTACCTCGGACGGCGATTTATTGCCTTTTTTGCCTAGGTACTTCTGTATTTTTTTTAACGGGGTTAGAGTAACGCCCTCAAAGATGAATAAGAACGGAAATAATATTTCGCCACTGTAGTTGCAGTTTATTTGTTTTCTTTCACAGCTATATAAATCTCTATCACTATATCTATCTATACTATTTTATAAGAATGAAACTCCGTCTGTCTGTTTGTTTGTCGTCTCTATGCACGGCCAAACGGCTGAGTGGGGGGAGTCTACGAGTGGTGGGATCTTCTTGGGATTTTTCGAAAGGGGGCCCAAGCGATTTTACAATTTTTTACTCCCACCCGATCCATGGGCTGGAGGGTGGGAGGGGGTTGGAGCCCTCTTTAATGAGCGTATTTTCGCCTAGCGCTCAATCTTCTATCCGTTGCCACATTAAAATTTGATCGAGAACACTTCGTATGCAAGCCACAAAGTTATGTTTCAGGACCCGTAGAACACGATGGTGCCATCAAAATTGCTGAAAGATGTTGTCTTCGCGGAGAAATCAGCGAAAGAATGCGGGAAATTTCCCGCTATGGTTTTTTCCGCCTTAATCGAGCAAAATTCCACGGTTTTTGCTCGGGTTGGTCTTAAAATAATGTTCTTGAAGTTTCAATTTCATCCCATGCGAGTTTTGAGACATGAATTTCTTTTTTCCGATAGTAGTGAAAGAAAACGTAGACAAAAACGTTGGTTTTCCAGCTTATTCCGTCGAAACGTAGTTATTTTGATTGTTGCCATCGAACCTCTTGATCTCGGGGAAGTTTTCCGTTTGTCCTTCTATGCACATAAATTAATGGCCTATCTTTAGGAAAATGAAACTGGAAAACAAATACGTAAAAACATTCAACATTTGACTGTTCTGTTAGTACTGAAATGTTCATAAAGCTATACTTTTCGTGGTTCTACATATGGGCAGTAAAAATTCCTCACATATTGTAACATGGACTGAGGGTCTCGATGGTATCCCATTGCATCTCTATACATCCCATAACAAGCGAGCAAAGCGAGCAACGTTCCCTACACACGTCGGATTTCAACGAGGTTTTCCCTACAGACTCGGGATGGACTATATCCCATCACATCTATACATTCCACAAAGAGCGTGCGAAGGGAGCGAGACAACCCACCTCAAACGAGCGAAGCGAGCAACATCCCCTGCACACGTTAAACCTACCCTTAGTGATCTACCGTTTCCAATATTTCTACAAGTTACCACTAGAAAATACTTGGTAGAATTTACGTTTGCGTATGCGCAGAGTGAGTTATTGAGTCAAGAACGAAGAAACTGATAAGGGACCGTCTATCCCCTAGCCCAAATATCCCCTGAAAATTGCATCTAAATCGCACGGAACCAAAGTTGTTCAGAATGGTCTAAAACGTAAAATGCGAGTGGAAATTTTGACTTTGGAGACCAAAATATTTTTTCTCCCGAAAGTGAAAACAATGCTTCTGCTACCTTTAGGTTGAATCGGAAACAAAATTATTACTGTTACCTAGAAAGTTTTCGAGATCTCGATTTTTGGATTTTTAGCCCTTAATATAATCCTTTAGAGTTGTTAAAAATGTGATTTTTAATACAAGTTTCATAAAGTTTGGTCTAGTATTTAAGGAGAAGGCGGACGGACGGAATTTTTTTAAATTCGATGTTTGGACACTATGCATCTTGAAAAAATCTTTCTTGTGTTGAAAAAATTTCTTTCTTGGTCTATTACAAAGGTTCGTTATTGAAAATAATAAACCAAAATCCGTTCTTTTGAAATAACATCAAGTATTCCGAAAAAAATTATGTGCTCGTTACACAACACTTATCGAGTTCCATAAACTGCACAAATTAAAAAGCAAAAAGAAAATAAAAACCCAACTAAGTAGTAGATTTTAGTGTTGTTTTTAAGATTCTTCCAAAACAGAATGAAAAGAAATGGTTGCAGTCAAGTTTGCAAACACAAGAGAACATTTTCACGTCTTGCCGCATGAACGCTTCGAAATACATAAATGTATTCCCTATCAAATTTCAATATCCTAGAGTGAACCGGAGACAATTTAGCTCACTAATCTAATCAAGATAGAGCCTGTCATTTCATTCGTCACTTGATGTCCTAGGGAGGCTCCCTACAGAATTTCCACTTCCTTGGGTTAACCGTTAACAAGACAGAATCTAGCTCAATCTGCTGATCAGGAAGGGGTCCCTAATTTCATTTGTCTCCTGATGTTCCAGAAGTGCTTCCTATCAATTTTCAACTCCAATGGGTGAACAGGAGAGAATCTTGCTCAAGTGAAATTTCCGTTCGAATTTTCCGTGATGCATAATTGTCTTGTTAACGAGAAATTCCTCTAGTGACAGAGTAAAGAAATGCAAATATCAAAAGCACAGGTCCCTGAAAATACGATGACTTAACTTTCTGTTGGACAGAAGGTAATCCGAATGTCTATTAAATTATGAAGAAGAAAAAACTTGCTTTCATTGGAAATAAGACTGTGAAATAACATGAAATAAAATAGTAGAATAATAAAAATCTTGAAGGCGAGAGAAGTGAACGAAAAATTGCCAAATCGCCACTCAAACTAAGAAAAAATTAGACTAACATAAATAAATAGAATAGACAAATGAAAAAATAAAATACCTAAAAACGAATAAGTTTATAAAATAAAAAATGAAAAATATATTAAATAAAATAAGTGAACGAAATTTTACCTATGATACAACGTGATTCAAACGTAGCACTTCATAATATCATTTATCCCATTTCATAGAACAGGCTCATCAGAATTATATATAGGTGTGTAATATAAATACATAAATCACCAAAAGCGTTAAAATCTAAATTTCGTTTTAGAATGCCTTGAAACAAATTTGAGAATTTGAACGTGAGAATTTCAAATTTTATATGAAAATTCACTAAAAATGAATAAGTAAGTAAATGAAATGAATTTGAAAAAAAAAAAGAAAGAAATGATAATCAAAGATAATAATGAAAGATTGGTTGTAAAATAGCTAGTGAGTCGTTACTTCAGAAATAAATTACAGACGAAGAAGAAATATTAACAGCCGTACTACGAGGGTAAACACTTCCACTCCCCCTCCCCCCTCCACCTCTAGCGGAAGCGATAATTTTCGAGAATCTGCAGCAATAAAGGGCGGTGTAATGCGGGAGAAAACCCGGAAACAGGTAGTGATGCGGTCAGTTAGTCAACCTGTTAATAGCTCCGCATGCCAGGCAACTTAGTTGCTTCGTGCCTTATAAGTTAAACAGGGCTGGTGACCCTGGCAGGGGCCCATCAGGGGAAGCTGGTAAAGGTGTCCTATTTTAATTATGGGGAGAGCGAGCGTTTGGGCGAGACTTCCGGCTTTTCGCAATTTACGTCGCCCGACTTGTCTATCCGTCTTGTCGCCAAGCAATAAAGCCGTAAAAGCTTAAATTTATAACTGATGATAAATTTGAGAACGAAAAGTAACTAAGAGATTGATCTAGAATAATATTATTATCACACTAAGAACTAACCATTGAGATGTTACTTAAACATTTGCTATTATATATCACTATTTTATTAATTTTTAGTGCATTTTCTCAAATAAATAAATTAAAAAATAAATAAATAAATAAAGCTGAAGAAACTCAGTGAGACATGTAGAATAGGAATAACTTGCAGAACCACCCCAATCAGATGATTGAGTTCTTAACCGTAGTTTCTATGCTATTTATCCTTAAAAGCTGAAATGTGAGAGCCTTCGTGAGAAATGTAGGAGAGTATTTTAAACTTGCCGAACAACCTAATCAGATGAGTGAGCTCCATACGCTGATTTCTATGCAATTTATCCTATGACGCTGAAATTTGAAACGGAAACTCTGTGAGACATGTAGATAGGATTTTATCTTGCCGAACCAACCCGATTAGACGAGTGAGCTCTAAGCGCCAATTTCTATGCAATTAAAATTCTACGGCGCTGAAATTTGGAACGGGACCTTTTTTAGACCGGTAGAATAGGATTATAACTCACCGAAACTCCCCAATCACTTAAGTGAGCTCTTATCGCTAATTTCTATGCTACTTATCCTGAGAAGCTGAAATTTGGAACGAAGCCTCTGTGAGGCATGTAGATAGGATTGTAACTTGCCGAAACACCCCAATCAGCTCTTTACGCTAATTTCTACGCTATTTATCCGAAGAAGCTAACATTTTTTAATTTAATGATTTAAGCCTCTCCTCAACCAGATAGGGCATAAGCGGCGTTGAAATAGTTGTCTAGGGGACACTGAAAGTGGAAAATAACAGGGATTAGACCTTGTCTGGTCGAGATAGAACTTCCACCCACTGAGGCGGGTCTAAGCAGGACTCGGAGGTCCATAAGGTCTGGGCAGTCATCCAGGAAGTGGTGCATAGATAGATCATCTCTACACCGTCCACACACAAGATCTTGAGGTTCTGCGTCAAGCAGGTGTCTGTGAGGAAGACGGGTATGGCCAGTAGCTCCCGAGCTCACTCAGCTCTTTGTCAATCGTACACAGCAGGCCCTTAGATGCTCGATATCAAATTTCAGCCTCCTAGGTGTTTTAAAACTCTAAAAACAGCAGCTTTTGGACTGTATGCCATCATGTTCAATGCGAAGAAGTGTCTAATCTCACGAGTGGATGTACCTGGGGTGATATAGAAAGATTATTCAAAGAGAGTAAGTTAACCATCAATGGTCGTTTCAATTGCACAAATATCTCCAATACCATCATGTGTAGTATAAATCTTTATTAAACATCAATATGTGATGGTAATTAGGCTCAGTTTAAAGTTTTAGCTTCATAGGATGAATAGCATAGAAATTGGGTGTAGGACCTCACATAGCTGATTAAGGTGGTTCTGCACGTTGAAATTCTATTCCGCCTGTCCCATAGATGCTCAGTCTAAATTTTAGCGTCATAGGATGAATATCATATAAGTTAGCTGTAAGAAATCACTCAGCATACTAGGGTGGTTCCGTACTTTGAAATTCTATTCTACCTGTCTCATAGAGGTTTAAAATTTCAGCTTCCGAGATTAAATACCATAGAAATCAGCTTTAGGAGTCAATCAGCTGATCAGAGGTCTTTTAGTACCTACTGGTTAAAGTAGGTACCTACTATTCAATGGTACCTTCCATGTAGTGCCTTCTTTTCGCATTATTAGTTCACTATGTTTAATAGTAATATTAGTTGACTTAAGTGGATTCATGAGATGTTGTGATAAAGAGAGAGCATTCGAAAAAAGTGGTGAACGATTTTCCTGCAATGAAAACTAAGGGAGTTACAGTTCCCTTGCAACGCATTGTTTGTGAGTAAAAATAGACGGAAAACATGACGGCTCGCGCTTGATTTAAGAATTAAGAACCACTTACGTAAACTTTTCTAAGCCTTTCATACCACACAACACTATCAGACTCCGTATCAATATAATCATTCACACCTCCAGAATAAGTATTGGTACCTATTTTTTGTGCGAGCATTTAGCTGTGCAGGTGTTCCGATGACCCTGAAAAACTTGATACTAGGTATTTTGAGTTTCTTCCTTTAATTTTTACCCACTAGGTATATCTCGGAAAGTATTGTTCCTAAAATTATTTCATAACAAATTCCAATTTCATAAACGTGGTCTCTTAGATCGCTGTGGCCAATTTGACACGATTTCGAGCCGCATCCACTGAACCTGCTATAGGGTTAACAGCTTCGCAACTTCGCATGTCTTCGTGCTTTGTAAGATAAACTGCAGGACGTGTCAAGGGCCCATCACGTATAAGAGGAAGCCGGTAAAGGTGTCCTTTTTTAATTACTGGAAGAGCGAGCGTTTTGGCGCTTCGACTTCCGGCTTTTTGCAATCCACGTAGCCCGACTTGTCTATCCGTCTTGTCGCCATGCAATAAAGCTGGTCGCGGGTTAATCTCCGCGTGGGCGGTGGTCTGCGTGCTTCATTTCTATTTCTCGAGACATCGCCAAGGCGAGGAGTTTGAAAATATGGTTTTTAAGGAATTTTCCTTAAAAAAAAAAAAAAAAAAATAAAAAAAAATAAAAGAAATTAATTTCTCCCTTGATGGGAAAAACAAAAGATCATTGATATGTCTAGTACCTACTGCTTACCAGTAGGTACCTACTACTCAATTGTATACCAACCATGTAGTGCCTTCTTTTCACAAGATTATTCCATTATGGTTACAAAACAATATTAGTTTATAACTTAGAGTAATAAATCAGCATTCCTTGACTCTACAATGGCTTAGAGGTCATGAGATGATGTGATAAAATGAGAGCATTCCAAAAAGTGGCGAACAATTTTTCTACTATGAAAACTATGGGACTCATTGTCTCCCTAGTAACTCATTGGTTGTACGTGAAAAATCAATAGAAATTCTACCTAGCCTTCACTTTTCGAGTTAATAATAATCTAAAGTGCCGGAGCGTCACAAATTTTGGTGTCGTTACGCAAATTTTAGAATGACCCCCAGCCCAAAAACATATCCATGTTAAAAAAAAAGATATCTATCAAATGTTCAAGAATAATGTGCTCTCAAAACTTTTTATAGTTCAATTCTAAATCACATAAACGTTTTCTACAAACTACGACTGATTTTCTACAATTAAAACAGTATTTCAGTAAGTTTCTCAAACTGGTTGCAGCATTGTTTGAGCAAACAGTTTGAGTAACCCCCTCCCCTTCCATCACCTCACCTGACAAGCTGCAATCCTCCTTTCAGTTTGTTAGCACTTGATTGGTTTATACCCTGGACCCTTCCTTTCTCTCGACCGTCGCGATTGAAGCTTCCTTTCACTTGTGACTATTTACGCTTGCCCTTTCTATCGCACTCAGTAAGTTCAGTTACTTTTTGTTATTGATGGCCTTACCGCCAAAATTGATGTTGTTCGAAATGATCTTGTAAATTATGTAGGGTCACAACTAGCTTTTGACATTATCACGTCTTAGTTCTGACACATGACCTGATAATTATTGCTCACGAATAATTGTTACGAAAAAATGCTCACCAATACTTTTCTGATGATACTCTCTTACGACCAAGTCATTACTACAGAACTGTATCTTTGCCATCTTTCTTTGTACGAAAATCGTTCGCCAGTCACGAGCAAGATCACAATTTATGCTAAAATATTTCGCTGTCTAAACCGCTCCGAAAATTAAAGCAGCTGAGCTATACCCAAATTTATTAATGAAGTATAAACAATTCTCCAGCTATATTAACGTGATTAGGTCTAGCAACCGAAACAGTTGAAGTTACTATGAAGGCGAATGTAGAAACAGAAACATGAAAACGTTTCCCGGAGTTGTTTGGTTAATCGTCGGGGAAGGAAATCTCACAATCAAGTTATTAATAATCAGCCTCAGATACTCACTATGGTCACGACAGCATCATCGTGATCTTTCTCAAACAATCCTTTTAACGGAATAAACCCAATACATTCTCGTGTTTAAAATCAGTATGAGTATAGTATCGTCAGTGTTAATTTTTTCAACATATTTTCAGTCTTATCAGTATAATCAGACTTATTCAAAATCAGCAAAAATAAAGCTTTGTAAATGGTAATGTTTTGAATGTATTTACAGTTCTGAAGTATACGAGGCTTGTTTTGAATCATCATGAATGTAGCTTCGTCTATCTGTTTGCTATTTATATTCTTTCTTGCTTTTATTCTTGACAGAAGGTCTAGCCAAGACTTAATCAATATGAAACTGTCTTTAAACACGCTTTGATATTCCAATTTTCTTCACAGTTCATTCCAGTTTCTTATCTGACTCGACGTAAGTTTTCTTCCTCTTCTTTCTAGCTAAATTCAGTTCTATCCACATGTAAATAAAAGAAGACACTTCTCTCTTCAAACAAAGTATATTCTCTGCACTTCTACTAGTTCTAAGTAGATTTCTGATTTTGGGGTTCGGTCGTCCAAGAAGATTGTTGATTTTGTTATGCCAACCTTCCACAGCGTTCGTATTAGTCCTGTGTCACCTAGCATAGCGATTCCACAATTCAATAGGCATTTCGTTATTATGCAGCCATTGGTCGAAAGTAGGCAGCCGAAGAAGCGATTTAATCTCGGGTTTTCAGGAGCCTTTGAGTGAATTTTAGTCCTGCCGTCTTGGCCATCTTCAGTTTTCGGAAAGGCTAACGCAGGACACATTTGAGTGGACTGCCGGATTTCTTTATTTTCTCTATATTCACCATACCAATTCAATTTCTCGTATTTTTCTACACAGACATTTTTTTTACTGACAAAGATGCGATGGGAGAACTATGGTGGATGGTCAGGAGGAATGTACCTGAGCTACTGTATTGCGTGATAACTCTCCTCTAACCAGTTCGAAGTATTCATTTCCTAGTTACGTAACCCCTACCCCAAACTGTCACAATGGTCCTTGAATGAATGGCCCTAGGCTGATGAATTCTGACAATTAAGAGCGGCAGTTAAATGTCCGACTACTAGGTAGGAGGCGCTGATACACAAATAAATCCGGCCACTTAGAGTCTAACGTTCTTTAGGGTTTTATTAGTCCAGAAGACATATAAACTTTCAACTTCGTTTCTTTGGAGTCAGATTTCAGATCCAATTTAATCAACGCACGCAGCCACAACACAAGATAAGGATGCTTCTTTTAAATTCCTGTAACCGGTAGGAAGAAGCTGTGTGCTACACCCAACATCGCAGACTTTTTTCAACTATTATTTTAGTATTCAATATAGGTATATTCAGTCTTGGAGTTTACTCCTTTTTTTGCAGTTACGAAAGATACAATTTGTTTTACCGTTATAAAAGGTGGCTCCCTGAATGTGATGCTTGATACTGAGTACTCCCGGTTATTTTAACAACCTTGATAGTTTGTCAATTAGTCTGTTGAGTAAGTGGTTGCTTGTTTCACAACCGGTTTTCTAAGATCGTTCCGAAAGGAACAGAATCATGGTTTACCAGGTTTGCAGGCAGGCGTGACTAGGGAGTGGGGAAGATTGCTGGGGTTTGCAGAATAATGACTGGGCACTTGAACAATGCTGCATTAGCCAAGTTGATGGACAAACCCGACACGGATATGTGCAGATGTGGACAGTTGTACGATGGTAAACGTATAGACCATAGGGCCTCTTAACGCGTTCCCCGGTTGGGGCCGGGGAAACACCACCTTGAAGGAGACAATTAACCCCAACAAGGCTCTACTTCCTAGCCGCCGCCCCCCTAGATAGGGGAGAACTACAAGGGCGTGAAACCTACTATCCCCGCGAATCCTTCCTCAACTGGGTGGCAGGCTAGACCTGGGGCCCCACCCGCCTGCGGTACCAGTATGGGCAGAGCCCTTAAAGGCCAAGAATGGTCACTGGCCCGGAACAGAGAAGGAGACTCTGTACCTACCGCTTAACCCCACCTCGTCCTGCATGACTGCAGCACATGTGGGGAGGCCACGGTTGCCCCTGGGCCTGGGTCCGCACGCATGCCACACGTGTAGTGTCGTTAAACACCCCCAGTACGGCAGATGTGGACAGGGGGCGGAGACATATCTGCATACTCTGCTGGAGTGCCCCAATCCAAGAGGGGCATTGTATAAGTGCGTGGGGGAGGGGGATGAAGCCGAGCAGGTCAACGAGAACTTTCTGATCCGATAGACGACTCATACGACAACAATACGACTCATAGACTAATTATAAATCACAAATTCCTCAATTTGACTACTCAAGACACTCAACTACTCTGGAATCTTCCAAGTTATCCTCCACCAGTCCTCAAGAGCTGTGGATGCTGCCATGAGGGATAATGTTGACAGTGACAAGCTCCAACTGATCACAATTGAACAGCCACACAAGAAGAAACACCTCATGATTCGCGAGGCTGGCCTCATTTCCGAAATCTGAGAGGAAGAAGAAGAAGAAAGCAACAGAACAACTCTCCTGATATTTGCTCATAGGAGACATTACGTTTTCTTGGTATTAGTTAGTATTACGTTAGTACTAGTTTTATGCTAACCAATGAAGGGTTCGCCACTTTCTCCCCCATTCCATTTCGGCTCCCCACCCTGCCTCGCACATCCCGCCCCTATCAGGTCCACCCCGGACCCGTCGAACCGTCCGATACTTGCCGAGCGCGGCCAAGGCAAACAAACGGTTCTATCAGCCGTTACAAGGACGTACATTATTGTGGAAGTGTCTTTGAATAATTTATGAGGTGTTGACACGGGGCTGTGGTCCCTTTTCTTGCTGTTCTTATCCCAAGTCACGTCCCTCCCGCTGGATGGCCTAATCATTCTGCCTCCGCCCCTACGCGCCTCTCCCATGCAGATAGCCGCCGCGTACCCTAACTTCGCCTGAGTCACCATCCGAGGACGAATTGGTATTAGGAGAGGACATGTTTTCGATGGCGAATATTCGTCGTCCTCTTCAAAGTAGCACGGAGGGTGTTCAATCGGAATTCGATAAATATATCTACATAATCCACTGACATTACATTGGTACCTTAGCCGTCATATAAACAATACCTAATACACAAATATATTTCCACTACAAGGTGGATCAAATATAAACGAGCATTTATTTTTCAAATTTCTGTTGGGGTTTGAACTCATCTCCTCCGGCCCACAAAAGTTATTGGTATATGTTTCAAGATACGTAGATTCCAAAAATCGAATATGTATAATAAAAACAGACTGAAGGAATGTGAAATTTTACTTTTAAGGAGTACTTAAGAATTCGTTCAATGCGCGTAGACCTATAGTCCATGGATTGGTCTACATGCCCCTTAAAAGTCCACCAACAAGGAGAGTCTTTGAAATCTAGGTAGGAGCCCTTTCACTGCCAACTGCGAGAATTTCATAGTATATTTTGCCCCAATACGATCATAAGACATTGGAGGGAAAGAGTAAGTACAAGGCCCAAGTCCACGAGTGACTAGGTGGACGTGTATTATGTAGTTAGTTGAACCCTACTGAGGAAAGCATTTCGAAAATAAAGGTAGAGGAATGATATCAAATATTGAGGACAACTTTGTGTATAAGCTCCCACAATTAGATACCGAGCTCGCAATATCGAGTTACCTAGGTAGGTAAGGTACCTATGTGCCCGAATTTTTTCTTGAATCGAAAGTTGACGAATTTCGGTCACTATTCTTAGTTCAGTTTCACAGAGATCCCATCTGTACTCCTATTATGTCTTCAACTACACTTATGAATGGACGATGCTCGCACAAAGTAGTCGAAAAGTTGCAGTATAATTGCTAGAATAGAATTCCAATTAATGATCTAGTGATAGAGACACGCCTAAACTGTCACCATTGACCACGTCACAAGAAACGTTAGTTTTGCATTAGGTAGGTAACTAATGATAATGAAGAAATAACAGCTTCCAGCTAGAGTGAATCCGGTGAATGGAATTCGGAAGTCGGGAGATCAAAGCCTAGTAAACCTTTTTACCTTAAGTCTTATTAGGGTAGGTACTTGCTTGAAAGATCTAAATGCGAAATGGTTCCGCGCAGTACCGAAAATGTAACCTTGGTCCATGGCTCGTGGTAACATCAAGCTCGTTTATTTCCCTGACTGATTTGCGACTTTGTAAATCTTTGCGTACTTTCTATGGTTCGCAAGGAAATTACATTTCACACAAATCATGAACTCGCCATGTGACGTAATAAATTATTTATTTTAACATCCCTATTCGTATTTTTGTAGAAGGTAATTTTCCAAGAAAGCCCTCATTTTCTGCGGGGGAAAAAAATTGTACTGAACAATTGTTACAAATAATAATTGTTGTAGTGAAAGTAAAATTCCCTAAACCGTTGAAAAGGTGAGATCTGGCGCAGTTTTGATCGATCTTACATTGTATTGTTTCTCATAGTTCAATTCCCGATTGAAAAAACTCGAGGTTTCCCAAATAAGTAAAATTTGCTTTTCAGAGGGCTTTTTGATGTCTCAAACCTTAATGCTTACAACCTTATGTCAGGCCGATTTTCTATTTGATAGAAGATTTAATGCTCTTTTCAACGGTATCCTCAAATTTGAATTTACACAGGAAATTAAGGGAGTTAGTGATCGATCTGTGGGGTTATGTAGATGGAACGATCAAATAGGCTCATGCCAGGGAAGATGCTACATGGGACACTGCTGATAGCAAAGCTATGTCTGACTTAATTTTAGCTACGAGTCCATCAGAATTTCGACAAATTAAGCATTGCAACACTTCGAAGGAAATGAGGGATGAAGAGCACAAAATCTACGAGTCGCGAGGACCAGCCAGAAAAGGCATGCTCCTGAAAAAACTCATCCTACAGAAATTGAAGGACGAAGAATCACGATTGTTGCTTTTTATTTCTTCCAGTGAAGGTTATTTATAGCTAGAGCACTCGCAAGATTAATGCTAGAGCATGCTCACAGTCCATTGGATTTGGCAAAATCCTGACACATAGTTTGGATGAAATTGGTCTTCCCCGAAATACGAGTATGTACACAATCCGGTTCAGGGGTTTCCTTGAAATTAGCTCCTAGATAATCTATTCAAATACCTGCTCCCTAAATATCTACTGTTCTCGGAAGAGAATCTAATTTCGCTTCGGTAGTAAGCAGGTACTCAAAATTGGAACACACCATTAACCTCTCTATGCCGATGTCAAAATTTCCTGGCGGAACTACTCTGAGTGACGGTTGAGAAGGGAGACAATCAAGGAGGAGAATGGAGACCTCTAATTATTGGAGAAGCCTCCTCATTAAACTCGGCTTACAACCGCGGCACAGCAGACCCCCCCTCCCATCCGCTTTGCTGAGCTGAGCAGGGCACAGGCTCCCCTCGCCACCGGGGAAGGCTAATTTCACCTGAAACTGGAGGAGGACTAAGTGACCCTCTCGATAAAGTCATTAACCCCCGCCTTCACTTAAGTTGACTTTAATAGTCCTGAACACGGTTTTTGATCTCCGGCAGTTGCCTACGAAACATTAGGTGGATCACCATTATGGTTATCTCCTGATCAGGTAACGTCATTTTCCTGGATGGAGACCAAAGGACATACATAGGATAAAAAATTACCTACATAAAGAGGACATTTAAAATATGACAAACATAGCTTATCGATACTCTCGCCATATATACTGTGCAATTTAAGTGCTCACAATCCTCTTTTTTTCTTTTCTTTTTTTTTTTAAGGAAAGAACTTTATTTGTAAATCAATGTTGTTCATCTCAGTTGGTGTAAATGCTTTGAATGGAGTAGGAACTACCTAATTAACATGAAGCTTGAAGGAGCAACAGGCTCAATGGCTACCCTCCGATTAAAAATAGAAAAGTCATTTTCTCTTGTGATTAGATGTCTTCTTGTGTGTCCAACAGGTCCGTGTGTCGTTTTCTCTTCAGTCGTCGTGTCACTCGTGGCGCAGGAATGTGTGTTGCTGTAGCGTGTACTGATGGATTTGTGTGAGTTGTCATTGATGTGTGTAGTCTGTTGTTACGTGTCTTGATAACTTCTTTTACCCAGGGGATTTTCAGAGCATCATGGATTATCTTGGCATTAAGTGTTGCTCAACTTTTGGTCCACACTACGTAACTCATAAACATATATTATGCCCTCAAGTCTTTTAGCCAACTTCTATTTACTTTATTTATTGGTATTCTAAAGTCAACTTCAACATTCCACCGGAAATAGTCAAGTTCTTTCTAACCAAAAATACGATTTTCTCAATTTAAATAAATAATAATGTATCATTTCAAGGGCGTCCCCACTTAAATTTTTATTTGATCGATTTTTAAATGAAACAAAATTTTTAAAGTCTAGATATAATTTTAGTGCTGATATAGTATTAATTACTTACAATTCGTTTAAAAAAGATCTTTATTTCAATTATACGTATGCCTTGTATTATTATAATTTTTATCAGGTTTGAAAATAACTTGGTTAAAACTTCCAGTTTAATCCATTTTCAAATGTCCTTGAAGAATTTCCAATGGACGCTGATCAAACATAACCCAGTCGGTCTGTCCACTCACATTGTATTTCTGAGTCAGGTCTTCTACCTTCGAAGGGTACTTTGGATCGATCAACAGAAGCTTTGGTGGGCGGGGAAGACCCATAAAACCAAGAGTGCCTGCCTTGTTGCTGGGAAACATAATATATATAGGCTTCTTCTAAGAGTGCAGCCTCATCAGTGTTTTTTAACTTGTCTCCATGTATTTCTGTTTCCCAGCAATTCATTAGAAACTTCATGTCGATTCTTTGTAATGACATCAAGGACTTGATGAATATGTTTCGTCATCACAATCAAATCCATGTTCTTACATTGCAGAACGTTCACATCGGGTTCCAAAATCGCAGAATATTTTGCAATCACGAATAAACCTACGATGAAAATTGATTTAGCAACTGCTGAGTGCAATATTGATAGGCAGATTTTATTGTAGCATTGTTTCCTTCAATCATCGAGAGATGTTTAGTGCAATGAAGATTTCGCCGAAGAAAGAAAATTGTCTAACGCTCTTGTATTTCTCAAACTCAGACTCAAACTGTCTGGTCTCGCATAGTCTTGATAAATTGAGAGCCTGCTGCTGGTGACTGTCTAAAAAAGGATATTCTATACGTAACCGCTGCAATATTGCAATTGTAACCACTCTCATCGTAAGACCGCAATCTGATAGAAAGCTGTTCTTTTCCAGCAAGTTCTGCTGTGTCAGCAGCCATCTCAGCATACTCTTTTTCTTAGGTTTATTATTTTTTAGAATCTTTGAAAGTTCTTTCGTTGACAACTTCACCACAAAATGTTATATTCTTATCTTGAATCTTTGGTCACGTACCTATATACAGCTTTTTTTGACATCTCTCCTAGTGAATTTTTAGTATCTCATCACCACTGTCAACACTAAAATTTAAAAGGTCAAATAAAACCCCCTCATCACTTTTTTTTCTCTAAGCGAAAAATCATGACTTCCCCAAAATATGAAACAAGAAATAAATTACCTATGTAATATTTCTTTGTTTTATCGAATCATCTTCAGGTGACCATTTTGCAACTAGACATCAACTGGACCATTTACAAGGGAAATTTTGTGCGGGAGCGGTTGAAGTTTTGTGGTAGTAAATGCCGCTGTGCTTTCTACAATCGTCATGTATTTATTTAAACTTCATGCAAGTATCATGAATGATCCTAGAACTCCTTTCAGTAACAACAACGGGGAAAAACACAGTGTATACAAAGAGCAACTTTCAAACGAGTTTAGTACACTAGTGAGGGAGTGTATTGATCTAACCTGAGTGTATTAATCTACAAATGCTTTATAGACCAGCTGGAGAGAGTCCACCGCAAGTTTACATAGTCTACAAATGGAATATTCCACAGAACACAGTAGGTAAATGTTGAGTTCTTAGATGGAAATATGTTGCACACAGCTGTTTGTCCGACTTAAAAATTTTCCATCGACCGATCCTGTTCATAGTTGACTCGCTCTTGGGCAATGTATATTTCATGGTTCCCCGTCCTGGTTCGCGTTCCATAACCCTCTTTTAGATACCGTTTTCACCCACTAATTATCTCTACAATCGGCTACTGTGCTATGCTATATGAACCATGCGATTGAGAAGTTATAATAGTGCGAGGTAGAAAATTGAATAACGTTGAGAACATTTTTTTCTGATTAATTGTATATTTTTTCCACCATCATGTCATAATTTCTTACGGATGTTTTACTTTATTCCCGTTGTTGAAGTGTTTCCGATTGTATTATTAAATATATATTTACGATAAAATTGTATGAAAACGAAATATTACAAATAAGCTGACAGTAAAAAAGTTTGGCCTGTAGACTGAGATCTGCAATACTCCAGAAATGAATCAGAAAAAGCCGAATCCCAACAGTATCCAAATACAAATGTCACACGGCCGATACAATACATCAATAATTTACAATTCGTAGTAGTTCAATGGAAAACCAAGGGCCCTTACTATGTATTAGCGCATTGACCAACGGCATCTGGTAATGGTGATTGACTTTGAACAATTGTGCGAAGGTATGCTTCAAGCATAAAAGGACGAATTTTAGATAATGGAACACAATAATCTGATTGCTAGAACATTGTTGCTTCTATATAGCGACATTCACGGGAAAGTTGAGGGATGGTTAATACTAATTTAAACTTAACCACAGACTCAACTTCTGAAAGCGAAAGATAATTCACGTCGCTGTAACATGAAGACTCCGGATGTGAGTTGGAAATCAATCAGATCTCCATTTTCTCCCCCTTCCGAGAAAGGAAGGGAGGCTTTCTTCGGGCAAATCCCCCAAGACAATGGGGCAGACCTGAAAGTTGAGCCTACAGCTTCCCCTGGATATAAGGGAAGGGAAGCCAAGTTATTCAACACCCTGTGACGTCGCCAAAGTGATTAGTGCGTTCATTCGAGGTGTCGCTGCAAACCCGCAAGATACTTGTGTATTATTAATTGTCCCATTACCTCCAGCCGCTCTATCAGTCTTCCTTGCTTTTGACAAAGTGTGTGCTTAGGGTGCTGCTGCGGATGTTGTAAAACAGTAGGGCCATATGGTCGGGTTGATCAAGAGAATCGGAAACTTTAATGATCGAGCACACCTTTGCTACTTAGAATATGTAGGTATCGTGCTGTAATGATCATATGAGCACTTATAATAACGCAATAATAATGTACGAATTATAATAATGTAATTTTGTTTAATTTTAAAATTTTTCGTGAACAAAGAATTCGCTAAAAAAAAAGAAAAAACTAGATAAAAAAAAAAAAAAACTTTTTCTGAATTCTATTCTGCTATACATTTTAGTTTTTTGCCGATAGTAATATAGGTCCATAATACATAGTTTTATAATATTATTATCTATAGCTTATTATAGTTTTTTATTGTCCATCCATAGTTGTTCAACTAGCAACAATTTTTGCGGTTTTTATAGTTGTTTTAGTACAATTTAATGAATTTTAAGGACATTTTTCAGCACAATTTTTCGCACTAATTTCTTCATGGTTGATAAACTGGTATAAGTTATGATATATTCTTCTAACATATATGTAAATAAATTTTACAATTCTAAGCCCTTTTTCTATGTTTATTATTTTCTTTCTTTCTTCTTTGTTCGACGATTATTACTTTGTTCCACCGATTTCTATTTGCTCCCATTATGATTTTTCCTCTTCTTTACTCTCAAAGTTGTATGCCCTTAGGGAGAGCAAACGAATGAACGTACAGCGGTTCGGGTGAGCACTTTCAATTCTTTGGGATGACTGAAAAAAATTAATGTTATTTCGAATGTTTTCGAAATTTCAATTTTTAGCGCATTTTATTTAAAATAAAGGAAAAATGAGCTATTTTGTTCACTTTGTCCTTTGATGTATGTATGTATGTCCTCTTAAAATCGTTTTAAATGCCACTTCCCGAAGTCTGATTTTGATGAAACTTGGCATGGATGTAATCTGTAACATGGCGAGGATAAAGATGTATCAGGTGCCGCTGACGCATGACAGGTCATTGATCAGCGGAGTGACCTTCAAAGCCATTTTGTCTCCTATTCAACGCGAAGCGTGTATTTCACGCGGATCTCCTTACAAGAAAATGCGCTGTCATATGACTCACTTCGTGAGCACTGATCTAGACCTAGGACCAACTAGAGCTAATATGTTATGCCATAAACTTTGGTTTAGTAGATTCTGCGAAAAGCTCTTGCCGGATTTCAATACAATACTAAACTAACTGCTAGAATCGATCTACAAGGAACATTGTTCTCTAAAGTTCTCAACATTTTTTTTTTTTTTGACTATTAGACTCAAACAATTTTTGGGCCTTAGTGGCAGGGTTTTCAAGTGTTTTGATGAAGGATAAGTTTTCGTTTTTCGGAAGATTCGAGGTATTTTGCTTAAAAAAAAAAAAAAAAAAACCGAATAGTCGCACACAAGCAATTGCACCTTCAAATGAAACGAGGATTTACACGGTTCTCAGTGAACAACCAAAGTCAGAGTTGCTGTGCTAAATACATCAATATTCAATATATGGGAATACAATCATTATTATTGCATACTTCCAATCGTAAAATTAGTTCGTCAGAACTATTTCGTCTTCTTCTCTTTCGTCTAATTTTTCGGCATCAGCAGGAATTCTCTCTTCACGAAATTGAGCTTGTTATAACTCTTGCCTCCATTTAAATGGAGGTAGTTTAATTTTCATTAATTTTCAGTTTGTAGGTATCTAAGTCAGTGTCGATGTACTTAGATCAGAGGGACTTGTAAAGTGGAGATGTTTTATTTAATTGCATTAATTCTCTCCCGGTAGTTCCTGACACCCATGTATATTGATGACAAAGTAATAATTTCGCCCCCCCCCCCCCCCCCACCCACGGAATCGCGTTACGCAAATCGGAATCGGTTACGAAGGTAGAACCTAAGAGTCTAATATCGTTCTCTATCAACATGCAGTGGTGGCATTGAAATGGAGCTCCCTTGGGATATCTAGAATATAATTACAATGAACGGATGGGCTCTGATCAGCTGAGGGGTCACCTAGGCTATTTTGTTTTTCTAATCGACCTACGGTGTTCAAATGTAAGATGGAGTTCCCTTGTGACTTCTAGAAAACAATCACGAGATACGAAGACGCACTGATTAGTTGAGGGGCCAATTAGGTTAACTTCTTTACTAACCAACCTTCGGTGAAGAAATTTGAAATGGAGCGCTTCTGAAACTCATAGAATACAATTGCAATGTATTGAAGCGAACTGATGAGCTGAGGCTGGTGAGGCTACTTTCTTTCCTAATCGACCTACGGTGATGGTATTTGAAAAAAGAGCGCTATCGGAACAATGTTACGAGGTGTGAAGGACCAATAATCAGTTTCTTTCTTATTCATTAATTTATTTGATAAAAAACACGGGAAGAGCCCAATTTACAAGAAGATGAAATTGAAAAAAATGAATTAAATAAGAGCGACATACACAGAATAATACAAAATAAACAGATAAACAAAGTGATACACAAGAAAGATTTCAACTATAAATATATATAGGTATATAAATATATATATATATATATACATATTTTTTTTGTGTAGGAGTTCAATCGTGTATATATATATATATATATAATTTAAATGACAAAAATAATAAGAAAGAGCCCTCAATTAAGGGTCTTCCGAAGCTGTTTTATTTTCTAATCGACCTGCTTAACGATGTTAATTATTTTATTGTAGTAGAGGATTTAATGAGCATGAAACAAAAATAGTTTCAAATCAATACATCCAGGCAACACTTCTACATGGTGGGTGGGAAGATTACTTTGTCATAAAGGGTTTTGTTTATTAACATTCAGTAAAAAGCGTGAAATTCCTGGCGCTGTGAAGGGGTGAACGAACTCTTTCGCGAGGCGCGATGCTTAGGGTTTAATACTGATAGACCATTGATATGTGTAGGAAGGCTAACTAATACAGAAATAAAATAGACCGCAGTGTAATAATTTGCATTGTTTTTAATTCCGAACGGAACTTCTACATCAGATGCCACCATTTTCCGGTGTTAAATGAAAAGACGAATCATTAAAACTCTGTTAAACAAACAAAACTGACCCTGAAAGTCAGCAGTTTTCAAACAGGGGGAAAAAAACAGTAATAAGGGTTGGCAGTTCGTTATTGTGCATTCTACATCAATGAATGAACTTCTGCTACACTTCTCTCTGAATTACCCACTCGAGTTCATTCGGGAGGGTCCAAAAATATCAATATCCCGGTGACAGAGATCTCAAATGATCAAAAAGTACGAAAATAATAACTTCATTATTTCTTTTTTGAAAAGCATCAAACAGATCGTGCAGTGGGGGAGCGTCCGACCAGCCGGAAACTTCAGCTGGGGGTTGTCGTTTGCTGGAGGGGGAACAATTTCGCCAATGAATGAATTGAGCAGATTTCAGCTGTCAAGAGTCGAACTGGTCGAAATTAATATTTACAGATAATCCCGAATATTGTTGTCCGGAAGATTAATCGCTATTTTATTGCGCTTTAATCGTCGTAGGTACTATTGTTACCGGTGCAAGTGACCAAAATGCAAAAGAATTTGTGATTAACGTAATCTCGTGGCTGCTGATAAAGGGACTTACCTAATTTTAATAATATTAAAATTTTTAAATACACTCAATTTTGGTTCATTATTTACAAAACACGCAGCAAATTATTACACAGCGGTTTATTATTTAAGTGTTAGATAGCCCTTCTACGCAGATCATTGGTCTATAGTTATTAAACCCCGTATGTAATACATGATCAGAACATGGCGCATCGTGCCTTTGAGAAGGGTTCACACTTTAACAGTTAGAAGACCCCGCAATTTTACGCTTCACAGTAAAGATGTTTAAAAAAACTGGGGAAACGATGCTTGAAGTAACTTACGTTAGAGTTTGCGCAGAAAGGAGAAATGATTTGAGAAAAATGAAATTAGTAGGGTACAATATACAGCCTAACCCATAAATTCCCAGAAAATACATAAGAACCGGTTGAATATTGTGGAAATTAAAATTGTTACAAGGATTCGCGGACATACGCTCAGATACACACACTGAGATAGAGAGAGAAAGACACGGAACGAAAGTTGTTCAGAATAGACTAAAACGTGAAATTCAAGTGGAAATTTCACCACTGTTAAAAAAAAAAAGCCTTTTGATTTTAGTGGAGACCACAACTTTTTAATCTCTCGAAAGTGAAAACAATGCTTCCGCTACCTATAGGTAGACTTGGGAGCGATTTAAGAGATTAAATTTAGCATTTAGGAACAAATACTTCACTAGTAGGTACATCGCAGGGACAATAGTTAAAAACTTGATAATTCCAATATTGGCATTATATCAGCGGATATTTACAAGACAATTTTTAGGTATTTCAGTATCACTATTCTAGCGATTTATGGTGGAATTTCGAGCTGGATCGTCTGTTCATTAGATCCGCAAGCAGCGCGTGTTTTCTCTATCTTCTCGCGCTTCGAAATTTGAAGGCTTTTTTCGATGTTCAAGCCCTTAGGGAAAGCGAACTGTTCAACGTGGAGCGTTGCGGGTAGTTTTAATCGATTCTGTGGGAATACATTTATCATTGACAAGCAAAAAATTATTACTGTTACTTGGAAAGTTTTCGAGGTCTCGATTTTTTGAATGTTTAGCCCTTTAATACAACCCTTAAGGGTTGATAAAAATTGATGTCGAGCTTCTAGGTCCATCTAGACCCCCAAATGTGATTTTTATCACAAGATTCGTATAGTTTGGTTTAGAATTTTCGGAGAAAAGCCGCGGACGGTGGACGGACGGATTTTATTAATTCGATTTTTGGATTTTACGTATCTTGAAATGTAAAGTAAAAAATTTTCAGGGGGTGTTAAACTTTTTTTTCTTGGTCGATTACAAAGGTTCATTATTAAAAATAATAAACCAAAATCTGCGAAGTTGGGTTTGGCACATAGCATTCTAGTATCCGTAATATGCTTGTAGATATAATTGAAAATTTGAAATAGTTTTGAAAGAGACCTTTGGAATTTGTAACGTCTCTCCTGTTCCAATAAGGTTTACGACTTTTTAAAATCACTCCCCCCCCCCCCCCCCCCCTCGTTACTGGTGTGCAGAATATAAATTACGCTACACATCTGTAGCGAGGTGGGAAAATTTATTAGAAAAAAAAAATAAAATAAACAAATAAATGCTCCGTTACTAATGCGGCCACAGAGCTGCAGTTGGTCGCAATCGACGCAGTAATGTCTCTTCTAAACTATTCTAGTATCAGATTTTTTTCTGCTACCACAACCTTTTGACCTGCGTTTGATTTCATCAAATTCAAGAGGTCAAAAACTATAGGAAACAACTTCTGACAATCTTCAAATACAACAACTGGACAAATAGGACCGATTTTGACAATATCTCAAAATTCTGATGAGATGGAAAAAAACGGGCTTCGGATTTGTGTTCAGCACTCTCAAGAACCCATAGATTTGATAATGAGATCCTCGTCACGGAACACAACTTTTCTTTTGTAAACCTGTGTTATTGACAGGAAAAATATTTTCATTATAATTATGTTAGCGATTGGTTTTATAACGAATCCCTCAACACGTTCGCTTAACCGAATCGTGAATCACAGTAGATTTCTAACTCGCTAATCTGACCGTTCTCAGAACTGGTGTGAAGGCGAGATAACCTCCAGAGACATAAAACACTGCTAATTATCACGCAATGGTTTATCATTTCTGTGATGGAAAACCCGTCCGTCTCCAGCTTTTAGTTTCGCTCGTATCACCAGACATCAACCAATAATAATGAGCCGACCCCCAGCTGAACGGGCGCTCGGTTGGATTCTGTGAACCACTCTGAAAGAGACGTTGCCAAACAAGTTATTCGCGCTGCTCCGTGTGCTTCACAGTTTTTGACGGCATCCTCCGCCAATCCCTCCCGCTCACATATAAAAGAGACAGGACGTTCCTTCTGAGTATCATTCACTCATCCACGTTATAAAGACCATAGCTGGTGTTTAACTGCTCAGTGATTATTTTTCTTGTTATTTATTTGGTAGTATTCGATTAAATTATTACAATACAAAGATTACAGTTTGCCGATCTCGAAAAATGCGTGTACTTACCTTACTCTTGCCCGTGTTGGGGATGGTCTCCGCCTTTGAACAGTCAGCTGACACTGAAGAACATGCTACTGAAGAGCTACAGGTAATAATTCACCTTCATCATAATACTTCATTTTTAACTGTAAGTAACACACAGTAAAAGCTAACAAAGGATGTGTACTACTTATCATCTTACACGTATTATTAATCTTAATTTCCTGGTGAAAATAATCTTAAAATTTTCCAATCAAGTCAATATTATTTTGAAATTAAACACTCAAACAACAAGTAAAATATGTGATAAATGGTTTTGAATTGTTGAGTAGTTTGTAAACCAGGAAATAATGATAAGATATAAATTTTAATGTCTTGCGTGTACAATACTTAAACTATTAGGTACCACTATTAAGTTAGAAGCCACGCACATCACAATTTTTGATTTTTATATAAAATTCTTCAAGTGGAAACATGATATTTTAACGATGAGTTATATTAGTTTTGTTATATGAGTTTGAATTGAGCTTGTTTTGTTTGGTTGACTTCCGGGAAAATGATCGCTAGAATCCGAATTTCCGCTTGCATTTCACAGTTTAGACCAATCTCAACACCTGGGTTTTGTCTCTGTCTGCGTGTTTGCGAAGTCTTGTAACTTTCACAGTTTCCATAAGATTTTGAAGAAATTTCCAGGGAATGTTCAGGTGAGAATGCAGGTGGCCTTCTATTAGTGTCATCTCTCCCAACTCAACATTTCACTCTGCGCACGCGTAAAATGTTGAATCCGTCAAGCATTATTTTCTCACAGCTTAGTCGTCCGATCTCGCTCAAATTCGGAGGGTTGTTGGAAAAGGGCGATTTAATCGAGCCGTGTCAATTTTATCACGATCGTAACGTAGCTGCTGAACATGCACAACTGAGATATCCTTGTAATGAATTTGTGGGTTAGGCTGAAGATGGTTCCTCAATGGAGTACAAATTTCGCCATTCAAGAGTTAGTTTTAGTTTTCAGTGAGCATGCGCAAAAGTGAAATCCACCTTGGGTAAATTTCTCATGCCTATTCATCCGATCTCGCATAAATTAGGAGGGTAATAGCTGAGAAATGACGCTTGCTTACACCGTATGAGTGCCGTTTACTTATCCCATATGAGTGTCATCACTATCGTATGATTAGTAGCTGAGGCGCGTGCGCGATCCTCAAATACTTGTTAGAAGCATAACTGAAATTACTGAAGCTGCCGAAGACATTTTCAAGTAGTTTTAGCTGAGGATGGCCCCTAAAGTTTTTCCCCTCTTTGGTACGTTTGAACATTTCTATATCTACCGTCATGTTATGGATAAGAAGTAGCTATACGCCACACTATACTTGGCGAACATTTTCTATTTCATTGAACCACTACCTACTCTTTTAAATTCCCAAAACTGAGAACAAGTCAGACTTTGATGATAATAATAGTTTGTGGACAGTATTAGTTTCGTATTGTAACTGATGTTTTAGGGTTTCAAATGTTGAAGTGCTATCTGCTTCCAAGATCATAAAGAAGCATATAACAATCCTGCGAGAATCAAGTGTCGCATTTCCAAGCTTTCAATAAACCATTGTAATCGCATCGCCAAGCTTCCAATAAACAATAGACACGAGACGCGTCGAGATTAGTAACAAAATAGAACTTTGTCCCCCTCCTGACCTCACCCTGTCGGCTCAAACTTAATTTTCTTTGCATATCCTGGGAGGGGCATGGCCCCTGAGTCGCCTGATGCCAAAGTCGTCAAAATGCATGTTTTCTGACATTCTTCATATATTTTTCTCGAGTCACCTCGTTTTTTTGCCCACTCACTCCAACCAGCCCTCAGCCAATTTTGATGAAATTTGAAACATGAGATACATTTGACCTGACGAAGTGCCTTTCGGGTTTGTAGAGCCACTACGACCAAGTGGTGGGGGTTGTAAGAGAGGGGGTAGATATGAAATTCTCATCCGTTCACCCTAGGAAGTTCAAATTTGATAGCGAGTTTCTCTGGGACATCAAGGTCGTAGGTTCTCTTCTTTATATAGAAATGAAATTCAGGGGATGCAATTCGATGAAGATATTTCCACATTTGGAGAACAGCAATGGTGTTTTTGTGTAGTAGGCGAAAATCAACCAAGCCGTTGAAGAAGCGTCTCACTCCCAAACGCAGTCAAAAGAGTGAGAGAATGAATGCACTGTACTAGGAGACGGCAATCCGACTATAGGCTTGGGCCATTTTCTGGCTTGGCATCTTTTATAAGCGGCATGTCTTTTTGGGGTACAACCGAGGCAAATGTATGGCATCAGTTAGTCAAAGACAGACCTTTGGTAATTTTAAAATATTTTAACTTTGTTTTTCTACATTCATAAGATGTAATTATGGTAATGGGAGCTGGATTAAAGTATATTATTACCAACTGGTGCTATTTGCATCATTTACAGAGATTTCAACGATCTCCAGAACCGTTCGCAGATCGTCCGTCTAGCGGAAGAAGAGGGGGGCTTGAAAATCCCTTTCCTTCTGGAGTCAACCCTGTTCCTTCCAAAAATGGCGGACAGTGGCCTCCGTTACCTAGCAAGGCAAATACTCACCATAGCTGAATAGTGTAAATTATTAGGTCAAAAACGGGTCACGATTTCAATGTTGAATAGACCAACACTGCGTCAACCTGATCTAATATTTAGCTTGCTTACTTTCTATCCATCCCTGAAATTATCCTAATTCCACATCAAAACTGAACATGCGTGTTATTTTATCAAGAATCCATAAAATAAAATTACTATTGAATAAGGTAGGTATTCATTTGGGCAGATTAGATTATTTTGATTACAGAGCGTTCCACCATTGGGAGTTAATCCAGAGGCGGGAGTAATACCCCAAAAACGGTTGTGAGCTGGATTTACTCTGGATTTAATTGTCCATGGTGAAACGAGCCCTTAGAGAATGATTTGATTAGAATACATGCCGTGTAACACGAGCTTTTAACAGAATTTCATAACTGATTTGCGTAATTATACTGTTTTCGGGTAGTGAGAATGTTGAAGAAAAGTTATTAATCCAACTGTTCAGTAGGCAACGCAAATAGCATTTTCTGCGTGTGGTGGTCGGGCGAACAATTAGATTACCGTAATTAAATGATTATTAACGAGTACCTCCACTACCTCTGCTTATTTTCAGAGATTCAGAAGATCGCCAGAACCTTTCGTAGATCGTCCGACAGGTGGAAGAAGAGGGGGACCTGGATATTCCCTTCCTCCAGGAGTCAACCCAACTTTCCCCAAAAATGGCGGACAGTGGCCTGATGCGTACAAGGTACCTACTCACTACAACAGAAAACCGTGCAAAACGGGTCATGATTTCACTGTTGATGTTTTTGATTTTAAAATTATCGGAGCCATTGCAGTAGCTTTATTTTCTACAAAATTTATTTTATTTATACTTATTCAGTTTTTTGTAATCAATAAAAACAAATCGTGAATGCACTGAAAATCCGAAATTACCTCGTCAATAAAAAGAATTGTTCATGACAAGGGAGTTTCAGTGCTAATATGACCAATTACAGGTCTTTTATTGACATGATTCCAAGAACTCTTATCGTATTCTCTAACACAATTGTTTTCGTTAGCAGTTATTTTTTCTCTCATAGGAAAAAAACCAATTGTTAATAAATGATAGAAATTAATGAAAACAATAAGTAAAACAAAATAAAAAATAACTCAACCACTTTGATTTGCCAACGAACTTTGAGGCTAATGCTTGTTTTATAAATAATATTTTGTGAATGTTAGTTAGTGTCTTATATTGTTTAATTTATTAATTTTTAGAGATTCAAACGATCGCCCGAACCAGAACCTTTCGTAGATCGCCCGACAGGTGGAAGGAGAGGGGGAGCTGGATATTCCCTTCCTCCTGGAGTCAACCCAACTTTCCCTAAAAACGGCGGACAGTGGCCTGATGCGTACAAGGTAAATACTATATCAGAAAACGGTGCAAATTATTAGGTATGAAACGGGTCATGTCTTCAATGCTGAATAGACCATCACTTGGTAACTATTCCATGTAACGCGATTTCGTTAACGATTTGCGTAGAAAACACAATTCTGTGGTAGTCGGACGAAAGGATGACTCGTTCTAAATAATGAAGATAATTATTACACGACTTACATTATTATTAACGAGTACCCACGCTGGTTGTGCTTATTTACAGAGATTCAAACGATCGCCCGAACCAGAACCTTTCGTAGATCGCCCGTCAGGTGGAAGGAGAGGGGGACCTGGATATTCCCTTCCACCAGGAGTCAACCCAACTTTCCCTAAAAATGGCGGACAATGGCCTGATGCGTACAAGGTAAATACCATATCAGAAAACGGTGCAAATTATTTGGTATGAAACGGGTCATGTCTTCAATGCCGAATAGACCATCTTATGGTAACTATTCCATGTATTGCGAGTTCGTAACCGTGCGTAACACAATTATGTGATAGTCAGTCGAAAGACTGACTAGTTCTAATAAATGAAAATATTACATTTTTACACTACTTACATTATTATTAACGAGTACCCACGCTGCTTGTGCTTACTTACAGAGATTCAGACGATCGGCACAACCCGAACCTTTCGTAGATCGCCCAACAGGCGGAAGGAGAGGGGGACCTGGATATTCCCTTCCTCCAGGAGTCAACCCAACTTTCCCCAAAAATGGCGGACAGTGGCCTGATGCGTACAAGGTACCTACTCGCTATACCAGAAAACAGTGCAAAACGAGTCATGATTTCAATGTTAAATAGACCATTACTGGGTCACCCAGAGCAAATACCTATCTAGCTTGCTATGCATCCCTGAAATTTTCATTATCCTGCATGAAAATTCAACATGCGTGTTATTATATCAAGAATCTCATGAATATCACATTACTATTGAATAACATATAATTTGGACCGATTTGCTTGCGCAGAGACTACCGGATTGAATAAAATTGTATTTCAATAGAAGGGGGTTTTCATTCAATACCAACTAGCAATGCCAATTTTCGAAAATTGAGGGATTTATGAACATGTGGACCATTGTACGAACTTTTATTGGACTAAGTATCTGTTGTATATATGATACAGGGAAAAATTGTGAAAACCTAAAATCTTGAATTTCTTATCCTCAATATGAAATTCGATTCCATGGTAGGAAAGTTTCAATTCTACTATTATTATCAATTACAGTTTTTTACTGTCTTAAATCCAACATAACTTTTATACTATTCTCTCAAAAATTTTATCAACAGTTAAAAGTTTTAATAATTCTTTTGTATAATAAATTCAATTTTTGTGATCTGCATCATTGTTTTGAAATGTAAACTCAGATTTTGCGGAGAAATGGGAAAGATTAGTATTCGTTATTAAAAACAATATCTAAACCAATACGCAACTTCTTTCATCAGCTAACAAACTTCGAGGCTAGTGCTTGATTTGTAAAGATTGTTCGGTAGTTTCTTGTCTCTATAAAGTTCTATAATATTTGAGAGGCGTAATAATGACTCGAGCATGAGATGTTGTCTGTCGTGTAATTAATTTAGAGCTTTTAATCAGTGGTGAACAATTGGGAATTTTAATTTTTTGGAATTTCACACTTTTGAATTCTGATTCGAATTCAGTGCACTTGAAAACTCCTCTATTTGCAATTTCCCGCTCTAAAGACTGTTTACTTTGGCCTATAACCGGGTAGGAAGATCACGCGTAGTAGGGCAATGGAGTAGATTGCCCAAGGCGGGAGGGGGCGTGACGTCATCGTGCTAATGAACTTCAAGAGCCGTTTTACTGATTGGATACCTATCATATAGCACCTTCTTGGAAAGCTCTCGCTGATTTCTTTTTATCGAGCAAACAAAAATAACCATGAAAATTCCCCATTGGTTGTACACAAAATGAATTATAAACTATTCCGTGTAACGCGATTTCGTAAACGATTTGGGTTGAAAACACAATTATGCGGTAGTCGGACGAAAGGATGACTCGTTCTAAATAGTGAAAATATAGCATTATTACAATACTTACATTATTATTAACGAGTACCCTCGCTGCTTGTACTTATTTACAGAGATTCAGGCGATCGGCACAACCCGAACCTTTCGTAGATCGCCCGACAGGTGGAAGGAGAGGGGGACCTGGATATTCCCTTCCTCCAGGAGTCAACCCAACTTTTCCCAAAAATGGCGGACAGTGGCCTGATGCTTACAAGGTATTACCCATATTCTATACCTGCATAAAAATGCTTTTTAATCTTTATGGGACACACGTGACGTCTCTAATTCAAAAATTCTTGAAAGGCAGAAAAATACTCAAATTTTGAAGAACACACCCACCCTACCAGATCGATAGAATTTAAAGAATTTATCACCTTGTTTTTTCAATTCATAGCGATTTTTCCTATTATAGGAACCTTGCAGATTAACGTATCTTTATTCTGCTATGATATAGTCTGAATTTTTCTTATTATTTAGAGAGTCCGGCGTTCAACTCCCGTTTGTCGTTGCATGGCTTGTTCTTGCGGTAAATTGGGTGGATCTCTCCCTCCTGATTTTGGGCATTCCAGTAAGGTAATAAGCAGTAAACCAAGAACTAACTTAGTCGAAATTTCAAAAAAATAGTAGTTTAGCCGAGGCAACAATATGTCATACCTACATAGAAAGTGAGCATTCGTTTCAATTATGCAGTCTTATTCATTTATTTTTTCTCATTGAGCCTAGAAACTACGTGTTTGCTCACTAAGGTCCCAGTAGGAACTATGAGTTCACTCGCCTGGAGGGTAAGAAGTATGGAGAACGTCAACATGACTGTGAATGATCATGTGTGAACAGTGTTAAATCCCATTACAAAGACTGACCAGCTGAATAATTTTAGGATGGCAAGCTGCCACCTGAATATGGAAGGCCAGAAATATCTTCTGTGTACACTACATTCTTATTTGATTTTGCTTCCAAATCTACATATACTTGGGTAGCAGAAGCATTTTTTAACTTTCGGGAGATGAAAAATTTTTTGTGTTCAAAATCAAAATTTCCACTCCATTAGACGTTTTAGAAAGTTATGAACAACATTGGTACCGTGCCTGTCTGTGTGTGTGTGGGTGAGTCGGTCAGGGTGTCCGCAAATCTTTGCAACACGTATTTAATGTCTACAGTTTTCATCCGATTTTGATGAAATTTTTAGGAAATGTACGGGTTAGATAGTAGATGGCCCCCTACCGGTTTCCTCACTAGGATCTTTCAGTTGGAACTATATGTTCACTCACTATATAAGTAGGAATGTTCGCTTACGTTCATCACTTTTTCAACAACACTCAATTTCTTCATTTGAAAACTGAGACTATGAGTACTTATAGTATAAATAAAACGCACCACTACAATCTATTTTATAATTAAAGCAGAGATTCCGACGATCCCCGGAGCCAGCAGCTTTCGTAGATCGTCGAGCTGGAGGATGGGGAGGACGTGGATCCATCCCAATACCCTCCACCCCGCCATTCAACCCCAACAATGGAGGATTGCCTGATGCGTACAAGGTAAGATTAATTGAGGTCAGATGATAATGTGCAAGTATAAGTGGCAGAAGGTCTCGTAGCACCTATACGCTCATATTTGAAAATATGAGCGGTTTAGGTGGACAAAATTATTTTATGCGAATATCGTTTGGGGAATTCGACGCTCATGCGAAATTCACTTACCAAACGTTCCTTAATAATGCTAGTTAGAAATGAAACACTGTGTTCGTATCAAGCGACAAAACTAGATAATGGGGGCAGGCCGAATTCGAATCACGATCGCAGCGAACCTGGCGGTATGGAGGTAGTTTCGGTCCTATACAGATTAGTTGATGTGTATAGTTTGGTGGTTTGGATGCTCGCAAGGTCGCACCTCAAAATTACATTAAATCAAGTATTCAACCCCTAAGTAAAAATTCAGATTAGTTGGAAAAAATGTTGGAATAACTCTTCTAAACAACCACTCCCAGGTGATAATAATAATATATACGCGGGTAAATTGAGCCCTACAAAACATCTTCAATAATACTAGTTAGAAATAAAACACTGTGTCCATATCAACAAACTAGAATGCTTAATTTGTTTAAAATAACTCTTCTAAACAAAAGAGTCTGGAGCATTGAGAAGTGATGCCGGTACTGAGCGCATCCTATCGGATTGACGCCAAACCTCCCCCAAACTATTACATCATCCTGATCTATTTTCTAACTAATCTGAATTTTTGCTAAGGGATTGACTATTTGATGCTATGTATTGTGATATGATGTGGCCAAATATGGCGAAATTACTCAGCTGAAAATGAGCCATAATCAGAGAAGCCTACTTACTACCTGTACGTCAACCACACAAGATCTGGTTCCTATCTATAGTCCTTTAATCTGAGCGGATAGGCTATCTAATACAGAAATAACTGGTTGGTTCGCTGGCCAAATACCTCAAGAAGTTTGAAAAACTGGTTGTGTAGTCGAGTTCCATTTGATTCTATTTGACGAAAACTATTGAAAGATACCGAACTCGATTTTTTGATGATTTGACAATGACTTATATCAGTGGCGAGGACGCCGTATTGTCGTCAAGGACAACTTTTACAGTTTTTATAGTGATTTCAGTCGATTCTATAATGCAAAAACTGCAGAAAACGATACCTAACTCGATTTTTGGATGATTTGTCGACGATCTTCGTCGTGGACGACAAGTTCCTGTCGTCGGAACATCACCAAAACCTATACAGCTAACCCCGGATGTCTAAAGAGTCTACCAACCCAATCACCACTTGATAACTCCAAAATTAAGGCTTATAGCGTGAAACATACACGCATACACACACATGCAGACAAATGCTAGCCGAGTCAAAATAGATACTCACTTCCTCCGTAAATAAACACTTGTGTTACACAACGTCTTGGTTTCCTGTCAGTCCGTATTATGTAGGTATATGTGTAGGCATGTGCTTATCTTTATTTAACAGTGTATGTTCTATTAAGAACAATTCTACACAAGTTTTCCTAATGATTGTTACTGTTTCACAGAATAAAAATTGGTATTGAATCTCACCCACAATCTACACTGGTAGATGGGATGCCTTGGAAGACGGACAACGTCATCCTTAACCAGGTGAACAGAAAACAATTATTATGCATTTTTAATCTGTGTAATAAATTGAATTTATTGGAAATATGGATCATTCTCCATTTTAACTTTTGTTGTAGATTACATTGACGGACCAGTTGAAGTAAATTGTAGTTGTTAAATTTGATCTCATTAGTTTTGAATTCCGTTTAGTAAAGTGCCTACATCTTAGTCGAAGCATTTTGATTCGGATGTGCATTGCACTTTCACCCTAACCCACAGACATGTAAGTTTATGAATAATTCTAACCTTGAGTTATGTTTCCCTAATTTTACAGACTGTTACGGATTTTCCTGCTCAAGTGTCTGGTACCTACTGTGATAGATGTTACATCAAACTGCTGCCATTCGACGTGTCTTTCAACTTCAAAACGAATGAGATTGATCTCGAAATGATGGAAAACATCAATACCTATATATTCGTTAAGCAAATAAAACAGTTTTATCGTAACTATTAACGCTATGAATTGTTATTTCAGTATTCCAATCGCACCTTTAACACCATACAGCTGCAGAATTGCTGAATTTCTGAATAGAAAACTTGATAACTTGCAATGAAGGGATAGAACTTGTAAGAAAAGGCGATCTTAATACCTGCTACCTATTGAAACAGCTATCTAAATTACCCGCCGAACTGTTTTGTTCCCCAAACTGCTACTAGAATTAGTTGGCGTCGCCATCACTGATTCCCATGCCAGGGAGCCAGATATCTGATTTATGTGATAGGTATGTTGGGTGCCACATTGGAGGGTAAAGTAGAAATAGCTATCTACACAATTTGATTGAAAGAATGAACTGTATTATTATATGGAAACGTAATAGGTCCCTAAACAAGGAGGATACCTGGTCAAATAGCTGTACACTACACCACTAAACTGTCATGTCCCCCAAACTGCTGCTAGAGTGAGTTGGCGTCGTCATTGCTGATTCCCATACCAGATTGCTAGATACCTGATTTAAGTAAGAGGTATGTTGGGTGACTTACTGAATGGAGGTATGGGGGGGGGGGGGGGGATAAACAGAAATCTACATTACCCACTCAACCGTTTTTTTCTCCAAACTGCTACTAGAGTGAGTTGGAATCGTAATTACTAATTTCCGTGCTAGAGAGCTAGATATCTGATTTATGTAATAGGTATGTTGGGTGTCATACTAAGTGGTAAGAGGGTGGGGAATAAACAGCTATCTACATTACCCACTCAACTGTGTTGTTCCCCAAACTGGTACAGAGTGAGTTGGATTCTTCATTACAGATTTCCATGCCAAATATCTGATTTATGTAATACCTGGGTATGTCTGGTGTTATACTGAAGGGTTAGAGGTTGGGCCAAAAAAAGCAATCAGCATTATTCTCTAAATTGTTTTGTCCCCCAAACTGTTATTGGAGTGAGATACCTGACCATGTAGTAGGTATGTTTCGTGTCACACTGAAGGGTAGGAGGGTTGGGCACTCACACAAACAGCTGTCCTCATTACGCCAAAACCATCATTACCATACTAAATTAAACAGGAGTGTGTCAATTGTGTATAGGCTGGTAGGAAGTAATCCTCTATAAAATCTGCTATCTCTTTTGTAATAAACGTAAATTAAATACACTCACACATGTCAATTTTCAAGAGAAGAAAACTATTATCTAATACTCTCACTCGTTTACTATTTATATGGTTCTATTGATCATATTTAGTGGTCTGTACTTTTCACAGCCGACAGAATTTTTTGTTTGTTTTGTTTACATCATTGTCGAATGAATAGATATAGGAGTTGTAATCTTCAGCCACACACAATGTTCTGCATTTTTCACCCGACTTCAAAAGAAAAGCAGGAATATATTATACGTATGGGAAGGACTTTTTTCTTTTCTGTTATTCTGTTTATGCTCGAATAATTCCTGAATAATCCTCTTTGTTCGATGAAAACGGTGGTTACATTTGTTAGTAATGGTGATTAATTTTCGTACAAGGATTTCACATTCGCGCATGCGAATCAGCTAATAATAATAATATCGTTAAGAAATTAATATGATATGATTACATTCGCTTTTCCTGACCACCCTCTGAATTTGAGCTATACCAAACAGCAAGGCCTTGAGAAAATGAACCTTGATTTTACCTTTGCGCAAGCGCAAAGCGAAGTATTGAGTTGTGAACAATGAAAAGAAGAATGCATTCGAGATACCATCTACAGTCTAACCCTCACATTTCTGGAGAATTCTAATAACATCTAATGAAAACTGGAGAAATGAATCTTGTTGAGAGAATTTGAGGAAACACAGAAAGAAGCACACACATAGACACGAAACCAAAATGTTAAGAAACGTCTAACATGGAAATTTTGAATGCGAATCAGAATAAAACAAAACAAATGAATCCATTATATACCCGAATATGATGTTCTGATCATTCTCTTAACTCCTTATATATGAGCATAGACCCATAACTTATTGCAGCCTAAATACAATTTTAGAGTTTTTCTTTTGACGTAATACGTTTCAACTGGCTGATATTTACATATATATCCAGATGAACTTGAATCCATAATTTGAGCAGGAAGTGACGCGTTTTTTATTAGTCAAGTGCTTCTGTGTATCATTCGATTGTTCTCCTCTTTTATCACACTGACAAGGACAGTAACAGTAAACGCTTTTATGTGCTGTATATACCGAGTGCACCTGCTCCCAATTACATAATAATAATACGGCTACACTAAACTGTAACAGCTGGATGGCCCTTGGACCGTTTTATTGCACGTTGAGAGCTCCCGCAGAAAAACGGCTGTCATAAATACCTCGCATGACCAGGTAAAAAATGTAGCAGCTCCCACTCGTTCGAGCCGTAAAGAAGCCAGGAAGTATGCACACCTTTGGGGATGTCGGGATAAAATCCGTCGATAAAACCGTAGGTTTTAAAGGTCGTAATGTTTATGGTGCGACTAAGATGATCTTAAGGCAGTGAAATCGGACTTGTTCGTGGAAGTAGCGAAGAGACTGTTTCGCCAATGGTTAAATGAAGAAAGTCGTGATGGTAGTGGGTCAGTCAAGATCTACAGAGTGCTTCCATTACCCTCTATACCGATCTATCATGATTGTTAGTAATTAATAACCTCCAAAAAAGACGCTCCACGTACAAAATATGCCAAGCCACAAATTGCGTGTTATCATCTGATTCGGGCCAAGCCGATAGAGGACTTGCTGGACGCAAAAATGAATCCTTCCACATGAGGCTACCGAAGCAAGATTATCCATGTAGGAGGAACGCTTTTAGTGGCAAGTTCAAATCCATCTACAGCGTATTCATTTTATCGACATAATTTCGTGGCGTATTAACATTATTTTGCCCTTCTATCTGAACATAGGTATCCAAAATACCGCTTTCCATAAAAATAGGATGAATAAAACTATTAAAACCAACGGAAAAGGAGTTTGAGGGCTGAGAGATTTGCGTTTCCCAAATAGGTATGAAATATAAAAGGTGGGTAGACAAATTGTTTCCTCCGTGGCTTTCTATCATTTATAAGTTATTGTTCTTGTGGATTTAGTATCTTCACAGTTGCGAAAGTAAAACTTACTGAGTTGTCTCCTTTGGCTTACTGTAAGGTCATACATGAAAATATAGAAGCTCGACTTCCACCCAAGCTTACCGCCTGCCTTTAGTTTGTGATTCTATTAGTATGTGATTCTCGTATTTTTAATTTCTATCTTTATCTTCAATTTTTGAATTTTAGTCTTTCATAACTTGTCTAGTTTAGTGTCGTTTTTTTTTGTCTTTACTTTAGCAGTAATGAAGGCCAATCTGCCGTTTAAGTTTTAACGATTTTCAAAGAAGACGTGCCGGGCGTTGTGCTACCTCTAAAGCAGGCTGTTGACAACAGCGTCGACTGTTTGATTCGTTATTTGAGATGCAGATGAGTAAAACTGGGTACGGAAAGGAAATTCGACCTCATCAAATTAGTTGAGGATGTAAAGAGTAGGAATATTCCGATTAATCAGTCGAATCGCCGTCTCCTAGTGCATTTCATTCATTCTGTTACTCTTTTTGACTGTGTTTGGGAGTGAGACGCCTCTTCAACGGATTGGTCGATTGTCACCTATGGCACAACCGTACTGGTAAATGTGGTGGTGGATTTTGCAACAATTGCTGAAGGCCTGTACTGAATTTTTGCTCTGCAACTACTTCTCACAATGAGAACTCTGTATTTTCTATGATAGGAGATATATCGGGAATAAGGTGATAAAGTGAGTACACAGATTAAAAGGAATTACTTTTGATAATTTATTCGAGACGTAAGTGTTGCTCCAAAAAGATTCTACGGGATCTATCTCACTAACCTGAGAGGAATTTACCAATAACTGGTTTTACAGCTTGAATGGAAAAACACCGCAGGGGTTCCCTTTTGGATAGAGGGATCAAATCTGATGGGACTGCAAGAGAGGATAATCAATAGGTATGTATTATATACTATATTAAAATCGTCATGCAAAATGGAGATGGATGATCAAGTGCAACTTACGGTTGATTCGAGAGACAGCGAGCAAGTCAGTAGTGGGAGGGCGGAGTCACTTGAAGCGACGCCGTCCCCTCTTTCCTTCCATGCTTGGAGCGGCGCCCAACAACATCAGGGTAATGGCAGCGACCATGTCATGGTGCGGGGTGTGGTGCGGGAAAAGTGCCACGGAGTTCTCGGCGGGAGTGCTCCGTGGTACGACCACCCGCGTCCTGTGAGGACCTTACTTGAACTGTTGGTCATTTTATAGGGGCACTTCCTTTCATCCCACTCTTCCTCCTCAACCTTCAGCAACTTCCTTCATCCCTAGAGCCGGTTTTGGGTAAGCCTGGGCGTCCTCTCCACTTCTTTTATTTATTCATTTTCTTAAGTTAATGGTTAATGGAGTGCCACCTCCGCCTTTGAGGGGAGTTTTAAAAAAAAAAGTATATTTATGTCCTTTCAAAATAACTTTTAATGCCACTTCTCGACGACCAATTTTGATGAAACTTGGTACGTATGCAATCTGTAACATGGCGGAGATAAACATGTATTAGGGGCCGCTGACACAGGAGAGGTCATTGTTCAGCTGATTGAGTTCCAAAGCCATTTTGTCTCCTATTTGACACAGGAATCCGAAATTTGAGCGTAAGGCTCAAGGGAGAATGCTGAAGACGAATGAGAGGTCATCGATCAGGAGAGTGAGCTACGAAGCCATTTCGTCTCCTATTCAATGCAGAAACGTCTATTTGACGCGGATCTCCTTACAAAAAAATGCGCTATCATGTGACTCACTTCGTGAGCACTGCTCTACTTTTTTATTTTGAAATTTTTTAAAATTCGGTTTTTGTGATCAACGTATCTCTTGAAACAAAAACCAAAAAATTTTGAGGCAGTAAGAGGAGGGGGATTAAACAATTTTCTTAGTCAACTACCACGGTTCATTATTGAAAATGCTTATAACAAACCAACAGTAAGAGTATCCCTTACACACCCATTGGTCGGACTCATTACTAAATACCACCATCGTTCTGTCTGCCATCACCACGGCACCTCAAAAAAACGCACCCTCTCAATATAATTGGGTTCGCACCTTGGAATTGTCGGCACGGAGCCTAAAGACGGGAAAAAATATGGACATAAGGAACGCAATTTAGATTAGAGTTCCCTCACTCTCCCTCTACCCTTCGAAAAGTATACGGATTTTTACCGTCGAACGCGCTGCCTACCTTTCTCTATATAAATTGATGGTTTCATTTAAAACCTATTAGAAGGGAAAATCTCGGTAAAAAGACTTTAGCGTAACGAGTTGGCGAGGTGGCGAAAAAACGCAGTAAATAACAATCGTTGGTGTATGAGAGCGCTGGATCGAGGGGCTTCGCCGAAAAATATCTCCTCCAACCTACCTCGATTTTAAACCGTTTAACAGTTTCCTTTCGCTGAAGGTGTCTGGCGTTTTTTTTAAACGAAATATTGCTTCCTGGAATTGGAAACGGGGACAATCCTTCCTTCGTTTAATTTTTTACCGAAAAAAAAAGCTCAACTCTTGATATAATCTTGATATATTATGTTGGCTGGTTTCCAAGACTCCTGTGTTGCGTTTTTCGCGCAGTATGGATTCCTGAATCCTGGAGTAATAGAGTTCAGAGCCGAACTTTGAAAATGCTTGTGTTTTATTAAAATGGCGTTTTGGTTTATCATTTTCTATAACGAACGTTTGTAATGGACAACCTTTTATTATGGCTTTTCAGCAAATATTAATGAAATGTAAGTACATGCTCAGCATAAGTTTATGTGCCTATTAATTGTTTAAAGTTCTAGTTCATCAATAAACTTCTTTTGACTAAAATTCAGCTCAAAACATAAATTTCGATTTTTATCAATTTTTAGTGGTATATATATGTCTTGTCATAGAAACATAAGGAGTCAAAATAACAGAAGAAGAAGAACCTGAAACTGGCTAGGTACAAACAAAATTTACATGGAAACAAATATATAAATACTATAAATAAAATACAAGTAAATATAAACACACATGATCAACAATGAAAACATTTAGCCGCATTAATAAAATCCTCAAAACTAAAGGGAGTAAGGCCTCGTAAAAATATATTGACTAGTTGCTTAAAACCCTTCCTGTCTTTCTCGTTGTTTCCATAATTATGAAATGAATTTAGTTAGGGCTTTGATATAGCCAGCCCACGCTCTGTAGGGGTAGTTTAGCCCTCCAAGGGCTGTTTTTCTATTGGCCACAATAACGTGGCTTCCTATTGGCTGTAATGGTCCTTAGGCCCAGTATAAATAGTACCTGCCTAAGTCATGTTTCTTATTCTGAAATAAACCACCTAAAGAGATACTTTGAGTTATTATTTTCTACCTCAGGCTTCTCATTTCTTACATCCTCAGCTGGCTTCTTCATTTTTGTCCTAAAACCAAACCATCTTTCCTCACGTATTCGCTTGGTACTGTTATATTCAGAGAAAACTCACGCCGTTGAGCAGGTTTCATTAAAATCGGCCTCGGCAGCGCAGTTGTCAAAGACGTTGTCTCTGAAGAGCTTTCCTCTCAAAGAAAGAAGACACGAGTTTCAACACTGCCGAGGTAGATATCAAAAATTTTTGGGCCTTTAAACTACCGCCTGCGAGTTAGATATCGCTGAATTACTCGATACAGTTCAACATAATCCTTTTTAATTTCTGTATATTTCTATTCGGTGGCCCTTCATATTGTCATATCATTTTATTGTGGATTTCTTGCGGAACCAGCCTAATAGAACCGTTGCCCAAAGGTCAATCTTGTTTGCGTATTGTTTCATTCGCCCCCACAATAGGTATGGATATACCAATTATAACCATAGACTACATGTAATAGTTATGGACTAGTGATCAGCATAGAATATCAAATATCAAAATAGTAAACCGTTGTAAAATAATTTGGATCGTTTTTCCTTGGTCATTTGTAAAGGGGTCTACAGAAACATTCATTGACCCATAGGATATTGGGGAAGTAATCACAATAAATGGAAGTGTTATATTTTGCAGTCCTTAGAGAATACCAGCCATACGAATACATCCATCTCTAGGAATCTTGTGGCGACCCAACTTCATTATCAAAGGCGAGCCACGAAGCTATCGTGTGCAGAATTCCTTGGTACATTACTAAGGTTTCTACAGAACTGTGAATTGAACCTTAGGATGTTGGGGAAGTAATCACAAGTTGCAGTGTTATAATTTTTAGTCTTTACTGTATACCAGCCACACGAAGATAGCCATCTCTTCATTAACAAAGACGAGCCATAAAGCCACTATGTGGAGTTTTCTTTAATAAATTGCGAAGATTCCAACAGATTGGTTCATTGACCCTTGGGCTTTTGGAAAAGTAATTACAAACTGGAGAGTTATATTCACAGTCTTTAGGGAAGGTCAGCCACAAGTTAATAGTTATCTCTACCAATTTCGGGACACCCAACTTCAATATCAAAGACAAGGCGTAAAGCCACCGTGTGTAGTTTTCATTGGTACTAAGATCTCTACAGAACTGTGCATTGCTCATTGGGGTGTTCAGAAAGTAATCACAAACTGTAGTGTTATAATTTGCACTTTCTAGGGAATATCAGTCATATGAAGATATTTATCTCTAACAATCTCGTGGACACAGTTTTTCTTTTGGTACACTTTAGGGTTTCTACAGAACTATGCATTGACACTTGGGATGAAGGGAAAGTAATCACAAACTGAAATGTAATAATTTGCAGTATTTGGGGAATATCAGCCACATGAAGATAGTCATCTCTTGCAATCTCTTGGACACACGAATTCATTATCAATGATGAGCCATAGAACCAGTATGTGCAATTTTCCTTGGTACATTATTAAGGTTTCCACAGAATCGTGCATTGGCCCTTAGGATGTTGGGAAAGTAATAAAAAACTAAAGTGTTATAATTTGCAGTCTTTAGAGAATATCAGCCACAGGAAGATAGTCATCTCTTGCAATCTCTTCGACACACGAAATCATTATCAATGATGATCCATAGAACCACAATGTGTAGTTTTCCTTGGTAAATTACGAAGATTTCTACAGCACAGTTCATTGATCTTTGAGCTGTTGGGAAAGTAATCACAAACTGCAATGTTATAATTCACAGGCTTTAGGGAATATCAGCCACATGAAAATACTCATCTCCAGCAATCTCGTGGACACCCAACTTCATTATCAAAGATAAAGCCACTGTGTGTAGTTTTCGATTATCACACGGTCGTTACCCCTTTATTGTGTTTCGACCTTCTTTCCCTCCAAACCAGAAAAAAAAACTTCGTTAGCTCGGTCGTCGGATGATTTAAAAAAACGAAAAAATAAACTGGGACGCGAATGAGCCCGGAAAGTTTTTACCCCCTCCCCAAAGAAATTGTCGACCCATTAAAAACGGGTCATATATACCCCTCCGGGGATTTTTTAATAATTATTTCCCGTCTGAGACAAATTAAAACCATTGCCGTTTTTTCCGCGTAATTCGCGTAATTCATAATTCCACAGCGCAGAGTCGCTCTAGAGAAGCGTAATACCCTACTTTCATTCTGCTTTTTTTTTTAATGTCTCCCCTCAAAAGCGTAGCAAAGAGAATATTATCCTTCGAGAAGGACTAATTTGTCCAAACGCAGTTGACAAAATAGTGCCCATCAGCTCGAGTGGTGTAGAATTTGTTCGAATTAGCGAGAAAAACGGTACTCCTGTCTCAACCAAGGCCTTTTACGGAAGACTAAGGGGTTTGCGAGTGGGTGAGCCTCCGGCGGTTTATTCTATTAGTTCGTCTCCATTTTAGGTAAGGTTATACGTTTCCAGGTTGGTTGAATTCATTTATGACGAATATGAGTTTCTTGAGAAAACAGAAACACACATAATGTTGAGTTACTTGAAGGAGAGTGGTTGGATGTCCTATTTTTGCCGAGATTGCAAGCAACAGGATGCGCTAGAAGGAGCAGTAGAACAGGGATACTTTTTCATGAAGTGAAATATTCAACTTTCTTGTATTGGAATTTCTCATTTTTGATCTAATTTTTCGAATATGCCGCCTTTGAAAACCTCCGACTCCAAATTTTCAGCTCTAAAACTCCAAATAGTTGGAACAAAAAGATTCAGAGAAACTGGATTTACGTCATAAGTGGACGTTGCTTTTACACTGTCCCTGAACTAAGTCGGACTGGGTGAACGCGAAGCTCCCCGTCAAAAGTGAAAGTCATTTGCGCTGTACTCGGTGCTCCCCGGCAAGATCTAGTAGGCATACGCGAAGCGTCCAGTGCCGAGAGAATGGGTGTACGTGATGCTCCCCCTTCCCCTCTCGAGGCGTTTCGAGCCTTATCAGTGATGTGAACGGACCGGCTCTAGTGATCATCGAACAACATGAACTTATCCTCGTTTCGGTAGATAGTTTTAAATTTTATTTCCAAAAACCGTTGGCAAATGAAATGAGTCTGAGGAAGTGACTTATGAAGTTATTTCATGATTTTAAGCGAATCAAATTCGTAGTTAGGCACAAAAACTGCTCACATTTCAACTCAATTTAACACAAATGTAGTACGATAATTTTGTAAAATTCTGTTCATTCCAGGTAGTTAGAGCTGCAATTGATGAGGCCCCTTCTACTAACATCATTCAGTTCCACGATGTTATGAACTTGAGACGTATTGCTTATTGGGCCAAAATACGAAAATTAGGATCGCGACTTCCTCAAAATAGACGTGATGTATTCGAAGCCTTGCGAATGTTGGACACCACAACATCGAAAGGAGAGGATTTTCTACTCCACATAGATGAAATTCTTTCATGTAAAAACCAGCCAAGATTCGGTATTTGACGACTGACCAGTTCGATGTTTATTTACAAGTAATTTCACTTGGAGACGACGATCACGATATTATTCTGTGATAAATTAACTTTGTTTTAATATATATACTATAATTATTCGTGCATGCTGTTTTTTTCACCAAGCTCCCTTATGAACTACCCAGATCTACCTTGCAGTTTATTTTATGTTTCATCAAATTATTATTCATTAATATTTTTCATTTTGACATTTGTAATGCCAAAAGTCTAGGTTACTGGATTAGGTGACTTTCGTATATAGGTGACGGGGAGCTTCGCGTACATGAAGAGAAAGGAGGCGGGGAGCTTCACGTACATGAAGAGAAAGGAGGCGGGGAGCTTCGCGTACATGAGGAGAAAGTAAGCGGGGAGCTTCACGTATAAAAACTCGTCGATGGGGAGCTTGGGGTATGCGCCCGTCGGACTCACGTCTTCTCTTGAATTCATTCAGTAAACCACACCTAACTTATAAGAGGTCGTAACAGAAATAAACCTGTGTTTAATAATTTGCAACAATTTCCTTCAATTTTGCATTTTTTCACATACAACCGATAATTTAGATAGTTTTAAAGAACAATTCCAATGAATTGTGGTTTATAATTGTTCCGTGCCAAAATATAACAGTGTCACCGTTATCGTCAGCCATCAGTCACCATCTTTGTAGGTATGTGGAGAACGTAGTTAATTACGAAAAAGCAGTAAGCTTTTCTTAATGTTGAGTAAGTTGGAGGAAGAAGGTTAAATATCCCATTTCTGTCTACGATAATGCGTCAAAAGATTGCAGATAGCAGATACAACGGGCTGAATAACAATTTTTCGATCGACAACACTCGCATTGTTTCTACCTTTGTCAAACCACACTCATATGTGCTATCTCTTTTCATTCAGTTTATTTGCTCAACTCTTGAGTAAATATTCTCGACTTTACTTATGATCAATTCAAATTTAATAATTCACAGCTGAAGTGAAAGAGTCGAATCGTCAAGAAATCGTTTAGTTAAACTGAATGATGACATGTATTTGACGGAATTAGGCACTTTTGAGCGGGGTTTTAGGGCGTTAAAGTTAGGTTGTAGCTGTCCCCTATTAGGTTCATTGATCGCATGTAAATACCTACATCACTTTGCGCATGATTTTCCAATCTCGTTTAAATTTGAAGGATGGTCGGGGAATAAGAATTTAATCGTCCCGTATAAATTCCAAGACGATCGTATCAATATTCGCAACTGCGCATGCGCTAATGTGAAATCTTTTTAATAACCATCATCGCATCAGATTTTTAAAGGTTTAAGCCGCACCTCAACCAGGAGGGTCATTAGCGGCATTGAGCAAGCTGTCTAAAAGGACACTGTGAGTGGCACGATTCTAACTAAGGGGAGCCATGTTGCCATCCTTGACCAAAAAGGAGCGCCATCATGGACTCCACTGGCATATCGGAGGGGGAAAAATGAGGGGTACAGTGATAACCACTGTTTAGCCCCTCAAGTGGATAAAAAAAACCCAAAAATAAAATAATACAACTAAGACTAGATGTAAAATAGGCTAATAAATTCATGCTACTATATACAATCAGAAAAATGAAATAAAACTATGACTATATAAATATATCACAGATCAGATATCGTAGTTCGTAGTAGAGCTCAGCGGCTCTCAGGTACAACAACAGAGATCGGACCTTGTCTGGTACGGATAATACATCAACCCATTGAGGGGGCTGAGGTCATCGCATCAGTTTTCATTTGATTTTTATGAAATTTTCAGCGAATTTGCGGGTTAGGCTGAGGATGGTTCCCTACAAATTAAATCACTCAAAAATAATTTTCAGTGAACAAGCGAACAAGCGTAAAATCCATTAAGGGTCACTTTCACACTGCCTATTTGTTTAATCTCGCTCAAATGAGTGGAAAAGGATACTTGGGAAATTACGAGAGTTTCGTCAAGATCGTATCATTGAAAGCTGCTGCGCAAACGCAAACATTAAATTGTAACTAGCTTGCCTTCTGCATTTTTCATCCGACTTCAATGAAATTTTCAGGGATTTTACGGCTCAGGCTGTAGATGGTCCCCAATGAACTTAATCGCTCTCGACTATGTGATATACGTATACGTAGCTAATCACAGGATCAATCAAGGATCATTTTCTCATACCATAATTTACCGATTTTGACATTTTACGTTCCATGGAACCCCTATGGAATCTCTTGAGGTTATTTAAAACATTTCAATGATCATGTTACAGATACTTGGCAGACGCATTTCTCCCTATAAACCAATTCTTTTTGCAAATAGTCCTATTTTTCACGTATCATTTGACTCAATGAATATTTATCTATGGAATCGACCTCCCCAGCGCCTCCCTAATTCGATAAATTTGGCTTTTGGATGCCAACCCATAACTTGATGCATTTACTCACTCATTGTCTTTTCTACTATCTCTGCATGTCTTCTCTACTCTTCTCTTCATGCTTCGTAATGCTCCAATTGGATTAATTTTGTAATAATGTCTGTACCTACTGTTACATATCTTTCTTGTTTTTTTTCATTATTGTATTTTTATGTAAATTGCATTTATGATGCGAACGTTCCTCTGATTATTTTGTTGTTTATGGGACTTGTCCCATAAATAAGTATATAAAATTTAAAAAATGAAAATGAAAATTTCCGTGAAAAACGAAGTTATACAATGGCTCCAAGAAGTTGAAAATACAAGTTTTTCAACAAAGTACGAATCGAAATGATTGAATGCAAAATACAACAGCATCTAATACATGAGTACACAGAATAGAATGCAAATTAGGGCTATAACTCATGTTTGCACGAACAGAAATTATCTAAAGGTCAATCCACTCAATAATTCAAAATTTCATCAAAATGGATTCTTTTGTCTCCGAATGTCATCCAATGTCGGTTCTGCATATGCGTAATAGTTACCTATTATTCGAGCAAATGTGAAAATATACATAAGGCATCACCCTGGACCCCACAAACTCCTGAGTTTGAACAAAATCGAGCCAACAGATAATAAGAAATTGACGGTGTAAGAAAGTAACGTTTGAGCATACGCACAGACTGCCTTTGAACCAACGGAAAAGGAAATTTATAGGGGACCGTCTAGGAGCTAAACTGCACAATCCCTGAAAATTTCATACAAATCTGTCCATTAGTCTTGGAGTTTTGTCTGTGTCGATCAATTTTAGTTAGGCGCATGAGCAATGGTTCTTATTCCGCCAATCACGATTCAATTTACAGAGTATTTTTTTACAACATTTGCCCAACTACCTACCGAGTTTGGATGAAATCGGACCAAAAGATAGTGCTACTATTGACGATATTGTAAATTATAGAGAACCTTCTCGGAGCTAACCCGCACAATCCCTGAAAATCTCACCGAAATCGTTCCATTAGACTTGGAGTTTTGTCTGTGTCAATCGATATTAGTTTCGCGCATGCGCGATGTTAATACTCCACCAATTGCAATATAATTTACAGGGCATTCTTCTAGAACATGTACCGAATTACCTACCGATTTTGAACGAAATCGGAACAACAGATGGTAAGAAATCGACGATATGAGAAATTCGCGTTTGCGCATGCGTACAGGCTATTAAGGATCCGACGGCATTGAAAATTATAGGGAACATCTAGGAGCTAACCCGCATAATCCCTGAAAATTTCATCGAAATTGAACTGAAACTAAATTACTGATGTAATAATACTTACCATCCGCACTTTATCTATTCATTAATTTAAGGTGAATTTTATTAAGAATTTGTCTTGTTGAATTTAAGCAATCATTTTATCTCTCATCAGAGTTCTAGCTGATGGTAACAGTCCGTTTTGATTAAGCTGAAAAATCGACTTTGTCGCCCCAAAATCACATTCTGGGCCACTGTTCCTTCGGGCGAATGCAGAGCTTCTCAGCCTTTGGTTGTTATGAAGCATAAATTGACTTACCAGTTTAATGTCTTTACTGTGTAGATGAAAGCTGTAGTTTGTGTTGAGACATTAATTACCCGCTCATAATTTCTGTTAGTGAAAAAACCGAAAAAAGGGGTACTCCGGGTAATGGACAAGTGCCCTCCCATTTTTCATGGAGGAGGGCAAATGAAAGCTAAGACGTAACCCGTAGATTGCGAAGCGAAATTACTCCAACCAGCAGCGCCCCCTTTTCACGAGCCAAGGTGGAAATTACAGGGGAGAAAATTGGGGAGGGGAGCGTAAGAAATAGCTTGGAAGTAAATAACATTAGAAGATGATTATACGTACATGTGATATTATATAATTAACGGGCTCCTTTCCTAGGGGGAGTGGGAGCTCCCGAGTTTCGCACTTTGGTAATCTCAAACCTTGGCTGGAGAAGGTCTTAATTATAAGTTCCGGAGAAACGCTCGTTTCTGAAGGGAAAGATTAGGGGTTGGAAGATTACAATTATCTGAAGGAGAGACTTCTAAAATGATAGCGCTCCTTGTCACAGGAACGAGTGTAATTTATTTACTTATTATTAATTTTTGTTTATCGTGTTCACATAAAAATCAACCTTTTGTGAAAATTTAAGTGATTGCCGTGATTAAATTTCTCTTTCCTCTACTATATTTTTATATTATTTGAATATGAGGGTTATTAAATGAGATACAGAAATAAATCACCGGAATTCTTATATGACCAATTTCTTTAAATGACGCTTCAAGAAAGGTATAAGAGCGAGGATTATCTGACTCCTCCGTTGTCGAGATATTTATATTGAATTGAACAGTTAAATTATGGTAATAAGATACCGCACTGGGATGTAGGTATGTGAGGATAGCAATTGGGTTGGGGGATGACAAGGGAGGTTTCAAAAAGCAAGAGGGGAGGGGGGGGGGGGGGGGAGTGGAAGGGGGCACTAAGTAGGCAGGGCAGGGGTATGTGGTTAAATTTTTAAGGGTAAAAGTTTCGGGTATACCTACTGCCCATTTTGCCTATGGAAGAGGGAGGGGATTAGGGGCGCCAGGACAGTCAATATTAGAAGGGGGGGGGGGGGGTCGTAGCCAGGCTCTGCTACCATAAGACAATGGCAGGTGATGGGAAGACAGTAGTTACTCCTTCAATGGGGAGAGGAGATCAACCTGCTCCTCCCAGAGGATGTCTTGAAGGTTGAATAAACCTCGGGAATATCTCCAGCTGCAGCGTTTGCAAAAATCGAAAAGGAGGAACGACTCCTATTTATCACAGGGTATACATCAATAAGGTGTAAATGATAATTAATTGCAATATAATAATAAATTAATATTAATGCTGTATGATAATAATTAATAATTGTGTATGATAATTAATATGCAAAAAAGAGTGAGGAAGCTTTTACCTTGGGACAGGGTGAATCTCGAATGACGAGAGGAGTAGAACAGCGATCGGTTCACTCAGCGTTCTGTGGAACGCTCCGGGTAACATTTAGTTAAAACTGCTAATACACTTTATCAACCCCAAAAAAAAAAAAAAAAAAAAAAAAAAAAAAAAAAAAAAAAAAAAAAAAAAAAAAAAAAAAAAAATATATATATATATATATATATATATATATATATAAGCCAAACATGGAACATGCTGAAACATGGAACATGCTTTCTTTCCGTTAATTCGTAAATGTAAATAAATTTAAAACTACGACATAAATGTTTTACTAATCGAAATTAGAACAGAGTACCTAGGAAGGTAATTTCTTCAATAACCATAACCAAGATTAACTTTTCAACCAAGTGACAAAAAACAAGCAGCATTGTTTACTATATCCAATTATAACATAAATAAATATAAAACTACGACATGAATAGAAGGATAAGTACAAAAGAAATGCCTGATAAATTGAGAGCTTTCCAACGAGTGGAGAACGATTTTTGTCCGGTGAAAACTAAAGAAGTTTCATTTCCCCAGCAACGGCTTGATTGTTCGTGAAAATCAAAAGAAAACATTTCGTGACACATCCGCGTGACGTTTTTCGCTAGTTAGTCCAAGGCTAAAGCATGTTCCATGCTAAAAAATTCTCCCCACAAATTGTTATTTTAGGCCCCTTTGAAGATGTATATACATATTTAAAAAACTAATAATTGATTACAATAATATTAAAATCGAGACATGTAGCATGACCACATGAGCAAATTTGCGTAGTTTTTCTCGACAAATTTGTCATATTTATTAATACTGATTTGGCTGCATTGAAAATTATAGGTACCTATTAGGAGTTAACCCATACAACCTCTGAAAATTTCATCGAAATAGGACTGAAACTTTGTATAGTTTTAGGCGTGACTAGGAATTACCACGGACAGACAGACTGACATCAGACAGACAGACAAACACGGAACCAAAAAGCAAGTAGAAATTTTGATTTTGGAGGACAACATTTTTTTCGACTTCTATCACGAACACAAAGCTTTCCTACCTTCGGTAGTGAGGAAGCAGAATGAATGCGAGTGTTGATCTATTTCCAAGGGAGCTACCTATTCATTTTGTGCTAGACTTGATAGTGGAAAAAGTTTCATACAACACGGAAAAAATCAAGAAAAAAAGCAATCATCATCTTTCAAGTGGACAGTCTGAAATGATAACCTACCAAAATATAAAAATATTACCAACTTTCATTTTGATGCCAGAATAGCAATGTGTAGCGGACAAGAAATACTGTTGGCTCCACTTTTATTAGCTTTTGTACACTAATTTTTGGGCTGAGAATAGTATCTTGGATGCTAACTAATTGATCCGCGGATCGGCTAATCTGGTAATAAAAATTGATGGTGGAACGGTGAAAATATTGACTCGCGGTTGTCATCTCGACCTTGTGTTACTACACTCGGGACTTGAGGGGGCGCCGAAAGGTCTCCGAACGCAAACCAACCGGCGCCTTTTCAACCAAAAGAGCAAGAGAGGCGAGTGACTCGAATGCAGTGACACCTAGCGGTAGACACGCGGACTCTGATCCAGAAAACGGCTCAAAGCTCCCTCCAAATTCAAAATACGACCGAACGGTTTATTAAACTTTTCTCAGCCAATAATCGACAGATTTCAATGATTCTTGCAGCGTTCGTCGTATTTTCGAAACCCCTATGTATCACATAGAAATTATAAAGTAAAATTGTTAAATGGTATCTGAATTTGAAAATTTCAGAGGAAAGATGGAAGATGGGAAATTTTAAAACCAGGAGACTGCCGCAAGAATCATCAAGATCGGTCCACTATGGGTCGAGAAAAGTTGAAAAAATGTCATGTATACCATCCGGCACCCCCTCAACTCTCGTTGGTAGAAATGGCCCTTATAGTAATAAAGTTTAACGAGTAGATCAGTAATCTGAGCTATGTGTAATAATTTGCAGCGCTCTATAGTCTCCTATACACGAGTGTTAGGATAATGCCTTCATTTTTCGAGGTTTCCGTTAACGAGTCCAGATGATGAAAGCGAGATTTGCAATCTGTTATGACATAATGAAGGTCTCCACTACTTCTAATTTCCCATTTGCCGGGCTAAGTGAGAATATCTCATTAATTTTTAGCGGATTAACCAGCAAATGAGAGGGAGAGGGAAGCTCGGCCGGAGATGACGTCATTGTGTACCTGAAAACAACCGTCTTCATGGAAGCGACACACAATTATGCTCGTCATGCACAGCGCTCTACACCCTACACCTCAATCGAATTATTTAACCCCTTAACTACGCACAACTCTCCCCTTTTCACGGAAACTGCCGGTTTACTTCTGATTGGATTTAACCCTCCATGCCTTGAGTTTTTTCCTCCTTCCACGTGTCGAACATTTCCGCAACTCGGGTTCGAGGAACTTTCAAAAGTACCTTCCTAACAAGTTAAAAAATGTATGACATGATACCAGACGATGCACTGCACTCGCACTAGCCTCACTTAGCTATAGTAACACGGTGTTGAAGTTTCTTTCATCGTATCTTGTTTTTCAGCACTATTTATTCTATCTGGAGAGAATTACGTAGGGATGGAGGGAGAGTGATATATATATATATAGATTTAATATTATACTTCCGACTCTACCTATAATGGGTAACAAAAACATGGATTTCACTTTCGAAATTTTTGAAAATGTTTTTGTTTCCAATCTTTTCAAATTTCCACTCGCATTTTACGTTTTAGTTTACACCACTAGTGTAAACTATTTATAAATACTAGTTACAAACTAACTTCACGTTAAGTTACATTACTTTACTAACTTTACGTTGACTCAAACACTAGTTTACACCATTCTGAACATCTTTCGCACCGTCTCTGTTTGTGTGTGTGTGTCTTTCGTGTGACAACAAATCCTTTAAACATGCTTAATTTCTACAGTTTTCATCCGATTTTGATGACAATTCCAGGAAATTCTCGGGTTCGTCTCCAAATGACCCCCCTTGGGTTTCATTGATTCCAAATCAATACTTCACCCTGCGCATGCGCAATCGTGCATATTTTTCTTGCGCCCTAGGTTGTTCCCTCTAGTTCCAATTTGGTGAATAGTTGGGGGAAAACGATTCCAAATAAATTTCAACAGGATTTTGTTATTAGTAGCTGCTGCGCTTACGAGAATGTGTAATCATTGTACCGAGCTTAATTTCAAGTTTTCATCCGAGGACGATTTGATCATTCCATATCAATTTCAGCACGATCTTATCAATCGCGCAAATGTGTCATCCTTGTATCGAGTTTAATTTCGACAGTTTTGATTTTGATGACATTTTCAATGAATGTGCGGGTTATGCTATAGATGGTCCCCAACCGATTTCATTGTTTGTAAATCAATATTTCATTCTGCGCATGCGCAAACATTAATTCTTTAAGCACCATTTATTCGTTTCCTAATCGATTGCTTTAGACGTTTTACGCTACATCTTGATTTATCATTTTCCGCTATGGATTTTTTTTAGAATTATTCTAAACATTCCTATCTATACTGTTAGGTACATAATGTAAAAGTCTGATAGTTTCTATCTGTGAGTGTGTTCCTCAATCACGTAAACAACTACTGGACCCATTGAGCTGAGATTGTACATGGACATTCTTAGGGTATCCGGTTAGCACATAGAATCCTCTGTACTAACTCCTTCGTTGAGAAGTCGGTATTCCCGACGACGTCAACCGGATAAACAACTTTGTAATTAGGTAAGGAAAAACCGGACATGCACCGAACTTTCCACGTCAAATGTGGATGAGGTGGGTTCACGCGTAAAGAACTTTCGATAACAAAGTCAACGATACCAAAATGATTTTGATGGTTCAGAAATTGATCACCAAAATGCCTTATTAACTCCAGCAATAGGTCGGAAATAGTTTCAACGTACCATTATAGCGTGCCGTTATATTGAGGAGTTTCTTATTATTTAGGTAATATCTTTTGTCAAAGCAGAAATATCAGGTTGAGTTGTTCAGTGTCTAAGGCGGCTTAACTTGAATTCAAAGTCACTGTGCTGAAAGAAACCCAAAAATTTATGACTGGAAATTAAGTTCGAGGACAAGGAAGGCAAGTAAAAAACGGAAGTTAGTGAAAACGTTGTCTATTTCCACGAAAAATGAAAGAGTTACACTGTTAAATCGATTTCGATTGTTAGGCCATCATCAGTAACAAACAATAACAATTAATTTTTAATTTTTCCTAAGGTGGTAATCGGATCTCGTAAGATACCCAAGAGGGACCGCTCTCCGGGTTATGTGGGATTCAAACCCACTAAAACCTCACCTTCCTTTTCCCACGTTGGAACTCAGCCTGGAACTGTTTAACACATTACTTCAGGCAAACAATAAGTATTAACAAAGATAATATGGATTAATAAAAATAACAATAAGTATTAGTAATAAGTTATTGTTTGTTACTGATGATGGCCTAACCGTCGAAATCGATTTAACAGTGTAACTCCTTTATTTTTCGTGGAAATAGACAACGTTTTTCACTAACTTCCGTTTTGAAATGGATTTCCACAACTTCGTCGCGAGTGATTTAGTTAGAAGGCAAGTAAGTTCCTCCAGCCATTTAGATTCGATGACGCAACGAAGTAGATTCGTAAGATGTGAGCTATTCATGAATGGAAAAAGTAACAGTTCCAACATTACAAATACCTAAGTGTGTAATGTAATTCGTGCTATGATATTAACGACGAAGATGCAAATTAAAAGGAAGAACAGAAACGGCGCACCCAAAGATATCCGAAATGGAGTACAGGTAGGTAGTAAAAATACACTGTCTCGAAATTTCAGTCCATGAAAATTCCGATGGAAGAGAAGTCAGGGTGACGAGAAACACAGGGACGTCCCATCACAGTCTCCTCAGTAATAGGAAACTGTGTAAACAGTCCGGTCTGTTGACTCAACACTTATTGTTTCTCTCTTTTCTACGAGCGACAGTTCTCGCTCAACATCCTTCCTCGCTCATTGGTTCAGACGGTTTTTCCTCACTATTCTGAGAGAAGGAATTGCCTTATTTGATATACATATACAGGGTGCTCCAGAATACTTGCTTTTGTTTTCTTTTAGCGAATTTTCATAGAAAATGAAGCTATTGCAATGGCACGGAAAATTTTAATATATTCGTGTCATTCCAGACGACCACTCTCCTTGGAATTTCAGCTTTTGTCAAACGATTCGCATGTACCCTTCGAATCTTTCTTCCCGTCTGTGCATCAAAAAGGACATCCTTGTGCCGTTTCTTGACCACACAGGAGCCTGTCCATATAGGTTGTAGTTTTGGAGAAAGACCTCGTTTCCGCTTGGGCTCAAACACCCATAATCAGTCATTTCCCTGTAAGAGTGGTTTTTTCTTGTGACGATCAAAATTTTCTTTTTGGAAGCGCATCTTCAATAGAGCTTTTTCACTCGCAAATCGTCATACCTGATGGAGGTGGTCTCTTAGTTTCAGCGCATAAGAAGTGTCAGTAGCTCTTGGTATCAGGGGAGGACGAACTAGATTTTTGGGCAATTTGAGATCCCTGCCATAAACTATTTGTGCGGGAGAGAAGCCTGTGGCTCCACGTGGTGTTGAACGGTACTCTATTAAAACAATAGAATCTTTTCGTCCCAATCATCCTGGCTTTTTTCCACAAACATGGCTAAATGTTTCGTTAGTGTTTTATTTAGCCACTCCGTCATCCCGGCTGATTGTGGATGAAGGGCCGTTGATCGAGTCCAATACAGTCTTAACATGTTGGCTACTTCTTTCATCACAGATGCCTCAAAGTTACTCCCTTGGTCGGTATGCAGCTCAAGTGGCACACCAGTCCGACTCAAAACTTGTTCTACTAACACTGAAGCAACAGTTGACGTCTCCTGGTTGGAAAGTGCATCTTATACCTACCAACAGACTACAGACGTCAGGCTCTCCTGAATGGCACCAGCGGCAACTAAACCACCTGAACTATGTACTTTCCAAACCTTAGGTAGGCAGGGTCTGCTCCAGAATTTTTACTAAGGGATTGACTACTTGATGTTATGTATTTTTGAGATGCGAGCTTGCGAGCATCTAGACCACCAAACTATACACATCATCCTGACCTATATGTCCAACTAATCTGAATGTTTACTAAGGAATTGACTACTTGATGTTATGTGTTTTTGAGATGCGAGCTTGCGAGCATCCAGATCACTAAACTATATACATCCTTCTTAGTATTTACACGCTAGATGGATTTGAATATAGCGTGGGGACACATACAGAACTTTTTTTACTTCCATTTTTCTCATGTACGCAAAGGAGAAAGTTAATCTATCATTAAAACATAGAAAACATGAGATTCCGAGGTTTCCGAAACAGTCGTCAAATTCGTTTTTTGATAGGTTAATGACATTTTGAAAGTGGGGACACATACGGAACTACACCCTAAAATCCGGTTCAAGAACCATACATCAACCCTATAGTGCCTGTATCTTGGCATTACTTTTCATCCACCTTAAAGGTTTAGATTTTTAGAGATTGAAATAAATATTAAAACTATTTAAATTACTAATATACTATAAACAAATATTAGTAAACTTATATTAATGTCGAAAACTTTTGAAATAAAAGGGTTTTTATCTTCTTCGTTAGAGCTTAGTACTCGCACGACCGTTCGCGCTTCAAGGTGTTGAAAGCGAAACCAATTGTCAACATAAATGTGAATCTTGGAAAAGTTTGTGCACATTTTCCGCGCAACGTGCACGTTTAAGCATATTCAAAAACTCCAGTTGAGGCATTTTTCCATAACATTATGTGTTTTTTTGTTAAATCTGCAAAAAATGGGAGTTCTAGTAATTAAAATAATAACACATTTCGTACAATGTGCTCAACGGAAAAAAAACTACGCATTAATTAGGAACTATCTCATGCATTCAAAAACATGAAAATTTAAGATCTTGGCGGAATGAAAGGTGGAAAAAGGGCGTTCTTCATTCGCTGATTAAAATACTTTACCAATATTATACTTTAGAATATCTAATCACTGCATGAAATATTTCCGATTCATCGACTAATATCACACACTGACTACAACATATATAGGTACAAACATATTGTATGTCTAACATACATAGACGTATTGGCTTCTTGCTCGATCGCCACATATTGACTAAACTTAATTCGAACCAAACAATCGATCGAATATCAGAGAAATAGGCGGTTGAAATGGTCAGGAAAATCAACATTACCAACGGTTAATAGCAAAATCAAACTTCGTTCTACCGGGTTTTCGAGAGTTAGATGAAGAAATCCGTGTTCCTAACTTTGGAGTAGGGAAGAGATTTTCTTAAAAGAAAAGAAAAGTTGTGTAATCATAAAGTTTGAAGAATAACCAACCCAAGTTGATCGGACTTTTAATATTCAGATATTGCTTTATCTGGTGGTTTCGCGCGAGAAAAAAAAGTAGAAAAACGAGGGAAAGAAGGAAGTTCGTGCCCCTCTCGGAACGTTTCTGAGCTCTGCAGCACCTGTCAGGAGAATAAAAACCGACAAAGCCACAAATTAAGCGGCTACTTTTGCTTCTTCTGAAGAGATAGGAGAGAAATTACTGGGATGGGGCGGAAGGGAAGGGATGGGAGTCCTTATCTGTTAAAAGAAAATGTGCCTCTTGGGAGGACTTCGGACTCGGGAAATTGCTGCAAAGGGAAGAAAAAAAAAAGAAAAAAAAACAGTTGATCCAATAATGAAAAAAAAAGTTCTGTTTTGTCAGTTCGGGAGGGTTTGTCTGCCTCAGTGAGAAGAGAAAGAAAAGGGGGTTACAGACAACGTCAGTAGAAATAGGGAGGAAAAAAATACAGAAACAGGAAGTGGGTCTGTTCTGTACTCCGAGAGTCAAAGATTGAAAGGATCAAGCAGAAAAAGTCCAAGTAGCTTTGCAGTTAATTACTTATCTCGGACCGGGAAGTACAAGGAGGGAAGGAGCGGTCAGCTGAAAGGTCCTAATGCGATGTAGCCCACAATCTCACTGATTACTTTCCAGAGGATTCTCTTATTGTATAAGGACGGATGCTGGGACTTTTTTTTTTCGTCGAGCGATTTCTGTACAACGAAAAAAAGAGAAATCTCTTCGAGATTTAGGAAAGGGATAGAGAGGTTCATCTGTCGAAATTTCAGGGATTTTTGCAAGAAACTACATCATAAATTATGCACTGATTTTTAGGACGTCACTTTAAAGCTTGACTTCGTCAAAGATCTATTGGAATGGATACAGAGAGTGTGGTTCAATCCAAGCATGATAAAGGGGGAAAAACCCGCAAACAAGTCCGTGAAAAAAAACCGAAAGTGTGTATCTGTGTGTGTGTGCCAAATTTTGTCAACGTTTCCCAGGCCACAATTTTCAAGCTATTTTCGAGATTCTTTCCTTGTCTGACTCCAATTTTAGCCTATTTGTGTAACTAACCCCGGAAATTATGAATTTAATTATGGAAGAGAGGGAATGGCAGGGGTAAAGCCGAAAAACGTGGTTTTTCCGACAATTTTTTATCGACGATACCCAGGCTACAATTCTCAACCAATTTTCGTGATTCTTATATTGTTCGATTGCAATTTTAGTCTGGTTGTGTAGTAAACCTTAGGAATTTTGGATTTGCTGTAGATGTTGGGTGGTGGGGGTGGAAGGGATTATAACCGAGTCTTTCGAGCGCTTCCCATGCTACGAATCTTGGGCAAGTTTAAGCTCTGGTATTATAAGACTTTGGTAGTTGAATGCTCTGGCAGATACTCTGGTTTCTGGTACTGTATTGCCCTGTTACAGTAAGGCTTTAGCACTGCAAGGCTTTGGTACTGTAACGCTCTGGTAGTGTATGGCTCTGGTATTGGATTATGTTATTGTTTCTGCAAGGCACTAGTTTTGTAAAGCTCAGTTCTCAATGGCTCGGGTAGTATGGGGCTTTGGTAATGTAATCTTCTAGTACCGTAAGGCTACTACCTAAGTTTCTAAGGCGTACTAAAAAGCTGACGTCCTGCAAAGATCTGGTGCAGTGAGGATCTGGATCTAAAAGGCTGAGGTACTGTAAGGATCTGGCACAGTAAGTCACTTAGACTGTAGGATACAATAGGCTCTGGTGCTGTAATGCTCTGCTATTGTAAGGTCTAGTGCTGTATGGTTCTGGTATTGTAAGGCTTTGGTTCTGCAAACTACTGGTTCTTTAAGGCTCTAGTACTGTAGGAATCGGGTAGTATGACGCTTTGTTTATGTGATTTTCTGGTACTTCAAGGCTTAGGTACTTCAAGGCTCTCTTACTGCAAGGGTCCAGTACTGCAAGGTTGTAGTACTGCAAGACCCTGTTGCAGCAAGGCTATAATACTGTAATGCTCCGGTAAATGAAAACTCATGTTTTAATTTCTCAAAATTAGAATAATACTATAAACTAGAACGCTGGAGAATTAGTGCATAAATTGTTCAAAACATAAAAAAAATTAAAATAACATAAAAAAAAGGCATGCGTCATTTTTGACGAAACGAATTCTAAAGAACAATTGAATCTGACCCATTTCTATATTTACCTATATTTTGATAAATTTGCGGGAATAACGTAATTTCTTACCAAAGAATAGATGAAGTTCGTATTCACATCGCTCATGTACCATCCATTCTTCATATCTCGTCCCCAGTTTACTTACCCAAGTAGAAGCCGGATTCTTGATGGAGATTTATTGCTAACACCAAAGGATAATGAGCCATAAAAAGCCGGCTTCGTTTCCTGTCTGTTTTCGCTCAGTGAAACGAGGCCTAAAGACAGAAGGGCTGCTGCGTTGGATAATGCGAGAAAGGACCCCCCCCCCCTCCCCTCACCGCCAAAAGCTGGCCCACCGAGCCTTCATTGTAGTTTAATGAACAGCCTACAATAGTATTGTTGTGCAGTGGACGCCAGTGTGATTCACAGCTTTCTACCCCTACCCGCTGAAATTCAGTCATCTCTCATCCTCTCTTTATAACTCTCGGCTTTCCTAGCTTTCGCTCGCCGTTTGGCGGCTTCCTTTTGAGCGCGAGCCCGGCACACAAAGTTAAACCGTGGATGTTCTCTCGGGTTTTCGCGATCGTAACGCGCTTTCAGTTTGTATCGTAAATCCCCTGGAAACGGAAACCGGTTTAATAAAACCGAATGGGCCTCCCGAGTTGACCACCGAAGCCATGACTGCAACGCTAATGACTTGGCTCAGTGGGAAATGTTTGGTCCTAACATTTTTTACATCGCGATCTTTTCAATAAACGTTGTGGTTGTAAAACCACTGAAACGAACACGCTAAGTTGCATACCCAACACTTTTTACAAATTTTAATTAGAATCGCAAGGGTTCATGAACGGACTTGCAGTCCCTTGAGCATAGGTAGTGTCCATAATTTTCTTTCCTTGTGGAAGCAGAGGCTCTGTGCCACACGAGAACCGAGGAGGCTATTCACCGTACGCCTAGGTTCTGAATTATACACTTATCTTTGTTAATCGTCCCAGCTCACCACGAAGGTAGAAGCAACGAGTATTCTCTCTTCTAGGGGTATTTGAAGAAACTAAGTGTTATATTACCTAAAGGGTAAGAACAATATGTTCACTCGTAGCGTGAGCGGGATCTATATTTTCATCGATTCGATGATGGAACAATAGTTGTCATGAACTAGTTGGTTTCCACTGGAATGATTGGACCACCAAAGCGAACTAAACAATCGCAATAATCTCCTTCTAAGTAATACGGTATTAAACTATGCATGGAGCAGAGCTTACAGCAATAATTATCCTGGTGGAGCAGTGGCTCCGATTACACAAATGAGTATGGTGGTTAGATGAGGGGGTTTGCAGAGCCTTCAACATCTAGAATTTCACATAATATTCACATACATACCTAATCATAGCTTACTATAATCTCTAAAGGCTAAAATACGAAATGGGATATGCTTAACCACACAGCTTACTCAGCTGATCAGATTAATTCCATACTTCCCCATCTGTCCTCTAGCCTATAAGAGGCACCATTTTGGAATTTGGGATATTAGGGCCATTCGGGTTATCCTGTAGTAGGAATAAAATTACAATCAATCTTGATAAACAAATATAAGTAAGGATGATAGAAAATGAAATTGTAGCTGTTGTGCTCCAATATTATTATAGACCATACAATAAACATGAGGTCCAATTGGATTTACCTGTAAGTGGCTCTGGACCCCTGGAGAAAGCCGTTACATCTCAGATGTCTGGATCACGCCACTTCTCTCCACTACGGAAAGCAAATTGAGCTGGGTACGATTCTCTGCTCAGACTTCCTGCTTGTTATTTTGTAGACCTCATCTCCTCTCCTCCAATACTACAACTACAGAGCTCTCAGTTCAGGACTGTAATATTCCCTTCTATATCACGTTTACCGAGCTGTGAGTTCCAGAACGCAATACTTCCTCCAATATCTTGACTTCGGAGCTATAAGTTTCAGACTGTTATATTTCACTGTTTATTACTCCTGAGGAGCTATCAGGACCATACAATTCCTTTCTATTATCACGCCTTTGGAGCTGTGAGTGTAAAACCATACCTACGAACTCGAAGCTCCAGACATAATATTCTTTTCCATGCCCTCGGAGCTTCACGTTCCTGACCTTAATATATCTGACCACATTACGCCTACATACCATGTTCAGGACCGTAATATTACCTCAGATATCATGTCTACGGAGCTTCGAGTTCCAGACCGTGATATTTTCCTGCGCATTAGACCTACAGAGATCTTAGATAAGGACAGTTAGTTTCTCCTTGAGAAACACTCCAACGAACCTCTCAGTTCAGGATAGAGGATCTTGTCCGACCATCTACTTATCCGTTTAGGGCCGTTGTCAACTCGTAAATCGACAATTTACAATTGACAATGGACAATATCTGAGACAAGGATAAGCCGAAGTCTTCAATATACAGTTCTCTGACCCAATTCACACAAACACGACTGATCTGATGTCAGTGGATTACGAGAAATGGCGTCACGTTGAAATGAGGCTAAATTCCCCCTCTCGCACCCTGGAAAGGAGTAAGCAGAATTGTTGACCACCCAGTGACTTACGTCATGAAAATTGGTACCCAATGAACAATGGAATTCATTACAAGGAACGACTTGGAGGAAATTGCTGGGCGATGATTGGGTCCGACAAAAGCAGACAACACGGGAAGCATTTACGCCCCTCGACGAGTGAATAAAACTGTTTGACGAGCATCAGCTCGGGGTCTTAGTTTCTGACATTGTGTACCCGTCCGGAGGCGGAATTTTGTCCGTTGAGGGAGCAGTGGAAGACAGACTGGTCGCAACTATCTGCTCTTCGGCGCCCGCGCACCTAGGAGAACCATGAAGAATCGGTAGCCGGAGATCAGCGAGTCTCCCTAACCAAGAGACGCAAATGCTGAGGAGGATTCAGGATCATCAGAGAGCCATTCAGCCAACGGTGAGCAATCGCCCTCCTTTCATCTACTGCCGAAAAATAGTTTTTCTGATACCCATTCAAGCATTTTCCAGACACTTCAGGAAAAACGTTCTGCAGTTTCCCTTGGTCGCGTTGCGCCTCGATAAACCCACGTGAAATGGAATAGTGATTTTTGGAGTCTTACGTAGGTGTTTTTCGAAGTGTAAAAAACTATAAGGCAGTTTTTTAGCGCTATTAAATAATTGTCAAAATCTAGATGTATAAGTGTACATGATGGGCTAACAAGTTCCTGAATATTTATAATAACAAATATGTTAAAATTCAAAATTATCATCCTGCTTGGCTAATCATTTCAATTGCCCTTGGAGTTTTCGTTCTGTATAAAAAAATAGCGCGGGAGCAGGGAAAATATGGAAGCTAATACTCTCTGGTTATGGTCAAGCGTCTCACGAGCCTGGCGGTGCGTAGTGAGACGAAAACGGGAATTTTACGATCTCGTTAACACTAAGGGATTAAGACGTAAACAAATCTTACACTTACAACCGTTCAAATAGGAACTGACAGAATGTACCAAGTGCACGCAAATTCGGAGTGATCATCGACCCCCAGGCCAAACTACGACAGTAGCCATGGAAGACTCTACAATAAATCAAGTGCTTTCCAACAAGTGGTAATCGATCTGTTGGGTCCAAAACTGAGGAAGTTGCATGACACAAACAACGAATTGGTTGTCAGCGATAATCTCTGCTAACGTCTGTGTTACTATCTTGACATCATTTTGTAACAATTTCCAATATTTAGGTCAAGGCAAAGACATGCTCTAGTATGAACGGCGACAATATACCTGTTCAAAACCTAAAACCACAACACCATACATTACACAACATATGAGCGGAAAAGCGAATTTCTTCATACACCAGTCTCGTCTCTCCTTTCCCTAAATTAGCCGACGGATCCCCAAAGTCTTTCTCCGGCTAATGGAGACGGAAATTTTCTCCATCTTGTTGCCGAGGTCAACGAGGCGAGACCCTCCCCGAACAAGACGAAGTGAAATGAAAAGAGAGGGCACCCGCGGCTCTTCACCGGGAAGGAAGAGGACAGAAGAAAAGTAGAAGATGAGGCAAAAGTAGCAGATACTCAGCTCGGCGGAATGATCCGTTTTGTCACTCCCGACATTCCCTCCTCAATGTACCTTGAAGGCGTAGGCCGGGACCGGAGGAGCGGGGAAGAACTTGGAAGAATGCATGCATCACTGCTCCTTCCCCCGAGAACCAAGAGAAGGAAAAAAATCTACTGCTTTCTCTCACTCACCCCCTTCACCTTTTTACCTCGCTTTTTCTGAGATTTTTTTTTTCAAGCCTGGATACGTTTTTCCATTTTCTTCTCCGGTGAAATCTGCATACCCTTCAACAGTGGAAAGGCAGGAACCTGGGGATCATCCTTCTCGGAGTTAGTCGTTCCTCTCCATCAAAAAGGATTCCCCCCCTTTGCCGGTTGAAGCACAGAAAGGGTTTCTAGGGGACCCCGCCGCTATCAAGAGCTCTCGGTTTGTATAACGGTTTTTCACGCGATTTCATTTTCTACCTCTTGATTTTAAATATTTTCCTAGAGGAGAAATAAAATAACGTTCGCCTACGGGATATTGCTGGTGTAAGCCAAACCCACGGATTTTCAAGAAGGTTTCCCAGAACTAGCGTAACTCCGATGTTCGACAACATCGCAATTTTCAGAGAGGGCATAGTGAAAAAATCTCTGTTTTTCTGAATCCCGACTGTTTGAAGAACGAATTTATTTTTATTCGAGTTCTTCGAAAAACAGGCAAGTAAACGTCCCAACGAGCTCTCCTACTTGCGAAGTCAATACCTTCAAAACGTGGATACCTGCCTGCATGACGAGAATCATCGGAAAACCAACGAGTTCCGAGAATGGAACTTTAGCCAATAAGGTATTGGTATTGGTTGTTCCTAGGAATCATGATTAACTTTGCAAGTTCAATTTCTACCTTCACTGGAGCTCCGAAAAGTCTTTTTATTTTTTAATTTATGCCTAGGCAGATATACCTACCTAATGAGTGCTACCCACGTAGTCATTTTATATTTTTAAATGGAAGTGGATTCTATCCTAAGAAAATTGATACCATCCGCACTCTCCTTCATTAAATAGTTTTCTTTCTCTGATTTTTCAAAGTTTCACTGGTGACGTCACACTGGTTGGTAGGGGGTCCCACTCCGGCAGGAGGGGGGCTTTGACATCACCAGTGTGGGAAACTTTGAAAAATCATAGAAAGAAAACCACTCATCGTAGGAGAATGCGGTTGATGCCAAACTTCTTAGGATGGAATCTGCTTCCATTTAATAAACACAGCAAATTATTATTATTATATTTTTAAAGGTTTAAACTGCACCTCAACCAGAAGGGTCATTGACCAAGGTGTCTAAAAGGACACTGGAAGTGGCACGATTCTAAGGGGAACCATGTTGCCATCCTTGACTAAAAAGGAGCGCCATCATGGACTCCACTGGCAACTCGGAGGGGAAAAAAATGAGGGGTACAGTGATGACCACTGTTTAGCCCCCAAAGTGGATTAAAAACAACCCAAAAATAAAGTGATGCAACTAAGACTAGATGTAAAATAGGCTAATAACTATATACGTGGTACTATATAT